>OX465425.1:9096915-10490880 GCA_950005045.1 Agrotis exclamationis | reverse complement strand
CCATTTCCTTCCAATTCTCAAGAAAGGCATCCAGTTCGTCCCGCCATCTCCTTCGCGGTCTGCCTCGACCCCGCCTCGCCGTTTCAGGGCACCAGTCCTGAGCTTTGCGGGCCCATAGCTCGTTCGGCATGCGACAGACATGATAAATGATATTGGTAGAAAATCCCCTCGCTAGATTATACTGACTCGCACAGTATGTATACTTGCAACTGGTTGCACAAGATTAGTCAGGCGTTCCAGGTATATGACATAGAAACTGGTAACCAAAAATAATAAGTAGAGGAGGTAAGACCAAGACGGGTAGAGCGCCTAGCTACTATTTTTTTAAAGGATTCGCTGTTTCTCTTTCTACTTCGCTATTTTTTTTACATTAGGTTTATGTAGTTTGTAGCGTGACATTAATATTATTCTTCTTATAATACTCACCAAGCTCTGGGCAAATGAAAAAAAAAAACAAAATCTGATTTCCAGGGATTAGACCGTTCAAATACACAATTTTTGTCTTCTTTTTTTTATTTGTTATAATAATTCATAAATAGTAAAATAAAGAAAAAAGCTATAAACTTTATAATGTGACACCACGGCCATGATCAACGACAAGTACAAAACCAGTATTTTGTGGCAACCACAATCCACTGATTATTTCTGATTTTAAGTGAAAGTTGTAGCATACATTTATGAGTCATAGTTAATCCGGTCCAGCTAATGAGTAAATGAACAGTCATGACGTCAGAGCTTACGAGAATTATGACGTAAAGACCTTATTTTATAAATAAAAAAAGATGACGTCATAATATTGACCTATTTGATTTTCCTATCCCTTCTTCCTTGTTTTTTTATAAAACTTTACCGTACCGTGGATACTGCGGCACTATATTTTTTTTAAATTATGTATTGTTATTTTTATTAGTAAAATATATTAATGACATGTCCTACGTGATCAGTTGAAAAGTGAACTTACTAATCATAAACATGACCATACATATATTCTGTTTCGTGAGAACTATATGCCTCAATATAGTTGTTTTGCATACCTATGTATGTATAAAAATTATTTTTAATAAACGAGGTAAACGTGTGACATTTTCCAATGAACTAAATTCAGTAAGTGATTCAAATTCCTGGTACAGGAATGTGTATTTTAAAACGTAAAGAGCCCAGATCACATGGTTTGTTCCTAAATAAAATACAAAATAAATATTTTTCTTATATTACTGCATTCACGATTTTAAAAGATACCCTTTATCTTTAAAACACTTTAAATAGATGACTTGAAAACACACACGTGTGGTTCTTATCATTGGATTTATTATACTTGGTTACATGCTCCTCTAAACTGCAAATAATATAGATATGGATGGATGCATTGAATTTACAATTCACTGCATATACAATTTATCAATTATTCTGAATCATCATTTGTTGGAAGTAACGTTATCTGTTACTATAGTAGGTACCTGAGTACTTTAGTGATTTTAATTGTAGATAATAATTTATAAACACTGTGTTTTAAGTTCTTTGCTGGAACAAATCTTATTAATAGTATATCGTGTTTTGCTCTTCGAAAAACAGGTATAATACCAGGAAAATAATAAATAGCATCTACGTAAATGGAATAAATAAATACCTAAAAATCTCTATGTTTCCTAATATATAAATATGTAAAGCTGAAGAGTTTGTTTATTTGTTGAACGTGCTAATCTTTGTAAATAGGATTTTTCTATTTTACATTTAATTTTAATAGAAACCAAGCAGCGTGTGTGAAATCACGGGTAACAGATAGTACATATAAAAGAATTTGAACGTAAATAAACATAAGAAAAGAAAAACGTAGTTATAAACTATAAATATACCGTATCATTTAGCTGATAAGAGTACCACTCAAACAATCAATCAACTTGACCTCACTACGCTGTTACTACTCCTTATCAATAATTAATTTAGGAAAACAATTAACGATACAGAGATATAATCAGTATTCACCACAACAAACAAGTTTTTTCGTCCACATCAATATGGACATATTTTTTCTATTCTCCATGGCGACGAGAATACAAATTTTATTTGCGATCTAATCCAACGCACGTGTGAGAATATTTGCAGTAGTTTTAATACTCCACCTTAATTTACGACGAAGTGCCCCGGCACGCACAAACACCAGCCACACCAGTGTCGCAAAGTAAAAACCTGTTTTTGGAGGTCACCAAACGAAAATTAGCTAGAAAACTAATAAAATATCAAGGATAAAGTCTAGTATAGCCTGCATGACACAAACTACTTAGACTTATTACTTAATAGTTTTGGGTTTGAAGCAATATCAACTTGAGTGGACAGTTTTTTATGTTTGACAGCTTATTGACTCTTATTCATTTAATTTGGCATAATGTAATTGCAGAGAATCCTTGAGCATTTCCAAACTCCTTTCGAATCCAAAGGATAATTTAGATACGTAGGTATTTATTTCTAAAAAGGGAAGCAAACTTATATCAGTTAGTATCACCCCACGCAATTTGTTAAAGGCAATCAGGGGAAATAGGTTACTACAGTTCAAGTGACTGATTAGCTAACCAGCTGTCATCGTACAAAATATACCTATATTTGAACCGAATGCAAAAAAAACTGTTTGTAAAATTGGGGTACCCAATAGAGCATAATGTAGATGTAGTTGTTCAGTTATCTATGTCAGATAGTGCAATCAGAAATAAATATACTTTGTAGAGTCCACATGATATGACATCTCGCAAAACGCTGCTATCTCCTCGTTTGTGTTTACGCCCCGATAGCGATAACTGATAAAATCGTTGGGATTTGTAATTATTTTTAGTGTATGCTCGTTACATGGCTATTGCACTCTTTGCTCGAATAAAAAAGAAAGAAATAATTGTACTTAGATTTTTACGATTCTGTTATTTTATCTCATAATCATCTACACTAGCAATACTGTTTCTCGAAACGATGAACTAAGAATTTGAAGACTCTTAACATCCATCAAACTGACCTGAGACCGGAATATTTTGGGAATGTTATAATAACAAGCTTACAGCCATTATTATTAAATAATCATATTTAGAATAATAATGGTGAACCTCCTAGACTGCAAAACACATAGTGCGATGAATCAATATATAGATTTTTTCCCATTATTATATTGGGTTAGGGCGCGCATGGAATAACACCACGTTCAAGTAATTCTTCCTTTGGGACCCATTAAATTAATTGCTGTCTATGGCAAAGACAATAAATACAATTGATAATCTTGCTGATTAGGGCTAACAACTATGTTTTGCCAGATTATCCCTTGTTTGGAAATTGGTTTTAAGTACAATCCGGGTAAACTTCACTAAAATTTTGTAAATAGCAGATATCAGTTTTGTTTCATTATTATCTTTTAAATCAACAAGTATGTATTCAATTCGCAATTTTTGCTTCGTGTCAGAACATAAACACTTCGCCGTCCGTCGTGGCTCTGGTTCGTAGAACGTTAAATTTTACGTGAATATATTACTTACGAAACATCACACTAATTAAATCATATATGTATGACGGTGGCAACATCGGACATTAATTCCACAAATTGGTCTAAATGACAATTGCGCCCTCCGCGCCGGTCGCCGGTCGCGACAGTCGGTGTCGGCTTTTGCTAGTGACAGGTCTGAACAGACATACGACTTTTGCCATAATTTCTTTGTTTCATCAATGATGCATAACGTTTTGCTGCGACTGGCATCCAAATGTGTATACATTCCAGCAGTCAGTCGTGTTTTAAAGCGGCTATAAATTCCGTAGCTTAGAGTGCAATTGTTGTATCAAGCTTCCGAAAAGCGAAAAGGCCGTTTGTAAAGTATGTCTGCTAAAGCCCTTAGTTAAGCCGTAACCTTGACCTGTCGCGTGCTAACCCAAATGCCGCTTGGAAACTTGCCGTTAGCGTTTTTCAGTTAAATCCACACGTCACCGAAATGTACAAACATTATAATATTAATTGAACGCAACAGAACGCGATGTTAACCTTGTATTTTTCAACAAGAACTCTTGATACTATACGTTCAGATGGTCACGTTAGTTTTGCCAAAGTAAATATTGCATAACATCATCAAATATGAAATGTCTTGGAACATTCGAACATAATTTCTAGTGTTTACCCAGACAGTGTGTTCATTGAAATTAAGCTTATCTTAATTACACTAATCACCCAATAAAGATTAAAGTATTCAATGCATGCGTCCTACCAGTAATGACTTAAGGTGCCATATCGTGGACACTCACAGTGAGGCTAATCCACCAATTTAAAGTCACTCAGTGAGCTATAGAAGGAGCTATGCTTGGAGTAACTCTGATGGATATAATCCGGAATGAGGTGATCCCTTAGAGCACCAAAGTTGAGCTGAAGTGGCAATGACCTGGCCACTTCTCTCGCAGGACAGAAAACTGTTAGGGTGGACGTGTCCTTGAGTGGAGACCTCGGACTAGGCAAACGTAGTGTAGTAGTGGAGCGACGACCTGCGAAAGGCAACCGACAGAGATTGGATAAGGAAACGGGCCCAGAGGCGCACATTGGGAGAGGCCTATGTCCAGCAGTTGACGAATACAGGCTGATGATGATGATGAACCAGAACGAAGCATCTTTCTAATAGCTTCCTATAACTGTTTTCTATTTAAGCAGACTGTGTAGTTACACAAAACTGCAAAGTACCAGTTTTATTATGTATGTACATACAGTTTATCCACATTATTATCCTTTGTTCTTGTACAAGTAAAATATAAGGTGTATTATACATATACACCTGTACCTCTACACCATATTTTTTTTTTTTTTTTTTTTTTTTTTTTCGTGGTAAAATCATCAAATGAGTCCTCCCACCCCGGGCAGGGCGGGAGGGACTGTCAGACTTGTACTGACTAAAATCCACGGTCCTTCAATAGCCCTTTATGTTCCGGGGTCACGGTAATGGTATAAGTCCCGCGACCCCGGCAGGCTTTGGCCCTCTAGAGAGGGGGCCCCGTCATTATGCTGACGCTCTTTGAGGCGCGCGTGGAACACAACGCGCCGTCGACCCGGGCATGGTCCATGGTCGGGCTGCGAGTTGCCCTTTACTCGCCGCCCGCGTACCTCTACACCATGTCAGCAGTTAAGCCCACGGCTGACGCAGTAAAATAATTACGATAAATTGGATGGATACTGGATCATAGAGTATTTGCATAAACGCGTAGTACCGTAATCATAGGTAAGTGCTATTTACGTGTTGTTAATATTCAGCAATTACATAACCATGTCGAATTAAGTCATTTGAGTTGTCTTTACGGAGCAAGTAAACAATGAATTATTATGGATATTATGGACCATTTAGAAAACCCAATTTGTCCAGTGTAAACGATGTCTGAAGATAAGACAAATATTCGGAAAGCAATGTTTATTTGTGTGTTATTATAATGCATTAGGTATATAAACGTACAAATCTATTAATAAAGTGTAATTTAGAATGTTAAAGGTCACCAATTTGTTAGTGAATGTCATTTTTTTTTGCGTGGTAAAATGATCATTAATGAGTCCTCCCACCCCGAGCAGGGTAGGAGGGACTGTTAGACTTGTACTGATTAAAATCCACGGTGTCCTTCAATAGCCCTTTATGTTCCGGGGTCACGGTAATGAGATAAGTCCCGCGACCCCGGCAGGCTTTGGCCCTCTAGAGGGGCAGCGCGCGTGGAACACAACGCGCAGTCGACCCGGGCATGGTCCAAGGTCGGGCAGCGAGTTGCCCTTTACTCGCCGCCCGCATGCCCGCGCCTACGGTGGCCGGAGATCGTATTGCGACGTCCGTCGCCGTGGGCCTCCACTACCACGGGTGGGGCGTAGGAAGGACATTGTCCTCTCCCTCACGTGGCCCGCCTCCTCCTTCGCGAGCATGACTGCTTCGCAGAAGGAGGCGACCGCTTCCCACTCCGTCTCGCCCCGCAGCATGGCCTCGACCAATGCCGGGCGCGAGAGGTCTCCGCCTATCGCCGCCGTGAGGACACGTCGGTGCTCTGCCCAAGCGGGGCAGTCTTGCACCGTATGCTCTACTGTGTCCTCCGGGCGATCTTCGCAGTAGTGACACCCAGGCGTTTCCTCCTTTCTCCTCAGACACACGTACCTCCCGAAACTTCCGTGTCCGATGAGGACCTGCGTCATGCGGTAGGTCAGGACGCCCGTGACGCATATCCAGCCACTCCCCAAAGAGGGGTCTTACCGCCGCGATTGCGGCGTGCCGGGTAGTGAATGTCATTTAGATGAAAAATACTCTGTGCCACAAAAAACAACTTACATAGTCGGCATGTATTTAATAATTAGGTTAAAATGAAAAACGCAATGCATCAAACTGAACACATACGAGTACAAAGGGCATTTACTCGTAAAATAATAATTCAAGGCACGGTTGGCCCCGTGATACCCGCACGGAAAATATATTTTTGAGATCTACCTACATGTAGCGGTTCCGGTTCTGGAATGTTTGTATAGGTATGTGAGTATAAATATTTGTAAAATATCCTCTATATAGAGGACATATTCCTAGTGCGATAAATATTAAAAAAAAAAATTACGATATGTCTCATTAGATGTTTTGCAATCCCACTATTTGGGGCAGTACAGCATGACAGGGTTTTCCACCAAATTATGAAATAGCAAAAGGTGTAAAGAAGAGTTTGTTGTAGTTTAGCAAACCGTTGCGAAGACGTCTTTGTAGCTGTACATATGCGTCTTGAAAAAGTATCGTTGATATGTAAGACTTTGTAAAAGTCTTACAGATGAGTCGTAGAGGTCTCCTAGGCACATAGGAGCGTCTCGTAGGTATGTCGTAGAGGTCTCGTAGCGTGTCGTAGACGTCTCGTAGGCGTGTCGTAGAGGTCTCGTAGCGTGTCGTAGACGTCTCGTAGCTTGTCGTAGAGGTCTCGTAGCGTGTCGTAGGCATCTCGTAGGCGTGTCGTAGAGGTCTCGTAGCGTGTCGTAGACGTCTCGTAGCTTGTCGTAGAGGTCTCATAGCGTGTCGTAGGCATCTCGTAGGCGTGTCGTAGACGTCTCGTAGCTTGTCGTAGAGGTCTCGTAGCGTGTCGTAGGCATCTCGTAGCGTTTCGTAGAGATCTCACATAATATCGTAGAAGTCTCGTAGCGTTTCGTAGAGGTCTCGTAGAGTATCGTAGAGGTCTCGTAGCGTGTCGTAGAAGTCTCGTAGTTTGTCGTAGATCATAGTAGGATCATCATAGCATTCCCGTAGACTCGTATAAATTTCGCATAGTTATTGGGCAGAAGTAATGAATAAAAACATAACGGTGAAATTAAGTTATGTTATATGTATTATACATGGTCATCCAGTTTCAATCTGACTTTATTGGTTATTATTACTTTCACAAAAGAAATATAGGTATTAAAAAGAAATTACAACACGACTAAACTATTTTGAGAAATTGTCTTCTTAGCTCAAGAAGAACCAGTCAATTAAATATTTGGGCTTTTATTATAGCAACAAAATATAAATGCACGACTAAGATTTTGCGATAAGCTTGATAGTGTGCGGTGTCGAACCTACACATGCTTATCGGGGACAAACATTAATTTGGTTTATTGTAGGGTGGCGGGCAGTTGGGGTGCGGGGTGCGGGGCGCGGGCGCGGGGAGCGTTGGTGCTATTACGTCAATCAGCCGGCTATGTCGCGTGATTGTACCTACTTCATTAGCTCCGCACTTACTGGCTGTCCTGCAAACAATGCATTAGAATTTTCTTCGCTTTTCACCGTAAGTAGGAAAATAAAACTGTAATGTGAGAAATAAATGGGATTAGAAAATACGTGGTACGTTTATTTTAGAATATAGTGAAATAAATATATATGACTACAACAGCAGGTCGTTAAAACCACTGCAGAAAACATTTTTTTTTTCATATTTTAGTCAAAAATTCAACTATTTATGCATTATTGACGCATATAACAAGTATTGGTTCATAATAAAGGAAAACCTGTAAAGTTTTTTATCCGTTACGACGTATGTTTCAATAATAAACAAATATAAATAGTTTCATTAATTAATTAATTAAATTAACGGAAATAACATTTATCATTAATTCCGTATTTTCCCCTGCCTCTTAATTAGAGGCGAAATGAACCTACAGACCCGTTGAACCCCAATGAACCATTTTATTATAATATACACCAATTAATATTTCAACCACCCACAATCAAGTTATGAGCGTTTCCTGTTTTTACAAGATTTGAAACAGGAATATAACAATACCTAATAACCAGCGACCGTTGTATTCGATAAAATAAGGCAAAAAAAAAACAAAGAACTGATAAAATGTGTTGTATGAAATTTTTATATAATAAACATAGGAATTCTAATCAAAAAGTTTCTGTCATTATTATCATTAAACGCTCATTAGATTAAATTAAACCGAAAAAACAGTCATTGCGGAACCCTTGCGCAAAATTTCAATACCCCAGTGAATTTCGCCACTTGTTTTCTATAAAAATATCTTCGTCCAGGAACAAATATTAGTGTGCAATTTGTGCATGCCTATATAAAATTACGCTATCTAGCGTTTCCAATAAGTTGGTCTAACTAGAATTATTTTCTTGATTTAGTAACTTACTCATATGTCTCACATTCATGTGGAAAAAGTAAATAGTTTACATCAGCCTTGTAAACATTCTGCAGTGTAGGTAAGTTTTAGGTAAAATTAAATTCATGCACGTCATCACCATAACTCGCAAAAACTCACAGGATGTTGAAAAACCAAATCCTAGGAATCTAAGGCGCGGGCCACATAGAAAAGACGTAATACGAGGACGCGTCGCGGACGTGCGAGAATGTATGAGAGTCGCGCCCGCGCCCCGTCTATACATTTTGTATGAAAGAGACGCCGAAGAGACATTATGTCTCCGACCCGTCTGCGTCTTACGTCTTTTCTATGTGGCCCGCGCCTAAGATTATCGAAAAATGATAATAAACATACAGCTTTTCAAATTAAAGTCAGCTGGTTCTTGAAAATAATATTAAATGTAGAATAGTTGGATCTGAGTTAAAATATATCCTTTCCTATAGGATGGACTGCTGCGCTGCGTGTCGCCCCGGTTCGATTTCCGCACAGAGCAAAAATATTTGTATAATCTAAAAGTACTTGTACGGTCTGGGTTTTGTGTATAGGAGTTTAAATGTTTGTAAACGCGCACGATACAGAAAAAACCTAGTGTGTGTTAAACTATAAATTATTATAAATATAAAAAAAGAATACAAAAAAATAAAGTAGCATACGACCGCTGACAAAAGGTACAATGGGTAAGAAGAAAGAACTATCATAAACTAACATTAGACAATAACAAGTCGAGACCTCAACAGAATTCGACAGCTAAACTATTTAGGTGATGGAAATAACAAAACGCACTTATTTATTGACTAAACTACTCACACTATTTATACACACACTGACGGATAAGCTGTTAAAATCATTATCATTTACAATTCAACCACTATTTACGATTCGTCAGGGTTGAAAATTGTATCACTATTTTTTGAGGTGTTAAAAACCGGTGTTAAAAGTAGGTATTTGATAAATGCAATTACGTCACTAGCGTAATCGTTCTATGACGTCAAAGGGGTGCTTTGTAAAACGGCTTTTGTATTTTTTTTTGAATTGATATAAAAGTCAAGGTAATGAAGAATGAGCTAATATTTTCTAAAGCTGATGTAATGAAGATCAATTGTAGTCGTGGTACGGATGAAATTGAACGGGCGCCTCTTTTCTACAGTTTCTTTTCAGAGGCGTAGCTACCGCCGTATCTGCCGTATTAATTATACGGGGCCCCCGGGCCTCAGGGGCCCCCAACGTACGTAAACAAAAATTAATATTATTTAGTAAATAAAATAGTTATTTACAATAATTATTTTATTTACTAAATAATACAATTTTTTTAATACAATTTATTTGTCTAATCTATCTCTGGTGTTTTTATTATTATTATTTACTCATATATGTACATAATACTGTTTTAAGCACGAGATTGTCTATTAGAAATCCCGGAAAGATCCATATTAATATTAACTTTTCGATGCAAGTACTAAAATAACTCTACCTAATTCCGACCTCTGGACTGATCAGTCGTATCTTGAATTTTTTTGATGA
Organism: Agrotis exclamationis; assembly: GCA_950005045.1. Classification (NCBI taxonomy): domain Eukaryota; kingdom Metazoa; phylum Arthropoda; class Insecta; order Lepidoptera; family Noctuidae; genus Agrotis; species Agrotis exclamationis. The sequence goes on along the minus strand of OX465425.1, from coordinate 10,480,733 downwards.
CCTTTGTCCAATTTTTTGTTTATATTTCGGCGAAATACAGAGAAATGCATTTTTTTTCTTGAGTGATTAATCTTTACCCTACCTAAGGCCCCAAACAAATTTTTAATACGGGGCCCCGCCATGCTACGCCTCTGTCTCTTTTGTTATACACCTATTTTATTTGTGTTTTCTTATTATCTTATTTTATGATCAGATCAATATGCCATATAATTTCAATCCAAGAGCCCAGTGCATAGGATAAAAAATACCTTTTTTATCGCGGTAAAATCGTCAAACGAGCCCTCTCGCCCATACTGCCAGACTCGTACTGACTTAAATCCACGGTGTTCTTTCAATAGCCCTTTACGTTCCAGGGTCACGTTTACCTGATAAGACAGTCCTGCGACCCGGCCGACTTTGGACCTCCAATAACAATACTATGAACATTTATTTTAGCGGTTAGAGAAACACACGTTGCTGCGTTTTGCGGTGGACGGTTACACAAACGATTTGTTTATTGCCACGTCCAAACATGTTAAAATATAACATACTGTGTTTGCTTTTCCAAACTTGTATATTTAACGTAGCTCTTTCCACGAGACGTCAATGAAACAATGGCTAGGTATAGACGTCAGTGCATATTGTGATGTATTATGGATTTATGCTCTAATTTAAATTTAACGTTACTGATAATGTTTATGTAAGAAAAGATCAAAGGATCCTTCCATATATTAAATCCGCATATCATTGACAATTGACCGCATAGAACAAATATTTGTTTGACCTAATAATATTTGGTGATTGTGTATGTGAGTTTCTATGTTTGTAAACGCACCCACGTAACAGGTGAAATTCCTAGTTTGGGACAACGATTTAAAAAAAAATATGTCTAAATCTGTTGGAACTATCATTATTTCCCCTTCCGCACTATCTTCAACTTATCTACTAATATTATAAAGAGGTATAATTTGTTTGTAAGTTTGTATGTAGGGGGTAATCTCCGGAAGTAATGATCCGATTTTAAAAATTGTTTCACTGGTAGAAAGCTACATTATTCGTGAGTGCTATAAGCTATAAATTACAAAGATATCATGCATATTTTACTGCCCAACGAAGTGGGCATGGGTTTATTATTAGTTTATAAAATAAAAATGGAATGTAAAATAAAATACTGTAAATCAATGAAATTAATAACTAATTGAATAATAGCGGTCAATGAGAGTAAAGGTAAAATTTTCAGCAACGGGTTTTCCCTTAAAACGGGTTGGCCTATTTTTAGCAATCCATATGAGTATGAGTAATTTTGCAACACGTGTGTTACAAAAATTTCGGATAATTGTAGATACCTAGGATTTATTTTTTAAACATCCTGTGGATTTTTCGAGCTAATATGATGAGGCGCATTTGATAAATTCTTCAAATTCTATATTCTACAAAACGGTTGGCGCAGTGACTATTAAGCAAGAGACGGCTGCGCAGTGTCTCGCGGGTTCGATCCCCGCGCAGAACAAACATTTGTATGATTTGCAAGTGGTTGTTCCGGGTCTAGGTGTTTGTGTATGTGGGTTTCCATGTTTGTACCCACGATATAGGAGTAATTATTAATGTGAGGCGACGGTTTTTTCTTTAAAAAAATTTAAATTTATACAGTCATTACGAAATGTTTTCAATAAGATCAAAGGTGAAAACAAAAACTTAAACTTAATTACCAACAAAAAGTTTTATTTATTAATTAGGTATTTTAACTCTGTGTTCAGTTTCAAGATTTTAGATACTTAAGTAACTTAAATAGTACAAAGAGCGCGCTGACAAACGTGAAACGAGGCTGCTTGCTCTGTGTGGACTCGTCTATTGTTCTTCTTCCGAGGCACGAAACAATATACGCGAGCAAAACAAAAGCCGACACTGGATGGCTCGGGCGCTCGGTCACTCGGTCGCGGCAGCCCGCTCCCTTGCCTCGGCCGAGACACGTCCACACCAACCGAGCTGCTTCGCGCAGCAAATGCCTCGCGAGGCTGCGCGCTCTGTATGGACGCACCTATTTACAAATTCTTTTAATACTACTACAACTCTAAGAATGAGTACATACTAGTAATATACGGTATATTTTCATTAAAACTATAACGGCGTGAACTGTTTACTAAACTTGACTAAGAATTTCTTCCCGTACCGTGGGTACGTTTACAAACATAAATAAACTCCAGCACAAACACCCAACTGCAAATCAAGCTAATACTCTAGAATTTTTTTACCCAGTTGTGCGACACAAGGACAAAAAAACACTTGGTTGAAGCAGTGGGCATAAAAATATAGTTAATAGCAAAAGGTCAAGGTAGGTTATTAGTATTACCTGTTTTTTTTATTACTTAAGTTAATAGTTCTAATTGCGATTCAAAATTTTTAACCTTGAAAAGTTGAAGGTCGTACAGACTGCTTCGTTGAAATTGTTGGGTGGTGTTTAAATCGTACAAGTATTTAATAGTACATTGTTATCCAAGGCGTGAAAGTTACTTAGTTAGATTCCGAGACGGGGTTTGGCGCCCGTAACGTAGTGAGGGCGCTAATATGTAGTTCGAGGGACTAAATAAGCAATTTATCCGAGGCAAACACTGTGCTTTTCATTACGAATACGAGGAAAGTAAAATTAATAACATAAATTATTAGCTAAAGAAAAAATTAGTGTAGATCGGATTGTCACTTTGCCGTTTATTTTGTTTTTTTTTTAATTTTTATACTGTGGTCGTCCAGCTATACAGCCAGGATATTTCATGTTCATTATTAAAAAAATGGCAAAGATTTTGTCGAAATGTGTGATATTTTAGAGAAATAGTTGAAACTAAATTATTTTAAAGTCATTATTTATATTCTTAATACTTAACTTTATGTTATTTTAATTTTAAATCGCTCTGTAATTTAGTGGCTGTATAAAAAGTTTAAACAAGGTTCAATAGAAATGTCAAAATAGAACTACACACATCAAAAGTGTCTAGGGATCAACATATATTTTTGCAATAACTTTTCTCCTGATTGATATTAATTAAAATTTTCTTTAAGGATTCATCAAATAAAGTGTTTTCGTTTGTCACAGTAACGATAAACCAAGTCACCTTTGCATTAATAAAGAAATTTGCCATTTCCCTAATAAAGGGATTTTTGACATTTGAACCACTAACACAAAAGTTCGAAAAAAAGACTGAAATAACAGTTTTCTTTAAAATTTTATTGGGTAACTTAAACAATTAATAATCCGTGTTTCTAACGCGAACACTAACAACACAAGAACATCGGTTTGGCATACTCAAAATGAGTTCATCCAAATCACGCTGTGGAATGGCCGCCCATGTTCGTTGCAACAACAAAAAAAGGTCTTCTTGCGACTGGATACCCTCCATATTCGGCAGAGCTCTTCTCTGTAGCATATCCCATGCATGCTCAATCGGATTCAAGTCTGGCGACTGAGCAGGCCAGGGCAGGACATTGAGGTTAGCTGCGGCGAGAGTCTGTCTTACAACTCTTGCGGTGTGCGGTCGTGCATTATCATGCATTAACTGAAATAAGGGACCGATTTGCACTTGTAGAGGAACGATGACGTCTGATACAATCGTCTCAGCATAAATTTGAGCGTTGAGGTTGCCTCTGATTCAAATCAACTCAGTTCTTCCGCCGATCCAAATACCCGCCCATACCATGATGGTTCCACCACTATAAGGATGGACTTCCTGGCAGGATTTTAATCGCTGTTGGCGTCCAGGGTTTCTCCAGTGTCGTATACGTCTTGTATCCGGTCTCATACCGAAACGAGACTCATCAGAAAAGCACACGAAACGCCATTGTTCTTCTGCCCAATTTCTGTGTTCAAGAGCCCATTGATATCGAATCCTACGATTGTGCATTACTATAGGTGGTACCCGTAGCGGTCTTCGGGAATGAAGGTTCACTTCATGCAAGCGGTTTCTGACTGTTTGGTCGCTAATTAAGTTCCCTGAAGAGTGATGAAGCCTCACGGCTAACATCATGGCGGTTATTGTTGGAGCTCTTCGAGTTAAGATTTGAATGTATCGGTCTTGTCTCCGTGTGGTGCAGCGATACCGTCCTCCATGGCGCTCAGCCACGGTACCAGTGTTTCGGTAACGTGTCCAAAGTCGACTGATAACACTCTGACTTGTATTCAGAGCTAAAGCCACAGTACGTTGCCGGGAACCAGCTTCTATCATTCCCACGGCTCTGAGCATTTCTTCCCTGCTTAAATGACGTCGCCGCTCCATAATAACGTTAGTTTTAATCAGTAGTAGGGAAACAGTAGCACTAATAATGTCTTCAATGCGTTGTATGTTTTTATATGGAAAATATTGACAGCTGATTTTCATCTTTTACTCGAATTTGATTCACAGTTCCTGATTCAAATTATGAAATTCACCAAAAAGGATCCATATAAATTTATAAAATCATAAATTTATTACAAAGCCACATCTCAATCTCAAGAAATCCGCATAAAAATGCTTGATCCCTAGACACTTTTGATGTGTGTAGTTTTGTTTTTTCTTAAATTTGGCAGCTGTCAGTTGAAAGCGATTTTCCCTAGGCCAGCAATGGATAACTTTCAAACGGCTAATCAGACTTGTGATGACCTAGGCTACTTTCAGTAATGAAAAATATATATTTTTTTTTAATTTTTTATTTTTTTTCTTCTTTTTAATTATTTTGCTCTTTTTTTATTTACTTACGAATGTAAGTAAATTATGGAATGGTAGAAACCGTCAGTCCATGACGGTTAGATAAATAGGTACCTAAATGATTAGACGGCACGGTTGGCGCAGCGTATCGCGAGTTCGATCCCCGCACGAAAAAAATATTTGATTGACCTACAAGTAGTTGTTTCGGGTCTGAGTGTTTGTGTATGTAAGTAACTATGTTTGTAAACGCACCCACAATACAGGAGAAATTCGTAATGTGGGGCTAGGTTTTTTTTTTAAAGAGAACAGTCAACAGCTCAGGTTCTATAACCTCGAATTATGTTTTTGTTAGATATAGCCAGGTGCACATGACAGCAGCATCAGGTTGCAATCCACCGCACCATTCTCATCATCAGCCGAAAGGCGCCCATTGCTGAACAGAGGCCTCTCCGTTAGACCACCACACCGAATGACAATCCGCCAGTTCCATCCCTCGTGTGCGCTTCTCTCACGATGTCGTCGGTCTAGACTTGTTGATTAGTAAAGAACAAGGGATGCTTCTGCATGTCGCGGGACTGTCTCATCAGGTAACCGTGACCCTGACACGTAAAGGGCTATTGAACGATCACCTCGGGTTTTAGTCAGTACAAGTCTGACAGTTCCTCCCATCCCGCCCAGGTGGCCTACCATGAACTGTTAACGCGATCTAGTTTAGGCTGTGGGAAAGAGATGGCGCCGCTAGACGACTTGTATAGCTCTGTTTCTTTCCCACAACCTAAACTGTATCGCGTTAAGAGCTCGTGGTAAAGCCCCTGGTCTCATTTGATGATTTGATGATTTTACCACGAAACTCCAACATAATTGGTATTTTTTATGTGAATAAGGAAGTTTCCAATTTTTTTTATTAATTTTTAAAAAATAGTACTAAACTTGCAATGAAGCCCATTGAAATTTTTTTCAATTATCTTCATAAATGACGAAGTTATGATACTTTTCCCGTCCGCTTTAAACTTCTCGGCGCGCGGCCGGTCAACAATCTCATGACGTCACAAGTCTCATCACTCGCTCGAGTCGAGTAGTCGTCAATGCGCGGTCACCTCAGACGGTTATTACTTTTGGTTCAAACAAGACGGAACAGATATTATCGTTGTGGAATCATTATGGAAACCGTGCAAACTGATGTGAAAGTACATTATAAATATTGTATCTTTCCCAAGTGTACAAATACAACCATAACTCTCTGTAATTCTGTAACCATAAATCTGTAATCTACATCAAAACAAATTCAACCTTACACGCATGTTTTAAGGTCAGAATTACAAAGTGTCGATAAAAAGCAATAAAACCGGCCAAGTGCGAGTTGGACTCGCCCATGAAGGGTTCCGTAGTAGCAGGCATAGATTAGGGATATAATTATATTGAGATTATTTTCGTTGGAAGTTTTTGTTGAGGTCTACATTATACACCGTGTTCCGGACGATATACATAAACTTCGACCAGATGTTCAAACCACGGAAGTAAGCATTTTTCATTATGGACACATTAATAAATTCTTATTTTTTATTTTTTGTTAATTTTCATACAAACTAAATACCTAGACGTAAATAACCCGATATGCATGCCTCTTTATCCGAATTGGCAACGTCATTCATAACATTTGGCGGGCTGAAACAAATGAAATGCAAATAGTATTTGATAGATTTCAAATTAAGATACTTTCTCACTGCATAGCTCAATTAAATTTCATTAAATGAAATTACAAATATCTTTGTAACGAAGCCTTTTTAAGTACTACTTCCTTTGTTGGATTTGATTTGTAAAAGCCATAGAAGTATTTGCTAAAGTTTATAGATAACGTGAAGAACACGGTGTATATTTTTTTTAGTTTTATCATTCTCTTATTTTAGAAGTTACAGGGGGGGGGGTCACATTTTACCACTTTGGAAGTGTCTCTCATGCAAACTGTTCAGTTTAGAAAAAAAATGATATGAGTAATCTCAATATCATTTTTAAAGACCTATCCATAGATACCCCACACGTTTGGTTTGGTGAAAAAAAAAATTGAGTTTCAATTCTAAGTATGGGGAACCCCCAAAATTTGTTTTGTTTTTATTTTTGTGTGAAAATCCTAATGCGGTTCACATAATACATCTACTTACCAAGTTTCAACAGGATAGCTCTTATATTTTCGAAGAAATGTGGCTGTGACATACGGACGAACAGACAGACAGACATGATGAATCTATAAGGGTTCCGTTTTTTGCCATTTGGCTACGGAACCCTAAAAATTAACGACCGAGCCTCGTCGCTTCAAGGACAAGGAATGATATTATGTAATACCTACGACTTATTAAAAAAAAATGTTTTTACGATGATTTCTTGCTAAAATATCAGTATTTACAATACAGTGATAGAGAACATGGTACCGAAAATTTGTATTAGTGATCGATGTGTTTATATTATCCAAATATTATCAATCAATGGTGAATGAAACTTTAAACAAAACTAGGCGGATTACCTACACCGATTTAGGTACAGACGCCAGCACATCAAGCTACCACAATTTTTTTGACTCGAGTCGTTGCAGCGTACAGACGTGCTCGCTAGCAATATTTAATTAATACTTTTATAATTTTATTGTGACCTACTTGCGTAATGCATGTCAACAATCTTGCTTAGTGTGTAGTTTAGTGAATAATGGACACGAAATAGTGAACTTTTAGAAAAACAAAATGGATAATAACCCCTCTAGTCCCAAGGGACCAGTGCACTCCACCGCCTCGCCTTCGCAGTCGTCGTCGCAAATCCGAGCCCCCAGGTCAGACACAGCCGAGTTCATAGTTTCTACACCCGAAATTCAGAGATGGATGGCAACTATCGAGCAGCACCTTAATGAAGTTTGCTCTATTGCCACGGATGGCAAACTCAACTCCGAGCAGAAAATGAAGATTTCGAATCTATGCCGAAAAATAGGTTCTGGTACATCGCAGATGGCGGTCTTATATCAGTCACTCAAGCAGAAAACTATTTACGCGGAACAGGAAATTAATATCCTTAACGAACAGCGCAGCCTGGCGGATCATATTTCGGACCTCAAGCAGTCGGTACAGAATACAGGAAATACTTCTTTTGCCGATATGGTAAAAAGAGGTACTAATGACTTTGTCCGGCCTAATCACTTGACCTCAATTGCCATTTATCCGAATGATACACTGAAAACTAGTGACGAAACTAAAGAACTCGTGCAAAAAATCATTCGGCCCGAGCAAATGAAGCTGCACGTACGTGGTGTGAGAAAAATAAAAAATGGAGGCGTAATCATCAGCACCGAGACAAAACAAGACGCCGATAAACTGAAGAACGCAGTTCAACTCTCTACATCGGGACTAACTGCTGACGAAGCCAACAAGCGGAGACCCCGGATCGTGATTGTAGGTGTGCCGACTTCAATGGCTGAAAATGAGGTCTTCAATTGCATTTTTGAACAAAATTTAGTGGACACGTTACCAGACTTGACAATGGAATCCTTCTTGGCCGAGACAAAATTAAGCCATAAATCTGGTAAAAAAGACGCCGCGACTTGCAATTATGTAATTGAAGTTTCAGCCTATATACGAAAAGCTCTCATTCCTCGATCACGGATTTTCATTAATTGGTCGTCCTGTCCTGTAAGGGACTTCACATTAGTAACGAGGTGCTACAAATGCCAACAGTATGGCCATGTAGCAAAATCATGCAGAGACGTGAATTCTACGTGCGGGCACTGCGGGGAAACAGGTCATATGATGTCCGAATGCACGAAGAAATCTGACACTCCCAAATGCGCGACTTGTTCACGTTTTAAAAAACCCAGTGCCCACAAAACGGGAGACGCTGATTGCCCAGCTAGGAAAATAGCAGAGCACAGGTATATTAATTCAATTGATTATGAAAGTACTAGTAAAAACTCGTGGGTAGTTTGATAAATAAGCACGAAAATTTTGAGCTCTATAAATAAAATCATATTTAATTTAATTTAATAGTATATTTGCACAATAATTAATGTGTTTAAACTGCTAACTATAATTACCTGCCAGTTGTGTGTTATTCTTGAATTAACACTCACTTAACACCAGAAACAAGAATCAAGCACTGTAACAGTACAGAATGGAGTCACTGAAAGGTTCAATGTCAGAATTACTGACACAATTTAATGACAGGATGTGTCATTTTGAGGCTGAACTGTCCAAGAAAACACCAGAAGCTTCAGCTAGTAGTGTCTCAGTTGCTGCAGAGTATGCTGTGTTCAAGACATTTGTGATGGAGTCGCTGAGCTGCCTTCAACGCCAAGTGGAAGCCCTTGCGAAGGATATGGATGCGTTGGAGATGAAAGGCCGCAGAAAAATTCTTCTGGTTCACGGAGTTGCAGAGGCCAACAAGGAGGAGACGTCTCGGGTGATTGCTGAGTTAATCCATGATAAACTTCATTTGGACTCCTTTTCTGTTGCTGCCATCCGTAGGTGTCACAGGATGGGCAATCTGAGCAGCTCTGGGAAACCTAGGCCAATATTGGTCAAATTTCAAGATGTGGATGTCCGGGATAACATTTGGTATGCAAAAACCAGGTTTAAAGGCACTGGGATTACACTGTCTGAGTTTTTGACCAGATCCAGACATCAGGTCTTCATGGCAGCACGTGATAGGTTCGGAGTCGACAGCTGCTGGACTAAACAGGGCACTATTTACATCCTGGGGGCTGATGGAACGAAGCACCGTGTCGTCACTCATAATGAGCTCAATGCCATTGGTGCAGCAGAGCTCGATGCTGGAAAGCCGGAGCTCCAGATGGTCACCAGCAAGTCCGCTTCAACACCACCTGCTAGGCGGAATCGGCGTGCGGCTGCTAAGAAGTGATCCATTGTAAGGCGTCCCTCGGGTAACATTTTCACAGCTTTTGTTATTGTTTCTCTTTACCTTCTTTTAAATATTTTACTTCTAGTCTCCTACCCCTTTTTGGTATTATAATTTGTCCTGATTCATAAAACGACCCGGCCGACTTTGGACCTCCAATAACAATACTATGAACATTTATTTTAGCGGTTAGAGAAACACACGTTGCTGCGTTTTGCGGTGGACGGTTACACAAACGATTTGTTTATTGCCACGTCCAAACATGTTAAAATATAACATACTGTGTTTGCTTTTCCAAACTTGTATATTTAACGTAGCTCTTTCCACGAGACGTCAATGAAACAATGGCTAGGTATAGACGTCAGTGCATATTGTGATGTATTATGGATTTATGCTCTAATTTAAATTTAACGTTACTGATAATGTTTATGTAAGAAAAGATCAAAGGATCCTTCCATATATTAAATCCGCATATCATTGACAATTGACCGCATAGAACAAATATTTGTTTGACCTAATAATATTTGGTGATTGTGTATGTGAGTTTCTATGTTTGTAAACGCACCCACGTAACAGGTGAAATTCCTAGTTTGGGACAACGATTTAAAAAAAAATATGTCTAAATCTGTTGGAACTATCATTATTTCCCCTTCCGCACTATCTTCAACTTATCTACTAATATTATAAAGAGGTATAATTTGTTTGTAAGTTTGTATGTAGGGGGTAATCTCCGGAAGTAATGATCCGATTTTAAAAATTGTTTCACTGGTAGAAAGCTACATTATTCGTGAGTGCTATAAGCTATAAATTACAAAGATATCATGCATATTTTACTGCCCAACGAAGTGGGCATGGGTTTATTATTAGTTTATAAAATAAAAATGGAATGTAAAATAAAATACTGTAAATCAATGAAATTAATAACTAATTGAATAATAGCGGTCAATGAGAGTAAAGGTAAAATTTTCAGCAACGGGTTTTCCCTTAAAACGGGTTGGCCTATTTTTAGCAATCCATATGAGTATGAGTAATTTTGCAACACGTGTGTTACAAAAATTTCGGATAATTGTAGATACCTAGGATTTATTTTTTAAACATCCTGTGGATTTTTCGAGCTAATATGATGAGGCGCATTTGATAAATTCTTCAAATTCTATATTCTACAAAACGGTTGGCGCAGTGACTATTAAGCAAGAGACGGCTGCGCAGTGTCTCGCGGGTTCGATCCCCGCGCAGAACAAACATTTGTATGATTTGCAAGTGGTTGTTCCGGGTCTAGGTGTTTGTGTATGTGGGTTTCCATGTTTGTACCCACGATATAGGAGTAATTATTAATGTGAGGCGACGGTTTTTTCTTTAAAAAAATTTAAATTTATACAGTCATTACGAAATGTTTTCAATAAGATCAAAGGTGAAAACAAAAACTTAAACTTAATTACCAACAAAAAGTTTTATTTATTAATTAGGTATTTTAACTCTGTGTTCAGTTTCAAGATTTTAGATACTTAAGTAACTTAAATAGTACAAAGAGCGCGCTGACAAACGTGAAACGAGGCTGCTTGCTCTGTGTGGACTCGTCTATTGTTCTTCTTCCGAGGCACGAAACAATATACGCGAGCAAAACAAAAGCCGACACTGGATGGCTCGGGCGCTCGGTCACTCGGTCGCGGCAGCCCGCTCCCTTGCCTCGGCCGAGACACGTCCACACCAACCGAGCTGCTTCGCGCAGCAAATGCCTCGCGAGGCTGCGCGCTCTGTATGGACGCACCTATTTACAAATTCTTTTAATACTACTACAACTCTAAGAATGAGTACATACTAGTAATATACGGTATATTTTCATTAAAACTATAACGGCGTGAACTGTTTACTAAACTTGACTAAGAATTTCTTCCCGTACCGTGGGTACGTTTACAAACATAAATAAACTCCAGCACAAACACCCAACTGCAAATCAAGCTAATACTCTAGAATTTTTTTACCCAGTTGTGCGACACAAGGACAAAAAAACACTTGGTTGAAGCAGTGGGCATAAAAATATAGTTAATAGCAAAAGGTCAAGGTAGGTTATTAGTATTACCTGTTTTTTTTATTACTTAAGTTAATAGTTCTAATTGCGATTCAAAATTTTTAACCTTGAAAAGTTGAAGGTCGTACAGACTGCTTCGTTGAAATTGTTGGGTGGTGTTTAAATCGTACAAGTATTTAATAGTACATTGTTATCCAAGGCGTGAAAGTTACTTAGTTAGATTCCGAGACGGGGTTTGGCGCCCGTAACGTAGTGAGGGCGCTAATATGTAGTTCGAGGGACTAAATAAGCAATTTATCCGAGGCAAACACTGTGCTTTTCATTACGAATACGAGGAAAGTAAAATTAATAACATAAATTATTAGCTAAAGAAAAAATTAGTGTAGATCGGATTGTCACTTTGCCGTTTATTTTGTTTTTTTTTTAATTTTTATACTGTGGTCGTCCAGCTATACAGCCAGGATATTTCATGTTCATTATTAAAAAAATGGCAAAGATTTTGTCGAAATGTGTGATATTTTAGAGAAATAGTTGAAACTAAATTATTTTAAAGTCATTATTTATATTCTTAATACTTAACTTTATGTTATTTTAATTTTAAATCGCTCTGTAATTTAGTGGCTGTATAAAAAGTTTAAACAAGGTTCAATAGAAATGTCAAAATAGAACTACACACATCAAAAGTGTCTAGGGATCAACATATATTTTTGCAATAACTTTTCTCCTGATTGATATTAATTAAAATTTTCTTTAAGGATTCATCAAATAAAGTGTTTTCGTTTGTCACAGTAACGATAAACCAAGTCACCTTTGCATTAATAAAGAAATTTGCCATTTCCCTAATAAAGGGATTTTTGACATTTGAACCACTAACACAAAAGTTCGAAAAAAAGACTGAAATAACAGTTTTCTTTAAAATTTTATTGGGTAACTTAAACAATTAATAATCCGTGTTTCTAACGCGAACACTAACAACACAAGAACATCGGTTTGGCATACTCAAAATGAGTTCATCCAAATCACGCTGTGGAATGGCCGCCCATGTTCGTTGCAACAACAAAAAAAGGTCTTCTTGCGACTGGATACCCTCCATATTCGGCAGAGCTCTTCTCTGTAGCATATCCCATGCATGCTCAATCGGATTCAAGTCTGGCGACTGAGCAGGCCAGGGCAGGACATTGAGGTTAGCTGCGGCGAGAGTCTGTCTTACAACTCTTGCGGTGTGCGGTCGTGCATTATCATGCATTAACTGAAATAAGGGACCGATTTGCACTTGTAGAGGAACGATGACGTCTGATACAATCGTCTCAGCATAAATTTGAGCGTTGAGGTTGCCTCTGATTCAAATCAACTCAGTTCTTCCGCCGATCCAAATACCCGCCCATACCATGATGGTTCCACCACTATAAGGATGGACTTCCTGGCAGGATTTTAATCGCTGTTGGCGTCCAGGGTTTCTCCAGTGTCGTATACGTCTTGTATCCGGTCTCATACCGAAACGAGACTCATCAGAAAAGCACACGAAACGCCATTGTTCTTCTGCCCAATTTCTGTGTTCAAGAGCCCATTGATATCGAATCCTACGATTGTGCATTACTATAGGTGGTACCCGTAGCGGTCTTCGGGAATGAAGGTTCACTTCATGCAAGCGGTTTCTGACTGTTTGGTCGCTAATTAAGTTCCCTGAAGAGTGATGAAGCCTCACGGCTAACATCATGGCGGTTATTGTTGGAGCTCTTCGAGTTAAGATTTGAATGTATCGGTCTTGTCTCCGTGTGGTGCAGCGATACCGTCCTCCATGGCGCTCAGCCACGGTACCAGTGTTTCGGTAACGTGTCCAAAGTCGACTGATAACACTCTGACTTGTATTCAGAGCTAAAGCCACAGTACGTTGCCGGGAACCAGCTTCTATCATTCCCACGGCTCTGAGCATTTCTTCCCTGCTTAAATGACGTCGCCGCTCCATAATAACGTTAGTTTTAATCAGTAGTAGGGAAACAGTAGCACTAATAATGTCTTCAATGCGTTGTATGTTTTTATATGGAAAATATTGACAGCTGATTTTCATCTTTTACTCGAATTTGATTCACAGTTCCTGATTCAAATTATGAAATTCACCAAAAAGGATCCATATAAATTTATAAAATCATAAATTTATTACAAAGCCACATCTCAATCTCAAGAAATCCGCATAAAAATGCTTGATCCCTAGACACTTTTGATGTGTGTAGTTTTGTTTTTTCTTAAATTTGGCAGCTGTCAGTTGAAAGCGATTTTCCCTAGGCCAGCAATGGATAACTTTCAAACGGCTAATCAGACTTGTGATGACCTAGGCTACTTTCAGTAATGAAAAATATATATTTTTTTTTAATTTTTTATTTTTTTTCTTCTTTTTAATTATTTTGCTCTTTTTTTATTTACTTACGAATGTAAGTAAATTATGGAATGGTAGAAACCGTCAGTCCATGACGGTTAGATAAATAGGTACCTAAATGATTAGACGGCACGGTTGGCGCAGCGTATCGCGAGTTCGATCCCCGCACGAAAAAAATATTTGATTGACCTACAAGTAGTTGTTTCGGGTCTGAGTGTTTGTGTATGTAAGTAACTATGTTTGTAAACGCACCCACAATACAGGAGAAATTCGTAATGTGGGGCTAGGTTTTTTTTTTAAAGAGAACAGTCAACAGCTCAGGTTCTATAACCTCGAATTATGTTTTTGTTAGATATAGCCAGGTGCACATGACAGCAGCATCAGGTTGCAATCCACCGCACCATTCTCATCATCAGCCGAAAGGCGCCCATTGCTGAACAGAGGCCTCTCCGTTAGACCACCACACCGAATGACAATCCGCCAGTTCCATCCCTCGTGTGCGCTTCTCTCACGATGTCGTCGGTCTAGACTTGTTGATTAGTAAAGAACAAGGGATGCTTCTGCATGTCGCGGGACTGTCTCATCAGGTAACCGTGACCCTGACACGTAAAGGGCTATTGAACGATCACCTCGGGTTTTAGTCAGTACAAGTCTGACAGTTCCTCCCATCCCGCCCAGGTGGCCTACCATGAACTGTTAACGCGATCTAGTTTAGGCTGTGGGAAAGAGATGGCGCCGCTAGACGACTTGTATAGCTCTGTTTCTTTCCCACAACCTAAACTGTATCGCGTTAAGAGCTCGTGGTAAAGCCCCTGGTCTCATTTGATGATTTGATGATTTTACCACGAAACTCCAACATAATTGGTATTTTTTATGTGAATAAGGAAGTTTCCAATTTTTTTTATTAATTTTTAAAAAATAGTACTAAACTTGCAATGAAGCCCATTGAAATTTTTTTCAATTATCTTCATAAATGACGAAGTTATGATACTTTTCCCGTCCGCTTTAAACTTCTCGGCGCGCGGCCGGTCAACAATCTCATGACGTCACAAGTCTCATCACTCGCTCGAGTCGAGTAGTCGTCAATGCGCGGTCACCTCAGACGGTTATTACTTTTGGTTCAAACAAGACGGAACAGATATTATCGTTGTGGAATCATTATGGAAACCGTGCAAACTGATGTGAAAGTACATTATAAATATTGTATCTTTCCCAAGTGTACAAATACAACCATAACTCTCTGTAATTCTGTAACCATAAATCTGTAATCTACATCAAAACAAATTCAACCTTACACGCATGTTTTAAGGTCAGAATTACAAAGTGTCGATAAAAAGCAATAAAACCGGCCAAGTGCGAGTTGGACTCGCCCATGAAGGGTTCCGTAGTAGCAGGCATAGATTAGGGATATAATTATATTGAGATTATTTTCGTTGGAAGTTTTTGTTGAGGTCTACATTATACACCGTGTTCCGGACGATATACATAAACTTCGACCAGATGTTCAAACCACGGAAGTAAGCATTTTTCATTATGGACACATTAATAAATTCTTATTTTTTATTTTTTGTTAATTTTCATACAAACTAAATACCTAGACGTAAATAACCCGATATGCATGCCTCTTTATCCGAATTGGCAACGTCATTCATAACATTTGGCGGGCTGAAACAAATGAAATGCAAATAGTATTTGATAGATTTCAAATTAAGATACTTTCTCACTGCATAGCTCAATTAAATTTCATTAAATGAAATTACAAATATCTTTGTAACGAAGCCTTTTTAAGTACTACTTCCTTTGTTGGATTTGATTTGTAAAAGCCATAGAAGTATTTGCTAAAGTTTATAGATAACGTGAAGAACACGGTGTATATTTTTTTTAGTTTTTTCATTCTCTTATTTTAGAAGTTACAGGGGGGGGGGTCACATTTTACCACTTTGGAAGTGTCTCTCATGCAAACTGTTCAGTTTAGAAAAAAAATGATATGAGTAATCTCAATATCATTTTTAAAGACCTATCCATAGATACCCCACACGTTTGGTTTGGTGAAAAAAAAAATTGAGTTTCAATTCTAAGTATGGGGAACCCCCAAAATTTGTTTTGTTTTTATTTTTGTGTGAAAATCCTAATGCGGTTCACATAATACATCTACTTACCAAGTTTCAACAGGATAGCTCTTATATTTTCGAAGAAATGTGGCTGTGACATACGGACGAACAGACAGACAGACATGATGAATCTATAAGGGTTCCGTTTTTTGCCATTTGGCTACGGAACCCTAAAAATTAACGACCGAGCCTCGTCGCTTCAAGGACAAGGAATGATATTATGTAATACCTACGACTTATTAAAAAAAAATGTTTTTACGATGATTTCTTGCTAAAATATCAGTATTTACAATACAGTGATAGAGAACATGGTACCGAAAATTTGTATTAGTGATCGATGTGTTTATATTATCCAAATATTATCAATCAATGGTGAATGAAACTTTAAACAAAACTAGGCGGATTACCTACACCGATTTAGGTACAGACGCCAGCACATCAAGCTACCACAATTTTTTTGACTCGAGTCGTTGCAGCGTACAGACGTGCTCGCTAGCAATATTTAATTAATACTTTTATAATTTTATTGTGACCTACTTGCGTAATGCATGTCAACAATCTTGCTTAGTGTGTAGTTTAGTGAATAATGGACACGAAATAGTGAACTTTTAGAAAAACAAAATGGATAATAACCCCTCTAGTCCCAAGGGACCAGTGCACTCCACCGCCTCGCCTTCGCAGTCGTCGTCGCAAATCCGAGCCCCCAGGTCAGACACAGCCGAGTTCATAGTTTCTACACCCGAAATTCAGAGATGGATGGCAACTATCGAGCAGCACCTTAATGAAGTTTGCTCTATTGCCACGGATGGCAAACTCAACTCCGAGCAGAAAATGAAGATTTCGAATCTATGCCGAAAAATAGGTTCTGGTACATCGCAGATGGCGGTCTTATATCAGTCACTCAAGCAGAAAACTATTTACGCGGAACAGGAAATTAATATCCTTAACGAACAGCGCAGCCTGGCGGATCATATTTCGGACCTCAAGCAGTCGGTACAGAATACAGGAAATACTTCTTTTGCCGATATGGTAAAAAGAGGTACTAATGACTTTGTCCGGCCTAATCACTTGACCTCAATTGCCATTTATCCGAATGATACACTGAAAACTAGTGACGAAACTAAGGTATACGATCGCTATAAACATGCGATGATGACGATTTTTGTGTATGTAACTGTGTATGAACAATACTGCTGACAATTTCTTAACAGTGAATTTATATAATTAGAATATATTGACATATGTATACGACCCTTATTTTGTTTTTGTCTCGGTTATGATAGTTTAAGTTAGTTATATTATAATAATAAAAAAAAAAATGTTTCACGATTTTAAAGTTAAGTTAAATATTGTTAGTAAATCTGTTGTCCAAGTAGTAATTATAGATATAAGCGCTAGTACCGCCTGTGATACAGGTATTAATTTAACCTAGTACAGGCACCGAACTTTTTAGCCCTAAAATTATTTTATAGACATTTTTATAGTATTGTACCACTTTGAATGCTGAATAAAATTATTATTATTATTATTATTACAATCTGCCAAATTTCTTCAATAGATTTTTAACCTTATCACAATAGTGGCAGGTTAATGTTCGATTGGTAAAATCTGACAGTTTCGGGTAGGTTGACCTGCTGGCGTCTGTACCTAAAACGAATAAAAGCTGCAGCAAACTAATGAGAAGTTATTACGTGTGATGGATGATTGTTACGGTATAATAAAATTATTATGTAGGACTTAGTAGATAGGTATAGGAACATACGTTGAAAGTTTCACTCCTCTGACCTTTGCACTTGTGTACAGTGGATTGTTTGCCAGAAAATCCAAAACCATAACCATGTTCACTTTTGGTAAATTGTTAGACTGTCCACGCACAAATCCACTCTCCATCGTATAAATTTTACTTCAATCTAGTTTTTACTTAGCTAAAAGATATATTATACGAAATATATTAATAAGGTTACTTAATACTTCACACAGACACTCAAACACCGCATTCCATGTACTTGGTGTGAGCAACAAACCACGAAATACTCAAAACAGCCGCTAAGCGCTACCCGCCCCACCCGCGCGTAGAGACTTGTGACGTCACAGACCAAATGCTCCGCGTGCATTTCAAAATTAATTCGGGATTCAGTAAAAGTGGATTAACTTTGTCATTTTTCAAGTTATTAAAATAATTCTTTCACCATATACACCGTGACTTTTTAGTCGTCTTACAAAAGTGGTCCACATAATGTACCCGACCCAAAATACATCTAGGCGAGTTTAGTTTTTTTTTTAATCGTTAAAAATAATTTTTATTATTAATAAATAGGTACATAAGAAATATGAAAATATTCACGTATCAAGCTGTAGAGTATACCTACCCAGCGCAATAGCCGGGCAGATCATTTCATCTCCATTTTCTATCAGACAAGGGTGTTTTTAACTACTCCTTGCGTCGTAATAATGAATTAAAATTTTATTTATAAATTTTTCAAATCTCTTAAATACCTATTTTTTTATTAAAAACGTGTTCTAGTCATTGGATACATGAACTGGGCTGCCGTTGTAAGACG
Organism: Agrotis exclamationis; assembly: GCA_950005045.1. NCBI lineage: Eukaryota > Metazoa > Arthropoda > Insecta > Lepidoptera > Noctuidae > Agrotis > Agrotis exclamationis. The sequence continues at coordinate 10,462,116 of OX465425.1, read as the reverse complement.
ACTAAAAAGTCACGGTGTATATTATAATTTCTTTGCCTTACAATTTTAATAAGTATTTTTAATTTTTGTTAAAATGGAAACTTCCTTATTAATACAGGCGTCTAAGTGTCTGTAAGTAATATCAAAATTCTTCTTTGCTTATCCCAATCTTTTTGGGATTAGCTGAACAAGAGAATCAGTAGATTTGAATTTGCAACTACTTAGTAACCTCCCCTTAAAATAAATGCAGATACTGTTTGACATAGGTACACAAGTATTACTAGAGCTGTTCAATTTACAAACTTGCATGAACTTCCACAAATCCATGTTTTTTCGTGCCCGTTTACTTTAGGAGGATAGAAGTCAAAGTCAAAGTCAAATTTTCTTCTTCGTTACTTTCATGTCCAAAGATATCAAAATATTTCTTTTGAATATATATTTGCTCGAGTCCAAATAGATAATTTGACATACTTCTAGTGGACAAACAAATTGCTAGATACTAAACTTCATATAAATTATGATATTTATACCCAATGTCCTTTGTACCCAATGTTATCTTTCCTGTTATTGTTCGGTGGGTTTTTCTACAAGCGTTATCACAGGGTCCCATTTTTACATTTGTTGTCCCATTTCTACAGTTGAAATGTCACATTTATCTAAGCGTCATTGTGTCGCGATGTTGTTAGTTGTCACTATTGCTACTGGGCATGCGTGGGCGCACTGTATGGTTCACTGTCCACTTATCCAGAAGTACATTCGTAAAGCTTCCGTTTCGAAGCGAGTACGGCCGTGGCCACACATCCGCCACGATTACGTGTGACTCAGATAAAAAAAATAACAACTTCAAACAATGTAAATATTTTTAAGCGATAAAATGTAATTGCAAAAAAATATCGACATTGTTTTTAGCTTGTTTTGATAGTTATTCTCAGAAACAATGTATGTAACTAACAAAACTTTTTGTCGATTGCGATTTTTAATGATGCATTGCCGACCAATACTATACGTATACAAACTAGCCGAATACAGGTGGTGCTCGTCGTTTCTCGACTTAGTTTACTTTGGCAATTCGCAGTAAGAAATACACTGAATTACATAGGTAGTATAAACAGGGGGGGGGGGGTATTACAACGTCTTAAAACCAGGCTTATTCCGGCGAGTGAAAGTGACAGAGCTATACAAGTCGTCTAGCCTACCGTCTACCCCCCAATCATGTTTAACTTCTGTCATCCATTATTTAGTATGTATACCGACTTGTAACTAATTAAAAAAACATTTCGAAACCGTTATGTAGGTATTGAAATAACATTATATGTAATAAAACCTTTATTAATAAAATTTTCACTGTATAACAATATTAGTTCTTAATGTTAATTGTCACAAAACATTTTACTTACATTTAAATTTCAATAGCGTTATAAAGAAACGAGTAAAATAATTGTAAATCAAGAGATGTCGTTTTTCTATTCTATTCATAGAAAGACGAATCAGAAAAAAAAATTAAATAAATTAATAAATAGCTTGCATTAAAAGTAGAATAAAGCTTTCGTAATCGTAAAAGATCAAGGCGACTTAAAATGGTTAATCATTCAAAAATAATGTAAATTATTCAATAGGTTATGTTGGTAGGATCAATACTACAGCTAAATGGGCCACTAAGTTCCTGGGCTCAAGTTACTTGACACCGACATCTCGTGACGTCACCACGGTGGCGGTGCGCGTCACTGCGGTGGACTCGTTGGCGGTTCTGGCCGCGGTTCCCACCTTTCTAATAGTAGTTGTGGTCGTTGTCTTAGAAATACCACCATTGGCAAGTTTTTGGACATCAGTGTTTGATCGCACTTCTTCAGTAGCTGCTTGTTTCGTCTCATGAGCACTCGCATTCTTCACATTCCTTTCAACATTCTGTTCAAAGCCTTCCCTCCTGATCACTTCGTTACTCCTTTCCTCAGTGCACCTACCTCCTCTCTCTCCCTGTTCCGCAGTCCTGATGACTCCATTCTCGACAGGAATGAACTCACTGTTCTGGTAGTGCTCAGAATATCCGTTTCCATCGGACGTGTCAATGGTGTAAGAACCACGACGTATTGGCTTTTCAGGCACCCACACGATCTCTTGTGTCAAAGTTTCTTGGTGCTGAATTGGTTCGGGCGATACTGTCGTGCTTCGGACCTCGCTGTCAGGTCTGACTTGAGTGACATGCGCGCCAGTGTTGTAAACTTCATTGGTCTCGTTTGAGTCTACAATGTATTTTTGATTAACATTCCTGTCATCTTCAACTTGGTCCCCATTCTGTCTGATAACAGTCCTTTGGACTTGAGTGACTTCCCTGGTGCTATCCTTGGACTTTGTTGGGGTTCTCTCAGCCGGGCGTTGTGGCTGTAACGGTTTCAGCTGTCCTAACAAAGGCGAGTGTTTGATGCCGAAAGTTATTTGCGGCGTTTTGTTGATCTGCACCTGAAACCACAAAGTTTTATTTTCAAACAATGCTTATTATTTTAGGTTCCTCGAATTTAATCCATGTTAAAAAAATAACGATTTTGTAAAACATTGATAAATAAATAATATTTTATGGGCTAAAAGTACCTTGTAAACAACTTTTACTATGAAACCAACCCTGAAATATAAATAAAAAACAGGTTTTTGATACAAAATGGAATATTTTACCTTTGACAATGTATGAAACACCTGATGTTTTTCAGAGTAAATCTGATCTTCGAATTCTTAGGCCATTCTTTATTTCTAGTTAAGCAGTTCATTACCATCTAATATGTGGCTGCTTGCCGCATATATTATGGTAGACTAGTGAAAGGATTTAGTTTCATAGGATCAATTAATTTTACCTTTTCGGGTGAGTAGGTGCCAGGCGCGGGCACTCGCGTGCGGTCGTCCACAGGCACCTTGTGTCGTCCCGACATCGTGTACACCGGGGTGTCCAACACTGACGGGATGCGGTACGAATTCGGAGCTGGAAATATTTACAAAAAACATTAAAATATTGCAGTAGGTACTACACATTTGTATTACCAGCGTTCCCAGTCCTCAAGTTATGATAAATCGCTTGACCTATTCTTCTAGCCCTATTTTATATGTTAAACCCATTATAAAATTTTGTGTTATATTTTATTTGATTAAATTAAATAAATAAATGCATATTGTTTATTAGTTTATTATCCGTCATGCTTTGTTACTGTGATTAGTAACACCACTATTTCCTGTCAAACTTTAACTCACCAGGGGTGTCAGCGAACTTATTTGTATGTATTTTGATACCAAAAGTGTGCTGTGGAGAGTAAGTCAACATGAACTTGTAACTCTTCTCGGGGTTATAAGTACCCGGAGCTGGCACCTTCAGCCGCTCATCTATTGGTTCCTTATGTCTACCAGAAATCGTATACAACGGAGTTTCGACGGGCGTTGGAATATTGTAGGAATTCGGAGCTAAAATGTTTTCATGAAGAAATATAGTTATCCTGAATTTAGAAATAATGACAGTGTCCGTACAAATAATTTATAGTTACCTGGAGTGTCAGCGGGTTTCGCGGTGTCGGTTTTGATCCTGAACGTGTATTGAGGAGCCGAATGCAGCAAAACTTTGTCAGCCTTATCGGGATTGTAGCTGTTCGGAGCAGGAACATCCTCAGGCTTATGAGGTTTAGTCTTTATCCTGAATGAGTATCTAGGAGCGCTGTCTAATAGAAGCTTATCAGCTTTTTCGGGATTGTACACGTTAGGGCCAGGTGTATCGTTTATCTTTTCTTCCTTGCCTCTTGGAGAAAATGAGTGAACAGGAGAATGGTGATGAGTTATATCATCCCCTCTTTCAGGGTGATAAGCACTAGGTCCAGGTGTGTTAAATATTTTGGCAGCGTTAATTTTTGGTCGGAACGAATAAGATGGTGCATGTTCATGTGTCATTCCATCCCCCCTTTCTGGATGGTAAGCATTACAAGCAGGATAATCGTTTATTTTAACGTCTCTGCCTCTCGGGGCTAAGGAATGAGCAGGAGAATGATGATGAGTAATATCATCACCTTTTTCGGGATGATAGGCGTTTGGACCAGGTGTGTTAAATATTTTGGTTGGATCTATTTTTGGCCGGAACGAATAAGACGGCGCATGTTCATGTGTCATTCCATCTCCCTTTTCTGGACTGTAAGCATTAGGAGCGGGATAGTTCGATGGTTTATCAGCTGGACCTTTGTGACCAAAAGTATATTTAGGCGTACCATCTAACATGTAGTCATACTTGCTAGGATCGTATGAATTAGGACCGGGCGTATCTTCTGGTTTATGAGACAGGGGTTTAATTCTAAACGAATATGCTGGAGAATTCTCCAACAGAACTTTATCACCTTTTTCTGGGTGGTATGCGTTTGGACCTGGATAGTTTTCCATCTTCTCAGGTTGTCCTTTACCCGAAATCGTAAATTTAGGAGTGTTGGAAGGCAGGTGTGGATCGTAAACATTTGGACCAGGTGTATCAGAAGGCTTACCATCGTGCCCTTTACCAGAAATCGTAAATTTAGGTGTGTTGGAAGGTAGGTGTGGATCGTAAACATTTGGGCCAGGAGTATCAGAAGGCTTACCATCATGTCCTTTACCAGAAATCGTATATCTTGGCGAATTATCAGGTAGATGAGGATCATAGCAATTTGGCCCAGGTGTATCAGATGGTTTCCCATCATGGCCTCTTCCAGCTAAAGTGAATTTTGGAGTACTATCAGGCAAGTGAGGATCGTATGCATTAGGAGCTGGCACTTCAGATGGTTTTGATGAAGGATGTCTTCCAGCAATAGTAAATTTGGGTGTTCCATCGATATAATGAGGATCATAAACGCCAGGTCCAGGTGTATCAGAAGGTTTAGCATCGTGGCCTCTACCATACATACTAAACTTGGGCGTGCCATCTAATAAGTGTGGGTCGTAATTGTTCGGCGCTGGCGTATCACTTGGCTTATCCGTAGCAGTTTTCGGTCTGAAAGTGTATGCAGGTGAGGACTCATGAAGAAGTTTATCAGCCTTATCTAGACTGTACGCATTGGGTGCTGGTACATAATCCGTTTTTGGTGTTTGACCCTTTCCCGCTATACTAAACTTCGGTGAACTGTGATACATTTGGACAGAATTTTCTGGTGCATACACGTTAGGTGCAGGCGTGTTATCAGTTTTCGAAACATGATCTTTTACTCTGAATGAATAAGCTGGTGACGACTCATGTAAAATTTTGTCAGCCTTATCCGGACAGTACGCATTAGGGGCCGGAGTGTTTTCAATTTTGTCAGTATGTCCTTTACCGCTTATAGTAAATTTAGGGGTTCCATCCAACATATGCATTGATTTCTCAGGAGCATACACATTAGGTGCTGGTGATTCACTCCTCTGAATCGTCTGATCTTTAATCCTGAATGTGTATGCTGGAGAACTCTCATGAAGGACTTTGTCAGCCTTCTCGGGACTGTAGCTATTAGGAGCTGGAGTTTCTGCTAATTTAGAACATACTCCTTTGCCTGACATAGTATACTTAGGTCCACCATTCAACATATGCATAGACTTTTCGGGAGCATAGACGTTCGGAGCTGGTGTTTGCTCAATTTTCTCGACTACCTCTTTCGAACGCATCGTATATGAGGGAGAACTTTCGTGTAATATTTTATCAGCTTTTTGAGGGCTGTAGTAGTTTGGACCAGGTGTTACATCATGCTTTTCAGCCGCACCTTTGCCAGCTAGAGTATATTTAGGACCATGTTTTAGTGAATTTAAAGATTTTTCTGGTGAATAAATGTTTGGACCGGGTCCATTATCCTTTTTTATTACTTCCGTTTTTGTTCCAAATGAGAAAGCAGGTGATTTTTCTCTTAGCATTCTGTCTGCCTTTTCGGGACTATAAGCGTTAGGAGCAGGAATTTGTTCCGCCTTTTCTAACTTCATTTTTCTTGAAAAGGTGTTTCTTACTGTTTGGTTGCGTACAGTTCTTTTACCCTGAAATTACAGAAATTGTAATAAGTGACTTTTTAACAATTATTTAACAATCTGCAATTAAAACATCTACATAATTAACAGTACAAAAATAAACAAGTACCTGGTTAATAGCTCATCAGCAGAAGCAACGGCCACATGCAAATAATATATTTAATAATGATCATGCTTATAAGTTTTGTCAGAACATTGTTGGGAGTAGGATATGTAAAAGTTTTAGTTATCTCATAATACATAATTTATTTGTTAAAATGATTTTTAGAAGAATATTTAATAAACAATTTTATATACATCACAAAATAAATAAATGCTACAACGTTAGAAAGTTTGCAGCTCCCACAAAGCATGGCGATGAATGGTGAGATGGATGAGTAAATCTTGTTACGGACGGATGTCGGTTAGAGAGCGGGGATTCCTTCGGGCGCGGGGTGGAGGGTGGCCTGTCCCGCGTACTGCGAGTGCCGGATGCCGAACGTGTGCGCTGGTGCCCACGGCAGGTTCACGCACACCTGCACCCACCCCAAAATTAGTACATGTCATGAGGTAAGTAGGTAAAGACATTCATAGAGCATTAAAACTGGTGACTTAGGGCAACGTAAAGCATGAGTGTTAAGCTTACTATGTTGTCAACAGAGAGGTTATAGACGCCATTTTGCCTCCAGTTCATATGCTCTTAGGTAAAGTTATGTGTCGCTCGTTAAAAGCATTAGTCAAAGGCGATATTAGTAGGCGGAAGGTTGATGTTGTCGAATTTTATTGTTAGTTGCAAATGTGCGCCCACTACCAATTCAACCCCTCTGTGCGGGCGTTACCGGCACTGAACAAAATTTCCGCGTGGAGAGAATTTAGGAAGCATTCAATTCTAACATTAATTTATGCACCAAATACACGAGTACGCTGACATCATCCGCCTCGCCTCGACTCGGACTATTTCACAGAGGTATACAGACAATGATTAATGTAAGCAATAAAATAAGACGGGACAACATCAAATACCTACTCATTGGTTAAGCCGGTCACTTTTCATGTGAGTGTCATCCTTTAAAGCAGTTTAATACTAATATCCAAGGGTAATCATATTATGAGTTCATAGATGACATCATCGTCGATTTGTTACTGTACTATTTAGTCGCTAACGGTTAAACTTTTTTATTACCTTTTCAGGGCAATAGACTCCGGGTCCAGGCACGATGGCTGTCGCCGGCTTCGTCTCTCGTCTTGGTGCGATGGTGTATGCAGGAGGGCGCTTTGTGAGTGCTGCAGCAGCTTTGTCGGTGGTGTAGGTGCCGGGTCCCGGCAGCGGGGTCTTCGACTCTAACGTCTTACCACGGCCTGTGATACTGAACGCTGGTGCCGCACGTTTACCTCCCTCCTTTGCTTCTCCAAGGACCGGGGGCATAGAATATGTGTTCGGCGCTGGAAATAAAAATAATAAAATGTTTAATGTCTTAATCGATACCTACTGTAAGTTTAAAGCCTCCTGCAGACACACGCGATTAATCGCGTGGGGCGACATGTCGCGGTCCATTCGCAGTTTTTTAGATTGGAAATTAGCTTGGCTCGTTGTCGCAGCGCGATTAATCGCGTGTGTCTGCAGGAGGCTTAAAAGAATGCTTTAAATACCTACTAATGTAAAATGTAATTTACCGCATATCGCGTGAATAATGCTACAATACAAAGCAGAGTAATAAATCATAGCGTATCAAAACAACAATGTGTCACAAAAACAGCAGATGAACAAAAAATAAGAATGACATCAGACAGCGAACTATGAAACGACGCCAAGCGCTAAATAAATGAATCTCAGGAAAGCTAGATCGATGACCTTGATGAGCAGCCTGCAACAGCCTCTTATCATGGAAATGACGTAACGACATACAATACAGACTGGTTCAAAACAAAGAACTAAAAAAAAACTAAACAATTTGACATTTAAACGCACTTGGTGCAAATGATTTTTGATAATTAAGTTAGTACCTGTCAAACAACGAAACAAGGAAAAATATTTGTAAAGCTAAGGGTCAGCTCAGACCCAGACGTGACGCTGCGCGCACATATTAATAGAGCTATTCAAAATCTAACTCTATTTCCTACACGAAAAGATACACCTGTCACAACCCAGCGCGGCGCAGCGCGGCGCCGCGCTGCATTTTATTGGCGACTCAAAATCTAACTTTATCTACCACACGATAAGATACACGCATTTGCAGTAGCGTCGCGTCTCGGTGTGAACTGACCGTAAAAACAAAACTAAGTGCAGAACATAATTTGTAAGACATTTGTTGTAATAAAAATGAAATGTTTGCTGTAAACTTACAGCAACAAGATGCGAACCATACTTGCAATCTAGCCCACAGCTACATACATAGCTACAGCATGATCCAAGGCTACAAGAAATTGCTTAAATGCATGTTTGGCAACTTCCGATTGAACTACATGATTGAAGGAAATGAGCTCTAGGTGAAACTTATTTAGGTAAGCGTAGTCCGTCAATGACTGAGCGATTGAGCACTGCGTGTCGCGGGTTCGATTCCCGCACAGAACAAATATTTGGATGATCTACAAGTTCCTGATCATTGTTTCGTGAAAGCGAGTGGGGCCGCACCCACGATAAAGTATATACAAATTCTACAAGACAAGTGACTTGCATGCTATTCTGTCCAACAGCTACGCATACGGCAATACAAGTTGAACTACATGCCCAAAAGTAAATGCTATGGGAAGGTCGTTAAGAAACCTGGTGTTTTGCCGCTGGGCTGAGGGGGGTTCACTCGCAGGCCGATTGAGAAAGCCGGAGCGTGATCGTACACGGCCCGGACTGCCTTGATGGGCTCGTAGTCACACGGCGCAGGAGTGGCGGCGACGCGCGGTGGCGGCCAGCGACCGTGGAGGGAAGCCGCCGGCGCACCGGACCGGCCTGCTTGTTCGGTCAAGCGGGAAATATTGTACGCTCAACCACATGTCCGTGTTAACACTTGATGTAAGAAAATCGCCCTTACAGCTACGATGTAGGCTATGTTGAATTGTTAACAAGGACCTGCGGTTGACTGTCTATTACTATTGTTGTGATATATGATAGGTGAACGCGACGTCTTTGAAATTGTCAAGATATTAGTTTACATTCTCGTAAGTGCACTGATGCGTTGTATTATTGATCTTTGTCTTGCAATCGAGATTTGGCAGTTTTATTTATGCCTACAAAATCTTTTTCATGTTCTGTAGCAACATCCTACCTTTAAAAAATATTTTACCTAACTGTAACACTGTAGGAACTCAAACTTTCATTGCTAACATACAAACTCCTGCGTTATTCCGTTTCATGAGCACGCTAGTCATGAAATCCTATGCAGAATTTAATGAAACTTTTACTGTTTGCTGTATATTTACAGCCTCATTAAAAGCCACGTAGGTACCTAATAAGCTCTTCGAGTGAGTTATGCGAACGCAACACGAAGTAATGTTGTAAATAGTCAAGCTTATATTTGAAAGCATTCAGGCCGTAAACCTATTTGGTTGCATGGGGAAGTATTTCAATTAATCAAGAAAATAATTTAAACTTTAACTTCATAGAAAGACGTTTCATATTTCACTATCAAATCTATAAGAAATCAATTTTAATCAAGAATCAATTTTATTGTTATTTATAGATGACTAAGTATTGATCATACTAAGATATTTTTAATCATGTCAAGCTTAATTGTAAGGTAATAAATCACACTTGACGTACAGTAAAGCAAATTAATCATTGCCCTAAATATTAAGTCGACATTTTTTCATCTAAATGCCCGACCATTAAATTAACATTGGCCTTTACCTGTTAAACTTAATAGGCAATACAATACCTAATACGTACGACTTCCAATTGAGTAGATAATTGCATTTTTATAATTTATAACAATTTTGACCCTGTTTCTAATACAGATGGGCTAATATTTTGTTATTAAAAACATTAAAAAAGTATAAAGATAGTTCAATAATTTACCAAATAAATCCTCTCGTTCAAGTCGTTAGTGAAACACTGCACTCGAAAATCCCTCTAGCACTGATAGCCTAAACACAACTTGTTTGAACAAGCCCTAGGTACGGTGTAGTGGCGAGTGAAGCGAGTTGGATGCGCGACTGAGCCTGTATGGGGCCGACACTGTCAGGGTCCGGGCTCCTACACGACTCTTGGCTCTGACTCACCGCCAGCCGATCACCTTCGCAGCTTCGCACATACGGACTTATTTGGAGACATCGACCAAATGCAGCCGCGACAGGAGAAACTAGCGACTGTTCGATCATCCAATGCCACAGTAATTGTCCAATTAAGAACATAAACATTAACAACTATGATATATCTACATAATATGCCGTATTCATTCTTGATTCGATGATTGCAGTTTTTATTTTTAATTCATTTAGTCTGACTGCCGGTAATTTTGCAGCCAATAAGATGTCGTTGGCAAAATTAGCCATCAACTAGTTTATTGGTTCTAATTGAAGTCGAAAGATTGTGCGCAGTATTCAATGAATTTTGAATGGATAGAAATAGCAGTCTATTGAATTTATTGGTAACGCCCACACGTCTTGTTTTGTCAATGGCATTGTAAATCCCAAGTTAAATTCAATGACAACAAATATGTTGAATCAGGCGCCCATATGGCTGTGCCTACCGGAAAAATCAGTGCCTCCAGTCTAGCTTTGAATAGCGAGGCCTACGATAACTTGTTATTTTAAAATAGGCATTTGAATTTTAAACAAAGCATATTAGTTACAATAGAAAAATATAAGAAAGGATAGGTATCTGCAGCAACTTACACAATGAGGAAAATGAAAATAGTCACGTTGTACTTTAAACATTTTAAGTGCCTAAGTAAACAGGTATAAAATACCACTGCAGACGACATCGCTTTATGTAAATCAGACTGCAGTCATGACCCACTTATTTGTCGCAGCATGAATCACGATATAATAAATCCCAAAGGTTTTCTGGAAGAAACATTTATTTCGGCAAAATAATTTCGAAAAGCTAATTTTGTTTTCAGTCTTGCAAAACGTTCATTTTAGACACCTTCGACATCTTACTTACACGTGCAAGAAACAAACAAGACTTTTAATGATCCAGTTAAGACAAACAAACTAAATACTGCGTATAATTCGTGGGCGGTAGACTGTATAATTGCCTATAGAAAGATAAACGGTTTTGCTCAAGCATAGGCAACCCAAGCAATTATCCAGTAAACGACAATTGCGGACGGCTACCCACGATTCTATTATACGAGCAAAGAACAAGTAAATTCGATTGTTCCATACGCTGCAGTAGTCAGGCGGGATGTGCTCCACTAGCTACGTGGTATTTGCCAAGAGTGGGCGAGGCCAACAATTTAAAATCGATATATTCAAATCAACCTTTGTCCTAGAACTTCATGTTATAATAGAGAACTAACATACTAAAGTTATGTTCAGTGTGCTGATAGTTTTGTTAAGGTATAATTATTAGCCAAAACAATAAACCTAAGCCAGTCAAATAGGCTCTGAAAACGACCGCTTTGACGCCTAAATCATGTGACTGTCGTAGGCAGGCGATTTGGTGAGTAGTTTCGGCAAAATGTCGTCTGAACACGCAGGACATTTATCGTTTGATGCCATCGATTTAATTTGACTGGCATAATAGACGACAGATTTCTCTTCTGTGCTTTTGTGGAGAAACGGGTCTTATACTAGCGAAGATACCCGGCATGCGTTGCAATGCCATATAATTGACTTTTCTACCCCCAATTTTTCCCAATGTTTCTGGGAATGCCTCCGAATATTTATTCACAGAAAAACCGGATCAACATTTAGAGTATATTATTTCTCAGATATATTATTTAATTATATTTTTTTAAATATAGATAACAGGAAGACTACTGGGTTTTACTCGGAACCTAACAAAACCTAATCAAGATTTTGTGATATATATTAAGCTTTAGCCTAAGCAGCATTTAAGCTACAACTATTTAAGAAAAACACGTCGCTCTTTAGTTCCGATACTGCGCAAATGGAAAACCAAGTAAAATGATCACTGGCACTTTATTTCTAGAAATTACTTATTTCACATAGGAAATCTCACCTTTAGCCGTCATTCCCTCTGTGTTGTATGTAGCGGGTCCAGGGCCAGCCTTTGAGTTAGCAGAGCCAGGTGGATCAAGCTTGTGGCCGAAGGTGAAAGCAGGTGCACGAGGTCTGCGAGATTCTTGTGGTGGTTTGCCTGTGTAAGACAACAGAATTTAGAAAACACTTAAATCATCAGAACATCCCCCGCGCAACTAAAAATTTTCATTTCGAAGGACTGCGAAAAATTTGTCCACTAGACAACTTTGAAACGCAATAAAAATTGTTGAATGATAATGCAGTTTGCAATTCTCACTTGATATTGTTTTGAAAATAATAGACTGATACGAATTAAATTTGAAAATAAAATAACGTTTCCACATTCTATGGATAATGACTGCACTAACATTTTGATAACATGATGGAGTTATGTTGTTCTTCTGGACTCATTAACCATGACTAAATACAGCATAAGGTTAGCTTCTGGCATTTGGAACAACACAGCTACAGTAGATAACAAAACAACTACTTACAAGTACCTACACTCACGAGCAAAAGTAAGGAATCTCTAACTCCAATTCTGCGCAATTTTGACTACTTAATAACTAGTTAAGAATAATAAAAATAGTACTCTTTTAAGGTTTAACTGTTAACTTTAAATTGATACCATATTCATTAAAATCACGCCATTATTTAGGGAGCTATCCCGGATGAATTCCAAATAAGTGATTCCATACTTTTGTTCTCTAGTGTAGTAGTATTTTGGATTTATTAAAAACCTAGAGGAAATGAGATGCCATCATTATCATTGTATCTATAGTTTGTAAAGGATATGACACCTTCCTTGTAAGACAAAATGTTTGTTCTTTAAACAATATTTAAAGGAGAATTCGTCTGCTGTAATCCTTTCGTAAGACTGGTTTGGTGAGCATACCTACGCGTACCATAACCGGTGTTGAACTCAAAATACCTGTTACAGGAGATTTCTACATACATTTCGACTTATTGTAACAGATACTTTCTTTGTTGGGTGAGTTATTGTGCGCATTTACTTATGAACAAGGTGTCTGTGATAACTTTGGTGACATTGATAAACTATTCAAAACTTTGTTGAATAAATAAAAAGGAATACTGTCTCATATCCACATTTCATTTATTACCAAAAATAATGAGCTCTTTAGTCGTTACGTATTTATAAACATCCATTTATGTTATCCTCTCTTTTCTTTATCTCATTTTAATGTTTATCTATCCATGCATGAGATTCACAGAAACATTAAATTGTGTGGAAAACATCATGTATAACATAATAAGTACTAACGAGTTGGCTTGGTCAATGTCACACCATATTGTGTATACCTACTACACGCACTGATAGAGCTCACCTTGGCCAGGGTCAATGTTTTCGACCACGGCCCACGCTCTTACCAACACTATAGGAAATTTAATAGAAATGCTGTCTTTTTACGAAGCTATTGCTTAAAACAACAATAAGCGATCATGAACTGAACACGTTGTGTTGTTTTGTTATGAAGGTGCGAATGTTATGTTATGTATGTGTCATGCATGATGTTGATATGAAAATAATAAAGTGCCAACTTACATCTACAAAGACTTGTGCTAAACACAATACCAATCCAATTTATTTACCTTATAATAAAACTAAAAATAAGTGTGCGAAGTTATTTTGCGAATAATATATAAGTATGATCTCACTTTGTATATCAACAGAGCGGACGAGCAAGGCCGGTTGCTGCGGAGCGCAGGCGATAATCTCACAACTCAAAACACAACCTCTAGTGGAGTGGGATGGGTGACGTAAGTGCGACTCGCGACTCGCGACCACGAGACGAACAATACTGTACCCATACCATGAGTTGTCATTACGATACTCGATCATATGCATCGACCGCGTTTGGCGCTCTCATTGGTTGAGAGTTCATACAACCTTGGAGCGGGTCAATGAGAGCGCCAAACGCGGTCGATATCGATGATCGAGTATCGTAATGACAACTCATGGTATTATGGGTTCTGGTCGAAATAACGCGGCGAATGAAATGACCACAACCACACTATGCAATATGTACACAGCCACGCAAACATATAAACAGGTATTTGAACTAAATTTAAATATTTCGCTTTACATTTTGAACAAACGTTGTTTTGCTTAAGAAAATACCGGAATTTTCACAACATTCCTAATTTGGATACATAATATTAGAACAAAAATGCGGTGTTTATCAAGAATAGTTTACCTCATTATAATTTCATGTTTAGTTTATCACATGATTCTGTTCATTAATAATTCACGTGGTATCTTCCATCACAACCAATAAATCTTTTTAACTGCCGTCATTTATCGACACTGAGAACTGCAAACAGTGACCATTTGTAAAACGTGTTTTGTGGAACTAAATTACCTCACACTATTCGATCTAACACGTGATTAACGTTTTAAAAGTTGTTTCCATGCAAAAAAAAAAACTACGCTACATGTGTACAGTCACGATCACAAATAAGTTCATACTATCTTAGGAAAACTCAAAAGCGATTTTCTTGTAGAGGTTTTAAATTTTTACATTAAAACCCTTTGTCACAATACTTTGTACGTCGACGCATAAAACTATTAATCATTTGGTACATTAAGAGAAAATCACTTTTATAAGTTCCTAAGTTTACATATGTAAGTGCTGACTCAGTACAATACCACGATGGTTCAAGCCATGCGTCTTTTACCTATAAGTGTGGGGAGGGATACGACTGCAGGCCCAGGACTGGAAGCCTCAGCAGCAATGGGTCCTCGGCGAGTAGTAGGAGTCCACGGGTTCTGCCGCACGCCCATCGGACCCTCGCAAGGAATGTAACTTCTCGATGCCGATGACGCAGTACGTTCGGGCCTCGAAGTTGCCCTACTATACCCCTAAAATATTGTTTATTATTACAAATTACTTCACAACGTAATGGTAATTGTGTCATGCTGCTTAAAATACTTTAAATTGTTTTCGAATTTCATGTTTTTACTTCTGTTGGTCAATCACTTTTATTAATAACCCTGACGACAAAGATTTCATTCAGAAAATTGATCAACCTTCACAGTAAGAGGTATGGAGGCCTTTTTTCATTCGTATAATAAGTACCTAACCGACTTAATTTTATAATTTGGGTCTACAGTTTAGAATTATATCATTATATCTTTAACATGAACCTTTGGTTGCCCTATGTTTATAAAGGGTAATTGAAATACGTGATTGATTTAAACATCATTCAATGCCCATCTCAAATAAAATAATCATACTCGTTAATTTGCGAGGTAAAATCAGCCAAACAGTGAGTCCTCCCACGCAGGACAGGGACTGTCAGACTTGTACTGACTAAAATCCTTGTGTCCTATAGCCCTTCACTTTCCGGGACCACGGTTACCTGAAAAGACCGTCACACGACCAAGAACTTTGGCCTGGGAGTGGGAATAAACCCAAAGGCCTAAGGCGATTAATTTTCCTTAATCCCTCATAAAAACACTAGTAAAATAAACGCAGCAGGCTTACTGGAATCACTGAGTTGGGCCGAGGCGTTATTACTCTACTCATTTTGATATTTCACGACAAAATGGTAACAAAACGAAAAAGACCAAATATTTACTAAATATTTTAAATACGTATACGAAAGTATTTTGATTTATAGATCACGACATTGATAAATGTGTAAAAATATAATTAATCTATTTGCAATAATACTAAAAATAATATAATATCTAGGTATACAGGTCAGAAATTATAGACGAAATTGACTTGAATGTCAAAATTTGACACAATATTGTTTTCTCTTTTTGCTTTTAACTATTGAGGTTGTTATTAATTTATTCTCGTTCATTTTAATTTCACAAACGATTAATTCGTTGATTTATTTTATTTGCAGCTATCCGCTTACGACACGAGATGGTGTCATGCTTCTAATTTGGGCATTAGTGCAACTATGTTATTAGTAAACTAGGTACTCTTGTGGATTACTATATAAGGATCTTTATAATTTGAACAGGAACAGACGGATTTGGCGATAAAAGACTGGGTATTAATAATTCTGGATCAATATGCCATGAAGAAGAACATAACTGTATGTATATTCCAATCAATCCTTTCTTAGTTGCAAGCAAAAGAAAATTCTCTGCTAAACGTCAGCTTTCCCAAGGAATCCGTTTTACACTGATTAGAGTAGGTAAGTAGACGTTATTAACATAGATACCATTAGAGAAACGAGTGAAATAGCCCTAATTACGAAAATTTGCAAATCAAACACAGAAACGATTTTCAACATACACAGCAGCTACAACCATCAATTATAATATTAAGTTTCAAAGTCACTATAAAATTTACCAACCTTGAAATGTCAGAACAACTAAAGAATCATAATTCTAGAACTATATTTTATTTGTACTGTTTGTATACACAGCTACACATCAAGCTAAACAAAACTAGTTAAAGCTGACCGTTCAATGTGCGGAAAGATCATTTAAAGTGACTTGTGCGTAGCCGTGTGTACCACACCAAAATATTGATGACAAACAACACAAAACCAAATTAAAACAGATATAGAAAAAAGCTCGTCCCACATATTTGTTCTACGTATATATGGATGGATTCTGTCGTTTCGCAAAAATCTAGAAGCTGTAGAAAGTTGTTACTCCTTTTAAAGATTACGTGACATAAGTTAGAATGCGTGTCAGTCCCATGTCGTGTTGGGCCTACATATTTAACAACCGGATATTTTACTGTAGGTAGTATATAATTGGCATTTAATTAATAATAAAAACTTGAGAGGTGTCAAGGGACACCCGGATGGAACGAAGTTACTGTATACACTCAACAAAAATAATCGTCGCTATACCACACTGTTCAATGCGAAATAGAAAGACGAAACGAAAATTTCTGGCTTGCTTTCTATAAGAGAGAGAGAGAGACAGACAGAGAAACATGCGCACGCCGCATGGCTTACAATAGCTTACTCCTAGCAAGAAGTGTCGTTACAACTTTTAGTCTTATTTTTTTCCGTCTAGCCCCCTTTCGCAACGCGCGAATGTATCCAAATATGTAGTTTTTATAGTTTGGTTTCAGATCAGATAATTTATTTCATTAGTTTCTCTTTAATACACAAAAGGCGGTATTCGAATTGGCGATTGGTGGTGAAAACGTTGATAACCATTGGGTGTTTGTTATTGAAATATGTTAATTAAAGAGACCTTAATAAATCATAACACAAAACCAATACAAAAACGAGAGTATTGAAGGCTCGATGAAAACACATACAACTTATTATTAGCTTTAGGTTGTGGGTTGCAACCCAGCAAGGCAATCTCTTTTCAAATATTGCCACGGTTGGCACAGCTAAGCGTTTGATTGATGCGCTGCATATCGCGGTTTCGATTCCTGCAACGGAACAAAAATTTTTATGATCTACAGGTGGTTGTTCCGGGTCTATTTTAGTTTTAAGAAAGTCACTTAGCAAAAACTAATTGTAACTAGGGACGCGCGCAGAAACGCGTTCTCTCTGAAAATGGGTTTTAACTGTAACATTACCATTCTAACTCTTAAAGAGAAAGCGTGTGCCACAGTGAACACATTAAATGCTGAATACCTTATGTTAAATCAAAAAGATTTAAACCTCTTGCCATTGCCAGTTTACACCAACAGCATCTTAATAGCCGTTGATAAACCTACGCTACATTTGTACCAGACTAGTGCTTTATCATGAATACCTAGGTCATTTCTTATGGTTGACGTAATTTTTCACAGTATATGAAGAATATAATTTTAATAATAAAATGATAATATTACAATTGCTATGCACACTACCATCATCCTGCATAGCCTTTTCCTAACTGTATTGGGGTCAACTTCCAGTCTAACGGGATGCAAATGAATCCCAGTATTTTACTGCCTCTGACTGTATCTGACTTCCACAACCTTGTTACTACTGGGTAATATCATCATCATCATCATATCAGCCGTAAGACGTCCACTGCTGAACATAAGCCTCCCCTATAGACTTCCAATAGGACCGGTTGGAAGCGGCTGGCATCCAGCGTGATCCTGTGGTCATAAGATCGTCTGCCCACCTCGTGGGTGGACGTGTTGTGCTGCGGCATTATAATGTTTGTAATAATTATTTATCTATTTACTACACACAAGATTACAAGATAGTAAGATAGCATAATAATAATAATTGCCAGAACACTCAATTTTATTGTAATCGATAAATATGCACATGTTCTGTATAATCTACGGTATTTGTTAAACCATCTATTTATGATACGTTTGATTTAAATTTTTCAAATTTTGCAAAAAATAGCAACTTGTTAACATTGGTATGGTTAAAAATATGCTACAAAAGCATCCAAACGAACAATAATTTTTAAAATTCACGAAGGTGTTGTGAATCCAAATACAGAAGTTTGAAAGTCTTTACGTAATTAATCTGTACCTCAAGACAACTTCAATGTCGCTTTATTGTTTACAGATACAAATGATGATTTATACAAATGAGACAATAAATAATATTTCAGAATGTGTGATCTTTGAAGTCCCATTTAAGTACCAAACAATGGCGATCATGTTCATGATATCGCTAAATCAATTGCCATCACACAGTATGTATAAGGTAAAGCTGGTTGGGTTACTCATTGAAACGCCTCCATTCATCGCCCACAACCCTAAAGCCTGAGTGACAGGTTTGTTAAGTACTGATTTATTTTGTTCCTACGTATTGCATTGCATACTAGTAAACAGAATTATATAATGTTTTTATCCTTTTACCACCACGAGAATTTTTTAGCCTTAAAGCCTTTTCTTGAGGTGGCAAAATCATAAAATTAGTGCTTATACCCTTCGTTGAACGGAAGGTGTTCTTGCTGACACCATTCCTGACACATTCACCCTGTTTCTTTGAGTGCTCTTTGCGTTCCAGAAACACGGTGGCTTCTTAAGGCATTCCCCAAGTCCCCATACTTAGAATTGAAACTCAATTTTTTTTTCACCAAACCCATACGTGTAGAGTATAGATAGGTCTTTAAAAATTATATTGAGGTTACTAAGATCATTTTTTTCTAAACTGAACAGTTTGCACGAGAGACACTTACAAAGTGGTAAAATGTGTCCCCCCCCCCTGTAACTTCTAAAACAAGAGAATAATAAAACTAAAAAAAAATTGTAATGTAGACCTCAACAAAAACTACCAACGAAAATTGGTTTGGATGAGATACAGTTAGCAGTTTTTGAGATATAGTACATTTTCAAAAACCGCAAATATAACTTTGCCATTCATACAAACACTATGAAAAACAAAGTTATTTTTATTGTTTGTGTAAATTACTTACTAATCTCAATATAATTATATCTCTAATCTATGCTTGCTACTACGGAACCCTTCATGGGCGAGTCCAACTCGCACTTGGCCGGTTTTTTTTGACTTCAGGAGTCCCTTCCGCCCTTCGTGGAGGAACTCTTGCTAACACCACACCACCAGAGCCACGGTGGCTTCTTAAGACAATCCCACGACTTTGAATTTTACAAATGGACAAACTTAACGTATCAATACAGAAGAAGTAAAAATGTTAATTTACCTCTAACATATTAGTAAAGGGCATGCGGGCGGCGAGTAAAGGGCAACTCGCTGCCCGACCATGGACCATGCCCGGGTCGACGGCGCGTTGTGTTCCACGCGCGCCTCAAAGAGCGTCAGCAAGATGACGGGGCCTCCCTCTAGAGGGCCGAAGCCTGCCGGGGTCGCGGGACTTATCTCATTACCGTGACCCCGGAATATAAAGGGCTATTGAAGGACACCGTGGATTTTAGTCAGTACAAGTCTGACAGTCCCTCCCGCCCTGCCCGGGGTGGGAGGACTCATTTGATGATTTTACCACGATAAAAAAAAACATATTAGTAAAAGTATAGATTTCTTTTCCACAATTTATGTTCTTATTATTATCTTAAAAAAAAAGCTGACGCTAAATAGCTAACGTATTTCAGCACTGATAATAATTTAATATTTTATTATATGCTTATTTTTAGTTAATTTTATTTATTTAACCAGAAATATATACCTACATAATATGAAGTAAATAAAATCAGGTAGGTAAACCTACGTGTTTTCTGTTAGTTACACGAATCTATTAAAGGAAACTGAATACTTAATGAGACACGTAGTCGATAAGCCTGGTTATAATGAGATCAGCTGCATTATTAATGTTTTATTACTTTCCTGCAGACGATTTCTATCCACTTTCTTACTTTTTCCACGAATTAATACCTACTACTATTAAAATAGAGTTATTAGTTAATTAGAATAACAATTCTGTTGTTTTTTCTTTTTGTACTTAAACATAAAAGTATAAACCAGATAGTAACCCGTCCTATCTGTGGTTAACTTATGACCTTTTTCTACATAGTCCATTAAATTAAAACATAAAAATTATATTCCCAGCATGACAATAACAATCATGTATACCTAAACATATAGGTAAGTATACAGAACTCGTCACGGGCTGAAAGAAAAGCTAATTCAGTGCCAGCTCGTACGAGTCACTGTCGTCGTGAAAAATGAATAAAATCGTATTTGGGCCATCCGCTGCGTCCTGAAAAGCCTTTTGCGAATATTCGAACTTTTACATGAATACCTTTGCCCGTCATATATAAAGGCTTTATTTATGTCGCCTTATTTTTAGGTTGTACCTATTTTTCTTTCGTCGCGTGATAGGTCGATACTTTTAAAAAATAAAATATAGGCACCTAATGGCAGACGTTTCAAGGCTGGCCTTGAATAAACAAACCACAACTAGTTATTTATTTTCAGAATTAATATTATTCATGTTATAGGTATATAATTTGTTGTTATTCATGCTGTCTATCGGCGCTAAGTTAATAACTAAGTAGACACTAATTAATTCGACATTGAACATACCTATCAACACGGTTGTCTAGCTTCAGTTATCCAATAACAGGCTATTATCAGAGCAAGTGTTGTCTCAATTGAGCTCATTTGCCGATAACCTGTCCGGTAGTGGCTGGGGCCGAGCATGCCGTCATCGACCATCTCGTCGCGACGAGCGGAGCGCAGGCATTTCATTACAACATCATCAGGAAACATTTTGCTGAGGTCGAAATGTTAAGGTCGGTATCACAATCAAGCCTAAGATGGTAAACACGATTCCTTTCATATGAATATTAGGTCATTTCGTGTACCGACAGCAAGGAAGTCTTTTAGGAATCAATAGATCTAAAGTCTATTCAAATCAATACTGAATCTATACTTCAATACTAATATTGTATAGAGGTAAAATTTGTTTGTACAGTAAGGGGCTCTTCGGAAGTATTGAACCGATTTTAAAAATTGTTTCAGTGGTCGAAACCTACATTATTTGTAAGTGCTATAGGCTATAAATTATAAACAGGGCCCCCGCTACCATATGTGCAAAGTGTGCAATGAACACGGGCGCCATCCTTTAGGGGCGCCAAAGCCTAGGGGCCCAGAAAAAAATTGTAAAAAAAATATCAAAGATAATTTTGTGGAGAAAGGAGGAAACGCCTGGGTGTCACCACTGCGAAGATCGCCCGGAGGACACAGTAGAGCATACGGTGCAAGACTGCCCCGCTTGGGCAGAGCACCGACGTGTCCTCACGGCGGCGATAGGCGGAGACCTCTCGCGCCCGGCATTGGTCGAGGCCATGCTGCGGGGCGAGACGGAGTGGGAAGCGGTCGCCTCCTGCGAAGCAGTCATGCTCGCGAAGGAGGAGGCGGGCCGCGTGAGGGACAGGACAATGTCCTCCCTCCGCCCCACCCGCGGTGGTGGACGCCCACGGCGACGGACGTCGCAAGACGATCTCCGGCTACCGTAGGCGCGGGCATGCGGGCGGCGAGTAAAGGGCAACTCGCTGCCCGACCATGGACCATGCCCGGGTCGACAGAGCGCGATGTGTTCCACGCGCGCCTCAATCTAGAGGGCCGAAGCCTGCCGGGGTCGTGGGACTTATCTCATTACCGTGACCCCGGAACATAAAGGGCTATTGAAGGACACCGTGGATTTTAGTCAGTACAAGTCTGACAGTCCCTCCCGCCCTGCCCGGGGTGGGAGAACTCTTTTGATGATTTAACCACGCAAAAAAAAAAAATTTTTGAAATACCTTGAGAATTTAAATAGGATTAGGTTTAAGTACTAAAGACTTCAAATATTTGATCTCACTTTTAGATTAAAACTTGAAGTCCGGATACGTTTAACATTTAGAACTCACTGCGTTCGCTCTTCTTTGAAGAATTGCCTTGTCCTATTCCAAAAAGCTAAAAAAATTCGCGCTCGCTTCGCTCGCGCTTCAGATAAAGTTGGCATTAGCTTTTCATGGCCTCTCTTTTGATAGCTCATTTTTCAATAGTAATGCTTCTTAAATTAGTTAATCTTGTCGTGGTATACAAAATTTTTTTTTTTTTTTCTCTAACATGGTATGGAACTCTGGGTGTGAAGTTTTGGTTTTTTTTTTGTGTTTAAGTTCCGAGGCGGCAAGCTTTACAGCCCCAGGGCGCTGAATTTTAAAATACGCCACTGACCGACCTACCGTAAAAAAAAAGATAATTCAAAATGCCTTAAGGGGCGCCAAAATCCTTTTTTGCACACAGGCGCCAGTAGACCTTACGGGGGCCCTGATTATAAAGATATAATGTATATTTTACCGCCCAACGAAGTGGGCACGGCTCAGCTAGTAAATAATAAAGCTGAAGAGTTGAACTCGCTAATCTCAGGAACTACTAGCTCGAATTCAAAAATTATTTTTGTTTTGGATAGTCTATTTATTGAGGAAGGTTATAGGCTATAAAACATCACGCCACAACCAATAGGAGCCGAGCAGTGGGTGTGAAACCGCGAGGAACAGATAGTCTATTGATAATTGTGTATGCTAATGAATGACGACTACTAATGAAAATTCAAAAACACATTAGAAAGTATGTCTCGAGAGCATTTTATGTTATTGCAATATTTGTGTGAAACATGCCTTCATGTTTCACACAAATATTGCTATAACATAAAATGCTCTCTCTCAGTAGCCCCTTGGCTACTGTCACGTTTCGTTCTAAAGCCTTCACTAATACGTGGTAATTGATTGACAAACAAATAATTAAGTGATCCCTAACAATACTTGCGAACCGATTGACATGTGAATGCAAATACTTGCAGTGCTGTCCATTGGAACGACAAGTAATCGTATGTTAATGTAAAGTAATATAAGAACTACAAGAGTACTAATCCTCGCTACTGTAGGCTGTAAAGTTGGAATGTAACACTAGTATCGGTAATCTACGAGTATAGAACTTACGTAGATATTTCCTCCGTCACAGTTCTCGAGTAAACCAGTATATTTTAAACTAGCTTCCGCCCGCGACTCCGTCCGCGCGAATGTCGGTCTTCGCGTGGATGGTTTATTTCTCCATTTTGAGTAACTCTGACAATGACATCTTATAAATATCTATTGGACCCAAATACGGCTAAGCCTATAATAATTAAGGAGATCTATTGAGCTACTGCTGTTGAGCTCGCGTTCTGTAGTAAGTATTTTTTTCATAGTAATTCCGACCTTGTATTTATTTTACAAATAACTGATCGGAACAGGGGGGAACAGGGGGGGAGGGTTTTTGGTCCTCTAAACCAAAAATATCAGAATTGAAATTTGAATTACTGTTTAACTTTATGATAAAACTTAGTAGCCGAGTCTTGTGTAGCTATTCCAATTAGGACGTAGCCCGCAAGTGCACTGCAAGTTAAGTCACACAGAAAAATAATAAAGTCGCGGTAGTCATTAACTCTCGGAGAATCTTAACACCGCGATTCAGAAATGCGCGTCATAGGCACAACGCCATCTATTGGTGAGTGGTGGAACCTTTTTAGAAATCAATGGAGGCAGGCGTGGCGTAATGTTAATACTTGATAATAGGTGTCGCCAGTGGTTCCATAATAAGGTTTGTTACAGATTTTTTTTCTACGTATTTTTCCAGGATAAAAAGTATCCTATTTTATGCCCAGGATAATCCTACTAATATTATAAATGCGAAAGTTTGTGAGGATGGATGTATGTTTGTTACTCTTTCACGAAAAAACTACTGGACGGATTTAAATGATTCTTTTTTTGTTGTATAGATATTAAGTCTGGCCAACATATAGGCTATAATTTATCTTGAAAACTTGAAGACCTGGTGCAGAACCGCAACAGACCAGCTAAGCTATAAGAGATACAAAAATGGTGCCATAGCAAAAATTGTTCCACGTGATGAGCATTTTCTGCTGAGAGTATGAATTTGAAGATCTGGAACACCTGATGTGGAACTCTAAGAGCCCAGCTACACTATAACATTTACAGGAATGACGTCTAGCAAGAGTTATTCAGCCTGATGAGCACTCTCTGTTGACGTACAAAAATTGAAGATCTGGAACACCTGATGTGGCACACCAGAAGCCCAGCTAAACTGTAACATTTATAGGAATGACGTCTTAGCAAGAATTATTCAACCTGATGAGCACTCTCTGTCGACGTATAAAAATTGAAGATCTGGAACACCTGATGTGGCACACCAGAAGCCCAGCTAAACTGTAACATTTATAGGAATGACGTCTTAGCAAGAATTATTCAGCCTGATGAGCACTCTCTGTCGACGTATAAAAATTGAAGATCTTGAACATTTGATGGGGATCACCAGGAGCCCAGCTACACTTTAACATATACAGGAATGACGTTTTTGCAAGAGTTGTTAAGCCTGATGAGCACTCTCTATTGAATTATAAAAATTGAAGATCTGGAACACCTGATGTTGAACTTCAAGAGCCCAGCTAAACTATAACATTTATAGGAATGACGTCTTAGCAAGAATTATTCAGCCTGATGAGCACTCTCTGTTGACGTACAAAAATTGAAGATCTGGAACACCTGATGTGGCACACCAGAAGCCCAGCTAAACTGTAACATTTATAGGAATGACGTCTTAGCAAGAATTATTCAGCCTGATGAGCACTCTCTGTCGACGTATAAAAATTGAAGATCTTGAACATTTGATGGGGATCACCAGGAGCCCAGCTACACTTTAACATATACAGGAATGACGTTTTTGCAAGAGTTGTTAAGCCTGATGAGCACTCTCTATTGAATTATAAAAATTGAAGATCTGGAACACCTGATGTTGAACTTCAAGAGCCCAGCTAAACTATAACATTTATAGGAATGACGTCTTAGCAAGAATTATTCAGCCTGATGAGCACTCTCTGTTGACGTATCAAATTGAAGATCTGGAACACCTGATGTGGCACACCAGAAGCCTAGCTAAACTATAACATTTATAGGAATGACGTCTTAGCAAGAATTATTCAGAAAGTTGCGAAAATCAATAAAATTATCTTCTACCAAGTAACCAGCGATACAACAACCTACAACTCCATCGACACAGTCATGTTATCTGAAGACTATACGAGCTACCCCGTGGAGTTTCTTAACTCTTTGGAGCTGTCCAGGGTCATCACATAAGCTCGAATTAAAAGTCGGTATACCTGTTTTGTTAATGCGCAACTTGGATGCCCTGTATATGTTATAGAGTAGCTGGGCCCTTAGAGTTCCACATCAGGTGTTCCAAATCTTCAAATTTATTCTCTCAGCAGAAAACGCTCATCACATGGAACAATTTTTGTATCTCTTACAGTTTAGCTGGTCGTGATTAAATGCAAGTAACATTGGTCCGACCTGTTTATTAGTAGTGTTTAGTAATCCGTTTGTGCTCGATAGGATAGTATAGTCTCAAGCCCGGGGAAGGACATAGGGCTACTTTTTATAAATACACCATACAGGTAAAGATTGATGAAGAAACCACTGGACTTAGCATTTTGAAATTTGCAGAGTTCTATTATAGCTTAAAATAATGAGCACCTTGAAAGGAATTCAGATAATTCCACCCTCAAGAGATTCCCTCTAAATATTAGGTATAGGAGTTCAAAGATTGGAGAATTTTGAAGTTAGAAATCTGGGATGTACGATGTGAAGTTACATTAAAAAAATATAAGTACTTATTTAAAAAAAAATGTCACGTAACTTAATGTGGCAGACCAAATTCTACGCGTGCGAAGCCGCGGGCAAAAGCTAGTAAGGTATAATTATACCAAGTTTCATCGAAATCGAACCGTTAGTTTTCACGTGATGCCTGCATATACAGACAGACAGACAGACAAAAATTTTTTTAATCACATATTTGGGTTTGGTATCGATCCAGCAACACCCCCCGCTATTTATTTTTTCAATATTTTCAATGTACAGAATTGACCCTTCTACAGATTTATTATATGTATAGAAGATACCTACTAGAATTATATGGATGACAAATAATAATGTACCATATTGCATACATCACATGTTTTAGCAAATAAAAAATTATATTGTAAACAGAAATAACACTACTAGACAGTCAATTTACCCTGTAATGGACCCTTCCATTACAGGGTAAATTGACTTTGAATTGAAAAAATTGTACCTCCCTAGGTACAATTTTTTCTTTTTTTTTTTGTGTGAGTATATGGCCACTCTGGTGTTAGAATTAATTAAGCCGCCTCTGGGAATGCCACATACCTTTGATATGGCTTTGGAGTTTTGGACTAAAATATTTATTACGAATATATCAGTCTTGGTTTTTCTCACGATGTTTTCCGTCACCGATGGCCAATATAAACTTAGAAAATATATATATGAATTGAAAAACACACATTGGTACTTGCCTGGGTTTGAACACGCAACCTTTATTTTTACCTTTTGTGCCTTCTCAATTTATTCTTGTTGTAACTTTCCACAAATAAACCAAACACGCCTGACACAATTTAAACATGTAAATATGACTTCAGTAATGCTTTATTTACTAAAGGAGGCTCTAAACTTTTTTGCACACCGTACAGCCTTGTACCACAATAGGAAGATTATTCCATTACAACAACTGACTGACAATTGAGTTAAGTGTGTGGAGATTGAGCTAAGAACCATTTTATTGTGAACATTTTCAGCAAAATTACTAAATTGTTTAAAATACGCTTCTTTTACAATAATATTTTGTGTAGAAGGCAGCTATTGTTACAGTTTTCAGGATAGGCTATAGAGGTAAACTGTGTTTTAATGCCGGAATTATTTCATTACTTTCTCATCTACAAAGTTTGAAATCTTCGTCAATCGATAGATGCTGAATGGACATCATGTCCATTCAGCATCGATAGATTTCCTCTATTTCGATTTCATCAATTTTTTTGTACGTGGTTTAATCATCTAATGAATCCTCCCATCCTGGGTGGAGTGGAGGGAAGAGATTGTCAGACTCGTACTGACTAAAATCCACGGTATTCCTACAATAGCCCTTTACGTTCCAGAGGATAGTCACGCGACTCCTGAACATCCATCCTCCTACATTACCTGTCCGTATCTAAATAATCTTGTTGTCTCGAATGATATTTGTCAATTTTAAACTACCTAGTCACTCAAGTGCAAGCATTTATATGCCTTCAAGATTAGATACTCAGTACTGATTGCATTCATCTTAGTTTTCTATTTATATCAGTTGTAACTCGTGAGTATCTCTGTGCCATCAATAAAACCATTTGGATGTGACTGAAGGGTTTTCCCAATACGGCCGGTCTAGCCTAATCATAGAGCCTTAAAAGAATACGTGAAACAGAAAAGCAATACGAAACCCTGAAAGACATTCGTAAAGTGGTCTATGAGATATATTTTTTTATGGTCAGCTTTGTTATTGTGTCTCCATTGCGCTGAATAAATCTTTTATCTGTCTTTCTATCTTCCCTTGTGTTGTGTCTAGAGAAATGGTATCTAATACAACAGTGTGATTTCAGATAAGTAAAATACGCAGTAGCAAGTAGAATATCTACAATTAAGTAAAAAGTATCGGAGTGCCTACTAGGTATCCTAAATGTGTAATTTGGATTCGATGAAACGAACGAAGGCTTCAGGTTATTAAAACCCAGCAATAATTTGTTAATTGAACTGGAACAATTTATGTACGCTATATGGGATATCATCCACCTATGTGTACCTACTTATACGTACCTTTATATTAAGTAGATACACATCACATAGTATATGTTATCTCCTTAATCAACACCTATGGCCTCCGACGACAAACAAATTAAATTAATAAAATAGAAGTTGACTCACCTGCTCACTGCTCTGATTTCAACAAGTACTCGTACAATAAGACTAATCAGACGTCACTTTTCAAATATATCTCTAAATCTAATCGTTGGTGATATCTAAATTCTAAGCTAGTTTATTTATTTACGTTAGACATCTGTTAACAGTCGCGAATTTTCGATCAGCCAGGGCTGTCGTCGGATAGCGCGGCGGTCGCTCGTGGCGGTGCACTGCGGTCGAATGTGACTGTTTAGTTATCGCCGTAAGCCGTTTGATGAATGTCTCCGCTGGATTAGCTGCCATACCACAGCCGCGATACCCGCAAGCGTGGGCGCTTCCCGCCAAAACCGGTTGCCTAGGTTACCTGACGCCATCATCATGGCGTCCCGATACACGCATGCGCTTTAGGTCTCTTGGGTTTATGGAAATTAACCAAGTTAGAGCCCAGTAATAAACTATTCAGAAATTACCAAACCTGACCTATAGTTCCTGCTTTATCGAACGCCCTTAACAATTTATTAGGTACAGCCTTACTATTTTTAGAAGGTCTTAAAATAGGGTCGACCTTGATGTCTTTGAATGAATTATCCTAGACTGTTCGATAAAATTGTGTAATTCCAAGTGTTCAGCCTTGTACGAGGAGCTATCTAAGTATAGATTTCGCATCAAAACGAATTACAAATAGTCAGAATCAGGGAAATGCTTGGACCACAATTTTAGGCTTTATAACGTTGTTTGGGCTAGTTAAGAGCGTTTCCCTTTCTTTATCAATTTTCTAGTGCACTACAGAGCCATATTTCTTATTTCTATACAGTAACATTGCCAAATTAATTAAAACTTGTTAATATTTGACAACTATGTGCGACGTTGCCAACTTTCAGAATATGCGCTCTTAACAGGTGAAGGTATCAAGTGTTCCAACCAGTAGCTTTCAAGAGCAATGCTCCTGAAAGTGTCGAGGACTTTTGACATATTCATCTAACGAGGCCAAACAAAATGACAAAGTTTGTATTTACCTAGGTTTTTTTTTCGAGCATCGTTG
Source organism: Agrotis exclamationis (assembly GCA_950005045.1). NCBI lineage: Eukaryota > Metazoa > Arthropoda > Insecta > Lepidoptera > Noctuidae > Agrotis > Agrotis exclamationis. Next base: position 10,432,848 of record OX465425.1, on the reverse strand, counting down.
CCTGTCATAAAATAATTCATCCATACTTATAACCAAAGACGAAGGCTAAAAACGTGATGATCAACGCCTTTTTAGGGTTCCGTAACCAAATGGCAAAAAACGGAACCCTTATAGATTCGTCATGTCTGTCTGTCTGTCTGTCCGTCCGTATGTCACAGCCACTTTTTGTCGAAATTATAAGAGCTATCCTGTTGAAACTTGGTAAGTAGATGTATTATGTGAACCGCATTAGGATTTTCACACAAAAATAATAAATTCTGGTGGTGCCCCCCATACTTAAAACTGAAACTCAAAAATTTTTTTTTCACCACACCCATACGTGTGGGGTAGGTATCTATGGACAGGTCTTTAAAAATGATATTGAGGTTACTAATATCATTTTTTTCTAAACTGAACAGTTTGCACGAGAGACACTTCCAAACTTGTAAAATGTCGTCCCCCCCCCCTGTAACTTCTCATATTTGGGTTTGGTATCGATCCAGCAACACCCCCCGCTATTTATTTTTTCAATATTTTCAATGTACAGAATACAGTACAGTACATTCTAAAATAAGAGAATGATAAAACTAAAAAAAATATATAATGTAGACCTCAACAAAAACTTCCAATGAAAATTGGTTTGGATGAGATACAGTTAGCAGTTTTTGAGATATAGTACCTTTTTAAAAACCGCAAATATAACTTTGCCATTCATACAAACACTATGAAAAACAAAGTTATTTTTATTGTTTGTGTATATTACTTACTAATCTCAATATAATTTTATTATATCCCTAATCTATGCTTGCTACCACGGAACCCTTCATGGGCGAGTCCAACTCGCACTTCAAGTTTTTTTTTAGATATATGTCCGTTACCAAAACAAGTGGGTACCATTATAGATCATTCACCGATCTGCAACATTTCCTATAGATTTGTTTTTATGGGCATGGATGTACAAAACAGTACAAGAATCAACCGGGCCTCCGCCCCCATGCTCCTTGTATGAGATAAACTACTTACAATAAAATAGGCACATAAAGCCTTCTTAGTTTTTTATGTATCAAACTTTCGTAAACTTGAAAGGCAGTTGAAAAAATTTTGATACTTTATAAAATTGGCAAGAAGTGATACAGACTCAGGACCGAAAACCAAAATGAACGGTGACCCACTTTGATTATTTGCCTAGCAGTTAGTTTCTTAGACTTTTTTTATCGTGGTAAAATCATCAAATGAGTCCTCCCACCCAGGGCACAGCGGGAGGGACTGTCAGACTCGTACTGACTAAAATCCACGGTGTCCTTCAATAGCCCTTAACGTTCCAGGGTCACGGCAATTCGATAAGTCCCACGACCCCGGCAGGTTATGGCACATGGTCAAGCAGCGAGTCGCTCATTACTCGCCGCCCACATGCCCGCGCCTACGGTGGCCGGTGATCGTCTGCCGACGTCCGTCGCCGTGGGCGTCTACCACTGCGGCTGGGGCGGAGGGAGGACGCTTTCCTCTCCCTCACGCGGCCCGCCTCCTCCCTGGCGAGCATGACTGCTTCGCAGAAGGTGAAGGAGGCTACCGCTTCCCACTCCGTCTCGCCCCGCAGCATGGCTTCGACCAATGCCGGGCGCGAGAGGTCTCCGCCTATCGCCGTCGTGAAGACACGGCGGTGCTCTGCCCAAGCGTTCCATCATAGAACTGTTAATGGAACTAGTGACAACGAACCGTTTCTTAGACTTAGACAATAAGTTTAATTTTATGGATGATTTAACTTTTCGTCTAAGAAACTAGCGTTAAACCTCATGCAGCATGCAACCTAATGTAAGTTTGACTATTTGCTTGATCAACTGAATTCATTGTCCATTAATAGCCCGTAATGTTGTCAATATTGCGTACCACTCGCATGTAAATTCTTGCAACGTGTAAATAGGCGTGGAGGCGCGGCGCCGGGGAGAATTCCCGCTGCCCCGACAAGTCGAGGCGCGGCGGGAAGAGGTCCGGTGCGATCTCAGGGCAGTATGGAGGGAACGACTGTCGCAACCGAGGTTCGGGCACGCCGCAATCGCGGCGGTAAGACCCCTCTTTGAGGAGTGGCTGGAAAGGCGTCACGGCGTCCTGACCTATCGGATGACGCAGGTCCTCACCGGACACGGATGTTTCGGGAGGTACCTGTGTCGGATGGGGAAGGAAGAAACGCCGGGGTGTCACCATTGCGAAGATCGCCCGGAGGACACAGTAGAGCATACGGTGCAAGACTGCCCCGCTTGGGCAGAGCACCGCCGTGTCCTCACGGCAGCGATAGGCGGAGACCTCTCGCGCCCGGCATTGGTCGAGGCCATGCTGCGGGGCGAGACGGAGTGGGAAGCGGTCGCCTCCTTCTGCGAAGCAGTAATGCTCGTTAAGGAGGAGGCGGGCCGTGAGAGAGAGAGGACAGCGTCCTCCCTCCGCCCCACCCGCAATGGTAGACGCCCACGGCGTCGGACGTCGCAAGACGATCTCCGGCTACCGTAGGCGCGGGCATGCGGGCGGCGAGTAAAGGGCAACTCGCCGCCCGACCATGGACCATGCCCGGGTCGACGGCGCGTTGTGTTCCACGCGCGCCTCAAAGAGCGTCAGCACGATGACGGGGCCCCGCCCAAGAGGGCCAAAGCCTGCCGGGGTCGCGGGACTTCTCATTACCGTGACCCCGGAACATAAAAGGCTATTGAAGGACACCGTGGATTTTAGTCAGTACAAGTCTGACAGTCCCTCCCGCCCTGCCCGGGGTGGGAGGACTCATTTGATGATTTTACCACGCTAAAAAAAAAAAAAAAAAAAAAAAAGCGTGTAAATAGGCCTTTAGAGTAGAGAATAGGTAGCTAAGATAAATTCAAAAACAGATTAAAGATCCAACCATTTATTATTTCTGTGCTTTAAAAATCTTTATTAAACAATTCAAATGTCGAGCAACTCCTCCATGCGTATAGAGTAGGGCACGTCATGCAAGGAAGTCCAATTGACGGTGTTGGAGCGGGCCACCACGTCACCCACAAGTTGGTCGCGGAATTCCTGCCATTTACGCGCCGCCACATAGTCTTGGAATAACTGCTTCTTTGTTGGTATCTATAACAAAAAACATCGTCATTAGTAATCCTCTAATCTACTTAGTTTTTTATCAACTACGTTGTGGACCGTTAAGGGCCAGTTGGCTGATTAGTTAAAATGCTATACACTATAGTCTACTTCATCATCATCATCTTTCTACCCTTATCACATTTCGATTGGGGTCGGCCTAACAAGTTTTCTTCTTCCATTCTCCCCTATCTGACGTCCATCTTTTCTTTGGCCTTCCTCTTCCTCTACATTCATCGACATTCATACCCATCGCTCTCGTAGTCACATGAGTGTCATCCCTCCTCATTACATGTCCATACCTAAACAGACGGTTCCCTTTAATTTCTTTTATAACAGGCACAACTTTCAAGCTTCCCCATATATACTCAATTACCTACTCATTCAACATCTACTTAGTCTACTTATTGATAAAACAACTTTATAAGGTTCCCCACACTACGAATTTCTCCTGTATTTAGTTGGTAGTGGGTTGTTTATAAACATTTAAACTCGCATAAACACCCAGACGAGAACAACTACTTGTAGATCATACAAACGTTTACTCCATACGGGAATGAAACCCGTAACATGCAGCGCTGTAGTCGATCGCTAGGCAACAATGCCGTTTACAAAATTCCTGCCTAATTGATGGCAAAAGGCTCCCCCCATATAATATGGGGCTAATAATAATCATTGCTTATCCTTTCAGGACTTACAGGCGTGTGATGTTACGTCACAAATTTTATTGTATACGATTACATACCTTCTTTTCCAGGAAATGTTGTATACGTGACCAGATGTTAGCGGTGTTGCGTTGCAGCAACCACATCTTGGGCATCAGCATGCAGTCGACCGGAGTCAACGCCACGATGCGACGGTCACGCATGTTCTCACCGAAACCAAACGTCGATCCAGGATTATATCGAACCACCTAGTGATATGTAGACAAATTCATTATGATGCTAATTAACCTAAAGGACTTGATAAACATACAACGCGGCAAGAGAGTGTCCAGCCTTGCTCTGTACTCGCGCCTCACGTGCTACATCCGTGACGAATATTGTCACTACATACGCGCGCTCTGAGCCTCAAGTCTGCTATTACTATAGTGTCAGAATGGTCTATCCGATCTATCATTGATTTCATTAGTATTATTGATTAATTAGAAAAATTTACGGATTAGTAGGTTGATCTAAACCAAACGGAGATCTCAGTTTGATCAGTGTCAAAATTCCATAATAGGTTCTAACAGAACCAACTTAAAATCTCATGTAAACAACATGGAAATGAGCGATCCGGACTAATGAAAATTCATTATTTTCATAAATCTTGATTTCGTGTGTATGAAATGGAATACCAGATCTTCAAAATGTTTGTAAGAAATAATAAAGAGAAAGATAAACCTGCATAAAATAAGTCCGAAATTCTGGTAGCTTTATTGCTGGTTGAGCGACACTCTCTCTGTAAAAACAGAAAAAAATATATTTAATCACAAAAAAGCTTAAAAAATTTCCGAACGGTAACTTAAAGAATATTTCTATAGTCTCATTTAGACGATGCAAGAAATTGCATGCGAGTTGCATGCAAGTTTAACTACATTGCGGACTATTAATGGACAATGAATTCAGTCGATCAAACAATTACCGCAATGTAGACAAACTTGCGTGCAAGTTCCTGCAGCGTGTAAATGGGTCAAAAAAGGCGCAAAACAATATTAATGCAACCTCATTGAATCCCTGAATTCCGAAGGAGCCAACAACACTGCAGATTTCACGGGTTCAACTGAACCCGTTACGGTTGCTTCTCCTACACTGGCATCAGCTAAAGTGCCCGCTGCCGACGGGGCCGTGGTCGCAGAGGTCTCTGAAGCTGCTATCTCACAGACCGCCGCTTCCGACGTTATATGAACACTTTCTCGTTTACCACTCGCCGCAGATGCCTTACTAGCCGTAGATTTCCGTTTGCTCTCTGAATATCTCAAAATACTTTCCAAGCGTTTAGAGCCCGAGCGAACGGCACTCGCTGTTACTTCAGCGTTATCGATGGATGATTGCTCCATTTTCTCTAATTCTTTGACTTTTTCTTTGTAAGCACCAAAATATTTCGTGTCAAGATCCTGATCGCTTTCTTCTTTTGGAACCTTAAATATAAAAATAGTTAAGACAAAGATATTAATAAAATACTTAATAAGGAAAGGTAAACAGTTTTAAAAATATCATACATAAGGATCAATTAGCGAGTAAATAGTGTGTCCGCAGCGATGAGTGACGGCGACTTGAAGTGTCTCTATCATCTGGCATTGTCCTGACAGGATGAAGTACACATAATTAGCTATACCACAGCCATCTCCCAAAATTGTTTCATTTGCTTGGTACGATTTCATTTTAGCCACTATACATCCTTCACGTTGAGCCACCTGTCAAGGAAAGAAAAACAGAATGATAAGTTAAACGAATTTACTTAACAATTTAAAACTGATCCAAAAGCAGTTAGTGGACCTCGAAACGGCTCATTACTGTGAGGTCTTGAGATTTGGTCGTTCGTGTCTCTGGAGTTCTAACGACTGGTAGTTTAGACCATGTTCTAAACACCGATGGACCACTATTTTAAACAAATATTTTCATTTTTTTAAAGGTATTTTATTTTGCAATTCACCCCTATTACACTTTAACGAGTCCTTAATTGCAGAAATAATTTTGTTAATTGAATTTACCTCGTCGAGTGCATCAAAATAGGTGAAGGCAGCCATTGCACGTCGCACTTCATCCCATTGCTTTTGCACGGATGCTTGGAGAACATTCTTGAAGTCTTCCTTCATCAGTGCCAACAATTCACAATGACCTAATGGTGATATGCAATTACTGGGATGACCTGTTGTATCGCTCACGATACAGACTGAACAGTACTTACGACCAAACCCTTGCCTGTTAGTCTGTTACCAAGGTACTAAGTTTGTTCGATAAAAAACATAAGGACAACCCGTTTATATGTACTCTTCACAAGAGATTAGGGATAAAGGATTTATGATATTAGACAGCCAGACCATACGGACATACTTAACTGGTTTTACTGCTATTTATAATTGTGAAATGCCTATTACAGTTTAATAAAAACCCCACGAATGTACCTACTGTGTAGTTACCATTGGTATATCTTAGTGTTCACATGATGTCTACTGTCTTGACAGTATTTACGCAGCGTCTACGTGAATGTTACGTACAGTCTGTGCAGCACTACTTTACCTACGCTCAAAGTTTAACGAATTTGCCGTGACTGCCGAATATCTCTTTCTAAAGGTCGATGGTCGATGTGCATTATTTATCGCTGCCTGTCATAAATTTGTAAAACGTCTAACCAACAGTTGTGCAAGTGGCAGTCCTAGGGATGTTATGCAGCAAGGACACCTCCCCGAACATGTCCCCCGGATGCATAACTCCGATGTCCACGGAAATGTACTGCTGCAGCAACTCGTCGAAGATCATCTGGCTCACGATGACGTCACCCGTCACTATGAAGTACAGCGCATGCGCCTCGTGGTGCTGACGTACTATCACACTGTTTGGGCGGTAGTACTTGAAGTATGTAACCGCTGCAAGTTTCTTTTTTACATGCTGAGGAAGAGATTGTTTTTTTCTTAAGGCTACAAGTCTGTCAAAAATGGAGCAACCACCAATGAGATGGAAATATTGGTAGGTACCTACCTTACTTCCATCTCATTCCAAATGGTGTTGGTTTGAATAGGAACAAATTGAGCCCTATACCTATGTAAACTTATGGCTTCATTTCTTTCTCACATTACAGTAAGATTAAACAGTACAGGCAGTATTATTGCCAAAGAAACTTATAAAAGACATTCGAAAATGCAGAAAATCTGTTAGTTCTTACATTAGGGTATCTCTTGAAACATTTAAGTCCGCCAATGATTCGGAAAATATATTTTTTCTCTTGTTCAGTCCTTTCAGAATTGGGTTTATTCAACAGCGCTTTATCCTGAAATGTATTAGATTTATAATAATAAATAATTTGGTTTTTTTTTGTATAAAATTTAAGTACCTACGTTTTTCCGCTGTGCTTTAAATGTGCAAATAATGCCACACTAGGCGACAGCTAAATAAAGGCTTGCGACGACATGCGTTTCTTCAACACATATTCGTATTTTAACTCGTCAACTGCCCCACGTCCATATTATGTTGGGGTCAGCTTTCAGTCTAACCGGATCTAGCTGGATCCTATCTGACCTCCACAACCCATAGGTAATACATTAAGGTTGATGCTCCAGGGTAGCCCGCGAAATTCAAAATTTCTTGGGTTTTTTGCAATTTGCAGGCCAGTGCTAGGTTGTATGTTGATTAAAATATTGATCGCGCTTGTAAGACGTATGTAGTTACAGAATTATTATCATCGAAATCACCAATACAACCCTCCAAGTTCATAAAGCTTCAGGAACAAAAAAATAACATAAAAAGTCATTCCTGAAGCTTTATGAACTTAGAGCGTTATATTGATGATTTTGTTGATTATAGTTCTGTAACTACATACGTCTTACAAGCGCGATCAATATTTTAATCAACATACAACCTAGCACTGGCCTGCAAATTGCAAAAAACCCAAGAAATTTTGAATTTCGCGGGCTACCCTTGAGCATCAACCTTAAGTACTCTTTGGTAAGACTGGCCTACATAGTAGTGTTATGATTAGGTGCTTGTTAAATGATTAATCTGTAATATCAATGTAAGGTCTAACAGTGATAGTCAACAGTCGTTTCTTCTTCGCCTTCCCGCGCACGGCCTGAGCGACTCGTCTCTTGACATCTTCAACGCCCTCGTAATGCTCGGCTGCCTCTATCATCCAGTAGGTGTTAACCATCACCATGCGGCCTAATGCTCGGAACCGGCATTTGGCGCGAAACTTACGCATCATTAGTTCCTCAGGATCCTAGAATAAGATAGTGTACATTACCTATATTAGTTAAATTTTTCAAAACGCTTATTCAAAAAACATCCTTCAATAACATCATCACTCTTGTAGAAACTACTCGTAGCTTTTAGACCACGAGTTTTTCTGAGAGTAACTAGGCTTCAACAAATTAATAATAATTTAAAAATATTGACCATATGCTTTTCTTTTTCCATTCGCCCCGAAGACGTCATGATTACTAAATTATCTCCAAATAAATTCACAAAAACAAGAGTAAATAAGCTCTACAATATAATTCAAGTTCCATGAATAAGCTATGATTGTTGTGTGAAATGTTTGAATGACAATATAAAAATCTGTTGACAAAGTCACAAAAAAATTTAGTCTGACATAACTTTCATTTTATTCTTAGAACTATTGCCGACCAAATAGTTTTATTCCATAATTATTAACATAAGTTGTAAGTTTGTCCACATAGGACAAGTTATCCAGCTCGGTAGACACAACTTTGAGAAAGAAGTCGACAGGAAGATCCAGTTAGGTTGGGCGGCATTTGGAAAACTTCGTCACGTCTTCTCGTCTCTCATCCCACAATGCTTGAAGACTAAGGTTTTCAATCAGTGCGTCCTGCCCGTTATGACATACGATACCGAAACGTGGACAAATTCAAGGTTGCTCAACACGCTATGGTGCGAGCTATGCTTGGAGTTTTTGTAAAGGATGAAACCAGGAATGAAGTTATCCGGAAAAGAACCGGAGTAATCGACATAGCTTGCAGAGTAAGCAAACTGAAGTGGCAGTGGGCTGAACATGTTTGTAGCAGATGAGTACTGGAGTGGAGACCGCGTATCGGCAAGCGAAGTATGGGACGCCTCCCAGCTAGATAGACGACAGGCTAGACTAGAAGAGACAGTGTTATTCTGTAAAGGTGCTTGCTTCATCGGTAGCATTCCCCTGTAATGTAACGTTGCAGATTCGAGCATAACATCAGTGAGGGAAGAAAATCGAACATTACAATGCACACCCTGCGATGATACAATGTATTATACCTTGATACAAATTATAACATCACGCGAATCAATCAGTGATCCTCGTAAGTCAGGGTAATACTGTAATAGAATTGGCTATCGTCTGTAACCACGGAAAACATATTATGGAATACGAATAGAATAGAATAGAATAGAATAGAATAGAATAGAATAGAATAGAATAGAAATTTTATTTGCTTAAACATGTGTGTACATACAGAATTAAAATAATACATGCATGCAAGATCTTAAATAAACGTGAGTCATGACATGTCTGCCTTTCTCAAGGCGTGCAAATATGTTAGGTACAATTATTAATAATACAATTATTTGTTATTCAATTACATAAATTAAATTATTTACATTTTAAAATTAAACAAATTTACTAATTACATCATTTACATTATTATTATCCATTCATTATTTAATTACAATTTAATTATACATTCATTATTTAATTTATTCATACAATTATTCACAAGGAGTCGTCCAGAAATTCTTTAACACTATAGTATGCTTTTTTTGCTAAAAACGATTTCATCGTTTTTTTAAATTGAGGTATTGTTTGCTCTTTCCAACTTTTCGGCAATTTATTGTAGATAGTTGGTGCCATGCAGAAAACACTTTTGCTCATAAGTGCAGTTTTTGATGTATGTGCACACAGTTTGCTATCATCACGTCTATTTCTTGGGAATTTGTCTGCCATACGGGTGAATAAATGTGGATTCGTTTTTACAAATATTGCTACTTCAAATATGTATAGTGAGTATAATGTTAATATCTGATACTTTTTGAAATAATTTTTGCAGCTATCAGTAGTTTTGAGATTAAACATCGATCTCAAGCAGTACTTTTGTCTTTTAAAGATGATATCCCTATCGGTTGAGTTACCCCAGAAGATAACACCATATCTAATGACGGATTCAACTAAACCGTAGTAGGCAGTTAGTAAAGCATCTGTACTGAGAGTTCGTGATAGTCTGTATAACGCATATGCACCACTACTAATTCTTTTGGCTAAAACTTCAATGTGCGCTTTCCAATTTAAGCTTCTGTCAATTGTTAGGCCCAAAAATTTTGTAGTATTAGCTGTCTGTATTTTATTATTATTATATTCAATGTCAAGACTAGAAAATACTGATGATCGTTGGCTAAGGTGCATTATCAATGTTTTATTAATATTAATTTTTAAATTATTATTATTCATCCATGTTACCGCTTCAATTAATGTATTTTTTATGTCTGTTTCATAGGTATTGGGATTATGGCATGGTATCGTTATCGTACTATCATCCGCAAACAGTGTCATGGGATATTTAACGGCTTTGGGAAAGTCATTAATATAGATAGTAAACAAGGGCGGTCCGAGTACACTGCCTTGCGGAACTCCATGAGAGACGATACGTTCGCGTGACGTGAAAATCTCTTCACGTTTGGTGCTCATATTTATTCTATTAATTTGCGTTACTTGTTTTCTGTTTTGTAGATACGATTGTATTAGATTAAATATGTTTCCTCGTATACCATATGCATAAAGTTTACTCAGTAATGTAGTATGTTGGACATAATCAAATGCCTGTGTCATGTCGCAAAAAATGGCACAAATTGGTATATTTTTATCTACGTTTGTAATAATAGTATGTAAGAAGTCGTATATAGCTAAATTTATTGTTTTTTTCTCCCTAAACCCTTTCTGTTCATTACAGAGTATATTATTTTTTTCAAAATAGGTATTTAATTCCCTAGAAATATATTTTTCGATTATTTTTGAAATTACTGGTATTAACGATATTGGCCTATAAAATTCTATTAGTTCCCTATCCTGTTTCTTAAATAATGGTTTGACAATAGATTTTTTTAGAGTATTCGGAAATATCCCTTCACTGATGCTTAAATTAATAATGTGGCTTATGGGGCCACAGATTTCAAATGCTACAGTCTTAACAATTTTTGTGCTTATGCCATCGTAGCCTACACTGTTTGTGTTTTTTAAGGCAGCGATAATTTTTAGTACATCGGGGGCTAGACTTGGGGCCATGAACATTGAGTCTTTTTTGGGTAAAATGTGTTTAGTTACTATGGTCCTCGAGCTAGTCACAGGTTTAATTTTATCTATGAAGTAATCGTTAAATAGATTTGCAATAATTTTGGGGTCAGTTACTGTTTCATTATTAAAGCGAATTTTGTCTACAGTGTGTTTTGGTAAATTTAGTTTTGTTTGGTTTATTATTTCCCAAGTGGTCTTAGATCTATTACTTGATCTTGTAATTTTATGTATATTTTGTGCGCGTTGAGTTAAATAAATAATTTTTTTAAGCAATTTCGAATAATTCCTATACTTATTTTTATGAATTTCCGTTGGTTTTTGTCTATATTGCCATAGTAATTGACGTTTCTTTTTGCTACATATTTTAATACCATTAGAGACCCAACTAGGCCTTCTTTTCACTTTTATAGAGATAATAATTTCAGGAAAGCATTGTGAATATAAAAAAGAAAATATTTCTGTGAAGGCATTATAAGCAATGTTTGGGTCTTTAGCCTCATATACTTCAGCAAATGAAAGACTATTGAGGTATGATTTAAATTTCACTATGTTCTCTCTACTATAGTCCCGTCTAGTGATCCGCCAATGATTACTAGTACTTGTAGTGCTGATCGGGCAACGAAGTAGTTGTGCCGTATGGTCAGACAAAGCCAGTTCCAAAACAATACCTTTACTGCATCTATCAAAATTATGCGCAAAATTGTCTATGCATGTTTTGCTCTTTAATCGAGTAGGTTGACGTACAGCTAGTTTTAAATTAAAATTTAATAATAAATTTTCAAACTCTAGAGTCTGTTTGTGTTTTTTCAATATATCTACATTAAAATCACCCGCCAGAACAACATTTTTATATGGTTTTTTCATTAGAACACGTAATAATATCTCTAATCTATTAATAAATTCATCAAAATTACTTGGATTTGGTACTCTATATATACATACAATTACAACTTTACAATTTATTAATTCTATGGCGCAACATTCAAAAATACCCGATATAGATAATTTAGCGATTTTCGGTAGTTCTCTCCATTGATGGCCATTTTTTATAAGTATACATGCACCGCCTCTTTTATTTTCCTTGCGGCTGAAGCATGCAGCTAGACAGTAGTTAGGGACATTGAGATGGACTTCATAACCTTCCATCATGAAATGTTCCGTAATACATAATATGTCCACTTGCATGCTTTTTTCTAATAACTCATAGAGACATACTGTGAGCATTTCGGATTTTGATATGAGTCCTGCAATGTTTTGATGCATAATGTATACATTTTTACTCACGAAAAAAAGTATCCGTAGGTGTTTTTTCATGGAGGTGGATATCTTCGCTAACCTTAGTATAATCTTGATTGTAGTCAATTAATATGTTAGATTTTATCCGTTCAAAAATGTCTCTCCATCCGTGTTTATTAATTTTGCCTGTGTAGCAGGAAAACATGTCAAGTGTTAGAGTATGATTACTGTCAAAAAAGAATGCATATTCATGATTTATTATGTCTAAGCTGAGAAGGTTGTTAAATATCTCGACTTTATAATTATGAATTAGTGCTCCTCTTATATAAGTCGGTGTGCATATAACAATGTTTGTGTTTTTAATGTTTATTAACGAGTTTTTCAGGCTTGTAAGGATATCTAGATACTCGCAATTTCTTAAATCATTTTCTCCTATAAAGATCATGCAGTAGTCTTGCATTGTGAAGTTTTTTAGGTTGTCTTTGATGGTGCTTAAAAAATCTTCCGTGTTGGCGTTATGCAGCAGATAGTGACAGTAATTAAATTGACTACCGAAGAGTTCGTCCATTAGCGGCAGTGTTCCTTTAGTACAACCACTACTCATTATAGCGAGTCTATTTTTATGTTTAGATTCAGATACGCCTACGAGTTTTGTTGTAGCAGCTTTACGCAAGTGTGAAGATGGTGTTTGGGTATTTTTTTGCGTTAACGGGTCATTATAATATGTCATCTCTGATGTTTGAGTTCCTTGGTTGACAGTTTTAACTTTTATTTCTTTGCAAAAATCGGTCGTGGTCTTGGGCTCATTTGAAGTAATAGGTCGAATTTTATAATTATTGATTTTTTGTTGACTCAATGGTGACGGTGTAATATTTTTATTGTCAGGCGTTAAGCAGATCATTTTGGAGGTCTCGACTGTCTTCAAAGCTTCTTGTAAATCTGTTTTTAGTCGGAAGTTTTCGCTGTTGAGGTCATTTATTTCCTGTTGTGCACTTTTTAGTTGTGTCTTAAGTGCATTTATTTGTTCCTTTAAATAATTAATAGTGTCGTCATTACAATTGTCATTCAAACTATCCGGTATGCTAATCATTGTGGTGTCAAGTATTTTCTCCTCCTCGTCATTTGTCCAAACAGATAGGTCAGTCAAAGAACCAGTGTTATGATTACGAAATGTGATATTATCTGTATCCATGTTTAAGATTGTCAATGGTTAGCTAGTGCGTATGTATTTGTTGTCCTTGTATTGATTTAGAAATCTTACAAAAAGAGAAACATTAGCTGAGGACCGAACCTGCGACACCTTGCCTTGTACAATTCATGTGGGCACATGTGACCATTCAGCCACGACGTGATTTACTTTGTTGACGAAATTCTTGTTTGCGTTCTATGAGGTTTTTGTTTCAAATTTTAAAAGTCCGTTGCTGTGACTCATTTCTTTGGAATTTTTTCCATGTTTGGTGCACATAAATTGACGAACAATAGTCACTTAAAAAGTAAATATTCACTTTTACCGGCACAGAACACGCACTAATGAGATTTATTTTAGCACAAAATTAGATTGTTTTGATGATTAGTATCACTTAATTAGGATTTATTATGTTGTATTGTTTTTATTTCGCTATTGTTTATTATGCACTATAGTGAATATTTATGTTTGATAACACTTCCACTTGTGTATTGTTACTTTCAACACAGAATAGTTTTAGATATGGAATCAATAATGGAGTTTTACTAATTTTTAACAAATAAAATACGGAGCGTTTCAAATATGATTGTTAGTCAGTATAATAATATATTATGAAATACAATGATTTATTGGATAACAGTAAAAAATAGGTATTGCTTGCATCATTATTCGATATTATTCAGGGACTGCGAACACAACCCTAATTGAATATAGGTATATTCAATTTTGATTTCGTATCGTAAATTGTATCCATTCATTTTAGCCCAGTCAACGAACAATAATTACAGAGGGAAAGTCTTGGAACACAATTTTTGACTTGTTTGAACTAGTTAGGAGGAACATATCAAAAGTCCCCGCCCCTAGCCCTTGACTGTGGGGGAGGGGGAGGTTTGAAGGTACCATTTTTTGGTTTTTCGCTTATAACTCGGAAACCATTGCGTCCTAGTGGCATAACATGTATGAGTGAAATTAAAGGCGAATAAATCCCCATAAGTTTTACTTCGTGAGCATTTCGATATCTTGTATAGTTTTCGAAGTATATCCTCTTGGGGTGCTAAGACAGGAAACCTCCACGTGCGCCCGTAGACTGGAGTTCCCTCTCGGATACGTCCGTGGGGAAGACCAGTTTTTCGGGCCGGTGCACCCTGGGATGCGGACAAAGACTTCCCTTAGGCACTGTGTGCCTAAGGGGTCTCTTTGCCCGTATGCCAATAGCCTGTCGGGTGGACGCTCCAACGCGTGTCCCTCTGATTAGCAGAGGGCACAGCGGCGGAGCGGGCTTGCGGACGGTGAGTAATGGGTAGCTCGCCGTCCGACCAAGGACCAAGCCCGGGTCGGTGGCGCGTCGTGTCGTGTTTCGCGCGTGCCTTCGAGGAGTTGTCAGCAAACTGACGGGGCCCCTTATGGGGCCAAATGCCTGCTGGGGTCGCGGGTTTTTCTTAACACAGGATACCGTGGCCCCGAAACGTAAAGGGCATCCGAAGGAACACGGGTGGATTTTAGTCAGTAAGAGTCTGACAGTCCCTTCCGCCCCACGCAGGGCGGGAGGACTCATTTGATGATTTTACCAAAATATACCAACCTTACCAAGATATACTTTTTTTTTTTTTAAAGTATATCCTCTTGAATGTCTGTAATTTGGGAAAAATCATTTTTATCTTTTCACATTAGGAAAGTTGTAATTTTGATATCGCCAAAGATCCAGAAAGCAGCAGCAGTCTTATCAGACCCTTCCCTCACCACCTACGATGAACACAGCCAGATGAAACCTGCATGTTCAGCTGGTATAGGGCTCCAGCTAAAGAAGTCTCCCTCAATGCCCACAAGTATAAGTAGTTCATGAAGTCGGTGGCCACCAACAAGCTTGATATCTCTTGTCTTCCTCCCACCGAGGAAGCAGTAAAAAATAGCGCAGAAACTCATTTTAGTTTATACTAGCGTTTGCCCGCGGTTTCGCTTGCGTTAATTTCGAATTTGAGAAACAATAC
Source organism: Agrotis exclamationis (assembly GCA_950005045.1). NCBI lineage: Eukaryota > Metazoa > Arthropoda > Insecta > Lepidoptera > Noctuidae > Agrotis > Agrotis exclamationis. Next base: position 10,417,383 of record OX465425.1, on the reverse strand, counting down.
GGATCGTGTAAGTGGCGCCATCTGGACCAATTCAAAACATAGGTAAACACAAAACAGAACAGAAAGATTTGATTGCTTTTGAACAATTAACATTCCTACATCTCAAACAATAAATTACAGTTAAAAAAAATATCCAACTTACTAACCTACAATTTAAATCAGCGTACATTTTATCCTAGAGAACTATTGAAAAATATTAGAAAAAAATAAAATTGAAAATAATATTGAAATAAAAGTATGCATAATGCATACAGGGGGCGTATTACAACCTCTTAATTCCTGTCAGTTTACGCCTTAAAGTGAACTGCCTTGCTTAGCTTAGTCGTATTACGAACACACATTGACGGCCAGTAAACAGTCACGTGACCTCTTACCGACTTCTGCCTGTGCTTGTGCCTGGAAATGGCGTGGAAATTTCGTATTACAAGCTACATAATGACATTTCAAGGCCGGATTAACTGTCAAAATTGGTATCTCCAAAATCATTCAGTTTACGCCACCTTTAAGTAACTTTTACTGACTTGTTTATTTTAATTTGTCTTTAAACAGTTTAAACTACCTAAATTAAGCTTTAGAATTAATAATGGAGGCACTACCGAATATCTGGAGAGTGAATACACGATATAATGTCAGCTGACGAGCTTTATAAAGACGACAAATTTATTACATTAATTTATGACACATATTCCTACACTCATTTGCTGAACGATAAGCAATAAATAGATTCATATTCGTAAACATTTACTCATATAATAAATACTGTTCTAAATAAAAAACATGTTTCTCCTGAAAAAAAATGTTTTATTCTGTCGTAGTTCCATCAGTGTAACAAAAAATTATCAAGAGCTTAGATTTGAGACATGGTGACTGAAATAAGTAATCTTTCGTACCAATGGACTTAGGGTTGAATAAACTAAACAAAATGTATGATAGGACTCAAACCCTGTGTTAAAATTAATAGCCTCAGCATCATTCCTGAAACGGTACAGTCCAATGGAGCCAAAACTTGTGTTCAATATTTATTTGGATACATTGGGCAGTCTTTGATGTATCAACAGACATTTTAAGTTCACTTCCTCGATTGCTTCTGGTACCACAATTTCACAGCCAATTACAGGAGCACTAACATGGTAAGAACTAGGTACACCGTCTTTCGATTTCAATAAACGTTCTAGGTTTTATCATTCCTTCTCTTGCTGAAACATTTTCTAGCTTCATATCTTAGGCGCCTCTTTGATTTTGGAGCCTCTTGCTTTAAAAATAATAACAACGTTGGTACAGCTCCGTTTTTCAAATTTTTCCGCTCGTGACTTAGTCCATTGTTTTCTTACTTTCTCTGCGGCAGGAAAAGACTGTACTCCTTTATTATTGCACTAAAAAGCACTACATAGTGGCATGATAAATAAATAGAATACGATAATATTATTCTTGTTTGTTTTGGCAATCAAAACCGTCACAGACTAAAAAAATATTGCAACACGATCGTTCAAAAACAAACCCCTTTGCGAGAGTTGAATATTTAGTATTAAGTTTTTGCATAAAATAACAGTAAATATTGCTCAAGTTCATTATAAATATTTAAATTTTTATTAAAATACAGTTTATTAACTCTAATATCTCCTAAATTTACAATGAAAAAGAATTTTTTCACCCACAATTATAAAACCGGTAATTATCGGTAACTTGTCGATTCGATTTTTGAACGAATTCGCTAGCCCGTCTTAATCATCCAGAGACAAATCATCCTGGATGATTCCTTGCAGAATTACATGCGCCATAATACGAAATAGAACAAGCCTGCTTATGGCCGTAAATTCAACTGCTCGAAAACTGCCCGGAATTAAAAAAGATTGTAATACCCCCCCAGGTTCCTTACCAGACTGGCTGGGTCGCTGACAGAAGCTTTCAAATAGCGGTTCTTATACAAATGTCAACAATGACTGAAAATCAACATACACACATCAAAAGTGTCTAAATCAAAAGTGACAAAATATCGGATATCTATCGATATCGATAAAGAATTTCAATGTGCTACGTGGTGCGGCCTTGACCGAGTAGCAACGGAATTCGAACGATCACGCAAATTTCAACCGTATGTATAACGCAATTAAGCTGACAATTGCGGCCCCTTAGAATAGCGCCATCTATGGCCGAATAGCGGAATTGACTCGTTAATCGAATCTTAAGGTGACTATAGACCGTAAATACGTTTTGCCGCTAAAGCAAAATAAATCATATTTGTATAAAGTCAGGGTTTATTTTCAAATCTGTGATGAAGGCTAATTTTGACTTAAGTTAAAACTACAAATCAAACGAATTGTTTTTTTGTAGTGCAATATATGATCATTGGTTTATTTGTGTGAGTTTGGCGACAGCGGTTCCCGTAGTAATTTTGGTGCATTGCACTTCCACTGTTTTTTCTGTTCCGTGAATAAAAGCTACTAAAATACACACATCAAAAGTGTCTAGGGATCAACATATATTTTTGCAATAACTTTTCTCCTGATTGATATTAATTAAAATTTTCTTTAAGAATTCATCAAATAAAGTGTTTTCGTTTGTCACAGTAACGATAAACCAAGTCACCTTTGCATTAATAAAGAAATTTGCCATTTTCCTAATAAAGGGATTTTTGACATTTGAACCACTAACACAAAAGTTTGAAAAAAAAGACTGAAATAACAGTTTTCTTGAAAATTTTATTGGGTAACTTAAACAATTAATAATCCGTGTTTCTACCGCGAACACTAACAACACAAGAACATCGGTTTGGCATACTCAAAATGAGTTCATCCAAATCACGCTGTGGAATGGCCGCCCATGTTCGTTGCAACAACAAAAAAAGGTCTTCTTGCGACTGGATACCCTCCATATTCGGCAGAGCTCTTCTCTGTAGCATATCCCATGCATGCTCAATCGGATTCAAGTCTGGCGACTGAGCAGGCCAGGGCAGGACATTGATGTTAGCTGCGGCGAGAGTCTGTCTTACAACTCTTGCGGTGTGCGGTCGTGCATTATCATGCATTAACTGAAATAAGGGACCGATTTGCACTTGTAGAGGAACGATGACGTCTGATACAATCGTCTCAGCATAAATTTGAGCGTTGAGGTTGCCTCTGATCCAAATCAACTCAGTTCTTCCGCCGATCCAAATACCCGCCCATACCATGATGGTTCCACCACTATAAGGATGGACTTCCTGGCAGGATTTTAATCGCTGTTGGCGTCCAGGGGTTCTCCAGTGTCGTATACGTCTTGTATCCGGTCTCATACCGAAACGAGACTCATCAGAAAAGCACACGAAACGCCATTGTTCTTCTGCCCAATTTCTGTGTTCAAGAGCCCATTGATATCGAATCCTACGATTGTGCATTGCTATAGGTGGTACCCGTAGCGGTCTTCGGGAATGAAGGTTCACTTCATGCAAGCGGTTTCTGACTGTTTGGTCGCTAATTAAGTTCCCTGAAGAGTGATGAAGCCTCACGGCTAACATCATGGCGGTTATTGTTGGAGCTCTTCGAGTTAAGATTTGAATGTATCGGTCTTGTCTCCGTGTGGTGCAGCGATACCGTCCTCCATGGCGCTCAGCCACGGTACCAGTGCTTCGGTAACGTGTCCAAAGTCGACTGATAACACTCTGACTTGTATTCAGAGCTAAAGCCACAGTACGTTGCCGGGAACCAGCTTCTATCATTCCCACGGCTCTGAGCATTTCTTCCCTGCTTAAATGACGTCGCCGCTCCATAATAACGTTGGTTTTAATCAGTAGTAGGGAAACAGTAGCACTAATAATGTCTTCAATGCGTTGTATGTTTTTATAGGGAAAATATTGACAGCTGATTTTCATCTTTTACTCGAATTTGATTCACAGTTCCTGATTCAAATTATGAAATGCACCAAAAAGGATCCATATAAATTTATAAAATCATAAATTTATTACAAAGCCACATCTCAATCTCAAGAAATCCGCATAAAAATGCTTGATCCCTAGACACTTTTGATGTGTGTATTATAACATTGCTAATCCCCCAAGGGGAATAGCGTAATTATATATACCCTATTAATTGAAGAGCAGTTTAAGGAATATTTGAGGAAAAATTGAATAAAAATTATCCAGTGGTTAAGCCGCTAACTCAAAACATACATTTAAAAACAACATCATTCAAAATTGCTTATCTCTCAGTGACAATAGCGTAATAATATATAGCCTATTAATAGAAGCATATTATTAGGAATATTTGAGAATTTGGTCGGAAAGTTTTCAGTAGTTTAGGAACGCATGAACGCAAAAGAAAAAACCGCAAAAAAATCCGGAAATAAAAAAGTTGACTTGTCATCAAAATCGATCCCTTATCTCGAAAAAAATACAAAAAGAAAAAAATATTCAATGTACAGGAATGACAGCTCTACGATTTTACTATATATGTATACATCATCACATCATCATACATCACGGTAAATCTACAGTCGTATTTCGTTAGATTCGAGTCGTTTCATAAGATTTGACCCACTTCTGTTGCCCAAATGTTATCTTTGTCATACAATGAAATTATCCTAACATGTCACTAAACCAAATAACTAGCATCATAAAAAAAAATTCGTTCATACAATTTGTATGAAAAAAATATTTTGCTACAGATCAACTTCCGCCTTCCCGATTATTTTATTCCAACATCATAAATTAATGATCCTTAGGGTCAATTTTCAATATCTGAGACATCCGTTGAGGATAATGACGCCCGATCTTTTACTACTAGTGCAACCATCCACTGACAAAAAATAAAAATATAAATTATTTTAATTACATCTAACTTAAATGAAATTAAAACAATTTATATTTTGGTTTTTTGTCAGTGGATGGTTGCACTAGTAGTAAAAGATCGGGCGTCATTATCCTCAACGGATGTCTCAGATATTGAAAATTGACCCCTTACCTGAATGAGAGTCGAAAGGCGGCATTAAAAAAAATTGGGCAACTATTTTTATGGACAACTCACACTTGACCAAAAATTAAATATGCCAAAATTAATAATAATATTCCACAACTATCACACAACGCCATCTAGTCCCAAGCTAAGCAGAGCTCGTGTTATGGGTACTAGACAACTGATAAATATACTTATATATTTCTAAATACATACATATTATAGATAAATTACACCCAGACACAGAACAAATGATCGTGCTCATCACACAAACATTTGTCCTGGGTGGGAATCGGACCCACGACCTCCGGCATAGCAGTCAGGGTCACTAACCACTAGACCAACAGGCCTGCCAATTGTTTACATAAAAAAAGCTAAAGGATCCTAATATAGTTTTTCTGTAGCTCTTATGGATGCGGATTTCTCCCTATTGGTCAACTTATAAGCATGACCCTGAACATGTAACCTACCTAATAATTATAATCTAGAATGAGTTTCTGAGCATTTTTTACTGCTCCCTCGGTGGGAGGAAGACAAAAGATATCAAGCTTGATGATGGCTACCGAATTCAAGAATTACTTATACTTGTGGGCATTGTAAGAGACCCCTTTAGCTGGAGGCTCACATCACCTCAAGATGCAGGCTTCACTCGGGTTTCTTCATTGTAGGTGGTAAAGGGAGGGTCTGAAAAGACTGCTGCTGTTTTTTGGACCTTTGGCTATATCAAATACAACTTTCCAAATCATCATCATAATCACAGCTCAAGGGCTATGGGCGGGGACTTTTGACATGTTCACGTCATAACTTGTCCAAAGTAACGTAGTTAAAAGTTGTGTTACAAGACTTTCCCTCTATACCTTTTTTTGAGCATTTGTTGACTGGTCTATTTGTCTTTTAGGTAGAATTTTGCCATTTGACACCAACCAAATGATTCTACAACTCATCTGTGGTGGCGAAACTTATCACATTGTTTTCACTGGTCTCATAGCGTTAATAGTGATCAGCAGTTATCACTGTTTCTCCATTATTCTCATAAAGCTCCGACTGATCGACCATTATCACTGTTTCTCCATTATTATCATAAAGCTCCGACTGATCGACCATTACCACTGTTTCTCCATTATTCTCATAATGTTCCGACTGATCGACCATTATCACTGTTTCTCCATTATTATCATAAAGCTCCGACTGATCGACCATTATCACTGTTTCTCCATTATTCTCATAATGTTCCGACCGATCGAACATTATTTCTGTTTCTCCATTATCCTCATAATGTTCCGACTGATCGATCACTGTCCCTCCATTGTTCTCATAAAGTTCAGTCTGATTGAACGTTATTACTGGGTGTCCACTGCTCTCATGAGGTTCGGGCTGATCATCTGTTAGCACTGGGTTTCCAGTACTATCAAGTCCAGGCATAACATTAACTTGTTGTTTTCTTACTATGTTTTTCAGTGTCTTGACGGAAGGTAACGTAAACATTTTTGAAAGGAAATTGTAGCATTGTGGACTACTTCTGAAAATAGAAAGGGACAATTCTTGTTCTTCTGGTGTAAATCTTCGTCCAGCATTCTTCTTTAAAGTTTGACTAAATTGCAAGTGAGTAAAAATTTTAGCAGCAGCCGTCATATTTCGTGTGAGTTTTTCGAAGCAACTATGTTTATTGTTATTTTTAGCATTGATCAGTCTTTCTTTGATGACAGCGTTTCTCTTGCGTAATCTTGAGACTTCATTTTGCAACAGTTTTATCTTTTTTCTAGCAGTTTGTAACTGGTGGACGATATGGGGTGGTACTACGGGTTTGTGATATTTTAATTCTGAAATAAATAAAAGGTAATAATTACAATTACTACTGAAACCAAGCCTGTTGAAAAGAATCCTACAAAAGTAATTAATTAGAATTCTTTTCTCATCACTTGCCACTACCATTATTATCAAAATTCTTCTTTCAACACAACGAACAACGACACCTTTTTTTTGCGTGGTAAAATCATCAAATGAGTCCTCCCGCCCAGGGCAGGGCGGGAGGACTGTCAGACTTGTACTAACTAAAGTCCACGGTGTCCTTCATTTGCCCTTTACGTTCCAGGGTCACGGTAATGGAATAAGTCCCGCGACCCCGGCAGGCTTTAGCCCTCTAGAGGGGGGCCCCCGATATCTTGCTGACGCTCTTTGAGGCGCGCGTGGAACACAACGCGCCGTCGACCCGGGCATGGTCCATGGTCGAGCGGCGAGTTGCCTAATCGAACCGAACTTCGGTCGCGTATGTGTGGTCACAGAATAAGTTCCCGCCGAACTTACGCCCGACCGAAGTTACGCTGTACGCTATGACGCGACGTAATTTCGGCATAGTGTGTTGTCAGTAATTCAAATAGCATTGCAGGCGTAATTGCGCCGAACTTCGGTCGCGTAACTTCGGCATAGTGTGTTTAGACACTTATTGTTTACAAACCAAAATTATAAAACTCACCTTTTGTAGTATCTGGTTTTTCTTGTACAGAATAATTATGTTCTTTTTTTGAATTATAAATATAGTTGCAATCTGGACTCGTAACTGTAAAAAAACAACGAATAACAGTGATTTACCTAAATGTTAAATAAATATTAGAGATAATCCGCAGTGAACTTAAACATAATTTGACGGCATGGTTGGCGCAGTGGGCGATTGGACTGCTACGCTACGTGTCGCGGGTTCGATGCCCGCACGGAGAAAATATTTGTATGATCTACAAGTAGTTGTTCCGGGTCTGGGCGTTTGTGTATGTGAGTTTATATGTTTGTAAACGCATCCACGATACAGGAGAAATTCCAAGTGTGGGGCAACGATTATTAAAAAAAAATCTGAAACTTTTTTGCCCCTGTACAACTAATACGATTTAACAGGTTGTGACGTCAAAAGGTCTCCTTCTTAGTTGGATCGCACTATAATGTTTATCAATTCTTGCCAACTAAATGTTAAAAAACGTTTACGACTTGATTTTCATTCAAAAATAAATAAAACCAAATAAAAGTGCTTCAAAACGTTGTGGTGCATATTAAACTTGATAGTCATTTACTAAAGTCCCTAGTTATTTTACATATCTGCCGCATAGCATGCTGCGATCGATTTGATAATCCCCCACCACCGGGTTCGTACACAGCGAATAGAATTACGAGAATATGGTTGAAAATCTCTTGCACATCTTATAATTAGAATAACTAATTTCGCGTTCAAGACCATCAGAAAATCATAAATAGTTCAATCTTATTGAAGTTTTAACTTGCTGGAAGTTATCGTCGATAGTCAACTATATGCAGGTAAAATAGTATATTATATGTAGATGTACCTACCTAAGGGTTCTTTTGTAATAAGAGATAGCAAATCCAACTTAGGTTTTGATAATGTAGATTCTCCTTTTGAGTCCACTGGCTTTGAATTTTGGTTTGTGGTTTTATGCTTCAACAGACCTAGAAAAATCAAAGTAGTTTACATCTCAACAACAGAATCGTACAAAATATTTATAATAAAAAATAATATGTACCTGTCACGCAATGTTCTACTGTAGATAGATGATTCAAAGTAGCTTCTGGTTTAGCAACCTGTGTATCGACACGGGTCATTTCACAGTCTGTAAATTTTTGTTTTTAATAAGTTAATTAATGGTAAAGGGAAAATATTTAAACAGAAAATTAAATAAATAGTTATCTACCAACCTGATAAGCAGTAATCTGATGTATATAAAGAATCGAAAATAGGTTCTGACTTAAAGACTTGTGCTGAGTTTTCATTGTCGGACAAACCTAGAAATATAAATTAATTTGTGTAGACTACATATATGTTACAGGCAACGTGATTAACTGGGCTTTATTAATAAGGACTGGCCATTACTAATAATGCCCAAGAGCGATGGGCAAAGTGATTAATTTATCACTTTGACCGGCCATTATTAATAATGCCCGACAGCCCGTGGCCCATGTAAGTCCGTGTTTGAGACAGCTTGAATTTATCACTTGGACCGGGCAGTATGTATAATTCCCTACTTGTAGCCGAGCAATGTGATAAATTGAACCGCGGCCGTGACTTGCAATTACCTCCTACCAAGGTAGCTCGACGGGGGGTGCTAAGACAGGAAACCTCCACGTGCGCCCGTGGACTGGAGTTCCCTCTCGGATACGTCCGGGGGGAAGACCAGTTTTTCGGGCCGGTGCGCCCTGGGATGCGGGCAAAAACTCTTCTTAGGCACTATGCCTAAGGGGTCTCTTTGCCCGTATGCGAATAGCCTGTCGGGTGGAGGCTCCAACGCGTGTCCCTCTGAATAGCAGAGGGCACAGCGGCGGAGCGGGCTTGCGGACGGTGAGTAATGGGTATGCTCGCCGTCCGACCAAGGACCAAGCCCGGGTCGGTGGCGCGTCGTGTTTCACGCGTCACCGACGGGGCCCCTTATGGGGCCAAATGCCTGCTGGGGTCGCGGATTTTTCTTAATCCAGGATACCGTGGCCCCGGAACGTAAAGGGCATCCGAAGGAACACGGGTGGATTTTAGTCAGTAAGAGTCTGACAGTCCCTTCCGCCCCACCCAGGGCGGGAGGACTCATTTGATGATTTTGCCACCCCAAAAAAAAAAAAAAAGGTAGCTCGACGGAGTCCCGGTTCGCGGGGCTCCTATTTCTGTTTGCAAGGTTTAAAGTAACCTAACACGAAGGGGATGGGGAAGGGATCCCATTCGAACCTAACCTGTTCGAGTTGAGGTGCCCCAAGTCCCGAGCTCGCTCTTGCACCCTTAGTTGAATTGCTGGTTACCGCCTATCTAGGTAGCTCGACGCTTTTTAACCGACTTCAAAAAGGAGGAGGTTATCAATTCGACTGTATTTTTTTTTTGTTAACTTTTCATGAATTTTGTAAGTTTCATTTCATTTAATAAACAAAAACAGACAGTTCACCTATTTTATTACTTTTCCCAAGATAGGGTGGGCATTATTCATAATGGCCGGGAAAAGTGATTAATCATGCTGATTTAATCACATTGCCCAATTGAGTCGGGCATTATGAATACAGACCAGCCATTATTAATAGTGCCCGGACTTATCAAATTGCCCGTAACATATATACAACGTGTTTTTTGAGGGCATATAATAGAATCAATTGGCATAAGAATTATTTTTCAATCGTGTAATTTTTTTTGTTTTCATTTTTCATACAAAATAATTCGGCAGAGTCACAATATTTAATGTAAAACACCCTTACGTGAAATGTGACAACGTCGCATTTTCTTAGCTTTAATATGAATGATTAGTTTGAAGAAAAATGAATTAACTCAGATTTATCAATGAAAGTTAGAGTAAGATACGCACATCGAGAGTCCGTTGTCCTGAAGCAGGAACCTACTCAATAGTTCTATCTTATTTACGCAAAGCGACAAGCACCAATGAGAGAGTGAAATATCCGAATCATAACAGCAACTACACCTCACCGACTTGCCTAAACATAAACACACAACATTGTTGCAACGTACTTGTAATCGGACGCCGCGAGCTAGGGTATGTTCTGTTGTCATCTTTGTAATCATGTTATCGATGTCGATTAAATCCAGAATTTATTTTTGCTTTTTAAATACTCCGATTGATTTAACAGACATATTGAAGTATTAAACAAAGATTACGATTTCTCTAATCCAGTAGAATAGCGATTAATACAAAATTCGCTCAAAGCACAGAATACTTAATAGTACAACAGAAGTCCCACTCCAAAAAAAAATTAAACAAATGTAAAATCTATGTACGAGAGAATAAAGTACATTTTAACTGGCAGCCGTACCGCCCACCTACTTTTATAATAGCCTAAACTTCCCGTGCGCAAGCAAAAATGTACTGAATGATTACGCGCGAGAGTTTATTTTGGTTTATCTGACGCCAACGACATTAAAAGGTTACTATGGGTCAAGCTCAATAGGGTTGCGACTTGCGAGTTTAGGCACAAATAGGTAGGTACCTATGCGTATTTTATGCATTTGCTAAATTACATTATTACCATAAATACCTATGTTCCTCAAGGAATTTTGTTTTTATCATCAGCCTATATCTTTTTGGTTTCGTCATCGATTACTACATACATTATTGATTGTTTGCACAGAATGATAATACTACTATTATCATTCTGTGCCGTCGTAAGGTGTCGTAAGGTGCCGTAGGTACCTACGTACCTACGGCACCTTACGTGAGGAATAATATTTATAATAATATTATCTTTTTTTTCTACCTATTATTGCTATATTTTTGAACATTTATCTTACAAAAAAAAAGAATAATATTTAAAAGATTTTTATCGTCTATGGCAAAATAGCCAGTCCTTATTATTTTGCACTCAACCTAGTAACCGACCAATTACTATCGCATACTGTCACAGGCCCCGCGTTGCGTGTCTTTGTAGGTAGGTAAAAAAGTGGCGCAGCGAATTACGACCGCTGACCTTGAATGCGTAGTGTGGCCATTTTCTGAGTTAGAACTTTTAAACAACAACGCAAACACCTTTCTACTCTCTACCGATCTTAATTCTTAGTACTCAGCTTAAGGTGAGTGAGAGTGTCGTCTTTTTATCTTGGTCGTCCAGTAGGCTCACCCCCCCCCCCCCCCAATTAGTATCTCGCCTCATTTCCAAACTTGTAACCTCATGATTAGGTATCATGATCAGTTAAGCCCATACTTCACAAGCAGGGAGATAATTTTGTTGATCATTACTAAATATGTACTATATATTTTTTTCTTCATAATAATATTGTGTTATTAATTTACCAAAAGCACCTAAAGCAAGAAACTTGTGCGTAACTACACGTAACGTAACAAAAATATTAAGGAGACGGAGCGCGTGCGTAACGGGTGGCGCGTGGCAGCCGTAGTGAATGGGCCACGACGTAATGGCCCCGCAACTACTTGCAGTTTTATGCCTACACCGCGGAGTGAGACAGGCCTGCTCAAAGTAATAATAACCTTAAGACAGTTTACAAAAAACTAAATTTCAACTTTAGCCATAAGTTACCCTTTGTAGGTACTAAAACGTAATCAATAAAGGTTTACCTATTTTAATGTGATTTCAATTTTGCTTAGTAATTTTTCTTCAATCCACTTGAGATTTCATCGATAACGAGTAAATGCTTTCTCTTCACTAGTTTACCTTGCAATGCTGTGAAGAACGGCAACGTCGTAAAAGTAATGATTCGTCATATTGGTGACAATTTTTGATGTAATTTAATTATGATTGATGATATCTTCGAAACTATGCATTTTTGGACCACATAATGTTAGTTTTTGTATTATTTTTACGTCTAGAATATAACCCTAAAGTTATGGGAAATCAAAAAAAACATCCTGTATAAATGCTTAAATAACAATAATATTATACATATAATTAGAGATAATAATATACCTTCTAGGGAACTATTTGAAATCGCTACAGGGTCTACAGTTGTATTTGACTTGTTAGACTCATCTGATGAGGTATGTTTCACAGCTGAAAATAAAATCAAGTAGGTTTAAAAATATATATATTTGAAGGAGAGGTGATACAAGGAAACAACGACTAGAACTATCCTTAAACTATTCTAAGGCTTCATGTAATAATTGGAGATAATGTACCTGCTAGGGAACTGTTTGATGTGGATAGAGGGTCTAAAGTTGTATTTGACTTGTTAGACTCATCTGATAAGGTATCACACACACCTGAAAATACAATAAAGTAGATTAAAAAAAATTAGAAGAAGAGGTAATACAAGGAAGAAAAAAACACGTGTGGCACTCAAGGACTGCCACGGTAAAGCTATTGCATAGCATTTTTTATCAATTTATGCAAATATAATTATTTATTTATTATATTTATTACTGTACTAATTAGGCTATGGTCAGCCACGTCAATCAAGTGAAACAAGAAAAGTTCTCCTCCCTCACAATCTCCCTCGCCTTCTCCCTCAATAAAATTGCCCCTTGCTCATTAAAAGAATGCTTTCCTGCTAGTAATGAGCACGTCTGCCCATACCTTTATGAGCACGTCTGTCCGTACCTTTAAAATTGCTGAAGTCTCTCGAACTGAAACAACGTTAGACGACGGTGTCAGGGATTTTCCTTAGGTTTTTAGGATTTTTTTGTCTCAATCGCCGCGCCGCGCCGCACACAGAGCCCGCGATAAAAGCTATGCAATAGCTTAAAAACTAGTCAAATATTAGAACTATGATCTGCTAAAGGTGTACAACTGATTTATAATAAGATTAAGATTGCAAGATATCCTAAAAATATGTTCTGTGCAAATAATTAGAATCTAGAATCAACTAGTGACATGCTTCTCACAGCAACAGGTACATAAAAGCTGTCCAAAACTATTTCATCTTCCAAGCTGGAACCAACTGCATTCACAAATCACACTTTATTTTGGTTATACCTATAAGTTGACAGCAATAGGCTAGAGTCTGGACTTCCAATACATAAGTCTACAGGGAAACAGGTTTGATACTATTAATGTTGATACTTACCTTTGAGATGTAGTGTAGGAATGGCTAGTGCGTTTATGCGATTGTAGCGATTTCTAAAATTGTCAGTAAAATGTTTATCGCAAATAACTCTTGTTTGAAATTTTTTGTAATCCGATTCTGTTTCCAATTTTCCTCCGACTATTTGAACCCACTCCTTGAAACGATCAGGAAACCGTTTAAAATTAGGAAATCTATGCATAACATCTGTAACAATAACAAAAAAGAAATAAGCATTTTTTATATACCTAGTATGAAAACAAATAATTCTTTCTATATTAAGATAAACAGGCATTGATACAAAAAAAACTAATGCTTAAAATAAAATTGCTGCAAATATTCTCAGCCTACTCAGTTGTTCTCAGCCAGACCTACCTAACTATAATAATATAATAATAATAATAATACATTACATACACATAATACATTACTTACATACACATTAAACAACCTGGAAAACAACTTTCAAACAAAAAAGGAGTAATATAAAAGTACCTAAAGATGAATTTAGTAAGGACCTCATGCTCTGCATCGATAACCTACCAGATTTAGGTTGACATCCTAATGCGCACCGTTTCGGCATGATAACCTGTTATATTTTTATTAGTGTCTATCAAAATAAAATTGCTCTCTTGTCGACCTTACTGCATAGAAAAAGAACTATATATGACGAAAAAGGTCTGCCTGCAGTCAAAATGAATCTATCCATAGTCCACAGTGTAACCACCAGCTGATGGTTTTAGGTTGCTATGTTTTTGTGACGCTAGACTGAACTTTAAATAGAACAGCACAATCACAGTCACAAAGTATTAGTACTTGAAATACGGCCACAACCAGAACCAGTGACGACTCATACAATATTTTATGATATTTAAAACAAAAACTGCACAAAATGTAAACACAGGCATGACACAGGCCAACTGCCAATGCCAATGTCATTTGTCTTGTCAAATGTCTTTTTTTATAATTTTCTGGCATGGCTTCAAGGCTTTAAATTGTCTACATGTCATTATGTAAAAACGTCAAAAGTTTTGTTTTAAAGATCAAGTGACATTAATGTCCGTAGGACATAAAGTGAAAATGATTTTATTTCTATCAAAAATGAAGTAACAATATTATATATACAATATTTTTGGCATGGCTCCTGGGCTTTTGTACCCATTCAATTGGTCAAGTTTGTATTCTGTGTTTAATTTACTTTTAAGGTAAGACCGCACTAGGTGGAATTCTGCACTGCAGCGGAACTGCGCGAAGAAAGGATTTTGATAAATTCCACCCCTAAGGGGATAAAATAGGGGATGAAAGTTTGTATAAATATTCTTAGATTTTCGACTGATTACGCGAGCGAAGCCGCGGGCAAAAGCTAGTACTATAATCAATTCTCCACTTTAATCAATAATCGCCTAATCAAACCTTCGGGATCCTATTGGATGTTCGAATAGTAGGGTGGTAAAACAGAATGGGGTCATTGATCTTGAGGTAAAAGTCAAATCCGAAAGTCATGAACTCATGATCCGCGATTCTCGTGGAGTTAGTAACGTTAAGGCTACTGAGACTGCTATGAGAACAAAAATTGTATTATCACTAAGGAAAAGCTATACAATAAACAAAAATCTACCCTTGCGAAGCCGGGACAGGCCGTTAGTTGAATTTATTAATGAAATTCTATGATTATACCATAACTAAACAATCGAATACACCTTTGAAAATAATATCTACTTTTATAATGGAGGTTAAGTATTGCATCGCTCTTTATATCATGAAATGGTTCTTCTGGTGGAAGAATTATCACCGGGACCGAGATTTGTGATAGTTCTGGTGTTAGAAAGTTAAAATTCTTATCATATTGCTCCAGTCTATAAAATAGATGTAAAATTAGATGAAGAAGCAAACACAAAACTTTATGACATTTTTCTCAATATAGAATGTCAGAAGCAGTACTATATTCCTTGTAGAGGCTAGCACATGTAATACCTCAGAGGCGTCTCTAGCCCTTGTGGCGCCCGTGTGCAACCAGTACCCTGGCGCCCTCTAGTCTAGTAGGAGCGGGGTCAAAATGGAATACTAACAGTTATATTTTCAATCGGAAATTCGGATGCAAATGGTGAAATTTTGAAATGGCTCATTCGCAAAATTCGCTTTCGCAAAATGTCTCCTGGTAGTAAAATGTCTCTTTCGCAAAATGTCGTTTTCTCATAATGTCGCTTTCCCAAAATGACTCCTTCTTAAAAGGGCTCAGGCGTTAAATGTCGCTTTCGCAAAATGTTTCCTGGTAGTAAAATTTCTCTTTCGCAAAATGTCGCTTATTCATAATATCGCTTTCACAGAATGACTCCTTCTTAAAAGGTCGCTTTTTCACAATGCCTCTTTCGCAGAATATCTCTTTCGCAAAATGTCGCGTTAGTAATCTAGAAAAAAGTTAGCCAGGTTTAAAAGAAAGGTTGTTGTTTTTTTCAATTTCTTAGTCTTGGTTGATTCTGTTCTGGTTCTTGTCAATATTATATGGCAACATTGTAAATTCGATTTTTCGTGTGAAATAAAAAAAAGTCCTTTACAAGATCTGCTAGAGTGGTATTATTTTTTTATACAGGGTGACATCGAAATCATGGGCAATATTTTAATCTAAGGCTCTACTCACGATACTGATTGCATTACAGCTAATAAATCGCAAATCAAAAATATTATTAATGCAATTATGGACACCTTTAAAAATGCAGTATGTCACATTGAAAAGGCTTATTATACATATACTACCACTATAGCAGATCTTGTAAAGGATTCATAATAAAAGTACATATTATTTTATTACTGATTTCACTCGAAAAATCGAAATTCGTAAGAACAGAACCAACCAAGACTAAGAAATTAAAAAAAAAACAACCTTTCTTTTAAAACTGGCTAACTTTTTTCTAAGTTACTAACGCGACATTTTGCGAAAGAGATATTCTGCGAAAGAGGCTTTGTGAGAAAGTGATCTTTTAAGAAGGAGTCATTCTGGGAAAGCGACATTATGAGAAAGCGACATTTTGCGAAAGGGGCATTTTACTACCAGGAAACATTTTGCGAAAGCGACATTTAACGCCTGAGCCCTTTTAATTAAGAAGGAGTCATTCTGGGAAAGCGACATTATGAGAAAACGACATTTTGCGAAAGAGACATTTTACTACCAGGAGACATTTTGCGAAAGCGACATTTTGCGCCTGAGCCATCGATCGACGCATCTTTGGAGGTGTCGCATTAGACGGCGCTCGGCGCCCCCTTAGACCCGGCGCCCGCGTGCGCCGCACACCCTGCACTATAGGTAAAGACGCCTCTGTAATACCTACTAAAAAAATACAATTTTAAATCCTAACTACAAGTACATGTGTGTTTAATGTAGTAGAATCAAATTTCTAGCCTCTCAACTAAATCACTTTTATTCCTCTTGTAGATGCACCGCGGCGTCTTAGTTCTTGTTTTAGTATATGCACTTGCATTGACGAATAATTTTCCATATTTGTTTTTTAAAATAAACTCTTTTATAACAAAATACGTGTTTGTTTTTTGTACAAGCTAAACAGTAATCTGACATATGGGACAACGGTCGCAGCGACATCTACGAATAGCTTTGAGTTGCCATCCCCATAGCAATAATATATTTTCCTCTAATAATATATTTTCTCAAATAAAGAATACTTACTTAATTACTTCTCCTTTTGTTTAAATGTCCAAAACAGTGTGTCCTGTCGCAAAAATATGACAAGTTATAGCGGGAAAAATCTTGTTCCAGAATCTTATGGTCACCCTACTAGAAAGAGACGGTTACCTCCAAATTAGCTCTCTCAGCTGGCACGTTTTTCGGCATGAGTACTCAGTTTTGTTTTTTTTTTAGCGTGGTATAATCATCAAATGAGTCCTCCCACCCCGGGCAGGGCGGCTTTTAGTCAGTACAAGACTGACAGTCACTGTCAGACTTGTACTGACTAAAATCCATGGTGTCCTTCAATAGCCCTTTATGTTCCGGGGTCACAGTAATGAGATAAGTCCCGCGACCCCGCAGGCTTTGGCCCTCTAGAGAGGGGCCTCGTCATTATGCTGACGCTCTTTGAGGCGCGCGTGAAACACAACGCGCCGTCGACCCGGGCATGGCTCCATGGTCGGGCAGCGAGTTGCCCTTTACTCGCTGCCCGCATGCCCGCGCCTACGGTGGCCGGAGATCGTCTTGCGACTTCCGTCGCCGTGGGCGTCCACCACCGCGGGTGGGGCGGAGGGAGGACCGCCTCCTCCTTCGCGAGCATGACTGCTTCGCAGAAGGAGGCGACCGCTTCCGACTCCGTCTCGCCCCGCAGCATGGCCTCGACCAATGTCGGGCGCGAGAGGTCTCCGCCTATCGCCGCCTATCCAGCCACTCCTCATAGAGGGGTCTTACCGCCGCGATTGCGGCGTGCCCGTAGAGGACTCAGTCCAGATTGTTTAATACGTCCATGGACGAAATAGCTATGATGATGATGATATTACTTGCCACCATAGACTTAGAGTATAGACTGTGCATTATCTGCTATGGAGAAGCTTGATGTGCTTGCGTCTGTACTGTTAGAATATTGCTAGCTAGTAGCATTTTAAGATCCACTGATAACAGTTTAAAATTTTGTTCTAGTTGTTGTGCGGCTCACCAATGCCAACGCTGACCGTTCACACCAAGTTCGATCAAATAACTTAATTCCGGCAACGAACGCCAAAGGACGATCGTAGACGTTCGGTGAACTCGGTGTCTTAGCGGCGGCATCGGCATAATGGCAGATTTGAGTCAGTAACTGACGTCAGTGCTGGCGCCGAAAACTGACTCATGCTATTTAGACGAGGTCAGTATTTCAAGAAATCAATTTACATTATGGCAGTGCCAGGTCAGCACTGACTCGTCAGTGGACCACAGACTACATATCAGTGTGCAGTGGACTGACGCCAGTTACTGACTCAATGTAAATCTGCCATAATGGACAGTACCTCATAATCCCATTTTTTTAACCTGTGAACGTGATTTGACCATTTTTGACATTTAATTTATTGACAGAATCGTCGGCATAGTTGCCTTTATTATTTTCAGAACGATTTTGTCACTTAACGCCACAATTAAAAGAAAACGGAGTGATACTACTTATTATTTAGTAAATTTGTACATTACACCCAAGCAAAATGGTAAGTTGGACAATAATTTAGTTTAAGGTTTGTTACGAAAGTTCTAAAACAGCATCATCATGCTTCCAGAGTTTCGGTCTGCCTCCACTGAAAGTAAAGCCTGAACATGTCAGTAATATCAAGCCACAAGAGGGTCCGTTTGGCGTGCCGAACCCGCTAGTGGCGGGTCTGGCTGCTACGAAGTCTAAACTTGGCATGTCACATCCTATAGAAATATCGGAAAGAAGTGTAAGTTTTCAACATTTTAAGTATTATTAAGTTAAAGCATTATACATTAGTCCACTCATGAAACGTTGCTCACATCCCACTGGATCAAAATACCATAAGCCAGGTGTTATTAAACTTTTAAGCCAACAGAACATGCACCGAAAAGCTTTTACTTCTGGACCCCTTTATAAAATGATTATAGATCAAAGACAGTAATTTACACAAGAACATAAACTTCGTATGAAGTATTTCAAAAGAAAAATGGGTCAGTGGGTAGTTTTAGGAAATGCTTTATTTCTAAACTTTTAATGATTGTGATATTGTTTCATTTTTAACATGAAATACAAAATCTCAACCTCTATTGGTTTTTCCTTGCAAGTTGAGGTAATGTAATGTAATTTAAATGAACTTGTTTCACAGCCATACCTTGTGTTTAATAGGAATAATGTTAAGATTGCCTATTGGCCAATCCTTCAGGGTATTCACTCTTAACATAAACCTAAAACTCAATCAGAGATACACACTCAAACATGTTTTTTAATGTGGATGAATTTCTAAGTATTGTGTTACTTCTGAATAATGTTTCTATGAAATTGTAGTTGGTATTATTTTAAAAACAGCAATAAAATAATTTTGCCAAACCATAGTGAGTTTTCTTGGCTATTCACTTATTTTGTCTCAAAACGAACTGAATATGAAATAGTAAAACTTAAAATTATTAACTGTCATACATTTATGAATATTTATGTTACAAAGGCATTTCCTTCTAATTCTTATTGATTTTTCAAAGTAATTCTTTTTCAAACTCAATTTTCAAAGTCAAAATTGAAGATTAAAATATGTTTATTCTGAATTATCTTGCAGTATCATTTAAATCAAGAAAAAATGAACATGGCTATGCTCCGCAACATCCAAGGTCTTCACGCACCACTCAAGTTAACCATGGAAATGAAGTTCACCAGCAAGGTATGTATTTAAACAAACCAATTACAAGTATTTTATCACGTTTGTTATAAAATTTAATGATATCTACATAGTAATATCTTCCATTACGTCTAGTGCGAGTGATTTTTACTTTTGTGTAATATCATGTTTACAAGTTTGGTCCTCTCATTGATTGAGACTTCTCACAACCTTGGATTGGGCCAATAAGAACGCCAAACACATCTACATAAACAAACTTGCACTAAGCAAAAATGTTTCATATCCAACTGATGATTTATTTGGAAAACTAATAAATCCCCAAATTCTATCTTTTCAGGTTGGTCACCTTCCATTCCTCCAGAGGTCAAACTTCCAGCATGATGTGTTGACTGGCAAGCACCTGGATGTTGGTTTCGAGGACATTCTGAACACTCCAGAACTGTGTGAAGTGGCTGGTCAACCTCATGCTGTTGTGGAGCGATCACTTGGAATCCTCTGAGCAAATTAGTTTAGGTTTTTCTTGTAATACACTACTGCTTTTCTAAATAAATGGTTATACTAATGAAAGGTTTTTGTTCATTCTTTAATCTGGTGTTTGAAATGTGGAAATTGAACCTGGTTATGAAAAAAGGCCAATATATTTCAGAGTTCTGTTCTAGGCACTGAAACAGCTTTTAACTTGTTAGGTTTATAAGCACAAATACAAAACCAAACATCTTAGTGTTGAAATCTTATTGGTTTCTTAAAAAATCACAAACACTTAGTTTTTTACAATGTCAAGTATTCTGAGTCTGCATATTTTCTTCACCTCGTTGATGCCAGTAGTAATTTCTTGTTCATAAGAATTGTTGTAACGACGTTGCAGCCCTTCTAAAATGGACTGCACTTTGTTCTCCCTTGCGCAAATAATGAAGGGAAAACCAAACTTTGCTTTGTATCTGTAAAGAAAATGCATGTTTTAATTTTTAATTAGTATTTCACTTACAATTTTATTGAAGGTGATAATCAAAGATTAATATGTTTAAAAAAAAAGCACTGGAGAAGCAGCAGCTCAACGCTTGCTCAAAGCCTTGTAGGAATGAGACCCGGTTTTGTGAGTGTTTGCAAAGGTTTCTTAGTAATTCGTTATGACATCAATAGATGGCAGTAGTAGAGACAACTTGCTGATTATCCACTAGATGTCGCAGTCAACCACACTAATAATGTGACGGCACGCTTGGCACAGTGGTTGAACGATCAACTGCTGCGCAGCGAGTAGCGGTTTCGATCCCCCGCATATAACAAATATTTGCATGACCTAGTAGTTGTTCCGGGTCTTGGTGCTTGTCTATGTGAGTTTCTATGCTTGTAAACACACCCACGAAACAAGCGAAATTCCTAGTGTGGGGCATAAATAGAAAACTTTTTTTTATTAGAACGACTTCTAAAATTTAACAACACCAAATATTCAATTTCTTTTTTATTTTTTTAACTCGTTTTAGTGGCTAATGTTGTGTGATGGCGTAAACAATACCTAGGTACCTACATAATTATGAAATAGCAGCGATCGTGGTTGATATGATTTTTGATATTATGATTGAGTTCATACGATTTCTCCAGGATCCCATCCTCAGATCCTGACCTGATGATCATGGGACCACCTAGGAAGTATCATACAAAAGATTTTTTTCGAAATGGGTCCAGTTCTCTGAGAAATCTAAGTAGTTAAAACACACAAACGAATCATAAACAAGGATGTTTAGATTTTATTCCGATTGATGCCAATACAATCGCCACAATATGGATCTTACTCGTAGGTAACCTAAATGCAGCGAGTGGCGAAGTGCATCTTTTATTGAGAACTTGAGGAGGGCAAGCCGAAGCATGGTGAACAGCTCCTCAGGTACAAGGATGTGCTAAAACTAAACTGTGTCACTTTACTAAATGTGACTTTAGAGCCGAAGAAGTGGCGGATTTTAGTTGGTGATTAATTACAGCGACGCCTTGAGCTTGATGGCAAGCGTGGTCAAATGAAAGCCAACCACCTGCGGCGATCAACTATAACATTATCAATCGTGTGCTCACATGCCCGCAATTTGCGAGGATGTTCACCAAGGAAATTGGTTACAATAAGCCACATGCCGGCAAGCGCAGCGTAGGACGTCCACCCACTAGGTGGGCAGACGATCTTATGAAGGCCACAGGATCACGCTGGATGCAGGCCGCTTACAACCGGTTCTATTGGAAGTCTAAAGGGGAGGCCTATGTTCAGCAGTGTTCGTCTTACGGCTGATATAATCATGATTAAGCCACATGCGAGCTCACGAACAACAACGGAGCTGAAGCAGTCGCCTTGGCTGAAGTCGGTCAGATCACATCATCATCATACCTAAAAGGTGAAATGTGAAACGATTCCGAACTTGGGGAACAGTGATGATTAATGTTTATCACATCCATCATTCTTCAGATTCTCCTGTCCAAATTCCAATGTAAGTATTTACGATCTGCGCAACTTATTTTCTATATCTTCCACACCCCCTTTTCACGCAGTCCAAGCCTTCATATTAATAAATATTTGGATAGCAGATTAATGGTTAAATACCGTTGGTTGCTTTCATCCATAACTCTCTTCTGCTCGGTCGTGAGTCCATCCAGGCCAGCCGCTCGTTGTTCACCGGCAGATTCCGGGGTTAGATCTCCTTGCGCCGCCAACCGCCCCGCTAGGTCCGGATGCAGCTTCAATATGACTAGTTTATCTGAAATCAAATTAATTATATGAATTTGGAAAGTGGATAAGCTGTACTGGATGCCACAAAATGAATACATAATATTTTTTACGTTATTATTTCCATGGGTACAACGACGTTCTTATCGCCGTACCAGTAATAAGTACTTAGATATGTTTAAAATATCCAGATACCTAAGCGATGTCTAGATTTCCTTTATGTAAAGGTCAACGAACAGTTATAATAGGCAATGTCCGGGATCAGAATATTATATCGACTAAACTCGAGCTGTTCGGAGTAGCAGTGTGTCAACCTTTGTATAGGCAGTATCAACAAACAAAAAAATGCTATCCTCTGATGTTGAATACGTTCTTACCTTCTACTTTAATTTCCTCTAAATATGTTTGAAATGCGTCACAAAGAGCTGATAGATCCTGGAAAGGCCTCTTCTTCTTGACTTCAACTGCCGCATCTGCACACAGTTCTATAACATTACCGAATATCGACTCAAATTGCTCGTCACTTAAATTATTCACCTCAGAAATGCTTAATGGTAAAGTAGGAGACGCCATTTCAACAATTTACATAGGCACAAGCGTCACAACAAACTTCGGACAACTGTGTCCGTACTATCAGTTCAGTTTATCAACCGAGCGCAGTTAAGGGTCATTACGAGATCAACTAATGTTAAACATTTAGATGTCATTGCCACAAACGGAACAAATATTTTGGGGCCATTAAACATGGTGTGGTTTTGTACGCATTAAGTACATTTCCATGCTTGTGACTGGTTTGTAATAATTTCACCAATACTTTTAACAACATTAAAAGAAAAAATAATTAGTTGCCGTCATAATCCAAATGGGGTTTAACGAAAAACCCAGGTTTTACGAGAGCGTAAAACTACGGTTTACACCAACGTTATTACAAATCGTGGTACTTTTATAAATAACTTTTTAATTCAGATGTTGATCAAAACAAAATACCAACCATTAGAATATTACCGGCTTAAACTCTATGCAAAGTATTTATTTTAGACTAGGATAATTTCTACCAACATTTCAGTTTCTTCCAAATGAAGCTAGTACCCAAGCAACATGCTCACGTGAATAATGACGTCAATTTTAAGGCATCAAAAGACGTCGCATCACGTCAAAATAGACGTCAATTTTGACGTGAGGATGTCACAAATTAGTGAGTCATTAATGACGTGTTTCACAACGTCTAAATGTCGTGATCAGTTTACGTGATTTCGACGTCAGCTGATCACGACCTTTAGACGTCAATTATATTTTTTAATTTTATCATTCTCTTATTTTAGAAGTTACAGGGGGGGGACAAACATTTTACCACTTTGGAAGTGTCTCTCGCGCAAACTGTTCGGTTTAGAAAAAAATGATATTAGTAACCTCCATATCATTTTTTAAGACCTATCCATAGATACCCCACACGTAGGGGTTTGGTGAAAAAAAAAATTTGAGTTTCAATTCTAAGTATGGGGGGCACCCCCAAAATTTGTTTTTGTTTTTATTTTTTTGTGAAAATCCTAATGCGGTTCACATAATACATCTACCTACCAAGTTTCAACAGGATAGCTCTTATACTTCCGACAAAAAGTGGCTGTGACATACGGACGGACAGACAGACATGACGAATCTATAAGGGTTCCGTTTTTGCCATTTGGCTACGGAACCCTAAAAAGGCACAAAGACACTGATTTGACTTGACAGTCACCATCCCTATTGCGATACAGCCAATAAATCTTTTGTTGAAGTTATTTAGGGCGAATGACGTACACAGCGCAGGTTACACGATGTATAGCTCCGAATCACGTTACTTGATGACGTCTTAAAAAGCAAACGACGATATATAGCTCCGAATCACGTTACTTGATGACGTCTTAAAAA
Organism: Agrotis exclamationis; assembly: GCA_950005045.1. Taxonomy (NCBI): domain Eukaryota; kingdom Metazoa; phylum Arthropoda; class Insecta; order Lepidoptera; family Noctuidae; genus Agrotis; species Agrotis exclamationis. The sequence goes on along the minus strand of OX465425.1, from coordinate 10,393,046 downwards.
GCAAACGACGACATACAGCTCCGAATCACGTTACTTGATGACGTCTTAAAAAGCAAACGACGACATGTAGCTCCGAATCACGTCATTTTATTACGTCATATATGGCGAAGGACGTCATTGTTTCAAAGATGACGTCAGTTTATCGTCATTTATCACGTGAGCATGTTGCTTGGGTAGGTACTCACAGTAATATATTATATTAGGACGGATTCCATTAAGCTATTCGTTATGTTTGATTCTGAATGTTACCCGCGACTGCGTGCTTTGTGTGTTTCATTATTATCTCATGAGAATGTGTTACCTGGGAAAAGTATCCTATGTCCCAACCCAAATCTAGGGTAGATTTGAGTGGGTCCCAACTCAAATCTGATGTGCTAAATTCAGCTGTAACGTTAGAATAAACGAAGAAAACTAAACTTGTGCTACAAGACTTATATTGACTGTTGAACAGAAACTGGCAGAATCTTACCTGACCAGGGACAATTTAGTTATTAAATCAATCGAGGGAGGGATCTTCCCTTTAAATAACTCGCTCACAGCATCAACTGACTACCTAACCCCAAGTGTCTAACATATTCTTACAATTCGCAAAGGTTCAAGGTTTATAAAAGGAATCGTCCCCGAGCGTACACAGCATCTAAATCGTTTCGTAAAGAGAAACAAAAGCGACATTTATGTGTCAGTTGTGGAGCTCGGGTGGGGCTCGAATAAATGTGCTTGAAGGCGAATAAGCGCGAAAATACTCGAATAAATGCGAATAAATCAGCGTAGTCGCGTTGACGCGCGGTGTCCCTAACGAGCCCTGGGGGAGAGCTGCCGCGCTGTCGCCCGCGACAAATGGCCGCCAGGGAGATGTCTTGTCTCACAACCCGCACACCATTACAACACTGACTGCGATTACCATGATTTATATTTTTTGCAAGGTTGTGTAACGTGGCTTTCTAGGCAACTTTCAGAGAGAATACTAGAAGCAAACTTTGTATTTGAAAATTTTAACAGACATTTGGTGTACCTAGTTGAAAATTTTTGCAATTACTTATTGGCTACTCATCCAAAGCAAAGTCCGTAGTAATGTCTACTGGTTTTTCTTTCCTAAGGATCAAACGATCAATCGATACATACTTATTTCCAATTTCGACATTAGAAGGGTCCACGAGTAAGTAAGAGTAGCTCAACCAATTTTTAACCAACTTCCAAAAGGAGGAGGTTCTCAATTCGGATGTTTATATATTTTTTTTTATGTTTGTTCGGGCATAACTCCGTCGTTTACCAACCAATTAGAATTTTTTTTTTTGTTGTAAAGGGTATACTTCCCGAATGGTCCCATTAAGAGAACTAGAACTTTTTGAAAAATCAACAAAAACGTAAAAAGTTTTCATCATTGTCTACATCGATTTCGATGATTCTTTTTTTGTTCGATACAGTACTCGTATATCTGCCATTTGGTCCCATAAAATTTTCATATAGTTTGGTGCAGTAGTTTTCATTTTTTGCTCATTGTGTAAGTGTGTGATTGTGTAATTACCGGTGCGGTGCTACGGATTACAATATTTTAGTGTAGGTACATGTAAGAAAATTATGTATTTGACAATAATTTGTGTTGAATATTGAAACTAAAAAGGATAAAATAAAAAAACTTTATCAAAGAAAATGTAACCGACTTCCCACAAAAAAGTTCAAAATAACCTACAAAAAAACTTCTTTCGAAAGTCGGTGACTTTCTTTTTTATTTCATTGACTTTTTGTCACCGACTTTCGAAAGGAAAGTTTTTTTGTAGGTTATTAAGAACTTTTTTGTGGGAAGTCGGTTACATTTTTTTAAAGTTTTTTTTTATAGGAGGAATAGATTGTGTTCTAACAAAATTGTAAAATCATTCCACTGTGCAATTTTCATTAAACCGTACAAATCTCGAATATCATTTTTAATGTACGATCGTGGTCACCCTACAAAATATGAATGCGTCTCGTTTTGATAGCAATTTGAAATTTGATCCGGCTGCCGGTTGTTTAATTACATTTTCTCCAATGCAAATCGCTATATCACACATTAGAATAACTCTAGGTATAACAAACTAAATCCATTATTTCACCGAAATACCCGTGAAATAGACAGACAACTAGTAGCTTAGTATATAAGTAAGCGTAATACATAAGAAATACCGCAATATAAAAGCGTAATATATAAGCATATAATATATGCTTTTTTTTAATGAATAATCAGAAAAAAACTAATTTTATTTAATTGCTGTGTATTTAATATTATAACTTACAATTTCAAGTTTCTAAAGATTGAGCTCACGATTCACTCTAATTAATCACGAATAGACATTATAATCGTGATATAGAAAAATCCGTAGTAGCGTAAAAGTTAAAATTATTTTAAATAACTACAGCTGTAGCCGCTCACTTTGTCCGTGTTTAAGGTGAAAGGTCAGTCCAGATACCGTTTTTATTTTTTACTTTTCATCGTTATATCTGGACTACAGATCTTACAAAAATCAAAAAATATCACACAGGAACTTAACACCGGCCCTATGTGTTATTGCAGACTATACCTAATTTACCTCTATGCCAAATTTCATCAAGAAGCGTTCATCCGTTCGTACGTCATTCAGTAACAATTTTTTTTAAACGTTGCTCCACACTAGGAATTTCTTCTTGTATCGTGGGTGCTTTTACAAACATAGAAACTCACATACACTTACACCCAGACCCGAAACAACTACTTGCAGATCATACAAATGTTTGTTAGTGCGGGGATCGAACCAACGACACGCTGCGCAGCAGTCCATCGCTCAGCCACTGCGCCAACAGTGTCGACAATAAATATCCATCTATCCAAACTTTCGTATTTATATGATGTAAGAATTTAATAAGAATTTGATTTATTTCTCATCACAAATGGTATGGGTACATGTAGTGCTTAATCCAACAAATAAACTTATACATTCGCGTGAGACTGGTGCCCGAAAAAGGCATAAAATGCCTGTGTTACAGGTCACCAGGCCCCCTTACAACTCTTGTTATAGAATTAATATTAGATTATAATGAACAATGCAAGTGTGATGAAAGCAACACAAATACAGAATAGAACATTTAAATAAAAGCATTAAATAATTAGTTGCACATTGAAAAAAAAAAGAAAAAACAGTAATTATATTAAATAATTAACTAGGACTAACATTCTGAATTCCGGACATACATGACGATTTATTTGTGTATGAAAGCGACTGTTTTGTTTGGGAAGTTAATAATGTTTAAAATCATCCACCTGATTGGAATGAGAAGATTTTCTGTTTCTTGATAATCGAGAGTTTTTAGCCATTTACTTACACTTAGTTTACAGACTGGTTTTCGCATGGGGTATATAGAAAGTATTGTATATGTGTTGGCTGTTAGCAGCGGCTTCACCCGCTACAACTAGAAAATTATTCCACGGAAACCAAATAATTTGGATAAAAATTATCCTGTGTGTTAATCTATGTATAAACTATTTGTGTACCAAAATCATCCAAATACGTTCAGTAGTGTTGCGTGAAAAAGTAACAAACATCCATCGTCACAAACACGTTTAATATTAGTAGGAACAAGGATTGGCGAGATTATAAGTAATAAGTGTTACGGCTTCGGCTATCCTATAAGAATATTTGTTTAACACATGTATCATAACAATTTGAGTATTTATTTTAGGTTCCTTCACGATATTTTCTTTTCATCATCATCATCATCAGCCTATAAATGTTCCCACTGCTGGGACACAGGCCTCCTCTCTCTGTGAGAGGGAGTGGGCCGTAATCTACCACGCGGGCCCAGTGCGGATTGGTAGATGTCTTCGAATTTTTGGTTCTAGGACATGCTGGTTTCCTCACGATGTTTTCCTTCACCGTTTTGAGAGCAGTGGTGTTGAAATAAATTACACAAAGTAATGCGCCTGGCGGGGTTCGAACTCACGACCTACAACTCGTAAGTCGAGGCTGATACCACTGGGCCACCACTGCTCCCATTCCCTATTTTCTTTTACTGGCACCTATCAGTAATGTGCAAGATAAGCCTAGACCAGTAATTTAAATATTTGTGAATTATAAACACTATTTTCATTAACAGTTCTTTATATCGGTACTTGCTCAGATTTAAACCCGCAGGCCTTATACCTCTTGTTTTATTACGAAAAAGCAATTATATTTATGTTCGTGAATGTTGATTCACCTGTTATTGGCTACTGTATAAGCCATTTACTCATAAATACCTACACTATTTATTAATTTATTTTATACAGAAGCTGTTGGTGTACCTTTATTAATAAATTATACAACATTAGGTAATTTTTTTCAGCGTAGGCGACACAGCGTAGCAGCTCGCAGAAGTGGCGTAGCAATTCGTAGACGTAGCGTAGCAATTCGTAGACGCAGCGTAGCAGTTCGTAGGCGTAGCGTAGCAACTCGTAGACGTAGCGTAGCAACTCGTAGACGTAGCGTAGCAGCTCATAGACGCAGCGTAGCAACTCGTAGACGTAGCGTAGCAGCTCATAGACGCAGCGCAGCAGCTCGTAGAGTCATAGCTATTGCTAACGCGGTTACGCCCTATTCATGACTAAGGCAAAACGACATTGCGATAATCGGCAATTTTTACCGAGTATTCCACTGAGGAATACTTTTTAACCTGCATTCACTGTTCATAGCGCCTTGACAAGATTCCTACACAAGTCATCCAAATTACCTTACTAAAAAAATCTGTTTTCGTGAATCATTTTACTGTAGTAGATATAATTGCATGTTGCTTTGGTAAACGTTTACATTAAACCTCAACTGAGATCAAAATATGAACATTCGAAAAATCATCTCCTAAGTAGTGGACATACGAGAGTAGGCACTAGGCATACCTAAAATAGAACTCTAACGGGTGCAAATAATACCTACAAGTAATGACATGCAACATAGCATGTTGTCTTGGCATTAGGTATTAAAAGTAATGTAATAATGACTCCCCGACAAAATCATAATTATGTGGCATTACGTGATGATGAGATCCAATCTGCGTGACTAGAGTACCTAAACAGAGGCAGAAAAGTAGGTGGGCCTTACTCCGCACGCAATTAAAATAATTATGAAAACGGCTGAGCTATTAACATGATTCTAATAACATTAAGTGAAAACTTGCGTACCTAATAACAATTGAACAGTCTTAATAATACTTACACTGTTAATGAACAGCAGTCACTCAGCAAACAAAACATTATGATGGTGACACTCTTGAGAAATCAAAATGTGGTGCTTTAAAATGATATGGAAACAATAAACATAAAAGCTGCGACGTGCACGGCGCATGTGATTGCTGTGAATTAATTAAAGTGGTTTTCATTAGGACCATAAATGCGAGTGGCGGCAGTCCGGCGTGCGGGACGCGCGGACTGTGGCACCAAGGAATAGATAAGCACAGAAGGTTAACTGCAAACATTGATACGCGCCTGAGCACAACTTGTGCAAGCGCACCCGTAACTAAGATTTCATTTGCCATAGTTTTATTCGTCATCCGTACACGTCTATATGTGTGCTCATATGTGTGTATATTTTCATTTGTGACTTGGAGTGGAACTTCTGTATATATCTACTCTGTGGCAGCCGGAGTGCGGGCTGGCGGCCGCCATGTTGTCCGCGGCAGGCTGTGCGCGCCGCCAGGGCGCGGGGCGGGGCCTGATCGCAGATAACAAAGCTCCGCACGAACGCGGTGCGGCGGTGCACTCGCCGCGCTGTCCGACGCCCGCACCCGCCGCCACACGTGACGCACTCGCTTACCTGCTTACGCTTATGTATCTATGTGACGCATGGTTGATCCAATATTTTGGCAACTAATACATGACGACACATAGGAGTCAGAAAGTCACATAGATCATTCCAAAGATAGAATAATAGGACTTTGTCTCAACTAATCTCTTCCCTGTTACATATTGTCTTAGCAAAATGCAATAAAATTATCTGAACGTAACGCTAACTTAGTAAACATCAAAAATCGCAATTAGATCATGCTTTCGTTGACATTGGCTCAGTATATTTACATTGTACGGAACAGCCATATAATGATTACCCAGTGACATTTGAATGTGTTATCTCGTCGTGGATGCAAGTCCCACTATAAAACCCTTTTACGTAACACGTGATGTAGACGTGAGTGATTTACTGCGACGATCGGGACCACAATATATCCCAAGTTTACCTTAGACAATCCGAGCGCGCCCTGCACAATACTTTGGATAATTTATTTACACGCGACGGGTAAACTTTGGACCTTTATCTCTTTGTTGGGTAGTTTTAGGTAAGATAAAATAGATAATGTGTTCCTTTATGTGAGTAATCGTAAAGTGATGTCCGCTCCGTCACGGCCTCATGGGGTTTATACCAATAAGGGGTATTGAAACGACTCACTAAATCTGTATAGAATGTCACGGCACACGTGAACCTACAGTTGTTAAAGTTTTCCTAGCGTTTATAACATTGACAGATAATCGTGAAGAATGTCTTTATCAAGATAATAAAACGCTTAACTCATAGCTACGTAGATCATTGATAACAAAGATAGCTATGTGGATTTATACTTGCGCGCTCTTACCTGTTCTTGTGTATTTAAACGCATTTCTATTCTTATATATATAAATGTAAACTTAGGTAACAACTTTCCGAGACAAGTATGCCTTTTGTTCAACAATATTCTGTTAACTTACAACTAAACGCATTAGAAACCATCCGTTTATATTATTTTATTCTTTTATTGAATTGCCAAATTTTTTTTTATATGTCTACAAATAGGTCAAGCGATAATATAGAAGTAACCAAGGGCCAATGAATTACATATCCATACCTAACTTATTATGTAGAAAGAAAGTCTTAGATTGTACGAATAATAGTATCGCAGAAACCGTAGCGTGAAAGTATGTTTATGTAATGTAGCTGAAATTATTATAATTTTTAAAAGCAACATTCAAATGTTAAATCCTATTTGAGTCAATTACCTTTAAAATTAGAGCATTTGATTTATTATTAATTATGCTTCTTTTTCGTAGACTTCGTAGTAGTTCGTAGCCAAGCGTAGCAGCATGTGTTTCTTGTCAAAAAACTATATTATTAATTTTGCTATTCCTTGTGGGTGAAATTATGGACATTGACGACTCTAGACCAAAAAAGGGACTGTCCATCTTGCCTGAAGGACTATATGACTGAAAATAATAGACTGATAGGAAAACAGAAAATACAGAAAAATCCATAAGTACTTACCTATGATTCACCGCACCTTGCACGCCAAATAAATTAGAGTAACGACAGCAGACTGTTGAGCGATGCGTGTATGTTTATTATCAGGTAATAGCGTCTGCGAAATAAATACCCATGCGCTGGTTATTTCTATCAAAAATATGTAATAGGTAAGTACGTCTTAAGTTACTTATAATAAGTAGTACTTGTGACGTCGTTATGTAACGATGGTAGAACTAGAATGTAAATTTATTTGTGGAGGCAGGACTCGGACATGTGCGGAGTTCACACGGCGGCTGATTTACGAGCCGCAGTCGGCGCGGTGCGTGACGCGGCGGCGGCGCGGTGCGGGCGCGGCAGGTACGCGGCCGGCCCGGCTTTATAGCGGAACTTTAATTTACGACCGCTCTAAATTACGTGGATTTACTGCGCGCCTTTATTGGCCCGCTCCGAACGCCCCCGCACTCCCGCCCTTCCACCTCCCCCTACTTTTGACTGCTTCCCTCCTTGTACGACGAACTTCTGCTCGAAAAGTGCATGCAGCTTAAACTGCATAATTTAATGCGCTGTAAAACTGATAGCGAATCCGAACTACCTCACTCATAAATCCCGTACGGATTCAGTAGCATGGAATATATGCACAGAAGTATGAATCAGAAGGTAAATAAATAAAACACTTATATTTGCTGCTAATTAGCTTTTATGTTGGTAATCATCACGTCGCGTCGTCGCTAGTAAACAGAGTCAAAGTGTAAAGATAAACGTAGTGACCGCCGCTCGGTCCATAACTTTCATTAGATGACTCATGCACTTATTTATCCATTGTACAAACTTTTAAGTGAGGCATGTTTTTTTATCCCGACTTTGGAATGTATCAAGTAATCGTGAAAAGCTATGTCCCGGTCGAGTCGGAGTGCAGACGCAAGGCCACGTCACATCCGGCCTTATCTGCTGGTGAAAGCGGATGCTGCACGCATTCGTCGGCGACTTCAAAGCGCCGAAGCCCTTTGTCGGCATTTCATTTTAATTGCTCTTGCAAAACTACCTAAGTTTATTACTATTATTACCCCATAATTAACTTCAGTTATCGGCGAAATGCGTGCACGTTCTGAATCTGAAAAACTGTTTCAGTTTTTAGCACTAATTAGCAGGGGCTTTTATTTAATAAAATGCCTATTAAGGGAACCCAGAAGGGGCGTCACACGCAATCGCTATTCCTAGAAGATATGAAACTAGCAATACAATTCAATGCACACCCATTGTTCAGATCTCACGATTCTTATAGTAAATAAAGTAGATGGGCTTGCGTTATACATATAAAGATTATATGGGAACGAGTTTTTTGCTCTCCACCGACTATTCACCTAATGAGAGCTAAGTCATGCGGCCGTGTCCTGAGAACCATTTAATAGCCCCTCGGCCCTCGGCCCGGCTTTTAACTTCTAATCTAAGCCTATTAAACATCACGAAACCCTCTCCGATTTCTCGTGAATGCATTTCCAAGTAACCAAGCCGATATAATTGTAAAAAATAAAACTCGGGACGGACAACAAACACGTTTTACCTAAGCATAATTTGCATCTTGCGTGCTCACGTTTACTATATCTTCTGGGTGGTGTAGTTCGAAACTGTGACTTATTTCTTGAAATTTTAGGTTGATGATAGTTTACTACAATTTGGTGTGTAAGCTGTTTTGTTATGGAAGGTGGTTTTATAGCGTTGGCGGCTGGGCAGTAATTGGAAGCGAGGATGCGCGGGCGCCGTAAAGCGGCAATTGACCAGAAAATAACGAGCCCTCGCTCGAAGCTATACTTATAAGCACATGTCTCTTATATACAGCTGCCGTATGCCAACGTATTTATTGTTCTCCGAAAAATATCTACTTATAACAATTAAGCGCAAAACGTTACTGTTGTGAGTTCATTTAATAACTTTAACTTTGTCGATCCGCATGTTTCAATTTGAAACTCAAACAACTTTTCTAGCCTTTCTAGGTCTTGAAAATCAGAATTTTAAGTTATGTTATTTAAGGACCTACCTAAATTAGTATAGTATATCGAACTGTACGACATGATACATTCGGGTATTGGATACGAAAAAAAAAAGATAGTGAATGAACGTAAAAAAATCTACTGAAACTAAAAGCTTAGTAATGTAAGCAAATTTTAGTTAAGTAGTTTAAATTGCAATACCCACGTACAGATATTTATCATTACTATACCTACATTAACATGCGCAAACGTAGTGTAGGAAACCCTGCGGCAAGATGGATCGATCTCGAACATTTGAAGAATGTGGCGAAGATACGGACTGCTCAGGACCGGGAGGGTTGGCGCTCTTTGGGAGAGGCGACTTCAGCAGTGGATATGGCAATAGGCTGATAATATAAACTAAACATGGATCAGGCACGTTTACCAGCGTCATTCAGTTTGCTTCAAAGCTAGGTCTAGCAGCGACTGCATGAACCTATAAAAGCTCGCAGTTTTTCAGAGTGTAACTACAGCGACCTCAATAGGCAATCACGATTCACGGTTAACATAAACCTTTTCATATACCATTCCATTCTTTAGATTTTGCGATGAGACCTTTATGTTACACCTCTAAATATTGTCTCAATTTGACCTGAATATTCAATAGGTGAATCATTTGAAAAGCCTTTTCAGCACAGTTTAAAATTGATAGACAATGTAAGATATTTTTTATGAAAATAGAGAAAATATAAGTACCTACATTGCCTATCCCGTCGGTTACAGTTATCATCAAACTAAGTACTTACCTAATATCATAGTCTGTATGGAGGATGGGGCAGAAAAGGGTTGAAGTGGAGAACACGGTAAAGAGAAATGTAGGGAGACAACCGAGTAGTAGAACAGACTATCTCGTTAAAGTGGCCGAAGAAACTGGATAGCCATGACACCGCCAGAAGTGGAAAGATTTGGAAGAGACCTACATTCAGTGTAGGGTGGTTAAAGTTTAAGGAAGAAGAAGTTCCGTTGTCTCAGTATTCATAAGTGGACATGTGTCAAAACCATCAAAATTGAAAATTGAGATGGTGGGGTAGATTTATTGTACATAGGTACCTAAGTACTGTTATTATTATTTTTTCATTTTTCTGATATTATTATTTTTTCAATTTAAAATATTATTCGATTGCCAGCAAAAGTTGAGTCAGGCAATTAATATCGTAGGGTCAGACAATATTGTTTTACCAGCCCTAGATTTATCTAGCGCTAAACAAGGCTACACGCTACGCTACGCCAAACTTTTATAAACTTTTTTTTTCTTTTTTATAACACTTTGCCTCACTCTAGATTTCTAGAAATTTGTTCTGTATTGTGAGTGTATTACAAACATTTAAACTCATATGCAAACACCCATACTCAGAACAAATACTTATTACTTACTACTAAACTGTTTCGAGACTATTATATTCACGACGAACACGATATTATTTGCATGTTGAATAGGTATCTAATCTACTATAAGCATTAAAAATAATAATCGACCTATAACGTGTTCACTATTGGATTTGGAACGTAAGTCTCTTCTCTGTGAATTAGTGAGCAGAAATGTACCGTGTAGTGTGTATCACTCGGACCCAGTGCGGTTTGTTGAATGTAATAAACAGTTCTTTGATTTCGTGGTTCTACGACATGACGTTATTCGAGCTGTGCCATTCTAATAGCACTGGTGATGAACATACTAATTGTGTTCAAAGCTGTGACCGACAAAACAGGCCTAGTGATGGCTGATGTTGATTTTAGGGTTCCGTACGTCCGAATACAAAAACGGAACCCTTATAGGATCACTCGTGTGTCCGTCTGTCTGTCGCTTTCAGTCAATTATCTCCGAATCTACTAGACCAATCGGGTTGAAATTTGGTACACATATCAATTCCTGTGACCCAAGTACAGAGGTGTGACGTAAATAGATGAAATCTGTATGTGGGAGGTATTTTTTGGGGGGGAAGGGGAAAATGAAAAAAAAAAGTTTTGAAAACTGCATCGTGTGACATATCAAATGAAATGTCTTGTTGAGACAATCTTAAGTGTATTTTTTTTGTAATTTTAAAATAAATAGTTTCCAAGTTATTCAAGAAAATAGACGAAATTTGACCATTCCCCCTCCCCTCTTATCTCCGAAACCACTGAACCTAAAATTTTGAAAAAAATACAGAAAATAGTTTTCTACTTATAGATTATAGGAAAACCTATAAGAAGTCCGTATCTGTATATGGGAGGTAATTTTTGGGGGGGAAGGGGAAAATTAAAAAAAAATATTTGAAATCTGCATCGTGTGACATACCAAATGAAAGGTCTTGTTGAGACAATCTTAAAAGTATTTTTTTTGTAATTTTAAAATAAATTGTTTCCAAGTTATTCAAAAAAAATAGACAAAGCTTGACCATTCCCCCCCCCTTATCTCCGAAACTACTGAACCTAAAATTTTGAAAAAAAAACAGGAATTAGTTTTCTACTTATAGATTATAGGATAACCTATAAGAAGTCCATATCTGTATATGGGAGGTATTTTTTGGGGGGGAAGGGGAAAATTTAAAAAAAAATATTTTAAAAGTGCATCGTGTGACATATCAAATGAAAGGTATTGTTGAGACGAACTTAAAAGTATTTTTTTTGTAATTTTAAAATAAATGGTTTCCAAGTTATTCAAAAAAAATAGACGAAGCTTGACCATTCCCCCCCCTTATCTCCGAAACTACTGAACCTAAAATTTTGAAAAAAATACAGGAATTAGTTTTCTACTTATAGATTATAGGATAACCTATAAGAAGTCCATATCTGTATATGGGAGGTAATTTTTGGGGGGGAAGGGAAAAATTAAAAAAAAATAATTGAAAACTGCATCGTGTGACATATCAAATGAAAGGTCTTGTTGAGACAATCTTAAATATATTTTTTTGTAATTTTAAAATAAATAGTTTCCAAGTTATTCAAGAAAATAGACGAAATTTGACCATTCCCCCCCTTATCTCCGAAATTACTGAACCTATTTTTTTTTAAATAAGTACAGAAATTAGTTTTCTACTTATAGATTATAGGAAAACCTATAAGAAGTCCATGATATTAAAATAACATGGTAAATCACTCAATATTGTGCGTACCAATTTGGGTCAGATTAAAAAAAACGTGATAGGTAACATCGTACGGAACCCTCTTCACGCGAGTCCAACTCGCACTTGACCGGTTTTTTATAATACTTAATCAATCAAGGATGGTCAGAGAATTTACGTAAATACATACAGACACAGCTACAAGAACATGTTATTCACGTCTACGATACAGTTTATTACCAATAACATAGCGTAGTAGAATCAGAACATAAGGATGAATGAACTGCAGCAATTTAAAACAAGTTCCAATGAAATGTGTATCAAAATACGATCCGTAATGGTTATGGACCCACGCTGCGAACGAATAGAGGAGTCCATACAACTCGATGATGATTCCATAAATTTATACAGTGCACAATAAAAAGGCAGCTCGGAACAAAACGGCGTCACCTCTTTTTATGGACTGTCGTACGCGCACTAAACGCACCAATCATTGTTCGTCAAACTCGTCTAGTTTTAAAACAATCAGTCGCGCGGCGTCGCAGTTAATTACGAACCGTGAAATTGGTGAATGACCAAGTTTATAGGGATTTAGCGACTCAATATTGTTGTCGATTGCACGATTAACTCCGAGGTAAACACCGTAAACAGAGATTCGCCTTGACACACATCACTTGTCTCGGCTCAACGTATCTATGCCGAGTCGGAGCGGTCGCATTCACGTACTGCCGCTAATTAAACACCAATAAAAGCTTTATTAATATGACCAAATATATGAATACTTTAGTACGTACATTTACGAGTCGAAGTTACAAAATTAATGTAGCAATATAATAAAGTAAAACTTTGAAGTGACATATAAATGTCGTACGGTAAGTAATAGAGCAAGATTCGTAAGTTATTTATTACGACTGTCGTAGCTTTGAGATGTTTTATTCATTTTGATTTAAGTTTAATTCTTTTTGTTCGATATCGACCGGATTCATGCATTAGCATTTATCTATAAAGTTTTTTGTAGGTAAGGTGTGTCTAGACAGACACAATAGACGGAATATGATCATGTTTTGGCATTTAATTATTTATTACCTACCCGTTTTCTGTAGATTTACAAAACAATAAATAATTAAAATTTAAAACATGGTAAAGGTGTGTTAATGCGAAATTATATAATAAGCAAGTAGCTGTTGTGTTTTTTTTTTCTAAAAAAAGATATCAATATTTTGCATAATTGCAGATTAAAGTAATTACTAGACTTGTTGTAAAACAATACAGTTATAAAACTTAATTGAAGGAAATTACATGAGTTAGCTTCTGGGTAAGAAGCTGCTGTAACTACTAGTTTCTCTCTAGATCAACCAGCTTACCATACAATAATATTTTTTTGATAGTTTTAGAGGTGAAATAATTAAAATAACTACCATACCTCAGCTTGACAATAACAGTATTTTTCCAGTCAAAAATCTGTCAAAATGAAGTACTAAGCCACCTCCAGCCTTCTACCAGGGTACGGGTCGTAGCGCGTAGGCGGGGCGTCGAGGTGCGCGCGCGCCTGCGCGGGGCGGCGCGCCTCGGGCGGCGGATTAAACTCGGACAAAGGCGACACATGAAAAGAGCCGCCGAATCTGCTTATCACACCTTATTGTTTGTTGGCCGCTCGCTGTAATATCACCCTCTATATATCAGCGTTCACGTGGACAGCGTTGATATATTATATCATACGAGTAACGTGTGTTTATGTAACGATAAACTTGGAGTAGGCATTACGACTCTCCTTCCCGAGTGCCCATGTTGATAGTAATTACTGTTTTCAAGTGTACCCGGTTCGTGAATAAATATTGACTTTTTAGAAAATAGCCAATTTCCAATGATTTATTAGATTAGTAGTCGGAATTTATTAGACTGAGATCATATTTCAAACTAGATTTTGCAAGTGAGTTACTAGGAAATTATACCACTATCTCTACATCTGTCGTGGTCTGTGTGCTAAGTTTTTTTTTTAAATCTTGTTAGCTGCTTAGACATAAGAGCCTAGAGTGTCACAGTTATTTCGAATTTGTAATATTAGCATGTTCTATGTGATCGTCACCTTTTAAAAGTCAATATAAACATTTGGAAACCCTTACCTAAATATTTACAAAAAGGATTCTCGGGGTGAAGTTGACCCTGTCAACGATTTCGGTAAACATAGTTATACTGACGTCAATTATTATTAAACAACCATAAATATAGCCTCTCTGGGCTCGTGGTCGAAAGGTCTACTGCTGAGTAAGGCTGCGGTTGAGGTTCTTGGTTCATTCCACATGTCAGGCAAACTAGCTGTAGCAGCCAATGACTTGTGCCTGGTTGCTGGCAAAAGAATAACCGGTGAAATGTGGGTGCTTCAGTACTGCCACACTCTTGTCTATCGGAACATGTACTTACCAGATCATACAAATATTTGTTCCGTGCGGGAATCGAACCCACGCAGTCGATCGTTCAGCCACTGCACCAACTGTGTCAGCGAAGTTACTTGTAACTTCCGCCGAAGGGCTACATATCTTCAGAAAACTCTTAAAAAAGGAGACGCCTTTTAGAAACATTTTGACAAAACTTAAAAGCATTATTCCGGATGTTCATAGACATTTTTTTCCGTGTACAAAGCGGGCAAAACCACGGACTGAAGCTGTATCATATAAAACTATTCACAGTTCTAAGTTTACTGTGTATCTTCCGATTTAATTATTTCCGCACTAAAAGGTGAGAGGTCGTTAGGATTAAGTAGAAATTTCTAAGTTGCATGGACACAATGTTGCTTGTTTAATTGTAGGATGACCCTTCTTGATGGCCTTGTCCGTTGCAATATCAACTATTTTATCTCAATTATTACATGCTAAATAAGGTAGAAAAAGAAACTTGCTACATAGGTACCTACTCGTATAATTATGTACTATATTATACATATAAATACAACAATGTAATGTACTTAGGTATACATGGCATAATGATGATAGTGTGGTGTATGATTTTCAGCCGATAATGTATGCCTAGACGAATTTAAGACGTTGTGTTTCGGTAAATAACAAGAAATTTTCTTGTTTCATTAGTTGACCTTTTAGAACAGAATCGTGCGCTAATATTGAAGACACTGCTTCTGTTCTTAACTTTTCGCTATTGAAAAGCCTAAAGCTAGGAATATTTAATAGTAGCTAATATTACCACAACTCTCGTACAGCAAAAGAAGCATGCTGAATTTTTCACATGACTTTAGAGATACATATTGGGGAAATGTTCGTACAGCTTTTTTTTTAAACTGCTTGCAGGTCATATAAATATGTATACCTATAAATTCCGTGCAGGTATCGTACCCGGGACACGCAGACAGCAGCCAATTGCTCGACCTCTGTTCCACCCGTTCCCTCAAGCACAAACTAGGAACTTAGGTACATATTTGTTTCACAACTGTCTATTCCATGTACATCCATTTTGAGTCTACATGTATGCACCTTATTCTTTTCTAAGGTAAACCTCAGGAAAAATGGCACTAACTCGTAGATATTACTGGGCCTTTTCTTCATTTGCAAGCATTTTCTGCTTCTCCAAAACTAATGTTTACGATAATCGCTCATCTAACTAATGATTTTGCTCAAAGCTAGTATATCTACTCCGGTATACCTGTGTTTTAAGGGCATTGCTTATTATTTGCAATTATAGGCATTGATACTGGTAGTTGGCTCACGCGGGGCGGAGCGCCGCAAATTGCCCGCCGTCAGGGAACCCGGCTAACTACATATTTACAGCTTTTTATGGTGCATAATCGCTGCTCTTATTAAAATATAAGTGGTTTCCTTTCCTGACGTAACTATGTACTTGTAAACGAATCTGTATGTTCGATTGTAAAGTATACGTAAGTGAGTACTGGGCACTGCGAATGCGTTCCTTGTTATTAGCTCGAACGTAAAAACCATTGAACTCCTTGCGATCAGCTTGTCAAATCAATGTTGTATCAAGGCAAAAATAAAGTATTTTTTATCATGCGTTATAAAAAGTAATCATAAGGTTATTATGAATGACGACAATAAACTAAAAATTTATGGTACTATTACAATTATCATAACTACGTTTGACGCCATGCCTACTGCTGGAAAGACATGTAAATAGATATCGAAGTGCTAACCACAAAATATAAGATTAGAAAACACAATTACAAATAACAAAGTCCATTGCAACATGTTACAAATATCGGTCAATCGTATATACCTATGTATACTCGTAGCCTGCATGTAGTAGGTACGAATCTTGCTAAAACATGAATCCATGCGTAATTACTTTTTTACAAGAAATAAGAAAGAACTAAGAATAAGAGATATACACAAGTGTATCAATTCTGGAACATTCCCAGTAACTGCCTAAATTCTTGAAAGTCTTGACGCTGCTAAGTACAACAATTGCTCAACTCTTCTAACTAATCCACTAAGCATTTGTTTGCGGACAAATTAGGTTCATACACAAACATCCCTGCCGAATTCTGGCTTCTTTCAAACCTCACTAAAAAGATTATTTCACTTGAATATACATAACAACTAATTCAATTATCTGTTCCAGTGTCGATAACGTTTTGACTCGTCCGCACTGCATTGTGTCGGCTTTCTTTGAACAATTAATACAATAGGTTTTTTAACATTGCAAGGGATTTTCCCGCAGTTCGCAGCTTTGAGACAATAGGGCTGGGGCTGACTGGACAAATGGTGTGTACAATATTTCTAGGCGGCGAACCGGGTAATGCAGGTAGCCACCATTGTTTCCTTACCAACTTACATTTATCTGTAACTGTTCTGTCTTCTTTTATGTAAATGAGAACTTGTTTTTCATGATAGGTAAATCGAGAATCATGAAATACGTGTCAAAAAAGGAATATTCTAGACTATGTTGTGAATTGTGTAATTTTTAGGCGCTACGGCTTCGCCGTAGCATTTTCTGCTCATTTTTAACACTCCTCGAATAAGTACTGAGTACAGTTGGTCGATGACAGAATCAAAATTGTGAAAAGTGAATATTGTAACCGATAGGGGGTTGGTCACGCGCGGCGACGTAAGAAAAAACATTTGCTTTTCCAAAAACAATATGTTTTTTTAGGGATCACATAATCAGAATTCGCGGCTATTATAATTTAACCGCGAGCTGCTCGTCTCTCCTTGTCCTGAAACCTCCTTTAGTACATCTATGAATTTAATAAACAAATATGTAGGTACTTTTTAGATTTAACTTGTAGGGGAAACTGAGGACACTTGATCCTTACGGGAGACTAGATACACTGGATTTACAGAGCTTCTGTTAACACTCTTTAAATTTAGAGAGGCCACATTTGTAGCATATGGTACGTCCTAACTTTCAAAAATTGGTACCCATGTCAAATTCGATAGTTGAGCAGATGGCGGATGATTTTGTGTTTCGTGTTGTAAGAAAATGTTTTTCGTAAGAAAACATAGGTATGTATATATGTTTTATTATAACAGTGGATATGTTTTTATTGTTTCTAGATTACCTACTTAGCAAATAAATCAATGATAAACAATTTTCATATGTTATTTTGTATTGTTCCCCCCAGGATCA
Organism: Agrotis exclamationis; assembly: GCA_950005045.1. Lineage (NCBI taxonomy): Eukaryota > Metazoa > Arthropoda > Insecta > Lepidoptera > Noctuidae > Agrotis > Agrotis exclamationis. The sequence continues at coordinate 10,375,145 of OX465425.1, read as the reverse complement.
AGTGTTCCAGAGGGTGGGGATCAAGTCATACATATATGGGACACATGATACAATTCCCTATACGACGTTTTCGTGGGCTGGTTACTAAATTTATATACCGATATCATTAGCTATTATACTCAGTATAGCCAATTAAATTCCACGTATTTCAATACCAGAATATTTAAAATCAGATTAAAATTCGCGAAATAATAGCCAAAAAACAAAAGGGGGGATCAAGTGTCCTCAGTTTCCCCTAATTAATATTTAGGTACTAAATTTTTAGAGAGCTAAAGTTGATGCGTTGCAATTTTCCTTTAATTATAATTATATTGAAACTTTAATCATGCTTTTTGGCACTTAGTGGTATTCATAGTCGCAGGTAGATATAACTATACAGTATACATAATTATGTATACCTGTGAGTAATACCTACACATAAAGCATTCGTTTCCGAATGTGTGAAGTTCAATAAATAACTCGGATCATATAATGGATTGAATAAAATGGGAGTAGAAATAGCCAGCTTAGATTTTTCGTGAGATCAATTTGAATTTCAACTAAACAATTATGTTGGTATGGGCGCGCAGCTCGGCTCCGCTCAGCTACGTTTATTGACCGAATCGTGGACAAAGACGAGGCTTTTACGACCTCGTAAAACTCACCATTGTTCAGGGCAACTCCAAACGAAACGCAGGCCCGCTTATTGTTAATACTTAAATAAGATATCCATTTTTTTATTGTTTAGCCCATTACGGTCTGCGTTTGTACATATTTTGACTTGGACGCCCTTTCAGAATGATTTCCCTTTGATTTGCCGCCCGCCTCCTTAGTTTTTGCAAACGATCACGTGCTAAAATGTGCGTAGTTTTGAGTTTTACTTTTTTCTATATTGTTTATAGTCGGCGTTTAACCATTAAGCTTAATTGCAACAATAGTTGAAAATGAACCGTTAAACATGACGGTATACCTTTTAACATTCTCAAAAAAAAATTGCGAGTAGGTTCTCGTATTTACTTACTAAACTGTACGTGTAACTAAGTAAAAAGTTACATATCCGCTGTGATAGTTTAACGATTTGATTAGATGGACCTTATTAATTGCAGTAGGTAAATTAAAAATAATGTAAATAAGTCTCTGGCTTCGATCATTAATAACAACAGTTGTTATTAATGATCGAAGGTCTCTGGTCTTAGTCATATATAGATAAAGTCCTAATAAAGAGCTAAGTGAACCGCGAGCTATATTAAACTTGAACGAAGCAGAAGTGTTTATGTAAAGACCATAGCAGATGACTTTCTATAGTTACTGCCTATCCTACAAGCGTATTTATAAGAAAAAATATGTAATCAAGAGCTTTCTGTCCCAACTCGTAAAAGAAAACGCTATATTAGGTGCTAAAATATTTCAGCCTGAATCAAACATTCTACTTAGTTGGAGTTATCTCTCTCAGGTGAAGTTATCAAAATACCTTGATAAAAACATAAAGCAGGCAAATTACATAACTTTATGGCTTTCGTTATTGTTTCAGGATTTAGGTAAAATAACATAAAGTTTACACTATTATCATTATTATGTAGGTATTTTAGTCCCTGAAATGTATGTAAGTACTACTTGCATCAATTCTCGGAACAAAATCGTAAATATTAATTGTTTTACTGCATCAATTGTACATTATCATTATAGCCAATTTGGGTGCAACAAACCCAATTATTGACACCTACTTAGTTTTTGCTCATTCGGTATTTCGTCTCTTTCATCTTCTATCAATTGACAGAATCAGAAATATGTTTCAAATAAATAAGTTTAGCGTTTTCTTTTTAAGTACCAATTTTCGGTGCATGTGAGGCTGTAAGCCTTTAACTTGTCATTTAATAATTAAATACAACCTTATATACTTATGTTATTCCAACGTGAGAGGCAGAGCAAATAAAACCAACCTGAAATTACCATTTCAAAGTTACTTGACAAATAATTTATATTGATCCCCAAACGACATCAAAACGAATTCAAAATATATAAATTGAATACATTTGTACGTGTTAGAGACCTGTATTTATTTGATATAACGACGCAATCGTCAGGTAGACAGAGGCACCTACACGACTATCGATCGACGGAGTTTCGACGTATTTTATAACCCGTCGTAAATTAAAAGTGCTATAAATATAAATCTTGGTCCGCGTCAAATCGCATAACATATTCATGCCCGGTGTTATTAAAAACCTAAATAATCGATGCCACTTCAAAAGTGATTCGTATTAGGTAGATACCTCGAATAAAACCTGGTCTTGAAACGATGTGGACCGTGTAGGTATATTAACGAACACATTTCGATGCGATTTAAATTGTACCTAAAAAAATTAATCGCTTTTGTAGTGGAATACATTTAAAAATTAAAATTGCATACACATAGGTACAAATATTTAGGCCCAACGTCAGGCTATGGCTTTCAAAGTTTCATCATGTTATTAAAAAAGCTTTAGATTTGATTAGTTATTGTTTTATCGACATCTGTAATAATTCAAGTTCATTCATGAAATTACACACATTTTTAAATCTTTGCTATAATTTTAAACTTTACAAAATATATCGGTACCTACAACAAGTAAAAATATTAAATATTTATTGCATTTTTCATAAATTAACTTAGGAACCTATTTAAAACAAGATTTCAAGAAAATAAAAAGACACCAGACATGCTATAAATTAAAAATTGAATGTCGTGTTCTCTTCTCCTCATGTTAATTTCGTAAACAAATTATTTATTATAATACATCTTCTTAAATTTTTATGCATATTAACAATGCAAAGCTGTCTACAGCGCTTCATTTAATATTCAGTGTGAATTGCAGATGTCACAACTTTTCAAGGAAACTTGTCAGACGAAAGTAGCAAACTAAACGAATAATTCATAATGTATTCTGTTTGTGAAAAAACAACGAATTTATTTTGAAAACGAGTTTAAATAAGTTAGTTGAACGCAGTGGCGGATTTACCAATAGGCTAAGTAGGCTGGAGCCTAGGGCGGCAGATTTAGAGGGGCGGCAAATTTAGCCGAAATAATAAAAAAAAACGATATTTTTAATGATTATGCGAATTTAAAACTTCGCAAAAAGATAATGTAAAACTTATTTGATCTCATTGTCACCATTAACCGGATTGTTAACATGTTATTTAATAGAAATTGTTCGTATTGTTTTAAACTGTAAGTGCAATAAAAAATATTTAACAAAAACGACTTACGTTTACCGACTACACATTATTTTGTGTAAGCTGTGTTCATATATGGTGTAGGTAATTTTAAGGCATGCCTTTCCCCACCTTATGGTTAGTACATGCTGCTGTTTTTAGGTCAACAGTATACTCGTCACTACATAGGGGGTTGCATAAAAGCTTTTTAACAAAACAATTAAACCGACCAAACATCGAACTGAAAAGCATAAAATAATGTTTTGAGGCGGCGCCAAACAAACATGTAAATTGATTATTTGGAATGAAGAATAGTTGTAGCTAGGTTGATCTTCGTTCATTGTTTCTTTGGCACCGCCTCAAAATTTATTTTATGCTTTTCAGTTCGATGTTTCGTCACGTCGGTTTAATTTTTTTGTTAAAAAGCTTTTATTTTTAGCTTTTCAGTTTAATACCATGCTTAGAGTGTTTTACACATGAGAAACCCGTTTTCACTTTTATCATTGTCAACGTAACCGTCACAGTAACTACTGCATGAACAGTTAAGGACCTCTTGGAACTGAAGTCTGCACCCTCAGATTGTCGACGACTGTCGAATCCCAGCTATGTCTAAAGTTCTCATCATGATGAATGAAATAAGCCCAAATATAATAAAGTTGCTGTTAACTGTTGAGGATTTCTTGCTACTGCCTTCCGTCTCCATCCTCAAACCCTCAATGACAATATTATACCCCAGCTAGATCTAAAGTTCTCATCAAGACTAGTAAAATGAGCCCAAACACGTTAAAGATGCTGTTAATTGTTTAGAACCTCTTGCCCTTGCCTTCCGTTTCCATCTCCAGACCCTGGATGCCAATGATAAGGTCTAAAGTTGTCATCAAGATGAGTGAAATGAGCCCAAACGCGAAATAGCTTGTGTTAACTGTTGAGTACCTCTTGGAACTGACTTCACAACATAACCAGGATCTGGAGTTGATCTGATGATAGGGACGACATCATTTTATCTTCTCCAGATCTCTGCTATATAGTATTGCCCTCAGAACTACATAATGTTAACTTTATTTCAACAGAATCGACTCACAACTGCTAATTCTGTGGGAAAATTGAAAATGAATTCCTTTTTTAACCGACTTCAAAAAAAGGAGGAGGTTCTCAATTTGTCTGAATCTTTTTTTATGTATGTTCCCCGATTTCTCGAAGACGCCTGGACCGATTTGGAAATTTTTTCTTTTGTTTGAAAGGGTATACTTCCCAAGTGGTCCCATGATCATCAGGTCAGGATCTGATGATGGGATCCCAGGGAAATTGAGGGCAACCCTCAAATTTTATAGGCACGCACACCGTTTTTCGCAAATTCTATGAAGTAATTTAAGTACTTGCGTATGATAATCATCATCTCATGGCTGAGCTGATGATGGAAGGTACAACTCCTTAACAGTAAGGAGTAGGCATCGACTGATTTAGTTTGTGTTCGCATATCTCTGGAACTGCAAGTCCAATTTAAGTAATTCTTTTTTTGTTGTACTAGGTATTGTTTAACTTACGGAATACTGCAAGTTTCATCAAAATCAGTTCAGGAGTTTTTGAGATAGGGAATTTTATTAGCTTATTGTGCACTTGAGCGATGTTGTTACAGGTGCTACGGATTACAAAATTTTAGTGACACTACAAGTAAGAGAATGAATTAGACAAGAATTTGAGTTGAATATTTAAACTAAAAAGAGGAAAATAAAAAACTTTTTCAAAAAAATGTAACCGCCTTCAAAAACAACCACAAAAAAGGGTAAAATAACCTACAAAATAACTTTTCTTTCAGAAGTCGGTGGCAAAAAAGACAATGAAATGAAAAGAAATAAAGGCACCGACTTCTGAAAGAAAAGTTATTTTGTAGGTTATTTTACCCTTTTTGTGGTTGTTTTTGAAGGCGGTTACATTTTTTTGAAAAAGTTTTTTATTTTACCCTTATAGGACGACTTTACTTTTGAAATTTAAATGGGACCAACTTTGAGTTATACTGTTTCTAATCTCTGAATTTTTGAAATCGGACCACGCTAGGAAAAGTTATGCGTTATTATACACCGTGACTTTTTAGTCGTCTTACAAAAGCAGCCCAGTTCATGTCTCCAATGACTAGAACACGTTTATAATAAAAAAATATGTATTTAAGAGATTTGAAAAATTTAACAATAAAACTTTAATTGGTTATTATGACACAAGGCGTAGTTAGAAACGCCCTTGTCTCATAGAAAATGGAAATGGAATTATCTACCCGACTATTGCGCTAGGTAGGTATACTCTAAAGATTGATACGTAAACATTTTAACAGGGTGTTTCATATTTCTAATGTACCTATTTATAAAAATAAAAATTATTATTAACGATTTAAAAAAATTAAACTCGCCTAGAGGTATTTTAGGTCGGATACATTAAGTGGACGACTTTTGTAAGACGACTAAAAAGTCACGGTGTATACATAAAAAAATATACAGACATGTTGAATTGAGAACCTTCTCCTTTTTTTTGTCGGTTATAAAATAATAACTAAAATACGATTATTAATTCGAGTCAGTAAAATGACATTTCCAATGTTCAGGTTTGTTTCATTTTGTATGTATCAGTGACAGTTGCACTTGTCATTTTACTGACTCGAATTAATAATCAAACTATAAGTAATAACTGACAGAAATATCCCCTAGTTCACAATTATACTATCATACTCATCTCATAATGACGGGAAAAATCCGATGTAATGAGGACGATAGAACACAAATCATAAAGTTGCAATTTCTGAATAAATGTAATTAATATGATTGTGAACTAAACTAACGTATTGAATTTCAAAAGTCAGTAGGGGCGGCAAAAATTTAATAGCCTACTAGCGGCAAATTTGTAAATCCGCCACTGGTTGAACGGGAGAGATTTAAAAACGAAACATTATAATAACGTATTGATGAAGTACTTTTTGTATTATGAGTTTAACATCTAACTAAATTGGATAACTTAAAAATCATTAAAAAAAATTACATCAATTTAAATCTTTAAAAATAGGTTATTCTACATAGTCATGAAAATGTATTAAAATAAATTAAATTAATTTAATTTATTTTAATACATTATGCGTAAGACATGTTAGTAACTTTATACAACTAAAATTTTGCAAGAAAAATGGCAACATCATCATCAGCCTATAAATGTTCCCACTGCTGGGACACAGGCCTCCTCTCTGAGAGAGGGAGTTGGACATAATCCACCACGCGGGCGCAGTGCGGGTTGGTGGATGACACATGTCTTCGAATTTTTGGTTCTGGGACATGCCGGTTTCCTCACGATGTTTTCCTTCACCGTTTTGAGAGCAGTGGTGATGAAATAAATTACACAAAGTAATGCGCCTGGCTGGATTCGAATCCACGACCTACAACTCGTAAGTCGGGGCCGATACCACCTGGGCCACCACTGATGATCAATCGGCATGACAGGATCCACCTCTCGATCTAAGTCGGGTTTGGTGAATGTCACATATTATCTTTGAATTTTGGTCAGTTTCCTCAAATCCTCACCATGCTCTCCTCCAAGAAAATTTTAATTTACGCTGGCAGAAGTGTGAATCCAAAAGCGCAAGTTCGGTCATGCATGGAGTACTGCTCTCACCTTTGGGGTGGATCCGCCAAATACCAACTAGATGCACTTGACTCAATAGATAAACGGGCCAAGAGGCTAATCGGTAACGATGCTCTGGTCGATTCAAAGCTCCAGAGCAGGGTTGGCATGATTAAAACAAGTTGTATTAAAACACCTGTTTAAAACAGTGTTTAAAACAGTTTGAAATTAAACAGTGTTTTTATTACCCGTTTCAACTACTGTTCAAGGCGGATGAATGCATATAAAATGAAAATAAATTAATATTCAGGAGTCTAAATAGCTTGACATAAAGCCATTTCAATCTATGCCATTGCTATGTCATATTTTTAACTTTTATTGGCATTATAATGAAATAATTCTTAAAAATATTAGAAAAAAACATCACATGTTTTTTTTTCATTGATCATTTTTCGTAAAAAAATCATTACAAAGGGCGAATTTGAAAACATGTAGTCTAGAAATGAAACATAATTGATTTATACGTTTAGACATCGACAAATAAGGTGGAATTAATTTGAAAAAAAAGCCAGAAACTTAAAAAAAATTCAACTGTTTGTTTTATAAATTTGAAAAAAAAAAACTTTTTTCCAACCCTGCTCCAGAGCCTTGAACATCGACACCGTGTTGCCAGCCTGTCAGTTTTTTGTTGGTTACATTTCGGAGAGTGTGCGACAGAACTGCACAACTTGATTCCGCCTGGCCCTTTCCATCATCGAACTACAAGACGAACGGCAATGCGCCATCGATATATGGTAGACATCCCTCCGGTGCGTACAAAGCGTTTTGCCCAAACCTTTATTGTACGGACAGCTAAGGAGTGGAATTCCCTGCATCGAATTCTGTCGAATCTGAGGCTATTAAAATAGTCTGAATCCTGAACTAGAGCCTCTTACGGCTTGTTCCCAATTTCGGTCGAAGCGGTGAGCGGTGCGACGGGCGGCGCGAATAAAAGATTAATCTGTAAGTACGGGAATTCACCATTGGCGGCGCCTAGTGTCGTGTTTCAAACATTCCTATACATTTGATCTTATACCGGTCGCCACCCCGCGCTAAGCGAGAGCTTCCAGCGGCAAGGTTGTGAACGGGCCGTAAGTGCATTGAGAAAGGTTTGATCTACGTGTCGTGGTCTAGAAACCTTGAACTATTCAATGATCCTATCACAACATAAGTTGGAAGGAGGTACCCTATGTCTTAGTAATTCTAACATCAATTCGATTAGGAATTTAGATTCAATATTGTTTTATGCTGGTAAAATCATCAAATTAGTCCTCCTGCCCAGGGCGGTTCGGGAGAGACTGTCAGGTTTGTACTGACTAAAATCCACGGTAATCCTTCAATAGCCCTTTACGTTCCAGGGTCACGGTTTCCTGATGAGACAGTCCCGCGACCAACTACGTGTGGTGGTCTAAATACCTTGAATTATCCTGACCTACGCTATTCTATGACCCTATCACAACATAAGTCGGAAGGAGGCATGTCGTAGTTATAATTCGATTAGGAATGAAGCTCCAATAAATAAATCTTTGAAAAACGATAAAGTAATACGTGATATTTGAAGATAAAGGGAAACAAAAAGATATCTATTGTTTGGCAACTTAGGTATAGCCGTATAAGTAATGTCGACGTAATCCGAGTTACTAAGGTGACCTCGTGATCAAGGTCTTTGATGTTTAAAATGTATAAGTAAATTGTTTTCAATGTGAGCTTTCAATATCTGAGGATTTTATTTAAAATGAAACTTAAAGTTACTGATACTGCTAGCCCACATCATCCCACTGCTGGGCAAAGGCCTCTCCCCATTACTTCCAGTTTTCACGATCCAGGGCCAAAGTGGATCACTGGTCAATGGTTTTGTCAAGCTCGTCCCGCCATCTTCTACGAGGTCTGCCGCGACGCCTTCTGGCTGTGTCAGGGCTCCACAGAGTGGTTATTTTGGCCCACAGCTCATTTGGCACGCGGCAGACGTGGCCGGCCCAAGCCCATTTCAGTGCAGCGGCCTTTTGACCAACGTCAGCAATTTGTGTTTTGGAGCGCAGTGTGGTGTTGCGTACGCGGTCAAGTTAGACAAGTTCTAAAAAAACGGATAGATTTTTATAAGTACTTAGGATAGAAATAAGTTGATGCCGTGACCCTGGAATTTAAAAGGAAATTGGAGAACGGGGTGGATTTTTCGTCAGTAAGAGTCTGAAATTCTTTTCAGGTCCACTTAGGGTGGGAAGTCTCATTTCATGATTTTCCCAGCCCAAACAAACATAAAGGCTGGCATGTTTATGTGATGAGCACGATCATTTGTTCTGTGTCTTGGTGTAATTTATCTATAATATGTATGTATTTAGAAATATACTAGCTGACCCGGCAAACGTTGTTTTGCCATATAAATAATAAAAAAAAAATTTTGGTGTGGACTACCCCTAACATTTAGGGGGATGAAAAATAGATGTTGGCCGATTCTCATAGATACCGGATAAGCACAAAAAATTTCATCAAAATCGGTCAAGCCGTTTCGGAGGAGTATGGCAACGAAAACTGTGACACGAGAATTTTATATATTAGAAGATAAGTATGTTTATCAGTTGTCTAGTACCCATAACACAAGCTCTGTTTAGCTTGGGACTAGATGGCGTTGTGTGATAGTTGTGGAATATTATTATTATTATTATAAAAAAAAAACATACGGATATTTAAAAAAAAATACTGAAATGACGAAAGATAATGCGTATCTTATATCAGAAGGCGCTCATCTGAAACTCGTCAATGGAAAAGAAAGGAGGATGATGATTGAAGAAGAAAGGAATTAATGAATTGATTAAACTTGGTTTTAAACCTTAGAAAAGTCACCACAATATAAATTAAAGTCACGAGAATTCGCGATTTTCTTCCACCATGTTTATTGACTTTTACGTTTTCAGTAGGTAACCGTTTGTTTTGAAGTTTTACTATTACGAAATAGGTATTATTTCGAAGTAGACACACAGTATTTCACCAGACGATTGTGTTTGAATTTTGTTTAGTGTTTACATTTTATTGCTCATGACTGTACTATAAAATTAGAGCTTCGATGAAACTTAAATTAAGATAGACAGTTACCTACCTCCAGTTTTCTTATCACCTTAATTAATAAACCTGAAAATTTACGTAGTAGCTAATATAAATGAAATAAAAGAACACAAATTAATAAGCTGACAAGTCCGTAGACAATACCTATTAAATAATTTAATCATAACGGACGGAAAGTTTGGATGAAGAATATCTATATGTATAATAATATCAGTAATACTGATATCTAGAAGTCATTAACATTTGTGTCGGTACATAATTAATCTATATACTTACTTATTATTACAGGCTCTAAATCTGAACTTGCTTATTATTGCAGACAGATACATTCACCCCGCCCCTTGTTAATCTGGATATTTATTGTTATATTTATATTCTATCTACACATTATACAATGTGTCCGGTTTCGGTCTGTACAAACTTAAAGGGGAGGTAGCTTGTTCAATTCTGTCACTAAAATCGTACTACATGTGGGGTCGGAACCCAGCCCCCATTGAATGGTTACCATTTCAGTATTTTGATGGAATTGGGTTTTAAGTCCCAACTGGGGTAATAAAAAAAATAAAAAAATTAAAACTTTTAGCAGCTGAATATAATAAAGAATAGCTTAAATAAATCAAATATTGTCAATAAATGCTTCATCATTTTGAAATAAAGGGTAAAATATCAAATTTTCGATGAAATTACCTCGTTTTTTCAATTAACCTAGATTTTTACAAAAATCGCCTGTGGGACCTTCCTTTTTTATTTACTCGTCTAATAGATGTTGATTTTGCCTAAATAATCATACCAAAAACTCATTTCTACGACACTTGATTTAGGAGATACCATTGTTAGAACATAGGCTTGCACAATTAATCATGGGGTTGAATGCAGCAAAATGTTTATTTTGAGCCAGCCTGCACCAGGAAAGAGCTGCTGAAGTGTATTTACATTTTCTGCGATCGTTGTTATTTAAATCCGAAACTTTCAGTCATTTAAGTTTGCGTGTTTCATGAGAAGAGATCAAAAAACAAAAATGACTGCCATTCAGTAGGGGTGGGGTTCCGACCCCACATGTGCTAAAATTTTAGCTACCTTCCCTCTAAAGCCTCCTGCAGACAGACGCGATTAATCGCGCTGCGACAACGAGCTAAGCTAATTTCCACTCAAAAAATACTGCGAATGGACCGCGACATGTCGCCCCGCGCGATTAATCGCGTGTGTCTGCAGGAGGCTTAAGTTTGTACAGACCGACACCGGACACATTGTATAATGTATTTTATTTCTTAGGGCGAGGTTTTTAAACAGTAGTAAAACAATTCGTTAAATCCTATACATTTCTTAACCATTTGTTTAACAATAGTTAGGTTAACTACTTGTCAAACACTCGCCCTTGATCTTCATTTTCTTTAGGTGTAATAATTGGATAGACACAAAAAATCTCTTGATATTTCGTTGTTTTTGATTTATACTACAATTTCATTTTCAGTCTGACTCTGAGTACGGTGTCCGTTATAATAGGAAAATACGGGTACCATAAAGCCGTGTTAGATTTTTAATTAATGTACATGTCTTGAGCGTAGTTTATGGCAGTGATGCGCGACACAGCGGAGCGCACGCGGCGGTACGCTTGATATCATACGATTCGTATCAACGACTTGTGTGCCTACGTCGACAAGATATGGCCAAGTCACCGGGGGAAAGCCGGATTAAAAATTAATTTAGGCGCTTTCATGTTCGCCGATAATCCAGACATTATCAAGATATCAAATCAAGTGGATTAAACCCACCTAGTTAAATGTAATGCACACGATAACAACTGATTATTTATCTACTTACGTGTTAAACACAGAGTTTTATGTGATATTTTTTCTATTTAATATTATACAAGGAAATCACATTTAATCGTTGATCCGTAGCAATTAAAATAGAAACGAGCTTGTAATTTTTGCGTCAAGGTTATTACTTATTTATGAGTCTATATTTTGAGTGACTGTTGGATCTGACACGCATGGATGTTGTTTGACTATTTCCGGTATGTGTAGGCTATGTTTGTTTAGTTTAATGACGTGTGTGATGATTTAATGCAATGATTAGAGCGGCTCTGAGTCTACGTAGCCTGCAGTTAGGTGTGACGTGTTAACGACCTGTGAGACTGCTGTCAAAGGGCAAACAAACGCGGGGTGAGCGCAAACATATGAAGCTCTGTTTGTAGAACGGCCTCTGTGTGGAGAACAGTGCTCGTCGCGGTGGTCGGGTACACCCACAAGTACACACTCATCTTATAAACATTCACATGCTTGTTCCCAGATTTCTATCTATGAGTCAGTCTGAATGTTGCAGTTGGATACCGTTCTAAACTTTAATTTCAATTTGTGGCATATGTGAATGCAAGTAATGGATAGAAAACTATACAAGAGGTTTTTTTATAGTGCTATAAAACAAACTATTGAAAGCGTACCCATTGCATATGACTCATAAAACAACTAGTCTTCTTTATTTAAGCATCAAAACTGTTGAGTTTATTCTCTTATCCAATAAGGTACCTACTATTGTTTAAGGTGAGTGGACTATAGTGTCTACTATTTCTTCTTTAAATCCCCTGAAATTGATTCATATAATACTATACCGCTACATACGTACAAATAGTGGTTTATTAAAAAAATACAGTTTCAGGAAGAATCATAGATTGGTAAACACCATAGATATAGTGAACACCAATAGCTAAAGAGAAATACTCTACTTGCTGCTGCTCGTTGACATGATCATTCATTGGCCATCGTTGAGAAAAGATAAGTCAGCTCAACTCTACGTAACCAAGATACTAATAACTCTTTGCTCGATCCGGTAATTGAACCTTGGACCTCATGAACAGCAGTCGCGCTTATGAGGACTATAGGTACCAACGTATGACGTACGAGTATGTAGTCAAGACTGTTATCCTGCTATTAACCAAATAGTTTTTACAGACCTGAAAAAATATGAAGAAAAGTTAAATGTCAGATGGCTGGGTGGTCTGCGAATGTGAGAAAGTGTTGGCAGAGGACACCACAATCGACTCTTACTCCGTCTTTGTTGTCGAAGATATTAGTAGTAGTACTTTAGTTGCAGCTGTTAAAAATGGGTGGTCTACAGTCTATTACAATAAATCTGCAATATCTACTATATAAAAATTAGTCGGGTTTTCCTTCCTGACGCTATAACTCCAGAACGCACGAACCGATTTCCACGGTTTTGTAAAGTTGTCATTAGTTGGAAAGGTCTCGGGCTCCATGAGGTTTATATCAAAAAAAAAAATTACATAAAACGAAGCCATCTGGTGGCGAAACGGAGTTCGCCGGGTTTGCTAGTCCTGTATAAAGTTTAAGACTTTCTGTAAATATTCTTCAAAACACTTCAGGGATAGGTCTACCATGTGATCGTTGACACAAATAACAGTTTATTAAACTTCTTATAAAAGTAAGTAATAATTGCTATTAGTTTAAAAAACTAAAAAAACACGTTTTTAGCATGCACTAAAAATTACAATCTTCGTATTCCTCTCGATGAACCTTATGGATTGATACCCATGACATGGTAAGAATTTGGTAAGAAAATGTCATTGCCATTATTTCAGCAAACCCTTTCATTTTATACCTAAATCATAGGGATGCATTTCAAATAGCCAATCTGCCACCTTGGGACGGCCGCCATGTTGGATTTAAGTTACATGACTATTTTTTTCGTATTCCTGACAGCAAACCCTTTCATTTGATACCCATGTCATGGGGGTGGATTTCAAATAGCCAGTCCGCCATCTTGGGGAGGCCGCCATATAGGATTTGTAATGACGTTTCTTAGTTAGTCATGTATTGTCATCAGAACTCAGAACGTGTGCAAAAATTTCATCCTAATCGAAGACCGGGAAGTGGGTCAAATTAAGATACCTTTTTTGTGAAGCTAACAAAAGCGTGTTAATAATAAAAGCTCATGTAGCTATATAAATATATAAAAAAAATATATAAAAATATTAAAAAAATCGATTTATCTCTAATTTTAGGAGTGAACCTTATGCTGTATTGAATTAGCTGAATTAATTCATTAGGTATAACAAAAAGTAATACCAGAGAAGAAATAAAAATAACACTACACTAATAACACTAAAAGGGTGAACATATTGGAGTACTTTAAAAAAAACAAAAATAGGTAGTACTATATAAAATGGAGTCTGTACGTGAAAGCCTTTTTATTGCTACGCGCTTTGCTACGACCATTCCGCAGCCGTAGCAGGCTAGCAGGCTTGTGAATCTAGTATATCTTTACTCGTTTGCATTTCCTTATTTCTCTCCGTCTTCCTTGTTTTTACTGCAAACGTTAGTCTATCGTATATGGACGGCTCGATAACTTATAGTGGACATTCATAACTTCTGAATACCTACCATTGTTACTTATTGGAAATCCATTGTTAATGGAAATGCAGTAATTTTCTTTTTCTGCTTCTTCTCGGCTTATGACATGTTAATGTAGATTTTTTAACCATTTAATAATGCTGTAATTTGTCACTTATATTTAATCCAGGTTTAGTCGCATTGACTCACTAAACAATACCTTTCCAAGATTGCAAGTCTGCATGATACGAGCATGATGAAATCATCTACGAAACACTCTATTTTTCAAAATTTTAGTACTTTTTTTACCGTTCACTTTAGTATAGTTCTAGACTGATAATAATTTTAATTATTTAGATTGGTACCCAATACACCAGCGATCTATCACCTTGCGGCCCGTAATTGCTGTGAAAATTGAAGATTTTCATTTTTAAAAAAGGAGATAACATTATTTTTCATTACTTACACTCTGAAAGTAGGTCATTACATGTATAATTAGCCGTTTGAAAGTTATCCATTGCAAGCCTAGGGAGAATCGCTTTCAACTGACACCTGCCTATTGAACCATGTTGTAACTTTTATACAGCCACTAAATTACAGTGCGATTTAAAATTAAATAACATAAAGTTAAGTAATATAACGGCTTTAATATAATTTAGTTTCAACTATTTCTCTAAAATAACATAGCTTTCGGCTAAATCTTAGTATTTTTTTAAATGACGAACTTGAAAAATACTGGCTATAGGTATAGCTGGACGACCATAGGCAAAAAAAAAAAAAAACAAAATAAGCGGAATGGCGACAAAGCGATCAACACTCGTTTTTTCTTGAGTCAATATTTATGTTATTATTTTTTCTTTCGTCATAGTCGTAATGAAAAGCGCAGTGTTGACCTCGGGTAAATTACTTATTTAGTCCCTCGAACTATTAGCGCCCTCACTACGTTATGGGCGCCAAACCCCGTCTCGGGACTGAAGTAAGTAACTTTCACCTCTCGGATAACAATGTAATTTATAAAATAATATTTCTTTCTCTTTTTATTTTAAAAATTGCGGGCCACCGTTACATTATTTTGCCACTTAGCGCTTGGCAAACGGTTGCAAACCACTGCATTAGACTAAGGACTCACAGAGCAAAACACAACACACGTCCATTAAACATCTGAATTAGCAAATAAATACCGCCAGTACCTAAATGTTTATTTTCTTCTTTTCTTAATTACCAGCTTTATGTTTATTAAATTAATCTATAAAATTACGCTGGAATGTCCATAATTCCCGGCCTAGTGAATAGGAAGTGCGGGGCGGTCACTAGGCGGTAAGATCCGAGGCGTCGGAATCTTTGAAGCTGCTCTCGAAATGCCCTCAATAAGCATCGGTTTACTCAACGTTTAGCGCATTCACATTCCTACCGCGCATGCTCCAGGCTCTAGGGTTGACGCGGAACAAAAAAATTGAGCTGGAACAACTCGAAGATTTAAATTAGAATAGATATAGTACATAGATAGAGAATTTACTTTATTGTATGTATCCCAAAAATTGATGCACAGGTTTATTTAAAAGTATCTGATCTTTAAAAAAATAGTGATCATCTAATTGATTGAAAAAAAAAACAACTTAACTCTGAAATTGTAAAACCGCAGTAATTTAATTCTAATTGTTATAATTCTACGAGAATTTTCTTTTGATTTCGATTATTCTATGTAATTCTTCCTGTGCTTGTGTAATGTATTTTACAATGGTAACCAGCGATAAAGGCGCATATAACTAATCTTTTGTGACCTCTGAGTTTGTTTCGGCTGTTTCTTTTCAGAGTAGTCAGGTACGAAACACCAGCTACATCCAAGTTTAAAAAAAATATATTGTGACGTGTAAAGTGTTTTTATAACAACTTACAAAATAAATATCGTTTATAGAAGGTTTGCTCGTGAATGTTAATTTAATTTATCATTAAAAGAAATGACGAAAGTATTTTAATTTGAAGCAACACGTACCAACATTTGCACTGAACCAGAACAAATAGAGGAAGATCACCGTAGTCGCATCAAAACGTTAAGTAGAAGATGAGTAGAAGAAACATTTTTGAAGACGGAGAAATGATTTTGAGGAATGATTCAATAATCTATATAAAAAAGTAACAGTTCAATTAATACTTTTTTCATCTTTGAATGTGCATGAGAATAAAGGAGTACGTTAGGATCGTAGCAGCTTAGGTGTGTGCTTATGTATGTTTATATATTATGAAGACAATCATAACATGCACACCTTTATTACCTACCTTGTTCCGTTCTTCTCCATAGAGATCTACTCCAAGGAATGGGCATCTAATACGGCACCATCATTTTGTAGTGTTTGATTACTTTTTTTTTCTTTGACAATTCATAAGCGCCTGTAACTGGCCTACCCGAAATAAATGTTGATTTTTATTGTTAGTAATATATTAGCCAATTAATTGCCAATTGAGCATACCTACATTTTTAATTTCTCAATTTATTTATTTGTGCGCTAGGAAAAACTAGTAACGGAACGTAAATAAAAAGTTATAAAAAAATATCGGAAGGTGCAACCCTATTGGCCCAATAACTCTCAATATTGACTGCGATGTTAAGTCAGTATTATGGGTCTAATTTATAAGTAAGCGTTCATCTAACTTGAGGCTACACACTTCCGTTGCACACAAATATTAAGTGACAACACTTCAATGTTCCATTCATGATTCTATGTCGGCTGTTTGAAATTGAAAGTGGAGGAAATTCCAGTCAGAAAGGCATTCTTCTTCTGATTTGCATGTCGATGGACACAAATTATATCCAATCCAAAGATACATACACGTTTTCTTTTTTCTCCTGGTAAAATCATCAAATGAGTCCTTCCGACCTAGGTGGAACAGAAAGGGCTGCCAGACAAGCACAAACTAAAATTTTCGGTGTTGCTTCAATAGCCCTTTACGTTCCAAGATCATCGTTACCTAATTATAAATTCCCGCGACATCTACGCAGGTTTCTATTTCTCACATGTGCTAGACTAGACGAAGACGTAAAGCTAGTATCTGAGAAAGCATTGGCTTTGGCAGTCTTCGACCATGCCTTCGGCTTTGGTTGAATGGGCCTTATGTTTGACAAAACCGAAAAAGCTTCAAGAGAGGGCCGAAATTAAACGAACTGTTACTGTTCCAAAGCCAAATCGGCCTTCAATCAAATTAATATCAATGCATCCATATCTCAAGTCTATTGTCATGAATGGGTTAAATTCTAAGAAGATTTTTTGAACTGCTTACTGGATGACGACCAAGCTTCTTTATAAATTATGTTTCATAGTAATGAATTGCTTAACTCATTTGTGAAGAGTGAAATATGACTTTTCTTCACAAAAAATGCTTTGCACGAGCCATTACTATGACGTCTTATCTATATCTATATCTATACTTATAATAAATCTGTAGAGAGGTCAATTCTGTACATTAAATATATTTCCAAAATAACTATCAGGGGTTGTTTAGGGATCGATACTGATGCCAAAAATGCAATCAGTAAAATTATTGTCTGTCTGTCTGTCTGTCTGTCTGTCTGTCTGTCTGTCTGTCTGTATAACCGCTATAGAAACAAAAACTACTCGACGGATTTTAACGAAACTTGGTACAATTATTTTTCATACTCCTGAGCAGGTTATAGTATACTTTTCATCACGCTACAATCAATAGGAGCAGAGCAGTGAAGGGATTCCGATTGGATTTTTACAACTCAATTTTGAGGCACTTTCCGATAAGCTAGCAGACTGAAATTTTGCACATGCTCTGAGTTCTGATGAAAATACATGACTAGCTAAGAAACGTCATTACAAATCCAATATGGCGGCCTACCCAAGATGGCGGACTGGCTGTTTGAAATCCACCCCCATGATATGAGTATCAAATGAAAGGGTTTGCTGTCAGGAATACGAAATAAAAATAGTCACGTGATTTAAATCCAATATGGCGGACGTCCAAGATGGCAGACAGGCTATTTGAAATGCACCCCTATGATATGGATATCAAATGAAAGGGTTTGCTGTCGGGAATACGAACAAAATAGTCACGTGACTTAAATCCAATATGGCGGACGTTCAAGATGGCAGACTGGCTGTTTAAAATCCACCCCTATGATATGGGTATCAAATGAAAGGGTTTGCTGTCAGGAATACGAAAATTTAGTCAGGTGACTTAAATCCAATATGGCGGACGTCCAAGATGGCAGGCAGGCTATTTGAAATGCACCTCTATGATATGGATATCAAATGAAAGGGTTTGCTGTCGGGAATACGAAAAAAATAGTCACGTGACCTAAATCCAATATGGCGGACGTTCAAGATGGCAGACTGGCTATTTGAAATGCACCCCCAAGATATGGGTATCAAATGAAAGGGTTTGCTGTCAGGAATATGAAAAAAATAGTCACGTGTCTTAAATCCAACATGGCGGACATCCAAGATGGCGGATCGGCTATTTGAAATGCATCCCCATGATATGGGTGTTAAACGAAACGGTTTGCTGAATGGGATACGAAAAAAAATATCACGTGACCTAAATCCAACATGGCAGCCGTCCCAAGTTGGCGGATAAGAAGTAAATTAAGTTTGAATATGAAGAAGACTAAAAAAAAGTATAATATTTAGTGGGTGCTCAAAGCGTGTTTTTCCCACGTTTTGTCGTTCCGGTTGGATTTTTGCAACTCAATTTTGAGGCACTTTCCGATAAGCTAGCAGGCTGAAATTTTCAGGGTACCTTCAAACCCGATGAACAAAGATAAAAATAATAAAATAATTAATAAATTTAAAAAATCTAAAAGCCCACGTTTTTAAATGTCCTAAAAATAAGAAAATAACCCTACAGGGCTGAGAGATGGGCCAATCAAAACGTGGGGGCGTATCTTTGCAAGTTACGCCCACGAGCTATACACGTCATGTAAATATCTCATAAATAATTTACGCCCCCACGTTTTGAGTGGCCCCTCTCTCAGCCCCGTAGGGTTATTTTCTTATTTTTAGGACATTTAAAAACGTGGGTTTTTTAATCTTCCGTCGCGTGTGCAACCCTAATGGTTAAGCTACACAGAAATCATTTATGACGGAAATTTTCTCCTTAAAATTATATAAAAAATACCCCACGACAGCATATGTCTATCTTTTATGGTTGACTCACAATAACACGTGTAACTCCCGATAGCTTAGCAGTTCGAAGCTTTCTGATTACATTTGAATACTCTTACGTTTATAACACTCTCAGTCACCCCTAATTGAAAAAGTTAACATTAATTAACTGCTCCATAAAAAAAAATCATATAAATCAGTACAGAAACACCAAAGTTATACATGAAATACGCCAATAAGCCATTGCGCGTGAATACTGAATCATGCTATAAGGATTATTTTTGAGAATCGGTCGCCGCGCTCGACGCGTCTCGCGGCCGAAGGTATAAAATAGTCAATTTATAGAGAAAGGCTATAGGCTATATATCATCACGCTAAGGCCAATAGGAGCGGAGCGCCAATGAAGAATGCTTCGAAATCCGGGTTAAATTTAACGTTAGCCCAAAGTAACTATTCCACGCGGACGAAGTCGCGGGCAAAAGCTAGTTCAACATAAAAGAGCAAGACGTGAATAATAATTAGAGCTTCAGTTTGACATTATAAAGGAAAATTGTTGAAATTCAGTATTATAGAAAAATACTGAAGGTTTTTGGAACTAATAAAGCTTCAGGATGTTAAGAGCTTAAAACTTTGAAAATTCAATCTCCCTATTTTGGCTTTTTTTAAATTATTTTATCATTAGTGCTGAAATTAAGAGTTATAATATATCTACCTACAGATATATGTAACTTATCCTATCTCATAGCAAATTAGCTTTAGGCTCAATGGGCACGTTACAAGTTGAGAGCCGTCGGCGTCGGCAAGTCGAGTTTTTTGTTTAATTACCTAAGGTCCGCTTTTTGGAACAAAGCAAATTGCGCCTTTGCAAAACGTGTGCCGGAACATTGCGAGACTAATGGCAATTATTCAAACTCGCACATCTTTGTTATGAAAACCGAGATCAGGAAAAAGATACAACAGTATAGATTAACATGAATTTATTTAGTTTATCAAATGTGTTTCGTGATAGTGCTGCGTAAATTCTAACAAATCATGTGTCCACAAACGATTTCCAAACATCAACCTTTAATACAACAAGCACAAAGTTACCAATTTAAATTACGTCACACAATATTCTGATGTCCAACACAGGAATACAATGATAAAGAACAAATAAAAATGGATATTGTTAGCACCACAATATTATACATAACTTTTACCACAAAACAAAACGATAAACGATCACGTTATTTCCTCGGCTGGGCTTGAATCAATCAATAAATAATACTCAGCATTTAACAAATCAACTCAATCATAATCTTACTATGTATTTATGTCAAAAATTACAATCAAACCCCTCCATAATGATTATCCCGTACAAATACATAGGTATCATAACTTCTCTTTTACATAGTAATACAAGTTTTAAATACTCGTTTGTGAATTGAGTGATAATATTTACTGTGTTATGCTATAGAAACTGCCGTTAGAATAAATTATTCTAGAACTTAAGCTATTATTTACAGAACAATTAAAACTAGGAATAATCTCATTCAACATAAAAACTATTTGCACCTACTTCTCAAGGCCACAAATGCAATGATGATCATAATCATGCAGTATAAGCACATTTCACTGCCGCACGTAAAGTTCGTACTTATGAGATTCGCAATGAAAGTATAATCACTTAACTGAAATTATGTTAAGGTTTTGACAGTTAAAAAACCAATTTAACAAACTAATATTGAATTATTAATAATTTAATTCATCTTTTCAAACAATCTATTTTAAATTTCCTCTACAAGCTACCTAATTTAAATCACTGGGAAGGCACTTGCAGCATTGAGAAATAAATAAACCTTTTAAAAATAATCAATTTAATAATACTTAATTGTAATAATAATATAAAAATATAGTTATTCTATATTTACAGTCAAGTGACAAAATTCAATACATTACATTAATCTGTACCGTTTAAAAGAAAAGGTACTAAAATAGCTATAAGGCGTGAACACTTAGTTAACTAGGAATAGGACTAAAACGTAACGTAGGTGGACGTTTCTGGTGGAATGGCTACTTCAGTAATGGTATAATTTACAAGAACAACTGAACGTTGGTGGCAAGTGTCTCATTACAGAAAAAGCCTTGACTCCAGAAAGCTCGTTAAGTGTCTCCGCTTACAGCCGTAAGGTAACTAACCGTGTAGTACCCAGGAGTATTAATTATAACGTTTTTACTACGATGTTAAACCGACACGCATCACCACAGGATTGCACTGAATTTATCACACATTTGCCATGAATTGTGGATGCACTGCGGCGCCCTGTCGGGGCCATTGTTCAGTAAGGAGCGGCGGTGGTGCGGACCACCGATAAAAGTCACTACGCGAAGTTGTCACTATGGGCACAGTAGTGTTGCTGGTGAGGTCACAGCAGCGGTACTGGTGGTACACCGGGGACCAGCGGCTCGGGGACTCCTTGCAGCACTCCCTGGTGGTAGTGGTGATGGTGCATCATACCATTCATCATCTGCTGGTGGTGTAACATCGTCGCGTGGTGAAGTTGAGCGTGCTGTAAGGACGCGTGGTCTCCTTTCTCCTTCATCACTACTTCTTCACGTTTCTTCACTTGTTTGCGCTCCTTAGCGCGTCGGTTTTGGAACCATATTTTTACCTGCGACAGTGAGAGTTCTGTTAGTGGGTCCTGTTTATTAGAAAAATGTTCTAATTTACTTTAAGTTAGTAGTTAATTTAGTCATTCTTTATCAAATTGCATTATACTATAATTATGTACCTATTTCATTTCATTATGCAAACAAGTACAAGACTTAAAATAGACTTCAATTTCAACATCGCGTGCACAAAGTTCCACAACGGCCTGGATGTCAATGAATTCATAGGAAGTAATCGAAAGGATTACTGGAACGTGGGCTGCACATAACTAGGATCCACATTAACCTCTAGATTCGACCTAAATGTGCTAGTAATAAAAGTGTGTTTACTTCAATTACCTGTCGCTCAGAGAGTCCAAGGCTGACTGCGAGTTCGGCCTTGCGTCGGATGGTGATATACCGGCTGTAGTGGAACTCCTTCTCCAGCTCCAGTCGCTGATGGTCACTGTACACCACGCGGTACTTGTCCTTCGTACGCGTTTTACCTGCAACAATGTCATCTTCTATTAAATATTATATAGTCTTCTCCTCAGAATCTTGTTGTTGCCATCTTATCTTTTAAACCGACTTCAAAAAGGAGGAGGTTATCAATTCGACGGTATGTTTTTTTTTTTTTGTATATTTGTTACGCGATTACTCCGCCAATTGTGGACCGATTTTTAAAATTCTTTTTTTGTTCGAAAGGAGGTACTTCTGAGATGGTTCCATAGTCACCAAGTTGGGATCTGATGATTTGATCCTGGAGAAATCGAGGGCAACCCTCGAATTTTATAGGCCGACACACCGTTTTTCGCAAATTTTATGAAGTAATTTAAGTACTTGCGTATGGTAATCATAATTTCATGTAGCTGAGCTGATGATGGAAGGTAGAACTCCTTAATAGTAAGGAGTAGGCATCGACTGATTTAGTTTGAGTTCGCATATCTCTGGAACTACAAGTCCGATTTAAGTAATTCTTTTTTTATTGTACTAGGTATCATTTAACTTAGGGAATATTGCAAGTTTCATCAAAATCGGTTCAGTAGTTTTTGAGATAGGGAATTTGATTAGCTTATTGTGTACATGAGCGATGTTATTACCGGTGTTATGGATTACAAAATTCTAGTGCACATGTTGTATTTGACAAGAATTCGGGTTGAATATTTAAACTAAAAAGAGTAAAATAAAAACTTTTTCAAAAAAAAATGTAACCGCCTTCAAAAACAACCATAAAAAAACGGTAAAAAAAACTACAAAATAACTTTTCTTTCGGAAGTCGGTGGCAAAAAAAGACAATGAAATAAAGAAAACAAAGACACCGACTTCCGAAAGAAAAGTTATTTTGTAGTTTTTTTTACCGTTTTTTTATGGTTTTTTTTGAAGGCGGTTACATTTTTTGTATTTTCTAATACATTGTATCAATCTTTAAGCGCCGAAAGAGTTGGATATATGACACATTGCGCTATCCCATGTAATAGAAAGCGAAAGAGCCATTGTGCATAAATCTCCAAAGACGTTCGAACTGCTATTGAGAATTAATGTTATAATGGAAATACAGAGTAACGCTTTACCTATCTCCTGGATTTCCATTAAAGTTCCTGAGGTTCGATGAAGGAAATGGAAAGGAAATGCCCTTAAAGCCTGTATAGGTACTCTTGTAACATAGTCGAATGATATTTTCCGCAAACTAAAAGAGGGTTTATGTGAAAAGTCTTATTAAGGGTTTACGTACGCTAACGTTGTTTCGTCTCATAAATGCCCAACTACAACTTTAGTGTAACATAATTCCTCGATTTACTTCCATGATAAGTCTTTTATATTCTCGTAACGAGTCACGCAGCCGCGGAGCGTAATGTGGGCAGAGTTGTGAGGGCACAAATCCCGAGGGCTCGATAAGGTAAAGCCGGGCGGCGGGATCAAGGGACGCCGAGCGCTCGCGGCTTACCGCGGATCAAGCGGGGACCACACCTTGCGACTGACGAACCCACTGCCCCTACACGGGTTTGAAATTGTCATTTACCTATCGTTTCTTGATATTTGAAAGAATTTTATGCCTTCAGAATAAAAATTGTCAGGTCATGTTTATGCTACGATAATCTTGAAGTTAGCTTTATCGGCCCGTTCACGACTTGGGTCTAAGCGGTGACCGATGCGACGGGCGGCGCGAATAAGACATTAATTACTTTGTAAGTACGCGAATTCGCCACTTTTCAGTGATCATGCGTCGCAATTATTGTCGACTGATCTATTTCTTTTTCAGCTTCAGTATTTCATAACAAGATAACCTTACATGCGTTATGAGTATTGTTATACCTAGCTATAGTTTTCATGTTGTACACAAACGAGATTGTAATATTGAAACGTTATTGTTTCAGAAATGATAAATTGTACCAAGGAATTAGAAGATAAAGTCGGGTATGCGATTCATTTGATATTTGCACAAGACCATAGCAAATACTGCGAAAGATAAATTACTAGTTAAATCAGAAACTATACCATAATTTATGATATTAAATTGCTGCTGTTGCCTGGATGATTTGATGTTAACTTTGGTTGGTTTCAATTTATATTAAAAAGATTTGATGAAAAAATTGATGTGCTAACGCCTACATCTAAATAAGCTCAAATATTGAGTTGCGCAATAATCACAAGGCCACATGGTATCTATGTGTGGTTCGGTACATACAGAGTATTCAAAACCACAAAGCCCACTATCACGGAGGATTGTTGAGTGATATTTACGTTTGAACTTTACAACACTAATGTAGACTCACAGATTATACATTAAATCTGTATGGTATGGGGAATTCTGTGGGATTTTTCGTAGTGTCGAAAATGTAAATTTTGTTTACAATTTTTATCTGCATTGTAGATGTCTCAACGAGTAAAATTACCAAGATACGTATATCTATGTACATAACACTAAGACAGAGGTGAGGTGTCTGCTTGTGTACCTACTCGGAGTGTGTAAATATTCCTTATCTCGGTATTAAGAACTTCATAAATTATGTTTGTCAGTCGCGAGAGAATCACTGTGGAATTAGACACTTTACGTAACATTCAGACTACAAATAATTGTTACTATTAAGTACCTATCCTACTTACATAAGTATTCTTGACATTATAATATGAACTTGAAACGCTTACGAAAATTGGCACTTGGGTCGAGTAGGCCTGTGAAATGTATGCGAGTCCGGAAAAACTCAAATACTACTACTATTAATTAAGTTTTCTATACGTACACGGCTTTCATCGAACAAATTACACAGCAATCAACGGCGAGTTACTGCATGCATAGTAAACAATAACAAAGAAAAGGTAACTAACCTAAAAGTTTGAACTGCAGTAAATCGTTATACAATACACAAGCCGACAAGATTCTACAATATTTACAACATAATAAAGGTGATAATATTGTCATAACCACAGGGGTCAGAATACAACACGGTGACATGTTTTCGAAGCCTACTAGGGTACAAGATAACTCTTTAAAGTGTTCGAATGACAGAAAATTATAACTTAAATAAATTTCCGGTAAGGGGAGCAAACAAAAGGGGATGGCTGATAAGTGGTAAGACAAACAAAGATGTGTTCCATCCATAGACGATACAGTCGATCCGGCGTTTGATAGCAGGCGCTAAGTGTTGCGGCAAACGAAAACGTCCAGAAATTCATCACTTTTTGGAATGACTAAAGCCTACTCTTTACACGTATAGACGATTATAAGTTAGTTAATTAGTCACGTCTCCACACTGACAGATAGCGAAATTGAAGGTCACCCTTATTATCGCTGTTTTCGTTTACTTCTATTGTTTTACTTGAAATGTTGTTGACATTTATCTCTATTAACAGTGAAGGACAAAAAGAAATTACAATTTTTATTGGATACACCTCCTACCAGTTCAACCATGGCAACAGCGCCACAAGCTAGCTGTAAATCTGCGGTGATGGCTGAACGAACGAAATGGCGGTGGTAGGCCTCACCAGGGGTCTTAGGTACCACGAGCTCTTAACACGATCCAGTTTAGGAACCTAAACTGAAATGTCTTGCTTTTGAATCGTTTTTAATTCGATCATGGTAGGCTTCCAGGACCGCCTGGCTTTCCACCACCATCCTGTCGGAGTCCGGCACAAAACTTTTTTCTGCGTTCCGTCGGTGCGCGGGAATTCCAGTTCCTTCTGGGTAAGCCCACTCCATCTTAAGCCTCATTTTTGCCTCTGGGCTAGATTGAGCCAAACGCCATTTTAAATGTTAAAAAAAAAAAACAAACCAAATTGCCTGTGTGATGGTTTATTTCAATTGACTGACTGTTTAATGCACCCTAATTATTAAAACCTCAACGAAAAATTACTAAATTTATGGTGCAACTAATAAAGTAAATAGCTATATTATCATGGTAAGATTTAACCAAAAAATACTTGGTTGTTTGTGGTTGGCAAACAGTGCGGGCGGGCGCGTCGGAGGGCGGCGGCGAATTCTGTTTAGTTGCCGGTTATCATGGACAAATAGGTGCACAGGCACGCAGATAGCCCAACTGACAGATAAAACGGGGCAAGTTAGACGGAGCCGGGGTGAATACTGTGTATAGTACGACAGTTTCAGCGCAGACAACAAAAAGTTGCAGAATAAGGCTTCTTTTCAAACCGTGTGATAGAACAAAATAAGATACGATTATTCATAATGAGTAGTCAGTATGAATACTTAGTGTCCGACTTAGGATAAAACGACGACTGTTTTAAATACAAGTTTCTTTAGCATATTTAATATTCAGCAATGAATTTGAATCTGTTTAAAAACTACTAAATTAAAAACACAAATACTGAAGTGTTTACCTGCACAATTAGTCACTTCACTAATAACTAATTTTCCCACAGTAAATCACTTCATTTGAACATAATTATTGTCCTCTATAAAGGTATTTGTGGATGTGTTTAATTATTATTATATTTTACTACATATATTATAACTATTAGAATATAAGCAATATCTGTGGCAATATGATAAGGCGAATCGCTCATTTACTTACTCGAAGATAAACCATCGTGTATCGCAAGCCCAAAATGTCATAAAAAATGGATTTATGATGCCTTTTTTGTTCGCATCTTCTATCATTTTGTCTATTCAATAATATTATATATAATATTGCTAACTTATTTAAGAGTAACCGTGATATGAATAATGCTCGAAAAAGTGTTGAAATCTACGTTTAAAATAAAAATGATTTTTGAGGAAAGAAAAATTCAGCTGCGAGTAGGATTTGAACCCGGGTAAAATATTTAAGGAGGTGGTACCATCATATAAAAACCTGCTGTATCCCCTACCCTAGCGTCTTTTCATCAGCTAGACGTAGGCTGTAAATAAAACGATGACGCATATAATTGATTTACAAGATTACCAGTGTATAAATTATCAATACATTACCGATTGCTTGTCGAACACGTACTCGGGTTTAATTGTGAAAGGAAAACTATTAATCGGGCAGTTATCTCCACCGAGGCTTTGTCGGCCTGCCGAAATCCTGCTTTCAGTTAACGTGCGATAATCGCGACTCGGTACCGATAGCGGTGTCTTTGAACATGTTGACTCAAACGCTTGTCATATCGCCTGCTTATACCTTCTTGTAAGCGCCTGTAATGCGTTTTTGATGGACGAGGGCGCGGCAGTTATCGACGATACGTACGATACAAACTGCCAAAAGAGTATTGATACTTCAACTCGAGATGACTGATGCGGATTTGATAGTTCACTTCATCAGATTTGATTTCAGAGATTTGTATTTTATCAGCCTCTTCAGTTGTTTTTAGAATAGGTATATAATGTTAGGGTGAATAACAATGTTCCCCGTGATCCAGTACACTCCCCCGAGAGGCGCGGTGTTTGTGTTGAAGGGCTCGCAGAGGGCGGACCATAAAGCGGCACGGGCCAACTTTATATCCTGCTTTACTTCCACTTACTTCCACTTAGATATTTGAAATTGAGTAGGTAACTGTCACGTTATAAAAAGTAGAAAAAAAAGACAAATAATTTTGAATACATTAATCTAATGTAATTTTATACTTATAATTTAAATAAAATGTTGATGATGATGATATTAATAAAGAATTTAATAGGTTAACTTAAAATTGTCTTAAAATTAGTAGGTTTATAACACACAAGTTATTTTTTTTTCATGATCTGGTTTGAGTGTGGGGTGTGGGCCAATCCTCCTTACTTGATTCTAGCTCATCCCGTCATCTCTTTGTTCTGCCACATTGAGATTTTCTCCTCCGACATGCGGAATTTATGACCAGCCATAAATCATAATTCGAAATATTAATTGACGAATAAAACACGTCATCGACTATCCGATTAATCTTCAAATGTTTATTGTTTTCAGCGTCAAAACAAAACAAATACATTATAAACAAAACAAAATAATGAATCGGTGAGCGTAGGCCATCTACGCAAATTACCAGAACAGCATGATTGATCAATGTCGTCAGACAATGAATAGACGTAATAGTGCGGCATGTGATGAATTTGTTCGACACAAACTGTTTTAGTTACGCTCAGCATGAAAGTAGAAAATTGAATAAGGGAATCGACAACAGCAGAACGCCCAAAAGTCACATTATTTACAAAAAGAAAAAATAATGACTGATAATCCACGCCTACTGTCAGCTTCCGAGTTTTTGCAAGCTCCCTGGCGCGCGACCACCACATTAACAAGAGAGAGCCTTCAACACCCAAAATAATTTCTCGAGATCCATTCATGCTTTGTGTTCCGAAAACCATTTGTCAGTCTCGATATATTTATCTCGTCGAGCGTGAAATGTCGACAGTAATCTCCCGTCGAGACTTGGGATTGGTGAATGTAGACAAATAGAGATTTATTTCTCCGAATGTTCCCAGGTTTGTGCAAACACAACTCGAAGGCAAATAAAGGCAGAAGGTTTTGTACACAGAAAGCCGGTCGGGAAGGACGTTGTGGACACAACCACAATATAAACACGTGTTACATGTGTAAACTTGACATTGTATTGATGTAACGTAACATAATAGTAGATACTTGTAACGCATTTAACGTGTGTAACGTTAATTGCTCAGAATTTGCATAAAATTGTTTATGTACGCATTAATGTCTAGCGTGTTTTAGTTTGACAAAATATTTGCTTCTACTGTCACATTTCTGTACATTTTATAAATTATCAAACACGTTTTATTTTCTAGAAAGTCCTGAAATTTAAAAAGGCTCTTTTTGGCTCAGTGCAGTTGGCAATAGTACATACAATATCGAATTGCGGCACAGCGGTCGCGCGCAAGTTGGCAAAGATTTAACTTGTTCAGTTGGGTCCCGGGGGCGCCGTTGTCGGTGATTGTCGCCGAGAGCCGGGCCCCGGATCCCGGGCATCCCGCGCCCGGGATTAATTGCTCGCTCCATGCACTCGCTCCCAAGGCACGCGTTAACACAGCCATTCCAGTAAACGCAAAATAACACATCTAATTTTATGCCCAGTGATAATTACAACGACTTGACAATATTACACGGGGTAGGGTGACAAGTATAACATCATGTGGATTTTAATGTTGTTCATTCGAATTAGAGATTAAAAATAAGTTTTCACACCACCTGCTCGAAAATGTCAAATTATATGTCAAGCAACCTTAACCTAAAGTGAGTCATTAGTGGCCGAGGGCACAGCCGGTCAATAATGTTGTACTGGATTTCATTATTACCCGCTGGTCAATAATGTGATTTGAATTTGGAATATGTTTATAAACAACAAACACCCTTTGGTGCCAGAAAGATTTTTTTTTTTAATTTTCTTTTCCCTTTTGGGAAGACAAAGGGATCTATCTAGCCCATGCAGCCTAGATTTTTTTTTTGGTTCTTTTCGTCCCTCTTTGGGGCAGGCAAAGGGAGCTGAGCCCATACAGCCAAGTCTGATTTAGTGTGCCAGAAAGAGGAAAGCTATTCTCGAAACCCTTACTACGCGTGGATGATATTCTCGATTTCCTAAAAAATCATAACGATTGCTTCTTCATATCGTTGCCATGTTTTCGAAGACATAATATTGTAAGAATAATTAGATAACTACCTACGAACCATTTTTTAAAAGGAATGAAATAACATTAAAACTGGCATTAATAATAACAAATACCGTACCGCGCCGTAATACCGTAGGTAATAGTAATTGGCTGTAACATTAGTTAATTTATTTTAAATAAACTGCACTAAGATTGCTGCGGATTTTGTAAATAAATAATAAAACCTATCTATAATATAGTCGATTTATCACATTTTATCAAAAATACTCTATTTTCACGAGCGTCTCCAATGACGTTCTAAATTCAAAATGCATACAGCCAATCATCCAAAACCATTCTACCAGCCCTGTATAAAACTTAGTTTACACAAACGCCACATCCATGAGAGTGATATCATTAGGACAAACACGACAAAACCATAGAAGATACTTTTTTTTCTAAAATCGAATTGATCGTGTCTTGTCTTGTCTTTGTTTTTCGTACTATGGCTATTATTTTCTCACAGTAGGTGTAAAAAGTAGAGTATCCTCCTCTGGGCTAAAGGTGTCTTTGCCTTGGGCTAGCTTGAATCCCTCGCAGCATTCAGGATTCTTGTATTAACTCCCTCGCTTCGCTCGTGAGTTAAACTCTTAACTTCCTCGCTACGCTCGGGAGTTAAATCCCGAATCCTTCATTGCGCTCGAGATTCAATATGACGCCCGTGACATAAGACACAACTTTAGCCCCTCGGTGCATAATCTACTATTGTTTTTTACAAACTCTTTGAATACTGAACTAAACTAAACTATAATATGTAGATATATTTCCAAATAATTCTTATAAGTAAACAAATTGACGAATTTGCAGAGAAATGAGTAGCAGACACTTTTTCGTTGATGGTAGTAAATACGGGGTTTTTCAACAAGAACTTTGTTTTTCAATTAATTAAGAACGTGATAGTTTAGACGTTTATTTTTTGGTGGTATTCGTAGTAGGTGTTTTGGCAATTGTTATAATGAATTCACTTTCGCTAGAAAATCGCATTAAAATAATTCAAATCCACTATGAAAATGGTCGTTTTGTTCAAGGTTACATTTCGTAAAATCCGTGATATTTTCGGACAACTCGCGAAATTTGAGTCAACAGGCTCGGTACAAAATGTACCAACACCAACACGTGTTCGAAAATCCGTGATGTCATTAACGAAATAGACCCTCCATTTTGCCAAAAAGTGATTAAAAATATTGATGAAAGAATCAACATCTGTCAGCGACGTCAGCGTGGTCGTGGTGGAAATTGCCAGATTATTTTTTCTATCATAATTGCCAAACTTTACTCTATGTAATACAATAAAAAAATTATTCAGTTTCTTTTCATTTTGTTTTAGAAAACAAAGTTCTTGTTGAAACACCCTATATAAAACGTAATGATGCCCCAGGTTTGACAAGAAATTATAGAGTCTTCTGATAACTCGCTGAAATGAATATAACGGTAAAGACTAAAGAAATTTTGTTCAAGTACCGCGAGGAACAAGAAAAGAACTGCATGGCAGGGGAACATACCATCCCACCCCGTTTTCGTGGAGCATGATCTACTGAAAGTTCACTAGATTCCGAATAGGTGCAGCAAACGACCTATTTTGACATGTTTATTCTTAGTGTCTTATTACATTTAAGAGTTTGAATAATATAAGTATTTAGGTTTATTATGATAAATACAATAAAATTAAGACTTAGGTACCTACTGTTTAGGTTAATTATCGAATTTATTAAAATGCAAGCAAAAGAAAGAACTGTGTGGAAAATCACAAGGAGGTCTTTGCCTGTTTAGTATAAGCATACATTTATTACAAAGAAAGAGAAAAAGAGATTTGATGATCCACGCTTCTTTCACAATATTTGAACATTGACCGGATTAAAAAGACATTAGATTTGAGGATTTTATGATGATTATTTATTTATGTGCATTTTGCAAAAACCTTTAAATATGTTGAATACTAGCTTCTGCCAGCGACTTTGGTCGAGTGAATTTTTAGCCATCCCCTGCATCGCGTCTCATTGATCGTACGCGTTTTCCCTTTTTCCGACTTGCTTTACAAACATTGGTATAGTTCGGCTGGTATGCATGAAATGAAAATAAAATATAGCTTTCAGGAATAATGTAACTACCTAGCAGGTTTTTTTTACAATTTAATGAGTAGTTCTGGTGATTACCCCTACACACTTACAAATTTTATAATATTATCATCTGAAATAGATTAGGAGGCACAAACAGAAACTCCTAAATGTTCAACTGAACGTTACTAATTTAATTAGGAAAGTATTATTATTGATACATTTACCTAAGTTATTGCTGTAACTGGAGTTGTTTATAATTATCCTTATTTTAATGTTAAAAAAGAATTTTCCGCACAACAATGAAACAAATACTGTATGAAACGTCTGGGTCATTCCATGACAAACGCTACCAAGGCCTCAAAAAAAACCTCGTCGTAATAAGTCAATTATAACTTAATTTCATAGAAAACATTCCTATCCTTCATGTCTAGATTTTTTTTGACATAATTCATAATATTTTTCATATTATACCCACATGAAAGTAATGTTAGAAAGACCAGGGCACCAAGGTAATTTCTACGTCAATATTGGCAATGCTAAAATAAAAGAAAGAAGCAGTCAACCATCACTTGGTTTCCGTTATATGTGAGCTTTACTTATTGTAATTATTTGAATCGCGTTAAAAATATTAAATAGTTTGTATTTACTTTTTTGAGAAGGGTTTTCCAAACTGTGGTATCAGTGTAACACCCGAAACGAAAAAGAACTAATAGTTTGTTTAATTTTTCGCCTAATTATATTTAAACTAACATATTTTGCCAAAGTAAAGTCATGTGGTTAATCTAGTTGAATATCTTATAATAATTGCGAAATCATGTGTTTTAATTGTATTTTCAACGTTTGAAAATGTGTAACACCCGAAACGTTTTGGGTGTTACATTATAAGTTAGACAAGCTTTTACTGCTTTTACGTACTTATTTGTCGCCGCAGCATATAATACTTTATGCATGGGTGTGTTAACATGATCGTCGAGTCGTGTTTTAAAATTAATTGGAGATAAAGCAAACATATTCAAACCTGATGAAAAAGATGTCTATGACGTGCGTTAAGAGTATATAATAAGCGTTTTGCCTACTTACCTTAAGACTAAAAGTGATCGTACATATTACGAATTCCAATTAGTAGTGCATGTCTTTGAAAAATAAAGCTTTTCATTGTTAAATACGAGCACTCCATCCACCTGCGGATCGTCTGCACGAATTTCGACTTTTTCCCTTGGAAATTTCTGCTCCCGGCCTTATCGGATACTTGAACCAACCCAACAAAAATTTGAGACTCCTAGCACTTGTAGTAACGAAGTTTCATACAAACTATCAACCCAATAAAACAACCCCTCCGGTGTCAAATTTAGCAAAATCCTATGTTGGTTAATTGGCAGACCTACGTCGTTCAAAGAATCCCCATGAAAAATTTGAGACTCCTAGCACTTGTAGTCACGAACTTTCATGCTAACTGTCAACCCCAAAAATCAACCCCTTAGGGATCTAATTTCACAAAATCCAGTCTTGGGTTCTTTTTTAGGTCGTAAGTGCTCACACTTACGATCTAAAAAAAAACCCTCACGACACAATGTGAAACTCTAGTCATACTAACACTTGTAATTTTTGAGATTTCGTGATGAATGAGTGAGCGAGTAACTTTTCGCTTTTTATTTATAGTTTTTTCTATTATATTCTTTCTAAATTCTATAATAGTTGATTTATAATTATATAATTTTAAAAGAAAGCGTGAAATTTCATTAATATAGCTCATAATTTCGGACATATGTATTTTAATTTCGTACTCGTAATACCCGAAACGAAGTAGTGGTAACACCCGAAACAGCTAATTTTATTTATTAAAATTTATGGAAAATTGATTACTAACTTTTCTTCCCGTGTTAAGGTGGACTACTGGATCTAGTTTAACTTGTTATAAATTAAACTGGAGTTTACTTGGAAAATTCGCTGAATTATGCATGTTAAGGCAGATAGTCAGAAGGTAGAGGCAATTTCGTGTAACGCCCGAAACGGCTACTTATTCGCAATTTTCTCTTTATTGCTCAAATATTTTTAAATTGTAATTTTAGGAAAAGAAAATATAACCTAATATGTTGGTGATTCGATAGTTATTATTGTCTACTTAAGAATACTACTACTAATAAAACATAGTTAAATGAGTTCAATTGTGAAACAAAACTAGTGAAAAATCGTATTTTATTGTTTGAAACTTGAAACTGAAGCAGACAACAATGGCATGTAGCATAAAAAAATATAAACTTATGTTATTATTTTAGTTACCTACACTAAAATAAGTTTAAACATTACATTACATTAACATCAATTAATTAATCACAGATTTTTTTAAATTGTACAATTTACTTACTTACTACAATACAAAAATTATATTTAAACTATAAATAAATACTAACTAGTAAAGTATGTTCAAAAAAACATTCAAAGGGCGTCAAAGAATAACAACGGGAACAGTGCCCAGAACGCTGGCAATATTGCCACGTTGTTTGGCAATGCTGATTCGTTGGCCTAGGAATAGGCCAGCCCTCTGGTCACCTGAAGACTAATCGCCTGGTGATATCTTTACGAACTTTGTGAGCACTCGGACCCATGGCTCAAACACATGGGTACTAGCTAAGCCAATGTATTAATCACAGGAAGGTGCCGATTTCATAACATTTTTCTGTTACATGATCTATTTAAATGTTATCTTTCTTCAGGCTTTTTTAAGACTGTAAAGTTTTATTAGTTAATTGCTATGAAAGAATATTTTGTACTGGTTTTGTTTCAGAATAAAATAGTTTAGTTTAATATTTTGAGACATTACAATATTTGTTCTTATATGTTTAGATCTAATATAAATAACTAGCTATTTTAGTTTTTTTTAATAATAAATACTTAGACAAATGACGAGGATTCAGTAAGTGACACAACTCCAGGCTTGGATGCAGTCCCACCCTCTTACAAATGCACATGCAGGATGTTTATTTTATTACATACATGTATTTATATATATATGAATCCTTACTCGCTGGTCTAATACTGACCATTAGGTTCCCGGTTCCTGGAATTGTGCCCGGTTATTAATGATAACAGAACATTCATACATCACTGGCGAAATGTGAGTGTACTGTCAGTTATATAGGTACTACAAGTCTACCTAAATAGGTGTACAAAATAATGAAACAATAGATTTATGTTTAATTATTTTGTTGGTTCTTGCAAGTCAACGAACTAAAAAGTCTCTAAAGCCTCATTTAGACGGGCATGCGGGCGGCGAGTAAAGGGCAACTCGACTGCCCGACCATGGACCATGCCTGGGTCGACGGCGCGTTGTATTCCACGCGCGCCTCAAAGAGCGTCAGCAAAATGACGGGGCCTCCTCTCTAGAGGGCCAAAGCCTGCCGGGGTCGCGGGACTTATCTCTTTACTGTGACCCCGGAACATAAAGGGCTATCGAAGGACACCGTGGATTTTAGTCAGTACAAGTCTGACAGTCCCTCCCGCCCTGCCCGTTGTGGGAGGACTCATTTGATGATTTTACCAAGCTAAAAAAAAAGCCTCATTTAGACGATACAAAAATTGCATGCGATTTGCGTTACATTGCGGAATATTGATAGACAATGAATTCAGTTAGAACTGTATGTTTTTCTTTTATTATTTTATTAGATCTATGTACAAGGTAACATATTGGTCGGATATAATTGAAATCCAAACACAAATAAGAAATAGAAAAACCTATACTTATTGATATTTATGTACCTAATTGTATTCTCGACGTGTCATTCTTTTATCAATACGTGCATCTGGCATACACAAAAGCACTTTGATATCAAACTATTGAATGCCGGTTAAGTGATGGAAAACATATCTTTAGGATATTTAATATTTTAAGGAAATAATCCTTGCAGTTATCCATATGATACTAAAGCTGTATACATGTAAGTACAATGTAAAAAAAAAAATCAAAATAAAAACAGTTATCATGTTCTACGTCTATTTAAAAAAAACTTTTTCAAAAAAAAAAATATAACCGACTTCCCACAAAAAGTTCAAAATAACCTACAAAAAAACTTTTCTTTCGAAAGTCGGTGACTTTCTTTTTTTATTTCTTTGACTTTTTGTCAAAAAAAATAAAACCGACTTCCCGTCGGTTTTATTTTTTTTTTGAAAAAGTTTTTTATTTTATCCTTTTTAGTTTCAATATTCAACCCAAATTATTGTCAAATACATAATTTTCTTCCATGTACTCTACACTAAAATATTGTAATCCGTAGCACCGGTAATAACATCGCCCATGTATGTACTCTTACACAATGAGCTAAATAAAAATGAAAACTACTGCACCAAACTAAATGAAAATTTTATGGGACCAAACGGCAGATATACTGTATCGAACAAAAAAAGAATCATCGAAATCGGACCAGAAACCTCGGAGTAATCGGTGTAGACAATGTTGAAAACTTTTTAGGTTTTTGTTGATTTTTGTTAATTTTTCAAAAAGTGCTAGTCCAATTTCGATAAAATTTTAATGGGACCATTCGGGAAGTATACCCTTTCCAACAAAAAAAGAATTTTTCAAATCGGTTGGTAAACCACGGAGTTATGCCGGAAAAAACATAAAAAAATATAAACGTCCGAATTGAGAACCTCCTCCTTTTGGAAGTCGGTTAAAAAGTTGGTTAGGTGCAGTCTGAGTTCTTGACTCCAATACCGCTAAATCTCAACACTTTCTTTCAATAAAAAATCATAATATCTTTAATACAAGACCCACAACTACGAAAAATATATATTCAAAAATCACATTGTATATATTCAATGTAATTAGTTGCCAAATTGACATTGATAAAGAATTTGTTTCACATATGTGATTTCCTGATTACTTAGCACTATTCAGCAGTGGACGTGTTCCGGCTGATGATGATGTGATGTTTGATGATAACAAAAAAATCTTTGACCTCCCATTTCTACATGGTGTAAATGGATGCCGATTTAGGGTGCTCCCACATTTATCGACGCGGAATCGGCTTAAGCCGGTCAAGAAAACCTTTATGCTCGGCTCGGCTCGGACGACGCGATCCGATGCGAATGGCATTAGTAACACCCTTATTACGTTGACATAAAGGTTTTCTTGACCGGCCGATTCCGCGTCGATAAATGTGGGAGCACCCTTACCGATGCATTTCCGAAGCTAACCACAATCCTCAGACAGGAGAAACTGACTACAGAAAGAAAATACAAAAAAAAAATACTACTCATATGCTTTTGCGATCTGAAAACTCCAAAAACTCGGAAATATCTGAAAATATGCATCTTACTCGTAATTCTAAAATCTTTACAAAACACATACTTTGTATGAAATAGAGAAGATTATGCTTACACTGTTTTATGTAACTTCCTAGGTACTAACACTATGCTGCGAATTGCGAAGAAATGTAGTACCTAATATTGTTGCTGTTATGCTTCTACTACCTGCCTAACTCACGCCGAAGCTTGCACGATGCATCACACCGTAAGTACATAAGGAAATACAATGCCTGCTCTTGCGCACGCTCGTCGCCATCTTGATGCTCAGCTCATTGTTACATTAGTTACGGACATAATTAAACATTAAGTTAGAATTTTATCGGGTTGAAAATATCACGTTATTTTTATTTCGTTTTTAAATGTTGTTTTTGTTTATATCTATTATAATATTTATTGTTAAAGAAGTCTAGACTTCGTCACGATGTTTTTATTAACCGAAAGAGCTGATAATGTCGTAGTTGCCGCGGAATACCTATTGACACTGACGGTTCTTAAATAAAGTGAGATTTGAGATTGTTATGTGCATCTTCAATTATAAGCTCGAAAAATTACTTAGGTACTATGCGAAAAAAATAGGTAGCTATTCCACTGTTTTTTTTGGGAAAGCTCAAAAAATGTTTTATAATCAAATATTAAATGGAGCAAACATGTGCTAGAGTGGAGACCGCGAATGGGCAAAAGGACGCCCTGCTGCAAGGTGAGTCGATGATTTAAGGAAGGTGGCTGGCAGTGGATGGATGCGGGTTGCCCAGGACTGGGATGGTTGGCGCTCTTTGGCTTACGTCCAGCAGTGGACGGCAATAGGCTGATAAAATACTAAAACGTGGGGGTTTATCAACGTTGTCTAATTCTGAATCTGTAGAATAATCAAGATTTCGTAACATAAGATTTATCTACCTACCTATTATTTAAGAAGATTCTTGGACTATCGGAGCATATCAGAACATTCGGAAAAATAATTCTTTTACGATCTACAAGTAGTTGTCTGGGTGTTTGTGTATGTGAGTCTCTCAGTTTGTGATTGCACACGATACAGGTAAAAATCCCAAAGAAAGGCAATATTTTAAATGAAATAGGTACCATCTTCCTACCTCTCTAATAGCACCTGCTTTAACTTCGCAAGGGCGCAATTTACTAATGAAGAAAATGAGAAATGGAAAAGAGTAACATTTACAAAAAACATGTCCCTGTTTATATAAAAAAAGCATTTGCCAATTTGATCAGCCCATTCTCGAGTTGTGCGCCAAGCAACAAAAGCTATTTTTAACGACTTCATACATGTATAGAAAATGAAAATATATTTAACTGTAAATAAGGTTAATTCTGTATTATTTTTTTTAATTTTCGCTCGTCTTCAACAAAATGTCTTGAAACAAACTTGTTTATTTTTTAACTTGTAAATAAAAAATATCGTCTATTAACAGCATGTTAAGTACGGAACCCTAAGGCATATCGTCGACCTCGCAGATTCCTACGAGTTTACATCAGGCGCATAGAAGCTGCAGCGTAGACATCCGCCCCGCCACGAGCAGCCGATGCAGCAATATTCAATTAATTTGAATAGTAATTTCATTTAGTTAATTTTAAGTAATTTTGTGTCATTCCATATTCTTGTATCGAATAGGTTTCACCAATTTTAATTGTAGTTTTTCTTTAATTAAATTAGTTTATAAAATCAATTGGTTTTTTTTCGATCCACCGTCTGCAGTATACGTAATTGGCGCAGTTGGTAGGACGTGATTAGCATGAGTGTTAATTGAATGGTTTCAAATAATAATAATTCATGCTTATCAAAATATGTATTTTACCAAAACTGTAGCGTTAGCACATCGTTGCACCGCTACGAAATGATGCGCCTACGTCTCGTCTACGGCGAATGCTACGCCGCGCCTACGATGCGAATGCTACGCCGCGCCTACGATGCGACTGCTACGCCGTGCCTACGGTGCGACTGCTACGCCGTGCCTACGATGCGACTGCTACGCCGCGTAGTCACGTCGTAGAACGGGACTTGTCTCAGGTAATGTAT
The DNA here is from genome assembly GCA_950005045.1 of Agrotis exclamationis. Taxonomy (NCBI): domain Eukaryota; kingdom Metazoa; phylum Arthropoda; class Insecta; order Lepidoptera; family Noctuidae; genus Agrotis; species Agrotis exclamationis. The sequence continues at coordinate 10,335,723 of OX465425.1, read as the reverse complement.
TAATTTAATTCGATTAAGGATAAAGAAAACACCGCTTGTTTAATATGTATAGTTATTTTGTCGTTCATGGTAAAGTCATTCAACACGCAAATACAATGGTTTAACAGCTGTGTAATGCTTACTGCATCTATGTTTAGGAACGCGTTTTTAGCATTTTTTTTCGTTAACACCGAAATTATATGCCATTTTATTATGCAAATTAGTGATTTCATCTTCTGATCAGAGTGGGTTTAAGTACCGAAGCCTTTGGGGTTGTGGGTAATTCCAAACATGCACATACGTGGTCACCAGTGGATACCTAAGTATTACTTTTTTTTTGTTGAGGTGGCGTGATCGCCTTGGGCCACACTTTATTTTCGTCTTAGTCAATTCAGCTACTTCTGTTTTCATTCTGAAACCTTCGTTTTTATTTGGCTTTTTAACCAGACCATTTAACTAAATTATTAGAAAAATTAAAACAATTATTATCATTTCAGTTCCCTAAAATTTGGTACTCTGACAGATGATTTAATTAGGTACCTACAATAATTCACTAAGAGCAAATCTATTTAGAGCGCGGTTTTTAGGGTTCCGTAGCCAAATGGTAAAAACGGAAGTCTTATAGATTCGTCATGTCTGTCTGTCTGTCCGTCCGTATGTCACAGCCACTTTTTTTCGAAAGTATTAGAGCTATCCTGTTGAAACTTGGTTAGTAGATGTATACGTATATTGTGTGAACCGTATTAGGATTTTCACACAAAAATAATACAAATTTTGGGGGTTCCCCCCGTAATTAGAATTGAAACACAATTTTTTTTTCACCAAACCTGTACGTGTGGGGTATCTATGGATAGGTCTTTAAAAATGATATTGAGGTTACTGATAGCATTTTTTTCTAAACTGAACAGTTTGCGCGAGAGACTTCCAAAGTGGTAAAATGTGTATCCCCCCCCCCCTGTAACTTCTAAAATAAGAGAATGATAAAACTAAAAAAAAATATACATGTAGACCTCAACAAAAACTTCAAAAAAAATTGGTTTGGATGAGATATAGTTAGCAGTTTTTGAGATATAGTACATTTTCAAAAACCGCAAACATAACTTTTTCACTCATACAAACACTATAAAAAACAAAGTTATTTTTATTGTTTGTGTATATTACAAACTATTCTCAATATAATTATATCCCTAATCTATGCTTGCTACTACGGAACCTTAGGAATTTCTCCTGAGTCGTAAATTGACATCGTATTATACTAGGTATGTCGAAACATAATAATAATATGTCGAATTGAGGATATTTTAGTAGCCCAATGATTCAATGCTTTAAATGATTATAAATGCTCTTTAGAATATATATATAATTATATATGTATGGCTTACGAGTATGTCTGTCATCTCACCTTAGTTTCAAAGGGTAATTGAACCAATCAATTATTATTAAATCATTCTTTTCGTCCTCTGTGACTTTCCTCAAATGCTTAAATATTCTTAAATCAAGTTTTGCACTTCAATTTTACACCTCAGTCTGTTGTTTTTTTTTATGTCATTGATGCTTAATAAAATATATTAAAAGTTTTATGGTTATAACAAGTCAACATATTTTTATTTATTTGTTGATTGACATTTACTGTACCATTAACAGTTTGGTATTCAAAAATGGCTGAAAATGCAATTAATTGTGCATCTTATGTTTTATTGGTTGTGTTGTTTTGTGGGTAAAATATATCTCCATAAAAATTACTGTGTTCACTATAGAGGTACTTACCTGCTTTAAAATGTTTAGCACTAATCAATTGGTAATAAATAATATTTTTTTAGGTGACGAAACTAATCAGGAAGACTTCTTGTTTTATTTAAATGATATATAAAAGCATTATACATTTTATTATGCGCTAATTTACTTGAATTAGTAAATATGTACTTAAGAATGCCAATTCATGCAAAATAAACATCTGTTGGTAATTTTTTAAAGTGTATACTGTATAACCCTACTGTTTATTGTATATATTTTCGTTTTCCAGTTATGTATGAAGCTTTACAATAAAACAATAACAGTATTCATTAGCTACTTAGCGGAGTCATCAAACAAACAATGTTTACATCTTTGTCGGGCTTTAATAGTTAACTTTTATGGTCAATGGCCGCTTTAAACTGTGTTAAAACAAATGCCGACTAGATTATGACTTTTTTACTACTGGACCAAAAAGCTTAGGAATTGGTCTCAGGTACCAACCACATTTTGAGTCTATGAAAAATAAACTAGTGTAAGTATGAAAAATCCGACTTCCTACTAATATTATAAGCTTAAAAGTTTGTGAGGGATGGTTTGATGTCTTTTACTATTTCACGCAAATACTACTGAATATATTCGAGTTAGACGCTGGCTACAGAGACTTAATAATGACACTAAATAATCGGTTTTAAATTTTCTAGAACAAGGATTTAATAAGTGCATTGATTTCGCGCTTATTTATATACTAGAAAAATATCAATCAAACTGGTTGTTTTGGGTATACAACCAAGTTAGTTTTTTGTTTTGTTTCGCATATTTCGTCACTGTTGCTAGCGCTATAATTGATCATGGTGCTTTTCACCCGTATTCAAAATCTATATATATATAAGCAAAAGGTCACTCACTCATAGGACACGAAATCTCGGAAACTACCAGTGCTAGGGGTTTAAAATTTTGCAAATGGGTTCTTTTTAGGACGTAGGTACTCGCTAAGAAGGGATTTTGCGATATTACGCCCCTAAGGGGTTGTTTTTGGGGTTGACAGTTTGTATGAAACTTTTTTGCTACAAGTACTAGAAGTTTTAAATTCTGCATGCGGGTTCTTTTTAGGAAATAGGTGTTACTTACGAAAGGGGTTTTTAGAAATTCGACCCCTAAGGGGTTGTTTTTGGTGTTGATAGTTTGTTTGAAACTTCGTTATTATAAGTGTTAGGAGTCTCAAATTTTGCATGGGGCATATTTTTAGGAGGTAGATGCTCACTTAGACGGGATGTTGCGAAATTCGACCCCTAAGGGGTTATTTTTGGTGTTGATTGATAGAGGTCTCAAATTTTGCATGGGGATTCTTTTGAGGACATAGGTGCTCACTAAAATGGGATTTTGCGAAATTTCACCTCTAAAGGGTTGTTTTTGGGGTTGATAGTTTGTATGAAACTATGTTACTACAAGTACAAGGAGTTTCAAATTTAGCATGGGGTTTCTTTTTAAGACGTACGTATTGCTTAAGACGGGATTTGCGAAATTTCACCTCTGAAGGGTTGTTTTTAGGGTTGATAGTTTGTATGAAACTATGTTACTACAAGTACAAGGAGTTTCAAATTTAGCATGGGGTTTCTTTTTAAGACGTACGTACCTATTGCTTAAGACGGGATTTGTGAAATACGACCCCTAAGGGGTTGTTTTGGTGTTGATAGTTAGGTGTGTCAAATTTTGCATAATGGTTTCTTTTTAGGAAATAATTACTTACTAAAGCGGGATTTTGCGAAATTCGACCCCTAAGGGGTTGTGTTTGGGCTTGATAGTTTGTATGAAACTTTGTTACTACAAGCACTAGGAGTTTCAAATTTTGCATGGGGGTTATGTTTAGGACTTTAATGCTCACTAAAAAGGGATTTTACGAAATTCAACCCCTAAAGGGTTGTTTTGGGGTTGAGAGGTAGAAGTTTCAAATTTTGCATAGGGATTCTTTTTAGGACGTAGATGCTGTCTATGACGGGATTTTCTGAAATTCTATCCCTAAGAGGATGTTTTTGGGGTTGATAGTTTGCATGAAACTTCGTTATTACAAATGCTGGGAGTCTCAAAATATGCATAGAGATTTTTAGGACGCGGCCATCGCAGACTTTCGGTCACGCCGCAATCGCGGCAGGCATGCTAGCGAAAGAGTAGGCGGGACGTGTGAGGGAGAGGACAGCGTCCACCTTACAACCCAGTCGCAGTGTTAGACGTCCACTGCGACGGACGTCGCAAGACGATCTCCGGCCACCGTAGGCGCGGGCATGTGGACGGCGAGTAATGGGCGACTCACTGTCCGACCATTGACCATGCCCGGGTCGACGCGACGGCGCGTTATGTTCCACGCGCGCCTCACAGAGTGTCAGCATAATGACGGGGCTTCCCCTTAGAGGGCCAAAGCCTGCCGGGGTCGCGGGACTATCGAATACCGTGACCCTGGAACGTAAAGGGCTATTGAAGGACACCGTGGCTTTTAGTCAGAACAAGTCTGACAGTCCCTCCTACCCTGCCCTGGGTGAAAGGACTCATTAGATGAATTAAACACGCTAAAAAAAAGATGCTCACTAAGACGCTGTTTTTTCTTGATAGTTAGGACTCTCGCTTATGGGTTTGTTTTAGGACGTAGATGCTACCTCAGGCGGGATTTAGCGAAATTTGAACCCCTGAGGGGTTGTTTTTGGGTTGATAGAATTTTTGTTGGATATTGATTTAGATTTTCCAAAAGTATCCCATAAGAAGGGGGTGGCCGGGAGTAGAAATTCACAGATAAAAAGTTCGAAATACGCGCAGACGAAGTCGCGGGCGAACTGCTAGTAATCATATAAAAATGTATACTTACCTACTGGGTATAAAAATGCGAAATTTTGTGAGATTGTCTGGATGTATGGACGTTTGTTATTTTTTCACGTAAAACAAATGTTTGTATTTAGCAATCCGGTAGTATATAACCTGAATTTATACATGGGGAATTAATCCCGCTAGTAAGAAACTGGGGAACAAATCTAAGCGGGCGACAAGCATTCCTATATGTTATTTCAAGAATTTAATTTTTCGATTGGCCTTACTTAACAATACTTAGTTAAAGTTAAAATAGGGATATGCAAGCAAGAGTTATGTGGTCAAGATAATAATAATATAAGTAGGTACCTTTATATTATATATACAATTATATTGCATATTATATCATGAAGTAAACAGACCATCAGCTATTCAGCTTAAATAGTCTGTAGGTTCATTTAAATCAGAGCTGTAATAATTTATTAATAGACCTATAAAACTGCCTCCGATATAGTAGGTAATAGTACAGTAAAAGTACGTTTTTTTTTCAAAATTGATTTATACCTATATATGCCTAATGAGGAAAAATAGACGATATAGATAGATAACTCAATTTCGGAAAAAAAATTGGATACGTCTATTTTACTACTGGGGTTAAAAGTATAGAATATTTTTACTGGACGTCACCCAATGCCCAGCAGCATGCCGATTCTTTGGCCAAAATAATTCAATTTGATGCTACTAACACGGCAAATTAATATCGGATTTTTAATTGATTATGTATGCTACTTTGCAAGGTGTCTTTGGGTCAATGAAATTAAATTATCTCAGCAATGAATTTCCGTGTAAAGTGTAAAATATTTGGGATGTTTATCTAATATGAATCTCTAGGAATTACCGTTCTGTTGGGAAATTCTAGACCCTAGATCGGTTGTTGGTGGGGTTACACCGCCAAACAGAAAGATATAATTATGAACTAAAAGTATTTTATTTTTGGCTAGCAAATACTGCTGAAATAACATCCAAAACAATGGTTTCGGTAGTCATCACTATAATGAATCATTTCGTCGGTATGCGACAGACACAGTGTGGAAATCAATAATTTTCTTCCAGTCCTTATCGTTATCAGTCCATTCATCGTATAGGTTATGTATTCACTGAACAATGGCATAATAGAACGACGGGATTTATTTCCAGACTGGACATAAAATACCTACTAGTTTATTTCATGTGTTGCATTTGAATACTAGTACCTAGCTAGTACCTACTTTTTAGCTACAACATATTTCATGTCATGTTTGTATCAATATCGAAGTGAAGATTAAAACATTATTAGTCTACTTAACCAAATACTAATATTTATACGTAAGCTATGGGTCGGCCAAAAGTAGATGGATGGTGATGCCTTTGAAAATGGTATCTACGAGTATTATTATGAATTAATGCTTCATTATGATAGAAATAAAGCTAAAATTCTATAATCATATACATAAGTAAAAACAATTTAATTCTCTAGGATTGTTTAGATATGCAAAGAAACCCTTATCATTAAACCAAAATTCATAATTGCACTAATTGGTGGGTATTTCCAAAACAATAATCTATTTACTTCTGCAGCGTAGGGTATGTCTACCGTAAAACCAAAATTTTACAACCTTTTTATTTTAATCAAAGTTCTAGAAATCAAAATTCATGTTGTACATGAATTTTGATTTCTAGGCGAAAGGAGTATGATGGTGGGTGGCGTTCTGTAGTTGTTGTCTACCTCTACGGGGAGGAGGCGTATGTCTTTTAATGGATACACGTTGGTTTCCTCCTGGAATATATTATTATAATTGAAAAAGATAAAAACCTGGATTGGGCTGTGTCTGGTAGTTAGGTTTCTTCATCCACTCGTAAGGGGAACGTGGTGGAGCTGGCGGCTGCGCAGGTCGCGAGCCCGGGGAGCCTTCACTAGGGCTGGCCAGGTCGCCTCGCGCTGGGGAAGGCATATCCGCGATTTCTCGCTCCCCAGGCTCTCTCTTCGGGAAGTGATGAGGATCCGGCGCCCATTCTCCACCCGCGGGCGCACCATTCCACGCACACCACTGTTGCTCCTCAAAGTTTTGATGTTGCCAGCCGTACCAGCCGCTGCCGTACTGCCCGCCCTTGCCTTGGTACATGGCGAGCGGATTAACGTAATTCACCATGCTTCGATCACCGTCCGAGCATCGCACATACACTCGCAGTCACAACACCACCGTTCTGTTAACAGGTGCCGGCACGAGAATCGAGATACACCACACGCGACGTAGCGGACGCGACTGAGCGAAACGACGGAGGCTAGCGAGGCCGACGGAGTAGAAAACGGGAGGGACGATGACGGAGTCGGAGGGCGGTGTCGGCGGCGGCCAATGAGAGCGGCCGCGCGGCCCGGCCCGCCCCGGGCGCCCGGCCCGGTGCCCGCCGGCCGCACTCCGCCGTACTCTGCCGCACTCGCGTTTCATTTGCCTAATTACTACAAAAATAATGAACACTGCCACATAATGAAGTGAGCCTTTGTGAGAAATTTCTTCAGGTATTTTTTTATGTTTTGCATTGCAATTAAACAGCTTTAAACGAGCATTCATCAAATCTGCTTATCTGACTAAATATCTAGGTAATAAAGTAGTAAGTACCCGAAAATTGCTTCTTCTTTATTATTATTTACTTCTTTAATCATACTTACTATGTTTGATCAATATACTAACACAAGCTCCCTCTGAGAACATAGACAATAAACCTAGTGTATAAATTACACAAAGTAATTCACTTGGCTGGGTTCGAACCTACAACTCTTGAGTCGAAGCCACCATTGGGCCACCATGTACTGCTCTCTATTGCCTTCTACATAAAAATACAAGAAATAAAATAAACTAGTTGGTTACAATCCAATATTTATTGTCAATCCTGTCTCTTTAAAGCTTATTTATTTATTCTATTGGGTAATAAATATTCCTGTATGTAATAAATGCGTGTGTATGTTTGTTTGTGTAAATATGTTCCGTTTTTACGCCTAACGGCGGAAACGATTACGATGGTTTTTTGGACAAATATAGATGATACCCAAGAGATGATTATAAGCTATATACGAGCGAAGCTGCGACCAGTAGTTAGTAATTAAAAAAGCATTTATAAATACTGAATATAACTTGAACTTCTTACTAGTCATTAATCGAGAATGACCTTTTAAATCTTCCCTATTCAGTTTTTTTAAGAATAAAGAATAAATGTTTTTCCTTCAAGAATTACCCAGTTAGTCACTAACAGCAATTGATGGCAATAAGCTCTCCCGCTATTACATATAAATAAGACATAAACAGAACTTTCTATCTTTACTTACAAGTTACATCTTAAAAAAAAAACGTTGCACAACAATACGAATTTCTCCCGTGTCGTGAGTACGTTTACAAACATAAAAACTCACATACACAAACACCCAGACCCGGAACAACTACGTGTAGGTCATACAAATATTTGTCCCGTGCCAGCATCGAACCCGTGACACGCTGCGCAGCAGTCGATCGCTCAACCACTGCGCCAACAGTGCCGTGAACGTGCAAAAAGGGGGTGTACTATTAGAGTATACCTCTGCCTAACTCATTGGGATTACAGTCGTGATTATAATATAACAGAAAAAATCTAATTACTCCGTTACAGATTTAAAAAAAATGTCAAATAGTTTTCTTTTGTTACGTAGGTAAACCAAATTTGACGAAGATGCGACGCCTTTAGACCTACCAATACGTCACAAGCAAGTACCTACAGTTATACTTGCTTCTGGCGTCACGAGCCCCAACTGTACCTATAAAATAATATGATGACGGTATCATTAAAATGCAAATCTAATTAAATAAAATTCCACATAGTTTCAGATAAAAGTTCCCTCACGGTCACAAGAGGCCCTAGCACGAATTCCACTTTTTTGACTGTACTTCTTAATTGAAGAATGTACGAAGTAAAATGTATGGAAAATGAACAAAAGAAGAATTTTGAAAATCTGATTTGATTACTACGCCAATTATTGGCGGAGTAATCGCGTAACAAACACACAAAAAACACACCGTCGAATTGATAACCTCCTCCTTTTTAGAAGTCGGTTAAAAAAAACTCACATTTATTTTACGTCACAAAAACGTGAATGAGTTTTCACGTTTTTGTATGTGATTTGCATGTGATCTAAACGTAAATCTAATACTTTGATTTTAAAATTGAAAATAGTCATCATCTGCCAGTATTCTTGGTCGCAGGATTGTCTCATCAGGTAACAACGGCAGGCTATTGAAGGATCACCCCTGCAAACATCAGCCCTGGGTGGGAGGACTCATTTGATGATTTTACCACTATAAAAAAACCTGTATGCTTCCACTGCTGGACATAATACTCGAATTTATTATTTAATTAACTGCCTCTTTTGTCCAACAGTCGCAAAGTATGCTGAGCACGAGGTTCCAGGTTTGATTCCCATGTCAGACAAAGAGTTATTGTGTTTTTCCATTAGGGATTTCTTAGTAGCAGCCACGGAGACTGGAATTGTGCCCGTTTGATGGCAATAGGCTCTACTTACTCTTATTGCATGGGACTTAAACATAACTGCGGTTCTAAAAGGCCACTTACCAATATTCCTACTGATTCACTTTGTGAATTAATAAATAGATGAATGGCCAATGACGTAACTGGAAATTTACACATTAGAAAAGTGTTTGTTTTAGTGAAGGCAAAATGTAGGTTTTCTATTTATTACTCTTCAGCCTAACCATGTGGGGATTAAAGGCGGTATGTTATATTATCTCATAAAGATTATGTTAAATGCAGACACGATATAAATGAATTCAATCGAAATGTAATTTTTGCTGAAAATTTCATCTTTCGTTAGAGATACCATTACCACGTGGGCGTCCACCCACTAGGTGGGCAGACGATCTTATGAAGGCCACAGGATCACGCTGGATGCAGGCCGCTTACAACCGGTCCTATTGGAAGTCTAAAGGGGAGGCCTATGTTCAGCAGTGGACGTCTTACGGCTGATATGATGATGACGATGATGATACCATTACCTAGATAGGTACTCTTTCATTTTCGATTAAAAGATCGGCGGCCTATTTACATGAAGTTTACTTCACGTAGTATGACTTACAGCCGCTAACGCCTCACCCTTATGTAGGTTCCAGTCATGGCTATACGAGCACATTTTAATACCACGCATGCTACCTGTTTAATAGTACCTAAACTATTTATCTAAAAAAGGAAAGAGTAAAAGATTTTTCTTAAAACAAATGTCTAGTCAAAGGTGCCGACCGACGGCGCGGCGGCGGCGTTTCAAAGGGGAATATTTTGTTATTGTTATGTATTGTTTTCTATTGTCTTCCTCAATGAACATTTGTGTTTACCTACCACGGAATAAGCGTCCTATTGTCTCAACTAGCAGGTACGTCTGCCTACCTATACCTACATAATAGGTATAATAGATTTTAGGTACTGTATGCATGGAAATTCCCGATACCTTGTATATAAGTACGGCGTTCCCCTAAATAAAGTTTCGAAATTAATTTCTAAGTGAAGTTTCGTAATTATCTCATGAGAACGTCATTTTAGAAGTACTCCTTGTATTGATTTGATCCAGGTTATAAACTATCTGTGTACCTACTTAATTTCACTTTTGAATAAAAGAGTAACAGACATTCATCCATATATCCTCAGAAACTTTATTTAACATTTACTAGTAAAATTAGTAGTCATATTTACAAGAGCTTGAGCTTAAGGTGAATGCTCCAGGGTAGCCCGCGAAATTCAAAATTTCTTGGGTTTTTTGCAATTTGCAGGCCAGTGCTAGGTTGTATGTTGATTAAAATATTGATCGCGGCTGTAAGACGTCTGTAGTTACAGAATTATAATCAACAAAATCATCAATACAACGCTCTAAGTTCATAAAGCTTCAGGAATAACTTTTTATGTTATTTTTTGTTCCTGAAGCTTTATGAACTTGGAGGGTTGTATTGGTGATTTTGATGATGATATTTCTGTAACTACATACGTCTTACAGTCGCGATCAATATTTTAATCAACATACAACCTAGCACTGGCCTGCAAATTGCAAAAAACCCAAGAAATTTTGAATTTCGCGGGCTACTCTGGAGCATTCACCTTAATGTAATCCGTTCTATAGATTTGACACTTAAAAATACGTACCTACATAACGTCAAAAATGACAAGCTCACAGCCTCACAGCTAAATGCAAATAAAGAATACTTACTAAAAATAAGTGTCGTAGCCGCGTAGCAATCTCGTAGCAATAGATTTCATTTCGTAGCCATTCGTTTTAAGTTACAATTTCATTACTTGAATGCCTTTCCGTAAATACTTTAGTTAATCTGACAAGATAGGTTTACTTCATTGGTTTTACCTTCGCATACTTGCACTACTTGCAGTTTGATCGATTATTTATTTAGTGTTAATTTTTCACTCTATTTGTCATTTCGAACTATGTTCGTTAAATCTCTTCTCTATAATAATAATATAAACAATACAGACGTTAATCGAAATTGTCTTTAATGAAAACGAGCCATCCAACTAAGCAATAATGCATCCATGCTGATAACGTCGCGATATATCCATTACTGTTGTAACAACTACCTATGTATCGAATCTAACGAACTATTTCCTAAAAACAACATCAATATCGGTTCAGTCCAACGCGAGCTGATCGTGGACTAACATTTATTTTAATTGTACATACAAACATACGGGTCAAACTGAGAACCTCCTTTTTTAAGTCAGTTATGAATGAATGAATGAATGATTTATTTGCCAGAATATAGGTGTACAGTTAGATGGTAAATTAAGGTTTAAGTCTCACTATATTCGACTTACAAGTCGTGCAAATATTTAAATTACTGACATGCATCATAGAGAAGTTGAGGGTTTATTGATATTACTGTTAATACTATCATGTCAATGAAAAATATACAAATCATTAACGTAAAATACTTACAGTCTAGTGTTAATAAGTTAGCACAATCAATACATGTCAATAAATTATTAAGAAGATAAATGTCAATTTTAATATTTAAAACTAATCTATTAAGTTAAGTTAAAATACAGTCAAGGCTTTATTAAATTATTACATCTAGGTCAATAAATAACTAAGTAAATAAATGACAATTAATTACAATTCTAGATTATTTATCACAATATATCAAATGGATTTCAGTTTCAAATAATCATCTATTGAATAAAAACATCTCTCACATAGCCAATTATACAATGTCCTATTAAATTCTAAGTTATTCAATTTATGAAATTTTTTTGGTAGGTTGTTATAAATTTTCACTGCCATGTTGTAGCAGTTTTTGTCAATTATCTTTAACCTACTTCGAGGAATAATTAAGGGTTTTTGCACTATCTTCCTTTTAAACTGGGCCTTGTCGTCCTTTTCAAAAAGAGACAGGTTGTTTCTGACAAATTTACACAATTCAAAAATGTATAAGTATGGAAGTGTTAACAAATGTTTTTTAATAAAAATTGGTTTGCAGGAATCGGTCCAGTTAAAAACAAAGTGCTTGGATTTACCTACTAACATAAAAAGTATTTTTTTCGATAATGTTTTTAGGATCGTTGTAATGCTGTTAATGTTATTTTCATAATTTTGATTAGTATTGTTTCAAGTGTTGGAAAAGCGTGTATGGCGTTATTACAATCTGGCGCTAGTACAGGTTTTGTTCATACTTACCATAGATGCAAAGAACAATGGAAGTTATGAGGAATAATGTAACAAAGATTATTATGCTTGTTCACTATGTTCACCCATATAATAGTAACATACGCTCAGTAGTCCAGATAGTACGTAGGTACCTACTAATTAAACATAATGTCTTTTTTTTAATTCAAATCCCTTAGCACAAGATTTCCGTATTTTACCAACAGTTGAAGTACTTACGTCGTTTATTGTTTTGAAATGAAAGAGCGCCTCTAGTGTACGAACGAGGAACAATTTTTCAAGGTATAATTTACGCAAAATTTACGGCACAAACACGTGTAAAGTCGTGCTAGGGCCTCCGACCTCTTTCAAAAACATGGAGATTGTTGCAATTGTTATAATCTATTATCTTGTTTATAAAATAAAATCTTTTAGCGATACCTAATGACTAGTATGAAATAAATGGCAGTGTTATAACATAATGCAAAATGTGTTGCTAAGCTCATAACTCGAAAACGGCTGGACCGATTCGGATAATTCTTTTTTTTTGTGTTTGTACTGTGGCATACGTCCCGTCCCAATGTACGCTGCCGCGATAATGTAGGAAGGGAGAGGTAAGGGAATTTTAATAAAGTAGCCACTACGAATTCTGTATTTGGTTTATTGCAGGCATTGAAGCTAAAGAAATACAACAATTTAGTATAATGTAACGGTCCTAAAGACCTGTAAAGGTAACAATTTAAATCTAAATAAATACATTACAAACCTTTATCAGGGTAGACAGTGTTTGAAGTATTATAACAATTTTAATAAAAATTCAATCCTGTTGCAGGAAGTATAAATATAGGACACATAACTGAGTTTACTTTATAAATTAAATATGCAGCAAAGAAAATATCAGCACAGGAGCTGTTGCAAGGCGTCGTAAAATTGTACTGACCAAAAAAGAATAGAAGATGAATGAATGACAGACTGAAATTCCAAATATAAATGTTTAAATTTTAAAAATCGAAATAGATAAATAAAAAAGAAAGAGGTTGAAGGAACAGAGGTGGAATGCCCACTCTGTTACAGTACCCATCAGGACCGGGTTCTAGGGGACTTCCACCCGTGCGAAGCCGGGATGGGCCGCTAGTTACTGATAAAAAAATAGTGATTGGTTGATCATTTTTGTAAGAATAGTACCTAGTTTGTGTATCTTCGTCTTCAGGATGATCGCGAAACTTTGATTTATCCAAGCAACTGCCACTGTTTTGGAGGCATGCCAATGAATGTGGACGCAATAGGTTTCGGCAGTTGTAGGTAAACGAGGTCACCTTTGTGCTCCATATCAAAACAGTGGTTGAGCGATTGACATTAGCGCTGCGTGTCGCAGGAATTCCCGCACGTACAAATATGTTTATGTGTGGGAGTTTAAACGTTTAGGAAGTTAATGTGACGGACAACGTTTAAAAAAAAACAACTGTATTTGAATCACTAATAATAAGTATGTAAGTACCTAGAGTACCTACTCGAAGGACTTAGCTCTCTAGCACACAGAATAGATGACCTCTTTTATCTGTTCTGTGGTCACGCAAGTACTTACTCACAATCTGCTTAAATATTTCAAAACGTACTGAGCTGGTATTCATAAACCTAGTATCAGTTGAACAGATTACTGGCATAAGGAATTGATGTAGCATTGTTCTTGTGATGGATCATGGCGGTGAACAATACTATTTTGTTATAAAAGCAATGGTTTAATGCGTTAATGAAAGATACTCGTAAAAATTCTCTCAAAAAACATGAAAACAAACAAATGAGAATGAACTGAGCAATACCTACCTAAATGAATGGTCTCTTATGAATGGTCTCTTCAATAGAATATTGGAAATTTACAAGGGGCGAAATTAATATTGTAGGTCAATTCAAATCAATTCAAATAGATATAATAATAATACATTAATTATTTTCTCACCACAATATTTAAGAGATTACATGGAAATATTGTTTAGTATTATAAAAATACTCCAATATTGTGGGAGACTGGTGCCTAAGCTAGGCTAATAAGTAGCTTGTGTTATAGGAGCCCATTAGGAGCCAATTGGTAAGTTTGGTCCTCAATGTACTTCTGGTGAGAGGATGTAATATGGAGAAGACTATGGATTTTATTAATCAAATCAAATGCATTTATTTAAAATAGATTACAGGCACTTTTGAATAGTCAAAGACATAAAAAAATTATACCTATACTAAAAAATTATGGTGCTACAGTCCCAGTCACAAGACTTAAAAACTGTGAAAGTACCGTAGATGCCCGTTCCAAGGAGAGTATATCACTATGGAGAAGAACGGGCAAGAAACTCCATGGACACTCTTTTTAGATCGCCAAAATTATTACAAAACCTTTGTTACATCATTCATTTTGAGATGGTAAGTAAGATGTAGCACGGTAAAAAATACAAAAAAAATATAATTCGGAAACATTCAATAATTAAACCGTGGCACCTAAGAGATGACCAGTATCAACAGACTGACAGCACCCGTTCAGGCCGTTCACGAACATGACATACGTATCAGCACCATTCTGCTCAACCGTTTTGACCGGGAGCTAAATGATCCGACACACGTGCCACCATCAGCGAGTGATTTGAGTGAGCACGACATTCTCTCAATCACGGGCAAAATCGAGTCAATAATAATTAAGCAAGTAGTACATAGTACTCACACATCTCTATAATATAAAAATGGATCGCTAAATGTGTTGAAAACGGCTGGACCGATTCGGATAATTCTTTTTTTGTTGTTTTGTTGAAGTCGGTTCTTTTTTTAAGTTTTTATTTTACCGTATTTAGTTCAGATATTCAACAAAAATCTTCGTATAATAATCGGCGTCTTTAGAAATATTTAATCCAAGTCAGCAACAAAAACGAATCTATGCGGTCAACGTCACGAGATATCCATGATTGTTATATACTGAAACCTTCCCTAGAATGTAACAAATACTTTTGTGAAAACCGCATCAAAATCGGTTCAACCAAACGCGAGAATATCGCGACCAAACATACAATCGACTTTGAAAATCTACAACCCAAGTAGGCAAAAAACTCCCTATCTCAAAAACTACTGAACCGGTTTTGATGAAACTTGCAGTGTAAGTTGGATAATACCTAGTACAACAAAAAAAGAATTACTTAAATCGGACTTGTAGTTCCGGAGATATGCGAACACAAACATAAAAACATACATACACTTTTGAAAGGCACATTTGTTCAGACGCTGATATAGACTAACATATATGAAAACTGGGCAGTTCTGAAAATATTACATACATACGGGTCGAATTGATAACCTCCTTTTTTTGAAGTCGGTAATAAAAAAAGTTTAAGAAATCGGTCAAGCGTGAGTTGGCTTAACGGAATATCGCCGCCATCTTATTCACGTCAACGGTCCATCTGCAGGCGTAGCATGGCGCCGTAGAAAGGGGTTTTGTCGACGGAAGAATAGACAAAATGACAGAACGTAGAAATAATTTTAGCATTTTAAGCATGGTAATGTAAAAAATATAGAAAATAAACGTTCTATTCTTCAATAGTGTACGAATGGTGTCATATTTGTGCAAAAAAACAGTCGATTTGTTTAGAAATAACGATGAAATAACTTTGTCTTTTCTTCGTAGAATAGAGATAGAATCGCCATACTACGCGTGCTGGCCGAAATGCATCAAATTTTAAAGTGCATCTAAACTTGGAATTGGATTGGTACGATTTCTTGAAAAAAAAGTATTGAAATCCCACCAAAAACATACCTGTGAAAAAGGGGGCCAAGTTCCTATCTGCTAATTGTTTGCCTAAAAAAGGGTTGAAATCCAATCCAATAGGTACCAAGTTTAGATGCACTCATTAATTTCTCATCTCACTTAACAAAAGACAATGCAACTTTTCCTTTGACTGCTGGTCCAAAAATATGAAACCTATTGTGCACAATTGAAACCTATTCCAAACGAAAGATCTTACCATTTCTTTCAACTTTTACTATGGGGCCAAATAAATCTATCCCAGTAAAAAAAAGATACAGGGTAACAAAAATATTAAAAAGTGTGTTTTTTTTTCACCTAATTATTGGTTTTGTTGGTTAATAGTACATTTAAAACTTGAACTTAAGTAAGATTACTTAAATATTCTTAAATAACATAATTATACATACCTATTTAAATCTAAATATTTACATAAGATACTAAATTAAAATTAAAACTAAAAATATTATTAAAATAAAAATAAAATCACAAAAAGGGGAAGAGACACTTAGACGTCAAAGAACTCCTACGCATCACTGTCATCCGGGAACGTGCCCAGAAGACTGGCAGCATTGCCACGTTGGATGGCAATGCTTATTCTTTGACCAAAGAAAGAACCAGCCCTCTGATTACGCGAAGTGTCTATCAGTCGGCGAGATATCTCCTTAAAAAGGATACGCGCACTCGGACCCCATGACCTGAGCGTTTCGACCCCAAACGGCTCAAAACTGTAGCAACCGTTAAGATTACAGTATTTGCGCCGTTTGAGGTTCTCAGCAGCCGCAGCAGCAGCGCCAGCACAGCCCGCCGGGCTTGCAACTGGGATGGCGTAAGGTTTTGTTTGTTTTAAACAGATTTGGGTCTGGCTTTGTTCTGGAACTACTTCAGGTAAGTCTTCTCCAGGTTGATGTTGTGCTTCAGTTTGCTCTGAAGCAACTGACTGTTCCTGTACGACCTCAAATTGATGAACAATAGGTTGATCTTCATCCTCCGCATTACGCTGAGGCGCCATCTCCACGAGCGAGAGAATCGCGGCGATATTATCGCGCCCGGCATTGGTCGAGGCCATGCTGCGGGGCGAGATGGAGTGGGAAGCGGTCGCCTCCTTCTGCGAAGCAGTCATGCTCGCGAAGGAGGAGGCGGGCCGCGTGAGGGAGAGGACAATGTCCTCCCTCCGCCCCACCCGCGGTGGTGGACGCCCACGGCGACGGACGTCGCAAGACGATCTTCGGCCACCGTAGGCGCGGGATGCAGGCGGCGAGTAAAGGGCAACTCGCTGCCCGACCATGGACCATGCCCGGGTCGACGGCGCGTTGTGTTCCACACGCGCCACAAAGAGCGTCAGCATAATGACGGGGCCCCCTCTCTAGAGGGCCGAAGCCTGCCGGGGTCGCTGGACTTATCTCATTACTATGACCCCGGAACATAAAGGGCTATTGAAGGACACCGTGGATTTTAGTCAGTACAAGTCTGACAGTGCCTCCCGCCCTGCCCGGGGTGGGAGGACTCATTTGATGATTTTACCACGCTAAAAAAAAATGTGCATAATGTGATGGGAAAGTTGGAATCAGCTGTGAACGCTACACACGGGTGAACGACCTCAAAGAGCAATTAAATTCATGAATATGATAAAAAAAATGCTTTTAATAAAAAAATAATTTAAAAAATATTTTTGCATAGCAAACACACTTGGTGTCGTTGCGGTAGGAACATTTGCCAAATATGTCGGAGTCCGGTAACACTTATAGAAAAAAAGTCACGATAATCGCACAGTAACGCACCGAAAGACAAGCTATGGACGACTGCGAAAAGAGCTTGCACATTACACCAAACCAATCGGGTAACAAAGAAAACAAGTAATAGGGATGCAGGTATACTTCCCTTTTTTTTGCGTGGTAAAATGACTCCCACCCAGGGCAGGGCAGGACTGTCAGACTTGTACCTACTGACTAAAATCCACGGTATCCTTTAATAGCCCTTTTCGTTCCGGGGTCACGGCAGCTCGTTAGTCCCGCGACCCCGGCAGGCTTTGGCTCTCTAAGGGTGGCCCCGTCATTGTGCTGACAGCTCTTTGAGGCGCACGGGGAACACAAGGTGCTTTCGACCCGGGCATGGTCAAGATCGAACAGCGAGTCGCCCATTACTCGCCGCCCGCATTCCCGCGCCTACGGTGGCAGGAGATCGTCCTGCGACGTCCATCGCCGTGGGCGTCTACCACTGCAGCTGGGTCGTGAGGTTGACGCTGTCCTCTCCCTCACGCGTCCCGCCTCCTCCTTCGCTAGCATGACTGCTTCGCAGAAGGAGGCGACCGCTTCCCACTACGTCTCGCCCCGCAGCATGGCCTCGACCAATGCCGGGCGCGAGAGGTCGCCGCCTATCGCCGTCGTGAGAACACGACGGTGCTCTGCCCAATCGGAGCAGTCCTGCACCGTATGCTCCACCGTGTCCTCCTCGATCCTCGCAGTGGTGACACCCAGGCGTTTCTTCCTTCCCCATCCGACACAGGTACCACCCGAAGCTTCCGTGTCCGGTGAGGACCTGCGTCAGGCGGTAGATGAAGACGCCGTGATGCCTATCCAGCCACTTCTTAAAGAGGGGTATTACCACCGCGATTGCGGCGTGCTTCAGGTATACAATCCCGCTCACGCAGGTAAAATAAAACAAAGATTCGGAAAAAAACCCTGCCGCGATAGGGTGCGGGGAGGAAGGCGCGGAGCGCGGACGCTAGCGACTGGCTACCTATCGCTCAATCGGTACAGCAGCAGCGAGCACAATAACACGCTACACCACGTGCCGTTGCAATAAATGACTTAAAAAATCCACATTTTTTTAAAATGTTTGTTACTCTGTATCTTTTTTTTACTGGGTTAGATTTATTTGGCCCCATATTAAAAATTATCATGAATGATTAGGACTTACGTTTAGCGTAGGTTTCAATTGTGCACAAGGGGTTTCAATTTTTTGGGCCATTTGGTTGCATTGTCTTTTAATCAAATTATGCTCCCATTCGCAAGGGCGCTTTTTTCCGGCGTTTAAAAAGCGCTGAGTTGGAACAAAAGGTAAACCGCCCAGCACTTAGGCTGCGGTTCCACTGAGGCGGAATGAAGACGAGCTGTGCCGCAATTCACCAATCACATGGCTGATGCCTCGGCTGATGCATAAGGCTGACCTGGCACATGTGGATTTCAAACCATGTGATTGGTGAATCGCAGCACCGCTCCACTCCCCCTCAGTAGAACCGCAGCCTTAAAGTTATGGGAACAATGGTTCCAGGATGCAAATCAGTTCCCATGTAATAATAACACTCCGTTGGAATACTGCACAGTTTATTGTTAACAAATACGGGTCGGTAATTATCAGAGTTAAGCATATAGGTACACGGTTCACAATAGCTAGGCGTCCAGTTCTTACAGTTCTTTTAATCAGATTATTACAGGTCACAAAATAATAGAGCTCTTAATTAAAACAGAAACGGAAAAAAAAAAGGGCGGGAAATTTCTAACAGAGCGGACGCGTCTTTTTTGATAATTATTTAGAAAATTTAAAAATACTGTAAAATAGCATCAATAATTGTAGTTTTTAGTGTAAATATTTATATTTAGTAGTAGTGTTTCAATCTTTAGTGGTAAGTGTCTTATTTTTTTACTTGTATAGTTGAACATGAATGATCCGCCTGACCCGGGGGGCGAAGTCCCCCCGGCAGGCAGTTATGTCACTATAATGTCGAATGAATCGGGCATGGAGACCGATGGGTCATCTACGGCCCGAGCTTTAAAACGTACTTGCCGAGTACACGTTTGCAAACAATGTAACAAAAGACGACGCACTCGCAAGGGTCAGGGACCTGAATCTTCGGGTTGTGACTGCACTGATGCAATCGTTGCTGCAGATGAGGAGAATGCCCCTAATAATAATGCATTGCCGGTAATTGAGACCCCTAATCAAATTAACTTAACAACAATCTCTCCGGATACAGTTCCCGCTCAAATTGCGAGAAACATGTACGACAAAACGGATTGCGCGCCTTTTGTCGTACATGTACAAAAAAACATTACTGATAATAAAGATACCACACTGCACCCTATTACTTTTGGGAAGTTTTTGAAATCCTTTAGATTTCAAAATATTGTTAATGGAAGTGTTAAAAAAATTGGACGTAACAAAATAAGTCTGGCGTTTTCAAAGTTTACAGATGCAAATTCTTTTCTTAATCATGATAGCCTAGTTAAGCATAATTTAAAAGCGTTCATACCCTCATACAACGTTACTAGAATAGGATTAGTTCGCGGAGTTCCTGTTGAATGGTCTCCAGAGGAAGTTATTGAGAATATGTCTGTTCCAATTGGCTGTGGTCCCATTCTAAAAATCAGGCGGCTTAATTTTAAAAGTATAATAGATGGCACGAGCTCATGGAAACCATCACAATCTGTTGTTGTAACATTTGATGGTCAGATATTACCGAAAAGAATTTTTATTTGTTACAACGCTTTACCTGTAGAGTTGTACATCTTCCCCACAATACAATGTTTCAATTGCTGTCGGTTTGGGCATACTAAATTGCACTGTAGGTCGAAACCTAGGTGTTACAAGTGCGGTGATAGCCATTCCGCTGACACTTGTAGCATTGAGGATGAGGGTGAGGCTAATTGTTGTAGTTGCAGCGGTAATCATTATGCCATTAATAAAAAGTGTCCCGAATATGATAGACAGAAATCTATTAAACATTATATGGCCCATAATTCTGTTTCCTATGTAGAAGCTTCTCAAATTCATCCACCAGTATCTAAATTATATTCTGAAACTTTAACATCCATTCATAAACAGCAAACCAAGTTTTCCCCCATTTTAGAAACTAGACAGCCCATATCGTATACAAAAACGGTATTCAGAAAGCCTCGGGACCCACCAAAAATTCAAAAGGGTTATGACAAAATTGCACATCAGACTTTAGTCAAAAATGATGTTCAATCTACTGGTAATGGGTGTGCATTGCAGAATAAAAATAATAAAAAAAACCAATTACAGGAAATTATTGCTTTAATTAACTCTCTTTCGACACATAATAATATAGAACCGTCCAACGTTGCCCCAGTAATTGACTTTTTAACAAACTTATTCCACCGCAATGGATCCAAATCTTTCGAAGATTATTCAGTGGAACAGTCGCAGCATAGTCAATAAAAAATCAGATTTATCATACATCATAAATAAAAATGAGCCATTTGTTGTTGCTCTCTGTGAGACATGGCTTAAACCAGGGTTTTCGTTTAGAATCCCTGGTTATACCTGTCTAAGATCTGACAGAAGTGATGGGTATGGCGGAGTCGCCATACTTGTTAAAAATTCTTTTTCCTTCAAATCTTTCGATCTTCCTCCTCTATGCGAAGACATCTCGGCTGTCGCAGCAATTGTAAATAATATCTGTTTAGTCTGTATATATTATTCTCGCCCTAATGTAAATATTTTTTCTGAAATCAATAATCTTTTAGCTGTATTACCTAAACCTTTTTTAGTGATGGGCGATTTTAACTCCCAACATCAAGCTTGGGGTAGTACTCACTCTAATTATTATGGGGAGCAATTACTGACCATTTTAGATCATCATAATCTTTGTATTTTGAACACCTGTCTTCCAACACGTCACACAGATCCAGATCAGGGAACAAGCGCTCCTGACCTTTCTATATGTACACCTGATATAGCATCATTACTGTCATGGGCACCCTTGTCTTCTTCCTATGGTAGTGATCATTTTCCTTTGATCATAAGTTTCCCTTTTAAAAAACCTGATTCACATATTCCAAAACCTAGACTAAAGTACAGATTAGAGAATGCTGACTGGGAGACATATAGAGACGCTGTAGAGAATAAAATTCTTGTTCTGTCAGATTCTTTATCAAATTATGATTCACAATCATTGTCTGATGAATTTACAAGGATTCTAATAGATGTTGCAGATAATATTTTACCCATTAAAAATGGTGCTTCAGGTAAGATTCCTTCTCCTCCCTGGTGGGATGCTGAGTGTACAGAGGCTATTAAGAACAGGAAAGAAGCCGAGAAAAGATATTGCAAATGTATGTCAAAACACAATTTTCAGTTATTCACAGAAATTTCTCGTGATACACGTAAGCTCCTTAGAAAAAAGAAATTTGAAGGTTGGCAGAGATTCTGTACTTCCATTTGTCCACAAGTATGTGCGTCGGTCGTGTGGCGTAATATTAGGCGCTTCAGGTCAGCATTTAGTGAAACAGCAGCTACAAAGTTACCACCAGACTTAGCTAATCTATTTATGGATCAACTAGCACCTCCTTCAGTTCCAGAACATAGGTCTTTAAATCCCTCTCCATCTTCACCTATTTGTCACCCTGAGCTTGATTCAGTTTTTACATTGAGTGAGTTGAAAGGTGTCCTTTCCCATGTTAAAGATTCAGCTCCTGGAGAGGATGGTATACCATACTCATTTATAGCGAATCTCTCTGATCCAGTTCTTTCTGTGTATTTAAATCTTATCAACAATGTTGTCAGTTCTGGTTCCATTCCATCTAGCTGGAAATCCCAAAGCATAGTTCCTATTTTAAAACCTAACAAGCCTCCATGTGATGTTTCTTCATATCGTCCCATTGCTCTGTCATCAGTTCTAGCCAAAATTACTGAGCATCTTGTTAAGATCAGGTTAGAATGGTATATTGAAAGCAATAATTTGTTAGCTCCCTCTCAATTTGGTTTCAGAAAGGGCAGAGGCACTATAGACAGCCTGAGTGTATTTACTACCGACATTCGCTTAGCTTTTTCTGCCAATAAATCTGTACTTGCAGCTTTTCTTGATATTAATTCTGCATATGATAATGTTCTGGTGTCAGTGCTGGAACAAAAATTGAATGCATTAAAAGTTCCAAAATTTTTATCCAATTTTATCATTAATATGCTTTCAGAGAGATCTATAAATCTGTACCTTGATGATGGATCCAAATTTTCCCGATTAGTGTGGAGAGGATTGCCCCAAGGATCTGTGCTCAGTCCTCCTCTTTATAATATATATACCTATGATCTAGAATCCTCTCTCAACAGATCAGTACAAGTACTTCAGTATGCTGATGACTTGGTTTTGTACCTTTCTGGTAACAATGTGGACAATTTAAGTATATCATTAACCTCTTCTTTGCAGTTATTAAACTCATGGTTAGGACATAATGGCCTTGACCTCTCAGCCCATAAAAGTAGTGTTGTTTTGTTTACAAGAATGCGTAGGCCTCCAACAGTCTCTGTTCAGTACAAAAATGTTTCTATTCCTGTAAAAAATCAAGTAAAATTTTTAGGAGTTATTTTGGATTCCAAATTAACAGGACTTCCTCATTGTGAATATATTGCAGCAAAATGTGAAAGAAACATAAACATTATCAGATGCCTCTCTGGTGTTTGGTGGGGTGCACATCCTTTCTCATTAAAACTGCTTTATAACACTTTAATTCGTAGTGTGATCGACTACGGTACATTTTTGCTGGAGCCTGGAAACATTAAGGGATTAAAAAAACTAGATGGGATTCAGTCCAAAGCCCTGAGAGTTATTTCAGGTGCAATGAAATCCAGCCCTACCAGGTGTTTGCAGGTGGAATGTGGAGATCCCCCACTTCACTTACGGAGACAATTTTTAGCTGACAGATTCATGTGCCGATGTTTACAATTTACAAATCACCCATTGAAATTGAAGGTTTCTCTTCTCTCTGAAGAATTGACAAATTCAACTTACTGGAAGCATAAAGCTATGCCTTGTTTAGTTAAAAGCTTTAGAAAATTTAATCTAATTAAAGCTCCAATTCATCAGTCTCCATTTCTTCCCATATTCCACTGTAATTATAATGCATTAACTCTATTGCCATCTATCAAAGATAACCTCAACATTTTTAAAGATGACATATGTCAAAACCAGAACTTTAATGTTAACATGGGTCTAGATTGGAGTGATTATCATCACATTTTTACAGATGCCTCAAAGCATAGCAGTGACACTTGTGTGGGGGTTGGTGTATATCACTCTCAGTACAATGTGACTCAGAAAATTAAACTCCCCCCTGAATCTTCTGTATTTACAGGAGAATGCTTTGGGATATTTAAAGCGGTAGAGTATGTCCTTTTGATGAAACTTAAAAAAACAATAATATTGACTGATGCAAAATGCGCACTGCAATCTTTGGCCAGATTTCCTTTTTACTTCCAAAATTCTGCTGTAATATTTGAAACACGGGAACTTCTTCTCAAATGCTCATTGAGGGGATATTCAGTGCATTTTGCTTGGATACCTTCTCATAGTGGTATTACTGGTAACGAGAAAGCAGATAAATTAGCCAGTGATGCGGTGCAGTGTGGTGACATGTTTCCGTACAAAAACAATTTTCAAGATATTTCCACTTTGCCCAGGGTTTATTTAAAGGAAGCTTGGAATCAACTCTGGACAAGTTCATCTGAAATAGGTAGACACTATCGTGCAATTCAACCTGATATACCTGCTAAACCCTGGTTTAGTAAGTTCAAGTTTAGCAAGAAATTAACAACTATTTTGATACGTATGCGCTTAGGTCATGTTAGTTCTCCTGCGCATCTTGCTAAACTTGGCATTGTGCAGGATCCCGAGTGTGCATGCGGTGCTGACTATGGTGACCTCAACCACATATTTTTTTCCTGTCCCCTTTATGATCATTCTACCTTTTTACAAAACCTATTATCTGTAGGAGTTCCTTTTCCTTCTTCCATTCCTAGTATTTTATTTCATTGTAATGTAGATGTATATAAAATTATTATAGATTTCGTAATTGATAATAATATTTCAATTTAATGTGTATTGTGTATATTTTCTTATTTCCTGTTTGTAAGTAGTTCCGTTTTATATCGTTTCTTTTACATACAATTAATTGATGCCTTTTCCAAATTCCGTTTCTCCGTCCATTACCAATTCCTTTCGCGATAACTTTCCTGCTCTTTAATATCGTCTGGCAACAAGCACGAATAGTGCAAAGCCAAAATCAAAAAAAAAAAAAAAAAAAAAAAAAAAAAAAAAAAAACAGAAACGTCTTTTCTCCCAACATGGCGGCAGTGTTGCCATCTCGAGTCGGTGCGTTCGGAAATCAAACGCCGCCACAAAGTCAAATACAGTTCACAGTACCGCTTGTACTGAGAAGCCATTCGTACGACTCCTTTTTTCCGGGCGTTATAAAAGCGCCGAAATAGAACAAATGCATTCCCATGTATCTGTTCACACGTCAGCCCTTATAAAGCGCGCTTTTTTCTATTTGTATATTTTGACTTTAAGCGCTGGACGGTGACATTTAAGTTCAAACTCAGCGCTTTCAATAGTTTATGAGTGGTTTGTGCAGATATCCCTGCAATTATTTTCTTTCTCTGTTTAGAAAGCTCATCAAGGCTCAGTCCATGCTATGAGTCTATGATCTATCCCATAGACATGCCATAGAAGATGTGAGGCACAAAAGACTAGAAGCCTAACATAAAAACATATGGATTGTCGTTGACAAAATCATTAACATTAATTAAAACTTTTATTCATTGTCTATAGTCGTAATTGTACACGGAGTGGCGGAGGGAATTCATTTTCATTTTCTTCTCGTGGTATTTACTGAATTGTATGTAGAGTTGTAATCGAGTGCAAAGTTGATCATTAAGTAAGTTTTCATTTAAATCCATTCGAGCAAGTTCCTGAAAAGCAAACATGTCAGCAGATAATATTGAAAAACTGTATCAAAATTATGGTGTGTTAGCCGACGCCAAGGATGACATTTCTAAGGTAACCTTATTTTTACGCCGAAAAAGATGAACTTTAGGTATTTTAAATCTAATATTTTGCCGTGTATTTATATTATTTCTACCTTAACATTTTAGCACGAAAAGGAATACTTGGAAATACTAGCTGCTGTGAAGGGATCCGACAGGGAAAAACGCCTGGCGTCACAATTTATTGCGAAATTCTTCAACAGCTTTCCTGCCTTAGCTGATCAGGCCATTGAAGCTCAGTTCGATCTGTGTGAGGATGATGATGTTGCTGTAAGTATTATTCCCGTACTCATTACTACGTCCGTACAATTATTATATACATTAATTTCATCTATGTACCGATACTCGATTTTGAAGTGCTGTGTGCACGTAAAAAATACCATACGAAGGAAAGCTTTCAATGTGATATGAAATTTTCATGTTTTTTTCACAGATCCGTAAACAAGCTATTAAAGACCTACCGACACTGTGCAAAGACCATAAAGAGCATACCCAGAGGATCGCAGATATTTTATCGCAACTACTACAGTCCGATGATGCTACTGAAATAAATGTTGTCTCTAACTCTTTATTGGCCATTTTGAAGATAGATCCAAAAGGTGCACTTACGGGAATGTTCTCACAAATACATCACAATGCGGACAGTGAAGTTACTAATGAGATCGTTAGAGAGAGATGCATTAAATTTTTGGCATCTAAAGTTAAGCAACTTGGGAGAGAAGTTATCACTAAGGAAGCTGAAGAATTGATTATTTCTGAATGCAAGAAACTTTTGGAGGTGAGATAGTTCTATATTGAAACTAGGTAGTCCAATCATATTAGGAGTTTCACCTCGGTGAGAGATAATAAGTCTATATTATAAGGGCAAGGGCACTAAAATCGTGATTATCTAGGCTTCTTCAATACTTTCTATTTGAAACATTTTCATGCAACAGTTCAACTATTTATGACAAAGATAGAGATGGAAAATGCACATTACTCGCTTAATATTATTTATTATATTGCAATGTAAGTTGAACTGTGAATCTTGGTAAATAAATCATTAAAATATCATTATTGTTGAATAATTTGTTATTGTTATCTAATTTATTGTGTTCTTATTATAATACTTATTTAATTTGTGTAATTAAAAACTCATTTAATGGTAATATTGTTAATAAGTTTTAAAATAAGCATTATAGGATGTTATAACATTTGAAGAGATACATCTAATTGCCCTAAATTTATATATTAGTTTCCGACTTTTCACCTCTTTTATTAAGTTTTAAGAACTTTCTAGCAAATAACTGGTTGATTGAAATAGCACAATTATGTATATTTTATTTACTACAATAAAATAAAAATACATATATTTTTCAATCAACCAAACCTCCAATATCTACAAACAATATTGTAATAATTCTTTGTTTTTATTTAGCTGCAAGATGTTGTAGCTGAGGAATTTGAGTACATAATGGAGTTGTTAAAATGGTCTAAGCTAGGAAAGACACCTGCAGGCAAAAAAGAACTGGCACAAATGATTGCTGCTCTTGCATTTTCACCAGAAGACTGGCACCCAGAAGATCCTGAATATGTTGACCGAGTTATACAGTGCTCACAACAAGCATTACCATTATTCTCTGTAAGTTATTCAATAAACATCTGATATTAAAATATCATTGCATACTATTATAACAGTAATACTATATTTTTTTATGTGAGCATGTTAAAGTAACCCTACATTTTGTGTTTACAGGCCCTAGTTGACTCCACCCAATATGTCAACTTCTTCTGTGACCATGTACTTCAAAGTTGGGATACTATAACAAACCCAGAAGGAGGAACAGACTCAAAACTGGAACTTTTGAAGATATTTGCAGAGATTACAGAACACTGTGGTGAACTTGAAAACCCACAGCAAAAAATTAATGCAGTGTATGATATGCTAATGGTAAGTCAAATCTATTTTTAACTAGATTTTTTAAATATTATTTTGGTATATTATTTTGAAGTTTATTTTTTTATTTGTTATCCAGAAATACTTGCCAGAAGCACCAGTTGAAGGTGAAGTAACAGAAGGTGAAAAATCTGAAGAGTCCAAGACCACACCAACACTTCAATTTTCCCATGTAGAGTGTGCATTGTTTGCCCTACACTCACTATGTCGTAAGGCACCAGAAGCACTGGCTGTAGATGTCAAGAAAATGAAAGCTTTACGTCTACGCTTACAATATACTGCACGACTTACGCAGGGATACATAAAGAAACTGAAGGAAGTAACACAAGTATGTGTCCAATGTAATTTAAAAATATATTGCCGTTTTTATAGCCCTTTAGTCTAAATATATTTTATTTTACAGGGCCAGAAAGGTGAAGATTCTAATTCTGAAGAAAACAAGTTGAAAATAACAGCTCTAAAGACTACATCTAACATCAACACACTCATAAGAGATTTGTTCCGCACTCCTCCCAGCTTTAAAAGTAAAATTCAATTATCATTCAGTTCCAAAAAAAATGAAAAAGAGGTATGTCTTGTCAGCAATGTGTGAAATTTCTTATGTCTATGTTAGTTTTATGTTATGCTGAAAGTCATTTAAAACTAATTTCAACTTTTTTTTAGGAAAAGCACTCTGCTGACTCTGATGATAAGAAACAATCGCCAGTACAAAAACGCCACCGCCCTATTACATTTGACAATGAGCATGACAAAGAATCTCCTGAGAAACGAGCACGAAGTGGTGATAGAAATATCAAAATGTACACACCACCATCTGGCAAATACAGTTCAAGACTGAATAATAATGGAAGGTTCTCTGGGAATAATAGCTCTGGAGGGAGAGGAGGACGAGGGGGATATGGTAGACGAGACTTCAGAAACAGTGGAGCTCCCTACCGAAGGCGTAATAACTACTAAATGTTCTAGTTTCCGACAAAAATATGGCAATGATTTTAACTAAAATAATTACAATAGAGCGATTATTTGCTCTTCTAATTTTATAGGAAACTTGAGAATTTCTATTCAACTTCGAAGTGCTGCAATGGCAGATTATTATAAGAAACCAACAATTTGCTCATGCAACACATTTAGTTAGGCTGCAGTGTGTCAGTCTCCCCGACGTTTCTTGTGGTTGTTTAGGTAGTTTGCCTTTTCTTTATTCCAAGCCCTGATAAGAAAATGCCGTTTAAATTGTTTTTGAAAGTAAATGTTTAGTTGAGCTGTAGACATTGAGTGGGTTGTTTTTATTCTCCAGGAACATCTTAATATTGTGTAGGTTGAGTTTCGTCTACAGTAACTTCTTTTAATATGGTCGCATGTGTTATGTCTATCGTAATAGATGCCAGCAGTCAACATATTATTTTTCTTCATCAGCAATGGATGAATATACTTTTTAATTAGTTCCAGTAGCCATTAAATTCTTCCGAGTAGTTGTGCAGCATGGTAAGTAGCATTGTTCTAAGACCTAATTATTAATTTAGCAGTCGTGTCTTATAAAAGCAACTGATTAGTATTAAACGCGTCGTCACTTGGTAAGTATTAGAATTAATTTAGGATTATAGTCTAGAAGAAACTTCTCCTATGTAGACATCGTGTGTTGAGACATCGTTATTCAGTAAGTATATATAAATTTATATCTTTAATACAGACAGCGAGACAGCCAGCAAGACACAGGAAGTGAGCACCAATTTGTCTCCAAATTCTTCGTTTTTATTCTTCCAGGTTTTTCTTGAAGTCTTTTTTTATGACAGAGAAGACTCCTGCAATGGTTTGATTACAGAATGCTTAAGAATTCACTTCAGGGAATAAACAAAATTTTAATAGAAATAATATTGTTTTATTTAAAAAAGCCAATTATACAATTGCATACTCCTAATAAACCAGGTAATTCTCATGAATATCATATTAAAATTTTATGACCTGGAAGCGTCTCTAAAGGCTATATTCTCCGCCAGATAAGTCTGGAATAAAATTTGTTGACCCCCAATTACCAATGTATTCCAATAGGTATTTCAAAAGGATAAGTGTGTGTGCTCCCATAAGCAGAGTGCGTATCACCACGCTACTCTGCTTACCGCCGATCAGCTGCCGCGATGGATGTTCGCATGCTATCGGCAGTCGATTACTCCGAACGGCTGTCGCGACGGATGTTCGCATCTGTTCGGCGCGGCGCCTGTAGCCACAGGCCCTATGCAATGTTTTATGAAGACCATTTTTCGGACATTGATTCCACGCAATTGGGATGAGGTATTTTTATGGTGCGCAAGGAAAATTTAGGGCATAATTTCAGTAGGTATAAATGAAGTCGAAAATCGCTTGCACCTGTTTATTTAACTTGCTATCGTTAAGCAAATGTTTTCCGACCGTCACGCGATTTTCGACCTTATTGACATTTATGCAAACACCGAATTTTAATGAAGGAGCAAGGGTAAAGTCTAGTATTCGGTAGCAGGCGGAGGGGGGAGTGAGGGGGAGGGGGGGGGTCCCCCTACCCCCCGGTACCACTCCCATGTTAAGGTCATGCACCGTTCTTGAGGAAAACCAATTTTTGTAACCTAACCTTAAAACTTGTTGTAGTCACATAATAGGCGTATTCCAAAAACTTGGTATAGTTTAGCATAAGGAGGGAGGTGCCACCTGTGTCCTGGCACCACTCTCCTGTAAAGGCAGCGCCCAGAACCCGCCATCTCTTCGAATCTAACCTAAATCTAATCTGTCCGTGTCGGGGTGTCCCGAGCTCGCTCTTGCATCCTAGGTTAACTAGGTCATTGATTACTACCTACCAAGGTGGCTCGACGGAGCCCCGCTTCGCGGGGCTCCTACTTCTGGGTGGTTTAAAAAAAATAACCACGAAGGGGATGGCGGGGTCTTTCAGACCCCGCCATCCCCTTCTAACCTAACCTGTCCGTGTCGGGGTGCCCCAAAGTCCCGAGCTCGCTTCGCTCGCTCTTGCATCCTAGGTCGAAAAACTGCATTGATTTTTTTTTCAACTGATTTTGCACCATAGACAATACGTGGTGTATATATGGTTGTCAATCGCCCGTTTTTAAGTTCCGTTTTCGCTTTTATCTGATTTGAGGTTAGAAAAATTGGTTTTCATTAATTTCTCGAAAAATACATTATCTTGTGAAAAATGTGGTAGCATTACAATCGGGGACATATACCTTACCAATTGCAAGCCTTTCTTAGAGCTCGGGACTTGGGGCACCCCGACACGGACAAGTTAGATTCGAAAAGATGGCGGGGTCTGGGCGCTGCCTTTACAGGAGAGTGGTGCCAGGACACAGGGGGCACCTCCCTCCTTATGCTAAACTATACCAAGTTTTTGGAATACGCCTACGCCTATTCGCCCAAGTTTTAAGGTTAGGTTACAAAAATTGGTTTTTCTCCAGAACGGTGCATGACCTTAACATGGGAGTGGTACTGGGGGGTAGGGGACTCCCTCCCCCTCCCCCTCACACCCCTCACCCCCCCCTCCGCCTGCTACCGAATACTAGACCCAACCCAGGAGCAATGTTAGCTAACGAGAATGTGAGAAAAACAAACTAAACTAATATGTCAATAAGGTCGAAAATCGCTTGAACCTGTTTTTTTTAACTTGATTAACGACAGCAAGTTAAAAAAAGGTTCAAGCTATTTTCGACCTTCTTGACATTTATGCAAACACCTGATTTGAATGAAGGAATGTCATTATGGTCGAAAATTGCTTGAACCCGTTTTAACTTGCTTATACACCGTGTTCTTCACGTTAGCCATAAACTTTAGCAAATACTTCTATGGCTTTTACAAATCAAATCCAACATAGGAAGTAGTACTTAAAAAGGCTTCGTTACAAAGATATTTGTAATTTCATTTAATGAAATTGAATTGAGCTATGCAGTGAGAAAGTATCTTAATTTGAAATCTATCAAATACTATTTGCATTTCATTTGTTTCAGCCCGTCAAATGTTATGAATGACGTTGCCAATTCGGATAAAGAGGCATGCATATCGGGTTATTTACGTCTAGGTATTTAGTTTGTATGAAAATTAACTTCTTCTTCCTGCCCTTATCCCATTCTATTTGGGGTCGGCGCAACACGTTTTCTTCTTCCATTCTCCCCTATCAGACGTCACAGTATCATTTACTCCTTTTTCTTTCATATCATTCCTTAGACAATCCATCCATCTTTTCTTTGGCCTTCCTCGTCCTCTCCATCCATCAACATTCATACTCATCACTTTCTTAGTCACATGGGTGTCATCCCTCCTCATCACATGTCCATACCAAGATAGACGATTCCCTTTCATTTTTTCTGTAACAGGCGCCACTTTCAAACTTCCCCTTATAAACTCATTCCTTACTTTATCCATTCTTGTCACTCCACACATCCATCTCAACATCCTCATCTCCGCTACATGCAATCGTTTCTCATCCATCTTTTTCACAGCCCAGCATTCCGATCCATACAATACGACAGGTCTAATCACGGATTTGTATATTTTCCCCTTTAACTTGAGGGGCATCCGTGGGTCGCAAGTTGTTCCGGTGACCTGTCGCCATTTCATCCATCCCGAGTTGATCCGGTGTGTTATGTCTCGGTCTACATCGCCGTCTCCTTGGACAAGCGACCCGAGGTACCGAAAGTCGGAACAGACTGGTATGGGCGTTCCTGCAAGAGTAATGGGCACAGGACTGGAGAGACCGCCAAAATCGCAAAACAAATACTCTGTTTTGGTTCTGCTCAATTTCAGGCCAACGTTCTCCAGTCTTTGCCACCACACCTCCAATCTGTTCTGGACCTCTAGGCCGCTCTCGGCAATCAGCACAATGTCATCGGCAAACAGCATGCACCAGGGGGCCTCTTCCTGGATGTCCGACGTCAGAGCATCCATTATCATCAGGAAGAGGTACGGGCTGAGAGCCGACCCTTGGTGCAAGCCAACCGCTACATTGAAGCTGCCGGTAGTGCCCGCTGTAGACCGGACTTGGGTACTGCATCGACTATACATTGCACGGATCAACTGTACATACTTTCCAGGTACACTTTTCTCCTTAAGGGCCCACCACAGAACCTCACGGGGCACCCGGTCGTATGCCTTTTCCAGGTCGACGAACACCATGTGCAAGTTTTTATGCGCACCTCTGTATTTCTCGCACAGTTGGCGGATAGCGAAGATGGCATCCGTCGTACCCCGAGAAAATTAACAAAAAATAAAAAATAAGAATTTATTAATGTGTCCATAATGAAAAATGCTTACTTCCGTGGTTTGAACATCTGGTCGAAGTTTATGTATATCGTCCGGAACACGGTGTATACATATAGCAGGTTAAAAAAAAATAAGAGAGACAGACAGAGAGAAACATGCTCACGCCGCAATGCGACAAGAGTCACGGGGCGCGGGGGGGGGGGAAGTGTCGTTACAATTTTTCGTCTTAATTTTTTCCGTCTAGCCCTCTCGCAACGCACGATAAGGAACTTCGTTCCAAAAAAGCAATGTCCGAAGACCATCTTTCACACTTGACACTGCGCTGTGCCACCATCGCGATCGGTAGTCGGCCGCCTTCGGCGTCGATCGGCCGTTTCCGTCGCCATTCGGCCGTCTCCGGCTCCGTTCGGCCGTCTTCGGCAGCAGCCGGAAACGTTCAGCTAGATTCAGCGCCGTACGGACACGTAGTACGAATGCGATCAGCTAACCGACAAACGACTCGTTCCGCCGTCGGCCGACGTCGCGTCGCGTCGCGTCGTCCGAGCCGAGCCGATGCGAATGGTATTAGTAACACCCTTATTACGTTGACATAAAGGTTTTTTAGACCGGCAGCCGATTCCGCGTCGATAGATGTGGGAGCACCCTAAGAAAAAATGTAAAAAAAGTTTCGTAACACGATCAAAACAATCGTATCGTGGTAAGAGGCGACCTTGACCTTATATTTTATTTTGAAATTCCAATGATGGTATTATCAGGCCTGTCTCACTCCGCGGTGTAGGCATAAAACTGCAAGTATGTCGTGGCCCATTCACTACGGCTGCCACGCGCCACCCGTTCCGCACGCGCTCCGTCTCCTTAATATTTTTGTTACGTTACGTGTAGTTACGCACAAGTTTCTTGCTTTAGGTGCTTTTGGTAAATTAATAACACAATATTATTATGAAGAAAAAAAATATATAGTACATATTTAGTAATGATCAACAAAATTATCTCCCTGCTTGTGAAGTATGGGCTTAACTGATCATGATTAGGTAGGTTACAAGTTTGGAAATGAGGCGAGATACTAAGTGGGGGGGGGGGTGAGCCTACTGGACGACCAAGATAAAAAGACGACACTCTCACTCACCTTAAGCTGAGTGCTAAGAATTAAGATCGGTAGAAAGTAGAAAGATGTTTGCGTTGTTGTTTAAAAGTTCTAACTCAGGAAATGGCCACACTACGCATTCAAGGCCAGCGGTCGTAATTCGCGCGCCACTTTTTTACCTACCTACAAAGACACGCAACGCGGGGCCTGTGACAGTATGCGATAGTAATTGGTCGGTTACTAGGTTGAGTGCAAAATAATAAGGACTGGCTATTTTGCCATACACGATCAAAATCTTTTAAATATTATTCTTTTTTTTTTTTTGTAAGATAAATTTTCAGAAATATAACAATAATAGGTAGAAAAGATAATATTATTATAAATATTATTCCTTACGTAAGGTGCCTTAGGTACCTACTATTAACATTCTGTGCTAACAATCAATAATGTATGTAGTAATCGATGACGAAACCAAAAAGATATAGGCTGATGATAAAAACAAAATTCCTTGAGGAACATAGGTAGGTATTTATGGTAATAGTGTAATTTAACAAATGCATAAAATACGCATAGGTACCTACCTATTTGTGCCTAACCCATATTATCCCAACCTTATTAATACTGGACCAATTTAGGTGAAAATTTTATTTTGACCCCTTATCATATATGTTAACATAAATAAATACTGAAAAAAATAATATAATATTTATTTTTTGAGTTTTGAAACCGATCGATTAGTTGATCAGTAGGAATATACCAACATGTATTGTACTTATATGAGCAAGTCAATTGTCGTGAAATGAAAAGCTGTTTATTTTATATTTTTATTGTTTATTGAAAAAAAAAAATACAATTAAATATACAAACACATTTTTGGTGTAAAGCAACATTACACTTGGAGCATTTCATAAAAGTATCATGTAGCAGAAGAGAAAAGTATCATGTAGTAGAAAGTACCATGTTTTCCATAATATGAAATCATCGATGCTCAAATTTTTGTCCCCAGGATAATAATTTAGCCATCTATTTAATTGTTGAGTAGATTCCACAGCGGACGAACTTTTCCAAATTTATCATTTGGCGGTAAACTATTATTGTCAGCGACATGAAAGTAACGAAACAAATCTTCAAAACGGTTTCTAGGCATAAGAGACGCAACTCCTTGAAAATTGCAACCGACTTGTTGTTCCCAAAACATTCTATACCGAGATACACTATTATATCCTGACAGTAATAGTATACCTATAAAATGCTTCATTTCAGTCAAGGTCACTCGCAAACCGTGTTTACCTTTCTGGATTGCATTTTTTTCCGTTTCTGAACGCATCAGCTCAAAAACCTCGTCGTGAAAAAACAATTCGAAAAACTGTACTGGAGTTTCAATATCTTCAAGAAAACTAGGTACCGAATTTTCTTTTTCTGGTTTATCCGGAATATCGACAACCCTCCAACGTCGTGATATATTTACCCGCCTTTTTTCGGTACAGGTGGCTTATCTGATGATGTACTAGCCAAAAGTTCAAGAGGCTGATCGTCCAAGAAACTGTTCTCCACCTCAACACCAGTTTCCGAAGCAATAGTGACCCTAAGTTCCGCTTCTGCCAACAACTGATGCCTCGATAAATTATTTATGTCGGTAGATTCCTCGTCACCACTATCTTCATCACTTTTTTCATAATTATCCGGTGGAGTAATAAAAATATCGGCCGATAAAACATTATTCTCATCTTCTAAATGTGAAATTATCTCAATAACTGAAAAACTGTAACAACACAATAGGAAATAAATAAATAAAATTATCTACCAGTGCATTAGTATATTATGGGCATATCATCCTACTGATCGAAAAGTCGATCACTAAATATAGTCTCATTTTTTTTACCCAAATGCAATTCATACCAATTTTGATGAGTAAGAATATTGTAAAACACATACTCTTTAGTACAAAACCTCTAAAAAAAATTAAATTACGTATAAACAGAAAAAAATACTTACATTTTACGACGAGACATGTTTCCGACGAAAAATTTGCGATGTTTCACTCAGATTTTATAAAAATGCGCGGGAATTGTGAAACGTCAAAAATATTAATTGAAAGTCGAGAGTGTCAGGCATACCACCATTAAAAAAGTAAAAATAGGTGCGTTCTCAATTACGCGTAAAAAAATAAAATGTCAACCGATCGAACAATCGATCACTAGGAAGATATGGGCTAAACTCGCAAGTCGCAACCCTATTGAGCTTGACCCATAGTAACCTTTTAATGTCGTTGGCGTCAGATAAACCAACATAAACTCTCGCGCGTAATCATTCAGTACATTTTTAGGCTATTATAAAAGTAGGTGGGCGGTACGGCTGCCAGTTAAAATGTACTTTATTCTCTCGTTTATAGATTTTACATTTGTTTGATTTTTTTTTGGAGTAGTCCTTCTGTACGTATAGTACTATTAAGTATTCTGTGGTATTATGAAATTCGAACGATGCATTATTAGGATCAATGACCTTTATTCCAAACTTTTCTGGCGGGGACTATAGTAAATTCTAATACAAACAAAAGATGGACTGTGTTCTGCAGGTTTAATATGGCAACTGAGCAATTCATCTTAAAGTTAAAAATTTACAAACTTTCGCATTTTATTAGTTAAGAAAAAACAAACTTGTGTGTTGAGACAGAACTATTAGAATAATAAAGAAGAAAGAAATAACATTTATTGGTCACAGACACAGGGCATAGCAGGGCAGTTCAATAAATTTTCTCTTTGGCAAATGTTTCACGATTTGCACCATACGCTGCAGTTAACTGGAGGCAAACCAAGCATCTTCTTGAGTATTGTTAGTCTTTATGGAGTCGATTCCGTATAGTCTAGTCAATTATAGGGGTGCCTGTAGCTCGACGTAATGGAATTTGTACGGTCCGCGCAGTAGATTTTCGCTCTATTTGCGCGGTTAAACAAACTTAATGGTCTTCTTGGGCTTTACTTACTTACTTTCTTCCTTGATCACGGCATCTGGTGATATTACCCGTCTTTTAAGACCAGTTTCAAGCATTTTGAACCACTCGTTGGGAATATTCCACCATTAAACCTACTTCTTCTGGCTACGGGTCCCCTGGATTAAGGTGACACTCCAAGTGGCTGTTTTTGTGTCCATATGTCTCCGAATACATGACATTATGAGATTGAAAGGTCATTATAGCCTGCTTGCTGTATTAGTCGAAGAAAACTCCGTTAGAAGTATGAAAATTAAAAAACACCATACCGTAAATTCTAAGTAATCTCCAATATCTAATTTTAAAAAAGTTATGAATTTCCAATTATGCAGTAGAAACAATATTAATACTTGAAAGAAACCATAACAAGATGTTTAGTATTTATTATGTACCCAGAATAAGAGCAATACTTGTTTAAAGTGCAATTTAAAAAGTGGCCCTTATTTTGTTTTGACGAGTATATTATGCAAGCCTAATACATTTTTTTCATGAGAATGATGTTGTGATTAACTTTAGTTTCACTAGTTAAATTAAAAAGGACTTCTTAGACAAAAAGTTCCATGGAACTAACAATAATTGTTGGTGGAACTAGTGAGAATGATCCAATGGCTACACACACAAGCATGTTATGTTACTTTCTCCAATTTTATTTTGTTTTCATTTGCAACTGTGAAATAATTACATTAATGGACAAATACCTAGGGAAATAATTGGGTGTTTACCGTATACTATAATAAAATATTTTAAAACTTTAAAAAACACCTACAGGCTACATATTAGTAATTTTGAGAATTTTTTTGTTCTACTAGGTACAAATACCAATCAAACAATACTGCCTCCTTTTTGGGAGTATACACCTATGTCTAGTTACAATAAAATTACAGCTACACTTATCTCATATTATCAACAACATTACACATGATCCGATCTAACTCATAGCATGGATCTGGATTCGATACATTATTGGTGCTGCAATCCATGTGTTCAAGTATTTCAACAGGGACCTTGAAATTGGATTCTAGCTCATTCTGGTCCGGCAAACTTTGCAGAGCACTTTGTAGTATGTCTTGTACTTTGTCCAGGTGTTTCTTGAACCTGAAAGATAAATTATGAAAAATCAATATATCTGATCATAGTATTTTGTACTCAACATATTTATGTGTTATTGTAACATCAACATCACACACAATACCCTATAATCATAGATTCAATTTGAATTTAGCTATTGTTGTATTGTTTCTATCAGAAATTTCTCTGTAAGAGTCCAGTTGTAATCCAGGGTCATAGCAGTAGTATACATGTATACAATAAATTGAATTTCAAAGTAAAAAGCAAAAATACATCACCGTGTAGCGGTTTCAACTCGTTGACGCTTCTGCAATTCCATCATAACTCTCAAAGTTTCTCTTGCTTGATGGGGTCGAAACTCATTTAACAAATGATGGATATGAATGAACAACAAACTAAGATCTTCGACTTTTTCTGCTCTTTTAGGGGAGTCAGGACAGTGGACCAACAAGTCTAATAGATCTAAAAAGTTGACAAGTAAAGAGTGGTTCAGTTTCTTCAGTTCTCTTCTTCTTTCAAAGTGCATTGGATATAGCCGACGAAAACCCTAGAAGAATAAAATTAAATTTATAATAATTGTTTATTTTTGTATTATTACTTCATAATTTTAAGAGATTGTTACCTGACTTTCCAGTGACCTGATTATCGTATCATCCGCGTTAAAGGTATGCCCAAACATCGAATATGAATCGAGAATAGGCCGAGGTGGTAAAGGTGCTCTATTTCTTCGAACATTCTCATCAGTATAGAAGTTTATATACTGCATAGGAGGCAGTGGTAATGAACTAACTTGTGCAGTTTCGGAAGACATTGTTGCGGAAAGTTAGTACACAACAGGAGTGAAATAAATGCTTTCACTGTCTAATACACACACGACAAACGTGAAATGAACAACGTTACGATCTTCGAGTCTAAATTACATTTATTACATTCCAAGATTCACATTCATTCCACAAGAAACTAGTACAGCAGACCATGTAACTTTATATTATGAAACCAGCTTCACACAGCTTCATGCCTGCTAAACATAGGTAGAAAGCATTGAGATGAAGTTATATGGAGATGCCCCGATGTTCTATACATACATTTTGCTTATACAAATATGAGTCAAACATGAGACAGAGAGTGAAATATTGGTTTGTCTCTTTCTTTCTAATGCAGTAATCACATTTGACAAAAGAG
Organism: Agrotis exclamationis; assembly: GCA_950005045.1. NCBI lineage: Eukaryota > Metazoa > Arthropoda > Insecta > Lepidoptera > Noctuidae > Agrotis > Agrotis exclamationis. The sequence goes on along the minus strand of OX465425.1, from coordinate 10,296,457 downwards.
ACAACAATATTTCGGTTGTTGCTCAAAATGGAATATTTTGTTGGGATATTTCCCACAGTTACAGAAACAGTTGTTTTGACGAGTATATTATGCAAGCCTAATACATTTTTTTCATGAGAATGATGTTGTGATTAACTTTAGTTTCACTAGTTAAATTAAAAAGGACTTCTTAGACAAAAAGTTCCATGGAACTAACAATAATTGTTGGTGGAACTAGTGAGAATGATCCAATGGCTACACACACAAGCATGTTATGTTACTTTCTCCAATTTTATTTTGTTTTCATTTGCAACTGTGAAATAATTACATTAATGGACAAATACCTAGGGAAATAATTGGGTGTTTACCGTATACTATAATAAAATATTTTAAAACTTTAAAAAACACCTACAGGCTACATATTAGTAATTTTGAGAATTTTTTTGTTCTACTAGGTACAAATACCAATCAAACAATACTGCCTCCTTTTTGGGAGTATACACCTATGTCTAGTTACAATAAAATTACAGCTACACTTATCTCATATTATCAACAACATTACACATGATCCGATCTAACTCATAGCATGGATCTGGATTCGATACATTATTGGTGCTGCAATCCATGTGTTCAAGTATTTCAACAGGGACCTTGAAATTGGATTCTAGCTCATTCTGGTCCGGCAAACTTTGCAGAGCACTTTGTAGTATGTCTTGTACTTTGTCCAGGTGTTTCTTGAACCTGAAAGATAAATTATGAAAAATCAATATATCTGATCATAGTATTTTGTACTCAACATATTTATGTGTTATTGTAACATCAACATCACACACAATACCCTATAATCATAGATTCAATTTGAATTTAGCTATTGTTGTATTGTTTCTATCAGAAATTTCTCTGTAAGAGTCCAGTTGTAATCCAGGGTCATAGCAGTAGTATACATGTATACAATAAATTGAATTTCAAAGTAAAAAGCAAAAATACATCACCGTGTAGCGGTTTCAACTCGTTGACGCTTCTGCAATTCCATCATAACTCTCAAAGTTTCTCTTGCTTGATGGGGTCGAAACTCATTTAACAAATGATGGATATGAATGAACAACAAACTAAGATCTTCGACTTTTTCTGCTCTTTTAGGGGAGTCAGGACAGTGGACCAACAAGTCTAATAGATCTAAAAAGTTGACAAGTAAAGAGTGGTTCAGTTTCTTCAGTTCTCTTCTTCTTTCAAAGTGCATTGGATATAGCCGACGAAAACCCTAGAAGAATAAAATTAAATTTATAATAATTGTTTATTTTTGTATTATTACTTCATAATTTTAAGAGATTGTTACCTGACTTTCCAGTGACCTGATTATCGTATCATCCGCGTTAAAGGTATGCCCAAACATCGAATATGAATCGAGAATAGGCCGAGGTGGTAAAGGTGCTCTATTTCTTCGAACATTCTCATCAGTATAGAAGTTTATATACTGCATAGGAGGCAGTGGTAATGAACTAACTTGTGCAGTTTCGGAAGACATTGTTGCGGAAAGTTAGTACACAACAGGAGTGAAATAAATGCTTTCACTGTCTAATACACACACGACAAACGTGAAATGAACAACGTTACGATCTTCGAGTCTAAATTACATTTATTACATTCCAAGATTCACATTCATTCCACAAGAAACTAGTACAGCAGACCATGTAACTTTATATTATGAAACCAGCTTCACACAGCTTCATGCCTGCTAAACATAGGTAGAAAGCATTGAGATGAAGTTATATGGAGATGCCCCGATGTTCTATACATACATTTTGCTTATACAAATATGAGTCAAACATGAGACAGAGAGTGAAATATTGGTTTGTCTCTTTCTTTCTAATGCAGTAATCACATTTGACAAAAGAGACAACAATATTTCGGTTGTTGCTCAAAATGGAATATTTTGTTGGGATATTTCCCACAGTTACAGAAACAGTTGTTTTGACGAGTATATTATGCAAGCCTAATACATTTTTTTCATGAGAATGATGTTGTGATTAACTTTAGTTTCACTAGTTAAATTAAAAAGGACTTCTTAGACAAAAAGTTCCATGGAACTAACAATAATTGTTGGTGGAACTAGTGAGAATGATCCAATGGCTACACACACAAGCATGTTATGTTACTTTCTCCAATTTTATTTTGTTTTCATTTGCAACTGTGAAATAATTACATTAATGGACAAATACCTAGGGAAATAATTGGGTGTTTACCGTATACTATAATAAAATATTTTAAAACTTTAAAAAACACCTACAGGCTACATATTAGTAATTTTGAGAATTTTTTTGTTCTACTAGGTACAAATACCAATCAAACAATACTGCCTCCTTTTTGGGAGTATACACCTATGTCTAGTTACAATAAAATTACAGCTACACTTATCTCATATTATCAACAACATTACACATGATCCGATCTAACTCATAGCATGGATCTGGATTCGATACATTATTGGTGCTGCAATCCATGTGTTCAAGTATTTCAACAGGGACCTTGAAATTGGATTCTAGCTCATTCTGGTCCGGCAAACTTTGCAGAGCACTTTGTAGTATGTCTTGTACTTTGTCCAGGTGTTTCTTGAACCTGAAAGATAAATTATGAAAAATCAATATATCTGATCATAGTATTTTGTACTCAACATATTTATGTGTTATTGTAACATCAACATCACACACAATACCCTATAATCATAGATTCAATTTGAATTTAGCTATTGTTGTATTGTTTCTATCAGAAATTTCTCTGTAAGAGTCCAGTTGTAATCCAGGGTCATAGCAGTAGTATACATGTATACAATAAATTGAATTTCAAAGTAAAAAGCAAAAATACATCACCGTGTAGCGGTTTCAACTCGTTGACGCTTCTGCAATTCCATCATAACTCTCAAAGTTTCTCTTGCTTGATGGGGTCGAAACTCATTTAACAAATGATGGATATGAATGAACAACAAACTAAGATCTTCGACTTTTTCTGCTCTTTTAGGGGAGTCAGGACAGTGGACCAACAAGTCTAATAGATCTAAAAAGTTGACAAGTAAAGAGTGGTTCAGTTTCTTCAGTTCTCTTCTTCTTTCAAAGTGCATTGGATATAGCCGACGAAAACCCTAGAAGAATAAAATTAAATTTATAATAATTGTTTATTTTTGTATTATTACTTCATAATTTTAAGAGATTGTTACCTGACTTTCCAGTGACCTGATTATCGTATCATCCGCGTTAAAGGTATGCCCAAACATCGAATATGAATCGAGAATAGGCCGAGGTGGTAAAGGTGCTCTATTTCTTCGAACATTCTCATCAGTATAGAAGTTTATATACTGCATAGGAGGCAGTGGTAATGAACTAACTTGTGCAGTTTCGGAAGACATTGTTGCGGAAAGTTAGTACACAACAGGAGTGAAATAAATGCTTTCACTGTCTAATACACACACGACAAACGTGAAATGAACAACGTTACGATCTTCGAGTCTAAATTACATTTATTACATTCCAAGATTCACATTCATTCCACAAGAAACTAGTACAGCAGACCATGTAACTTTATATTATGAAACCAGCTTCACACAGCTTCATGCCTGCTAAACATAGGTAGAAAGCATTGAGATGAAGTTATATGGAGATGCCCCGATGTTCTATACATACATTTTGCTTATACAAATATGAGTCAAACATGAGACAGAGAGTGAAATATTGGTTTGTCTCTTTCTTTCTAATGCAGTAATCACATTTGACAAAAGAGACAACAATATTTCGGTTGTTGCTCAAAATGGAATATTTTGTTGGGATATTTCCCACAGTTACAGAAACGTGCCCATTTCGCCATTTTATGGGCCGAGTTTCGTGGTAGTTCTGCTGTCAAATAGTTGTTTACTTTTTGTTGAATTTAGATTTTTGAGTAAATTACGGAGTGTTTTCTTTTAAAAGTGCGTGTCACCATTAACAAACAGTAATTCAACATGCCTGGATGTTTCATTGTGTCTTCTCATGCCAGAAAAAAGAAAAATCAGCCTGAATTGACTTTGTACAGGTTAGTAATAGGGTTTCATGCAAAACTACATGAAATAGAATAATTTCGGTAAAGAAATCGCTATGTGACCTTGTTTTCATGGTTAGAGTATTAATATTTGGGTTTATTTCCGTCCTACAGACAATATTTTTCATTTCTTATTTTCGTTCGTTTGTTTACAATAATAATAGTGTTGTACCGTTGCTGTAATAGTTCCCGATACTAGTCCTTCGTTACACTGAAACTGTTACCAAATGATATATTGATACAAAAATACTAATCATTTACAGGTTTCCCAAAAATGAAAGATTGAAGAAAAAGTGGTTGGACTCTATCGATGTGGAAAATATTAGTCCACGAAGTAAAGACTGGCTTATATGTTCACTTCACTTTGAATAAAAATGTTTTAACAGAACACTTGATGTTATTAGAACAAGATTATGAACGATCCACGTGCTCCTGATTATTTAAAAACTCAATTTAAAGTGTTGGGCAGTTCTCATAGTTGTAACCTTCGAGCTTCCAAAAAACTACTTCTCCAAATTCCTTCACACCGCACCGGTTTTATGTCTAATTCTTTCGCTATAGCAACTATAAGACTCTGGAACGCGCCACCCTTTAGCATTAAAAAAGCTGAAAGCGATTTCACTTTAAAAAAAATGCGTAACCTCTATTTAAGTCACAATAAATAGCTCTCTTCTTTTTCTTTTCAAGTCTAGTCATAATAGTTATTATTAAGTTATATGTATATATATTTTTTTTTTTTCATTTATTCTATTATATTGTTTAGTTTATTTTATCAGTATTATATGTATTAGTATCTATATTAATTTATATATGTGTTTGATTTTTTTTGTACCCTACCACAATATTCTCTTATTTAACCCAAAGGTTGACTGGTAGAGAATGCCTTGTGGCATTAAGTCCGCCCTTGTACCACTTTATGTACATGAAGTTTAAATAAATAAATAAAGGAACCGTCTACCGTAATAGAGGCACCATTGCAGTTGACCCATCAATGTGTGGGAACAAATTAACGCTAACACATAAATATATAATATTTAATTACAAGCGATAACGCAAATGTGAAAACATTATTTTTACTTAACTACATGGATTATAATTCAATCGTGGTATCTATTCGTAATACTATTTTGTAATCCTAAAAGTACTAGGGATACTGGTATCGATACTCGTTACACTAACACAATGTTTCTTGATTGGCACAACCCTAGCATTGGCCGCCATTTTATGGGACCAGCGAACTTGTAGGCATACACGTTTTTGGTGTAGGTATTTCCAGTCCATAGGATTATAATGTCTATGGTAGAAAGCTGCCACCTCAGAACAATAACTAAAGCATATAAGGCGCTCTACGACATTTGAAGCGTACGCTGTCATAGACAAAAGAGTATTAGCTAGTGATGTGACTATGCATTAAATAAATACCGATATCGACTTCTTAGTTTATGGTATCGCTCCATTGGTCGCGGGACTTATCTCATTACCTTGACCCCGGAACACAAAGGGCTATCGAAGGACACCGTGGATTTTAGTCAGTACGAGTCTGACAGTACCTCCCGCCCTGCCCGGGGTAGGAGGACTCATTTGATGATTTTACCAGGCTAAAAAAAAAAGGTATCGCTCCATGGCAATAAATCTAAATATGCTAAGGTGAAATAAAGAACTCGCTTCTGTCTGACCAACATATTTATTTATAAACAGCATAAATTATTAAAAAATTGAAATTACAAAGAAAACGCTTAAATAATATTAAAAGAGCGATTGGCCCTGAACGATTCCCAGTTGTTACGTGCAATAGCGTTGATCCATTTTGCCTCATATCAACATCGGACGGAAATCTGAAAGTGACAAAAAAAATATAGCCACACATGAATTTAAATTATTACACCATGAGCCACACGGATTTTTGACACTATCATTTCATTACTCATACGTACGATTCGCTCACAAGACCGTAGGTTTTTATTTAACTCTTAAATATTTAATCCTTCCCAAAACTACGTGTAAAGAAAAATAATGTAATAATTTAGATGACGCTAGTTTATCGATATTGTATCGATAGTTTGTTTTTGCAAGCACTATTGCAAAAATTTATATGCCGATTTAAAATTTATAATTTCCATATAATCGAACTATTTAATTGCATAAAATATTGATTTCAAAACACTACCGTGTACACTTAGCTCAAATAATTTGAAATAATGCCAAAATAACATAAAATGAGAATGAAAAACTGACAAAATGACCATATTTGATTACTTACCGATGGGAGCTTATGATTTCCGCATCATTTTCTTTGCGGGATGAATGAGATTTACATCCCACTATAATGCAGGACATTATTTAATCTTTAAGCTTTGCGATTTACACTAAATCACTGTTATTTTTGTACTATTTTTACAAAAATACGTAAAACCAACGAATCACTTCAACTGGCATGCGCCCATAAGCATTATGGCAGATTTACATTGAGTCAGTGACTGTCGCCAGTGCTGGCGCCGAAAACTGACGCATACAATTTATACGCGGTCAGTAGCCGCGAATATTGAAGTCAGTACTGACGCGACAGTACTGTACTGACTTGAAATCAATTTACACTATGGCAGTGCCAGGTCAGCACTGACACGTCAGTGGACTGGCGTCAGTTACTGACTCAATGTAAATCTGCCATTATACGAAAAAATGCGATGAACAAAGTCATAGATAAAAACCTGAGACGTTAAGTAGCTTTTAAACTTAGTACTATAATGGCAGATTTACATTGAGTCAGTAACTGACGCCAGTCCACTGACGTGTCAGTGCTGACCTGGCACTGCCATAGTGTAAATTGATTTCAAGTCAGTACAGTACTGTCGCGTCACTACTGACTTCAATATTCGCGGCTACTGACCGCGTATAAATTGTATGCGTCAGTTTTCGGCGCCAGCACTGGCGACAGTCACTGACTCAATGTAAATCTGCCATTAAGGTAGCCAAGGTATCCAAATTGACGTTTACTTTGTGACGATTTGCATTTTGAACAACCTACATCTGTCTCTCTCTAATGCTGTTATGAGTGTATAAGAAAACAAAGACGACTATATTAGTTAAATTTAGCTTCCTTCTATGCTTTAGTTATTGTTCTGAGGCTGCCACAGAGTACACCACAGAGTACTTTTTAATCATAGACATTATAATCCTATGGACTGGAAATACCTACACCAAAAACGTGGATACCTACAAGTTCGCATGGCACATAAAATGGCGACCAATGCTAGGGTTGTGCCAATCAAGAAACATAGTGTTACTGTAACGAGTATGGATACTAGTATCCCTAGTACTTTTAGGATTACATAATAGTATTACGACTAGATACCATGATTGAATTATAATCCATGTAGTTGCGTAAAAAAAATGTAAATTTTCACTATTGCGCTATTGCTTGTAATTAAATATTATACATATATTTATGTGTTAGCGTTAATTTAAAAAATTGACGATTAATTCGGATTGTACAGGTAAACCTTCGGACTTGTTAATTTGTCTTTTTAAAAAGTCTTTTGGTCCCGCCAAGTCTTCTATCACAACAGCCTTCAAATCAGCAATTTTTTTTTCCTTCGTATTCTTTCATTGAGGCGTATAATTGTTTTCTGTTGATTGACGTATTTTTCTTTAAAGGCTTTAATTTTTCCAGTTTGTAAAACCTGTAATAGAAAAGATAAATAGTTAAATCAAATCAATTTCAACTAGGCCAATAATTACAGGCACTTTTGAATGGTCAAAAGACATAAAAATAAATCAGTACAAAATTGTTATGGTGCTACAGTTCTAGTCACAAGACATAATAACTGTGAAAGTACCGTAGGTGCCCATTCCAGAGCGAAGATCTCTATGCAAAAGAACGGACAAGAAACTCCATGGACACTCTTTTACACTCAACGTAGCAAGTTAAGTGTACAGTTAATATAAAAAAAAAATGAAAATTAAAATAGACCATGGCAGCTTCTTAGCTACTATACTAGGCACTGTCAGATGGGACTGGTCATCTCTTGATGACCAGTCCCATCTGACAGCGCCTTTTCACGAACATACCAAATGTATCAGCACTATTAACCAATAACTTAATTATGCACTGTTAAAAAATAATTTGCTTATTGCATTTTATTGCTAAAAGTTATTTTCAAGTGACAGTTGACAAGTCTTTGACAGATTGCGGCGCTTGATGTGCTGCCGTCTGTTTGTCAGAAAACGGTTAAAAATTCAACATCTACATACCTCTTTGGGCACTGTTCCCACAAATTGATGGGTCAACTGCAATGGTGCCTCCATTACACTAGATGGTTCATCTATTACGGAAGATGGTTCCTTTATTACAGTAGATGTACAAGAAACATCAGATTCTTGAGTGTTGCTTGTTTCACAGAATACAAATGACTCTGGAAGTTGTTTTTTGTTGGATGTTTGAAAAAAATTATAAAATATGCATTACTATCCATATAACTTAGGCTAAAAAACCAGGCTGTTATTTAACAATCATTTTAATACACACTTACCGAAAATATTGTAGGTACAGAGTTCTCATGTAACCTAATAACATCAAGTGTTCTGTTAAAACATTTTTCTTCAAAGTGAAGTGAACACATAAGCCAGTCTTTACTTCGAGGACAAATTTTTTCGTCACCGATAGAGTCCAACCATTTTTTCTTCAATCTTTCATTTTTGGGAAACCTATAAATGATTAGTATTTTTTATCAATATATCATTTGGTAACAGTTTCAGTGTAACGAAGGACTAGTATCGGGAACTATTACAGCAACGGTACAACACTATTATTATTGTAAACAAACGAACGAAAATAAGAAATGAAAAATATTGTCTGTAGGACGGAAATAAACCCAAATATTAATACTCTAACCATGAAAACAAGGTCACATAGCGATTTCTTTACCGAAATTGTTCTATTTCATGTAGTTTTGAATGAAAACCTGTTACTAACCTGTACAAAGTCAATTCAGGCTGATTTTTCTTTTTTCTGGCATGACAAGACACAATGGAACATCCAGGCATGTTGAATTACTGTTTCTTAATGGTAACACGCACTTTTAAAAGAAAACACTCCGTAATTTACTCAAAAATCTAAATCCAACAAAAAGTAAACAACTGTTTGACAGCAGAACTACCACGAAACTTGGCACATAAAATGGCGAAATGGGCACGTTTCTGTAACTGCGGGAAATATCCCAACAAAATATTCCATTTTGAGCAACAACCGAAATATTGTTGTCTCTTTTGTCAAATATGATTACTGCATTAGAAAGAAAGAGATAAACCAATATTTCACTCTCTGTCTCATGTTTGACTCATATTTGTATAAGCAAAATGTATGTATAGAACATCGGGGCATCTCCATATAACTTCATCTCAATGTTTTTAATAGGGGAGTCATAGACATTTTCTTTTTTCCTTCGCCCTTTTCGGGCAGGCTAAGGTCTTAGACCATACCGCCTGGTCTTCAGTATTTTCCATCTACAACTTGTATATAGTTTGTGGTATTCTCTTCTTATTTCACAAATAAGGTAAGGCCGAACCATCGTCTTCAGCAGTATAACCCTTGTTTTATAAATATGTTATCGGCAAAAGCCACGTCTTCAGTGTTCATGAAACCATAGACATATTATAATAATCTAGACCGCGGACTTTTTGTTCACACAAAAATGAAACATATTTCAACAATAAAAACGTAGAAAGAGAAAAAGTATAGAACTCGTGATAATTCCTTCTCTTTCCCTCAAGAATGAAAAACAAATCGACAAATCGCATAAGAAGAAAAGGGACAGAGCATAGCTATCTCCATCTCTCAGCGCGTAGCCTGTTTTTTCAAGGCCAGACACAACATTTCGCGGATTTTAGGGATTACAGATTCAGGCAATATATTTCTCGGACAATTCGGCCTGTACGATAATACGAAAATTGATAATTATTTTTTAGCAAACATTCTACATGTTACACTAATTCTTAGAAATTTGAATACGTACGAGATATAAAAATAACTTGGTAGGCTTTAGCTCTTTCTTGATGTATATTTTTTGGTCAAGTGTAAGAAGTCTGCAAAAATTTCTAAGTTCCAGGATTATAATTTCATTAATGAGTAGATAGGTATTCATTATTGAAATAATAATCTTGGAACTTTTTGTTATTGTTAGCTAAGTTTAGAAAATGTATATTTTAGTGTTACGGAAACAGTTTTTTACTTCATGAAATACTTCATGAAAATACTTACAAACGCACTAGTTGCCCTTACGATTTTTTAAATCTCTTCTCGATTTCTCTGGTTTTCCATCATCAAACCCTGGTTTCCTTAATATCTTCTTTCCAACAAAAAAGAATCATCAAAATCGGTTCATAAACGACGAAGTTATCGGCGACCAAAGAAAGTAAAAGTATACGGTCGAATTGAGTAACCTCCTTTTTTAAGACTCGGATATTAAAAACTTTGTTTTTTCTTCAACCTTTTAGCATCCATCTGCTGGGATATAGACCTAAATTCAAGGGTGGGGTCTCATCATACTCCACCATTCTCAATACTGACTTAGTACGGCTTACCAGGTTTCACAAACTTACGCCATTAAATTTTTCTCTGAATATAATTAGGCAGATAGGAAAAAGTCACATGCAATGATGTTTTCCTTCACAGAAAAGCCATTGGTCTGAACTCCTGTCCGCGTGATAATAATTTACCCGCTAGTCGGGTAAAAGTTTGCAGTATGATAACATTCCCCATTCGTGAAGTCAACATTCTCTATATCATGTGGCTACGCCAAACACCTATCTAGGGCCTTCTTTATCTAAGGGCTGATTTTTCAATAGTTAGATAACTTTTAACTGAGGAATAAAAATAGCGAGTTGACATTATTTTCTATAGATATGCTGTCAAACCGCCATTTTTATTCCTCAGATAAAAGCATAGATATATTATACATATAATCTAGATCTAGTTCTTCAAGTTTTTTGCCACACAAAATGAATCTTATTTCTCACGGTTTAGATTTCCTGGCAAAACTATCGAGAGAAATAAGAGGTTAACTTTGAAGGTCGCTATATCTTTTCCACAATGGGGATGAAACTCAAAGCTATTCGTAGATGACGCTGCGATCGTTTGTCCCATAAGTCAGATTTCTGTATAGCTTGTACAAAAAACAAACACGTATCTTTACATATAATAAAATTGTAGGAAAGTCAAAACTGTACATTGAAATTTTTTTAAAAGAATACTTGGGGTGTGATCTACAATCGATACCGAAGCCAAAAATATAATTTTTAGAATTTTTGTCGGTTTGTCTGTTTGTCTTTATGTATGTCCGGGATAAACTCAAAAAGTACTGGACGGATTTGAATGATTCTTTTTTTGTTGTATAGGTATTAAGTCTGGCCAACATATAGGCTATAATTTATCTAAAAAACTATAACACCTGGTGCAGAACAGCAACAGACCAGCTAAACTATAAGAGATACAAAAATGGTGCCAAAACAAAAATTGTTCCACGTGATGAGCATTTTCTGCTGAGATAATAAATTTGAAGATCTGGAACACCTAATGTGGAACTCCAAGAGCCCAGCTACACTATAACATATACAGTAATGACGTCTTAGCAAGAGTTGTTCAGCCTTATAAGCACTCTCTGTTGCCGTATAAAAATTGAAGATCTGGAACATCTGATGTGGAACACCAAGAGCCCAGCTACACTATAACATATACAGGAATGACGTCTTAGCAAGAGTTGTTCAGCCTGATAAGCACTCTCTGTTTCCGTATAAAAATTGAAGATCTGGAACACCCGATGTAGAACACCAAGAGCCCAGCTACACCATACGAGTAACATATATAGGAATTACGTATTAGCAAAGTTGTTCCGCCTGATGAGCACTCTCTGTTGATGTATAAAAATTGAAGATCTGGAACATCTGATGTGGAACTCCTAGAGACCAGCTACTCTATAAAATAATATAGGAATGACGTCTTAGCAAAGTTGTTCAGCCTGATGAGCACTCTCTGTTGACGTATAAAATTGAAGTACTGGAACACCTGATGTGGGACACCAAGATCCCAGCTACATATAAGTATAGGAATGACGTCTTAGCAAGAGTTGTTCTGCGTGATGAGCACTCTCTGTTGACGTATAAAATTGAAGATCTGGAACACCTGATGTGGAAATCAAAGCTATCACTAATTCACTGTATAATTTTAAAACAACATAAGCTGGGAGTGCCTCCACGCAGTAAAGGCGGTAACAGTTTAGAACTAATTTTCGATGACGATGAATATATAATAATGAATAAAAATTAGACTCTATAGGCCAAAACTCCCATTTATTTTTCTAACCGGGCTCTTGAAATTGGACATCAGACTTATCAGATGTTCGATTTCGACGACCCCGTGCCGCTGGCATAAGCAACAGAATCCGCGTACGAAGTCGCGGTGTGAGTACTGGCCATATATACCAGCTGACACAGCATATCGTTTTTAGTGTTTTATGTTGTTACCTTAGCGACTCAATAACTGTTGTGTCAAATAAAAGGTTTAGAAGCATTCATGTATATTTTTTCAATGATATAAATCCCTCACAAATTGGTAGCAGAGCGTGGTTGCATGGATGAAAAATGGCATCTACTACGAGTTATCGTAATATAGAACCTTTGACAAAATCAAACTATGATACGTGGTGTTTGCAAGCACAAGCGGTCCTGATTAAAAATGACTATTGGGATATCGTAAGCGGCGATAAAACATTACCATCAGCTACGGATGCGGCGGCGAGATCGGCGTTCAACAAAGAGGACTTGAAGGCAAGGGCTGATATCCTACTTTTATTGTCACCGTCTGAATTAAAACAAATTAAAGGCTGCGCGACATCTAAAGCCGTATGGGACAAGTTAAAAGCTACGTACCAAAGTACTGGGCCTGCAAGGAAAGCTACATTATTAAAACAGTTGGTTCTAAAGCGAATGACCACAGGGGAAGATATACATGACCACATAAATAACTTCATGGATATCGTGGACAAACTCGCCGATATGGAGATTAAGGTACCTCCAGAACTGCTTAGCATAATGCTTCTCTACAGCTTGCCAGCAAATTTTGAAAACTTCAGAATAGCTATCGAATCTCGAGACACCCTGCCTAATCCGGAAGACCTGAGAGTAAAGATTCTGGAAGAATACCAGGAAAGGAGTGGAGGTGAACAGTCAGAAAGTTCAGAAGCATATCACATCAAGAAAAACAGGAAGATGTTATATTGCAAGAGCTGTAAAAAGAAAGGCCACACTATCGAGACATGTTGGGGCAAGAATAAAAACTCAAATGAAAAAGAAAACGGAAGCAAATACGATTATAACGTTTGTCTGAGCACTGCAGATTCAGATACCGATAAAAACGTCTGGTGTTTAGATAGCGGCTGCTCATCACACGTATGCGGTAACAAAGCAATGTTTTCTACAATGACCCCTGAAAATGGCACCTTAAAGTTGGCATCAGATAAATGTACTAGTATAATTCAAGGTAAAGGAAGAGTTACTATCAGTACCAATAAACATGGCTATGATTTCAATGACACCCTGTATGTTCCCGATATTTCAGTAAACCTTTTATCCGTCGCCAAGATTACGGACAAAGGACATAAGGTTGTTTTTGAAAAAGAGAATGCCTACGTCGTACAAAAAACAGGCGAAAAAACACTGACTGCTCGGAAGAGAAATGGGCTCTACTACTTTGATTCCATGCCTAAAGAAACTTCAAATTTCACACAAAAAACCAACAGTGAAATTATGGAATGGCATCGCAAACTCGGCCACATAAACGAAAGAGATTTAAAGAATATGGCTAAAGATAACCTTATGTATGGTTTAAAATTCAAAGATGAAGACATGGACACATGCGAAACCTGCATTAAAGGCAAATTGTCCAGGCTGCCGTTTATAAGACATAATGATCTATATACAACCGACAACCTGGAAATAATCCATAGCGACGTTTGTGGACCTTTTGAATGCGATACACTAGCAGGATCAAAGTATTATGTTAGTTTCATAGACGACTATAGTCGCTATTGTCACGTCTATTTTATTAAACGAAAGAGTGACGTATTCGGCATTTTCAAACAATACAAAAATGAAGTTGAAACGTTCCATAATAAGAAAATAAAGAACCTGCAGACCGACAATGGCACTGAATACCGCAACAAGGAATTCGATAATTTTCTCAAATCGCATGGCATCCAAAGAAGGTTGACCACAGTATACACCCCTCAACAAAATGGGATTAGCGAGAGGAAGAACAGATCATTGCTAGACAAAGCCAGATGTCTGTTAATCGAGGCCAAGGCACCTAAAAAGCTCTGGGCGGAAGCGGTAGCAACTGCAAACTACCTCATAAACCGTAGTCCTTCCAAAGTACTCAATGGCGAAACTCCATTCAAGAAATGGCTAGGCCGAACACCATGCGGACATCATCTCTACGTGTACGGCAGAAAGACTTTCGTTTTGAAAAAGAACAAACGAGGCAAGCTTACCCAAAAAGCCAAAGAAGGCGTATTCATGGGGTACTCGATGACCTCAAAGGCTTACAGAGTGTACATACCGGAAGACGATGATGTAGTAATAAGCAGGGACATAAAAGTCATAGATAAGATGTACTACGAAGAAGAAAGTCAGAACTATGATAAACTTATTAACAAAATGGAACAGTCTCGGAAACATGAAAACCAAATTGAAATTGAAATCACTGAAATAATGATGAATAAAAATATATTACAAGGTTTCAATGAGCAAGAAGATGGAGTTACTTCGGAAGTAGAAATTGAGTCTTACGATGACGCATCAGATATTATAGAAATACCTGAAAATGGGAGGCCGCAAAGAGAGAGACGCCCGCCAGCGTGGACCAGGGACTTTATACTGGACCAGACTGAAGAAAGTCACCTACTCTCGGAGATATCCTATATATCCGATGAGAATGAAGATGATGAATACTGGCATAATGCTATTAAATCCGAAATTAGAGCACATGTTAAAAATGGAACCTGGAAAATAGAAAAGAAAGACAAAAACATGAAAGAAGTGGACTACAAGATGGTTCTTAGAAATAAAATAGGACCTGACAACAGTATCACAAAGAAAGCCAGACTTGTAGCACGAGGTTTTACTCAACGACCAGGCGTTGACTACAACGAAACATATGCTCCTGTAGCTAAACTTAGTTCAATAAGATCTGTTGTTGGAATAGCCATGGAAGAAGGCTTAAAATTGAACCAGATGGACGTTACAACGGCGTACCTTAATGGAGAATTAGAGGAAAAGATAACTATGAAGTATCCTGACTATTTAGAGGAATACCTGACTGAAATCATTGTTGAAGAAAGTAAAGCAGAAGATTTAACTTTGTACAACAAAACAATGAGTATGCTAAAAGACATAAAAAGCAATCCAAAAGAGAAAGTTTGTCATCTCATAAAAGCCTTGTACGGACTCAAACAGGCAGGGAGGCAATGGTACAAGAAACTCGACACAGAATTAAAGAACATTGGTTTTAAAGCATCGGAAGCTGACCCATGTTTATACCTACTAGAGAAAAGAGGAGTTAAGGTCATAATAATTATTTATGTGGACGATTTGTTAGTTGCCTATTCGTGTCCTAGAAAGCTCAAAGAAATAAAAGAGTTATTGAATACGAAATTTGAGTTAAAAGACTTGGGTACACCTAAACGGCTAATAGGGATAGACGTCACCTAGTTAGCAGCAGCAGCTAGTTTTGTTATAAAAATTGAGTTTATTCTAAAAAACAAACATGGGAAATTATTCGTCAATGCAAGTGCATATACTAAAACCAGAACTAAGACGCCGCGGTGCATCTACAAAAGGAAAAAAAAAGTTTATTACATTTATTTAGTTGAGAGGTTAGAAATTTGATTCTACTACATTAAACACACATTTACTTGTAGTTGGGATTTACAATTGTAATTTTTAAGTAGGTATTACATGTGCTAGCCTCTACAAAGAATATAGTACTGCTTCTGACATTCTATATTGAGAAAAATGTCATCAAGTTTTGTATTTCTCTTCTTCATCTAACTTTACATCTATTTTATAGATTGGAGCAATATGATTAGAATTTTAACCTCCTAACACCACAACTATCACAAATCTCGGCCCCGGTGATAATTCTTCCACCAGACGAACCATTTACTTAACCTCCAATAGAAAAGTAGATATTATTTAGAAAGGTGTATTCGATTGTTTAGTTATGGTATAATCATGGTCGCGGGGCTTATCTCATTACCGTGACCCCGGAACACAAAGGGCTATTGAAGGACACCGTGGATTTTAGTCAGTACGAGTCTGACAGTCCCTCCCGCCCTGCCCGGGGTGGGAGGACTCATTTGATGATTTTACAACGCTAAAAGAAATAGCATAATCATAGAATTTCATTAATAAATTCAACTAACGGCCTGTCCCGGCTTCGCAAGCTGCTTCATTTCGTGCCCGAAACCGCTGCAACATTGTCTCGCAGAAACTTTTGCACAAATTTAATTCATCAGGTGTGTTAAGTGCTTGCACAATTTGAATTTCAAAGGGGTGCATTCGTAAGTCCTTTTTTAAAATTTCGTACACAATCGTTTTTTGGGAGCCCTAGAGCAACCGCTCTCTTACGAACGGACTGTCGCGGGTTTTCGCGTAAACTGTTTGCGACAAGTTCAGCGTTGTCATCAGTCCTCGACGTTTGGCTGGGTCTCGGCCGAGGATTATTTGACGCTGAACATGTTGTTTTGAACCTCCGCACCCACAATCGAAAGAGGGCCCAGAGTTTTTTGCTCTTGTTTACTCGATAACGGCAACAAGTAGACGTTTCAAATACTTATTCACAAAGTATTGAGTTATATATCTATATACATATAATAAAATGGTAGGAAAGTCAAAACTGTACATTGAATATTTTTTTAAAAGAATATGTACTTGGGGTGTGATCTACAATCGATACCGAAGCCAAAAATATAGTTTTTAGAATTTTTGTCTGTTTGTCTGTATGTATGTCCGGGATAAACTCAAAAAGTACTGGACGGATTTGAATGATTCTTTTTTTGTTGTATAGGTATTAAGTCTGGCCAACATATAGGCTTTAACTTATCTTAAAAAGTTGGTGCAGAACTGCAACAGACCAGCTAAACTATAAGAGATACAAAAATAGAGCCGAAACAAAAATAGTTCCACGTGATGAGCATTTTCTGCTGCGAGAATAAATTTGAAGATCTGGAATACCTGATGTAGAACACCAAGAGCCCAGCTACATCATAACATATATAGGAATTACGTCTTAGTAAAGTTGTTCAGCCTGATGAGCACTCTCTGTTGATGTATAAAAATTGAAGATCTGGAACACCTGATGTGGAACTCCTAGAGACCAGCTATACTATAAAATAATATAGGAATGACGTCTTAGCAAAGTTGTTCAGCCTGATGAGTACTCTCTGTTGACGTATAAAATTGAAGTACTGGAACACCTGATGTGGGACACCAAGAGCCCAGCTACATATAAGTATAGGAATGACGTCTTAGCAAGAGTTGTTCTGCGTGATGAGCTCTCTCCAGCAACATATAAGTATAGGAATGACGTCTTAGCAAGAGATGTTCTACGTGATGAGCACTCTCTGTTGACGTATAAAATTGAAGATCTGGAACACCTGATGTGGAAATCAAAGCTATCACTAATTTCACTGTATAATTTAAAAATAACAAATTCTGGGAGTACCTCCACGCAGTAAAGGCGGTAACAGTTTAGAACTAATTTTAGATGATGAATAAAAATTTGACTCTACAGGCCAAAACTCCTATTAATTTTTTTACCCGAGCACTTGAAATTGGACATCAGACTTATCAGATGTTCGATTTTGACGACCCCGTGCCGCTGGGATAAGCAACAGAATCCGCGTACGAAGTCGCGGGCAGCAGCTAGTTCTCTATAAAAATAAATCATTAAATTAAAGCAAATATTTAAGGGAGGCTCAAATACAAAAAATCGTGTTTTTGCGGTCTGTGGGTACTAAACTGGGTACAATGAAAATACTTTATTAAATTCTCCACTTTAATCAATAATCGCCTTATCAAACCTTCCGGATCCTGTGGGATGTTATGTAAATAGTAGGGTGGTGAAACAGCATGGGGTCATTGTTCTTGAGGTAAAAGTCAAATCCGAAAGTCATGAACTCATGATCCGCGATTCTCGTGGAGTTAGTAACGTTAAGGCCAAGGTCAAATGTCCTTAGAGATAAGGTAAAATGACTTTGAAATTAAAAAACTTTTTCAAAAAAAATGTAACCGCCTTCAAAATCAACCTACAAAACTTTTCTTTCGGAAGTCGGTGGTTTTTTTTTATTATTAATTTCATTGTCTTTTTTGCCACCGACTTCCGAAAGAAAAGTTTTGTAGGTTATTTTACCCTTTTTTACCGATTTAAAAAAAAGGAGGTTATCAATTCGACCCTTATGTATGTAATATTATCAGAACTGCCCAGTTTTCATATATGTTAGTCTATATCAGTGTCTGAACAAATGTGCCAAATTTCACAAGTGTATGTATGTATGTATATACACACATCAAAAGTGTCTAGGGATCAAGCATTTTTATGCGGATTTCTTGAGATTGAGATGTGGCTTTGTAATAAATTTATGATTTTATAAATTTATATGGATCCTTTTTGGTGCATTTCATAATTTGAATCAGGAACTGTGAATCAAATTCGAGTAAAAGATGAAAATCAGCTGTCAATATTTTCCCTATAAAAACATACAACGCATTGAAGACATTATTAGTGCTACTGTTTCCCTACTACTGATTAAAACCAACGTTATTATGGAGCGGCGACGTCATTTAAGCAGGGAAGAAATGCTCAGAGCCGTGGGAATGATAGAAGCTGGTTCCCGGCAACGTACTGTGGCTTTAGCTCTGAATACAAGTCAGAGTGTTATCAGTCGACTTTGGACACGTTACCGAAGCACTGGTACCGTGGCTGAGCGCCATGGAGGACGGTATCGCTGCACCACACGGAGACAAGACCGATACATTCAAATCTTAACTCGAAGAGCTCCAACAATAACCGCCATGATGTTAGCCGTGAGGCTTCATCACTCTTCAGGGAACTTAATTAGCGACCAAACAGTCAGAAACCGCTTGCATGAAGTGAACCTTCATTCCCGAAGACCGCTACGGGTACCACCTATAGCAATGCACAATCGTAGGATTCGATATCAATGGGCTCTTGAACACAGAAATTGGGCAGAAGAACAATGGCGTTTCGTGTGCTTTTCTGATGAGTCTCGTTTCGGTATGAGACCGGATACAAGACGTATACGACACTGGAGAACCCCTGGACGCCAACAGCGATTAAAATCCTGCCAGGAAGTCCATCCTTATAGTGGTGGAACCATTATGGTATGGGCGGGTATTTGGATCGGCGGAAGAACTGAGTTGATTTGGATCAGAGGCAACCTCAACGCTCAAATTTATGCTGAGACGATTGTATCAGACGTCATCGTTCCTCTACAAGTGCAAATCGGTCCCTTATTTCAGTTAATGCATGATAATGCACGACCGCACACCGCAAGAGTTGTAAGACAGACTCTCGCCGCAGCTAACATCAATGTCCTGCCCTGGCCTGCTCAGTCGCCAGACTTGAATCCGATTGAGCATGCATGGGATATGCTACAGAGAAGAGCTCTGCCGAATATGGAGGTTATCCAGTCGCAAGAAGACCTTTTTTTGTTGTTGCAACGAACATGGGCGGCCATTCCACAGCGTGATTTGGATGAACTCATTTTGAGTATGCCAAACCGATGTTCTTGTGTTCAGAGGCGGCCTTACCCATTGCGAGGCCCCGGGCAGCAGGTCTTTGCGAGGCCCTTTGTCGTTTATAAAAAGTATGTGACGCGAAAATAGGTCTGGTTGTTTGGTTTAGGTATTTGTCATGTTTGAGGAGAAATGCTGAAGTTATAGCATTAAATAAAATTTGAGTTTTAAAACATTTTACATTTAGTACTTTCAACATCCGTGTTTGAGTTAAATCTAGTAGGTAGTTCTAACATTTGCAGACTTTTTTTAAAAACGTTGCCTCTCTGGATTTTCTTCCTGTATCGTGGGTGCGTTACAAACATAAAAATTCACATACACTAACACCCATACCCCGAACAACTACTTGCAGATAATACAACTATTTGTTCCGTGCGGGGATCGAACCCGCGACACGCTGCGCAGCAGTCGATCGCTCAGCCACTAAACCGACCGTCTCGTCAAAATGTTTATGATGTTGGTCCAAAGAATAATCCAAGTTTAAGACGTCGAGCACCGAACGCAACTTTGTCAAAAATCAAAAAAACATTTTGGTATTTTTGGCGATTTTAACACTAAAGGACAAGTTTTTGATAAAACTTAAGCACGACGTTTTGAAAGTAGAATATGCAATATGAGATTAAAATGGTTTCTGTAGATCCAAAAGCTTCCAAGACAGAGCTATTAAAATTAATATTTTTTCGAACTTTGCAAATCCTGTCAATTGTTTAGACATATCTCGAGCAACTGTAGTGGCATCTCAAATCAACGTTATTTTATTTACAACAAATGTGGAAGACACAAAGCAACAGATGTCATTTATTCCAACGTCGCTTCTTCAAAATTCCCATTGGAACCAGAGGTTTTTCTCCATCTAGACTTTGGCGATACGAACCCTAAAGGGGTAGTTTTTGATAGTACCTAGGTATCTTCTGTTATTAACGTATCTCCTTTCTAAAGTGGACTAAATTTGCTTGATGATTCCCGATGTCCACCCCCAATTTGTCCACCACTGGTAGACAGCGAAACTTTTTATACTAAATTTTTCCTCTGTCCACCCCGGGGTGGACAAAAAGAAGATTTTATATAAAAATGCCCCCTGGCCACCACTGGTGGACAGTGATACGAATTTTATTAAATATTACCGTTGGCCACCACTTGCGGACAGTGATATTTTTTTAGAAATGTTTCACTGTCCACCACTAAACAAGGGGTGGCAAGAACAATTGGTGATTTTGAGGTTCTGGGTTCGATTCATATTAGGTCGGGAAACATGTCATCAGGTGTTTCTCAGTAGCAGCCACCGATTTAGACGGGTCAAGACCCCTCTTTGAGGAGTGGCTGGATGGGCGCCACGCCGTCCTCGCCTTCCGCTTGATGCAAGTCCTCACCGGACACGGAACTTTCGGGAGGTTCCTATCCATCCATCATCCATCAGGCCCATCGCCTCCTTTTACAAAGATGAGGCCTGTGTCCCAGCAGTGGGAAGTGGGAACATTATAGGCTGATGAAGATGATGAGTGACTAGAAATTTCTCTGTAGACCTAATAGTCTCCGAGATAAAACCCTTCAAAGTTTTTTTTTATTTTTTTCTAAAAAAGTTGCATAGTTCGAAAACATCCCAACTGATGTCATGATAATATTTATGATGCTTTGCCTCTTCCACATTTTTTGTTAAAAATAACGTTAATTTGAGATACCGCTAGAGTTACTCGAGTGGTGTCTTAAATATTGCAAGAAATTGCGAAGTTATTTTGAAAAGTTCTATCTCGAAAACTAATGGGTCTTCAGAAATAATTCGTTCTCATTAGTCTTAATCCTGTAGGGTCAAAAACGCATTTTTTTTAAAAGACCGAAATTTTCGCGATTTTTGTTTAAAAAGTAGCGTTTGGTGCTTGAGGTTTCAAACTAGGATCAGTGGCTTAGCGAGACTGAATCTAGGAGGGAGTCAGACGCATCTGCGAGGCCCTTTTCTTTCAGGACGAAAAATATGACTTGCCTCCGCTGCTCGCGCGAGACCGCCTTGTTGTAAGACGACTTGGTTAATGTCAGTGGCATTGCGAGGCCTCTTTGACTTTACAGTTTCCAGTTACAACGTAACCAAGTTATCTTGCAACATTGGGCCTCGCGCAAGCAGGCCAGGCGCTAGACCTAAATGTGATCAGCACTTCGAAGCCTCTTGATTTCAGTTCCCACTCATCGGAAACCCCAAGTACCAATACAATTGTAGGTCATGTTAATTTGTTATTAAAAGTTAAGTAGTTACTGACTACTGAAGGTTACAAACTTGATCATCGAATGTGATCGCCGTTGACAAGAATTTTTTCTTTTTTTTCTCTGAGCGCGAGGCCTCTTCAGTTGTGAGGTAGGGGGTAGGGTTCGCTTCGGCCCCGCCTAACTACGCCACTGACTAGGACTATTCATTAGGCCAAGATCACAAACAATTAGTCTGCAAAATATCTGAACTACCAGATTTAATGTAAACTAGCCCGTACATTCAACCGATAAAATTATTGTACTACTTAAAAGATTTACAAAATTAACGAATTCTGAGACGATAAATTTAAAAATCGATGATTACCATTTTTCCTAAAGCTAAAATCTTATTTAGTGTACCCTTATGTTATAGACCTAATGAGTACTTAGTTATGGTCAAAATCAAAAATTTTAAATTAAAAATAACTATTTTTTCTATTGCTTGGTTTGTTGCGCGAGGCCCCTGCAAGCGCGAGGCCCCGGGCGGTTGCCCGGTTCGCCCCCCCCTAAGGCCGCCACTGCTTGTGTTGTTAGTGTTCGCGGTAGAAACACGGATTATTAATTGTTTAAGTTACCCAATAAAATTTTAAAGAAAACTGTTATTTCAGTCTTTTTTTCGAACTTTTGTGTTAGTGGTTCAAATGTCAAAAATCCCTTTATTAGGAAAATGGCAAATTTCTTTATTAATGCAAAGGTGACTTGGTTTATCGCTACTGTGACAAACGAAAATACTTTATTTGATGAATCCTTAAAGAAAATTTTAATTAATATCAATCAGGAGAAAAGTTATTGCAAAAATATATGTTGATCCCTAGACACTTTTGATGTGTGTATGTATGTACAATTTTTATGTTTGTGCACGCATATCTCCGGAACTACAAGTTCGATTTATTTATTTTTTCTTTTTTTGTTGTACTAGGTATTGTTGAACTTAGGGTACACTGCAAGTTTCATCAAAATCGGTTCAGTAGTTTTAGAGATATGGATTTTTTTTATGATGTGAAGGATTACAAGATTAGTGCATATGTAAGAAAATTTTGTATTTTACAAAAATATGGGTTGACTATTTAATAAATAAACTCAAAAGGGTAAAATAAAAAGTTTTTCAAAAAATTAACCGACTTCAAAAACAACAACAAAACAAAAAAGGGTGAAATAACCTAATTAATAACTTCTTTCGGAAGTCGGTGGCTAAAAATCAATGAAATGAAAAGTAAAGCCACCACCAGTTTTTGAAGGCGGTTACATTTTTTTTTGAAAAAGTTTCATTTGACTCTTTTTACTCTTTTAGTTTAAATATTCAACCAAAATTCTTGTCAAATACACCATTTTTTTACATGTGCACTAGAATTTTGTAATCCGTAGCACCGGTAATAACATCGTTAACATCTCTTTCATTCATTCCCTATCTCAAAAACTACTGAACCGATTTTGATGAAACTTGCAGTATTCCCTAAATTGCACGATACCTAGTACAACAAAAAAGAATTACTTAAATCGGACTTGTAGTTCCGGAGATATGCGAACAAACATAAAAACATACATATAACCTGGAGCATTGAAGAAAGGATTCTAAAATGGCGGCGCTTATCGTTCTCTCGCTCGCGCACTAGTGCCGTCTATACTCACTCACGCGCGTAGCGTAAGCAGAAAAAAAATTAGTCTTGATGTCTTGACGCGCTCAGTGATCCTTTTTACGAATATTTGCTATTTTCTGTTATTTTTTTCGTTGTTACCTGTTTGTTATTGTTGTTGAATTTTGTTTTATTGTTAGGTTAAGTTTGAGAAATGATTGTGACCCAGTCTTGTTTTTATTATTTTTAATTTGAAAAAAACTTTAACTTGAAATCTTTTATGCTGACTGTACTATCTGTCAACGCAAGTACAAGCCGCCATTTTAGAATCCTTTCTTCATTGCTCCGGCTTATACATACACTTTTGAAATTTGGCACACTTGTTCAGACGCTGATATAGACTAACATATATGAAAACTGGGCAGTTCTGAAAATATTATATACATGCGGGTCGAATTGATACACAAACTAAATCAGACGATGCCTACTCCTTACTGTTAAGGAGTTGTACCTTCCATCATCAGCTTAGCTACATGAGATGATGATTTCCATACGCAAGTACTTACATTACTTCATAAGGTTTGAGAAACTATGTGTGAGCCAATAAAATTTGAGGGTTGACCTCGATTTCTCCAAGATCCAATCATCAGATCCTGACCTGAAACCACTTGGGAAGTATACCCTTTCAAACAAAAGAAAAATTTTCCAAATCGGTCCAGGCATCTTCGAGAAATCGGGGAACATACATAAAAAAAAAAGATTCCGACGAATTGAGACCTCCTCCTTTTTTTGAAGTCGGTTGAAAATCAAATTATCCCGAGGGCATTATTTATATACCTCGAAGGTCTAGGTCGAGTGGAAATTATGGTCAAGGTCAAGTGATTTTAGAGTTCAGGTTCATGATCTTGAGACTCACAGTCAAGGTACTGGAACTCCAGTTGACTTCAATTGCAATAATATATTTTTCTCTAATAATATAATTTCTCAAATAAAGAATACTTACTTACTTACTTCTCCTTTTGTTTAAATCTCCAAAACAGTGTGTCCTATCGCAAAAATAACGAAAAAATTCAGCCAAGTTATGGCGGGAAAAATCTTGTTCCTGAATCTTATGGTCACCCTACTAGAAAGAGACGGTTACCTCCAAATTAGCTCTATCAGCTGGCACGTTTTTCGGCATGAGTACTCAGTCCAGGTTATAACAAACACACATAATAATCACCGAGACGATGAATTAAGTACTCTCTAAAAAAAATATTCGTTTTTACGGCGCGAATCGAGCAATAACAACAAAACTCAATGTCAATCTGACAGCAGGATAAAATTTAACGAGGTAACAAGGTCGCTAAAACTTATGCACACTTGTTTTTCCAGTTCACTCTAGTCATTGGCAGAACTGTCGACATCGACTTTGGTGCCATAAACCAAAAATAGAATAGAAGGTCGCTAAAATTTATTCTAGTCAGGCCAAAACTTATAATAGCGGACGACCGTGAACGGGGCAGATTAAATTTATTTTTATTTTAAAGAGTACCGATAATAATTCATCGTCTCTGTGAATATTATTTGTGGATCATGGATATAATTATTATTACACCGGCAAATTGACTTTTCATGTTCCGGTCCATTTTTACTGTGTAATAATTTCGAGATAACATTTTAAATACTAACTTTACAGAGATTACAATAAAAATATTCGGACTGTTGAGTTGAGTTGAATGGGTATGGCAACTCAAAGCTATTCGTAGATGTCGCTGCGATCGTTGTCCCATAAGTCAGATTACTGTATAGCTTGTACAAAAAACAAACACGTATTTTGTTATAAAAATTGAGTTTATTCTAAAAAACAAATAATTATGGGAAATTATTCGTCAATGCAAGTGCATATACTAAAACCAGAACTAAGACGCCGAGGTGCATCTACAAGAGGAAAAAAAAGTGATTTAGTTGAGAGGCTAGAAATTTGATTCTACTACATTAAACACACATTTACTTGTAGTTGGGATTTTAAATTGTAATTTTTAAGTAGGTATTACATGTGCTAGCCTCTACAAAGAATATAGTACTGCTTCTGACATTCTATATTGAGAAAAATGTCATAAAATTTTGTGTTTGTCTTCTTCATATAACTTTACATCTATTTTATAGATTGGAGCAATATGATAAGAATTTTAACTTCCTAACTCCACAACTATCACAAATCTCGATCCCGGTGATAATTCTTCCACCTGACGAACCATTTCATGATATAAAGAGCGATGCAATACTTAACCTCCAATAGAAAAGTAGATATTATTTTAAAAGGTGTATTCGATTGTTTAGTTATGGTATAATCGGAGGGTTTCCGTTTCCGGTACTTGGATCGTAAACACGTATACTTGTCAGCTCCGACGAAAATATTTACAAAAGCCACAAAAAACAGTCTGTTCATCACTAAACCGCGAAAATATCTCGAAAAACCATCGCCACTTCAGAATTACGAAGAAAACTTAGTGAAAAACAGTGCAAAAAGTGAAAAATAGCAACTTTAGCAAACATCTCATAGTGTCAAAATACGAAACTACCTCCTAAAATAAAAAGTGATTGAACAAGCTAGAAACGTCATTCATCATAGACAGCAGTAGTGCCAACATTAAAACAGCGAAATAAGTGTAGTTTGACAGTTCTAGTGTTGCTAGCTAAAAATTAAAATTGTTCATTATACCAAAATATGGATCAAAATATGGAATGGCTGTTAACCAAACTGGAGGAGAAGTTGAACCAGCAAGCTTTAACAATAACTACCAATGTCACCAATAATGTCATGCAAGCACTTGATGAAAAAATGAAAACGCTTTTAGAAGAAAACAATGCCTTAAAAACGAGAATAACAAATCTAGAACAGAAGATAGAATCTATGGAAAAAGACAAGAGAAAAAATAATTTAGTGTTCTTTGGTATGGAAGAAAAAGAGAAAACAGAATACGAATTAGTAGACTACTTTAAAGAAATAATAGTGGAGATGGGTGTACACCTAGACAGTCAAGAGATAGCAAAAATATATAGAATTGGACAGCGTTCAAATAGAAACCGACCACTAGTGGTTTCTTTCACTACAACATGGAAAAAAACACCTAATTCAGAAAAATAGATCCAACCTCCCCCAAGGCATCTATCTCGCAGAAGACTATCCTAAAGAGGTACTTGAAACTCGCAAAAAACTTCAGCCCTTGTTAGAAGAAGAAAAAAAGAAGGGAAACATTGCATATTTAAATTACGACAAGTTGGTAGTAAAAGGTCCAAAAGATTCTAACCGAGAGAAGAGGAAAAGAGATAAGGCAGAGTCACCTGAAGCATCACCAACAAACACTAAGAAGTTATACACAAAGGTAACAGCTAATGATTCGCCTGCAACTAATACACAAGGAATAGTAAAACCAAGTATACTCAATTATGTAGCACGAGGAAGAGCATCATCGCTGTCGGAGCCAAATCCAACAAAAAACTAAAAGCGGCCCCCTGTAACCGGAACCCAGGCAAGAAAAATTCAACAACGCTATCAATCAAAACAGTAATCAGCACCCCAAGCCGGTTGGTCACCGTGGGGCAAGAAGACTACTACCCTCCAACTAAATCAAATATACCACACACGAAAGACAAGAAAAACCGTCCAAACGAAAATATATTAAACATCGCAACATATAATACACTCTCATTAAGAAAAAATGAAAATTTAGCAGAATTAATCCTAGCTTTAGAAAACATAAAGTGGTCAATAGTGGGTCTGAGTGAAGTACGACGTCTAGGAGAGAACATTGAAGAACATGAAGATTTTATACTGTACTACAAGGGAGATACACCGGGCCAGTATGGAACAGGATTTTTGATAAAGAAAGAATTAAAACCACATATTGATGAATTTATTGGCATCTCAGAACGTATCATAATTCTTAATATAAAGCTACCACCTAAAAATGAAAAATGGTCAATTGTTCAAATCTACTCCCCAACTGCAAATCATCTAGCAAATCAGAAATCGAGACCTTCTATTCTGCACTAACAAATATAGCAATAAAAACCTACTCAAACAATAATTTAATAGTGATGGGGGACTTTAATGCTAGAACTGGGGAAAGAAGAGACGGAGAGGAAATTATACTAGGTCCATACTCTTCAGGAACAAGGACAAGGAATGGCGAAATGCTAATACAATTGGCTTATGAAAACAACCTGAAAATATTAAACAGTCTATACAAAAAACGTCGGAACAATAGGTGGACATGGATACACCCAGACGGCTACCATAAAAACGAAATAGACTACATCCTAACAAATAAAAGTAACAAGTTTCAAGATTGTAAAACTCGTGGGTAGTTTGATAAATAAGCACGAAAATTTTGAGCTCTATAAATAAAATCATATTTAATTTAATTTAATAGTATATTTGCACAATAATTAATGTGTTTAAACTGCTAACTATAATTACCTGCCAGTTGTGTGTTATTCTTGAATTAACACTCACTTAACACCAGAAACAAGAATCAAGCACTGTAACAGTACAGAATGGAGTCACTGAAAGGTTCAATGTCAGAATTACTGACACAATTTAATGACAGGATGTGTCATTTTGAGGCTGAACTGTCCAAGAAAACACCAGAAGCTTCAGCTAGTAGTGTCTCAGTTGCTGCAGAGTATGCTGTGTTCAAGACATTTGTGATGGAGTCGCTGAGCTGCCTTCAACGCCAAGTGGAAGCCCTTGCGAAGGATATGGATGCGTTGGAGATGAAAGGCCGCAGAAAAATTCTTCTGGTTCACGGAGTTGCAGAGGCCAACAAGGAGGAGACGTCTCGGGTGATTGCTGAGTTAATCCATGATAAACTTCATTTGGACTCCTTTTCTGTTGCTGCCATCCGTAGGTGTCACAGGATGGGCAATCTGAGCAGCTCTGGGAAACCTAGGCCAATATTGGTCAAATTTCAAGATGTGGATGTCCGGGATAACATTTGGTATGCAAAAACCAGGTTTAGGTTCAGGCACTGGGATTACACTGTCTGAGTTTTTGACCAGATCCAGACATCAGGTCTTCATGGCAGCACGTGATAGGTTCGGAGTCGACAGCTGCTGGACTAAACAGGGCACTATTTACATCCTGGGGGCTGATGGAACGAAGCACCGTGTCGTCACTCATAATGAGCTCAATGCCATTGGTGCAGCAGAGCTCGATGCTGGAAAGCCGGAGCTCCAGATGGTCACCAGCAAGTCCGCTTCAACACCACCTGCTAGGCGGAATCGGCGTGCGGCTGCTAAGAAGTGATCCATTGTAAGGCGTCCCTCGGGTAACATTTTCACAGCTTTTGTTATTGTTTCTCTTTACCTTCTTTTAAATATTTTACTTCTAGTCTCCTACCCCTTTTTGGTATTATAATTTGTCCTGATTCATAGCACAGATTCATAGTATATAGTAATTTATTTTCTTGTTTACATTGAATTTTGAAAGCTTAATTCTGACACTTGACAGATTTCAAGTGTCATGTTATTATCTGCGTTCCATTCCACTTTTGAATATTGTTGGCATGTTGAGCATAAATTATCTATGGTAACATAGATGATTTTTATGTTGCGATTTTTCAGCATTATTCTTCCTTTTCTTTTTTTTTTTTTTTTTTTTTTCTCTTGTAACGTTTCTCTGCAATTTAGAATTTGTACCCGAGCGACGCCCATTAATTGTTGTTTTTTGTTAAAATTTTTTTGTCACCACATAACTGGCGGGTGGTTTTTAACCTACCTGACCTTATTTTTTATTTGTATTATTTACATATATATTTATATATTTTATTTATTTCACTTAGGTACTGCATTATATTGTAAATGACTGATCTTTGTGCACTCAGCGATGATGACAGTTTTATATCAGCTAGTAGTGGTAGTGACAGTTTCAGTAGCATTCCGACTCTCGCCGACACACTTGACTCTCAGTTTTCTGACGTTCCTAAAAATTTTAATGTAGTGCATATTAATGCGCAAAGTATTCCGGCTCATTACCATGATATGCTGGCACATCTGGATTGTAAAAACATCCATGCTATCCTAGTTTCAGAATCTTGGCTTAAGCCTTGTCTTCCGTCCACGTCCTATTCCTTGCCCGGATACCAACTAATTAGAAATGATCGCACAGGCTGCGGTGGTGGCGGTGTTGCCATATATCTTCGTGCAAACATTCCTTTTTCTATTATCAGTATGTCATCACAACCACCACCGCCGAATGCTGGCGAGCATCTCTTTTTAGAAGTCAGTCTTCATCACTCGAAGGTCTTGCTTGGTGTCTATTATTGCCCTTCCTTACGCATTGACTACTTTTCCTCTTTCGAAAGTCTCCTCATAAACCTTATACCTTCTTACAAGCACTCCATAATTATGGGTGACTTCAATACCTGTCTTCTTAAACAAGATTCTCGTTCTTCCTCACTTATCTCCATTTTGCAATCATGCAATTTATCTCTTCTTCCTTTAACTTCTACTCATCACTTTCCCAACTGCACTCCTTCTTTACTTGACCTCATTTTCGTTTCTTCTAATGTACATGTCGCTAAGCATGGTCAATGTTCAGCTGACGCTTTTTCTCATCATGATCTCCTTTTCCTTTCTTATAAAATTCGCCCTCCTAAGAGTAAGCCTAAAACCCTGTTTCAGCGCAGTTTTGGTGGTATGAATCTTGAAAGCCTTCGCGAGGATGCCGGCAATATTGACTGGTCTGATCTTATTGATGCGGAATCGATTGACATAAAGCTTGACATTTTCAATTCTAATCTTATTCAGCTTTACGATATCCATGCGCCTGTTCACTTAGTAAAGATTAAACATCTTCCTGCACCTTGGCTAACTGATGATTTAAAGGACGTTTTGCACAAGAAGGCGGCAGCAAAGGCCAGACTTAAACGCACACCTAACGCCATTAATCGTGAAAATTACGTTGCGATCCGCAATCACAGCAATCTGGTTTGTAGGGATGCCCAACGCCGCCACATTCATAATTCTGTTGATAATGGTGACCCAGCAAAAGTCTGGAAATTTCTAAGATCAATGGGAGTTGGAAAGTCACGCCATGATTCTATTCCAAAAGATGTAGATCTTGAACAACTTAATAAGCATTTCTCTGTCTCTTCTAATTTTAATGATGTTATTAAAGCCAAAACTCTAAATAATCTTTCATCTCTTCCAACTCCCGATTACTCTCCTTTCGTCTTTAATCAATTCTCGGCTTGTGATGTTAAGAAGAGCATTTTATCAATCACATCAAATGCTGTTGGTAGTGATTGTGTCAGTCGTAAGATGGTACTTCCTATCCTTGATGAAATCCTTCCTGCCATAGGCCATATCCTAAATTATTCCGTCTCCTGTGGTGTTTTTCCTTCATCTTGGAAAGAAGCACAAATTACCCCTCTCCCTAAAAAGTGTAATCCTGTGTCTTTTGCCGATTTTCGTCCTATCTCCATATTACCTTTCCTATCCAAAGTCCTTGAACGCCTCATTCATAACCAGCTAAGTGCTTTTCTTTGTAAAAACAGTCTCCTTAATGATTACCAATCCGGGTTTCGTCCAGGACACAGCACTACTACAGCCCTTGTTAAAATTACTGATGACATAAGGTTGGGCATGGAAAATGGAAATTTGACGGTCCTCACTTTATTAGATTTCAGTAATGCTTTTACCACCGTCGATTTTGATATCCTACTCGGCATTCTCTGCTCTCTTAACATATCTCCAACGGCAATTGATTGGTTTCGTAGTTACCTGTGTGGCCGCCGGCAACGTATTTGCATTGAAGGCTCATCGTCTTCTTGGTGCGATACCTCGGCCGGCGTACCACAGGGGGGCGTTTTATCTCCTCTTCTTTTCGCTATATTTATAAATTCAATTTCTGATCATCTTCTTTCATCCTATCACCTGTATGCTGACGATTTGCAAATATATTCACAAGCTCCCTTAGACGAATTGTCGGAGGCCGTAAATATGATAAATAAGGATTTAGCACGTATTTCTGATTGGAGTACTGCCCATGGCTTAAAAGTTAACCCAGCGAAGACACAGGTCATTGTTGTTGGCAGCCCGAGACTGCGTTCAAGAATCAACTGGTTGCAGCTTCCCCAAATTGTTTTTGAAGGTTCAGTTATTCCTTATAGTGACAAGGTTAAAGACCTGGGTATTTACATTGATAAAGACTTCTCTTGGGGCCCACAGTTGCAAGAAGTGAGTCGCAAATTATTCGCATCTGCAGGATCTCTGCGAAGATTGCGCAACTTTCTACCAACTGCCACTAAAACTGCGCTCGCTCAATCCCTCCTTCTCCCGATCCTAGATTATGCCGATGCCAGCTATCCAGATCTCACCGAAGCACAATTGAATAAACTTGAGCGACTTCAAAACTTTTGTATAAGGTTTATATTTGGTTTGCGCAAATATGACCATATTTCGGAATTTCGCAATAAACTCAAGTGGTTACCTATTCGCCTTCGCCGAAATACGCACGTTTTAACACTGCTTTATAGCATTCTTTTTAATCCCTTAACCCCCTCTTATCTCAAAGAGCGTTTTAAATTTTTACACGATGCACACTCTCGAACTTTGAGATCATCAGAGAATTTGGTGCTAATGATGCCTGCGCACTCCACAAAATTTTATGATGATTCCTTCACAGTCCAAGCTGTCCGTTTGTGGAATGCATTGCCGTTATCAGTCAGACAAGCACAATCGCTGGTTTCTTTTAAAAAGTCAGTTATTAATAATTTCCTTTCGCTTTAATGTATAATTTGTATATGTATTTTTATATGTATTTGTATTTGTTTATATATGTATTTGTATTTTATATTTTTGTGTCTATTGCATATGTATACTGTAGGTGTTTTTTTTTATTTTTGGCACATTGATATTGTGCATGTATTTTCTGTGCACCACTAACTACCCTGTTTTTTAAGTAATTTTTCTAGTCCATTAAGAGGTTGTCTGGAAGATATCGCTATCAGCGATAAGACCGCCGTTGTACCCTTAGGATTAACAATATTGTAAAAACTCTGTTTATTAATTTTGGTGTACAATAAAGCATATTCTATTCTATTCTATTCTATTGTAGAGTTATAAACAATATTAAT
This sequence comes from Agrotis exclamationis, assembly GCA_950005045.1. NCBI lineage: Eukaryota > Metazoa > Arthropoda > Insecta > Lepidoptera > Noctuidae > Agrotis > Agrotis exclamationis. The sequence goes on along the minus strand of OX465425.1, from coordinate 10,263,612 downwards.
TTTAACAGCAACCACAGAATGGTTAGAGCCAAACTTCAAGTTCAATTATGCAAGAAAACCCGACCTTTTATGCTGAAGAAAACCAATAACGTTGTATTGGAAAGTACTAATATACTAAAAGAGAAACTAGAACATTTTATTGAAAACACACAAGAATTGGACATACAGAACAAATACAAAAAGTTCCAAAACCTTCTGTACGCAAATAAAAGAATCGAAAAAGATGAAGGAAACGAGAAAATAAAATGGATAGGAAACCAAACTAAAGAACTCTTACAATCAAGAGCAAAACTAATGTCATACCCTAACAAGTCAAAAACCATAAGAAAGGAGATTACAAGCCTAAGTAATAAAATCAAAACACAAATGAGAAAAGATCGTCAAAAATACAGATTAGAGCTACTGGAAAAATGCATAAAAAGTACTGGAGGAATCAAAAAAGTAAATAAACAACTATTAGAGAAACATAACTGGATAGCAAATTTAGTAAATAAGAACCATAAATGCGAAAAGCGTCGTTCAGAAATCTTGTCTGTAGCTACTAGCTTTTTCACGGAACTGTATAAAAAGAAAAATACAATACAACCAACAATCTTAATGGGAGGAAGCGAAGTACCGGACATGATTCCTGCAGAAATAAATAAAGCTATAGAAACACAAAGAAAAGATAAAGCTCCAGGATCAGACGGTATTACCAACGAGTTCCTCATACTTAATAAATACCATCTAATACCAATTCTTAAACACCTTTTTGATGAAGTTCTACATAGCGAAATAATACCTGACCAATGGACAACGTCGACTATAATACTTCTGCACAAAAAGGGGGATAAAAATAACATAAATAATTATAGACCTATCAGCCTGTCGTCAAATATTTACAAAATATTCGCTAAAGTATTATTGGGAAGAATTTCTAAAACATTGGAAGAAAACCAGCCAAGAGAGCAGGCAGGATTTAGAAGTGGGTACTCTACGTTAGACCACATCCATGTTATCAAACAGTTATTTGAAAAAAGCAAAGAGTTCAACTCCACCTTCTATTGTTGCTTTGTGGACTACAGTAAGGCTTTCGATACAATCGAGCATGAAACAATATGGCAAGCACTTAAAAACCAAGGAGTCGAACACAAATATACAGTGTGTCCGGACACGAGTTAGCGATACTTGAAGGGAATATTATAGACTCATTTTCATCGACCAAACTGCTTTAAAAAAAATTCTTACTCCAACACCTCGCAAATGGCGGCCATTTTAGTTTTTTGATTTGTCGAACTGGGGTATGTACAATAAAATACAAATATCTTTGAATCCAAGCGACCTACATACATACAAATGACTTTATTGCAAAGTTAAATGTTAAGGCTTTTCAAAAACTTGCAAAAGTTTTCTAAATAATATGGAGAAAGAACCAAAAAACGTGGGCAAACACGAAATTGTACACAAAAATTACTGAATATTTTCACATTTTATACTCTAGCTCGAAAATTACCCCTGTATTTTGCTTAGGTGTTTACATTATATTAAAAGTAATTGAGTCAGGCTATAAAATTATATCAAAATTATCACTCTACGTTAAGTATTTTAGGAGTTATTCTCACTTGAATATAACCCTTCCTTAGTGCATGTACCACAAATGTTACAGAAGCTGCATTCTTTGGGCGAGCTAAACCGTTTAAACGTAAATTTATGAGCTCACATTATTAACCACCATGCAAATGATCCCAACGAATCACCATCAAACTGAAATAATACATTTTTTTTACTTTATGAAATCGGTTTCTTTGAAGAAATTCAAAAAATGGGCTATTTCAGTTTATGGGTGATTCGTTGGGATCATTTTTACATGGTGGTTAATAATGCCAGCTCATAAATTTACACTGAAACGATTTAGCTCGCCCAAAGAATGCGACACCTGTAATATTGGGGTACATTCGCTAAGGAAGGGTTATGTTCAAGTAAGAATAACTCCTAAAGTACTTGACGTAGAGAAATAATTTTAATACCATTTTATAGCCTAACTCAAATACTTTTAATTTAATGCAAACACCTAAGCAAAATACCAGGGTACTTTTCATGCTAGAGTATAAAATGTGAAAATATTCAGTAATTTTTGTGGACAATTTCGTGTTTGCCCACGTTTTTTGGTTCTTTCTCCATATTATTTAGAAAACTTTTGCAAGTTTTTGAAAAGCTTTAACATTTAACATAGCAATAAAGCTCATTTGCATGTATGTAGCTCTCTTGGATTCAAAGATATTTGCATTTTATTGTACATACCCCAGTTCGACAAATCAAAAAACTAAAATGGCCGCCATTCGCGAGGTGTTGGAGTAAGAATTTTTTTTAAAGCAGTTTTGTCGATGAAAATGAGTCTATAATATTCCCTTCAAGTATCGCTAACTCGTGTCCGGACACACTGTATAAGAATCCTAAAAAACATTTATGACAGTAGTAAAGCTAAAATCAAACTAGAAAAAGAAGGAAAAGAGATCAAGATAGAAAGAGGGGTGCGCCAAGGCGACCCCCTCTCACCGAAGCTGTTCACAGCAGTACCAGAGGAGATATTTCGTCAGCTGGACTGGGAAAAGTGTGGGCTATCGATTAATGGTGAAAACCTATCACACTTAAGATTTGCAGATGACCTGATAATCCTTTCGCCAACAAGCGAAGGCCTGCAGACGATGATGAATGACTTAGATAAGGAAAGCCGCAAGGTAGGATTAGTCATGAACACACAAAAGACCAAAGCTATGACCAATGGAAAACAAGAACCTATCAAGATCAATAACAACTTAATTGACTATGTCAATGAATACATATACCTTGGTCAGATAATATCTCCCTCCGATTTAACTACAAAAGAAATTGACAGACGCATTGGGAATGCTTGGAAGCAATACTGGAGTCTAAGAGAAATTATGAAGAACAGTGAAACTAAGATAGCTATCAAACGGAAACTTTTTGAAACCTGCATACTTCCGGTACTTACGTATGGTTGCCAAACCTGGGCTCTTACAAAAATACACAACAAAAAGCTAGAAACTTGTCAGAACTCAATGGAAAGGAGTATGCTAGGTAAAAGACTGTCCGATAGAATAAGAATTGCTACAATTAAGAAACACACAAAAACAAAAGATGTCATAAAAACAATAAGAAAGCTAAAATGGAAATGGACAGGCCACACAATCAGAGGAAGTGAAAAATGGTCAAAATTAATCATGAATTGGTTCACAAATCACAAGAAGAGGAAGCGAGGCAGACCACTTCGACGATGGGTTGATGACATTAAAGCAATAGCAGGTGGAACATGGACAAGAGTGGCCAAGGACAGAGAGAAATGACGTCAGTTGGAGGAGGCCTTTGTCAATTATTGACATACAGATACATATTATATTAAAGTATAACATTATTACAAAACAACCATAAAATGTAACAAAACTAATTGTGTCTGAATAAAGGCTATTTATTATTATTTATTATTATAATCATAGAATTTCAATAATAAATTCAACTAACGGCCTGTCCCGGCTTCGCAAGGGTAGATATTTGTCATACATTTACGTGATCATACATTTTTTGGTCTCACAGCAGTCATAGCAGCTACCCATTATTTCTTGATAGTGTGAATTGTCGGAAATTTGTATGTTCCATCATTATTACAGCCTTTTACACAACATCTAGTCATTTTACATCAATAAAACGCTTTTTTTCAGAAAATTCCTTTGATTTGTCAGTTCTTTTGGGACACAAATGTCACTTTTCACTTTGATACTTGCCTTCCCCATTGAATTGTTACTTGTTTGATAAACTGAGCTGTCAATGGGGTTGGGGGAAGGCAAGTGTCATAGTGACAAGAGACAATATGGTCCCAAAAGAAGTACAGATTTTCGCCGGATAAATTTAAACTAAAGGCTATTTATTATTATTTATTATTATAATCATAGAATTTCAATAATAAATTCAACTAACGGCCTGTCCCGGCTTCGCAAGGGTAGATATTTGTCATACATTTACGTGATCATACATTTTTTGGTCTCACAGCAGTCATAGCAGCTACCCATTATTTCTTGATAGTGTGAATTGTCGGAAATTTGTATGTTCCATTATTATTACAGCCTTTTACACAACATCTAGTCATTTTACATCAATAAAACGCTTTTTTTCAGAAAATTCCTTTGATTTGTCAGGTCTTTTGGGACACAAATGTCACTTTTCACTTTGATACTTGCCTTCCCCATTGAATTGTTACTTGTTTGATAAACTGAGCTGTCAATGGGGTTGGGGGAAGGCAAGTGTCATAGTGACAAGAGACAATATGGTCCCAAAAGAAGTACAGATTTTCGCCGGATAAATTTAAACTAAAGTCTGTTTCACGAAAGAAGTCCCGCGGCAATAATTGGAACTAATTTCATTTTTTATAATCACATTAAATAAAATATTAAAAATAATAAAATTGGATTGAACCAAAATTTCAATTTGAAATCATTTATTATGAAATTTTTAGGGAGTCTTAAACAGTGGAGTTTGGCAAAATTCCGTGACATGAATGCAGCGCCAGCGCCGCATCTGCGAGACTTCTTTTGTGAAACAGACTCTACGCTGAACGAAGTCATAGGTTTGTGTTTCGGTTTACTTTACCTGTTAAATGACGCTTTTATTGATGTAAAATGACTAGATGTTGTGTAATAGGCTGTAAAAATGATGGAACATACAAATCGACAATTCACACTATCAAAAAATAATGGGTAGCTGCTGTGACTGCTGACGCCCCCACGTTTTGAGTGGCCCCTCTCTCAGCCCCGTAGTGTTATTTTCTTATTTTTTAGGAAATTTAAAAACGTGGGATTTTAGATTTTTTTAAATCTATTAATTTTCGTTATTTTTGCGACAGGACACACTGTTTTGGAGATTTAAACAAAAGAAGAGAAAAACATACTATTACAATTGAAGTCAAGTCAGCTGGAGTTCCAGTACCTTGACTGTGAGTCTCAAGATCATGAACCTGAAATCTAAAGTCACTTGACCTTGACCATAATTTCCACTCGACCTTGAACTTCGAGGTATATAAATAATGCCCTCGGAATCATTTGATTTTAATTTCAAAGTGGAGAATTTAATAAAGTATTTTCATTGTACCCAGTTTAGTACCCACAGACCGCAAAAACACGATTTTGTGTATTTGAGCCTCCCTAAAATATTTGCTTTAATTAATGATTTATTTTTATAGAGAATATATAATTTAATACTTTGTGAATAAGTATTTGAAACTTCTACTTGTTGCCGTTATCAAGTAAATAAGAGCAAAAAACTCTGGGCCCTCTTTTTTATCGTGGTAAATTCATCCCTTTCCCAGGCGGGACGTGAAGAGGCTCTCAGACTTGTACTGACTAAAATCCACGGTGTTCCTTCAATAGCCCTTTACGTTCCGGTTCAACTGATAAGACAGTCCCGCAACCCCGGCAGGCAAATGCCCTGTAAGAGGGGCCCCGTCAGATTGCTGACAGCTGTTTGAGGCGCGTATGGACCACGCCGCGCTGTCGACCCAAGCATGATCCATGCGGACGGGCGCGGGTATTAGAACCCCCTTAAATATGATTTTTTTCTAGTGTTTTAGTTTGTTGTAGCGGCAACAAAAATGAATCATCGGTGATTTCAACTGTCTAACTATCACAGTTCATAAATACAGCTTGGTGACAGACAGACAGACGGACAGCGAAGTCTAAGTAATAGAGTTTCGCTTGGCTTGAAACGGAGTCTTCACACAACATTTTTTGTCACTTCCAACTAAAAAAATTAAAGTAATCTATAAACAATTGCAATAATGTGATAATTACTCGTAGGTTCAAATTATATTTTCCTTAGTTTTCATCGCAAAGTCATGAAAGAATAAGTAGATTTGTCTTCAAAACTTCTGAAGTATTGTCACACTAATCAACGTTAGATAACAAAACTTAAATATTCTTTACCTGTGAAATGATATGCCACAACCAATATTATGAATCACTTCTATATGTCTTAATACATCATATTTTACTATTTTCACAATAAAATTAGAAGATACCTGTAAAACGTATTTTTATTTACAGTTTACAAAAAAGCCGCCATTTATGATTCATACGTTAAATACAGTGTTATCAGAATAATTACGTAATTACTACCACATAGTCATACAATAAATATAACTTTATAAAAAAATAATAATTACTATTTTCTAAGAATTATAAAAATATGGTAAAATACATTTTTAAGCAATCTCCCAAACTTATTTTACTTATAGCTTAAAAATAACATAAATTACAAATAAATTAATTAAGCCCCAAACTATAAAATTTTCTACCATTTCTACCAATGCTTATCTCCTGGCAATGGGGAAGGCAAGTGTCAAAGTGAAAAGTGACATTTGTGTCCCAAAAGAACTGTCAAATCAAAGGAATTTTCTGAAAAAAAAGCGTTTTATTGATGTAAAATGACTAGATGTTGTGTAAAAGGCTCTAATAATAATGGAACATACAAATTTCCGACAATTCACACTATCAAGAAATAATGGATAGCTGCTATGACTGCTGTGATACCAAAAAATGTATGATCAATAAAGAAAAGCTATTTAATAAACAAATATCTACCCTTGCGAAGCCGGGACAGGCCGTTAGTTGAATTTATTAATGAAATTCTATGATTATACCATAACTAAACAATCGAATACACCTTTCAAAATAATATCTACTTTTCTATTGGAGGTTAAGTAAATGGTTCGTCTGGTGGAAGAATTATCACCGGGACCGAGATTTGTGATAGTTGTGGTGTTAGAAAGTTAAAATTCTAATCATATTGCTCCAATCTATAAAATAGATGTAAAGTTAGATGAAGAAGACAAACACAAAACTTGATGACATTTTTCTCAATGTAGAATGTCAGAAGCAGTACTATATTCTTTGTAGAGGCTAGCACATGTAATATCTACTTAAAAATTACAATTTTAAATCCCAACTACAAGTAAATGTGTGTTTAATGTAGTAGAATCAAATTTCTAGCCTCTCAACTAAATCACTTTTTTTTCCTCTTGTAGATGCACCGCGGCGTCTTAGTTCTGGTTTTAGTATATGCACTTGCATTGACGAATGATTTCCCATATTTGTTTTTTAGAATAAACTCAATTTTTATAACAAAATACGTGTTTGTTTTTTGTACAAGCTATACAGTAATCTGACTTATGGGACAACAATCGCAGCGACATCTACGAATAGCTTTGTGTTGCCATCCCCATTGTGGAAAAGATTATAGCGACCTTCAAAGTCTTAGATAAAGAAACCCTAGATTGTTGTTTGGCGTAGCCACATGAGATAGAGAATGTTGACGTCACAAATGGGGAGTGTTGTCATACTGCAAACTTTTTACCCGACTAGCGGGTACATTATTATCACGCGTGATCGGTAATGGTCGATATGGGTAATAATATGTCAAAAGGATAACCTATTATCAGACCAATTGCCTTTCGGTGAAGGAAAACATCATTGCATGTGACTTTTTCCCTTAATCTGTTTAATTAAGTACAGAGAAGAATTTAATGGCGTAAGTTTGTGAAACCTGCTAAGCCATACTAAGTCAACATTATGCAAGGTGGAGTATGATGTGACCCCAACCCTTGAATGTTAGGAATATATATCAGGTTTGAAAAAAAAAACAGTTTTTTATTATTTTAAACAGTGTTTTTTTGGTCCTTTTAGTTCGAATTAAATTGAAATAATGCCCTCACATTATTTCAAATTGTTTCGACCTAATATTTCATTTCCTAGATCTTTTTTAATTGGCCATTGTAAACTCTAATCAATACTCTTGTAGTAATATCAGTAAGTAATTCTAATGTTGATTTTCATATTGAGCGATATAGGGACTTTCCTATCGGGCCCGTCGGTCGAGGAATTACCAATGAATTATGAATAGGCGAAACACCAATACATAATTATTATCTCAATCATTTTCGTGGACAATTAAAACACAAAAAAAAAAATACATCGAGAAAGAGCTGAAGTCTCCTACCAATTTATTTTTATATCTTATTACGGATTCAAATTCCTGTATCCTGTAGCATAACAAGTAGAATGTTTGTTAAAAAATAATTATCAATTTTCATATATTATCGTACAGATCGAATTATCCGGGAAATATATTGCCCGAATTTGGTATCCCTAAAATCCGCGAAATGTTGTGGCTGGCCTTGAAAAAACTGGCTACGCGCTGAGAGATGGCGATAGCTATGCTCTGACCCTTTTCTTCTTATGCGATTTGTCGATTTGTTTTCTTTCTTGAGGGAAAGAGAAGGAATTATCCCGCGTTCTATACTTTTTCTCTTTCTACGCTGAGTTCTATACTTTTTCTCTTTCTACGTTCAAAGTTAACATCTCATTTCTCTTGTTAGTTTTGCCGAGGTTTTGCCTGATAAAAAAGGAAATCTAAACAGTGAGTATAACATTCACTTTTGTGTGACGAAAAACTTGAAGAGCAAGATCTAGATTATATAATATGTCTATGGTTGTTCCATAGACCCATAGACCTAAAATCATTGAGATGAAGTTATATGGAGATGCCCCGATGTTCTATACATACATTTTGCTTATACAAATATGAGTCAAACATAAGACAGAGAGTGAAATATTGGTTTGTCTCTTTCCTTCTAATGCAGTAATCATATTTGACAAAAGAGACAACAATATTTCGGTTGTTGCTCAAAATGGAATTTTTTGTTGGGATATTTCCCACAGTTACAGAAACGTGCCCATTTCGCCATTTTATGTGCCAAGTTTCGTGGTAGTTCTGCTGTCAAACAGTTGTTTACTTTTTGTTGAATTTAGATTTTTGAGTAAATTACGGAGTGTTTTCTTTTAAAAGTGCGTGTTACCATTAAGAAACAGTAATTCAACATGCCTGGATGTTCCATTGTGTCTTGTCATGCCAGGAAAAAGAAAAATCAGCCTGAATTGACTTTGTACAGGTTAGTAACACGTTTTCATGCAAAACTACATGAAATAGAACAATTTCGGTAAAGAAATCGCTATGTGACCTTGTTTTCATGGTTAGAGTATTAATATTTGGGTTATTTCCGTCCTACAGATAATATTTTTCATTTCTTATTTTCGTTTGTTTGTTTACAATAATAATAGTGTTGTACCGTTGCTGTAATAGTTCCCGATACTAGTCCTTCGTTACACTGAAACTGTTACCAAATGATATATTGATAAAAAAATACTAATCATTTATAGGTTTCCCAAAAATGAAAGATTGAAGAAAAAATGGTTGGACTCTATCAGTGACGAAAAAATTTGTTCTCGAAGTAAAGACTGGCTTATGTGTTCACTTCACTTTGTAGAAAAATGTTTTAACAGAACACTTGATGTTATTAGGTTACATGAGAACTCTGTACCTACAATATTTTCGGTAAGTGTGTATTAAAATGATTGTTAAATAACAGCCTGGTTTTTTAGCCTAAGTTATATGGATAGTAATGCATATTTCATTTTTTTTTCAGACATCCAACAAAAAACAACTTCCAGAGTCATTTGTATTCTGTGAAACAAGCAACACTCAAGAATCTGATGTTTCTTGTACATCTACTGTAATAAAGCAACCATCTACCGTAATAGATGAACCATCTAGTGTAATGGAGGCACCATTGCAGTTGACCCATCAATTTGTGGGAACAGTGCACAAAGAGGTATGTAGATGTTGAATTTTTAACCGTTTTCTGACAAACAGACGGCAGCACATCAAGCGCCGCAATCTGTCAAAGACTTGTCAACTGTCACTTGAAAAGAACTTTTAGCAATAAAATGCAATATGCAAATTATTTTTTAACGGTGCATTGTTAAGTTATTGGTTAATAGTGCTGATACATTTGGCATGTTCGTGAAAAGGCGCTGTCAGATGGGACTGATCATCTCTTAGCTGCCACGGTCTATTTTAATTTTTCATTATTATTATTTTTTAATATTAGCTGTACACTTAACTTGCTACGTTGAGTGTTAAAAGAGTGTCCATGGAGTTTCTTGTCCCTTCTTTTCCATAGAGATCTTCGCTCTGGAATGGGCACCTACGGTACTTTCACAGTTATTATGTCTTGTGACTAGAACTGTAGCACCATAACAATTTTGTACTGATTTATTTTTATGTCTTTTGACCATTCAAAAGTGCCTGTAATTATTGGCCTAGTTGAAATAAATTTAATTTGATTTAACTATTTATCTTTTCTATTACAGGTTTTACAAACTGGAAAAATTAAAGCCTTTAAAGAAAAATACGTCAATCAACAGAAAACAATTAAACGCCTCAATGAAATAATACGAAGGGAAAAAAAATTGCTGATTTGAAGGCTGTTGTGATAGAAGACTTGACGGGACCAAAAGACTTTTTAAAAAGACAAATTAACAAGTCCAAAGGTTTACCTGTACAATCCGAATTAATCGTCATTTTTTTAAATTAACGCTAACACATAAATATATGTATAATATTTAATTACAAGCAATAGCGCAAATGTGAAAATTTTCATTTTTTTTACGTAACTACATGGATTATAATTTAATCATGGTATCTAGTCGTAATACTATTATGTAATCCTAAAAGTACTAGGGATACTAGTATCCATACTCGTTACAGTAACACTATGTTTCTTGATTGGCACAACCCTAGCATTGGCCGCCATTTTATGTGCCATTCGAACTTGTAGGTATCCACGTTTTTGGTGTAGGTATTTCCAGTCCATAGGATTATAATGTCTATGCCTAAAATCATCGTTCTCTTCTGTCAAAATTTTTTAATTCGTTCAGTCAGTCGTTCATTCATTCATTCATTACTCATTTCAATTTTCATTTCTTTCTTCGTGCTTCGGGGTCTATAATAATTTCAAGCCCGGAAAAGCGAACTTACAAGCGGAATGTAATTTTTGTTTAATTCTCAGGTGTTGTGTGCAGATCAGGCAGTATTTGTTGTTTAGACTATTACTAAAATATCGCCAACATACTTCTAGAGTCCATTAATGATACTCATCTATTTGTGATGGATTTGGATGTTTGAAGGTATAGGGTTTTACGTGTTTTCTAAGGGGCCTCACCGGTGTTTCAGGAGTGTTTATTTTATTAAAAAGGTTTCTTTGTCATACTTCAGGTTTAAAATGGCTGGAAACGATGATGATGAAGTGATACTGCAAACTTTTATGGTCAAGAGATCTCAAAATAAAAAGCGATTTACACCGGTCAACTACAAGGAGCGGTGGCTGGTTTTGACTCGCCGAGCGCTTATTTATTATGACACAGATGGCGAGGTAAATTTGATTGATTTACATGTATAGCTAAAAATATTGACTGTAATTAAGTCACTATTTTTTGTTGAATATCTAAAGTATAAATTATCTTTTCCTCATATCTCAATGATTGGGCCTGGAACTTTTATATTTTCTGTATAGTTTTAATTAAAATGTCTTGTTAACTTATTTTTTACTTCTATCTATTGAGAAGCTTGTTTTATAGTCTAGATTCAGTATTTTTTTTATTCAATATCATTTCACATTTGTGCTGCTAAGGATTATAGTTAAAACCAAAGGTAAGTAATAAAATTCTAAAGTTAGTTTACAAGGCAAATAGTGACAATATCATTTTTAATTTAAGAAATCAGTGTAACACCTTGGCATTTATATAAAACATTGTATGAAGTAATTATTTACATGAAATCATTTCCATGTTAAAATGTATTTAAATGATATTCTTATCAGCATCAGCCGGAAGACGTCCACTGCTGAACATACGCCTCCCCCTTAGACCGCCACACCTAATTCCGATTCTTATTATAAACTGTCTTAAATTTACCTTTAAAAATTGCTTTATAACAAATTTTCTTTTTGGTGATTTACTTATTGCATGTGCATCACACATGAACACAAGTTGCTAATGCATGAAACACTACCATTAACTATGTATTTATTAGTCAAATTGAAATAACTAGATGTATACTGTTAAAATAAGTAGTTATAAAAATATCAACATTTAAACTATCATTTAGCAATCTTTATACTTCAGGTAATCATGTACTATAGAAACCATGTCAGGTCCACAATTAGGCTCCTGCCCAATCTCGGTGGGCCAAACACCTTGGTGCCGGTGTCGTGCGGTCCATGGCCCTCTACGGGCCCCCTGTGCGCCCCTGAGCATGCGGACGCGACCAGCAAAGCTGGTCGCATGCCAGAGGGTCATGGCTCTCCGGATGATCCGAGGATACCGCACGATCGCCGGCGAATCGGCCAACCTCCTCGCCGGATTGCTGGATTGCTGATCTGGAGGCGACTGCCCTCCAGCGCGCTTGTGAGTAGCGCGTGGAGGCGCAGCGCCGGGGCGAGTCCCTGCTGCCTCGAGGCGCGGCAGGAAGAGCTCCGGCGCGATCTCAGGGCAGTATGGAGGGAACGTCGACTGTCACAACCTAGGTTCGGGCACGCCGCAATCGCGGCGGTCAGACCCCTCTTTGAGGAGTGGCTGGAGAGGCGTCACGGCGTCCTCTCCTTCCGCTTGACACAGGTCCTCACCGGGCACGGATGTTTCGGGAGGTTCCTGTGTCGCATTGGAAAGGAAGAAACGCCTGGGTGTCTCTCCTACCTCTGCGAGGATCGAGCGAGGAGGACGGTGAAGCATACAGTGCGGGACTGCGGACTGCCCCGCTTGGGCAGAGCACCGCCGTGTCCTCACGGAGGCTATAGGCGGCGACCTCTCGCGCCCGGCACTGGTCGAAGTCATGCTGCGGGGCGAGACTGAATGGGAAGCGGTCGCCTCCTTCTGCGAAGCAGTCATGCTAGCGAAGGAGGAGGCGGGACGCGTGAGGGAGAGGACAGCGTCCACCTCACGACCCAGCCGCCGTGGGAGACGCCCACGGCAACGGACGTCGCAAGACGATCTCCGGCCACCGTAGGCGCGGGCATGCGGGCGGTGAGTTATGGGTGACTTGCCGCTCGATCATGGACCATGCCCGGGTCGACGGCGCGTTGTGTTCCACGCGCGCTGCAAAGAGCTGTCAGCAATCTGACGGGGCTAAGAGGGCCAAAGCCTGCCGGGGTCGCGGGACTGTCTCACCTGGTAACCGTGACCCTGGTACGTAAAGGGCTTACCAGGGTCACGGTTACCAGGTGAGACAGTCCCGCGACCCCGGCAGGCATCCACGGAACACCGTGGATTTTAGTCAGTACAAGACTGACAGTCCCTCCCGCCCCACCCGGGGGGGGAGGACTCATTTGATGATTTTACCACGCAAAAAAAAAAAGGTACACAATTATTTTTAGTTGATATAAAGTCTATAAAACCAGCATTCTTGCTAATACTAAAGATGTAACTGTTCAGTAATAAATAAAAAACAGGTATTTGTAGCCTAAAAATTAAGCTCAATATAGACTGATTGTGTTAAAAACACACAGTGAATTAAGTTGGTAAATTCCTTGTATGACACTTTGGCCGCTTAAAAATGTGTAATCACTCTATAGATCACACCTGAAACAACAAACTCTGTTAAACTATAAAAAAAAAACCGTTGAATCAATATAATTTATGTAATATCGAAACTGGCGCGTTTTTTCTTCCGAGGGATACAGAACTACCATGGGTTTTTATGTCTTCAGAAAATGAGCTGGCAAGAAAAAAGAAATTGCAATTATATGAATTATATGATATTTTCCTAAACTGCAGACAACACTACCTGGCGACTTGCACTACATAGAGTTAAAGAATTATATTTTCGTTCAGAAATACTGTAAAGATAACTGTGTATAAAAAAAACAAGGTGGGAAGTGGGGGGATTGTTCATGGCTGGGATGGCTTATGAGATGCTGTTATAAGTAAAGTGTAGGCTCTGCGATCACCCGCTACGTGACAGCCAGCGTAGTGCTGAAAAAAAATTATATGGGCATTTCTTCACTAAATGGGAAAATTGAAAACTCCCATGGCAACTTTATGGTAATTCATCACAAATAACTGCTAACTATTTTACATTATTACAATTATATTTACCTTGTCTAATATAATGAGTACCTACAAGTTTTAAAAAAAACTTAGTGACAGTTTATAATTTAAACTCTTTAAAATTTCAGTATTCATATAAAAATAATTTTGCGAAAGTTATTGGTGTAAGGTTTCACAGTAAATTTTAAGTATCGCGAATAAATCTGCTCTTTGCGCGTTTCACATCAGGGAAAATGAATTCTGTGACCACACCATACCGTCATACCATTTTATTGCATTCTCTGTCATGATCATGATTATTGACGAAAATGCTGGGGAAAGTTATTTTCTAATTAGTAGAGAAATACCCCAAGTTCAGGCGATACCGATCCCTTCCGGAGCTATTACGTTTACGACGACCTTTACTACTTGCGCATAGTTAAAATAAGTGTCATGTCACTCAAGATTATTGTAGGTTTACTGGAGAAAGAGTTAAATGAAATATGATGTTGATGATGAACAAGCTTCTGTTCGTAGTACCTAATTATTAAGTTGGTAATCTGTGCTTATGTGTACAGCTTAACCCTCGCTCTTGTCGTACTAGTTATACGCGATACGGGTTGAGAAGGGGCCATTTTCCTCTCATCGTACACTCGAAAAAGCTTTAATTTATCATTATCGCTCAATGTACGAGTAGGTATACTTAAAGATGTGTTTGTTTTTTTTATTAGGTACACGAGTTGTATACCTAATATCTTTTTCATTGATAAATGAATCTGGAAATCTGGGGCTCCTAGTGATTAATTTTAAAACGTCTATAATAACAAAAACAAGAGCTTAGTTGTTATAATAACAAAAGAATTCCAGCGCGCAGGTAGTCAACCAAGTGGAATAATTGAACATCAGCACCAAACCGGCCAATCGAAAGATATGATTCACAATCTAATTGCTGGTTCATTCCAAAACACTTGGTTTTGTACCCTGATAAACTATTCTTAGACTTGAAACAAAAAACGTTAAACCAATTGGTGATGTCTATGACACCTGACTGGCTGACTTTTAAAGAACAATTTGATCGTCAAAAGTTAAGTATTTAGGTAACTTATCACGCTATTACAAGCTGCGTAGCTGGACTTTGACATAACTGAGACAAATTAAATTAGTCCGGATTGAAAAGTAACGCTGTAAATCTAGTCTAGTCTAATCACAAATGCCTAGACTCAAGACATTTGTGACCTTAATACACGAAATAAAACACGCTGAAAAGTTATGAACATTACGGATGACATTTAGAACCTAGTTACCGTCTGCTAACAGGATGTCATAACTAGACTGCATCTAAAGTAATGTCAACTGAATGCTAAGTCAGAATTAAAATGCTTGTAACATTTTAACTGCAAGTCAACTTAACGACGTATCGACGTGGCTAATTATATTTATTTTTCGAATAGTATATTTTTATTGAAACAGTTGTTTTGGTCCTCATTACATTCAAGCAAGCATATTTTACATAGTGAGTAACCGTGGGTTTGGGAATTTAATTTATTGAAATTTTTCTCCTTCGTTTCACAGTTACGTGGTTTTAAGGTAGATTTTTGCATGTATGTAAACGTCCAAGTACCGTAGTCTGTTGAATTTTCGGGAAATTCGTCGATGCAACGTGTTCAAATATAGTTGACGCAGACTCCTACGATTTCTGCCAAATTAGCATTTATGACAATGCCGTATACAAAAAATAGGTAACTAATCAGAATCACTAACACATATTGTGCAATAGACCTCAATACAAGGCTGTGACGTCTTAGAGGAATTCGTAACAAAAAATACTTTTCTAATACAAAGACTTATCCATCCTTTTCTGGAAATAATATCCTGTCCGTGTGGAGTTGAGACACTCTTAGGTTAAAGTTATATTTAACCTAAGTGGTGGAAAGGCAACTCTTAGGTTGCCTTTCCACCAGAGATGTGCTATGTAGCTGTGCAGCGAGGATGTAAAAGCTGAGCTACGAAACTGTGTGACCGTTTCCACTGATGCTACGCTATGTAGCTGTACGAGATGTGCTATGAAAAAACTTTTTCAAAAAAAATGTAACCGCCTTCAAAAACAACCATAAAAAACGGTAAAAAAACCTACAAAATAACTTTTCTTTCGGAAGTCGGTGTCTTTGTTTTTTTTATTTCATTGTCTTTTTTTTGCCACCGACTTCCGAAAGAAAAGTTATTTTGTAGGTTTTTTTACCGTTTTTTATGGTTGTTTTTGAAGGCGGTTACATTTTTTTTGAAAAAGTTTTTATTTTACTCTTTTTAGTTTAAATATTCAACCCGAACAACACAATAACAATACACAATAAGCTAATAAAATTCCCTATCTCAAAAACTACTGAACCGATTTTGATGAAACTTGCAATATTCCCCAAGTTAAATGATACCTAGTACAACAAAAAAAAGAATTACTTAAATCGGACTTGTAGTTCCAGAGATATGCGAACTCAAACTAAATCAGTCGATGCCTACTCCTTACTATTAAGGAGTTCTACCTTCCATCATCAGCTCAGCTACATGAAATTATGATCACCATACGCAAGTACTTAAATTACTTCATAAAATTTGCGAAAAACGGTGTGTCGACCTATAAAATTCGAGGGTTGCCCTCGATTTCTCCAGGATCCAATCATCAGATCCCAACTTGGTGACTATGAGACCACCTCAGAAGTACCTCCTTTCGAACAAAAAAAGAATTTTAAAAATCGGTCCACAATTGGCGGAGTAATCGCGTAACAAATATACAAAAAAAAAAAAAAAAACATACCGTCGAATTGATAACCTCCTCCTTTTTGAAGTCGGTTAAAAATGCGCCGCCACAAGGTAGTTGTTAGCTGCGCTACAAAGATGCGCAGTTCGAGCTATGCGATGTATCGATAGTAGCGAAGACGAAACATAGCACGCATCCATAGCACGCCTCCATAGGACGCATCCATAGCACTCAAACGCATCCGCAGCAACGTAGCATAGTACATCTCTGGTGGAAAAGCAGCCTTATGCTAGCAAGCTTTGTAGATGTCCTGCGCTGGCTCACTCACGAATCAAATCAGGCTATGAAAAGTGCGTCCGCCCATTTTTGTTTTGTCTGCCAAGCTCCATTTCGATCGATTCTGATCAACCACTGATCTATATCGCGGTTCGCAAAGATATTTTTAAGGAACGAAAAATTCAGCTGCGAGCAGGGTTCGAACCTGCGTCTTCTGGATAGGTTTCCCAGACGCCTTAACCAATTAGGCCATCGCAATCACTACTCTCGAAGCTGAATTTCTCATTCCCTTGTGTTTTGAAACGCTGTTACACGTTGGAAACAAGAAAAAACAAGATGCAGATTCGAACCCTGCTCGCAGCTGAATTTTTCGTTTTTTTAAAAATATCTTTGCGAAGACGCAACGCAGGCGTTATTGCGTATAAAATATAACTTTATTCTATATCGCGGTTACTAGCTGTACGTCACGGGAACTGGTAAGGCTGTCTAGGTGTAGGTAACTTACTCTTCTCGTATGACACCTAATACTATGTAATTAAGAGGTATCTCTGTCCTCCCCATAATTTTTAAAAGATGGTTGGTATTATCCACTAATAGTTTTTTAATTTCATTTTGACTAGCTCGTCCCGCCATTCCCTTCGTGGTCTTCTGCGGCGTTGCGTCGATGTATCAGAGGGCCACTACGTACTAACTTTGGCCTACGGCTCATCAGACATACGGCAGACGTGGTCAGTCCAAACCCATTTTAGTTTTAGAGGTACCTTTATTGAATCATATTAACGTAGGGCCGTCGGACTTCCCCTGTAACTTGTCGAGCAATTTCAAATTTAAATGTTTAAACTGCTGTTTATCCGGTGTACGCAATTTCTAGTTCAGAAAAAAAGACAAACTCATGACAAGGATTCATCCAAAGAAAGCACTCGTCGCCCTCATAGTAGCTCAGAACAATAGTCGTCAAATAAATATCTAATCTCTTTTTATTTTCTTCGGGTGAACCTTTGCCATTAAAGATGCGCGGGAGTTATGAGGATTGAGCTCTGAGTTTGCGCTACTTTACCCCTGTATTCGTTATTTGTGTTCTTCACTATTCATAGCTTTTTTATCTGAGTAAAGTATAAACTCCCTCATAAAAAAAAGTATAGCTCAAGTTTCTTTGCAAGATTAGTTCAGTTGTCCGCAATTACCGATTAATATTAATACTATTGGTGCTCTTATCACAGCCGAGCAGCTTGTCTTCGGTGAGCATTATACAACATACTCTCCTTTGTGTAACACAAATAAAATCATCACGGACACGGGTGACCTGAAACCAAAATACAAACAGAATATCTAGCCACCTGGCTAATTACTAAATTGGGTTACAAATGTTGACTTAAAATACCTAGGTCTCAGGTCAGGTCAGGTTCTCAGCGAATTTGTTCTAAATTAGAACCTTGATAGATAGTGTCGTATTTTAGAGTTATATTGGAATTTATGAAACACTAATAAAACGAGGAAATTGTGTACTGACTGCGAATTAAATAACCATTACGACATTATCACATTGTATAGGTAGCAGGACAATTTCTCGAACCTTTCAGGGCAATGTCCATGTCGCCGGTTCATCGCTGAATTATCCTCATAGTGAATTCGTGGTATGCCTAAAGTATAGGTATCGTGATGCAATTCATGATGTGCCCAGTAAAAAGTCAGGTGGATCGACGAGCATCGACTTCTTGGAGCACCCTGGGACAGTGGCAGTCTGGACGGAGCCCCCCCTAACAAGGCTCCTATTTTTGGGGTGTAAAAAATAACCACGAAGAGGATGGCGCGGTCTTTCAGTATCCCGTCATCCTCTTCTAACCCAACCGGCCCTAGTTGTACTGCTGTCGGTGGTTTCGTCGATCTTTTTCACCTTTTACTGGGCAAGATGCCGGCCGGCATATCCCGGTATCGCGGTGTGTCCTGCCCAGGCATATCACGATATGGTCAATTCAACGATCGGGCGACAACGTGTTATGATCTTCTAGAAATATTTAACAAACCTATCGAACTTTGATCACGTTGCATATCATGATTACAGTGGCCAAGTTGCTTCCAACCACATTACCGTTCTGAAGTGACGGACAGCCAACTCGTGCGTGAAAGTCATGTCTCTTTTGCGCTGTATGCGATCATATAACTTAGTGAATATTTTTGATAGGTGCAGCTAATACCATACCTGCACTGTGCAGTTTAATTTAATTTTTAATGCAAAGAAGTGCCGTCATTGTAGCCATACAGTGAATAATGCAGACGCAACCCTGCTTATAATTTAATAGTTTTCCAAACCACCTTAAAGCTGGAATGCGCAGGTAATGTTAGTTTTGTTCGATGTTTTAAATGAAAGCTGGAGGACGTAGGGGTGAATGTGTGGGGTGGGAGCGCATGCGCGAGCTGGGTGTGTCTGTCGTCCGGCGCGACGCCCGGCGGCGGCCGCGGCAGTTCCGCAACACCGTCTGTCGCTGGCCCGCACCGCATCCCGACCTCCGCTGGTAAAATACCAATCACTTACACCTCAATCACACTTACAATCTTAACTTAAAATTATACAAATTATGATTCATTTACGGTTCAAATCGTGGTGTTAGCAACATCTCTCTTTTTGGTGTTATTGAGACATCGAACCGGTGGCCAAATACGTGCGCATTCCTTTTTCAGTTTCCACCTACGCGAAAACCACTTTTTACACATTCTAAATTGGCATTTTTATTCCTGATTGAATAATTACTGTGTGGTATTTTGATTCATGACGTTTTTTTTTGCTTTTGGTTGTCTTTATTTAGCTTTTCCCGTGACCGTTTGATGTGCGATAGCGGCGTCTGATAGGTAGCTTCAATTGCCGTGATCAGTTTCTCCAGCCATTTGCTAGACTTTTAGTTCGTACTTGTGTACTTATTTATTTAAATAATTTTACAATAAAGATATTAATGCGAAAAATAATTTATTACTGACGGACGGTGACTTAATTAGGGCCTTATTCCTTTATTCATACGAGATTGATTTAATTCACGTTTTGGAGCTTTTCTATAGTTCTGGACAGTACATTTAAGTTGCAACAGATTATTTAACCTACCTTTTTAATTTGTATTTATTCAATTGGGTTTGATACAGAAGTGAACGTAGGTACATGTAGCGAAAACTCACGAAAAATTTATAAAAACACTTTATTCTGAACGTATTTAATTAATTCATTGAATACAATCGAAGATGATGTTATTCAAATTCAATTATATAACTTAGTTTTAGTTATTAATTATTTTTATTAAAAAACAAAAGTGCACACCTTTACCTTAAATATTTTAAATAGGTAATGAATTTTTGAACAACAAATACTGTTTTCTAGATTTATATATCAATGTTCTAGAACACTTTCTATTCCATATTTTTAATGCGCAATTTATCCAAACACGTGCAGTACTTTTAACCATAAATAATCGAATATTCTGAGATTTCTGAAACTTGCTAACGGCAAGCTAACCAGTAGGTTACCAAAATAACTAAATTCTCCAGTGGTCTAAATTTGGCCAACCGAATCAAAAGAAAGCAATTTCACTGACGTTCCTGATGTATTAAACTGCACAGTAACAGAAAGCTCGAAAAGTGCAGTAAAATAAACAAAAAGTGTGTCGTAGCCCTCCCGCGCTTAAATAGACTTGGCAATCACTCTCCGGTCCCCACGGCGAGTGGCGGCAACCCCTCGCACTTCGCTAATGTATGTAACGTCATGCCGCGTGTGGTCCCTCGTTATGTGAGCAATTTTAATGGAGAGCCCTCCGACGCCCGCTAATTGTTTGAAAAAGGTTCACTCTACTGACTCAACCGCGTCTCTCTTCTCAGCTGTGTTGTTTCTGTTCACTTCAAAGAATCTTGCTGCTTTGTACGTTTCTAATTCTTCCGAATGTTGAGCTTCCCTCCTTTGTCCAAAAGTTTAACGTCAATTACTTCGAAGAGTATAAGTGTCATTTGACCAAGGATGGCTCAACCAGTTCAGGTTTATTTTAAGAAAAAATTAAGTATATTTTTTGTAAGAACTCATCAGAGTTCTATGAAATACAATTATTATGATTTAGAGGCTGATTTATAGGAAAGGAAATTCAATATTAATACAATTCCTAACTTACGGTAACCAACAAAGTGTTCCTAGTTCTCACGCTTGCGCATCTAGTAAATGTACTAATTAACTCTGCGCAGTGTACGTTACTAACCAGTAATTAATTAATTATGCACAATAACATAACTATACCTACCTATGTAGCGCCAAACAATCAGATTAACCCAATTACACCGTTCGTCAACGTTATTTTGAAACACCATAATATCACACGAATAGCAAGATATCATTCGGATGAATTGACAATATCGGAGATAGCTTTGCCGGGAGTTCATGCAAACCGAGCTGTATATCCCCCCGCAGGAAATCAACTCAGTGATTTGATTCATTACGCAACCCGGTGTTCGGCCGTTGTGCGCTTTCAGATTGTTATTAGATCAGTCATCTGCCGTGAGGCAAATTCGATAGAAAATCTGCATTCGTACTGATGAACTCGTTCTTCGGCTTCAATTTAACTGAACGGGTTATTTAATTTCGGAAATCATGTTTCTCATAAATGTCAGCTGAATTACCAGGCAGTGGTAGAAACATGCTTAATTTATGCGAAATAGCTATACTAGTAAATGTTTGCGAAAACTCTCGCGTAAATAAAGTTAAGTAAGTGTTCCGGGACAGATTGTGATGTCGGTAATTGGTGTAGTGTGTTACTTAGAGAGGGCTGTTGTTAGCCGTTTGGCATGACGCCAGCCCAGTCGTTGCTCTTACCGCGGCTTGCTAGCGAAACACCAATGTATAGGCTTGGTCATCATCCATACACTTTGTGAAGTGCTTTTAGCACCATACGGCTTTATTACAAAACGTGGTTTAACTTAGACCAAGCATTAAATCAAAAATCAATTATTGAATTTCGAACTTTATTCCAACTGCTCTAAAATTCTAAAATGCACATTGACAACTTGGACCGGGATCTAAACTCTGTTTTTGTATTAATAACTTTACGACAGTAGAAATAAAGTTCGAAATTCAAAAATTCATTTTTGATTTAAAGCTTGGTCTAAGTTAAACCACGTTTTGTAATAAAGCCGATTTAGTTTAACTTACAGTAGGTATACAAAAGTGTTGTTTATTTGTTATACATTTTCCTTTCTCAAAGAAAGTTTCAAGTTAATGTAGTATGGGTACATTTCTCATATTTCCCCGGCCTAGTTGCATGAAAATATCGAATATCACTAGGAGTGGGGAGTGCCAGTGAATATGGAAAATTTTCACGCATCAGCGAAATTGGAGCTTGGCTCTGAAAAATATCCGAGCTTTCAGTTCCGACCAGAATTCAATTAGGGCGAACTGTAGCGTGAACTACTTCTTTTGTGCATGTTTAATTGGATTTTAAATATTTTTGAAGCTATCATCTCAGCGTTCCTGTTCATGTCATACTTTTAAATCTACACGAAACAACTTTTGTTTAAAAAAATCTTATTTTGAGGAACTTTTAATTAGGTACTTGAAAGTTTTTAACCTTTCTTGTTAAATGTTAATTTTCCACTTTCTCGAGATCGCGTTCAGTATCAACTCCCCCCCTTTTCATAAACGTTCTATACGAATCTTCATACGAATCCATAGAATTTTATAATTATGTATGCTTCTCGTAAATAAATCCGTACCTTATAATAATGTGAAGTAGAAGAGTTTGTTTGATTGAACGCGCTAATCTCAGGAAGTACCTATTGGTTCGAAACGAAAAAATAAAATTAAATTGGATAGTCTATTTATCGAGGAAGGCTTTAGGCTATTGTAACATCACGCTGTGAACAATAGAAGCCGAGCAGTGGGGGTAATAAAACGGGGAATATCTAGTAAAATAAAAATTCTATCGATATCGAGATTTTCAGAATATGTACTAATTATACTAAAAATCTTAACACTATGCAATACAGGGATGCTAACCGGCAGCGCCTGATCCAAGATAGTTCGCAACAATTACATCTGCCTTGCAACTCCTACCTTAATTGTATTTAATTATGTTATTCTTATAGGTAGTGTGTGGTCTAGTCGCGGTGATTTATACACTGTAAACAATCGAATATAGCCTTGGTTTAATGACTAGTTGACGTCAGGACGTTACTACCAACGGTAAGACGCTCATACCGTGTGCTAAGGTGAGCGTTGTGTGTTGAATCGTTGAATGGGCAACTTCCTTGAATCTTAAAATAATTCAAATATTCGTGTGAGGGTGTGACGAAAGGCTGTCGATTGTTTAGTTCATTTCAGTTGTGAAAAATACGTTTAAATAAAATGGTTTATGTTGTGTGTGGTAGAAACGGAAGGAGCGCGGGCGCATCGATACGGGCACAATACATACTGTGGAGCAGGCGCAGTTGGGGGAGCTGAGCAAACACTTACCCGAGGGTGACGGTGAGAAGAGCCCCGTTTATAGATACCCCTTTCAGGTAATGATATATTAAATAGAAGCATTACCGTACACAGGTATATTCGACAATAGTTTTGCTTAACTAATCTGTTTTTATTTGTATACTTATACTAATAAAAAACACAATCATTATGTATGTATGTAAAAAACTTACGTGTGTATGGTCAGGTGGGGTACTCGGAACAAAACACAGACTATACACTTTACCTCATCGCCGGTGACCACACGGAACGTCTGCAGTGGATCCGCACAATCAGATCGGGTACGTACAAACCCACCGTTACATAATGTCGTTTATTACGTGTGACGTAGGTAAACCCTGTAACTGACAATCTGTATTGTTAACTTTGTTCGCTCTACTCAACGTGTATAGTCTCTGTTTGACTAATTGGGTCTTTGTGAAGTTCTGCATACAACATCTTCAGGGAATAGAGCTAATTTGTAAAATCTGCCTGCGTCTGTGTTTCCAAACGCATACAACCCTAATCTCTTCAAAGTTAGAGTAAACAGGCTTCTTCTGGGTAAGCTCGCTCCATCGTCGACCTTGTCTTAGTCACTCTTGTCCTAGACTAAGGTCAAGAGCAAACCCATTACACCTAAAAAAAAAAACCGGCCAAGTGCGAGTTGAACTCGCGTGAAGAGGGTTCCGTACGATGTTCCCTATCACGTTTTTTTTTAAAATCTGACCCAAATTGGTACGCACAATATTGAGTGATTTACCATGTTATTTTAATATCATGGACTTCTTATAGGTTTTCCTATAATCTATAAGTAGAAAACTAATTTCTGAATTAAAAAAAAAATTAGGTTCAATAGTTTCGGAGATAAGGGGGGGAATGGTCAAATTTCATCTATTTTCTTGAATATCTTGGAAACTATTTATTTTAAAATTACAAAAAAAATATATTTAAGATTGTCTCAACAAGACCTTTCATTTGATATGTCACACGATCCAGTTTTCAATTATTTTTTTTTAATTTTCCCCTTCCCCCCCAAAAATTACCTCCCATATACAGATATGGACTTCTTATAGGTTATCCTATAATCTATAAGTAGAAAACTAATTCCTGTATTTTTTTCAAAATTTTAGGTTCAGTAGTTTCGGAGATAAGGGGGGGGGAATGGTCAAGCTTCGTCTATTTTTTTTGAATAACTTGGAAACCATTTATTTTAAAATTACAAAAAAAATACTTTTAAGTTTGTCTCAACAATACCTTTCATTTGATATGTCACACGATGCAGTTTTCAAATATATTTTTTTAAATTTTCCCCTTTCCCCCCAAAAATTACCTCCCATTTACAGATATGGACTTCTTATAGGTTATCCTATAATCTATAAGTAGAAAACTAATTTCTGTATTTTTTTCATAATTTTAGGTTCTGTAGTTTCGGAGATAAGGGGGGGGGGGAATGGTCAAGCTTCGTCTATTTTTTTTGAATAACTTGGAAACCATTTATTTTAAAATTACAAAAAAAATACTTTTAAGTTTGTCTCAACAATACCTTTCATTTGATATGTCACACGATGCAGTTTTCAAATATTTTTTTTTAATTTTCCCCTTCCCCCCCCAAAAATTACCTCCCATATACAGATATGGACTTCTTATAAGTTATCCTATAATCTATAAGTAGAGAACTAATTTCTGTATTTTATTCAAAATTTTAGGTTCAGTAGTTTCGGAGATAAGGGGGGGGGAATGGTCAAATTTCGTCTATTTTCTTGAATAACTTGGAAACTATTTATTTTAAAATTACAATAAAAATATATTTAAGATTGTGGCAACAAGACCTTTCATTTGGTATGTCACACGATGCAGTTTTCAAATATTTTTTTTTTATTTTCCCCTTCCCCCCCAAAAAATACCTCCCATATACAGATATGGACTTCTTATAGGTTATCCTATAATCTTTAAGTAGGAAACTAATTACTGTATTTTTTTCAAAATTTTAGGTTCAGTAGTTTCGGAGATAAGGGGGGAGGGGGAATGGTCAAATTTCGTCTATTTTCTTGAATAACTTGGAAACTAATTATTTTAAAATTACAAAAAAAAATACATTTAAGATTGTCTCAACAAGACGTTTCATTTGATATGTCACACGATGCAGTTTTCAAAACTTTTTTTTTCATTTTCCCCTTCCCCCCCCCAAAAATTACCTCCCACATACAGATTTCATCTATTCACGTCACACCTCTGTGCGTGGGTCACAGGAATTGATATGTGTACCAAATTTCAACCCAATCGGTCAAGTAGATTCGGAGATAATTGACTGTAAGCGACAGACAGACGGACACACGAGTGATCCTATAAGGGTTCCGTTTTTGTATTCGGACGTACGGAACCCTAAAAAATATATTGTATGTCACTGTTATGCTTTTGATCCTTCATATTACATCTTACGGTGCTTTAAATAATGCTTTAATGGCGTTTGAGATCTGTCTGGTCACCTGTGTCCTGTGTGTCATAATTAAAATGAATGAAATATCTTAGGTTGAAGGAAGTTATAAATCAGGAATAAAAATGATTTTGTCAAATAGCAATATACAGAAAGGACAATTAAATTCGTACCAATTTTTAGGGATCTCAATAGAAAAAACATAACCCTTATACGATCACTTAGTTGTCCGTCTGGATGTCCGTCTGTCAAGGGCCTTTTTCTCAGGAACGCGTGGAGGTATCAAGCTGAAGTTACTATCTAATACTCAGGCATACAAAAAAAGACAGCGCAATAAAAAACAAATCAGCCATTTATGTGTTGCCGCGTAATTTGATGCTCGCGATGTAATCAAACTTTATGGTTCTTCCCGTTGATCTACAATCATGATATTTGGCGAGAAGTTAGAACTTACAGTACAAATAAAGGAATAAATCCAATAAATCATATCCTATCCTAAAAGAAAATTCGTCATTTACAGTTTAATGACAGAAAAAACCAACACAAACTTATTTCTACTGTTCATTTCATACAAAATGAGTGCACTTCCCGCAAATATTTGGTGACAATGACGTAATGACAATCTGTTTTTGGGATAAATTATTTTCCATTACGGAATCGTTTATTATGTGTTAGATATTGGAACGTTAAAAAGTCATGGTCGGTTGTAGTTTGCACAGTTTCTGGTCGTCGAAGTCTGTATCACCCGGGTGCGTGGTCCGCGCGACGCTGGAGCTGCTGTGACCGGGAGAAGAACGCACCTGGCTGCGCAGGCGCAGACCTCTGGACCCTCATCGAGTCTGACCTTGACCTGCTCGCACCGCCGCAGGACAATCGACTGTCGAACGACATAACACGTGCGTATACATTTCACTAAACCAATACGTTGCCGCGATTAACTTGCCAGTTCCTGAACTGTTTTTTTTTTAAGTTTGTTTTTACTATTTTCCTCTTTGGTTTCATAACAAAAAAAGAAGCAAAAACAACACTACATAAAATAAACTACGTATAGATCACAGTGGTAGACACGATATGTAAATTAAATACACACAAGAATATTTTTATTATTCGAGATAACTCTACCAAAATGAGTTAGCTAATGCAGTCGAAAGGCTTCTGTTGAAGATGGTATAATCTCCGAACGAGTCAATTGCCGTTCATGACGTATGTATAAATTACCTGTCTCTTTTCCACGTGGTACGAAACCAGCAAGTGAAAGGGAGAGCAAACACCGCCTGCGCGCGCGCATCGAATGGTGAATGTAGGCCGAGCGCGACCATCTTTGAGCCCTCGCTCCTCGTCTCGACAACTATAAAGACTTGTTCTCCATGGGCTGTCGAAATATGAATCACGAAGGAACTGCTATTGGTGCCAAATGTCTAACTTTATCATGGACTCATATTTATATTTTATGTAGGTTTGCTTATAAGGAAACTATTAACTTGTGGTTTGAAGCACTTAAAAATATTTCTTTCGAGTGAGCAACGAGCTTAGACTGTAACAGTAATTAATAAATAACATACAAAACAGCACGTTTAATGATTGGTTTGATTCAATAATTACATTATTTTATTGGAACCTCTTAAAAGTTGCGGCAAATTAAAACAGTTTCGATCACGTCGTACGTGCCGTATCGACGTCGCGCGACACCACCGTTGTGTATCTGGCTTTACCTTCGCCGCGGTACTTGGACACGTTTGTAGGCAGTCGGAGCGAGGTGTCGTGCGCGGACGTCCGGTCTCAAAGTCCCGTTCCCATGTTGCCGAGTAAACCCGAAGACGAACAAATGGTGACTAAGAAGAAGTCGAAAATACCATGTCTTTCGTTAGCGTCGTTCCTCCCGGCTCTAGAGGGTACGGTACATTTCGTCTGACCTCTATTTATTTGGCCTCGTCGCCATCGGTTGCGTTCACTGGTCTCGTTGCACTCACTTTCCTGTCTTGGTCAGGTGTAATGTAATGAGTTTGTGTAATGTCTGCAGAAGTGATACTGTGCAGTGATTCTGATACCCCAGTGTTTGAGGATAGTGATCATTGTGCCATGGATATAGGTCATCATTTCCTAGTGTTTTAGCTTGATGGAATTAGTTCTGCAATGGGTTTGTTATTGTGTTAGATGGACAGTACATGTCAAATTGTGACATCGAACCATCTCTTTTAAGGTTATCGTAACTACTTTCTAATAAGAACCTTAGTCTTTCTGAACTGCATCATGCTAAATAAATTGTTTGTTGTATTAAATCTAATATGCATGGATGTTACTGTCATGCTCAAATCATGACATTATCATATTGATATTTTACATAAAAAACATCAATTAGATATAATAAATATTAAATACATTAGATATTGTTAGTGGTTATTGTTTCATTATTATGATAGTTTCTGTCAAAAGTATTAATAATTCCGTGACCTTAGCATAATGAGTAGTTTTACAGCTCTTAAACAAGATTTTGTATACAGGAAAACTGGCTATCGATTTTGGAAGTGTTATTTGCATTCACTTGACTGACATTTTATTTTTATGATACATTTTTTTAATGTACCTAATGGACATAGCCCACAAGTATATTAACCAATAAACATTTTTTTTATAGTACAGTCATTTTAAAGTAGTTGATGAGTAACAAGTAATAACACATGAATTGCTTATTAGCCCAGTCATATTAGGGTTTAACACTTTAATTTTACCGAATATGACTGGGCTATTAACCATTAAACATTTTTTTTTAAAAGTACAGTCATTTTAAAGTAGTTGATGAGTAACAAGTAAATAACACATGCATTGCTTATATAACTTATTGTTTTTAGACTATTTATCCTCCTTAGTTATAAATTTCAAATTATATAATGTATTTTGTTTGTAGCCGTCACGGCCGCCGTCACTATGCCCGGGGGAGGCGGCGCTCCTCCCGGCACGCCGTCCGCCAAGCCAAAGGTAACACAAAATGCTGCTGTAAGTATCACACGTTTTTATTATTTTATTTTGTTTTTAAACATATTATTTTTCATTCCTTTTTTTTTTTGAGACTTGAGCCGTTAAATTTATTTTTTCCCCTATTATTTCACAATGAAATAAAAATATAACTTTCGCTCAAATCAATGTAAGTAACTATTGTTCACAGGAGAAGCAGAGAAACAAAGTTGTGGTAGCCCTATATCCATTCAAAGCTATTGAAACTGGAGATCTCTCCCTGGAAAAGGTGAGTTTATTATTACAATACAGTAAATTTGCCTTTTCCCAGCATGAGCTTCCAGTCGAACCGGATGCAATTCAATATCAGTATTTTACTGAAAAGACTGCCTGTTTGACCTTTAAAACGCAGTAACTGGGTAAATTGATACTCTTTGGTAGGACTAGATGAGAGGTAGACTATTGGGCTTCTGACTAACAGTAATAGCCGGATCTACAAATGACAGCCGGGACCAACTGCTTTACGTGCTTTAAAATGATGACAGACAATCAAATTAAAAGTTAATATCCCAGGCATTTATACGCAGTACTGATTATAAATGCCTGGGATATTAACTTTTAATTTGATTGTCTGTCATCATTTTCGTTTTTTTTTTTATATCAAAAGGGCGATAGATGTGATCAGTCTGTGCAAGCGATTTGTTTAAAAAAAGTTGGATGAGAAAAGTTTGAATTTTACAACTGTGGATGGCTGAATTCGAAACAAATACTTAAAGGCGACTCCATACCGATTTTGATCAATATTAAGGCCCGTATTAGGCGCCCATTACACGGTAGGTTTTGCCATGGCAAAACCATGGCAGAGATTTTGATTGACGGAAAACCTATCGTCTAATGCGTTGATTGACGTTTGAATGGCGAAAATTGTAGGCGATAAAAATTCCATCATTCATGGTTGATGGTTTTGCCATGGCAAAACCTACCGTGTAATGGGCGCCTTACAGCACGTCCCTCAAAGCTCACACGTTACTTACAATTAGTTTCAACCAATCTAATGGCTTGAATCTAGTTTAAAGTAATACTTGAGTATTGAGCGACGTTCTGTAACACGGGACTCAAACTGCTTTGGATTTTCGGGTTAATTTAAAATTCCGGGCAAGTAATCGAAATCCGTTGATTTAAAAACGAAACACTGAATTTTATTGTGTTAATGTGTGTGAAATTTCATAGTGTCACTACTATGAAAAACAACATAGATACTGAAGATTAAATTCTGGAAAGGCATAGACATACGGCAAACTTAGAAAAGATGTGGTGAGGGTGACACTACATTTTTTTGTAAGTTTTGTAGATAGAGGGCCAAAGCCTGCCGAGGTTACGGGTCTGTCTTAACAGGTAACCGTAACCCCGGAACGTAAAGGTCTTTTGAAGGAACACCGTGGATTCTCAGTCAGTACGAGTCTGGCAGTCCTTTCTTTTTTTCCTCATTTGATGATTTTAAGACGAAAAAAAAAGAATGCCACAATGGGCGTAGTTGTCGCTATTAAATGTTTTATCATTGTCGTGTCCCAGCTACTAGCTATATTGTAGGAGGATATTTAGGGTCAAAAGTATGGGCATTTTAACATGAATCATGGCATTTTTTCTGTAGTGCCACAAATAGGACTGTGTAGTTAATGGTCATTATTAATCAAGAATAAAGTACATGGAGTTTTGGTAAAACCGTGGGTGTCGTGCACAAAAAACAAACAAAACCCGCAAAGGCAATTATCCAATGATCTTTTTTTATTTCAACAATTTTTGTAAATGGGTTCTATAGAAACATTATTATTCATAATCTGATAACACTCGTGAAAAAGCTAGAACAATCTGAAATAAAAAATCATGAATGTAATTCAATACATTTGTTTAAATGTTTTATTTAATTTGAAAAAGTAGGTACAGATGTGCAGTCACTTTAGTTGTTGAAAAGATACTTTACAATTGCTATAATACAAGCTTGCCAATAGAAACATTACCTAGTTTATTGCATAAATAAATTGCAAATCGGTTTAAATCAGTTATGCCCCTTATTAATAAAACAAGAAGTAAAGTTACGCCAAAGTTAATCCTTAAAAATGTAGACGTTTATTAATGAGAGGGTTAAAGTATTGATCATATTATCTATTGTTTTTTTTAAATCAATGAATGTCGACAAAGATAAAACGGATAAAAATTTGGGAGAGGGGCTCGAGACGTGATAAGCGCCCCTAAAATTAGTTGCCCGCAAAGTTGTGGTACCTTCATGAATTTTGGTACCTAAAAGTAACAAATGAAAAAATGCGGGCCAAATATTTTTTGAAATTGTAACTGACGGTCTGACTAGTTATATTTTTCCAGTAATGTTTATTTGTAACTTATTAATCTAACTGAAATCATTGTTTTAGGGCGCCGAATATGAAGTTATAGATGACTCTCAAGATCATTGGTGGAAAGTTAAAGATGAGAATGGGTATGTAAAACGTCATTAATTAAAATTATAATATAATATGTAGGTAGTTTAGAATGATTTAATACTTTATTTAATTTTCAGGTTGGTTGGCTACATTCCTAGTAATTACGTAAAAGAAAAGGAAACAATAGGATTGCAAAAATATGAGTAAGTAATATTGTAGTCATGGTTTAAATTGAAGTGTAATCTATATATATAAAAGAAAGTCGTGTTAGTTACACTATTTATAACTCAAGAACGGCCGAACGGATTTGGCTGAAAATTGGTGGGGAGGTAGCTTAGAACCAGGAGAAACATATAGGATACTTTTTATCTTTTTTTATTTTGTTTTATTTTATCCCGTTTCCGTGGGATGTGACATAAAACGTGGTATAATAAAACGCAATTGACATGGAATGACAGAAAACGAAAAAAATATCAATCAAAACATCAATAATAATTGCTCGGTTGAGTGTTTGTATTGAGTTTCTAAACTTATTGTGCCGATATTATCATAATTATCAATGCCATGCCGCCACCAAGACGATCCAATTTTTATCCTGTTTCCTTGAGACGTGACATAAAACGTAGTAACATGATCACGAAGAAGGTATTGGTGCCGAAATTGAATAAGGGATCTGAACAAAAAGTACTAGAGAAACATGAAGAATATTATGTTCATGCTGCCCGGCGTCCTCCGGTCTTCAATGCTAAAAAAGTATTTCGGTGAATACTGAATACCCAAAAATGTACTAGGAGTTCATAAATTCAATACAACCATACGACGAAGAAACGCCTGGGTGCCACCACTGCGAGGATCACCCGGAGGACACGGTGGAGCATTCGGTGCAGGACTGCTCCGCTTGGGCAGAGCACCGCCGTGTCCTCACGACGGCGACAGGCGGAGACCTCTCGCGCCCGGCATTGGCGTCCTACCTCCACCCCAGCCTTGGTGGTAGATGCCTACGGTGACGGGCGTCGCCAGATCTCCAACCACCGTAAGCTCGGGCATGCGTGCGGCGAGTAATGGGTGACTCGCTGTCCGACCTTGGACCATGCCCGGCGGGGTATGACGGGGTCCCCCTTTAGAGGGCCAAAGCCTGCCGGGTTCGCGGGACTTACGATTTACCGTGACCCCGGAACGTAAAGGGCTATTGAAGGACACCGTGGATTTTAGTCAGTACGAGTCTGACAGTCCCTCCCGCTCTGCCCTGGGTGGGAGGACTCACATGATGACTTCACCACGCTAAAAAAAAAATTCAGTTTCGTTTAGCCACCAACTTTCCAATTGAATTGAACCCCCTTCGATATGCCTGGCTTACCACCGCACAATTTACGAACAAAGGTTGGCTTCGTAGTAATCATGCTTCGAAACATAAACCAACCAAAACTGTGCAACAGAACGCGTTCGCGGTGGTAAGTAAATTGATGAACAATGTGACTTACGCGACGATACTCAAAGGAAAATTCGAAGGTGAGGAAGTTCTCATTCCGAGGATCCCAAACGATATGCCGTTTGAGTTCAAGCGACCCCCATTCCCGATCCGTCTTGCATTCGCCAGGACCATAAAGAAATCACACGGCCAATGCTTGAAAGTTTGTGGTCAGAATATATAAAATCCATATTTTTCACATGGTCAGTTACGTATATATAAGTATGTGGCATATTCACGGGTTGGATAACCATCTGCGTTACTTGCGCGCAACTTGCGCGTGTAAAAATCGAAAATCTGCTCATTATTGCCTCTAAGGCGGAACAAAGTTCGCGGGGTCAGCTAGTAAAGTATAACCTATCCTTGTCAGTTTTTATGTAGTGCGGAATGTTTTTTCTGTTGTTCTATGTCCGTAATAGAACTTAACAATATTATTTCCATATTTTTTTACATTATCAAATTTGTCTCCCCGACCCTGTGTAGCGCGGAAGTGATCTGTCTGAAAGCCAACCAGGCTTGTTCCGGCGAGTGAACGTGACAGAGCTATACAAGTCGTCTAGCGCCATCTCGTTCACTCACTAGAACAAGCCTGGTTTTAAGACGTTGTAATACCTCCCCTGTTCCTTCAGTTGTCTTTACAGTCCGCGGTGGCCTTTTAATACAGTACCGCTACCCCGACAGGGATCAGTACGTCTCAGGCGCTTTCGGGGTCACATAAAAATCTATTTAATTTTTTTTAATGTTCGTAAATCTACTAAATACTTGCTAAAATTTTTGCACTACATAAAAAAAATTCTACCTATATCATTATCGCATAATGAGTCATAAGCTCACACGTCATATAAATACATACCTACCTACATAATGGAATGCAGGGGAAACAAAATAGCGTTAAAAACAGGACAATGCGTCATTACAAGGATACTTTTATACATTAATTTCAGGTAATCACTAAGTATTTAAATTAAACTGTGATTTATTATTTTACTAGGCATTAAAGTTTACATTTTAAATTGGAACAAACACTTAGAAGCAAATAAATTGAGCTACTGCCTTTTTCACGCAATATGGTTAATATTTTTAGTATTATAGTACGCATCGATTCGAAACATAATATCACATAGAAACTTATTAAAGTAGGCTTTGTAAGTGTATTTTAATTGTTGTTTATTACTTTTACATAGAGTTTGAATATCGCAATGTGAACCTTGTGTATGATCTCTGTACCAGTGGAACAGTTACTAAAATAATGAAATAGGCATAACCCATTATTTTTAGAAGGCAATGATTATTTTTAATTCACACAAAAAAAAAACAAAAAAGGCGTTATTTTATTGATAAACCACAAAAACACGCATTAAAATGAGTAACAACATAATATGTAGTAATCAACAATTTAAAAGAGGATGTACATATTTGAATGATTATATTATCTTGCGGTTTGTAAAACGTTTACAATTCTCAAGGTTCCGAATATCCAGTTATTCCATCCGCGCATTTGTCGCCATTGACAGAATGAGAACTCGGAATACGCGATGTTTTACATGTTTTATAATGCTCAGTTTTGACAAACTGTATACTGTGTGTTTGTGTTTGCTCAATCAAATAGTTTTTAATCTTTGGACAAGATAATGCTGTTTTAATAACTTGGAAAAGATATTGTACAAATTGGCCATCTAATTTAATATTAGTCACAGAGAAAATGAGGATTTCTGATTGTCTGATGAGATCTTTGACTTTTTGTAACCTCTTTTTTTTAAATTTGTTGTAACCTTTTACACTTTTGGCAGTCAATATATGGCTAATATACGCCAAATGATTTCCTTGTATATAAGTATAGTCAACAATATAGACAAGTATCCACACAGCAATTTTTAAACGGTTTTCCAATGTCGTGTTATAAATTTCAATGTGGCTGCGTATCAACCTCTTTGGCTGTATGTAGCATACAACCAAAAGGCACATACATACTGCTTATATCAAACAGGAAAACCGATTAAAACTTGCCGCCTGGATCTTGACTTATCTCTTTTGTTGACCGTACCTTCCTCCTTTCGCATGCAGGAACCAGGATAAATCAATAACAAAATTAATTTGCATAATGTACGACGTGTAAGAATTTCCAGGGTTTCTTGAAGGTTACTGCATACGATGTGCCTTGTTCCGTGTATTTAAAATATCGTTTTAAACAGGTGGTACGTCGGCGAGATGTCGCGACAGCGAGCGGAGTCTCTTCTCAAGCAAGAAGACAAGGAAGGATGCTTCGTAGTCCGCAACTCCTCAACCAAGGGCATGTACACGCTCTCCTTATATACCAAAGTGTAAGTATTCTACTTAACTAACCTTTAAATAATTTAGCTAGACAGTTGCATTCTTCTAAAATGATAATACAGTTTTGAAAGCAGTTATCGTCTTGGCACAATGTCAAGATCGCTTTAGCTTAGTTGTTTGGAATTTTTATATCGTTATTTCTCTACTGGTTGACTATACTGCTTCTTTAAGCAAAAGTGGCACATCTGCGCAAAATATGCAATGAAAAATAAGCCTTACTAACTAAAAAGGCGCATCTACTAAGGCTCATTAACCCTATTCCCTTTTCTCCAGTTGTGCCTTTTTTAGTTAAGGCGGCAGTATATGATTTGTAGTAAAAACCAAATCTAGCAGATCAGAATATCGGCATTGCTCATACTATTCAACATTTTTGAAACAAAGTATTACTTCACCTAGAAAGATGACTACAAAAACCATCTTAAGTATGTAGTGTACATAAGGCTCTCTAATGCCTGTAACTCCCAGATGCATATCTTTATTACAAACTTTACAGTTACCATCCCCAAACGAAGCACTACCACATAAAACAGAACAGTCGCAGCGAGTACTACCTATCGGACAAGCACTGCTGCGCGAGCATACCCGAGCTCATCAACTACCACAAACACAACAGCGGCGGACTGTGCTCGCGACTCAAGACCACGCCGTGCGACCGGCCCGCGCCGCCCACTGCAGGACTGTCGCATGGTCAGTACGGTTAGTCGCACACACGTCATTATCATTCCTCTAAACATTACTAACCACATTTGGGAGCGGTACTACTAATGCTGGTTTACTATCTGTCCTGTAAAGGTGCGAGTAGATTGTACAGTTGTTTACCTAAAACCTTCTGACTCGAAGCCAAAAACATGGAAGACAAAAGAAAAATTACCCCGTAGTTCGATTCCTAAGTAAAACAAGTGAACATCTCCGAGGAAAACATTTAAATGTGTGCGTGGCAGACACTCGCACATTTATAAAAAATTGGCTTCACTAAAATCTACGTTTTGTTTCGAACACGGAATCTGGACATTTTATAAATCTAAGCCTAAAACTATGTCATCGATCAATCTACTTGCATCCTTGTTTCAAAATAAATGCGCTTGGTTGACAAATAACGCTTGTAATTTATTACTTTCTCACTAACTAGAATACCGGAAGTGACTGTTCGAGTTGTATTGGTAGCAATATCCTGTAATCGGTTTCAGAAAAGGCAATACAGATATATTACCTATATTTATATATGAAGGCACAATTGGCGCAGTGACTGAAAGATTGACTGCTGCGAAGCATGTCGCGTGTTCGATTCTCGCACGAAACAAATATTTGTATCATCTGCAGGCAGTTGTTCTGGGAATGGCTGTTTGTATAATGTGAGTTTAAATGTTAGTAAATGCACCCAGGAAACAGGAGTTATTCTTAGTGTAGGTAGGGTAACAATTTTTCGCGCCCTCAACAGTATAATTTACAACAGTTACGTAATTGATCACATGGAAGACGCAGCTATTTATTTTTCTGCATAAATTATTCCTGACTTGGAGTTTACTGCAGAAGCATGTAATTCAGTTACACAACTGATGTACTTAGACAAGAAAATATGAATGTAGTGTGACGCTAGAAATTAATACTACTTCCATGCGATATAATTATAGAATTGTGGATAAACCCAGTGTAATACAAAGGGGTAATTTTCCTTGTATCTCATTGAAAATAGGATGCATGCTCTTTATGTAAATTACCTTCAAATTAATTGTATTCCAAGGGCTGACAATATCGCTTCCTCGAGAAGTCGAGGTGCGGCGGGAAGAGGTCCGGCGCGATCTCAGGGCAGTATGGAGGGGACGATTGTCGCAACCGACGGCCGGGCACGCCGCAATCGCGGCGGTAAGACCCCTCTTTGAGGAGTGGCTGGATAGGAGTCACGGCGTCCTGACCTACCGCATGACGCAGGTCCTCACCGGACACGGAAGTTTCGGGAGGTACCTGTGTCTGAGGAGAAAGGAGGAAACGCCTGGGTGTCACCACTGCGAAGATCGCCCGGAGGACACAGTAGAACATACGATGCAAGACTGCCCCGCTTGGGCAGAGCACCGACGTGTCCTCACGGCGGCGATAGGCGGAGACCTCTCGCGCCCGGCATTGGTCGCGGCCATGCTGCGGGGCGAGACGGAGTGGGAAGCGGTCGCCTCCTTCTGCGAAGCAGTCATGCTCGCGAAGGAGGAGGCGGGCCGCGTGAGGGAGAGGACAATGTCCTCCCTCCGCCCCACCCGCGGTGGTGGACGCCCACGGCGACGGACGTCGCAAGACGATCTCCGGCCACCGTAGGCGCGGGCATGCGGGCGGTGAGTAAAGGGCAACTCGCTGCCCGACCATGGACCATGCCCGGGTCGACGGCACGTTGTGTTCCACGCGCGCCTCAAAGATCGTCAGCATAATGATGGGGCCCCCCTCTAGAGGGCCAAAGCCTGCCGGGGTCGCGGGACTTATCTCATTACCGTGACCCCGGAACATAAAGGGCTATTGAAGGACACCGTGGATTTTAGTCAGTACAAGTCTGACAGTCCCTCCGGGGTGGGAGGTTGATGATTTTACGACGCTAAAAAAAAAAAGCGCTGACAATATGGTGTTTAATTATATCTGATCACTGCTTTAAATAGCCGTCTTACAGTTACTGACATAATATAATTGGTCACTGTGAAGCACGTTTTTTCTCAAAGTTCTTTATAATTTTTAATTGAAAACTTTAGTGTTCTACTTCTACTAAAAACGTAGAAAATTTATTTTAAACTAATTGCTGATAAAATGTATTAGTCCGTCGTGTCGGTTAGTTAATCAAAAAAATAAACGAACCTAATTTTTAATATGTAAACTAATTTTGACGAAACGTCACGCCAACCGTGGCTATGCATTCTGCCGGTATGAGCCCCCACCGCATTTTTATGCGTTCGATTTAAATAAATTTAAATAAAAATACGTCATACTATTTTTCAATACAGTAACTGACGGCCTAAGTAAATTTGCAATTTATTGATGCTGAATATAAATAAATAAGTTTTCCTTAGCCACAAATTTAAATAGTCAGATTAAATTAGTCATTGCTATCAAATTAGTATACTGGCGAGCGATGCTAAAATCCCCTAAATTCCTCTTAATATTTGAACAGACTGGTAAAAAAGTCCGGACTGCTGTTTTCAGATAAATGGGAGATCGATCCATCGGAGTTGGTGTTACTAGAAGAGTTGGGCGCGGGACAGTTCGGGGTCGTGCGGCGCGGGAAGTGGCGCGGACGGATCGACACCGCCGTCAAGATGATGAAGGAAGGCACTATGTCTGAAGACGACTTTATTGACGAAGCTAAGGTTATGACGTGAGTATATACTTACTTACACTTACTTATACATAAAAAAAGATAATTTGGTTTTAGCTCCATACATAAGAAATATACATAATATAGAGCATACGTAGTACAGAGGTTAAACACAAATTATGATGACAATGTTACACATACGAAAATAAGTTTGTCTGTTTATTACACTTTTATTGCTTTTCACCTTTTTTTTTCAAATGGACCTCCTTGGTGAAGCGGAAGAGAGACTCTTACTAACCAAAACTCCAACCTGCTCCTTCAGCTGTCCATTACGTTCCAGGGTCACGGTTACCTTTACAGATGGAGATGATTTTTTGTAAAACAGACCAACTTCCTAACTGACCTCCACAACTCTACTGGGTAATGGAGGTCCTCAGTGGCGGGGCAAGACCTAAATTTGATGTGGGCAAGACAGATTTCGCGAGGCCCTGTTCTATGGCGACCTGAAGACGGATTTTATAAAATAATAAAAACTGTTTGTTTTTATAAATTTTTATAAACAGTTAACACTGCCAAGTTTTTATTCATAAAAAAAAATACAAATTAGATTAACCGTATAGTTCGGTACCGGGTCCGAAACGGCCGCGACAAGTAAACCTACGCTGGCTCAGTAGTGGGTCCGAAATGGGCAGACGTTGTAGTCATACGACATCCTCATTAAATAATTAAAAAATATAATATTCTCTGCGTTAAATCCTATGAGTGCGCATTAATTAAGAATGTTAAATAAAAATCTGATTTGTTCACGCCATTAAAACTTCTACATTTACAACGCATTTTCTACAAAATCCAAAAGTGTAAATACGATTTACGCCATTTTGATGGCAGTGCTGGGTTGGGCTAAAAATCATAAAAAATGTGGTTTCCGGATATCCAAGGTATCACTATAGAAGGGATGAATAACTCGTCATTTAGTATTGTAACGAATTCATACGTAATTCAACATAAATTAGCAGTGGTAATGAAAACTTTGATATCTGAACTCGAAGTTTCGCGCCACTTGTGTTTGTTTACATTTTTATATTTCACTTGGATCACACACACACGCTTATACTCAATAACAGTTACGATAAATATCATGCCAAATTTTATAAATAACGTAAAAAAGCCCAGATCTTAGCTTAATTCTCTAATACAGGGCCAAAAACACGAATTTTTCATTACCACTACTCAATTTGTATTCGTAATCGACAATAATATTTTTTTTTAATCGTAATGATGTGTGAAAGCGAGTATTCTAATCGATTCCATAATTGAATTTTTTGTCAACTCGAGTGAAGTGAGTTTGTTTTATTCTCGCTTTAAAAAATTTTGAGGCGCGAGGCCCCTTGTACCGCTAGGCCGTAGGCGGTGGCCCACGTCGCCCACGCCTTACGCCGCCTCTGGAGGTCCTTTGGGCTACTAACTTCCTGTAATAACTGTCAAAGATCTCGAAATGACAGCCATAGCCAACGGCTTAGCGTGCTTTACGCGAAGTTCTGCGCGAGATATAAAATGATTAAATAC
Organism: Agrotis exclamationis; assembly: GCA_950005045.1. Lineage (NCBI taxonomy): Eukaryota > Metazoa > Arthropoda > Insecta > Lepidoptera > Noctuidae > Agrotis > Agrotis exclamationis. The sequence continues at coordinate 10,223,688 of OX465425.1, read as the reverse complement.
TCTAAATGTATTTACTATTAGAATCAGTTGTAAAAAGAAATCACCATGGCTTGGCAATTTATACTAAAATAAAAAAAAACTTTACGTATTAGCCCTGAGTGACCTGAGTCCCAGAATATTCCTTTGCAGTATCAGCCCGCTTAAAACTTTTATCTTCATTTAAATCACAATAAAGTACCTTAATTAACTTTCGAAATAACATTATTTTCAGTAAACTCCAGCATCAGAACCTGGTGCAGTTGTACGGCGTGTGTTCGAAGCACCGGCCGATCTACATAGTGACGGAGTACATGAGACACGGCTCTCTGTTCAACTACCTGCGACGGACGTCTCCCGACCAGCTCGGACCCGCCGTACTACTCGATATGTGCATACAAGTAAGATCATTTAACATTTTTATAAAACTGTAACTCTTAGATTATAGAATGTCCAGATTCCTAGAAGGCCAATGAGAACTGAATTAAAAAAAACGAAGAAAAATTATCCTCTTCGTTCGATTGCTACGTAAAAAAGGTGAACATCTCCAAGGAAAAAAAAATTAAATATGTGCGTGGTGCTCACTCACACTGACTCACACATATAAAAAAGTTCAAACATACGAAGAACGTTATGTTTTGTCTTGAACACGGAAACTGGACATTTTAAAATCTAAGCTGTAAATGCTGTCTACACACCGAAGCCACCGGAGGCCTGATTGAACAATACAAAATCGTCATAATCAGGCCACCTTGCTCGCCGGGTTTTGCCGGCTTCGGTGTGTAGACAGCATAACTGTCTTTGAATTAAAAATACCATAAAATAAGTTATAAATGTGTGTCTGTGTCTTAGTCAACCACCCAATTTTTACAATTTGTATCAAGTATCATTAAAATATGGCAGTGAAAACAAAGGTTTTCACCCCCATAGAGGTGGATTTTCGAAAAATCCCTTCTTAGTGCTCACCTACATAATAAATTGCAACTACCGACCAAATTCAGGTTATACGTTTAGCGGTTAAAGATCCTCCCCTTTAAACTTGAATACCCCTTTTCACTAACTTGGGGGGCGATTTTCGAAAAATTCAAAAACACGTGTTTAATTATTCTTGATCTAGTAAATTCTAGTATATAAATACTGATTTTCACATTAATCAACTCACGCGTTATGATTTTCCCTAGGGATGCATCGATACGCCATTTCGCCGATACGATACTGATATTCTTATAAAAATATCGGCGATACCAATACGCTTATTATGAACTAGCTTTTGCCTGCGACTTCGTCCGCGTAGAATAGTTACTTTGGGCTAACGTTAAATTTTACCCGTATTTTGAAGCATTCTTCAATGGCGCTCCGCTCCTATAGGCTTTATATCATCACGCTAAGGCCTAGCGTGATGATATATAGCCTATAGCCTTTCTCTATAAATTGACTATTTTTGTACCTTCGGCCGCGAGACGCGTCGAGCGCGGCGACCGATTCTCAAAAATAATCCTTACAGCATGATTCAGTATTCACGCGCGATGGCTTATTATTAGCGTATTTCATGTATAACTTTGGTGTTTCTATACCGATTTATATTATTCTTTTTTATGGAATAGTTAATAATGTTAACTTTTCAATTAGGGGTGACTGAGAGTGTTAAACGTAAGAGTATACAAATATAATCAGAAAGCTTCGAACTGCTATCGGGAGTTACACGTGTTATTATGAGTCAACCATAAAAGATAGACATAATTATGCTGTCGTGGGATATTTTTATATAATTTTATGGAGAACATTTCCGTCATAAATGAGTTCTGTGTAGAGACGGAAGATTAAAAAACCCACTTTTTTAAAAATGTCCTAAAAATAAGAAAATAACCCTACGGTCTGAGAGAGGGCCACTCAAAGCGTGGGGCGTATATTATTTAAGGGATTGTTTCTGGGGATATATTTTCAAGACGTGTATTATAGATCGTGTCACGTGTAACATGCAAATATTTTGATTGGCCCCCCCTATCTCGGCCCTGTAGGGTTATTTTCTTTTATTTAGGACATTTAAAAAAGTAGGTTTTTAGATTTTTTTATCTATTAATTATTTTATTATTCTTATATTTGTTCATTAGGTTTGAAGCTACCCTGAAAATTTCAGCCTGCTAACTTATCGGAAAGTGCCTCAAAATTGAGTTGCAAAAATCCAACCGGAACGACAAAACGTGGGAAACAAACGCTTTTAGCACGCACTAAAAATTATACTTTTTTTAGTCTTCTTAGTATTCAAACATAATTTACTTCTTATCCGCCAACTTGGGATGCCCGCTATGTTGGATTTAGGTCACTTGATATTTTTTTTCGTATCCCATTCAGCCAACCCTTTCGTTTAATAGCAATATCATGGGGATGCATTTCAAATAGCCAATCCGCCATCTTGGATGTCCGCCATGTTGGATTTAAGACACGTGACTATTTTTTTCATATTCCTGACAGCAAACCCTTTCATTTGAAACCCATATCTTGGGGGTGCATTTCAAATAGACTGTCCGCCATCTTGGACGTCCGCCATATTGGATTTAAGTCACATGACTATTTTTTTTGTATTCCTGACAGCAAACCCTTTCATTTGATATCCATATCATGGGGGTGGATTTCAAACAGCCAGTCCGCCATCTTGGACGTCCGCCATATTGGATTTAAGTCACGTGACTTTTTTTTTTTCGTATTCCTGACAGCAAACCCTTTCATTTGATATCCATATCATGGGGGTCGATTTCAAACAGCCAGTCCGCCATCTTGGGGAGGCTGCCATATTGGATTTGTTATGAAGGTTTTTAGCTAGTCATGTATTTTCATCAGAACTCAGAGCGTGTGCAAAATTTCAGCCTGCTAGCTTATCGGGAAGTGAATCAAAATTGAGTTGCAAAAATCCAACCGGAATCCCTTCACTGCTCTGCTCCTATTGCTTGTAGCGTGATGAAAAGTATACTATAACCAGCTCAGGAGTATGAAGAACAATTGTACCAAGTTTCGTTAAAATCCGTCGAGTAGTTTTTGTTTCTATAACGGTTGTACAGACAGACAGACAGACGGAGAGACAGACAGACAGACACAAAATTTTTACTGATTGCATTTTTGGCATCAGTATCGATCCCTAATCACCCCCTGATAGTTATTTTGGAAATATATTTCATGTACAGAATTGACCTCTCTACAGATTTACCTATTATAAAATTAAATATTATTTAATTTAAATTTAATATATAGATAGATAAAAAATTAAGATATAATAAATAAGTAAATCACAAGTCATTTTTTTTTATTAATATAAAAAGTAGTGACATAGGTTGATATTAAATATATACATTTTTGTAATTAAAATTAACATTAATAAGATTTTTGTTTAAAAAACAAAGTAATCTTATTTTTTTCGGAGAAAGGCGCTTTCGCGAGTCTGTTTGAAAAAGACCTGCGCTGGAAAATAGTCTCTCAGATGCGTCAGAACTCAATTCAAAGTACATCTGCTCGTTTTTTTTCAAGTTTGGGTATAAGACGTCATTTCGCTAGAAAACGAATGGATCTGCATCTCTCGATATATTGGGAGACCTTAGGTATCTCTCTACTTCTTCTTTGAGAGAATTACAGCTCAGCGTAGACAGGGGCTCATCTTCCTACAAACACTTCAAAGCCCGCCACTCGTAGGCATCTCAGAACTTATAGTTGCAGTACTGGGTTTCCCCGGGCATAGTTCGTTCCTCGTTTACACTACATTTTTAAATCAAAAAGTATCGTTGAATTGGTCATAAAATATCGTCGATACCGATATATCGGCTAACCCGAAGTATCGCCCATATATCGGTATCGGTATCGGATGCATCGCTAATTTTCCCATACAAATTTTAAGCACGCCTAGATTAACAACGGAGGGTAGTTTAAAAAAAAAATAGGGCCAATCTTTTTTATTTACTTGTGTTATTATTCGTGGCAAGTTTCAGATTTATAAACCCAAGGAATAAGATTTTTCATACAAACGTTTTCACCCCTTTTCACCCCCTTAGAGGAGGATTTTCGCAAAATCCCGTCTTAATGCTTCTCTACATGGTAGACTGCAACTGCTGTCCAAAATTCAAGTTACTGCGTTTAGCGATTTCGGCTGTAGTCGAGTCTTAATAAAAAACCCTGTTCTTTTATATGTACTATATAGATTAAACGTATTTATTTCAGGTTTGCAAAGGAATGGCATATTTAGAAAGACACAATTATATTCATCGAGATTTAGCCGCAAGAAATTGTTTAGTTGGTGACGAAAATGTTGTAAAGGTGAGTTTTGAACATTATTTAGATAAAAATAAGTTAGTTACTATTCATGGCTATAAAACCATTGTTTTCTAAGTACTATTTATATAGCTCCGTACACTGAAAAGCAAGTTATATGTTTACCTCAAGAAATATGTATATAAATATTTATTAAAAATTTCAGGTGGCAGACTTCGGACTGGCGCGGTACGTACTGGACGACCAGTACACCAGTTCTGGCGGCACCAAGTTCCCCATCAAATGGGCGCCTCCCGAAGTACTCAACTATACGCGCTTCTCATCCAAATCAGATGTCTGGGCCTTCGGTTAGTTATCATTTCAATCAATATTTTGAAAACAACATTGCGTTACCTCATAATTCGGTCATTTATTAAAGATTTGGAAAATTCTTGGGTGGGAAGATATACCTACTTCCCTTTTGGTCCAGTTTGAATTTGGAATAAAATACCACCTCTACGAACGAACGGCGGGGCGTGCAGCTGAGCGTTCCAGCGTGTATTGTAGCGTGCAGCGTGGCGTTCAGCGTGCACGCTACTAGTTTTCGCTAGAGCGTGCGTACGAGCGGGGCGTCCAAGTTCGCTGACCAATAGGAGGCCACCATTCAAGAGCAAGTGTCACCTCGTCAAAGGAACGATATTTTTTCGAGCTATATTTTTTGATGATTGAACTTTCAATGCCGTTTGGTATATCATCAAAGCACTTTATAGACATTCTCAGAATCTCTTTGTTCAATTGTTTTACTTTCAGTTTTTTTTTTAAATTTTCTTCTACTACGTCAACATCTTCCCATTTCATATTTTATTTATGAACACACCACTTCTTTTACTGGCAAATCTTGACACACTGAAGAAAATAATAATCACTTGTAAACGCTCGTTAAAACGCCGAAACACTGGTCACGCCGCTCAACAACACGCTCTAAACGCTGCAGCGCTGCTACGAATACACCTACAGAGAAATGCCTACGTTCAATAGACCAGCGTGCACGCTCGAAACAACGCGCCGCTGCACGCCCCGGCGCCGTTGCGAATTTGCGGCCTTAGGGTGATGAATGTTTGCGTGAAATATCGCAATTAAAAAAAGAGTTTTTTTAGTTTTTTCTTTTGTAATAGGCAATTTAATTTGTATAAATACTGGCGAAGCAGCCTACAGTCCTTCATACACTAAGACCACAATGCGTAAAGCGAGTTATTTATATTGATGTTTGTGATGATGTTGATTGCCTGTTCAACAGGCGTTCTGTTTGATTGTTGTAGCCACTATGCTACCTTATCACTCATGTTGTTTTATTTAATCTCAATACCCTGTAAATTATTTCAGGTGTGCTAATGTGGGAAGTGTTTACTTGTGGTAAAGTCCCGTATGGCCGGATGAAGAACTCGGAAGTAGCGGACATGGTTCAGCGGGGTATGTTGCTCGAGAAGCCCAAGGGCTGTCTCAACGAAATATACAATGTGAGTATCTTGTTGTATTATTATTACATACTTCACATCGACGTTTGATGATGGAAATAGTCCTGACCGCGTTCTTCTATTCCGTCAGGTGATGCGGCTGTGCTGGCGACGTTCGCCGGAGGAGCGTCCGTCGTTCCGTGTGCTGAAGGAAGAGCTGGGCGTCATCGCGCACTCCGTACTGGCTGATTGACTGCGCCTGCTGCTGCAGCTGCTGCGGCCCGCGCCCGCGCCCGCGCCCGCCTCCGCGCCCGCGCCTCCCACACACACGCTGCCGCGCACGCGCACGGCGGCGCCGCCCGCGCCCGTGTGACGCCCGCCGTACGCGCACGCCGCACTACTGAGCGACTCGACCAACACGTAACACACGTACGTTACCGAGCAGAGTCCACAGAGAAGCTTTCGCCGCGTTTGAGTTGCGCTGGGCGCTGCTCACGGTCGCAGACGGCTGGCGGTAGTACCGCGTATGGCCACTCGCGGTAGCCGACGGCTGGCGGTAGTATATTGACGGACCGGTGTGAGAGTGGTGTGGTTACCGTGAGCGCCCCAACATTTGAACTATTTAAATTTTGATGACATAGATTCTGAAATCAGATTCGATGTTTATTTTGTGATTTCGGCCGCGTTACTCGTATATTTGGAACCTCTCGTCTTGACAGCAAATATATATTCCCGAAATTAAGGATTACATTATAATGTAACAGTTCAGGAGGATATCATCATGACCTGCTATCGCGGCGAGGACAGGAGCAGACATCGAATTCCGACAATAACACAGGTCTATAACACGGAATTGATCTCACAATAGGAATTGACATATTATACCCGTGAACGTGAGTAATCGTAGGTGCCGTCCACTGCCCCTTTCGAGTTTCAACAAAATGTTTTTTAGTAGCTTCAAGTTGTCTTTCTATGGAAGATAGTCACGGGAGTATAGCGACGCTTTCAACCTTACGAAGACAATTTGATTCAAAATAATGTTTCTTTTATATGTAGAAGACGTACATAAACTACTGATGCAATGTAATGTAAGCATGCAAAAAGAGAAGTTCAATCATTTATTAGTTTTCTGTTACCTTTAAGCCGTTTATGTGTACCTTAGCTATGATTTCAGCTAAAGTTAGATAAAAACTCATTTTTACATCCTCATATCATTATCCATGGTAGTTTTATATTGTAAATATAATGCTGTAGCTATTTAATATACTAGTCGGTACATACACCGCGACGTTATACTTTGTACAATGCCGTCGATGTTTAGTTTGCACATCACGTTACTCTGAATATCCTTTCCTCGTATGTTCCTACACAAGGCGCGTTTTCAATACATGTGTAACCTAGTTTCCCATTAACTCACTGTTATTTTTTTTCGTAATCGTCACAAAGTCATTCCAGCAATTGATTGAGTATATTTTTTGTACATTCCTTTTAAAAAGACTAGTCATTAAGAGAATTAAAAAGCCGTCTAAACATTTTATTGTGAAATTTTAAAATCAAAATTATAAAAGGGAATATAAGGTAATTGAGTAAATATGACTACAACATAGCAATGAAAAGTTACATAACAATTTGTAGAAATATATTTATTAAATGAGACTTTGATTATCTGTTGCATGTTGTGTTACAATATGCCCTGGCTAAGTCAGTCGAGTCGAACTTCTGTCGCCCCTCTCTACCACCACTGCTGAGACCCGACGGGTCACTGGCTCACTCTGCTGAGGATAAGGCAAACTTGTTTGCCTCCCTTTTTGCGGAATCTTCGCGTCTGAACTCAGATGGCGCGCGGCCCCCTCCTGTTTCTGTGGGATGTGAGACGAGTATGCCGGATATTCGCATCCGTCAGAAGGAGGTCTGCAGGGTTTTGCGTTCCCTCGACGTGAATAAAGCCAGTGGCCCTGACGGAATCCCGGCAATTGTGCTTAAAACTTGTGCGCCTGAATTGTCTCCGGTCCTGACACGCCTGTACCGCCTTTCACTGGCGACCGGAAAAGTGCCGAAGGCTTGGAAGCTAGCTAACGTCCAGCCTGTGCCTAAGAAGGGTAGTCGTGCTGATCCGGGCAACTACAGACCCATCTCGGTCACGTCCATCCTCTGTAAGAGTATGGAACGTGTGCTGAACAGTAGGCTCCTGGCATACCTAGAAGACAACGATATCCTTAGTGACCGCCAATACGGCTTCCGCCGAAACCGGTCTACTGGGGATCTTCTAGCGTATGCCATTCACATCTGGAGTGAGGCCATCGAGAGGCACGGGGAAGCACTCGCTGTTTCCCTTGACATCTCGAAGGCTTTCGACAGGGTCTGGCACGAGGGCCTAATTGCTAAGCTTCCTTCCTTCGGTTTGCCCAGTGGTCTGTGTGATTGGATTGCAGACTTCCTGAGGGATCGTTCCATCCGAGTGGTAATTGATGGCTGCTCGTCCGGTCAGTTAGAAATTAACGCCGGAGTACCTCAGGGGTCGGTGCTCTCAGCAACGTTGTTTTTGCTTCACATAAATGACCTGCTAAAACCCGGAACCTTTGGGTACGCAGATGACAGCACGGTTGCTGAGAGATACGTGTCCGATGCACGGGCTACTGGGCCTCAGATCCGGTCTCTCCGAGAGGCCATGGTTGAGCGCTTGAACGCGTCTTTGGAGGCTGTCTCAGAATGGGGTGAATCCAATCTGGTCAGTTTCAATGCTACTAAGACTCAGGCGTGTCTTTTTTCCGCAAAAAAGAGCCAATTCCACCCGGCTCCATCTTTCCGAGGTGTGACCATACCGATAACGGACCATCTTGACCTTCTTGGGGTTACATTAACATCAACCCTCAATTTCGGTCCATTCATCGAGGCAAAGGCTCAGTTGGCCGCAAAAAAGTTGGGGATCCTCTCCAAGGTGAGAAAGTACTTCACGCCTGAACAGCTGCTTAATTTATATAAAGCGCAAGTTCGGTCATGCATGGAGTACTGCTCTCACCTTTGGGACGGATCCGCCAAATACCAACTTGATGCACTAGAGTCCATAGATAAACGGGCCAAGAGGCTAATCGGTAACGATGCTCTGGTCGCTTCAAAGCTCCAGAGCCTTGAACATCGACGCCGTGTTGCCAGCCTGTCGGTTTTTTATCGGTTGCATTTCGGAGAGTGTGCGATGGAACTGCATAACTTGGTTCCTCCTGGCCCTTTCCATCATCGGACTACAAGACGTACGGCAATGCGCCATCGGCATATGGTGGACATCCCTCCGGTGCGTACAAAGCGTTTTGCCCAAACCTTTATTGTACGCACAGCTAAGGAGTGGAATTCCCTGCCGGCATCTGTATTTCCCGACAGCTATAACCTTGGGGTCTTCAAGTCAAGAGTGAACAGGTTACTTCTAGGCAAGCGTGCTTCACCGTCGACCACATCTTCGCTTACCATCAGACGAGATAGTGGTCAAACGCGAACCTATTTATAATAAAAAAAAAAAAAAAAAAAACCTAACTTGGGATATACTGAAACGGTGGTAACACTAAGAAAATGTGCCAATTATGTATAAACCCTTATTAATTTTAGGCATTTATGACTGAATAAAAATTCTCAATAAATAATAATTTTAGGTTTTTATTCTGATTTGTAATTCAATAAAAAAAATGGGAGTGAAATTCGAGTACCAGTATTTATAAAACATTTTTACAAAATGGTATTTTAATTCCATTAAGTTATAAGTAAATGTATTTTTTGTGATAAATCTTAATTTTTTAGTAAGTATTTTATAATAGGAATTATGAAGAAATGAAGACTACCTGTAGTTTTAAATTTTACAACAAAAAATTAAACTGTACTAATGTAATATTCCAGAATTAGGAAACAGTCTAAAGGAGGTAACTCGCTCTATCGGGGAGAACGGTTTAGGTGTGGTGTAGTGAAACTAATGAATTTAACGTTAAATAGGATATGATTCTCTAATATTATCACCCTAACCCGTTTTTCCGGTTAATAAATTGCCTGTAGTATACATGTCGCTCGATACTAGAATCTGCATTCAAATAAAGTTCGCTACACGTTTGTACAGCGAGTGTTTGTATAACTGTTTTGTAAAACTATTAAGTCAAATAAAATAATTATTAAAAAAATGTGCAGTGCTATTTTAAACTGAACCCCTTTTTTAATTAAAAAAAAAACCAGTTCAACTTTCAGTTCGACCTGTGTTTGCCCGTGATTATCTCGCGTTTGGCTGAAGATTTCGATACGGTGTTCAGAAAAGTGTACGTTACATTCTGAAGAAGGTTTAAATGTATAACAATAATGGATATCCCGTGACGTTGCTCGCATGGACCCGTTTTTAGGGTTCCGTAGCCAAATGGCAAAAACGGAACCCTTATAGATTCGTCATGTCTGTCTGTCCGTCCGTCCGTATGTCACAGCCACTTTTTGTCGAAAGTATAAGAGGTATCCTGTTGAAACTTAGGTAGGTGTATTATGTGAACCGCATTAGTATTTTCACACAAAAACGAAAACAAAACAAATTTTGGGGGTGCCCGCCATACTTAGAATTGAAACTCAAAAACTTTTTTTTCACCAATCCCATACGTGTGGGGTATCTATGGATAGGTCTTTAAAAAAAAAATGATATTGAGGTTACTAATATCATTTTTTTCTAAACTGAACAGTTTGCACGAGAGACTTCCAAAGTGGTAAAATGTGTCCCCCCCTGTAACTTCTAAAATAAGAGAATGATATAACTTAAAAAAAAAATATAATGTAGACCTCAACAAAAACTTCCAACGAAAATTGGTGTGGATGAGATACAGTTAGCAGTTTTTGAGATATAGTACATTTTCATAAACCGCAAATATAACTTTGCCATTCATACAAACACTACGTAAAACAAAGTTATTTTTATTGTTTGTGTGTATTACTAATCTCAATATAATTATATCCCTAATCTATGCTTGCTACTACGGAACCCTTCATGGGCGAGTCCAACTCGCACTTGTTTGTGCTTACTTGGATTGTAGATATTCAAAGGCGATTGTATGTTTGTCCGCGATTATCTCGCGTCTGGCTGAACCGATTTCGATACGGTTTTCAGAAAAGTGTACGTTACATTCTGGAGGTTTAAATATATAACAATAATGGATAGCCCGTGACACTGCTCGTATGGATCCGTTGTTGCTTACTTGGATTGTATATTTTCAAAGGCGATTGTATGATTGTATTTTGTCCGCGATTATCTCGCGTCTGGCTGAACCGATTTCGATACGGTTTTCAGAAAAGTTTACGTTACAATTTAAAACAGAAGTTTTAAATGTATAACAATAATGCATATCCCGTGACGTTGCCCGCATGGATCCGTTTTTTTTTTGTAGATTTTCAAAGACTACAATAAAATTAAACACTTTTTCGTACCACTTGCTCAAAAAAGTGACATTCTATGCCACAAAAAGCGAACATAACAATAGTCATTTTTAATCTGTTAGAAACAGGGAAAGAAAATTGTACTGAATTTCATTCATCCTCTAGGGGGAGAATGTGATTTAAATTTGGAATACTTTATGCTGAACTACATCTGTATTTACACCATTGAGTTTGTATATAAACACATCTTCACATGCATCTTTTTGAAAAAGGAATACGCATTTATTATGCAGTTATGATTATTAAATAAAATTACGAAAACCGACGAGGCCGTATGAGCTTGATGCCTTTGCTTTTCCGACAAAAAAATATTAGTCTAGGAATTTGCCGTGTTTTTGTTTTCTTCAAATACGTAAACATTAAGTTTATTTTAATTTATTTTAATCTTCATTATTTTTAATAAATGCTTATCTCAATATTATTATTGTGTTCATTTTTTCGCAAATGGTACGAAAAGTAGAGTATTTTCCTCGGTGATAAAGCTGTCTTAGTCTTGGGTGAACTTAAATCCCTCGCTACACTCAGGACTCGCCTTAAATCCCTCGCTTCGCTCGTGATTTAAGTTTATAACACCCTCGCTACGCTCGGGAGTAAACCTCGAGTCCTTCGTTACACTCGCGATTTAAATCGTCACCCGCGACAGAAGACACTGCTTTATCCCTTTGGTTAATAATCTACTATTTTAAACTATCACTGTTTGCTTCTAAACTTAAAAAATGTCACATAACGGGATATCTTTCGTGATTAACTATTTGTTTGAGTTCCCGATATTTCGAGCAAACGAATAGTTAAGTAATCACGGAAGATAACCCTTATAGTGACATTTTAAGTTTACAATAAAATTATACTACTCGATTTCTGTGTAATATCTTTCCATATATTTTCGGCATTTCTTTTCGACATTTTGATTGCACAAAATATTAGTCGTTTTCGTTATCATAATAGTCGTTAGGATTTGTGAGTCCCTGGTTCAAAACTTTTAAGGATGTATTGGTGGCTGACGGGTGTCGGTTTCCCCCAGCTTAACCGTGTGAATCTCAAAAACTAAAGCAACTAGCGAAGAGATCTGTTTTCTCTCAAGTTTAGTCGCTAAGTAGCCGAATGAAGGCCAAGCCACTGTCAGCGACTCTTACTTTTTGACATTCCATTTGTAGTCCAATACAGACAGCCACAGGGTCTTTCTTTTAAATTGGCCAAAAGGGAGAAATCCGCATCCATAAGAGATACGGGAAAACTTTCTGAGGAACCTTTAGCTCTTTTTTTTTTGGTGTTGACAATTTTGGTTTTTTCTATTTTTTTTTGGTCGTGTGAGTTGTCCACAAAAATGAGTGAAATAGACCAATTTTTTTAATGCCGTTCGACTCTGTTTCATGTAACGATCATTTCATTGTATTGGAAGAAAAACATCGGGACATCGGAAGTTGGTTAAGCAAAATATTTTTCATACAAATTACAGGGCCCCCTAAGAGTCAGCAATCTGACGGGGCCCCCTAAGAGTCAGCAATCTGACGGGGCCCCCTAAGAGTCAGCAATCTGACGGGGCCCCCTAAGAGTGAGCAATCTGACAGGGCCCCCTAAGAGAGAGCAATCTGACGGGGCCCCCTAACATTCAGCAATCTGACAGGGGCCCTAAAAGTGGGCAATCTGACAGGGCCCCAAAAGAGTCAGCAATCTGACAGGGCCCCGCTAAAAGTGAGCAGTCTGACAGGGCCCCCCTAAGAGTGAGCTATCTGACAGGGCCCCCTAAGAGTGAGCAATCTGACAGGGCCCCTAAGAGTGAGCAATCTGACAGGGTCCCCCTAAGAGTGAGCAATCTGACAGGGCCCCGCTAAGAGTGAGCAGTCTGACGCAGCAAATGCCTCGCGAGGCTGCGCGCTCTGTGTGGACGCACCTATTGAGGAACATACAACCTATTTTTCAAATTATACTCCGACTAGATGGATCATTTATTTATTATAGGTACATAGATACATCAAAATATAACTTAACAAATAAGTACATAACGAAGATACTGCATAAAATATTAATTATTTAAAGTTAATGGCATTCAGCAGGTACAGAAATTAATGTTAACTAGAGAATTCTAATAATTGTTATGTCGCCGGCCATTTCACGTTGGGTTACGTTGATAATAACTTCTCGACAAGCACGATATGCCGAGATTCCAAGAGTAGTCTTTAAAAAAGCAGTGATACAAAAACTGTTCCTAAATGCATGTAGGAATTAACTTGATCGTCGGCGGAAAATGATTAATTATAAATGATAGGTACTTAATAATATAATATTATTTTAAAACATGGCGTATGCAATGCAACATCGTGCATCGTTTAGGACACATACAGCTATTTACTACGTAAGCTACATGTTTGTAACTAATATAGGTACATTCATAATTCGTAAAATTATTAGAACACAATAAATTCCTAGAATTAACAACAAGAGACCCTGTAACTTTTTCAGGATTTACATTTGACTATTGGTGTCAGATTTGCGTTATTGTTTCCCACGGAAGTATTTAAGTTTTTAATCAATATAATCATCACATAACAAAATGATTAAATACATTAAATTAACGGGAACATCCACAGATCTGGGCAAAGTGATAAAACCTATCAACAAATATAATATTAAAACACCAACCCCCTTATTAATAAACGTGGACTAAAGTAACGCCAATCCTTCAAAAATGTATGGTAATCCGAAGATTAACCTTGGCGTAACTTTAGTCCACGTTTATTAATAAGGGGGCAATAGAATAAACTTAAAAGTTATAATAAATTTCAAATTAACATCCAAATTATTAACATTTTTGAAAAATCTTTTGAATGAATCTCATTTATAATGATTAATTGACTTTTTGGTGTTATTGTTTCGTTAACTATGCTAACAAAGTAGGAGTAGGTAAAAATTAACGAAACTATTACTTTTAGAAATTAAAGTTACATGTTTATTTACTAGTAAGAAAGGACTAGTTAGGTTTGACATACTATCTATCACATTATTACTATATTTTAGCTCATCTATATTCCTATGGCAACTGACTCACTCTCAGTGATACTCTTTCAAGTCGTCGTAGTCCAAACTACAGTAAACTGTAGTCGCCGATTCACACTTTTATTACTACACTAGCAATTCGCCCGCGACTTCGTCTACGTGTGTTTCTAATTTCGAACTCAGTCAATTTAATGCCCAGTCACCCTCTATTATAGGATCCTTCCCTTTAAACTTGAATACCCCTTTTCACTCACTTGGGGGGGTGATTTTCTAAAATCCAAAAACACGTATTTGATTACTTCTAATCTAGTATGATCATATAAATACTGACTTTCAAATACATCATACTCACGTTATGATTTTCCCATACAATCTTTAACATCGTCTAGATTACCAATGGAGGGTAGTTTTAAAAAACTAATAGTGTACACAATCTTTTTTATTAACTTTCTTCTTCGTGGCAAGTTTCAAATTTATAAACCCAAGGAATAAGGTTTTTCATACAAACTGTTTCTGCGTTTAGCGGTTTCGGCTACCAAACCCTGTTCTTTTATATACATAGGTCTTTCTTTAAATTGGCCAAAAGGGAGAAATCCTCATCCATAAGAGATAAGAAAATCCTTTATAAGAACCTTTAGCAATTTTTTGAATTTGATAATTTTGGCGTTTTTAATTTTTGGTCAAGTGTGAGTTTTCCACAAAAAATTGTGAAATTGGCGAATTTTTTTTAATGCCGTTCAACTCTGTTTCATGCAAGAATCATTTCATTGAATCGGAAGAAAAAAATCGGGACGGCGGAAGATGGTCAAAAGCAAAATATTTTTCATATAAATTGTATGAACGAAAAAATAACCAATTTGCGAATGCGAATTTCTCCCTTTTGGCCAATTTAAAAGAAAGACCCTGTAAGATTTATTTCTTCTCCATAAAGTAGGTAATAAATTATTTCATATTGAAAGTGCGGGTGTGAATCGGCCCTAACAGAGTTTTTAACTTTTAACGAAAAACTGTAGTCTCCACGATTACGACCTAAAGAAAAGTAGGTAAGTACTGCATCTGAGGCATTGACGATAGTGGCTAGCATGACGGCAGGGCGGTTTCTTTTTTATAGTTTATTTCGGCATAAGAGACTAGGTAATTCTGAGGAAATTGTGTGGGATATTTTTGGTTTATAATTATGATAAATATAAGTTACCTTAGCTTTTTTTTTACATTACTGACGTTCTGCCGATGCTTTCGTCCACAGTCGACAATAGCGTGGGCTCTATCGAACTTAAGTCACTAAATAAATATTTTATCACATATTTTAAAACTTTTACATTGACTGCTAATAAAATTTTAAAGAATAAGGAATGCATACATATGAAATAAACTAACAAACAAAAATTAAAATGTGATACAAGGAAACATTATTGTATTGGTTGGTATATTTGGTTCCTGTTACTATGAAATAGAGACAATTCTAATAATAATAACAAAGGCTTTACTACCTATTTATTGGTGGTAATAATGAATAGTTTATCTAAAGGACACATAATAAATATATAGGGTGTTAAAAAATCAACTGCAGGAATTTCGTGTGCGTGCTCGGTATCAAAAACCAAGTACATTCCAAAAAAAAATTTTTGTTTTCGAGCATTTTTTTCCAAAAAAAAAATTTTTTTTAATGATTTTTTTACAAAATTATTAATTTTTTTTTCAAGCATATTTCTATTGGCCTATTAATATGGCCAATAAAATAAGTTTTTTGTAAGTATTTCAATAAATTGCCAGTCCAAAGTCTGCAAAATGTGATGGGAAAGTTGGAATCAGCTGTGAACGCTACACACGGGTGAACGACCTCAAAGAGCAATCAAATTCATTAACATGACCAAAAAAAAATGCTTGAAAAAAAATTTTTTTTTGAAAAAAAATGCTCCAAAAAAATTTTTTTTCTTTGGAATGTACTTGGTTTTTGATACCGAGTACGCACACGAAATTCCTGCAGTTGATTTTTTAACACCTTGTATACATTTATATATAAGATACATCTTAATGCTAGACATCTATACCGGTAAATCTTTGCGTTTGTCTGTATTATGCTTTCTGTATATTCACATGTCATCTGGAAGTATGTCTGGTATCAGATATTGGCACAGGTCCATCTCCGAGTTCATGAATATAACCTTACTGGCAGTGTTTTCATCGAGCCTGAAAGTGAACATTTCTATGAGAACAATAAAATGGAATTGTAACACTTTAACTACTATATTTAAAACAAGTAAATGATAAAATGATAAGCTGCCAGGATTAATACAAATGATGATGAATAACCCTGGGGTTATGGAGCCACCAGGGGAATAATTTCTACCAAGCATATCAATTGAAGTTATCATACCATCCTTTTATAACAGCCCAACATCCAGAGAAGAATGCCGGTGCATTGGTGACAAGGCAAACGCCGAGCCTCTCAGGGTAATGCCGACTCAACAACCAGATCAAGTTCTTCAGCACTTGGTAATCCATACAAGACAGAGTGAAACCATTCAAGTCAAAAACTATGCATAAGTTATCCACCACTTCTTCAAAACATTTCTTACTGGCATCTTCCTGTAAATATATAAAAACATTATTTTTACTGATGAAATAGAATTGGTTAGTTCTGTCGAGATCAGGTCAAGTGTGTTATCATTTTCAGATAAGATATAAACATATCTATATTGTGAGAGGTATTAAATAATACAACAATTTGAACCTTGAGGTTCAAATCATATTGTTAGTCTCTAAATTATAAAAGCTACATATGGTTATTTTAGATTATATATTTTTAGATTATAATAGGTCAAGAATATTTTAAATTCTGGTCAAACTTGTCTGTCAACATATTTGAGCTTGAATCAGGTTACACAAATTAACATTACCAAGCAATAGACTATGAATTTAGTCAAATCATCAATATTTCTGTCACTGGAACTGTGGTTCTTTGCTGGAATGTATATTATAGGCCGGCCTGTGATATCCCTGTGTCTCAGTACCCTTGCCTTGTTGGAATACTTTTCTATAATCTCTTTATTTTCACCCAACTCGGCTACACCATACTCCACTCTCCACTTGTTTGTTTTTATGATGGCCTGAAATAAATATGGAATTTATTGAAGACATTGCTAACTCAAGAAACAATCATGTTATGAAGCTCTTATTCAGTTAAAGGGGGAACTTTCAGCTCTTGAAGATAGATTTATAATTAAAATATGAAATTGGAAACCAGTTCTGAAACAAGTAGAATTCCTATTCTCTTCTGATCTATTAGGAGGAACATGACCTCAACCAGGCCAATGAAGGAAGATACCGATGCTACTAGCTGTGCGTATCCTCAAAAAAAGAAGGATTAGTGCTTACCTGAAATGCATTGTCGACTGTTTTAAATGCTCGTAGGTATCTTCGCAGTGAATATTCATTGTGATATTGTGCTGGATCTGCACTGACGATTATGTTCATCCTCTCTTTTAATAGTTTCAAATCCTCTTCGTTTACAGGTTTCGGTTCTTCGGCCATAGCTATTAGAGCTTTCACTAACTACAATTTGAAAGAATGGCTGTTTCCCACTTAAATATTTGAATAGATTATCATAAGATCTACGGCTTATCTTTTAAAAGTGAAGGATTTTAGAACGAAAAACTATTCTTTCGCTTCAGAAATTTTCTACACGTATCAAAAACAAAAATCTAATTACTTTATATTGATTTAAAGCATGAGCTATTGCTTGTATATGATTTAAATAAGGAGTGTGAAAGAGAGAAAATGGTCATCATGCTATGAAACCTTAGTTACCACTATGGAACGCTCTAAGCTTTATCAGCTAGGTACTGTCAAAGTGACAGGCGAGAGGATCGGCCACTGTGAGGGGGAGGCAGGGAGTAAAAATACAAATACAGAACCACAGAGTATGTTAATATTCAGAAGTGCAAGTTTTCTTTTCGAGAAAGCTGTTGTTGCAAGCATATTTTGTCCGTCCGTAATCCATCCAACTTTACAAGCATTTATAAAATGAAGCAATGCGCGGCCTGCAAGCTACCTCCTTGCTTGCGTTGAAGCCCGTGACTGTTTTGTGAATAGTAGAGGAGTTGCTTTTATAGGAAATAACCTTAATTATAGTAATAAAATTCAAGTAAAGGGTTTTTTTTGCGTGGTAAAATCATTAAATGAGTCCTCCCACCCAGGGCAGGGCGGGAGGGACTTTCAGACTTGTACGGTGGGCTACACATCAAGCTATACAAAACCAGTTTGTCTTGGCCTCGCTTTGTATGATCTTTTCACACAATTAAAGGTTAAGCTGACCTTTACTGGTTTTGCATAGCTTGATGTGTAGCCGTGTGTACTGACTAAAATGCATTTATTAGCCCTTTACGTTCCAGGGTCACGGTAATGGAATAAGTCCCGCGACCCCGGCAGGCTTTGGCCCTCTAGAGGGGGGCCCCGTCATCTTGCTGACGCTCTTTGAGGCGCGCGTGGAACACAACGCGCCGTTGGCGTCGACCCGGGCATGGTCCATGGTCGGGCGGCGAGTTGTCCATTAGTCGCCACCCGCATGCCCGAGCAAGTAAACGGGTTTGAAGTTTTTTGTATGGAGGGTAATATGCATACAGTGAGAAAAAAAAAGTGGTTAAAACTGAAGCTTGGATAAGCTTCAGTTTTCGATTCCGAAGATAATTGAAATAGCGGGCGACCGCGGTTATTAAGTCAGCGGTAGGCAACCTTTGTTTTTTAAGAACGTTGTCCCCACACTAGGAATTTCTCCTGTGTCGTGGGTGCGCTTACAAACATAGAAATAACTCACATACACAAACACCCATACAAATATTTGTTCCGTGCGGGGATCGAACTCGCGACACGCTAGGTAGCAGTCGATCGGTCAACGACTGAGCCAACCTTTGCTATAATTATGCCATCAAACAACATTCTTCATGTAGCACTTATGTCGAACTTGTGTGTCGCAGCGTGCTTTCATGTGTTTCAAACTGACTGTAGTGAGTGAGTCGCACAAGCGTCAATTGCACATCCGTTTGTCGAAAAAAAGTTATGACAACTTTTCACGTTTTCTTATGGGCATAAGTCTCTAACTTTAAAACTTGTACGAATTTCCCAGTGATTAATAGCTCCAAAGAATTTGTATCTAAAATAATAAACTTTCTTTGTTGGCCACGGCCAACATTTTGTCAAGAAAATCGCTTGAAAATCGAGTAACCCTTTATATTAACAGCTCATACATCATTGACAAAATTTTAGAGATTATTTTAAATGAAGGTATAAAAGTGCTTAATATGAATTTGATATTTAGGTATATCTGAACATGACTTTCTGGATATTTACAGCCGGCAACCGGAAGTCAAGAAGTAGCACGTGGGGCACATTTACGTTTCACAGAGTTTCCAAAAAGTGCGAGAGGCTCAAATGTTTAATTTTGTGATCGACCCTCTTGTTCTTTATTTTACTGTCTGTGTGTGTATATTTGACTAGTTTCTGCCCGCGGCTACGCCCCTATTCATTCGTAGTAGGTACAGCCGTTCTGGCGTTTATCCATGCAGACTTTCTCATGTATTATAAGTAGGTATTATTAAAACAGGATTTGAATTAGAAAATAATTAGATGAACTAATAATATTCGTGTAGGTATTACGATTACCTATAATTATCTACAATGGTTCAATTACATAGCCTGAAGGATACGTAGATCGTGATCATGTGGGATTGAGGCATAATGTAGGTCGATATTGTTATTATTACATAAACAATAGATACTTAATTAGATAGGTATAATATTACTGACTAATGGACATAATAATTATACCTGATTTTGAATACATAGGTAGATTATACAGGGGGTAGGTATTAGACTATTAGGTTTTCACAAAAGTAAGTATATTTTTATTCTTCTAGCTAAATAAATCGTCGACGGAAAAATCCGGAAGATGCTTCACAACTTTCCTGAAGTCATCAATAGTGCAGCAGAAGCTGTATCCGATGTCAATTTGGTCAGGTTTCCACCGGAGCCAGTCGAAGGCGCTGTTGTTGCGACAGCGGTCTGTGCAGAACGTCAGGGCTTGTACCTCTGTTTCATTGTAGTAAGGGTTGTTGATGCCCACGAATGCCGTACCGACGCGAAGCGATGAGTCATACACCACCTCGAGAAAAAAAGATTAGATAATGAATTTTAGCGAATCAATGGCATCTATCGAGATTGCTTATCATCTATATGATAAGCAATCTCAAATCGCAAAAAATCGCAGATAAAAACTATGATGTATTTTGCGGTATTTTGATATTTACGAGGGGCGTTCAATGTATTCTCGGTATCGCGATCGGGGTGATATTTGATATTATTGTGGGTAATTAAAATATATCAATAGTTAGTAACATTATCTGAGGGTATTTATATGTATAAAAGTATGATGCTAGGGTTTGTATGAAATCTGGTCCCACCCTCCAATAGCAGCAACTATAAAAAAATACTATGGCACCAAGTCTGAAATATTAGTGCGTTCTGAGATACTTGTATATGTTTGATCAAAGATATCTAAGAACGGACTAATATTTCAGTCTTGGAGCCATAGTATTTTTTGTTTAAAAATACCTGTCCAATGACGTATTACATGTTGCTAATGGAGGGTGGGACCAAAACGGCTTTTTGCCTTTTGTACCAGGTGCCATCCGTCATATTAATTTTTTGGCAGTCACGTCTGAAACATTCATAGATCGATAGATCATATCAATACAAACATAAAATGTAAGAGGCAAAAACTCGTAAAGCGTCACGTTTCCGAGTTATGAGCTGTCAAACATGTACAAGTATTAGCTGTTTGTTTGTATTGATAATATGATCTATCGATCCATGAATGTTTCAGACTCTCCCCATACAAAAATGTTCAAACCCCTTTGCGTCATCCTTTCATGTTGATAACTTTATTAGTTTGTTTGCTACCTCCAGTCAGCGACGACGAAAATGACTGACGCGACAATGTTGAAGAAAATCGAGCATCGTGCGGTGATTAAATTCCTCACTAAACAGGAAAATCTCAAAAAGCTATCCATGAAGGAATGGTAGCCGTTTATCAAGACTCTGTTCTTTCATTATCGACCGTACAGATGTGGTTAGGTGAATTCAAAAGAGGCAGGGAAAGTATCGAAGATGATGCCCGCCCAGGGGAGCCAATCGCGGCGGCTATCGAAGAAAATGTGAAAATTATCGAAAAACTTGTATAGGAAGTGCACGTGTAAAAAATCAAGATGTTGGCAAGAATAACTATAAGCTATCCGTTGGTACTATAGTACTATACTACATGATTATCTCAACCTTACAAAAATTCTCACTGCGCTTCAAAAGCAGGCGCGGATTGACACTTGCAAGGAGTTTTTAGAGCTGTGTGGCGACGATCCAGCAACTGTTTTCGAAAGGATAGTTACAGGTGATGAAACGTGGGTTCATCACTACGACCCCGAGAGTAAACAGGAGTCTATGCAGTGGCACAAAAAGGGATCAGATCCTCCGAAGAAGTTCAAAGTCACTCAATCCGCTGGCAAAGTCATGGCCACAGTTTTCTGGGATTCTGAAGGAATACTATTGATCGAGTACACAAAAAAGGTGAAACTATCAACGTACAAAATAGTCAACCACTTTACGCCGTTTGAGTGAAGCAATAAAAAGAAAAAACTTAAAAAAAAATGTAACCGACTTCAATAACAACCACAAAAAAGTTCAAAATAACCTACAAAAAAACTTTTCTTTCGAAAGTCGGTGACTTTATCTTTTATTTCATTGACTTTTTGTCACCGACTTTCGAAAGAAAAGTTTAAGACCAGAAACCTCGGAGTAATCGATGTAGACATTGTTGAAAACTTTTTAGGTTTTTGTTGATTTTTCAAAAAGCGTAGTCCGATTTCAATAAAATTTTAATGGGATAATTCGGGAATTCCCTTTCCAACAAAAAAAGTATTTTTCAAATCGGTTGGTAAACGACGGAGTTATAAACATAAAAACCCGAACAAACATAAAAAAAAAATATAAACATCCGAATTGAGAACCTCCTCCTTTTGGAAGTCGGTTAAAAAGAAGAGGAAAGCTGGCAAAGAATGTGTTGCTTTTTCACGACAACGCACCGGTTCACACTGCGCGTCTCTCCAAGGCTGCTGTACGAGAGTGCGGGTTCGAGGAAATTAACTACCCACCCTACAGCCCGGACCTGGCCCCCAGTGACTACTTTATATTCCCAAATTTAAAAAAAGTTCTCAGTAGAAAGCGATTTGTTGACGATAATTAGGTCAAGTTCGCTGTAAATGAAACACCCCACGGCAACGGACGTCGCGAAGTGATTTCACCGCGTGTCGTTTACACGCCTGCCTCTAAGGGCTCCCACACATACACACGATACGACGTCGCGTCGTACAACGATGTGGCGTGGTTTTACGATACGACGTCGCGTCGTAGAAATCTACGATAAGCATCGTTACAGTGGGGTGGTGTTTTAGTTCAATCCGAAAAATGGACCGCTCTAGACGCATTCTGTTCCATAGTACGGGACGCTGCTCGACTAGCGTAATTAAATGATCGACTTCAATACCATCCGTCATCTTTGAATTTCGAAAAACAACTGCGCAGGATTGCATCGTGAGTAACAACGTCGTATCGTAGATTTCCACGACGCGACGTCGTATCGTGTTTATGTGTGGGGGCCCTAAGAGCTGTCAGCAATCTGACGGGTCGTCTCTTTAGAGGGTCAAAGCCTGCTGGGGTCGCGGGACTGTCTTGTCAGCTTACCGAGACCCTGGAACGTAAAGGGCTATTAACGCAAGGAACACCGTGGATTTTAGTAGGTAATTACGAGTCCCACATGTCCCGCAGTGAGCAGCGGATGGACTCATTTGATGATGTTAGGTACCACGTTTAAAAAAGAAAGCTATAAAAATTTTAGGTACCTACCTTATAATAGTAGAGAGGCACTGGGATCTGTGGGTTGTTGTTAGCGTCTGTATACAAGTAGATGTCGTGTAGTTGGCCGTTCTCATCACGAAGCTGTGTTGTTCCGAAGGTGCCGGTGTATATGGTGGTGTTGTAGCCGGCCACACCGATGCGAGTGCGGACATCCTGTGATTAATAGTAGATTATGCACCGAGGGGCTAAAGTTGTGTCTTATGTCACGGGCGTCATATTGAATCTCGAGCGCAATGAAGGATTCGGGATTTAACTCCCGAGCGTAGCGAGGGAGTTAAGAGTTTAACTCACGAGCGAAGCGAGGGAGTTAATACAAGAATCCTGAATGCAGCGAGGGATTCAAGCTAGCCCAAGGCAAAGACACCTTTAGCCCAGAGGAGGATACTCTACTTTTTACACCTACTGTGAGAAAATAATAGCCATAGTACGAAAAACTAAGACAAGACAAGACACGATCAATTCGATTTTCGAAAAAAAAAGTATCTTCTATGGTTTTGTCGTGTTTGTCCTAATGATATCACTCTCATGGATGTGGCGTTTGTGTAAACTAAGTTTTATACAGGGCTGGTAGAATGGTTTTGGATGATTGGCTGTATGCATTTTGAATTTAGAACGTCATTGGAGACGCTCGTGAAAATAGAGTATTTTTGATAAAATGTGATAAATCGACTATATTATAGATAGGTTTTATTATTTATTTATTTATTTACAAAATCCACAGCAATCTTAGTGCAGTTTATTTAAAATAAATTAACTAATGTTACAGCCAATTACTATTACCTACGGTATTACGGCGCGGTACGGTATTTGTTATTATTAATGCCAGTTTTAATGTTATTTCATTCCTTTTAAAAAATGGTTCGTAGGTAGTTATCTAATTATTCTTACAATATTATGTCTTCGAAAACATGGCAACGATATGAAGAAGCAATCGTTATGATTTTTTAGGAAATCGAGAATATCATCCACGCGTAGTAAGGGTTTCGAGAATAGCTTTCCTCTTTCTGGCACACTAAATCAGACTTGGCTGTATGGGCTCAGCTCCCTTTGCCTGCCCCAAAGAGGGACGAAAAGAACCAAAAAAAAAATCTAGGCTGCATGGGCTAGATCCCTTTGTCTTCCCAAAAGGGAAAAGAAAATTAAAAAAAAAATCTTTCTGGCACCAAAGGGTGTTTGTTGTTTATAAACATATTCCAAATTCAAATCACATTATTGACCAGCGGGTAATAATGAAATCCAGTACAACATTATTGACCGGCTGTGCCCTCGGCCACTAATGACTCACTTTAGGTTAAGGTTGCTTGACATATAATTTGACATTTTCGAGCAGGTGGTGTGAAAAAGAATTTACCTAATTTATTTCATTGCCTAAGAATGTGTGATGTTGGAGTAACTTTCAACGATAGGTTGAGGAAATGGGGGTCAAAGGGCACCTGATGGACCAACTACTTGCAGATCATACAAATATTTGTTTCGTGCTGGGATCGAACCTGCGACACCCAACCACTATGCCAACCGTGCCGTAATTAAAATAAGTAATAATATTCTTACTTGTTCCAGTAAATTCCAGTTACCACCGTTGAAGAGCTGCCACTGAGGAGCAACATTTATGAAATAAAACGAAGCTCTTTGCCCGGTAGCATAGATGAAGTCTGTTTTAGCTGCGAGGTGACCACGAGCCAGATACTGACTGTTGGTGACATATTTGTCAGCCAAAGTACTACCAACAATATTGGCAATCGTTTTTTTTTGTTCTGCTTTCGAATACATGTTGTCTACTGCTACACCGGGGTAAAAACTACCCGCTGGAAGAGAAAAAATGCAAATTAACTACTTAATTATAAACACACGTAATATAAGGATTTTGTTTTCGCGTGATCGCGGGGCAGTCTAAAACAGGTAAACGCGTGATCCAGGAAAGGATAAGGAAAGGGCTATTGAAAGAACACCGTGGATTTTCGTCAACACGAATCTGACAATCCCTTCTGATCCACCAAAAGGGAGGACACATTTCTTGAATTTAATAAGAAAACAAAAAAAAATAATGTCGTCAAGAAAAAAAAAGTTACCTACCGGAAAAACTACTTGGCCTATTAACACCGGTTTGTGGTAAAGCATTCCTAGGGCTCTGTTCATACCACACGTATAGCACTTCCAGGCGGTCTTGGTCGAAGCATGACCAGTACAAAGGGTAGAACTCCTCTTCAACAGTGAATCCAACCCTGGGGGAAGATGGAACTTATAATAATAAATGAACATTTGGGGCAGATGAGGAACGGAGAGGAAAGTTCCTGTGTATTCCGTTGAAAAGGTAAGATCTTTCGACCAGATTGGTGTTGTTTATTTATTGCAAAATGTGCACATGGTTTACAAGCTTGGCTTAAATCACTGTTAAATTACCCTCTTCAAAACTTCCAAGAGATAATTATGTAGCCCCTTATCAACCTGCAGGTCTAGTCGCACCCTGAGAACGAAAGTGACTCAACTCAAAATTGCCAATTTTTGGGAATAGGCGAAAATCCGTCGTATTAAGCATTTTCTGTTCATTTTACAATAACACTAAAACATGGTAACAAAAGTTATGAATTTCTGTTGAAATGTATTGTTTGACTTAATAGCTTTAGATACATTATATAGTTTTTGCAAAAAATATGATTTTCCCATATAAAATAACGTTTAAAAAAAAACTTGGAAAAATAGGTCACTTTAGTATTGGAAGTTTTTTTATTTCTACTGACCTTTTTAGGTAAAGGTCTGTTCATTTCTAACATTGCTTTAAAAAATATGTATTTTTCTAAAAATAAGTCAGTTTTATTCTTAAGATTTTGTATATTTTTTCAAAAAAGCTAAATAAAACAGTGAAGTATGTGTTAGGTGTCATTCAATAAATCACTTCTTAGACATTATAGGAATCAGTAATAATCACACTAAAAATAGTATCAAAATCGTGTCATAAAGTGGTAGGAAACCAAACATTTACTTAAGTAATTCTTAAATATTATAACGAAACATAATCAATATCACTCTTCTGTAACACTAATAAAGTATTTATCCAAATCAACAATATGCCTATATAGCACTAACTTATCAGTTTAACATAGTAGTACTAGTACAGTCTTGTAGTTATAGTTCGGTTGTATTGCCTAATCAAATTTTAATTAAACTCTACTTAATACACTAACTCAGACAAACCAAACAATGAGACCTTCGGTTTTCACTGGTTTATATAACTAATTCTTAAATTTAACGAACCATAACCAAGAAAAATAGTTATTTAAAGTATTTCAATCAAATCAACAACAGCATTAATAGCATAACTTATCTATCAGTTTACCACAGTAACAGTATTGTGGTTATAATTCAGTTGTACTTAATCAACTTATTAATTTTAATTAAACTCTGCTTATTACACTAATTCAGACTTAGCTTTTTGGTACAGCTCACTTCTTTAAAATTTGTTATTTTAATATCTCTTAATAGGTAATTGTCGTATGTGTCCATGTTCTATTATTATTTTAATTAAAGTTCCTCAAAAAGTGTTGAAAAACTGGCGTAAATACTAGGTATTAAATTTTTTCTGACTAAATCTTTGAGATCCGTTTTACAGCTGTTTAATTACAATTTCACTGAACCTCATCATTTTTTTACGTTTATTGCGCATGTCGATTTGTGAAAACATACCTGTCTTTTTTCGGCTGAAAAAAACTTATACTGAATTCTTTATTAAAAGTATTCAAGTATAACCAATAGTCGCACTGTGGCAGACTTTTTTCTTTTTGATCATTGTTAAAATCAGTTCAGAGGTCCCTTATAGTTTTACTGTCAGAAATATGTACTCTCTATTTGTAGTCGCTCTCAAATAATGGGATTCTACCCTCGGTATCGACTCTATGTGGTTCCTGATGCTTTGGAGCAGTTCAGGGTCTACCCTTTTTTTGTTGTCATGCTTTCCTCTACGCTCAGGCTCTACGATACCATGGCTGTTGGTTTTACTTTTAACAGTTCTTAGCTGTCTGTCCGTTATATCCAAAAACAATTTGCAAACACGGATCTTTTTGCCATCTAGTGTGAAATAAAAGGCGTTGTTTGGAAGGCGAGGGTTTCGAGCATTTGAGTACCTGTACCTAGGTTGCACTTCCATCATGCAAGCTCTAATAAAAGCACGCTGCAGTTACAAATTTGTTAATCCCCAATAGGCTTTGAACAGATTATACCTCCCATCCTCTTTTATATTGTCAAAACATTTAAGTCTACACTTGCTCGTACATGTTTCTTTCACATGCCTAGCTGGAATGTTTTTTTTATTTGGACATAGACCTTTAACTTTTTCCGAAGTTTCGTGACATTTTAGCTTGATTTTGTTTCCAGTTACCAGGGTTCCTTTTACGCTTCCTACTTTTTGAAGGTTCCGGTTGACCCGAAGAATCAGAAGAGGAAGAGCTAGTACTGGAAACACGTCGTCTACTTCTTTGATTGTTTACAGCATGGTACGTTGGATCTGAGTAACTGAGATCCACATCACTTTCATTCGGATGTATTGGTGATTGAACGTATGAACGTTGGTTACCTGTTTGAGATCTTAAATTGCTTGCTTGTGCCCGGAGTAGCTGTATTTTGACATTCATTTGTAACAGAAGTACTTGAAGATGATGAAATACTGCTACTACTTGAAGATGAAGATGAACTGCTCGTACTGGAACTTCTTGAACGTGGTCGGACAGCAGATGTACTTTCCGAGGTTTTTTCAGTAACTTTAGATTCCGTATTTATTTCTTGCAAGCCTTTTCAGGGTCCTGAAACATGAAT
Source organism: Agrotis exclamationis (assembly GCA_950005045.1). Taxonomy (NCBI): domain Eukaryota; kingdom Metazoa; phylum Arthropoda; class Insecta; order Lepidoptera; family Noctuidae; genus Agrotis; species Agrotis exclamationis. Next base: position 10,195,819 of record OX465425.1, on the reverse strand, counting down.
AATTTAACATTTCAACATAAGATAAAACTTACATTGAAATGACTACCCATGACTTAAATAAAAATTAATAACTTATATTTAAAGGTTTTGTTTTTTTGCTTGGGATTTGAACATTGTAATATTCCTGGTCCAGACGTAGAGGTGTATTTTCGATAATTGAAGGGCTAGATGGTATGTTTTCTTTGTCGATTTCCAAAGCCTCGTCAGGACTCTGCAAACAAGTACAATAGAGAACATAGAAAACAAATATCAACATTTTTACAAATAATTATAGTACCTAGGTACTAATGAAAAACGAATAATAAATAAACTGTTTCTATAATTACCTTATTCTGCTGTCTCTCTTCCACCAATTGAAGAGTTAAAGCACTTATTTTCATTTTTAGTTTTGGGATTGCCGACCCAGTAGGGAACATTAAACACTGAAAAAAGTAATAAATTGCACTAATAATCAATAAGTCTATTGAAAACCAAACTTAAAAATGTTAAACAGACTTTCTTTTAAATAGTACAAAATACAGATGAGTACATTTAAAATTATACAGACCTGATTCAAAATTGGTCCATTATTTAGATTCATTTGTTAATAAATAAGTGACCTAATTTGTTATATGTCACCTAATACGCTAATACATACAATGTAAAATGAACCTAAATCTAAATCGGTCAGTTTATGACTATAAATTGTAACTAAACTTACCTCCGAAATTGACAAACAAACAGACACAAAGCGTAATCGGTCACTACGGTACTAAACTTATCACGACAACTTACGGTGCAACACTGATTTCGTCACTTTGATTCGGGCGCGGGGGGAGGAAACGGCTGAGTGACAAAGAGACCGAAATATACCTCTATCCTTTTCTTACCTTTATTGGCCAGTTTTCTAATATAAGTGTGATAGAGTATACTTTTTTAAGTCATTCTGTATACTTAACTCATTTAACCAAAATTTTGAAATCGGTCACTTTCGTTCTCAGCGTGCGTAGTGTTCTTAACTCACAGAGATGGCGCGATGTAGGAATTTTATGTTAGTTCCTCATTTTTGTTATAGGTAGATGGCGCTGCGTTATGACCGTTGGAAAAGTGCTTGAGGTACGCTAGCTATAAAAACCATCTAAACTATACTCATTAATTTTCGCTCTCTTTAAATATTCAATTTATTTAAGTATTCAATTTTAAAGATATAAAGGTTTCGAAATGCCTAAAACAATTTTTTGGGACCAAAAAATCGCATCTTTAAATACGTCTGTCTTCGTTCAAAACCAGTTTCTCTCAGCCAGGTCTCCATTTCTGTGTTTAGGGATAATTGAAGAAGTATTGAGCAAGTTTTCAGCGTGCCTCAACTTGTAGTGTAATTTTAATGTGCCCCTTTTTCCTGTTAGGCACGCTATTGTGAAGACTAACCACCACACCACCATAGGTATTTTTACTTCTTTTGTTTTCTGATAACCTATACCTACCTATTCTTAAATCATTATATTATAATATTAAAAGTATCTAGGTGCTTCGATTTCCCATAGGCAAAAGTGACAAACTTCTACATAAACTTTATTCCTAATTTTATCATTTTAGTTAGTTTTCCCTTTCGTCTTGTAGCGAACTTGAAAATTTACGAGTCTTTAAACAGCGTGTATTTATGTAATAATACAAGTAACCTGTGAGCTGTCTCTCAGTAGAAGGAGTGATAATGGGGCATTTACAAAAGAATGAAAAAATAATCGCCTGGCGACTAGCACTGCGGGTCACAAATGCGCAAAAAAAATAATTATAAAAAAAGCTTCCAAAAACGGCTTCTTACTCGTCGTGTCACAATAAAAAAAAATGTCGTTTAGAAGGTAGATTTTCGCTAGCAAGCTGTACCTAAGTCTAGTAGCCAGGTAAATCGACCCGTGTAGTGCCCCAAGTAGACATTTGTATAATTATTTTGTCTACAAACCTAATAACGGAGTTGTTATTATAGCATCTGTCGTTTGTTAATACAGCCTCGTGGTTCACATTCGCAGAACAAGTCAGTTCAGTGAACGGTCCGGTGTCGTTCAACCAACCAGCGCCGGAAACAAGATCATTGTTCTCGCACGTAGCTGCCTGAAATATAATTAGTATTTGTAATTCTGGCATTTGTGAATATTAATTATATACCTAACGTATTGTTATTTGTTTATTTTTAAGGGTACTTTACGGTATCCGTCTTTAATAAGCTGGTCGAAAGATATGGTCAACAGATAATTTAATCGGACGAAACAGAAAAATAAAATGATTTTTGATCAGGAATATTAGCATAGGTCGGAATTAGGTAGAAAAATTATTATTCATGTACTTATACAGCGAAAGAATAAAGTGGATATGCCCGAAATCCTGGAATTACTTTTAAAGAGCAGAAAAATCCCGTGATTTATTAAATAAAAAATTTATTCATCTATAATCTATCTCTCATCCACACGAGATTGTCTATTAGAAATCCCGGGAAGATCCATATCAATATCCACATTTCGATGCAAGTACCAAAATAACTCTACCTAAATCCGACCTATATATGGGATATTTTTTTAATCAGTTATTATATAAGTTTTTTATTTGCGGGAATGTTGAATATAAAAAAGTCAACAATAAATTCAGCCTACCGCATTTAATACTGGACAGCAGCCATACTTACAGCGATGTCCACGGCTTCACTTATATTCGGGTGTAATATCTTGCGACCGGGGCAAGCGATGATGACTTGGTCACCGGTGTTGAGGTTGATCACCCCAGAATTGCCGGTTGGCTCCAAGTAGCTACCATTGTACAGATACAAGGGCTGCGGTTGACCTAGGTCGTTAATTTTGAAGGAGCAACCTAAAAATAAAAAAGGTAACCTGGTAGTCGCTTATCAGATTAGGAACATTGTTTGTTCAAAGTACTAATTTTATTGTTTCATTTTGTAGAAAATTAATGTTATTAAAACAATGAGCAGTCTGATATTGTATCCTGTGTGATTGATGGACACTTATTGTTATTTTCTAATTCTTAGTTCTCGGCGAACTTACTAAACTCGTGAGCAAAAGCATGCAATCAGTAATTTGGAATTGATCCAGGATAGCTCTGGTATTAATTCAAAGTTAACAGTTAAGCCTTTAAAATTGTACCATTTTTATTATTAATAACTAGTTATTAAGTACTCAAGATCGCGCGGAATCGGAGTAAGTGATTTTGATACTTTTTGGAATAAAATACTAATTGATAACTTTAGAAGGCCGCTTCGAAGGTTTTAGAACGAAGGTTCGCTCACCAGGATTTGAAGTTTCCGTGGGTAGCGCAGCTACTGAAGCCGCGATAGCTGCTAGTAGAAGAAATAAATGGAACATAATTAACTCTTACAAATATTTACAAGACTAAATAGTTACGCGTCGAAACACATCACATACACTGGCATTATTAGGTGAATTTTAACAATATTGATGATTTTATATATAACAGATAATATCAGATCGAACTAGATAATGAAAGATATCAGAATATCTGAATCAGACTATTCTTGATTTTTTACTGAATCAGAAGTTTTATAACGAATTGATTAACCGGATAATCACTAAGTTAATATGACTGATATTTTTATTTAACTTCGTGAATTATCAGTTATAATTACGATGTATTTCTCGTGACTGTTAGTGTAATATTTAGTCTAGAAAGCATGTCTTCAGACATTGAGGGCTTGACATACATTGCACATGATTGTTTGAAGTGATAAAATATGATACGGTATCTATTATGAAATACTTATAGACTTAGGTGCTTTCACCTTATCTTCCTTCTTTTACAAAGATATTTTTATTTGACAGCAGATTAGGTTACTCTTAGATTAATTACCATTTGGTGTATGTTCAAGTACATAATAGTCGTTATAAAACAATCGATACAATCAAATGGTTTTTTTTTTCATGATAAATTCACTGTGCGGAATCGTGATTATATTTCATGATAATCTTTTGCTAATGAGTAAATTAAAGATATATTTTTATCACAATAATGGGATTTGTGTTATCTATAAACTAGCGTTTCGCCACGGCTTCGCAAGGATTCAAATTTTCTATCTACCTGAATGTTTTAGAAAATTTTCTTATTTTTAGATCTTGTTCTGATAATAACAAACTCAACAAAAAACATATTATCCAATTTGTTGCAGTCGTTCAGAAAATTTGCGCGTAACAAGAGACCTAAGTGACTTTAGTTGTTTTATACTTGTAAAGATAAAGATGAGAATGATTCTTTTTTTTATGTAAATAATAATGTAAATGAAGCTACTATTCATAATTTCCTAAAAAGTATCATCGATTCAACCCAGTTTTTGAAACCCAAAATGAATGATAACTTATTCAACATGAACTTTTTAAATTGGTGTGATTTTATTCGTTTTATCCATAATCTACTAAACAGACATGCCTTGCCTATACCAACTTATTTATTATTTTTCGGCTAGGCACACAAGGCCGAACATACGTGTTTAAAAAGAACTCAAAGTTATGAACAGTATCATGAATAAATATCTAAAGTTATTTTGTACTTATTCACCAAAATCCAAACAATGTTACTTCAAAATAAACGTACCTCGTATGAAGTTCTGAAACATTTACATTATAAAACCAGTTCTGTACAAACTTTGTGTAGGTACCTCATATGTATTAAGATTACCTTGGGGCAACAATGTCGTCAAGACTCGGAAAGTAGCTCACCTATCACGTACACGAAATTGATCTCCGGCAACTTCAGTTGAGACTTTTGAAGATAAATAATTACCCAAGTTTAATGAAACCCTTCGTCTCGGTAAATGGTGCAATCAATGAAGTTTCTCCTTGCGATGAAGATAATAGCCGTGGAGTTTGTTTGATGTTAATCTTAGTATTAGCTGATGCAAGCAATCTTGGAAGTTTTAGGGAAGTACCTCCTTGCGTTGCATTGGAAGGATCTTGACGTCAACGACAGATTTCCGGATATTGTTCCTGCTATGATTATTTGCTACTTTGGTTTTTTGGCGTTTATTATCAAAGAATAAGTCCTCCCGCCTTGATGAAGCGGAAGGGATTGTCAGACTCTTATTGGCTAAAAATCACTCTGTTCCTTCGTTGCTTTTCGCGTTCCAGAGTCATGGTTACCTATTAAGACAGACCCGCCACCGAAAGGCATTATTTGCCCTTTATATTTTACCTTCACATTTTAGCATCCTTGCTCTCTTGCCCATAACTTTCAACTCATGGTCGAAGATGGGTGAAACGAAATTAAAATATTTTTATAATAATTTTATCATCAATCTTTGATAGGCAGACATTTCCTTCTAAATTGCCGAAGACCTAATCTAACTACTATTTCATGTTATTTTTTATCAATGGCCGTTATCATAAAGCATTGTGAATATCTAATCAGTTAAAGTTTGGTACAACTTTGTCAATCAGTCGTAGATTTCATCATTTCAATGGTCAAATATTGACTTTACAGTTAGCGGGTAGTTCTAACTTCAAGCTCAGAATAAACAACCCTTCCTATTCCCTGTCTTCTTACGACTACTTAAGAACTGACGTATAGCCTGTTGATTTCAAAGTTTGTATCTAACAGGCAATTAAAATATTCTGTAGTTTCAGGGTAAGCTCTTGTTGATATCTAATGTACTCAATACACCAAGGTATTTATATTTTATTGGTATTTGTGTATGTGAGGTTAAATGTTTGTAAACGCACCCTCGACAAAGGAAGAATTCCTAGAGATGGGGAAGGTATTTTTTAATAAAATAGCTGATAGGTCAGCAAATCTCGTACGCGTTCAGTTGATCTACGTGGCCAGTATAATAACATACTCCGGATACTGTTGGGGCTGCCACAGCGATGTAGTGCGTCAAAGAGGTTCGCAGAAAGGCATGTAAATGGTTTTGCGGCCATCATACGTAAAAGAAGCGCTTCTCTGCTTGCTCGTCTACGTCGCAGTATCAACACAGATAGAGGAATCTCCAATGCGGCTACACTGGATGAAAATCCACACTCAATAATTGTTTTCATGTTCTACTAACACTAGTTTTTAAGAGCATTGTCACCAATACTATGAGCGTAGCCCGAAATAAATGGTATAATAATAATTGTATGCGGTTTGGAGTATAGAGTCCATAATGCATTGCATCGTCAAGGTTGAAATTCGTAAAATACTATCAGAGGCGTCTCTAGCCCTTGTGGCGCCCGTGTGCAACCAGTACCCTGGCGCCCTCTAGTCTAGTAAGAGCGGGGTCAAAATGGAATACTAACAGTTATATTTTCAAACGGAAATTCGGATGCAAATGGTGCAATTTTGTGCCTTTAAATGGCTCAGGCACAAAATGTCGCTTTCGCAAAATGTCTCCTGTTATTAAAACGTCTCTTTCGCAAAATGTCGCTTTCTCATAATGTCGCTTTCACAGAATGACTCCTTCTTGAAAGGTCGCTTTCTCAAAATGCCTCTTTCGTAGAATATCTCTTTCGCAAAATGTCGAGTTAATAACTTAGAAAAAAGTTAGCCAGGTTTAAAAGAAAGGGCTCAGGCGCAAAATGTCGCTTTCGCAAAATGTCTCCTGGTAGTAAAAGGTCTCTTTCGCAAAATGTCGCTTTCCCATAATATCGCTTTCGCAGAATGACTCTTTCTCAAAAGGCCGCTTTCTGCACAATGCCTCTTTCGCAGAATATCTCTTTCGCAAAATGTCGCGTTTTTAACTTAGAAAAAAATTAGCCAGGTTTAAAAGAAAGTTGTTTTTTTTTTCAATTTCTTATTCTTGGTTGATTCTGTTCTGGCCTTTGTTAATATTGTATGGCAACGTGATGATGATGAACACCGATACTCTAGATACTCTAGGGCTATGATGATGAGTTACAAAAAAAAAAACGTTGTAAATTTTAATTTTTCGAGTAAAACAAAAAAAAAACATTTATTATGAGTTCTTTACAAAATCTGGAATAGTCCGTATAGTCTGTGAAACATCTATACTTATTTATAACAGTAAAAAAACTGTGGGGGGTCTGGAAGACCCCGCCATCAAGGGGATGGCGGGGTCTTCCAGAGGACTTCTTTTTTTTAAACCACCCAGAAGTAGCAGCACCGCGAAGCGGTTCTCCGTCGACATTTTCTGAAATTTTTGTTATTTCACTGAACCAATTCAGGGATTTGATCAAATCACTAGATTTGTTTAGGGAAATGGTAAAATCGTGTTGATATTTTAACATCATCCGTTGTTTGATCAAAAACCTAATTTGATGAAAAACCAGCGACATATACCATATAATAAAACAGTAAAAAATACTCTGTCTGTACATTGAATGTAATAATATTAAAAAAATAATACCACTATAGCAGATCTTGTAAAGGTCTCATAATAAAAGATTTTTTAAAATTTTTGATATCACTCGAAAAATCGAATTTATAACGTTGCCATACAATAGTAACAAAAACCAGAACAGAATCAACCAAGCATAAGAAATTGAAAAAAAAAACAACTTTCTTTTAAACCTGGCTAATTTTTTTCTAAGTTAAAAACGCGCGGGCACGCCGCAATCGCGGCGGTAAGACCCCTCTTTGAGGAGTGGCTGGATAGGAGTCACGGCGTCCTGACCTACCGCATGACGCAGGTCCTCACCGGACACGGAAGTTTCGGGAGGTACCTGTGTCTAAGGAGAAAGGAGGAAACGCCTGGGTGTCACCACTGCGAAGATCGCCCGGAGGACACAGTAGAGCATACGGTGCAAGACTGCCCAGCTTGGGCAGAGCACCGACGTGTCCTCACGGCGGCGATAGGCGGAGACCTCTCGCGCCCGGCATTGGTTGCGGCCATGCTGCGGGGCGAGACGGAGTGGGAAGCGGTCGCCTCCTTCTGCGAAGCAGTCATGCTCGCGAAGGAGGAGGCGGGCCGCGTGAGGGAGAGGACAGTGTCCTCCCTCCGCCCCACCCGCAGTGGTGGACACCCACGGCGACGGACGTCGCAAGACGATCTCCGGCCACCGTAGGCGCGGGCATGCGGGCGGCGAGTAAAGGGCAACTCGCTGCCCGACCATGGACCATGCCCGGGTCGACGGCGCGTTGTGTTCCACGCGCGCCTCAAAGAGCGTCAGCATAATGACGGGGCCCCCTCTCTAGAGGGCCAAAGCCTGCCGGGGTCGCGGGACTTATACCATTACCGTGACCCCGGAACATAAAGGGCTATTGAAGGACACCGTGGATTTTAGTCAGTACAAGTCTGACAGTCCCTCCCGCCCTGCCCGGGGTGGGAGGACTCATTTGATGATTTTACCACGATAAAAAAAAAAAAAAAAAAAAAAGTTAAAAACGCGACATTTTGCGAAAGAGATATTCTGCGAAAGAGGCATTGTGCAGAAAGCGGCCTTTTGAGAAAGTGTCATTCTGCGAAAGCGATATTATGGGAAAGCGACATTTTGCGAAAGAGACCTTTTACTACCAGGAGACATTTTGTTTTAAACCTGGCTAACTTTTTTCTAAGTTACTAACGCGGAAGCAGTTTTTCGCGCGAAGGAGGAGGCAGGCCGTGAGAGAGAGAGAGGACAGCGTCCTCCCTCCGCCCCAGCCGCAGTGGTAGACGCCCACGGCGTCGGACGTCGCAAGACGATCTCCGGCCACCGTAGGCGCGGGCATGCGGGCGGCGAGTAATGGTCAACTCGCCGCCCGACCATGGACCATGCCCGTGTCGACGGCGAGTTGTGTTCCACGCGCGCCTCAAAGAGCGTCAGCAAGATGACGGGGCCCCCCTCTAGAGGGCCAAAGCCTGCCGGGGTCGCGGGATTTACTCCGTTACCGTAACCCTGGAACGTAAAGGGCTAATACGGCGTCCTTCCACCGTGGATTTTAGTCAGTACAAGTCTGACAGTCCCTCCCGCCCTGCCCTAGGCGGGAGGACTCATTTGATGTCGCGTCGCGTTAGTAACTTTTTTTTAGCGTGGTAAAATTACCACGCTAAAAAAAAAGTTACTAACGCGACATTTTGCGAAAGAGATTTTCAGCGAAAGAGGCATTGTGACAAAAGCGACCTTTTGATAAGGAGTCATTCTGCGAAAGCGATCTTATTATGAGAAAGCGACATTTTGCGAAAGAGACATTTTACTACCATGAGCCATTAGAGGGCGCTCGGCGCCCCCTTAGACCCGGCGCCCCTGTGCGCCGCACACCCTGCACTATAGGTAAAGACGCCTCTGAATACTATGCCACATTTGGACTTGTTCCCGTAGAAATCATTAGGCTAAATAAACACTATGCCATTTGTGGTCAGCAAGCTAATACTGATTTATGCTATGGTGCAGACATTTCTAATTTTGGAATTTAAACCACATCTACTCCGCAATGTTGCTCAAAGCTATATGCATATTAGTTACAATATAAAGCAATTGTTTACTTTAACTTACCGTATCTATGTCATGAATCTCACGTTGCTATTATATCTGGGGGCACGGCAGTGCCCCAGCCAAGTCTCGAGCAAAACGGGCACGGCCGTACCATCTTTTCTCGAAGCGATTCGCGGCTGTTTCGCCCCCCCTATATCTTCGACGTGGACAAAGCTAGGAGTTTAGGTTTTTGGTGAATATTCAATTTACATGAGAGTGCGTATATAATATGCTAGACATATAAACTGTTGTGTTAGTGACTTTGTTTCATCATACTTTCATAATTTCGATTCCATCTATCTACTTATATAATTGTAGGTATATCCCGGCCACTATAAGCTGAAGTCGATTGTGAAAGTTTGAAATTAATCGGATAAGCAGTGATTGTGTGAATCCTCAACAAACAAACAAAAGTTTTCTTTGTTTAATATTACTAGCAGTCCTCTAGTGGCTTTGCGCGTTGTTTTATTGCTCAATGGCTTTTACGATAATGCAAAGGCTTAACTGTGCGGGGTTCCCCTCTCTGGAGCCCTCACCACCGGTTGCTTTGACCCGGAAAACAATTGACTTTAAATAACTTATTAAATATTTGAAATGTAATTAAAAGTATAAAGCCTCCTGCACACACGCGATTAACCGCGCGGGGCGACATGTCGCGGTCCATTCGCAGTATTTTTAGAGTGGAAATTAGCTTGGCTCGTTGTCGCAGCGCGATTAATCGCGTGTGTCTGCAGGAGGCTTAACTCATAATATTAAATCAACCATGCTAAAAAAGGTTATTTCATTGCTTCATTGCAGGAAAAGGGAATGTAGAGATTTATCATCTCTATATTCTCTTTTAATTAAAATTTGAAAATTATGCCAAGGGAATGGATAAAAACTATCTTAATATGCATTAATCCGGGTTCTATCTGTGTACCACATCCAAATACGAATCTATAGTTTTTGCGTGAAAGAGTAACAAACACACACATAATTATACTGACAAACTTTTTCATATTTTATTTTATCTACTATCAGCTATTAATCCTCTTTAAAAGAACCTATAACAATTAGCTTATTGCCAACATTAAAACACTCTATGATATTACTGAGTGATATTTTATGATCGTTATATCATCCAAACGCGTGATATTATGAATTTCAAAAAAAGAACATTCTCATGCAATGACATTTTCACCACCAAAAATTTTGAAAAAAGTACAATAAATTGTAGACTAATTCGTAATTTCGGATTCTCGTCTTATCGTGTTATTTCCCGCCATTTTTTCACTAGAATATTGGAAATCGCAAACAAACAGTTACTGTGTGCGTTATTTACAAAAATGAGTGATTCTAGCTTTGATGACACACCACCAGATATTTCTAAAGCAGCAAAGGAAATTTCTAACAAATTGTTACCGGAAAAAGTTTGTTTATTTTACATGCTTCGCCATTAGACTTTTCTTGAATTTACATAGTTCTTACAACACTGTACAACACCCTATGGTATGAGAATCTACATCATGATTGTAGATAAAGTCTTGTATGCAACTGTTATAACTAGGTATTTAAACGCTCATGTGATAAAACCCACATTCGTGTTTTAATACCCCTGATTATACAACATTTGCATAAATAACTATTATAATTTGTTAGTAAGCAATTAATATTAATAAAAGTAATTAATTTATTATTTATCAATGGATTAATACCCGATCCATTCCTTGTCTCTCTGTGTGCAATGAATAACTAAGGCTATGTACATAATTAAGCAGATATTCACTATTAACAGGTTAATATCTACTCCAGCAAACACTGGGAGGCTTCACAAAGCATTGGTAACAAAAGGACCCCTGAATATTATGTATGTTGGTTGCTGTATTTGAACAGGCAGATGTTTGGCTTATAATTCCGTATATCTTTATAAATACCTCATATATGAGGTATATTATAAAGACATCTAATAATAATATATGAGTGAAATTTCAACAACTACGATTTTTTACCTAATTTTGGTGAACATTTTTGTTTCTGGTTTTTCTAAAATTCAAAGGTTTTGATAAGTAAGAAATACATTTTAAGGTACATAAAATGTTACAGAAATTTATTTGTTCCTGAAAGTTTCTCACATATTGTTGACACCTGAATTGGTAAGACACCAAAATTTATTTTTGACACAAAAATTAGAACTTCTTGAAATATATTTATTTTATTACTACAAATTATGAATTAAATAATAATGTTAACTTATTTATAGTGAATGTAAAAGTTTTAATAAAAAAATAATAAATTGAGACCAATAAAAGAAAATAATAATCACCAAACACAACTTTCTATGTTTTGTTAATTTTACAGATTTGAATTTAATAACACATTTTCACCTCTTTTATCATCAATTCATCATCATCATGGCCATTTACGATGTTTTGTGTGGTATTTAAGTACAACTTTCTCACTAATGTATGGAAAAATACCACCAAAACCACCAAAATTGTACCATCAAAAAAAAATTAGAACCATGATTAATATCTTTATTAAAAAAAAACTACTACGAATATATAATTTATATTTCTACAATTTTGAAAGCATCCCAAATCCTATTATGCGTTTTTACGTTTGAGAAATTCACTCATATACCATATTAGATTAATGAGTAATAATATTTACACGGATCTGTCTTGAAAGTTAAGTCGCTCTTGCCTAAATCGGTCTGTGGATAGGTGACCATTAAATACATACTCTGTTTCCTCCTTTCAACGGAAAACTTATTACCTAAACCGTTTGTCTCTTCTTTTAGAATTCGCTCCCTGGAAACTAGTCATAATGACTTCTTGTCTTCTTCTTCTTGTCACTCAGTCGGATGTACCGGCAACGGTACCCTAATCAGTGCATTCCCATAGGTGTCAGTTCACACCGAGACGCGTCGCGAAGCGACGTGATGCAACGATACTTCAAATGTGTATCTTTTGTTGTCGTAAATAAGGTTAGATTTTGAGTCGCTATTAAAATGCAGCGCGGCGTCGCGCCGCACCGCGCTGGCTTGTGACAGGTGTATTCTTTATGGGTCTACTTACTTGGGCTGTGTGTGCTACGGAGCACTTGTTTGGGCCGATAGGGCCACCATAGCTTGGCTTAGCTGGCTTTGTTATTCTTGAGTAAAGCGTATAGGACCGTCAGTACTGAAGCTTTGCCGGTACTTGCTGGTGTTCTTCCAGTAGATCTTGAAGTGCAGCGACGTGCTGCAATGTACTTTTCCGCACGGGAGACCACTGACGCTGATTTTCTACCGCAACGTGACCGTGATAAGATATCTAGATTATTCAAACCCCAGAGCGACCTCTGGGAGGATCTTTTATCCGAATGGCAAAAAAAATGGCTTTACTGAAACAGTATTACGTAGTCAGTGGTCCTCTAGCTCGACAAAAGTCTTACCAAGAGGTAACGTACGAGTATTACGCAGAGGGTTACATAGGCAGTCGCTCCATACAAAATGGCGCAGTTAGCGCAGTGGCTGAGAGATTGGACTGTCCTGCAGCGTGTCGCGGGTTCGATAGCCGCACGAAACAAATATTTGTATGACCTACAAGTACATACTTGTTTGGGATCTGGGTGTTTGTGTTTGTGAGTTTCTATGTTTGTAAACGCACGCACGATACAGAAGAAATTCCTAGTGTGGGGCAAAGCTAAAAAAAAACCTTGAGAGGTGTCAAGGGACACCCGGATGGAACGAAGTAAATGTATACACTCAACAAACATAAAGAGAGAGAAGGAGACAGACAGAGAAACATGCGCACGCCGGACTGCTTACAATAGCTTACTATAGAAAAAAAGTGTCGTTACAACATTTCATCTTAATTTTTTCCGTCTAGCCCCCTTTCGCAACACGCGATAAGGAACTTCGTTCCAATACTGGTATCCATCGGGACTGGATGCTGAATGTGGTAGATGATGACTCGTAAATATTTTAATGTCTTTAGTCGATTTTTTTTTTCGTGTGAGTATGTGGCCCTAGTGTCAGAGTTAATTTATTTATTTATTTAAACTTTATGCACAAGTTACAAAGAAACATGTACAAAGGCGGACTTAATGCCTTGGGCATTATCTCCCAGTCTACCTTAGGGTGATGCAGAGACAAAGACAAAGTAGGTGCAACACACAAGACAATTACTTAATAAGGAAATGAATATAAATTAGTACATATAAACAATACATACATACATACAATACAAATATACATACAATCCATGCAATGGATACATACAATACATACAATATATACATACATAGTTTAGAGAAATAAGGAAACTAACAACCAGTTAATTTAGAGATGAATCTGCCAGCTTCTTAGTAATATACTCACGAGCTTTCAACTTGAAAGTGAACTGATTGGATACCGTCCTGATATTCCGAGGAAGCGCATTCCATAGGAAAACTGCCTGGATTGGGAAAGAAGATTTAAGAAAGCCAGAACGGTGAGAGGGACATCGTAGAAGACGATTATTACAAGAACGAAGATTTTTGCTATGTGCAGAGCATAAATACTGGAAGTGAGTAGTCAAATAGGACGGAGAAGTAGGTTTGTCAAGAAGAGAAAACAGGGTGGTTAAGGCCCTTAACGCTCTACGCTGGCGAATGGGCAACCACTTTAAAAGTAAACGGTGTTCGGAGACGTGATCATATTTACGGAGATTAAAGACGAATCGAATGCAGTTATTCAGAAGTCGGTCAAGTTTATTGAGTAAATCTGCATTCAGGTCATAGTAACACACATCGCCATAATCAATTATGGGGAAGATAAGGGATTGAACGAGCATTGCCTTCACGTGAGATGGGAGAATATTCTTCAACCGATAAAGGGACCGCAGCGTTCCAGTGACTTTTTTGCTCACAGTCGCGACCTGCTTACGCCAGTCAAGGCAAGTGTCAACATGCATACCCAAATCCTTGACATCAGAGCTGAACGGGATGACAGCACCATCAAAGATAAGCGGAGGCACAGTCAACCCACTCAGCCTTCGCAAGCTATACGGGCTCCCTATAATGATAGCCTGACACTTGGCTGGGTTAACCGCCACCCCGAATCGATCAGACCAGTTTTTCACCGCTTCTAAATTTCTGTTCAGCTCATCAATCGCATCGGATACGTTGTCAACACTTGCCTGACAATAAAGCTGTAAGTCGTCAGCATAAAGATGATACGCACACTGAAGCTCAGTAGTTATAAGGTCTATAAAGATAGAGAACATAAGTGGAGATAAAATACCGCCTTGAGGGACGCCAGCTTGAAGATCACACCACCTGGATGAAGTATCACCAGCAAGAACTGACTGCTGACGCCCCTGAAGATAGGAAGAAAACCAGTCTAATACATCGTGAGAGACCATAAGATAGGAGAGGATGGACAAAAGGACTTCGTGACTGACGGCATTGAAAGCATTGGAAAAATCGATCAGCACTAAAACGGTAATCTTAGTGTCTTCCATTCCCCGCCTTATGTCGTCAGTCACTTTAAGGAGAGCTGTGACGGTACTGTGCCCAGGCCTGAACCCAGATTGGAGGGGACTGATGAGGGAGTTCTGGTGAATAAAGGAGGAGAATTGTTTGTGTACACAGGCCTCAAGTACTTTTGACAAAAAAGGGAGAATGGAAATTGGACGAAAATGACTGGGAAGAGTGGGATTAGGAATTTTTGGTAGCGGACGAACATGGGCTTTCCGCCACAGGGAAGGAAAAACACCGGAATAAAGGGAGTAATTAACGATATGGGAAATTGCAGGCAGGAGCTGATCAAGAACCGTCACAATCATGTGACGACTGATGTTATCGCAACCTACTGCTTTGGATTTTATGGATAGGATGATCTTCTTGATCTCTCCCGGATCGACTGGGTTGAAGGTAAAGGGACTAATATTGGGACGCGTCAGACCATTAAGGTAATCCAAGGTTTGAAGTTTAGATAAACTATCAAGTGTGGTAACAGTGGAGAAGTGAAGATTTAGATTGTCTGAGTCAATTGTGTTAGGAAGGTCTGAATGCCGCGATCTACCGATACCTAGAGTTCCAAGGAACTTCCAAATATCAGCAGGAGAAGCAGAGGTGACATTATCAAGAATATGTCGGCGTTTTGCGTTGCGTATCATCTGATTGCAACGATTGCGAGCAGTTTTGAAGAGGATCCACTTATCCTCCGATCTATCCTTTTTAAACTTCCGAAACGCCCGGTCCCTTCGTCGCATTGCCATCCGGATTTCCGAATTCATCCATGGTGCAGGAGGGTGCTTCAGCTTCACTTTCCTGATAGGAGCGTGAATGTCATAAAGCTTGAGTACAAGATCATTAAAAATTGTAACTTTGTCGTCAATAGTAATGGCTTCTTCCAACGGACTCCAATCAATATTAGAAGCATCTTCCGCAAGCTTCTCACCATTCATCCGCGCAAAGGCACGCCTGTACTGGAACGTCGGTTTGGGTTTCGGAGGTTTCAGGATGTAAGACAAAAAGGATGTAAGTAATCAGCCGCCTCGGGGAACACCACAAACCTCTGACATGGCTTTGAACTTATATACTTAGAACATAAGCCCAGTTTCTGAACTGGTTGTGTTGATCTATAGTGTGGCAAGAACCACTCCTTTTTTATGCATTGTTTTTTCTGATTAATTTCGTTGCGAGATGCAAGACAGTTATAATATACCCTCCGGGACTTCGCTGAGCTTCAATGCCGCAGCACTTTTCTTGTGCTCACCACTGTTCGTGCGCTTAATCTCCCTAAAAAGGGGTCAAACTACACAGTTTTTGCCTCACGTATTATTATAATATAGATGATTAAAATATCAATGGCATAATTATGTAGGGTGTCCATATTTGCTAATGTTATTATAACTTGTGATTTCTTGATCTGTATTCCAAAATTAGGTACTTATTTTTCAAAATTGTTTTGAAAAAACTGATCAGAAATTCCTACTCTTCTTTACTATTTACCGTATTTGTCTAGTCCCGCTAAAACTTTCTTAAGATCTCAACAATAAAATTGTTCTAGTAAAGCTATTAGTTTTGACCGCATCGGAGCAGTCGTTTGACACCAGACATACCTCCACCTCTAAAATAGCTATTAACGATAAAAAGTTAGTACCTATACGTTCTTGAAAAATGTGAATACACTAGCAACGACAGTTACCTACTCGAGGGAATATTGTAGAACGAGTATCTAAGCCAACAACCTCCTTAAAATAATTGGGTTTTTCTTTTACCAGTATTAGTACTAACATCTCTTTGAACACAATAGGTAGGTATATTATTTTGTACTGAAAAAGATTACTATAAATAAGTGCTACGTACGCAAACGCGTAGCGCTTATTGTTCGTAGGCTCATACGTAAGTGGGGTCTGTTCGTAGACTGCTACGCCGATACGCCTACGAGCTACGTGCGTAGACATTGGCTACGAAACTTTTTACTTTATATTATTTTAATTTTTGGAGATTTTTTTTGCTTTAATTAATTAATACTGATATGATCTTTGATTTATAATCATTTAAAAGCAAATGTCTTATCGTGAGATAAATAATAAAAACACAATCATCCTAACATTGCACAAATCAGTCTTTGTCAACCTTTATTAGACTGGCATGCGTAATTAATGTATGTATTTATTTATATGAAAATACTAATAGATATTTATTTCATTTTTGTTTTATTGTTTTCTTTTCAACGAATCCAAACCAAAACCATTCCCTTATAAAACATTTACAATGTAAGTACCAGAAAACCATTGTATAAAATACCGTTTCTAATACTTCACTAATATCTAATAGCTGTTACGACCTAGACCCGTATTGAAAGGGCTCACCGTAATGGTGTTACGAGCAAAGTAATAGAGCAGCTACATTGTATACAACCTTATTCAGTGGTCAGCGGGATGGAGTTAATCCAATAAAATTACCGCGATACACGTTTATGGATCATACACTGGATGGTCCTTGATCCCATAAAGATTATGGACGACTTGCTAGATTGAACCGAGTGGTTTATGTTGTGACTTGCGTCTTATTACCATGACGGTAAGGTACACTGTGTCTAAAACAAATCAATATGTCATTCACTTGACGATTGTTTTAGTTAGGACAGCTTTCTATGTTTCAGAAGTTTCGAGATATTCTTCTTATTTAGTACTTTGTCCCTGCGGTTTCACTTACGCTATTAGGGTTCTATTTGTAGTGTGTAGTGTGATGTTAAATAGACCTTTGACAGGCCTGTTGGTCTAGTGGTTAGTGACCCTGACTGCTATGCGGACGATACCCGGACTGCTATGAGGTCGTGGGTTCGATTCCCACCCAGGACAAATGTTTGTGTGATGAGCACGATCATTTGTTCTGTGTCTGGGTGTAATTTATCTATAATATGTATGTATTTAGGAATATATATGTATGTTTATCAGTTGTCTAGTACCCATAACACAAGCTCTGCTTAGCTTGAGACTAGATGGCGTTGTGTGATAGTTGTGGAATATTATTTTGTATATTATTATATAAACCTTCCTCAATAAATGGACTGTCCATGGCAAGCAGATTTTTTCAATTCGAACCAGTAATTCCTAAGATTAGCGCGTTCTAACAACAAACACTTCAGTTTAATAATATTAGTATTGATTTTAATGACAACATATATTAACTTCATGACGGCCGATTTTGTAATCAGATTAATTTCTAGCCCAGTGGTAAAGGCCTCGACTTACGAATTGTAGGTTGTGGGTTCGGACCAAGCCAGGCGTTATACTTTGTGTAACTTATTTTATCAATACTACTACGTTTGACGCAGTGGCTAAGTAATTGGACTGCTGCGCCGTGTGTCGCGGGTTCGATCCCCGCTCGGAACAAATATTTGTATGATCTGCATGTAGTTGTTCCGGGTCTGGGAGAAATTCCTAGTGTAGGGCAAAGTTAAAAAAAAATACTGCTCTCAAAACGATGAGGAAACTAAATCCAAAAAATTCGGAGACATGTGAGTACCAACCCTCAAGGAAAACAAGTACAACCCACTCCCTCTCACGGAGGAGGTCAGTGTCCCAGCAATGGGAGCATTTTAGGCACATTATGATAATAATAATTATCATATGATACTGAGCACTTGTGAAAGAACAACTGATTTACTGGTACCCACCATCGTGGATCTAATGAAACAGGGTTTATTTGCAGTAAAATATCTATGTGGCAGAGCCCTAACTTAATTTCCTTACAAGCTATGACAATTTGAGTGTTCTTTTTCAAAAGTTTGAACAAATAATTAAGCAATAAAATTAAAATGGGTACCAAAATAATAAATATTGTTTAGTTGCTTCTCGAAAAAGTATCATCACCAGAACTTTTTTAGTCTCATAACACATTATTATATATTTTATTCGTAACTTTGTAACCTTCCTTAATGAAACTTACTATATAAAAATCATATAAAAACTGCTTATATTAAAAAAGTGACTTATCCTCGGTTCGGACCGAAGTATCGATATTTTTTATTATAACCAACTGAAAATCCTGTCCCCGTATTATTTATTTCGTGTATCACTTTTACAGGTTGGCTGGAAGAGATCTCTTTAAAGAGGTAAGCTCACCTTTGTGAATAAATTTTAGTTTATAGTTTTTTTTTGGAAATTTTTGTACACAATAAAGAATATATTATATAAAAATCGTAACATCGAAACTTGTTAAAATGCATAACGATTTCCACTTGTGTACTTAGCTTTTTAATTAAAAGTAATTAGAGCACTATAATTTGTATAAGGGTTTCAGATTTTTCCTGCGTAGGTGTGCAGATTATTTCGGCATCATAAAATTGAATGGTAGCTTTGTAATCGTTGCAAGTCCCACAATAAGCCCAGCATAGGTGAACCGAGCGAGCTAATTTTCCCCCATTCCACGGTAACGCGGCGTCGTTGAATAGCGCCCAGTTAATAGAATCAGTCCCGGGTCGGCCCGCGACCCTTACCCTGAAATATTACTAATTCAATGACCTTTCTCAAATTACTATCTCATATACATGAGCACATTATAGTTGCCTTTACAATAATCTATTCGTCGTTATTGTATTTTTTTTGGTAAAGGTAGTAATCAAAATTCTGCCTCTTACTTTTCATTCAATTTTTTTGATAATCATATAAAAGTTACGTGGGCATAAAATCTAATTAAATTATTTATATTTATTGTGAAAAATTATCTACGTTATGTGGGATAAAATGCGAAATGTGGAACATTATTACAATTAACAGCAGCAAAAACTTAATAGCAAATTATTACAGTAATAAAAGCTACTTGCCCTGAGATAGTTGTTTAATTGTATTTGGCTTCCAATTAGGCTTATCACAAGATAATTTTAGCCATTCATAGTAGTTGGGAACTGCTCCGGCATAAGTTTAATGATTCAATTCAAAAGTCGGGGCCCGTCTCGTGACCCATGTAAACGAGCTATGATGACGGTGCCCGATTCCCTTTATTATACAACTTTGTGATACTGTGAGATAAGCACCGGTATTAATATAACCCAAAATAGTTTAACTACTTTGACAGTTTACAAACTCTTGTCTGGGATATTCATCAATGTCATCAATATTTTAATCAACAAACATCGATCGTCTAACTCTAAACATTAAAACTTGACCTACTTTGAAGTAACTTTTCGTTTTAAGAGTCGGTTGGTTGTAAAGAGCAGGATGCAAGCATTTTGCGTCGATCCGCTCAGCCCATCGACTGGGGCTTTCCATCTCTTTATTCTATCAGTTTTTCAATTTTATTTGAATGCTGCACGTTTATCCAATTTTGCACAATATAACTCGCAAGAACTTTACAAATTGATTCACTTTAACAGACGATTTATATTAATCACTGTTGTTTTAAGGACAGAAACTTTGACTAACTGGATATTTAGAAGTAGGTATATTTCTAAATATCCAGTTAGTCGAAGTTTCTGTTCAATTTATGTGACATACTCAATTTATGGGTACATACTACGAGTACATTTCGCTCGAACATCAAACAAATTCGGGTGGAAGTTTTAAATGACGCCGTATCCAAACTTGATTTATTAGTGTTTGTGTTCAAAGAAACAAACTTTTGCTATTATGGATTTGTTATTATCGTAGGGGATCCTTTGTACATTTTTCAAGTTTGACTACCTACTTATATTTGTTTTATACGAGGGAATCATGAACTCTACTCAAGCATTCAACAATTTACGAAGAGGTTTTCGAAAATTATTTATATTGAGATTATTAGGGGGATTATTGGTAAAGTTTCCGGCGTTAAAATTGACCTCTGCTTCAAATGTATTGCTACAAGTTACGAATACGTATCTTCTTATAATGCACGAAATTGATGAGACACTGCGAATCTTTCTATCCCGGACCTCATAGGAAATCCAGTCTTATTTTCTAGGGTCAATGTTTCAGCGATTAAGTTGTTGAAGTTCTTAGGGCTATAACCAATATTAGAATGAACACAGGTCAATGTTAGCCGATTGTTTAATACTATGTAAGTAGGTATTCTTACTCTTACTCTTCTTACTTAATTCTACTAAGTAGGAAGTTAACAATTAAATAAGCAGGATGCGAAGTTGCTAACGATGAGTCACAAATGAGCAGATAATGCACCAGATCGTGCTTTTTTTAAGTTTCAATTGAATACATGTTCATAATATCAGGAACAGATGCGTATATTGAGAATCAATTTGTTATTGTTTAAAATGAGGCAATTTACTAATTGTTTGACCAACAATTACGTTGATTAAAATCAGTGGAATATAAAATGACCAGTGTTTGGTCAGCCATTGCATTCGATGATAAAATATGGCGCAGTGCACATACGGGAAGTGGTGTGGGGTGGGGTTGGAAAAACTAGAGGTGGGGGTAACATATGCGCTGACCGGAAACGATGCGATTAGCGAATTGGTAGATACAGATAGAAAAGCTATCTCGTTGGAGAAAAACACAATTTATTTATAGCCTTAGAATGTTCTTGTTTAACCAACGTTTATTATTTATTTATATGTAGTAAGTACAAAAAATTACACACAGATAAACGAGACAAAGGCGCTGCATAAAAGATTTATTTCATTAAGAAATCTCTTCCAGCAGACGACAGAAGAGCTAATAATATACAACAGAAGAATGTGAACACAGTGCACAAAAATAATATAAAACGGAAACATACATTATAATAAAATAAACATGTAAAATGTAAACATAATACCTAATATTGATAAATTATTTATTGTTGTTCTTTAATATCCTGGGAGATAGTTTGCTAGTAGAATTTCGTCTATTACCTTTTACATTATAATAGAAGTACACACATTAAAAAAGTTTACATCACCTTGAAAAATCGTTTTTTTTGTTACGGTGGATTATATTATGATTTCTTCTTTTTATAGATTCTTTATTTTAAAATATAAACCTGAAGTATAAAACAGTGCAATTGTTTTTGGTAATTAAAAAAAAATATCAGCATAAGTTAGTGATCGTAAACTTTTTTATGTCTACGCACATACTATGCAGTTCAATTATAAAGGAAAGTCTCAAGTGTCACTTGAAAATAACGTTTAGCAATATACATGTCTTTATTATCTTGTTAGATTTATTTTCAGGTGATGATAGTTTATTTAAAAGTGTGTGTGTTAATAAGGGGTGCATGACATGGACATGTCAGAACATGGCGTCAGCAACTATCTTTCATAGTAGGACTGCATAGCGTTGTTCTGCAATAAAGAGTAACACACGATAGCAACATAAAGTTAACTGGAAAGTATAACGTACTCTTTGTATTTGGCTCCCACGTTCTCTCCTGTACTATTTTCAGACTGATGAAATCATTGTTGCTTTTCAAAAGGTACTATTTAAACCAATGTATTGCTGGCAGTTCATTTCAGTCTCGAAACTCAACGCAAACTAATCAATGTCAGCAAGAATATTGGCTGTTTTGGTGATGAGAACTATAAATCACTTCTGCTTGAAAAAACTAATTGTACGAACAAATTGTATTGAAGCAGAAGGTTTGAAACAGATCTAACTAAATGAGATGCAATTTTGTGTGTCTTTCGAAGCACTAATCAACAGCTGTATTTACGAAAACATTAAAAACAGCTGCGTTTAAAAATAAGCTTTTGCCCACAGCTTTGTTCGCCATCTCTCCCCCTATAACCGCGTCTGAGGTCTCACCTGTCTTTGTAACAAAATGTTTCAAAATTGTTCAGTCGGTTTAGGAGTGAAAGCGTAACATGTAAACAAACAAACACACTTTCGCATTTTTGTATTAGTTAGGCTTATTATTATGGTGATGGTGGACTCAACCAATCAACCCCAATCTATTGTGTATCGATCAATTTAGCATTTCCGATTGATTAGCTTACAGTCATAGCGTTGGGTAATCCTGAAATGCGTAACATGTGTGAGTGTGCTGTGCTGACAGATACGATGCAAGCACATGGTAATCGGATGTGACCTCGCACATACGATACTTGTATACGAATCGCGTGCGTCAATATACACCCGAGTTAAGACGTCATTCGTTTGACTTAAATGTATTTCGCGTTACTCATTCCTAATTTTTAGTTTCCCTTTCTTGAATATCTTTCCTGTTTTGTTTGTATTAAATTTCCTATGCACCTTATTAAAATGTATAGAGGCAGTAATTCGATCATTGGAAAAACACAGTCATGTGTGTATTGGAACACAAGAAATAAAGGGTTCCGTAACATTTGCATTTGCACATGTACTACATTATGTTTAGGATAATAATTTATCCAAGTAAATTTTATAAGTTGATTGATTATTACCAGAGGTCGGAATTAGGTAGAGTTATTTTAGTACTTGCATCGAAATGTTGATATTAATACGGATCTTCCTGGGATTTCTAATATACAATCTCGTGAGGAAAACAGCATTACAAATAAATAATAAAAACATCATTAGATAAATAAATTGCATAAAAGTAAATGACTTTTTATTTAATAAATCACGGGATTTTTCTGCTCTTTAAAGTAACTCCGGGATTCGGGGCATATCCTCTTTATTCTTTCGCTGTATGAAATCAGTGTAAGTAAATGAATACCTACCTAATTCCGACCTATGATTATTTCTCGCTAACTTGCAAAACCTTAAAGTTTTTCTTTTCCTAGGTAACGATAACCCACACCACAGGGTAAGCGCGACTGACAGTCCCTTCTGCTCAACCTAGGGCAGGAGGAGTCACTTTATGATTTTACCAACTAAAAATATAAATAAAACAAAAGGTGCGCACGAAATAAAAAAAAATGTCACTAAATGTAAAACGAGGCCTTACTTTTTTTAAATTTTGTTTTTCTTCAGGTAATTTCAAGTCACAGTTACCTGTTTCGACTGTTACGCGACCTCAGAGTACTAGGAGTGTCTAAACTAAATAAACTAAAACTAACTAGGTATTAGGTTTTCTTGTTGATTACGGAACCCTAAAAAAATATGTTATTGATTTTCCTTGTTATGTATTCATATTGTAACATTATTTTGTTTCTCTCTCACACACACACACACAGACACACACACACACACCTATTTCGGAGTAATAAGAAAACGATGTAAGCTACAATATGTTATCAAGGTAATTAATAAATGATTAAGTAATTAATTTTTAATCTGTCACTAATACAGCTACATAGCTGTATTACATGCACATGCACGGATTTCAATTTTATTTTTTTGCACGTGCACATCATGCACGAAAAACGACTTCTTTATTATATCAAGACTTACTTGCTTTGTAGATACGAGTATCTATACTAATATTATAGAGCTTACGGTGCATCCACACCGCCGGTAACATTTGTGGAGCAACAAAAGGAAACACGGTAACATTCGGTAACTTTTGTGGCTCCTTGTTACTATTTGTTGATTGTTACTCATCCACACCGCAGTAACATCCGACAAAAAATGTTGCCGTGTTACTGTATGTCGAGTAACGTTGCTCGACAATCGGTAACATTGTTAGATAATGGTACCCCCATTATACATTGTTACCGAATGTTGAGCAACGTTACTCGACTTACAGTAACACGTCAACACTTAATAACATTAAATAACATTTTGTTGGCGGATGTTACCGAATGTTGAGCAACATTACTCGACTTACAGTAACACGTCAACACTTAGTAACATTAAATAACATTTTGTTGGCTGATGTTACCGAGTAACAAGATGGACCTGAAGAAGGTAGCTGCTAGTGCCTGGTTGAAAAAAAGCTCCTCTGGGGAGGCTTATAGCGGCATAGGAGCGGAAAGGAATAAGCAGAAATGATGTTGAAGATTGATAAACCACGATGGATAAACGTAACTGGCTGAATCATATCATCTGAATAGCCTTTCTCCATGTTGGGGTCGGCTTCCAGTCGACCTGGATAGAGCTGAATACCAGTATTTTATATGGGGCAACTGCCGGAACTCTACGATCTATTTATGCTGTACCCCGTTGGTAAGACTGATGGTTTTCAGACTTTAAGGACACGCCGCGTGGACGCCCACGGCGACGGACGTCGCAAGACGATCTCCAGCCACCGTAGGCGCGGGCATGCGGGCGGCGAGTAAAGGGCAACTCGCTGTCCGACCATGGACCCGCCCGGGTCGACAGCGCGTTGTGTTCCACGCGCGCCTCAAAGAGCGTCAGCCTGATGACGGGGCCCCCCCTCTAGAGGGCCAAAGCCTGCCGGGGTCGCGGGACTTATCTCATTACCGTGACCCCGGAACATAAAAGGCTACTGAAGGACACCGTGGATTTTAGTCAGTACAAGTCTGACAGTATGGGGCGGGGAGGACTCATTTGATTTAACCACGCAAAAAAAAAAAAACGCCGTCGCCATCTCAGGAATCAAAAGGGTGAGGGTATGTTCACAAAATTTAAGTCGTGCTATCAGAAAACCAGCGCTGTGACATTTTAATAAAATGTCGCAGCACATGCTGAGATAGGAGCCTTTTGGCCTCGCACAGGACTATTCATGTTATTTTTGTTACGTTTAACTTTTTATTTATCTTTTTTATATGTGTAATTTTGTTTTTCTTTTGTGTTTCTTTTTCTTATGTATACTTATTGTATCTCTGTATAATTACTGGTGTTCTGTCCTGTGTCAATAAATCTTTTTTCACACCACCTGCTCGAAAATGTCAAATTATATGTCAAGCAACCTTAACCTAAAGTGAGTCATTAGTGGCCGAGGGCACAGCCGGTCAATAATGTTGTACTGGATTTCATTATTACCCGCTGGTCAATAATGTGATTTGAATTTGGAATATGTTTATAAACAACAAACACCCTTTGGTGCCAGAATAATATTGTAAGAATAATTAGATAACTACCTACGAACCATTTTTTAAAAGGAATGAAATAACATTAAAACTGGCATTAATAATAACAAATACCGTACCGCGCCGTAATACCGTAGGTAATAGTAATTGGCTGTAACATTAGTTAATTTATTTTAAATAAACTGCACTAAGATTGCTGTGGAATTTGTAAATAAATAAATAAATAATAAAACCTATCTATAATATAGTCGATTTATCACATTTTATCAAAAATACTCTATTTTCACGAGCGTCTCCAATGACGTTCTAAATTCAAAATGCATACAGCCAATCATCCAAAACCATTCTACCAGCCCTGTATAAAACTTAGTTTACACAAACGCCACATCCATGAGAGTGATATCATTAGGACAAACACGACAAAACCATAGAAGATACTTTTTTTTTCGAAAATCGAATTGATCGTGTCTTGTCTTGTCTTTGTTTTTCGTACTATGGCTATTATTTTCTCACAGTAGGTGTAAAAAGTAGAGTATCCTCCTCTGGGCTAAAGGTGTCTTTGCCTTGGGCTAGCTTGAATCCCTCGCTTCATTCAGGATTCTTGTATTAACTCCCTCGCTTCGCTCGTGAGTTAAACTCTTAACTCCCTCGCTACGCTCGGGAGTTAAATCCCGAATCCTTCATTGCGCTCGAGATTCAATATGACGCCCGTGACATAAGACACAACTTTAGCCCCTCGGTGCATAATCTACTATTTCTTTCTTTTTCTTTTCTAAAAAATGGTGATAAAGTAAAGTTCACGTACGACTTGAACTTTACATTATTCACGAAATAATAACTTATAACCGCGGTAAGACAGGAGGATTGATGACTACCACGTCTGTGCCGTCCGCTGGGATGCTGTTATACTTCATTTTTTTTTTTTGATAAAACATATTTATGAACATTGGGATTGTTTCAATCCTCTGAGTCCTAACTATACTTGCAGAACAAAACATGTTCAATACACGCAAACTCAAAAGTTGGCGTCACGTTTGAGCGATTGACTCTTGCGCCACGTGTCGCACATTCAATTCCCGCGCCGAATAAATATTTGTGTGTTCAACAAGTACACACATCAAAAGTGTCTAGGGATCAAGCATTTTTATGCGGATTTCTTGAGATTGAGATGTGGCTTTGTAATAAATTTATGATTTTATAAATTTATATGGATCCTTTTTGGTGCATTTCATAATTTGAATCAGGAACTGTGAATCAAATTCGAGTAAAAGATGAAAATCAGCTGTCAATATTTTCCCTATAAAAACATACAACGCATTGAAGACATTATTAGTGCTACTGTTTCCCTACTACTGATTAAAACCAACGTTATTATGGAGCGGCGACGTCATTTAAGCAGGGAAGAAATGCTCAGAGCCGTGGGAATGATAGAAGCTGGTTCCCGGCAACGTACTGTGGCTTTAGCTCTGAATACAAGTCAGAGTGTTATCAGTCGACTTTGGACACGTTACCGAAGCACTGGTACCGTGGCTGAGCGCCATGGAGGACGGTATCGCTGCACCACACGGAGACAAGACCGATACATTCAAATCTTAACTCGAAGAGCTCCAACAATAACCGCCATGATGTTAGCCGTGAGGCTTCATCACTCTTCAGGGAACTTAATTAGCGACCAAACAGTCAGAAACCGCTTGCATGAAGTGAACCTTCATTCCCGAAGACCGCTACGGGTACCACCTATAGCAATGCACAATCGTAGGATTCGATATCAATGGGCTCTTGAACACAGAAATTGGGCAGAAGAACAATGGCGTTTCGTGTGCTTTTCTGATGAGTCTTGTTTCGGTATGAGACCGGATACAAGACGTATACGACACTGGAGAACCCCTGGACGCCAACAGCGATTAAAATCCTGCCAGAAAGTCCATCCTTATAGTGGTGGAACCATCATGGTATGGGCGGGTATTTGGATCGGCGGAAGAAAAAAGTTTTGAAAACTGCATCGTGTGACATATCAAATGAAATGTCTTGTTGAGACAATCTTAAATGTATTTTTTTTGTAATTTTAAAATAAATATTTTCCAAGTTATTCAAGAAAATAGACGAAATTTGACCATTCCCCCTCCCCTCTTATCTCCGAAACTACTGAACCTAAAATTTTGAAAAAAATACAGAAATTAGTTTTCTACTTATAGATTATAGGAAAACCTATAAGAAGTCCATATCTGTATATGGGAGGTAATTTTTGGGGGGGAAGGGGAAAATTAAAAAAAAAAAATTGAAATCTCCATCGTGTGACATACCAAATGAAAGGTCTTGTTGAGACAATCTTAAATATATTTTTATTGTATATTTAAAATAAATAGGTTCCAAGTTATTCAAGAAAATAGACGAAATTTGACCATTCCCCCCCCCTTATCTCCGAAACTACTGAACCTAAAATTTTGAAAAAAATACAGAAATTAGTTTTCTACTTATAGATTATAGGATAACCTATAAGAAGTCCATATCTGTATATGGGAGGTAATTTTTGGGGGGGGAAGGGGAAAATTAAAAAAAAAATATTTGAAAACTGCATCGTGTGACATATCAAATAAAAGGTATTGTTGAGACAAACTTAAAAGTATTTTTTTTGTAATTTTAAAATAAATGGTTTCCAAGTTATTCAAAAAAAATAGACGAATCGTGACCATTCCCCCCCCCCCTTATCTCCGAAACTACTGAACCTAAAATTTTGAAAAAAATACAGGAATTAGTTTTCTACTTATAGATTATAGGATAACCTATAAGAAGTCCATATCTGTATATGGGAGGTAATTTTTGGGGGGAAGGGGAAAATTAAAAAAAAAAATTGAAAACTGCATCGTGTGACATATCAAATGAAAGCTCTTGTTGAGACAATCTTAAATATATTTTTTTTGTAATTTTAGAATAAATAGTTTCCAAGTTATTCAAGAAAATAGACGAAATTTGACCATTCCCCCCCTTATCTCCGAAACTACTGAACCTAATTTTTTTTTTAAATACAGAAATTAGTTTTCTACTTATAGATTATAGGAAAACCTATAAGAAGTCCATGATATTAAAATAACATGGTAAATCACTCAATATTGTGCGTACCAATTTGGGTCAGATTTAAAAAAAAAACGTGATAGGTAACGTCGTACGGAACCCTCTTCACGCGAGTCCAACTCGCACTTGGCCGGTTTTTTTTGTTGTTGCAACGGACATGGGCGGCCATTCCACAGCGTGATTTGGATGAACTCATTTTGAGTATGCCAAACCGATGTTCTTGTGTTGTTAGTGTTCGCGGTAGAAACACGGATTATTAATTGTTTAAGTTACCCAATAAAATTTTAAAGAAAACTGTTATTTCAGTCTTTTTTTCGAACTTTTGTGTTAGTGGTTCAAATGTCAAAAATCCCTTTATTAGGAAAATGGCAAATTTCTTTATTAATGCAAAGGTGACTTGGTTTATCGTTACTGTGACAAACGAAAACACTTTATTTGATGAATCCTTAAAGAAAATTATAATTAATATCAATCAGGAGAAAAGTTATTGCAAAAATATATGTTGATCCCTAGACACTTTTGATGTGTGTATGTGAGTTTAAATTGAAATTCCGAGCGTGGGGCAAGGTTTAAAAAACAGGTAAAAGCAATTCCTATAAAAATAATGGTAATGGCGTTAAGCCATTTTTGTGATGATGTTTTGTTTAGTTATCAAATCGGGATAGTGATAAACGGGATGTAGCCTTACCTTACCTGACTAGGCTACACGGTTGGTTTGCAGTCGTACTACCTACATTCAAACTGCAGTCAAAATACAGTTGAAATGCGGACTGCAGTAGAGCATCAGTGATATATTTATAAAACACAGCGATAAACTCGTGGGTCAAAGATGAATCAGAATGAATCATTTTTTTACAATCTCCGATGATTTCATGCCCAATTTCTTTTAAATAGCGAGACGGAGGTCAACAAAAATGATCTTGATCATGGTAAATGCACGCTAAGCCACATTAGGTGACGTCAAACTTATAATAAACTGTTCTGACAAACGATCATCATAATTATTTTATCTTAATTTTTGTAATGTTGTTATAATCTTTAATAATAATCTTAGATATTATTGCTTTTAAAATAAATGATATTAATCAATGAGATAATTATTCTACATCTTGGGTATTTCCAATAAGTATCTTTAATCGATTATAGAGAGATTTTACATAATTATACAAATGTAATTATTTACTGAATCTCATTTTTGTATCTTTACGAATTCATGGTAAAACACCATGAATTCGTAAAGATACAAAAATGATCTACGAGACTTAAAAATTAAACGTTGTAATTTTTATATCAATATCAAATTGAAAGTAAATAACTTCACGTCTGTAAATCTACAATCGCATAAAGGTTAGACAATACATCTTTCCGTCTTATACAGTCTTCTTCGTTTGGAGAAGACTGTATACGACGGAAAGATGTATCGTCGAGATGAGCTGTCTAATCTGTTTAAATTAGACAGCTCACCTCGACGTAGCGGCACCCGATGAGGCATCTACATCTACATGGACTCCAGAACAGCCCAGGTCTCGACAGTTCGACGGAAGACTTTCTCGTAGTTCACACATAATTATTATGCTTGGCACAGAAACTGAAATATTCCTCGGTATTTGGATTATTTGTCTTAAGATTTCGCCCCTATTCTTTTGCTCACATGAGCGAACTTTTTGCCATTAAATCAAATAAATTTTACGCAATCATAACAAAGCGTTTGTGATCGATTAAATAATATTTTGTATATGAATTGTTTGTTGTCTGAATACCCTTTTGTATAGGATATTATTAAAGTTAACAGAGAAAGATATGAATATAATTTCTTTTCGTCCAAAAGCTGAAGAGGACAACGGATCCTCTTGACAGAACATTACTCTGGCCATTGTGTTGTAAGAATTGACGTTATATCCGTCTTGGATGGTCTGACTCAACGACGACTTCTAAGTGAGGGCTCGAAACAATACTTAAAAGAAGCTCTTGACAAAGGACAACGATTCTACTAACGCCACGGTTGCATTGTCGGAAATTTCGCAAGGTATTACAGGTACCTATTGTCAAGTATTGGCACTCCACAATGTGTAGAATTATGGAAGGCAACTGCTGGCTACCTTTGTTGATACAATATGGAAGACAATTATATTTTGAAAAACTTAGTAGGTAGAAATAATAGAATCAGGCGTTACTTTGTGGAAATTCGTGACATGAAATGTTTTGAAAAATAGATGCAGGATGCAGTATCATACAGAGATTCGCACCCGAGCAGTTGTCGATTCAACAGAAACAATTAATAGAGTATACCTAGGTTTGTTTTGCCATGCAACGAAACCTATACTCGACAATTGTTAACCTTTTTCTCGCTTTTCCTGCATGTGTGCATTGCATGAGGGCGGTAAGGTGGTACATTTAAAAACTTAGCGCTTATGAGCACAGTGTATCACGTTTTTTTTAAACGTTTATTCGAATGTTTGCTACTTCCTCTCATTCATAAACATCGTGATAACGTAATAATTAAAAATAAGTCTTATAATTATAATCAAAGTACTCTAATCATTCAGTTTTGGTGGCAACATGTTATTTATTATGATAATGTCAATAATGGTGATGGATAATATGATATCTGACACTGGTTGGTCACGCACAGGCCCACATTTAATGAATAATAATCCATATCAAAACAACTTAAGGTTGACTTGTTATTTGGCGATTGAAAGTCAAAGAGGATTAATGTGATTATGTTTGGGTGATATCGCATCCGTAAGAAATGTGCCCCGCCCACGTGTCATACCTAAAATCGTCACTCTTACTTTCTATGTCTTCATAAGTTTCATACTGGGTACAAAAGAAGCCTAACTATCAATCTGGCTAGAGAGCGTTTTTTATTTATTATCCGACTACGGCGAAGCAAAAAGGAGGGTTATGATTTTGACCGGTATGTATGTATGTATGTATGTATGTATGTTCATCTGTTCCTTCATAACTTCTGAACTACTTATCACTACTTGACAAATGAGGTGTCGTTAGAAGCGTCTCAGTTGTCCGCTGGTTATAGGGTAGGTGACGTGTCACCAAATCCAATATGGCGCCCTCTAGGGGATGAAAAGTCGTAACCGAAAAAAAAAATATTTTTGCACAGTATCGACATGGGTATCAAGTTAAAGGGCTTGATGAGCACATTTGAAATATATATACATTATATAGCTTTTACTAGCTACTTTGCCTGTTTCTAACAGTGTCAACATGGGTATCAAATGAAAAGGCTTAATGAGTACATTTTAAATTCACTCGCTGCTTTGCTTATTATATCAAATAACCCCAAAATAGTGTAAATAAAAAATAAGTTAAAATAACTAAAACCCGACTACGAAAAAATCGCGCACTAAAAAGTATAAAACAAGAACAATCCGTGTCACAGAAATTTTTAATTAATAGCCGTGGTGGTATGCCACCTGCGGTTGTTTCACACAATCTTTATTGGCTAGGTGGCATACGACCACGGCTATTAATTAAAAATTTCTGTAACACGGATTGTTCTTGTTTTATACTTTTTAGTGCGCGATTTTTTTGTAGTCGGGTTTTAGTTATTTTAACTTTTTTTTTTCACTGCAGGGAACTAGGTTTTCGTGGGACCGTCTGTAAAGGTAACCTGAAAGACAAACGGTGACTGTAGGAACAAGTTGGATTTTGAGAAAGTAAAAGTCTGACAGTCCCCTCCGCTCCACTCAGCGTGGGAGGACTCTTTGATCGTTTTACCACACAAAAAAAGGAACCAAGCCTCCTTCCATGTTTTCCATAGACTTTAGATCGCTACTTTTTTTTTCTTAATGTGGCGGTGGCAATCTGAATTGGATTAACAAAGTTACCACCTAGTTTGGAACTTTCAGTAGCGTTTAAAATATACTCCAGGTAACGTGCAAGCAACAGGCAAGTAGTTCTCATAGGACTTGAAAGCTCAATAAAAATGGTCACTTCGCTCAGCAGATATAATTATACGAGTACCTTATATGCAATATACACCATCTCTTAGCTTTCAGCCTAGTCCATACCAGAATAATAATAGGTACAACAATAATGATAAGATAATTGTAAACGCACGAAATCATCACTATTATCTGATATTTTATGCAGTATATAATATAAAAGAAAATGTTGACTATGGCAATATAGCAATCGACAACGGGAGGCCGAACTTAATAAATAAAATAAATATTAAATTAATTACCTAGTTGTTTTTATTTTGCTCTTCACGAGTGTGAATATGTCTGATTGACTATACCAGTTAGCGTGTTACTTAATTATAATTAATTTAACATTGGCAACTATCGAGTATTTTAATATGAATTATAAGGCGTTATTTGCGCTCTGTCGAATAACAATAATCCTGCGATACTAAAATAGTTGTGGTCGCTCCATTTATAAGCTGATGAAGGAGAGCATTTTAGTGTATATTATTTGCATATTATTCAAACATTTTGGTCTTTACATGACAACAGAAAATAAGTTTTCATTGGTACTCGGCATTTTATTTTATTTTTGTAAATTAAGAAATACTAATAAATATATTGGATAAACCCATTTAGGTAAGTAATTAATCACGAATTATCTTAAAAACATTAAGATCTTTTAGATTGTTTTGAAACGTCATTAAACAATACTGATTTGTGAAAAATCAGTATTTTTTACGCTTATCGTACTGATATTTGTATATTTATCGTACTAGTAATTATATTTATATCAGTTAACAGTTAATTTTTAGAGATCCATTGGAAAATCACCTAAATAATATCTTATATTAAGACCAATCCCAGAACGAACATGCATGATTTAATACCAGAACGGCGCAAGCACGGAGTTCATGAAAGAAAAACAAAGAATGATGAAAATTGCTTGGCAACTTTCAAACATATGTATTTACGTACATAAAGAGAGGGAGAACAATCTAGATCTACACATATAAAAACAAAGGTCGGGTGTCTCGCGCCAGCGACAAATAAATCCAGTTATTCAAAATATCGGACAAATAGAAAGGACTGCGATATGATGGACGTAAAACAGCATAATTATGTCGAAAGTAAAGCAGTGGTACAGTTGACTTTTAAAGTTGAACTCGTAAATGCTGCCAGTAAAAATGTGCGGATAATTATTGGTACGACTATACTAACGAGCAAAAGCACTTTACTACTGAAATCAACTGATAAACATAGAGTTGATAGGGTTCCACAAACGATAGGCAAGATTTATCAATGGTATAATACATAACATGAAGAATTATCCTGAGACCAGTGAAACCTACGGAACTTGCAAACGTTGATTGGCTTTGTGAGTTATTATGAGAAAACCGATAATGAGAAATAATCAGGTAAATAAATCTTGTTTGATAAAATATACAAGAACTGTAGCATGCTATAAAATGTAGACGCTAATCTCCACAACAGTAGTGCAGGGTGTGCCATACTCAAAGATGCGTTCAGTGTTAGTGCTTGCAGCTTTGCTGGCTGCAACGGCAGCGTGGCCGACTAAAATACCGGAGCCTGGTCAGCTGGCTCTGGTTCTCGGCGAAGATGATTTTGAAGACTACCTGGATGCTTGGCTGGAGCTTGAAGAATCCAGATCAGCTAACTCATCTAATGCTGAAGCTGAACCCAGAAGCGGTAATTTTTGTTTATTAACTAATCCATTTTGGTGCCGTGCCGTGGTCTAATGCGTATACTTTTATTATTTTTCTGTATAGGCTGCTGCAGAAAAGTTTAAATGCAAAATATAACTTCTAGGTTGCACGATTAGAGTAAACGGAGACCTTGGGCAGCCTCAGCCGGTGTACCTCCGAGGAGGAAACAGGTACTTGGCCGCCAATGGAAATTCCGGTCAGATCCGTCTGAACACCGGCGAGCAAGTTGTGATCGCTTGCACCGGCTCCGGCCGGTCCATCCTGCACCCAAACATTGCAGCTACTAGAGACGTCGCTGTAAGTTCTTATAAATTATCATTATAGTAATTATATGTTAAGTTATTATTATCTCTATTAATTTATCAATTATAAAATTAAGTAATTATACCCTTATTGTAAAACTTGTGTTCTTCTCCGTAGACAGCAACGTGTGTGAACAACGATCTCGTTTCTGGTGCCGGCTGGTTGAACGGCAACGGAGCCTTCGGTCAGCTGACTTGCTCTGCCCACGCATTCCACGAGGCACAAGGAACCACCACTCGTTGTTATAATAATAATCTTGTTATTCGGTTAGTAATCATTTAATAGTTATTTGTGCAACAAGAGAGCAAAGCCGTTTTTTGCTGCGAGTGCTGATTTTGAATCCAGAGCAAGCGAAGGATTCAACGATTGAATCACGAGCGTAGCGAGTGATTCTAAAGTTGAATCCTGAGTGTGGCGAGGGATTCAAAGGCACGAGATGTAAAAAACTTTGCTCTCGTGTAACACACATAACTTTTCACTTCAGCAGCGAGAACACTTTAGGAGATAAAATAATAAACAGGAATTGATTGAAATAACTATTAACTTATTCAACGCTTTACGCCAGCCACGAAATTTTATTCCCGCTCTTTTATTTAAATTAAGGCGTGTTCGGAAATTACGTCCGTTTCAACCGCACGGCCATGGCGTTTTTTTTAAATAAAATCCATCCCAAGTTTTTGTAAAAAAATGTAAAAGTTGATACCCAAAAACCATAAATTTGTCAAAGCAATGGTTAAAAAGTTATAAGGGTTTGAACGTGGCCGCGCCATCGAAACGCGGCGAACCGCGCGGCCATGGAGATCTTTAAAACTAAGCGTCGCAGAGACCTGAAATTTTGGGAAATAGTAGATTGATTTTGTAAAAAATTTGTAAAAATATAGAAAAAAATCCTGTGTTTATATTTTAGGAGCTGTAAGGCTAAAACCTCATGGCCGCGCCATTGAAACGGTGTCAAAAACGTTATCGCCGATATCTCGCTGAAAAAACATCGCAGACGTCTGAAGTTTTTTGTAAAACACAGATTTGATTTTGTCGAAACTAGTAAAAATACAACAAAAAATCCTAGGTTTATATTTCAGGAGCTATAAGACTAAAACCTCATGGCCGCGCCATCGAAACGTTGGAAATTTTGTTTTTCGCGAATATCTCGCTGAAAAAGCATCGCAGAGGTCTGAAGTTTTTTGTAAAACCTAGATTTAAAGTTGTCAAAACTAGCAAAAATACAACAAAAAATCCTAGGTTTATATTTCAGGAGCTGTTGAACAAAATCCTCAATGCGTCTTGAATATGTCGATTAGGGTGACCACGGATTATTATTTACAGAGACTTTCCACCTTTTTTTATTAGAAATGAAATCTAAAGAATTCGGTGAACAATAAGGAGCAATAATATGGCTATTTCTTTAAAAATTGCATAAATTAGAGATTGTTCGCTTACATTAAAGTATAAACTTCTTTAACAAGTAATTATTAAATTTTAAAAAATATTGCCAAGTTTCCCTTGAAGCCTCGGCCCATAAACCTTTTTACATTTTAACAGACTTCAAAAAAAAAGGAGGAGGTTATCAATTCGACTGTTTTTTTTTATGTTTGTTACCTCGTAACTTGCGACTGGGTGAACCGATTTTCATGATTCTTTTTTTATTTGTAAGCTGGTGCTTCCCGTGTAGTCCCATTGTCATCATTTCAATATCTGATGATTGTATCCTGGAGAAAACGAGGGCAACCCTTTTTCACAAATATTATGAAGTAATTTAAGTACTTGCGTATAGCGATCATAATCTCATGTAGCTGAGCTGATGATGGAAGGTACAACTCCTTAACAGTAAGGAGGCAATATTTTTTAAAATTTAATAATTACTTGTTAAAGAAGTTTATACTTTAATGTAAGCGAAC
Organism: Agrotis exclamationis; assembly: GCA_950005045.1. Lineage (NCBI taxonomy): Eukaryota > Metazoa > Arthropoda > Insecta > Lepidoptera > Noctuidae > Agrotis > Agrotis exclamationis. The sequence goes on along the minus strand of OX465425.1, from coordinate 10,159,228 downwards.
AATCTCTAATTTATGCAATTTTTAAAGAAATAGCCATATTATTGCTCCTTATTGTTCACCGAATTCTTGAGATTTCATTTCTAATAAAAAAAGGTGGAAAGTCTCTGTAAATAATAATCCGTGGTCACCCTAATCGACATATTCAAGACGCATTGAGGATTTTGTTCAACAGCTCCTGAAATATAAACCTAGGATTTTTTGTTGTATTTTTGCTAGTTTTGACAACTTTAAATCTAGGTTTTACAAAAAACTTCAGACTTCTGCGATGCTTTTTCAGCGAGATATTCGCGAAAAACCAAATTTCCAACGTTTCGATGGCGCGGCCATGAGGTTTTAGTCTTATAGCTCCTGAAATATAAACCTAGGATTTTTTGTTGTATTTTTACTAGTTTCGACAAAATCAAATCTGTGTTTTACAAAAAACTTCAGACGTCTGCGATGTTTTTTCAGCGAGATATCGGCGATAACGTTTTTGACACCGTTTCAATGGCGCGGCCATGAGGTTTTAGCCTTACAGCTCCTAAAATATAAACACAGGATTTTTTTCTATATTTTTACAATTTTTTTACAAAATCAATCTACGATTTCCCAAAATTTCAGGTCTCTGCGACGCTTAGTTTTAAAGATCTCCATGGCCGCGCCATCGAAACGCGGCGAACCGCGCGGCCATGGAGATCTTTAAAACTAAGCGTCGCAGAGACCTGAAATTTTGGGAAATCGTAGATTGATTTTGTAAAAAATTTGTTTGTGTTCAAACCCTTATAACTTTTTAACCATTGCTTTGACAAATTTATGGTTTTTGGGAATCGACTTTTACATTTTTTTACAAAAACTTGGGATGGTTTTTATTTAAAAAAAACGTCATGGCTGCGTGGTTGAAACGGACGTCGGAAATTATGGCACCCATGATATTTTATTATTCAAAATATTTACGTAACATTATTGAAACTAGAAATAAATATTTACAGGTAAAATATCAGTTTTATTTGCAGTAAATACTTATTTTCGTTCAAATATTACGTATACATATAAGTTAAAAATTCAATAAACTACACTAAGACAATTATCTTTTTGCAAAATTTCTTTAGTTAGTACAAACCAGTACAAACCGAGCGTGTTTGTCTTTGAGATCGAATTCAAAATCGGAATTTCGAAAGGGCTGGTCTTTGTCCCTCTCTCTTTCTAATAGCGCGAAAGAGATGGAGTGTAAATTTTATGTTTCGAATTGTATGATTAATACAAGGCTGAATAAGATATTCGCGGCTTTCTGAAAACAAAAATTAAAAAGTTACTTTGTCTCACTCAGTGAGCAAAATCGCATTTTGCTCACTGATTTCAGGCAGCAAAACCTACATGTTTGAGCTACTGAAGTGAAAAGGTTTTTTTTTATAAAATTCTGTCTGGAAAGTTTTTTGGTTTCTCGTATCAAAACTAACTGCAATGTTTTTTCAGAGTGGGCTTCATTGTGAACAATGTTTTCTACCCTCTTTACTGGTCTTGTTTCGATCAGAACCGTATGGAAGTTCTGTATGTGTGGTATGATCAAAATCCCGAAAATGCCGTTCACCAAAGTGGCGTAGACAGACCTAGTTGGCTTGGTAAGTAATTTTATGAAATATTTTTAACGTACAAATGAAAATTTAAGACTAATTATACGAATAAGATATAAATTGGATCCATTTATGGAATTATCAAATCAAATATTTTATCAAAACAAAAACTGACCTGCTTGGCTCTGAAAGTCTCATTGTAAAATGAAAAAATCTTTAAATATTTTTTGGTTTTAGCTGGAAGCTTCTTCCCTGGAGTTGCCGTCAATACTATGTACACCCAAGTTAATCAAAAGGCCGTCGTTACCCAATATGTCGGAGCCGCATTAGCCGACAAATATATCACTACCCACCAGTTCATGGCTCGTGGACACCTTGCTGCTAAGAGTGACTTCGTCTTTGCAACGGGTCAACGTGCTACATTCTACTTTATCAATGCTGCTCCTCAGTTCCAACCCTTTAACGCTGGTAACTGGAACTGGCTGGAACAGGTTAGCTTTTTGCAGATAATTTACCGTAGTAAATCAGTCGTTCCATGTAACATACTGATATTGAGATGCATCCAACTGATATTCAACAACCCCAGCACAGTTGGGAAAGGGCTAGCCAGATGATAGTAGCATTTCACTGGTTATTGTAACGATACAAAAATTTTAGTCAATTATAAATTTCCTTTTGGATGCAGGAGTTTTTATAACATCTATTTGTATCATTGCAGAACCTTCGTGCCCGCATTGGCGCTGCTGGCTACAACACTGTCATCTACACTGGTACCTTCGGCGTCACACAGTTGCGTGATCAGAACAATCGCCTTGTTGACATCTATCTAGTACCGGAGCGCAACCAGATCCCAGTTCCACTTTACTTCTATAAGGTAAAAATCACACTCTGGAACTGTAATCGTTAAAAGGCTTACTGTTATTAGAACGAGGTCGCGATGGGCTATTTAATAGCAATGTCTGCTGCAGGAATAATGGCCGTTAGAACATTAAGAGTCGGTGAAAGGCTGCGTTGAGCAGTTGATTTATGAATGTATACAGCACATCAACCTACAGACACGCGGCGAGAATTTACGGCGAGATCTCTCAGATATGTCTAGTAAAGTAAAAGAGACGTACAGAAACCGCTTTCACATTCACGCTTCTCGCCATTAGTCCGTGAAAGCGAAAGGAACTGTCAAAATCGTACTGACTAAAATCCACGGTGTTTTTTAAATAGCCCTTTATGTTTCAGAGTTACGGTTACATGTTAAGACAATCCCGCGACCCCGGCAGGCTCTAAATTCTACCCTTAAAGATTATGTGCTTGATTGTTCTTGTACCTTAAACAATGATATGTTTATTTGTCAGGTGGTGTACGATGCATCTCGCCGCATGGGCACGGCGTTCGTGAGCATCAACAATCCTCACTACACACAAGCGGAGGTCCAAGCCTTAACATTCTGCACAGACCGCTGTCGCAACAACAGTGCGTTCAACTGGCTCAACTGGCAACCAGACCGCATTGACATCGGATACAGTTTCTGTTGTACAGTTGATGACTTCAGGAGAACTGTTCCTCATCTTCCAGCCTTCACTACCAACGGTCTTCTTGCATAAGTTTTGATGACGTCGCAAGCTGATTTAATAAAATACCTAACTAATTTATTTCGCGTTTTCTTTTCTTGTTTTCCATTTTTTTTAAGATTTCAAACTAACGAAGTTTTGGTCACTAACATTTTTTTTAGAAACGGAATATTTACGGTATCTTTTCGAAAAGATACCGTAAAAATTCGAACCGGGAGCAGGAATTGAACCTATGACCTCCCGATTCAAAACTAATAATATAGACATGGTAAATATCCCGTTTCAAGTTGAGTCGAGCGACCGTCTATAAAAGACGCCGTGGCCTTAGAACGCAAAAGGCAACTGAAGTTACAAGGTGGAATATAGTCAGTTAGAGGCTAACGAAGAGCAGTGGTGGCCCAGTGTTATCGACCCCGACTTACGTGTTGTCGGGTCGAAGTACGTGAGTTCGAACCCAGCCAGGCGCATTACTTTGTGTTATTTCATCACCTCTGCTCTCAAAACGGTGAAGGAAAACATCATGAGGACACTGGTAAGTCCTAGAACCAAAAATTCGAAGATATGTGACATCTACCAACCCGCACTGAGCCCACGTGGTGGATTATGGCCCACTCCCTCTCACGGAGAAGAGGCCTGTGTCCCAGAAGTGGGAACATTATAGACTGATGATGATGATGAAGAGGCGTAACGTCACACGTCACATAGAAGCACACAGGTATAACCCTGTCTTAGGGTCGTTCCCAAAGGTCCACGATTCTTTTGTTCTCTGTTTCCCAATGACATGACAAATTATAATATTGTTTTGAATTTGCCTACATGAGTTCCCAACGGGTCCATGAGATTTATAAAAAGTACAGTCAGTTAGAACGATTTCATATAAGAGAAAGAAAAATGTTCAGAGTTGTCTTTTCGACTGGATTAAATGCTTGTGATAAAAACTAATGAAATGAGAATGGTCTCTTAATAATTACACCAGCTTCTATTAAGTGATATTTTATAAAAGTACTAGGCTTACATGAGTTCAAACAGGGTGGTTTGTTTTTAAATATATTTATTCTAGGAAGGTTTACTGAAAAGCTTACCAGCAAAAGTACTAGGGTATCATAAGTTCAAGGAGGTATGTATTTGATTGAACACCTACACTAGACCGGTCTTGATCTTTTACTTTATGACTATTAACAATTATTAAATACTTATAACATAAAATAAAAACCACCTTGAACTTATGCCAGCCTAGTTCTTTTGCTGGTTAGATGTTACTATTTCAGTTTTTAAGCTTATAACCAAGCTTTTGTTGTTGACTGTACTAAACATTCTCATGGACCCGTTGGGAACAAAAATTTTAATATTTTTAAATGTCGTGGACCCGTTGGGAACAAATGTATGAACGTAAAATTTTTGAGAACAATAGACTCATGGACCTGTTGAGAACGACCCATGTCTTATCTTATTAAATATTTGTATATCATGTAGGAAATCAGTGTACAGTGATTAATGAATCACAAATAAAAATAACTTACACGTAACAAAAATAATTGTTTGATTTTCATTATTTTCAATCTTTCTGTGTATGCAATTTTTGCGCATGTAAAGCAATTTTCAGCGTTTCTATGTATGCAATATATAAAAAAAAACCTAGTCCAATCCAAACAGGCTTTTCTCTATCCCAACCACAAAATCAAATAAAATAAGGAAAAATATGAAAATATATAAAAACTAGCTGACCCGGCAAATGTTGTATTGCCATTTAAATAATTTAAAAAAAATTTTGGGGTGGACTACCCCTAACATTTAGGAGGATGAAAAATAGATGTTGCCCGATTCTCATAGATACCGGATAAGCACAAAAAATTTCATCAAAATCGGTCAAGCCGTTTCGGAGGAGTATGGCATCGAAAACTGTGACACGAGAATTTTATATATTAGAGATTGTGCATACGAATACAAAAATATTGTTGAATTAACTGTTTCAAGCGGTTCAAGTAATTCGAAAATGATTCCCCGGGAACATAACACAGGGATAAAACTAGCATAATGTCTACGTTATAAAATATCTGTTATTGTTTGTTTATGACGATGACATCACTATCAGAGAAAGGACCGGAGTAGAAGCATTTTATTTTGAATTTTTTTGATTTTTCATTGGACTTTATTTTTTAAGTAATTGTCTGAAATAGAATCTAATTTCGAAGACTTCGAAGTGGTTTTTTTGGAGGTAGGTAAAAACAATGGTACGCCACATGGATCCTTACGTATTTCTTCCTCGCTTCGTCTACGTTTATTCACCCTGGTCATACAGACACAACAGTTACGAGAAATGGACACGAATATTTTAATAACAATAAATACAAGTTCATACCTAAACTTGTAAATCTAAAGATATTTTTGGCAAAAACGATAAAAAAATAATCGGTTAAGCCTTGTGTGATAAACTGACAATACGGACTAAGATAGATAGATAATAATTAGTAATTGAACAAAGATTGGTATAAAACTGTAGACAATCATTTCATTAAATCAGTAGTGCAGGGTGTGCCATCTTCAAAGATGCGTTCAGTGTTAGTGCTTGCAGCTCTGCTGGCTGCAGCGGCAGCGTGGCCGACTAAAATACCGGAGCCTGGACAGCTGGCTCTGGTTCTCGGCGAAGAAGAATTTGAGGACTATCTGGATTCCTGGCTAGCACATGAATACAACTTGGCTAATTCGTCTAACATTGAAGCTAATCCTAGGAGCGGTAAATATTTTTGTGATTTGGATTAACCAAATTATCAGATTTAACGCACTATTCGTCGCATTACTGTTCCGAAATACGTGACTACACATTATTTTCAGGTTGTACGTTTAGAGTAAATGGAGATCTTGGTCAACCACAACCGGTATACCTCCGTGGCAACAGGTACTTGGCTGCCAATGGCAATTCCGGTCAGATCAGACTGAACACCGGAGAGCAAGTCGTGATCGCATGCACCGGTTCCGGACGATCCATCCGACACCCGAATATCGCAGCCACACGAGATGTAGCCGTGAGTTTCACTACAAAAAATTAGTTTAGTAACAACACTTAATTTTCAAAAATCTTCTTAAAGAAATGTGCATCGCATTTGGCGCTTAATAAAATTATTTGTTGTTGACGTATAATATGAAATCCAATTAAATAGATAGGTACTGCTCATAATTCTGTTTTCATATGATTGTGTTTTTCTCTAAAGACTGCAACATGTGTGAACAACAATCTGGTTTCTGGTTCCGGCTGGTTGAATGGCAATGGAGCCTTCGGTCAGCTGACTTGCTCTACCCACTCGCACCACGAAGCTCAAGCAACCAACACTCGTTGCTGGAATAATAACATCGTTATCCGGTGAGTATTTACTTTTACAACTTGAACTCTCTGCGTCGGACCCAAAGTCTGACCAAATGCTTGTCAATTTTTAAAGGTGCTGATAAACTTGAGCATTCAGTAGTAATAAGCTTTCTTACAAATGTTACATTGCAGAAAAACAAAAGAGAGCGTTTTAGAGATGAGCGTTCTGGCTTCGATCAATAATAGCTCCGTTCTGGCGAGCTTTTTTGTCGAGCCGACGGTCAAGTCTGACTAATCCATTGAAAAAAAAATGAATGACAACCATTGACTAGAACGTTCGCTAGGAATATCGTGAAGTGTTCGTGGCGATGCTTGGTTCTATGATTGGCTCTATTTGTTGTTCAATTCGTCAAAATTTAAAACAGTGAATGCTCGACGTTCTGTTCCAAGTGAATGCTTAAGTATATCAGCACCTTCAGATTACTTGATTTAAACACATATTAGTAAGACCTCTTTATTTGCAGTGTGGGCTTCATCGTGAACAATGTTTTCCACCCTCTGTACTGGTCTTGCTTCAACCAGGCCCGTATGGAAGTTATATACGTCTGGTATGACCAAACTCCCGCAAATGCAGTCCATCAAACTGGTGTCGACAGACCCAGTTGGCTGGGTAATTATTATTATAATATTTCTTTACGCACTTTTGTAGCGGGCATAATTTAATCAAGCAAAAAGTAAGGGAGCCATTTCACCAGTGGAGGAACTAAAGTGTCTTAGATCGCGCAACCAAACATATTCACGAATTTAAAAGATAGAAAATTCTTTTTTTTTGGTTTGGTAAGATCTTGACAAAATAACTTGTAAACCTAATCTGATTTCTCATTTATACATAGCTGGAAGCTTCTTCCCTGGAGTCAACGTCAATACGATGTACACACAAGCTAACCAGAAGACGGTCGTCACCCAATATGTCGGAGCTTCCTTAGCTGACAGATACATCACAAACCACCAGTTCATGGCTCGAGGCCACCTTACTGCTAAGAGTGACTATGTTTTCGCAACGGGCCAACGTGCTACATTCTACTTTATCAATGCTGCTCCTCAGTGGCAGCCCTTCAACGCTGGTAACTGGAACACCTTGGAACAGGTATATAAGTTCTACGCTGAAATTGTGTCATCACATTTCATCTTTTTTTTTTAATAAGCTTTGCCTCACACTAGGAATTTCTCCTGTATCGTGGGTACGTTTACAAACATAGAAACTTAACAAACAAACACACAGACGCGGAACAACTACTTGTAGATCATGCAAATATTTGTTACGTGCGGGGATCGAACCCACAACACGTAGCGCAGCAGTCGATCTATCAGCCACTACGCAAACGTGCCGTCTCTTACTTCTTCTTACGAATATTATAAATGCGAGAACTTGTGAGGATGGATGGATTGATGTATGGATGCTTGTTACTGTTTGACGCAAAAACTTACTTGACGGATTTGGATGAAATTTGGTACAAAGGTAGTTTGAAACCTGGATTAGCATTTAGGATAGTTTTTTTTCCCGACTTTGTGTTCCCGTGGGATATTTTTTGGGTTGTAGCGGGCAGCTAGTATTTAGTATTATTAAGTACAATTTTAAAAATCCATTTATACAATTACAGCAACTTCGAGCTCGAATCGGCGCTGCTGGATACAACACCGTCATTTACACTGGAACTTTTGGTGTAACACAATTGCGTGATCAGAACAATCGCTTCGTGGACATTTACCTGGTACCGCAGCGCAACCAGATACCAGTTCCAGAATACTTCTACAAGGTAAATGACAAACTTTATATTTTGCTGATTGAGAAAGAGTGTTCATGGAGTTTCTTACCCATTCGTCTCCATAGAGGATCTACTCTCTCCGTATCTCTCTCTCTTTGGAAGGGGCGCCGGGCACCTACAGTATTTTCACAGTTCATGTGTTTGTGACTAGGACTGTAGCATCATAAGTACTTTTGTGTCTTTTGATTAAGAGATAGTAATTGGCCTTCTTGAAATAAAGATTTTGTTTTTTAATTTTAATGCAGTACCTACTTTACTCTCAATTAACTGGGATAAGGGTAGGCGAATGATGAACGTGATGATATTTCGCAATAAATGATTTTAAACCTATAAATTTTATTTTCAGGTGGTTTACGATGCATCTCGTCGTATCGGTACAGCGTTCATCAGTATCAATAACCCGCACTATACGTTGGCGGAGGCACGAGCTCGTCAGTTCTGCACAGACCGCTGTCGCAACAACAGCGCGTTCAACTGGCTTAGGTGGCAACCTGACCGCGTCGACATCGGATACAGCTTCTGCTGCACAGTCGACGACTTCAGAAGAACTGTTCCTCATCTACCTTCCTTCTCAACGAATGGTCTACTTGCTTAAGCGTTTGGGAGCACAGATATCTTAGATGTTGTCTGCTGGACAATTTCAAATACATTATTAAAACAATATTTTGTTTTTTTACTGCCTTTAATATTAGCATATCATTTAACAACAGCCTTTAATTAACAGTCATTTTGAAATATTTGAATAAAGTGACATATCAAATACTTTGGATATGACTTTCAATATGTTTGAAAGTCTTGGGCTCAAAAGAATGATTTGTTTGGAGACAGAGTGAAACATTAAGTTGTTAACAATTTACAAACATCACTAAAATTATTATAAAACGAAATAATATTCTCTTATGGAATACTAGTGTCCCGTCCCAGCTTCGCACGGGTATAGTTCGAACAAAGCCTAAACATTTGGTTTGCTTGGATAGATGAGCCCGTTCTTGAGTTATAACATTACAACGAAAAGTGGCATTGGTTTTTATTTAATAGATTCGAATATTCGTACAGCGCAGTTAACTATTCTTCATTGTACTCTACCAAAGATTGAAAGATGAATCGTAAAATCCATTTTAACAACCGTGTAGGTTATTTAATTTATTTATGGCGCAGTTTCAATGGCCGTTAATTCGTTCGGTATACAGCATAAGGGGACTGGACAACCAATGAAAGTCACAAGTCGTTACACCGTCTGCGGTGGTTCCCCACTTGCTTTATACCGATCGTGTTATCGACCAATGAAATTCATTGGTCGATATACAGCATGCGGGTCACGGAACATGGAGGTTTTCCTACACCCCGCATGCGGGCTATCGACTAATAAAAACGGTACCCCGAATGCGGGCCCTGTGGCATGCGTTCCAGATATTCTCGCACCCCACATGCGGGCCCTATCAACTAATGAAAACGGTCCCTCGAATGCGGCTCCTGTGGCATGCGTTACAGCAATCTCCCGCATCCCGCATGCGGGCCCTAACAACTAATGAAAATGCGCCAAAAGGTTGGTTGGTTATGTAGGTTAGTAAGGTTAGTTGTTATGTAGGTTGTTTTTGTATAGATTTTATTATCCTTTATGAAAATATGTTATTGTTGTGGTTTTATTCAGTGACACATTCAATATCTATTGTAAATATAACTTTAGGAATTAATAAGGCAAATTACCACGTATTTTCCCTAAAAACTACAATTAGTTTCATTATATTACCTACATAAATATAGGTACAATTAATTCATCCAAGTAGGTGGCACACTGAGCTATTGATTGAAGAATTAGGTAACAGGAACTTATCAAGGTATGTGATAAAACTAGAGCAAACACAGCTGAGAGCATGCACAATCTGTACTGGACGAATTTTTCACCTCTTTATGGCGCATTCTCAGGAGACACCGATTTGTCGACAACAGCAGGTGTATACGGTATGGTTTTTAAGATCACGGGCGTACAGAATGGGTACTCCGTCCGCCCACTAAGTGAAACTGATCTCAGAGAAGACGGTAGCACAGTGGTTACATGGTACTGTGCACAGGGAAGACACCTTCAGTCTTCTCAAGGATGTGCCTTAACAGGCAAGCACAGGAGGGTTCTGACGTTGGTTTTATAAAAGGTCCCGGTTTCCTTCTCCATGTGTTGATGGTGATCACAGGAGTGGTTTTAGTGAGGTACGAATTCCATCTTCCCCTGTCTTTGTCCCATAGACTGGGCGCCTTTTGAAGGTTTTCCCCTCGAAAATTAAAAAGGTATACTTGGCTAATGATTTGAGGGTGTTGTCGATGAGGACAGGGGTTGGGTTGATCTAGGAGGAGGCCTATCCTCCTACCAGTTTACGAATTGTAGGAAAATTTAGCTTCCAATGGACAACACGTCGCCGACGATGTTAGGTAAACGTTTACAAATAGCGCTCGGTATGTCGTCAACCTCAGTCAGCAGGACATGGTGTACCTAATATGTTATTGTCGTACTATAAAACAAAGAAACATTTGATACAACTTCACTCGTGCATCGGGCTCTATTTACGAAACATGAAAACAATATAAAAGATATTTTTGAAATATATAAATACATTATAAAATAACATATTCGCATACAAGGGAGTATTATAAAATAGTAAATGAAGACGGTTATTCAGCAGAGTATTCCTGTTCTATATCCAAAAATGCGTTCAGTATTGGTGCTGGCTATTCTGATAGCTTCGACTGTGGGTCAACCAGGTAAAAAAAGAAGAGTTGATGAACTCCTTGACCCCATACACATGGTTTACGAACTCGACGAAGAACAATTTGAGGACTACCTCGATAAATGGATAGAGCAAGAACAATCGCGCTTGCCTGATCAACCACCCAGCAGTGGAGGTAAACTTTTTAACAAGCTTGTACTATATACTTCACAATATTGTAAGTTCACTTTACAATTTCATTTAACGAAATCCTACAGTTGTTTGAAGTAGCTTTGGTTCTACAAATGAAAGCCGACATGTTGGCGGATCGGCTGTGGGCTAAGTTGGCGGCTTCAAATCATTGACGAAAAACAACTTGAATTTGAGCTTGGCTATGTCGCCTAGTAATTGTGGACGTAAGCAAGTCACCGACCACCAACAACCAGCCAAAATGTCGGCGCTTTGACGAATCGGGCTTATTATGAGCTTTTAACCTGACTTCAAAAGGGGAAGAGGTTCCAATTGAGTTGTTTTTTATTAATTGTGTGTTTGGACATAAAAAGGTTTATCGATAAGATTTCGTAAAGATCTCGTAATGTGTTTCTGGGATACCTGAGATACTTGAGATTCTGAGAGACGAAGGAATTCTTTAACAAACGATTGGTACCAAATCTTCCACCGTTGCTGCAATCGCTTGATAATATTATAGGTAAATAAAATACATCCGACTACCTGAAAAACCAGTGAAGTGTAAAACAGTTTTCACTTCGGAAATGACTGACAAAAAAGTGAATCAAATACTTTTGTGACCTTTGTTTGTTAGGAAGCTGACCAACATTATACTTCACGAGACATATCAGGTTTGTCTTTATTTCGCTACCGATTTTAACTAAAAACTAAATTTTGCATTCAGGTTGCTCGTTCAAAATAAATAAAGACCTTGGGCAGCCTCAACCGGTGTACATCCGCAACGACAAGTTCTTGGCTGCCTCCGGTAACACCGGCCAGATCTGGCTAAAAAAGGGAGAACAAATCACGGTCGCGTGCACCGGCTCCGGAGTCCTCCGCTACCCGAAAGTCTCTAAAGATCGACATGTCGCAGTGAGTACCTCTTATGCTAAAACAAGAATGAATTTTCTGACGATCCGTTTTATTGAATCTACAGGGCTCCCACAAATATATTTTTTTCACTTAAAATTTCACACTAAGTAGTTTTTAAAGCATTAATTACACTTCAAATAGTAGGAAAGTTGTCATGGTACAATGATAGAAAACCCGCGAGCCGCATCCTGCATGCGCTGCAGTGCAGGGAGCGTGTCGCGGGTTTCCCGCATGGCACAAATATTCCTATGGCCAACGATAGTTTTTCCGGGTCGGATTGATTGTGAATGTGATTTTAAACATTAACCCCCTTACTTATAAAAACTTGTGTTGCTTAGCTACCGATTAAATATCACCTGTCCTTGTCATTTCTATTTTAATGAATAGAGATGGCAAGTGACTTAAGAGCTATTTAAGATAAGTAACGTCTAATCAACGTTTATAAGTAAGGGGGTTATTTGACAATTTGTAACTAAAAGTTTACATTTAAAAACATAATAACATTTAAAAACGTAATTATATTTCTGCAGACAGCGAAGTGTGAAAGCAAAAATCTCGTCTCTGGTGCCGGCTGGTTGACCGGTAACGTAGAATTCGGCAAGCTTACTTGTTCGGCACACGCGACACCCACGCTTCTAAAAATGGGCAAAAAATGCTTTACAAATATCCCCGTAATTGAGTAAGTCCTTTTTTAATATACTTTACTTCATCCCAAAGAACAGCCAAAAATGTTTACAGTACTTGAGGCCTTATCACGATAGCGTACTTAAGTATTATGGCGGTATTTGTATGGAAAACTGAGATGGAAAATTAAAAAGCGCCTCTAGTATACGAACGAGGAACTATTTTTTTCAAAATAACGTCAAACTCTCAGTTTATTTTCCATCACATAAAATTGAAAACTCGTGATTAGGCTTTAGAAATGTGTATCTCAATCGATTGAACTGTTAACTTTGTCAATGACCCCAATTGACATCCTGATTGTGACACAAACCGCTGTCACGCCATGGAAAGGACAATGACTTTTACAAGTTACCACTGCTATTGTCTTTGCACAATGTGGAATATTGTGAGTACGCAATTTCTTTGTGTTACTAGTCCACATTTACAATTTTTGCCGATCAAATAAAAACCACCAGTAACACTGCACGACCTGGGAATCGAATCCGGGACCTGCGACCACTGGATCGACGACGCCAAATTAAGTCGTGTCGTTATCAACATTTTCATTGTTTATTTGCAGGGTAGGCTTTGATGTCAATAAATTCTACCCGGTGTACTATTCTTGCTTCGACGAGAAGCGTATGGAAGCTCTGTACGTTATGTATGCCCAGGGTCCCGAGCATGCTGTTCATCAAACCCGAGTTACCAGACCTACATGGCAAGGTAATTAAAGATTAAATTGATATTTTCCGAGGCAACATTTCAATAAGGAATGACTGCTGCCATCTCTCTCGCTATAAGATATTTACAGCAATATTTCAGTTTTAAGATTTGCCCTAAAAAATGTTGCTCAAACGGGAATACCTGTATTTTTCTTGTTTCGGTGGCCTGTACGTGTATGGTTAATTGTTCATTAGCTATGTCTAGATATAAGGTATTATAAAAATTAAACTTAACAGGTAAGACATTTTTTTAACCTACAATAAATCAACTAGAGTCTAGACAATCTGTCTTAATCATCGAAAATCTAAAATTCTCCTTCTTCTTCTTCCTGCCCTTATCCCATTCTATTTGGGGTCGGCGCAACACGTTTTCTTCTTCCATTCTCCCCTATCAGACGTCACAGCATCATTTACTCCTTTTTCTTTCATATCATTCCTTAGACAATCCATCTATCTTTTCTTTGGCCTTCCTCTTCCTCTCCATCCATCAACATTCATGCTCATAAAATCTAAAGTTCTCCTATGGGTTACTAAAACTTTTCGATTTCGTTCAAAATAATCGTCAATGCTGTTTCATTAGTCAACTAGCTTTCCATGTATGTTTTTTATTTGTAACCAATTAGGTATGAGGTAAACAATAACGGTCTATAGCATCAACTCTTATAAGTATACGTCACTGTTGAGAATACCTAGTATTAAGAAGTTGACTATATCTTTTTTTCGTAATATAATAATCGTCATGTATGTCGATGATTTTGTAATAATTGATTTCGTTTAATTATACTAACATTTTTAGCTGGAACATTCTACCCCGGAGTTGAACCATCTAACTTATACACCCAAGCTTACCAGAAGGACCTGTTCATCAGTTATTTTGGACCCGATATAGCTAAAAAATATATCACCAAGACCAAACAACGGTTCTTCGCTCGTGGTCACCTTGCTGCTAAGAGTGACTTTGTTTTCGCTACCGCTCAACGCTCTACGCACTACTACATCAATGCTGCTCCTCAGTGGCAGTGCATCAATGCTGGTAATTGGAACAGACTGGAACAGGTAAATTAACAGCTACTATAAGTAAACATAAACCGCAATCATTTATAATATACATAGATTTGCCTATTTAAGGGCCAATTGCTTGATCAATACTTAAACTAACAATTGGTACAATCCCATATATTTTTTGAAAAAAATAAATAGGATATAATATATGTATAATAGTTAGTAGCCAAGGGCTGAAAGGCATCAATTGCAGCTCGAGATATTTAGACGCGCGAGGGCGCCTATAGTTCGAGGGTGCTATTGATGCTTACACCCGAGCTAACTACTCGGCTTTACATCTCGATTGTGAGGTAAGTAGAAAAAAACCGGCATTACAAGAATAAAACATTTTATTAGTTAAAATTTGTAGTGAAATGAGAACATAAAAGTTTTCTATTCCCGCCTTTTTCATCTTTTTTTTTTCAAGAACGAAATTAAGCTTCGCCGTTCGATATTTAAGATTGATGACTATTATACTCATACGAAGACAAGGCTGAATAGCGAAGCGACCTCTTTTGTCATTGCCTCATTGGGCTAAATGCATGATGTCTATTACCAGTATGATGGTTAATGTACGCAAACTTTTTGAAAGAGTGAAGAATTTTTTTTAATTACTTACCGCCCTAGGGCTTTTCTAGCTACATTATTACCCTAGAGCGCTAATTGGTTACCTACAAGCCCCATTTGGGGGAAATAAGGACCTACTTACCGAATATGAGAGATGTAAAATAGTTTAACTGCTGATCGGCCATTCGCATTTAGTCTCTTTGTTGGAGCGGACCTTTTACTTTTCTTTAACGTGGTGAAATAATCAAATGAGTCTTCCCACCCAGGGCGGGACGGGAGGGACTGTCAGACTGGAGCAGACCCTGCGCTATAAGATGAAAACCAATTGCTGTTAATATTAGTTCTTTCTGGAAATCTGAATGTAGAATAGCTTTTATCTGAAACTCTTCTTATGTTAAACGATCTCTCACTATATTTCTTTTAATCTTATGTAACTATTGCAGAAGCTGCGTGCGCGCATCGCCGCTGTTGGCTCCAACACGCACATCTATACTGGTACCTTTGGCGTTCTGCAGCTGTATAATCGCTCCAATGACTTAGTTGACATTTATCTAGGGCAGGGCAATAAGGTTCCAGTTCCACTTTATTTCTACAAGGTAAAATAAAGTGTAAAATTTCTATACATCTAAACTAATACTTATTATAAAGATGAAGACTGTGTGTTTGGTTGAGCGTGCTAATCTCAGGAACTACTGGTTCGAATTGAAAAGTTATTTTTGCGTTGGATAGTCTATTTATAGTGAAGCTAGAGGCTATTTAACGCCACGTTACAACCAATAAGTACTGCATTTTTTAAATAATCTGTTGTGTCTTTTATTGGTAGGTAATTGATGTTTTAAGGCGCGGTCTTATCTCAATATTCCCAAAAATTGGTTTCTTAGAACGTCGAGTATGACGTAATGTAATAAAAATAAGCAACGCGAAAAATACAGTGAACAGAGAAGGGTATAAAGAAGACTTTAAACCGAACAGAATAATAAATAAGAGTTTGATATTCCCAATAAAAATTGGGAAGTTGTAGCACAAAAATAAACTTTGACGTCGAAGATCTCTGTATTTCTAGCGATAACAACAGTTTTTTTTTAAGAATTTAGTAGGTTTTCCATTTTTTTTAAACTTTAACCAAACCATTTTTTAATTTTATGTCTATATTTTAAATAATCTAAAGAAAAGCAGTAAAATAAAAAAGCAGTAAATGTCATTTTTTCAATTTTCAATCTTATTGATGCTCCATAGTGGTGACAATAGTTTACGCGGTCATAAGCGATTAAAATCGTAGTCAGTCCGCGTCTTAAGGTAGTTTATCGCCTCACGCCTCCCTCTGTTATGTTAAATATGACTACCTGAACATTTCAGCAGGTCTAAAACGGCCACGTTGAGCGATATTCCTAATGATTCACTTTATAAATTTCCAGCAACGTCATTGGCTATTCTTATTTTGTTCTCAGGTCGTGCATGATCCTGTTAAAAAAAACGGGACGGCGTTCATTACTATCAACAATCCTTACATTACGCGTGGCGAGGCGATCGCTTTCGCTCATCAGTTCTGTGATTGCCACTGTCGGACACGCAGCGATGATTTCGCCTGGCTTAATTGGGATCCCGACAACACAGAAATCGGATACAGCTTCTGTTGCACAGTCGAAGAGTTTAGGAAGAAAATCCCGCATCTACCCCTCTTTACAACCACTGGTCTCTTTGCATGATCAGTTATTTTTGGATATCATGATAATCATGGAAAATACATACAATCGCGATCAAAAGTATAGAACCACTTACTTGGAATTGACCCGGGCTAATAGTTCCTTAAATAATGGCGTGATTTGAATATAGCAATTTAAAGTTAACAGTTAATCATTTAAATTGGTACCTTTGTTTTAATTCTTAACTAATTTTAAAGTATTCAAGATCGCGCGGAATCGGAGTAAGTGATTCCATAATTATAATCGCGAATGTATAACTTAAAATATTAATCAGCACACTATTTTAGTTTTGTCTCCTTTATTTTTATAAACCACTTTTTTCTTATATCAATAAACTATTTTCGATACTTGTATATATTTTTCTTTTGTTTTTGGCTAGATACCTAAGTAAGAGTTGATAAGAAGGTGATTTGTTTAACTAAGTACTGTAACGTGGGCATGCGATCGGCGAGTAATGAGCGACTCGCTGTCCGACCATGGACCATGCCTGGGTCGACGCCGCGTTGTGTTCTACGTGGGCCTTAAAGAGTGTCAGCATAATGACGGACCCCGCTCTAAACGGCCACCCCTTTAGAGGGCCAAAGTTTGCCGGGGTCCCGGGACTAAAGCTGGATATCAATTTGTCTGACGTGTCGTGTTGTGACGCATCAGAACAGGACGATTTCATACATTTAGTATGGCTCATCACAACACATCGCGACACACACATGTAAATTTCACCATAAGAAATGTATGAAACCGATACCGTTCTGATGCTTCACAACACAACACGTCAGACAAATATAAACCCAGCTTAATCAAATTACCGTGACTCTGGAACGTAAAGGTCTATTGAAGGAGACCGTGAATTTTAGTCAGTACGAGTCTGACAGTCCCTCCCGCTCTGCCCTGGGTGGGAGGACTCATTTGATGATTTTACCACACTAAAAAAAAAATAAGTACTGTAACTCACATTGTACATCTCCATCTTAAAACTCTAACAGCTCATCAAGTACTGGGTACAGTCGTCTTAGAACGCCTTAGTATAGCATGGATTTAATCTATTATTTTAATTGATAAAAAAATGTATCAAAGAAAAAATCGAAATTCTAATCACATACAATACAATATCGGCATAAATAATTGCCGCAGTTAAAGGAGTCAGGCTGTAGTAATACATGTTTGAAATATGTTTGTCAGGGAAGATATATTTACTACGTGTAAACGACAGTTGTATAGCAGGTATACGCGCGTTTTACTCGATGTTCACAGATAGTGAGCCTTATCTAATAACTGGCCCATGAACCTGCTGAAATAAAAACGCAGTAAACTTGAATATTGTACGTGATATTGTGCGCATAAAAGTAGAAAAAAGTTTAAGGAAAAGACGTGAAAACGAGAATTTGAATGTCAAAGCTGCCTATAAAATAAATAAGTATCATAAAGGTATATCTATGTACAGGAGACGTATTTTTCATTTAATATTTCAGTTTGGTTTTCGCATTCCTTTATATCACTTATAGTAATAATAATATCGTTTTCCAAGTACCTAACTGAACTGGCATAATAAATAAAATACCTGAACTAAGAAACAACAAACTTCATAAACATATGTACATATTCAGCGTCTAAGACTTAATGGCTCTAAGAAAGTTGTTTAAATCCCTAACTGATACAACTTCGTTGGCATGTAAACTTGAGAACTTCTCTACGCTTGAATTATAAATAGACTCTTAAGTGTTAGTACGGTGCAAGGCGCAGGTCCAATAAAAAAGGTTTTATTGCTTCTGAATAGTCACGGAGATGTAAATTAGTAAGGAAAAAGGCTTTAAGCTTTGCCCCAAAGGATCTCGAATTACCTAAGGCTGTTGAATGCATTTACATAAGCGAATAAACAGAGATGTGTAGAATGAATATACCTATTCGATTTCAGGTTTGAGCCATTGGTCCCATTGCCAACTTATGGGCCAACTTGATTCGTAATGTGAGAATATAAATATGTACATTTTCTACAGATGCGTGTTTTTTTTTTAATATTTGGATCTTACCTTTACTAATATTATAAAAAAGGTGCCTAAAGTTGGTTTGTTTTTTTTTTTTGGGTTATAAATTAAGTTTATATCACACATTTTAGCTGAGTTATAACAATTGATCTCCAACAAAGCTGAAACATAGTGCGGGCGAGCGATGGGATACGACGCGGTGAGTCGGCCGCCAGAACATGAAGCGAATGAAGTCGCAGACAAAAGCTAGTTTGATATAATTTAAACCCAAAGTAATAAAAGTGTAAGTGTGCAATTATAGTGGCAGCGGGGCGGGCAGCGGAATCCGCTGGCGGGTAACGCAAACACATAGTTTTTGACCAAGGTGCACCAAGTACGGGCGGGGCGGGTGAGCGGAAATCTAGTCTGTTTTGTGACCCGCCACCCGCTCCCGCTGCCCGCCCTGCGCCACTGTAATTGCACACTAAAAGATAAAAAATAACGCAGGTTTACACACGCGTACAATGAAAATATGAAGTCTACTGAATAAAAATATAAGAATTTGTACTACGACGAAAAGTACCGTAGCAAGTATGCTACGGCGTAGCGTAGTGGATGCCGCAGTCTGGCTGAAATCTTGTTGCGGCCCGATGTGCTCAAATTCTTAACTTTACACTCTACTAGCTTTTGCTCGCGACTTAGTTCGTGTGGTTTGTATACGAATGCACGATACAGGAAGATATCTAATGTTGAATTGTTAAAATTGCAATACTGTCTTTTTCTTTGTTTTTGAAACAGGTGTTTTACGATTGCTGTTTTATAAAACAGAATTATTAAAAAACAAAGAAGTCACCTTCAAATTCTTTTAAGGAATGTATAATTACTGCGCCAACATTTTCCTCGTTTTATTTATGCAAGGTATTCCTTTTGAAGTCTTGGCAGGGGCAGGTCGGTCCGGACCCTTTTAGAATAAAGATTACAGGTACGTGGTAATTGCAGGGTCTGAAGTATTGCTAGTAAAGTCATCTACAGTCCTATCCAATATGAATAAGCTATAAAATAGACAGGCATATACCGAAGTATGAAATAAGTCCCATTTTTTTATTTTATAAAAAGCTTTGTTACAAACATCACCAGACCCGTAACAACTACTTGTAGGTCATACAAATATTTGTTCCGTGCGGGAATCGAACCCGCAATACGCTGCGCTTCAGTTGAATGCTGAGCCACTGCGCCAAGCGTGTCGTCAAATACCGTCTTATTATTTGAATTTTTAAATAGTGTTTGTAAAATTAATAAACGTAAAATTTAGATTCCAATTATATCTGTTGTTGTAGATGTTTCTTGTGGTTCCATTGTCAAGAGGTTCAGAAATCGGAAGTAGAAATAAAACTCAAATTAGGTCGTACTTTATTTATTGTTCTTTCAGTGTACTCGATTTTAATAATTATATTTAAAATAGTGACTTTATTGAGTGCAAAAATAAGTATCATGTACATACTTACATTGAAATGAGTGCTCTCAAAACTCTAGTTTTACTTATTACCATTTAATTTTCAATAGTTTACATTATTATATCCAGTTTGGTACTACAAGAGTAATTGAATAAGTAGATGGTGCTGTTACACACATTTCGTAAAAGTACCTACTTATGTTTATAGATCATTATGCTTTTCCTTGGTAAACTATAATATATTGAAAAAGGCTATAATTTACATAATATGCTCGTATAGGGATTTATTATAATTTAATATTTATTGCACTTTCGTATGTTCTTTATGTATGTAATAACTATGAGGTATATACACACAACTTTCATTGAAGAGTTTTAAGGCGCTGTATGTACGTAGCTAAGGTAGTCACGGTGGTGAAGCAGCGGCGGGCAGGGGCAAATTGTAAGAAGAAAATGTAAGAAATTTTGAAGTTTTAATTGAATATTTAAAAAATAACGGTTCCGAGTTTAAAAGGTTTTAGATGTCTTTAGTGTATGAAATTTCCTCTGTTATAGTTACAAAAAATATGATGGTTGTCGCTGAAAAAATTGAGACTTTCGAGACGAAATTTTTTTTCCTGGCCATATTTAACATTTTTTTTTCGTAGTACTAGACCACTTTTGTAAATTATTTTTGTTTCAGTCTTTTCTTTATACATTTGACACATTATATTTTTTTTCTGGCGTGTGGTATGTAAGTACAGATACGGCTAACTTTGCGACGAAAATCTAGACGTTTACAAAGTGTACGCTATGTACAGCGCCTTAAGGCTTTCGCACGCTTTCGGTAAGAGGTCAGTTGATGGCTTAGTTAGCCTATAGATATGACTCGTCCTGGTGAATCACAGTGCATATTCAATCTCAATCCAAATCCCGTTCCTTTGCTTTTAACGGATGTTTCTTATTGGACATCTTAAAGACTCGGATAGGTTTTGGTCGTTGAATGGTTACACACAAAGATCCAAACGAAGATAGCAAACGAGATAGATTTATTAATTTCGTTAACGGGACGCTAAGTTCAGCCAGCACATCAACCTACCTCAATCTGTAAAATTTCTTTAATAAATTTTTTACCTTATCACAAGAGTGGAAGGTTAATGTTCGATTGGTAAAATTTGTCAGACTGGCGTCGGTACAAATAAGCGACACTTCACTGGAAGGAGTCATGAAAGCGATCAACTAAGTTCTTGCCACATAGGGTCGGCTCAGACCGAAACGTGACGCTGCGCACACATTTCAATAGAGCTATTAAAAATCGAACTCTATTTCCTACATGAAAAGATACACCTGTCACAACCCAGCGCGGCGCCGCGCTGCTTTTTTAATAGCGATTCAAAATCTAACCTTATTTACGACAAGAAAAGATACACATTTGAAGTATCGTTGCGTCACGTCGCTTCGCGTCGCGTCTCGGTCTGAACTGACCGTTAGCGTGCCACTTGCATTTGCCTAAGAGAAATAAGACATTATAGATTCAATTTATTGAGCAATTTTCCCACAGCTAATATCTAATGTATATGTTGTGTGTGTGAAACTGGGGATGGTACAGTGTTTTCGCGGATTAAGTTTAAAAATGAGGTGACGCACGATGCAAATAATCTTGTGGAAGATCGAAGAATCTACTGCTATTGTATCTTACTTCTGAATCCGTCACTGTACAGCAATTATTTGTAGCGTTTAGTAGAAGATCCATGACCATTTTCTGTTTCAGATAAAAATAAAAATGCTACAGAATACTTATTCTTGTTATAGAAATAACCAAGTACGGAGTATTTCTGTTAATGAACACAAAAACTTATTATAGAAAAGAGCACGTTGAATGCTTACAAATATAATAATAATATTTTCGTGATAAAGCACGTATCAGCTACTGTGTTAATATTATTTATGGCTTCCAACTTGTATCTTGGGACAATTAGATTATAACTTCGGCAAAGCAGTTATATACCAGAACAATCTAATCTATATGTAAGTGAAATATAAAATTAAGAAGACTTGGCAAACTCGAGAGCGTAATAAGGACGAAACGACATTAGCTATTAATTATTTAATTAACCTCACAGTGAGTACATACATATTGATCTAGTGCCACCACACATCCTCACGTCATGTTTCGCAGCTGCCAATTTATACAAGATTGTGTCTTTTACATTATATACCATAGTTTATTAGATTAAAATACATTTTACCTTAATAAGTACACACGATAAAGGAACATTTGAATAGACCACGTCACGTGTGCTCGGTGGTTCGCTGTTATACTTGGATTATTTTGTCTACTATTGTAAGATAGAAAAGGACCATAAATAAAAGAAGTGATAGAAACATCAATGTCAAAATATTGCCTGAAGAAAAGTTACAACAAAATATGTTAAAAGATAAAACGCAATAACGACACAGCACTGCGCAGGGTCTCTGGGGTATATTTAGATATCATATTTACATAAAAGGCTTGAAAAAAGTTCAAAAATGCGAGTTTGATCACTTGCAAGGGGTTTTGTCTCGTTAGTAAGGCGAAAAATATATTCGAAAAACAAAAAACAACTAAACTGTAATTAAATATGGGCATGACACGACTTTCATATCCATATTTCATTACAGTTTAGTTGTTTGTGTTTAGCGACCCTTTCGCTTTTGTCCGTTGTAACAGTCTGGGTGAGAATGAGCGGAAAAAAATGTGAGTGTATTGGTTGAAAATTGACCTAAGAGAGAAAAAAGGACTTCAGTAGTGGAAACCGTGGAAACATTGTGGGTAAGTCTAAATAAATGACTTTGAAGAAAATGGAATGATTGCTTTTGTAATGTTATTTAAGGGCGCATAACCAGAAAGTTGGCAACGTCGGAAATAGCTGTCAAATATTTGCAAGTTTTATTAATTTGACAATGTTCCTGTATGGAAATAAGAAATAAGGCTCTGTAGTGCACTAGAAAATTGATGAAGAAATGCAATTAAAACACTGAATTTGATGTTGTAACAGTTTCAGGTGTATAAAAGGCATTTGGAAAGTTCCCAAATGCTTTTTTTACGTCTAAAACGATATATTCGATGTAACGATATTCCTTATTGCACTCCCTAACCATTGTTTTAGTGCACTACAGAGCCATATTTCTTATTTCCATACAGTAACATTGCCAAATTAATTAAAACTTGTTCATATTTGACAACTATTTGCGACGTTGCCAACTTTCAGAATACGCGCTCTTAATTTCACAAAGCGCTGTGTGTGTAATTTGATCTATTTGGAAGCAGAACCCCAAAGCAAGGACAATTCTGATACTTTAGAATTTTTTTTATTTCGTTAATTGTTATGCAGAACAATTAAAACAAAGTATCGTAGTGAAATACGAAGAAAATATAGAACATAAATTATTTAAGTAAAGGCATAAGTATCTAGAGTTTGAATGGAATGCTGCATGTGCTTAGGGAAATAATTCAAACTTAAAAAAAACAGTATTTCTTAAATACTGGAATTAATAATAGTATTATTTTTCACCATTTTCATATTGACCTATCGTAACAAAGATCTATAACAGATTCTTACTCAGTATACTCGTATTAGCACAACCTGTTATACTGGCACTACACTTTTCGTATTCGTAATGTTCGCGTTAGACATAGCACACAGCGCGTTTGATTCTTTATTACGCGCGTGAAATGTGACACAAACGCGCGTATATGGCGTGTTCGTAACTCGTTTGAAATGCGTTCAAAGGGTCAGAGGAGGGGTAGAATGGTAGGTATACGTAAACTTGCAGACGACGCGCAGATGCAATGCGTATACGCGCAGATGAAGCGCGTATACGCATGTGTGCTTAGGGGGACAAGGCAGCGTTCAAATGTCGTTTGAAGCGCGTCATTTGCACGTTTAAAATACGCCGTGTGTCATCGATCTTACTGTTAAAGATGATACAATATGTAATTTAAAGGTTTTGATACTAAAGTTCATTTTGTATTAACGAAATAACTCGAATTTTTGAACAAATACACCAAGCGTCGTGCCAGCATTAGAGAATCTCGACGAAAGGGTCTCTTGGAATTCTTCTCTAGGAATTAATGTAGCCCACGTGCTTACCAGGTGTACGCCTTGGTATTTGAGTTGTATACCTACTTCACGCATAATAAATAGCTTGCTAATGTAGGCACCTATTTGACCACGCCTACAGGCAAGTCACAGTACAAATTATATCGTAGGGCAAGTCTATACACCGTATAACATTATTAGAGTAGGATATTTTTGAAGCCACTGTTAATGTTCATGTGTGTAAAAATGCTATTGAGAATATTTGAAAAAAATTGATATATAAAATTCAAAAAAATTCTGACCTGCCACAATAATTAAGACAATATAATAAATTATTGATCTGATCATAAAAATAACATGCATAAAGATGTTTTCTTGATGTCGTTGTCGTGGAAATGGTGAGCGCTCAGAATAATGTCACACATTGTATAATGATAATACATAGAAGGCAAAAAGGTCTAGCATGAAAAAATATGCAACATAGGTAGGTATTATAATAGTAGGGATTCCCTCATAAATCTAGTAAATATTCGATCCAAAAGCAGCTCTTATGTAAGAGCTCAAAATGTTAAACCTAGTGATATTAATTTTCCTTTCCTAGACAGAACTTGGTCATGAGATATAATTACTAATCGTGTAAAGTGTCACGATATACTAGTTGAATGAAGGCCTCCATTACAGTATGTACAAGACTAAGTATAATAATATCTCATAGGAAAAGTATCACTAACGATTTAAAGATTAAACTGGCGCCCACAAATATGGGCTCTAACATTATAATATCTCACTTTTAAATATTAATATTAAGACGTAACACGCGTAGTTTATAATTAACTATCTACCCAATGTCACATCAATTCAGTGTTATCAAATTTTGTTGAAGAGCGCCAATGGCTCCAAGAGACAGTACTAACGATGTTCAAGATATAGCTGAGATTGTGAATCACGACGCGACTGTAACAAGCCCGAAGGTAAAAGTCAACTCTTCAACACAACGAGTTAATCCTCTACATAATATTATGTTAAATATCAAAAACTTCTATCTACAATCACAAATAAAGAAACTCACAAAACAGTGTTATGTATAATGTTGCATATCGTTTCACTTACGATATAAATGAACTTACATTTTTACATTACGACCAAAATTCTCACAGCTTTGTCTTTCATTGTTCGCTTGTCAGCGAGTAGTACGAGTAAATTCGATAAACACTAAACTATTAGGTACATCTACTAGTAGAGGTATTGGCATAATAGACAATTAGACATACATAAACGATATTCGCGATTTAAACGCTTAAATAATTCAGGAGACAGACGAGATAATAAATAACAAGTGGACGCGGCGAGCGCCGCCCGCGTTACTTTACGAGCTACACATTCCACAAGAGAGTGCACTTAACTTTATATTAACGTAGTATGAGATAACAAACAAGTAAACCTATACTACAATACTCATAACCGTTCATTATTATGACATACAGAAATAAACTTCTCGCCGTAAGACGGACACATACAAATACTGAGATCATAATAGATACAACACCGATTATATCAGTATTGTACAACTCAGTAGTACCTATAAAATTTAGCCTTAGAAGTTAAATTATTATTGCCGAAGACTATAATAAGAATATTAGAACACTTTTACAAGAAATATTGCATCGAAAAACAATTATAATAAACATAACAATATTTAAGTATTTAGGCCTAATCATCGAGTAAACAGTATAGCTTTATCAAAACAACCAAGTCACATTGATGTTAAATACGTAAACGAAATGACTAACAACACAACATATTACACAAACATTGTACTATCACAACTGTACTCATAGGGTCCGCAGAGGCATTCATAAGATGAATTAATCGCATAGGAAAGTTTTACATTATCACAAACACTTAACATTCCGTAGAGTAAGAGTAAGTTAAGGTCCCATGGGTTCATAATTGAAGTAATTTAGAAGGAAATCTGGAAAGGCGAATTGTCTGTAAAGCGATGTAAAATTTATTCTAAAATATACAAGTATTTAGAAAAGTTCTTTTGACAGAACACAAAAGGTCGACATCGTGAATGTATCCCTCCGCATTATCTTCTTATGTTCGGCTCACACTCCTTACATGTTCACATATCAGACAGATTTCACGTGAGAGGTTCGCTTTTTAATATTTTAACATAAAACACGAAGGATTTATTTCTTTGACAACCTATATTTTGTGTCATAAATAAAACATCTTTTGAAGCCTTCGAATAACACAGTTCAGATGTAAAACGAGCAATGGATTTCTTTAGACAGCAAATATTAATCACACTCAGTCTCAAGCAGAGCGCTGCATTCACAGTTTGAGAAAGCTATCATGTTCAGTATACCATGTCAGGGTGAAGTTTTTCATTTTTGTATTCATATTCGAGTGTGGGATACATTCCATTGTCTTGTTGTTCATACAACACACGGGAAAGGCACACACTTTTACTTCCGAGCAGTTTCATAGTTCATGAAAACACTCACTCCTAATAATAGAAAAGATAAATATTTAAAACAAAATGCGAAAAGATTCACCTTATAAGTGTTTATTCTAAATTCATATTTATCTACAGCTATAAATGTTACAGTAAAGATAATAAAGAACAAACTTGGAATACCTTATTGGATAAAATTTAAAAAGCTCTATCATAATATTGTAATTTTTTTAATTAATAAAATATTTCGTAGCCTATAAAGTGATTTATTTATCTGTAACATTTACAGCGACTGAATTCAATAAATTAATTAAATATATTAATATAACTTATGACGAAAATATAATTATGATTAAATTTAACTTTTTTAATATGATTATTTTTATAATGAAACGTTCTTATAATCCTACACCAGATCTGAATATCACTTTGGTGTTTTAAACAATATTCGTAAGTTTTGTTATCACTATATCACTAGAGTTTGGTAGTACGAGCTCGCTCGATAATTTCCTTCCATACCGATGACGCGGTCAACTTATTTGATTTTTAAACGGCAGTTTCTAAATCTTCAGACACTAATTGGAAATGTTCTTGACCTGAAAAAGGACATTGAATGTTTTTAAGACTGTAGGTATTGGGGTGCTAAGACAGGAAACCTCCACGTGCGCCCGTGGACTGGAGTTCCCTCTCGGATACGTCCGGGGGGAAGACCAGTTTTTCGGGCCGGTGCACCCTGGGATGCAGGCAAAAACTCTCCTTAGGCACTGTGTGCCTAAGGGGTTTCTTTGCCCGTATGCAAATAGCCTGTCGGGTGGACGCTCCAACGCGTGTCCCTCTGAACAGCAGAGGGCACAGCGGCGGAGCGGGCTTGCGGATGGTGAGTAATGGGTATGCTCGCCGTCCGACCAAGGACCAAGCCCGGGTCGGTGACGCGTCGTGATTCACGCGTCACCGACGACGGGGCCCCTTATGGGGCCAAATGCCTGCCGGGGTCGCGGATTTTTCTTAATCCAGGATACCGTGGCCCCGGAACGTAAAGGGCATCCGACGGAACACGGGTGGATTTTAGTCAGTAAGAGTCTGACAGTCCCTCCCGCCCCACCCAGGGCGGGAGGACTCATTTGATGATTTTGACACCCTAAAAGAAAAAAAAAAAAAAAAAAAAGACTGTAGGTATTATTTTATGCACAAGGTGGACGGTTTTCGAACTAAGGAAACATTACTTTTCTATTTGATAGAAATTGAGTGTGAATGTTCGATGCTAATTGACAGAGTGCTAGGGAGCTTATCCATGGCGCGATGCGATGCGATTTGACCGATTCCAACTACAACTGAAAATCAACCTTACCACTACTTTTATATGACATAAAATGCATGCGCGGTTGTATTTATGAGTAGATCAAAAACAAAACACGATCGCCATGTCGACGTCAAATCAATCGAATATTAGTAGCAAGGTTGATTTTCACTTCTAGTTGGAATCGGTCGAATTGCAATCGCATAGCGTCATGGGTAAAGTACTTCGGGCACGCCGCAATCGCGGCGGTAAGACCCCTCTTTGAGGAGTGGCTGGAGAGGCGTCACGGCGTTCTCACCTACCGCCTGACGCAGGTCCTCACCGGACACGGATGTTTCGGGAGGTTCCTGTGTCATATAGGCAAGGAAGAAACGCCTGGGTGTCACCACTGCGAGGATCGCCCGGAGGACACGGTGGAGCATACGGTGCAGGACTGCCGCGCTTGGGCAGAGCACCGACGTGTTCTCACGGAGGCGATAGGCGGCGACCTCTCGCGCCCGGCATTGGTCGAGGCCATGCTGCGGGGCGAGACGGAATGGGAGGCGGTCGCCTCCTTCTGCGAAGCAGTAATGCTAGCAAAGGAGGAGGCGGAACGCGTGAGGGAGAGGACAGCGTCCACCTCACGACCCAGCCGCCGCAGGAGACGCCCACGGCAACGGACGTCGCAAGACGATCTCCGGCCACCGTAGGCGCGGGCATGCGGGCGGCGAGTAATGGGTGACTCGCCGTCCGATCATGGACCATGCCCGGGTCGACGGCGCGTTGTGTTCCACGCGCGCCTCAAAGAGCTGTCAGCAAACTGACGGGGCCCCCAAAGAGGGCCGGAGCCTGCCGGGGTCGCGGGATTGTCTCACTCGTTAACCGTGACCCTGGTACATAAAGGGCTATTGAAGGAACACCGTGGATTTTAGTCAGTACAAGTCTGACAGTCCTTCCCGCCCCACACAGGGCGGGAGGACTCATTTGATGATTTAACCGCGCAAAAAAACATGGGTAAAGTCCCTTAAAGAGAAACGTGTGTGGGCATACTGACTCTCGAGGTAGGCGGCGAGGTCGTGGTCCTCCGCTCGCAGCGCCAGGTGTCTTGGCGTGAGGCCGGCGTGGTCACGGCGAGTGAGCGAGGCGCCGCCCGCCACCAGCATGCAGCACACGGCGCGCCGCTTGTGTGCCGCCGCCTTGTGCAGCGCCGTCTGGCCGCGCTCGTTGTCGCGCATGTTGAGGATGGCGGTGGGTGCGCATGCGATCAGGTACTTCACGATCTCCTTGTTGCCGTAGCGCGCCGCCACGTGCAGCGCCGTCTGCCCGCTCGCGTCGATCGACAGCAACGAGTAGCCCGCCGCGTGCAAATCTTTCATCTGAACATAATATCGTGCCTTTTATCCTCCAAATGTTACGCAAATGTGCTACCTGGCGGTACACCTATATTCCACCATTTATGAAATTCAAAATAATACAAAGATAAACCATTTGCCATCAACCGGCCACAAATCCCATGTCCGTCGTTTCCACTGAGAAATTACTGACAGAAAACTCAGTAATTTAAGGACTAGATCACTAGATATTTGGACCCAGGATCTCAATGACACGCTCAGCAGACACGACCAGAAGCAGCGAGACCCCTAGACCTTTTAGGTAGTCTTTCATCTGAACTAAACACAAACCATTTTTCTCCCTTGCTTGCTTTCATCTTCACTGACGCAAGGAAAATTTATAGCTCAGATCGTTTAAAGATAAACGAGCCGCACGGTTTGCTTTTCTTTATAGGTTGTTCTTGTCTAATATTTACAGATACGAGGGACAAGTGGGCAAAAGGTATTCACGGACTTTGAATCATCAAAAACATAGAGCGGAACAAATAGGCATTCACTCTACATAATAGAATTAAGCATTTAACTTTTACCAATTGACGAGAAAATTAATTTGCTCAGGGAAATCGTATGAAAAGAAAATGTCTGTGAATTATTTTTCTCACCATTCTCAGATCGCCGACTTTGGCCGCTTTGAGCAGAGCGTCAGATGTTTTTTCCAATAAATTTCTGAAACAATGTCAAAGTTTTACTTTGTCCTATAAAAACTGAATAAGTTAGAGAAGATAAATAAAATGAGACGTCTTGTTAGTCTCGTGGCTTAACTGAGTCGTACTGAGCTGAGGGAACGAGATACGTACCGCAACTTTACCGTAACTTTTCATGTTTTCGTGTATGATTATTTATTAGGACTCCATGTTGCGTTAATAAAGTTACCGAGTTATATTTTCTCTTGATGCTTATTACGTACTAGCATTTATTATACTAATATTTTACTAATTACCTAATTATTGCTACATAAGCGTTGCATGGATCCTTAAAAAATATTACTTTACAATTTAATAAACACCTACCAACTGCTTTATAAATACTCTTCTTCATAATATAGATCAAAGACTTTACGCGATCTTAAATACATTATATTACAAACAAAAAAGGAACCAACATTCTAACGGAAGTACCAGTTCTAAAATTACTTGAAGACTAACATATTGAGGAGCTGTTATAGACATACAAGTTATGGGTCATTTATAGAAGTTGCCTTATGAAGCAGTCAGTGGATCTCGAAATTCTAAAACTATACTATAGCTAGAACCATCCATATAAAGTCTCACCTATAGCCAAACACTTCTTGTTCAAGTCCAAATAATTTTTCATGAATGCTGCATGCAATAGAAGAAAGAAGAGATAGAGTGCAGATTACAGTTTTAGAAAAATGTGCATCGTGCTTCAATGCGCGTACTTGTGCGATACTCCGAAAGATAGTGATCACACATGTTATACCTATAGCGGTCTCCTTAGAGACAAAATAATTACCAAGATAATTGTGCAAATTCTATTTTTCACACGCATACGTTTCTAATCAAATATTTCGTTCCAGCTACCTTATTTTCCATTTGCTATACAAAAGACATTATTAATAACTAATAACACAGTGCTGATAAACTAATCTTGAACTGTGACTACAGCTAAAGGTTATAAAGACGGCTCGTCGAACTGAGTGCCATCTTAATCCTTATTTGAGAGTCCCGGGAAGGGTCCCTCGGGGATTATCATCCCCAAAGCCGCACGGGCGTGCCCATCTACTAACACCCGTTTGATTCAATACTGCGTTGTACTCGTAGAAGCGCTCAAATGAATACATTGCATCTAAAAATCTAGGCGCACACACAACGATGTGGTCAGATGATACAAGTAACGTACTCACGTTTTAAACCGTGCTATTGAATCGGTGGTTGGCTCGTGGTCCTTAGCGGGCGGGCTGGTGCACAATGGCGGCGACAGCGGCTCGGCCGGGGCCGCGCCCGGGCTCAGCGGCGCTAACACCGGCGGCGGCGGCGACGGAGGTCGCACCGACACCGGCGTCGTGGGCGCTGTGGCCACTGTGCTAGGGGGCGGCGTCTGAGGTGACAGCAATTCTACCGACGACCGCGCGGGACTGCCAAGACCCGATTCACTGTTTCGTATTAAAAAACAAAAAACGACACGTTTAGCAGGAGATTTTACTTAAACCGAAATCAATTTTCAGAAAAGGGAGCAGCGTGGTGTGGGGCAAGCAAATATTTTCCAAATGAGTTTATTTATAGAATTTGCTGAGATTTTACAACTTTGAATTGAAAACGTTATGGAAGGAAGTCAACCAAAAAGTTGGATGAAATCGCAAGCCACGCGTGAAATTATCCAGATTCATTCGTAACCCGATATTTATTTAAGTAGCTTCTATTCGTAGCTTTATTCACAGATTGGTTGCCTTTTGAGAATTCGAAAAAAATATGATTACCTACGTACTTTTGATGAGAACTACACCTGAGCTAACTTTAAGATGGTTTGCTACAAAAATCGCATGATAAAAAACGGATAAAATGTTAAAGATTAAATGCCAAAGGTATGCTTTTCAACTTTTTTTTAAAATGTTCAGTTTCAGTGGGCGGTTAAATTGCAATAGCGGTTGGTGCCGGCGCTCGGTCAGCCCGTGTGCCGACATAGACACACATAGATTAAATGCTGCAATCTAGCCACCCATTCACATTTTGAGATGTGTCGTGCTATTTCTGCCTCATAATCCCTTTGCCTCTTTGTTAACTGTACTACTATCCTCTAAGATGATTTTAATTTTGGAAGGCTTAAAAGGTAATTTTTATAAAGTTTACAACGAGTATCTTATTTAATGTAAAATTACAGTTTATGTTAGTGTTTGTATTTGGCTATGACAATTTATCTAACACGAGGTCTGTTTTGCAAGTACAGAAAGCAACTGCTTTAGACAGTTTCAAAATGTTCACTGCATTAAGTAGGTACTCCTACAAGCAGAACAAAGACATAATATCATGAACATAATCATAATAAAGAGAAAATGGAAGTGGACGGGCCGTATACGCCATAGACTTGATGAAAGACGGGGAGGAAAGTGTT
Source organism: Agrotis exclamationis (assembly GCA_950005045.1). NCBI lineage: Eukaryota > Metazoa > Arthropoda > Insecta > Lepidoptera > Noctuidae > Agrotis > Agrotis exclamationis. The sequence continues at coordinate 10,126,818 of OX465425.1, read as the reverse complement.
GAAGTGGAGACAATGGACGAGAAGTTGGAATGTCGGAAGACGACCAACTAGGTGGACTGATGATCTCAATAATTTTTCCGATTGAAACTGAAAAGTCAAAAGAAAAGATTTGGCAGAGATCGAGAGAGAGAGGAAGAGAATCCTAGCAGAAACTCACCAAGGATGTGACTCTGGCACGTCTAGCGAGACGGCGGCGCTGGGCGTGTCGACGCTCTGCGAGATGTCGAGCGACACGGAGAGGCCGGTGGTGGTGTCGAGCGACACGGAGGCGGCCGTGCGCTCTAACGAGCCGGTGGCGGTGGTGTCCGGTTGCGCCGTGGACTCCGTGTCCGGCGTGCGCGGCGTGTGCGGCGCCGCGTCCAGGATGTAAATGTTGTCCTGCCCGATGTCCGCCGGATAGTGCAGGTTCTCCTGCGCCTTGTCGATTCGGAAGAACCGCTCTGCTGTCACAGCTAGTAATGAACGTCAACAGAACATTATTCATGAATATTCACGATATCGGACAGATATAATTCACTATATAGTTTGGTCACTTTAATTTTTCCTCTGTGCAGTTTTCTCCGGCCATTCCTAACTTTTAAGTTTGCTATTTCGAAATACATATTTTGCATTCCTTCTTCTAAAAACATTAACCGTATAATTTTCTTAAGGGGTACATAATGTGAAGTAAATAATGTTTAAAGTAAAACTCTATGGACGTCGAAGGTTATCCAAAAAATGCTTAAAGCCGAACAATCAGGTAACGGGGACAATTCAATCTCGGTCTGGAAAGTTGAATACAATCAATTATTCATGTAATTTTTTTCCCACAGAATGAGAAAAGCTTGTAAATAGGTTTAGGTTACCTTTTCTGATTGTATGAAAAAAGGTAATGTTGTATTTATATTATGGTGAATATAGGCATAAACAACAATGTAATAAGTATAATTACACACCCCAATTAGGTTTTGCTGCAATGTGTCCCATTGCTGAGCAAATTGCCTTTCCTGTCTTTTTCTAAACCTCTCTATTTTGGGTAATTTCTGACCATGCTTGTCCCGCAAACATAGTCAGGTCGTCACACCATTTACACCGTGGTCGATAGGATATAAAATACACTGAATATTTATCTCAACATACATGTAGAATCAATCAAATCCCATCCCATTTCCTTTAATTTTAATAATCGACATTCAAAAAAATATCTTATTTTTGTCGATTTTATTACTTTTACGAAAAAATACGTTGTTGTCGTCGGTGATCCAACTGACTCTTACGGGGCACATCTTCAAAATAAATGTATTGCAATGTGCACGATATGGCTAATTTATGGATCGGTCTATGACATATAATACAGAGTTTGAAAAACAAGATGAAATAATACAGGGTGATTATCTTAAGGTGCGGTGTTATCTCAATATTCCCAAAAATTGGTTTCTTAGAACGTCGAGTATGACGTAATGTAATAAAAATAAGTAACGCGAAAAATACAGTGTACAGAGAAGAGTATAAAGAAGAATTTAAACCAAACAGAATAATAAATAATAGTTTGATATTCCCAATAAAAAATTGGGAAGTTGTAGCACAAAAATAAACTTTGACGTCGAAGATCTCTGTATTTCCAGCGATAACAACAGTTTTTTTTTTAAGAATTTAGTAGGTTTTCCATTTTTTTAAAACTTTAACCGAACCATTTTTTAATTTTATGTCTATATTTTAAATAATCTAAAGAAAAGCAGTAAAATAAATGCCCATTTGCAGCTTACGTCACATTTCAACACAAATATCATTTTTTCAATTTTCAATCTTATTAACGCTCCATAGTGGTGACAATAGTTTACGCGGTCATAAGCGATTAAAATCGTAGTCAGTCCGCGCCTTAAGTTGGAAAAAAATGCACTTAACATACAGTTAAATAAGCACCTAGTCCCTCATCAACCACTTTTATAGACCAAAAAGTGGGTACACTACGATAATACGAAAAACTTTATTCCGAAATTCATAAATACGAATTTCAAAATACCGATTTTCATAATTCCGAATGGTTCAAAATTCCTAATATAATAATTCCGATTGATCATTATTCCTATTTTCACAATTCCAAAATTTAAATATTCCTAACGTTTATAATTACTATTTTCACAATACTGAGTTTCAATAGACCGAATATCAAAAATTCCGACTTAATAATTTTCCGAAACAACAAAAACACGAATTCCGATTATTAAAATTCCGATTAATTAGAATTCCGAAAATTTAATCGCTTGTCAGAGAATATTATGCTTTTAAAACGCCTTGTCAAAATCCCTGTGAGAAGAACGACACCGCTCCGAGTCGGGTGCCCCAAGACACACTTTGCTCGCTATCGCATCCTGAGTGCGGGGCTCCGTTGAGAAACGAAATTCCGATTTTCAATATTCCGAACTGTTTTTGTTTATTCGGAATATTGAAAACCGGAATTTCGTTTTTCGGAATGACAACTCATCGAGTATTACATTTTTCGAATATGTGAAAACGAAGAAATCGGATATACGAAATTTATTTAACTTTCGGTTAAATAAATTTCGTGATTCTTAATATTTTATTCCGAATATCACAATACCTAAAAATTACAATATCTATTTATTGTAATTTTTAGGTATTGTGATATTCGGAATAAAATATTTCGGAGTATTTGGGTGTTCCCCCAAAAAGTACCTAAGTAACTTGACTAAAACTTTATCCTCGTTGAACTGTGCCGGTGTCTGCGCATTTCGTCTACAATTTAACAAGGCAAGTTAAGGTAAATAAATACATAAGTAGCTGTCTCTCTCCAAAGTGTCAGGTTCAGAAACGTAAAAGTATACCTACATCTAAAAAGGAAGCAATGAGAAATACTCACAGTCAACAAACCACCAGTCGGTGAGGTTTGAGTATGCTTGAGATTCTTTCATCATGTTTTGAATGAGGCCGCGCATTTGCTCCAAGTCGGCAGCAGGGTTCACATCTAAAGTACCGACTTGCTCCGCTGAAACAAAACAAATTATTGTTACCATACAATTTGAAATGAGCCATCATTTAGCGCTGCGGGATTAAATTAACAAAATATCTGCCACAATAATTCGCTCTGAAATCTATATCCTCTACGTCCATTCACCAGTTCCCGGTACAAATTAATTTATCGGCCATCAGATTTATTGGCATTTCGGTCGCGAGATCTTTTTATTACTACTTTATGTGAATATAAATGAATTATAATGACTCATTTGCTTGTTCAGGTTCATGTGCCTATTCGCTTTTTATTTTTACAACGAAAAAACATTAGGATCATCAAGTTTCTATACATTTACTATTAACATAGGAATACACTACACGAGATAGGTGCTAGACTGAAGGATTAACTCATTGATATTAATTAAATGTTTAAAACGGAGTTCAACTTATCCGTTAAATAGGCCACGCCGAGGTTTTACATTAAAACTTTGACTTTCAAACGAAATTCATTATTCATACATTAGCTGTTGCTTCCAGCGCTTGTTTATTTATTGTGTATTTTTTGCGGTGAGTTGCAAGATCAAAGGACGTCAGTTCTTAAAAGAGCATTTTCCTGATGTTTACGATGAGTGTCAGTAGAGCTTTCAAATGTTTATCAATACAACGAGACACGGCTAAATAGACACTTATAACTTATTCAAACACGAAAGTACGTCACACTTTCAATAAAGGTGCCGCTTTAAATTTAGATCGGTTCGATTGGCACTTTTGAATAAAGTAAATCCGTTTGTTGTCCGTGGTACTACCATGCGATCCAGATCCAGAAGTAACACGGAAAGTTTTTATTTACCCATGTTTCTACTCTTTTACTTTATATTACAGATACACTTCTCTGTATCACCAATCTTACACAATCTTACGTATACTTACTAATATTGACTCGCAACTTTTTTTCCTACATTTTTTTTGCCATTGTACTTACTACCTACTGACAGTATATGTAATACGGGTAAATCGGACTACCGGTAACCTACTAACGCACGACATCTATTTAGTTTTCAGAAAAATCTCATTGAGTTTAAGGGTTAATTAAAAAAAATTCAAAGCTCCATTATAAAAACAATCATAGGTGTTTGTCCAAAGTTGTCAACGACCTGTCTCGGCTGTCTAAGCTCACAACTTTACAAAAAGCAGTAAAATTAAATTATTAATTATGTGCGACATATTTATTAAATAACTTTTTGTAATTATAAAAGTAACGTTGCTATCTACGAACTCGTTAAAAGTCCAAGTTAGACGTATGACAATATTTTAACATAATTACGAGCATTAATAAAGATTGCTGAATTATATGCGTACTTATATTAATAAGTAGTATATAATTTCTCGTAATATACTTATATACTACAAACATACACAGCGGGTGTGTATTGAGCATAGCCTCAATAACTTTGTAAAAAACCTGTAGCCGAAGTTCACAACAGAAGGTAACTGTAGTAAATGATAAATGATGATCCTCGTCCATTCATTTGAGAATAAGATATCTAGTGTAGCCTCCCTTGGTCATTGAGTATATTGCTGAGGGTCTAAAATGGCCACATAGCAATTTTCAAAATGATTCACTTCATGAATGCAAAATAAAAGATAAGCCATTGACGTTGCTGGAAATCACTGGAAATGCACTAAGTTCGTGCATTTCCCGCAACGCCTTTGGCTGTATGTATATTCACGAGGGTTTTAGACCCTCAAGTCATTAGGTATATTATATGAAACGCAAAGATTTTACGAATTTGAAGGGTTCTTTTATGAGCTTGTAACGAAGTAGGCACCCTACCTCATTCGTTGCATCAACCTCTTTCCTCCTGGATCAATATCGATTTTTAATATTTTAAATGTTCATATTTCAAATGTCATTGTGTCATTTGTGTCATTTTTAACTTAAGTACCTGTTGTGTGTAACCTGTTATTTTGAAAACCTTTTATTACCTTGCTCTAACTGAGGTACGGTTGAACAAAAAAAAAAAACATTTGTTATAGGTACGAGGAAAATGTAACAAAACACTACCTAAAAATGCATCAGCTCTTGTTTCAAACGGTACCTATACTAAAGAATAAAACCATTTTAGTTTGGCTATTCAGTTACGGAACTTGTAAAAGAAATAAACGCCACACGTAGTTTCAGTATCAAAAAATATTGCGTTATAATTGTTTCACTATAGTCGGAGTCTATTGTTTCTCGTTGAAAAAAAACAACACTGTGCTTAGTGCTTTTTTACGTACCTAGATGTTGTTATTAATGATCGAACCGTAGACGCGATAGTAAAGTATAACCGCGTTTGGCGTTCTTATTGGCCCATTCCAGAGTCGTGAGAACTCTCAACTAATGAGAGCGCCAAACGCAGTTAAACGTTACTACCTATTGCGTCAACGCAAAAAACTCGCACTAAGCACACGAATATCGAATTCCTTACCAACTACCGTCGTGAAATAAACAACCGAGCTTAAAGTTACACAGCATTTCTAGTTTTAGTGAAATCAAGCTTGAATATCGATTAGTCCTAACTTAACCGAGCGAAGTTCTCTGGTCAAGATCAAACGTAGGTAATAGTGAAAAGTTTCCAATCCAACTACATTTAGTACCAAGTTCTCGGGGCGTGTGATTGAATAACAATTTGTAAAGTTAACTTTGTAAGTTGGGCGTTGATTTAATTAATAATGTTAATGTTGTGTTTGCGGTTTTTTTTATCGAGGTTAAATCTTCAAGTTAGGACTACAACTACAACCCAGGGCGGCGTGTGAGGGACTCTCAGACTCGTACTGACTCAAATCCACGGCGTTCCTTCAATAGCCCTTTACGTTCCTGGTTCACGGTTACCTGATGAGACAGTCCCGCTACCCCGGTAGGCTTTGTAGTGGAACAGTGTATAAGACGGGGACACGAGGTATGATGGGAAATCACACACTTAGGGCAAACTTAACACAAAACTAACGTAGCACAAGCGCCAACAGGACGCTATTTCCGTCTGGCCGCTTGCAAATGACGTCCTGATGGCGATTATTAACGTCCCCGTCTTATACACTGTTCCCCTATGTTAATGTTGTGTACAGTCATATTTGTTACCTGTCTTGGCGAGCAGTTCCTTGTCGTAGTGGTGCCGCTCGTAATCCGCCATCGTTATGAGATTCACTGTTAGGGTGAGTTTGTCCATAGTGGTTTGTCTGTAACAATTGATTTAAATAAGAATAATATAACAGCAAGTTGTACTAGGTCTTTATAACTAAAATATATCAATCAATAAAGTACACAATGAGAAACTTGCTTAACATTAACCCTTTGGTTAAATAAAATGTTAATGTTAAGTAAATTTTCTTAAGGTACTACGTTACATTTTATTCATTAATAAAATATGAAGTCGGTACTTAATTTTTATTTATTTAAAAGCTTCTAAGAAGAGTACCACTGAATATTTTATGACATCTAACATCATGCAAAAATGTAAAACAATTATAATAATAAATATTCAGTCTATAATATTTTCAAGTAACTTTCAGCTTTAGACTCAAAGCTTGAAACATTCATAAAATCAATAGAAGTGCAACACGGCTAGCTGGGTCACCAAAGTTAAAACAAGCAATCTAATCTTAGAATATCGGGTATCTTTTTCTTTCAAAGGCCAGACGAGAATCGCTACAAAATGCAGACACTTGGACTGCAATTTGTACGAAAAATAGTTGCACTTACAGATTGAAAAAGACCAACATATTATATTATGCTCTCTTTGAATAAAATTACTTAAAATGACAGCCACTGACAATATTCAAACACAGCTTAAATTGAAGGTTTTTTTTTCGTGGAAAAATCATCAAATGATCCATGCGAGACGGGAGGGGCTATCAGACTCGTACTGACTAAAATCCACGGTGTTCCTTCAATAGCCCTTTACGTTCCAGGGTCACGGTTATCAGATGAGACAGTCCCGCGACCCCGACAGGCATTGGCCTTCTAAGGGATCCCCCGTCAGATTAATTTGAAGGATGACTTGAAATTAAGCTGTAAAGTTTCGTGTTGTACCTGTCACTTTAAGGTGAAATGTTCTGAAGAGTTTAGATAAGGTCTTAGAGTTAAGTGTCCTCTGAGTATTGAAGAGTTTAATGTTGAAGTGCTTACGGTGCGATCGCCCTGCCAGGTTTCTTCTTAGCAAGCATGGTGGCTTGGTTGAGCCGCGAGAGTGTGATGACGGAGGGCGCGAGGCGACACGCCTCGCCGTCCACTTGCATGGGGATCACCTTCGTGGTGACAATCTTCGCGGTCTTGCATTGAGTGATGCAGGTGCCGTGTCCGCCTGCTTGTAGTAATGGCTGCACAACACAATATTGTTGAATCAATTAAGAGTCTTCGCAGCATATTTTAAATTTTAGAAAAATATTTTTCTTGGATTGCTTCGTAATGAAAACCATGAAGTTTTTAGTTAGCTAGAAAACACGTCCTGTTCCAACTTATGACTTCACGTTACAATAATAAACACATTTTTTGGGAAACCAGACTAAATCTTGGAAACTTCCTCATACTTAAGTTTTTCTAAACGAACATATATGTATAGGATAATACCTTTAAAATATAACCTTCATGTGTAGAAATGAAGAAACCCGGACCCCGCTTCTAATAGAGGGAGAAATTTACTGGCTACTGAAGACATTGTTTTATTAATTTCAGATGTGTGGTGTGCTCCAGTTTCCATTTTTATTTTCTATCATTTCATATTATTTTAAATATGAAAATTTTTACAAGACTTCAAGAGGGAACTCGAATGTAATAGAATGTAATTTAAGCAAACATGGATATCACATGATATTGTTATGTAACTCGACAGGATTCATGTAATAAAACAATCTTCTTTAATCACATTAAGTCCAAAAACAAAAATATGATTTGCTTCTTATAAAAATGTAGCAATTGTTAGACCCCGCAGCAAAAATGTCAGCCTTATCTTCACGTGAATCTTGCTATATAAAACAAATAGAATTATTCAAATTCAAGAATCTTTGAGACAGAATAATAAATATCATAGAAACTGCAGGTATTCGATATATCTTGCTTAAGCATTAGATCCAGGCACTAGAATATTGAAGAAGTTGATCGTGTCACAGGCTGCGATAAAACAGAGAATAACGTAGTACCTACGTACATTCAAACACTTCATGATCGATCTTAAGGCGACTTACCAATTGATAAGTGGTTAATCCGACTACTTCTATTAAGCCGTCTTCGGTGGAGGGTTCAAAGGCCCCCCCGGACTTATTCCAAGGGTGCGTCCCACCCCCGTAACTGTAAACAATACAGACATGTAAATATCTTTCAATATAATGGATTTTGACTAGACTCAAAGACATTGACATTTTCTAAGAGCACATAAAAACAAAGATTGTTTCAGTGTTATTGATTCATGCGTGGACAATTCCTAATAAGGTCATTTATTATTCAAACTGAGATTTCACGCAGAGACTTTATTCTTTTACGGTTTCAATTTCTTAAAAGACCCAGGGTTTCTTTTATGTATTATGTAGTCGGTGTCGTTTGAACACCTGTAGTAAATACGAATACACTTTAACAAATGAGGCTCGGCGGTCGATCTGACCTTGGAATGTTTAAGAAGACAATGGCATGAACTTTGTGTTCCCGGAGCACGGGCGTGAGGTCCTTGCCGTCGCACTCCATGGTCACGAACTCAGCCAGGCCCTTCCACTTCCTCTGCATGAGATCCTTTCCTCCCGCAGTACCGTAGAACAGTTTGTTTCTTATTCGAGAGTTGAACTTTTCTGGGTGTGCCTCTGGTAACAAAACATGTATTTTTTATTTTTGTTATGGCCCATTATCATTATCATCCTTATAGTTCACTGCCGGTTAGAAAATTGTAAAATAAGCATATTGGCTGCTATAATTCTAAAATGCAAACGGCGATTCTATTTTATTAGTACAATTATTAGGAGCAACAAACGCGATGATGGTCAATAGATTTCCATGAATGCTTTAATAGAGCTGAACATTATGGTTTTCACAAGAATCCAATAATAAAAGAATATTAATACTCCACAATTATTCGCCAATTTCACAGCAGAGAACGTCTGCGGTTAGATTAACTTTCAAATGGTAGAAACATTCAAATATAACAATATGAGTTCTCGCAAAGTTTTATTAATAAGAGGAAAGCTCGGGGCAGCTTAACAACATGTAAATAGAATTTGGAATGCATGCATACCAAATTGTCTTGCGTACTGTTGCGGTCTCCTTTGTAGGTGAAATTATCTCGACTGTAAAGCGGCTTACAAAATTGGCTCCACTTTGTATGATTTCAGAGTTTCAAACAGTGAAAGATATTATATTTAATTAATTTAAACGATGGCTTGGTTTATGGCCGTGTTTATTATGTACATTTAGTAAGAATAATTACTCAGTCTATCATTATATTATAGCGTGTCACATACAACGTCTTGTTTTGTAGTCGTGCATGACTAAGTTGTGGTAATGTAAATGGGTCAATGGGTTTATTTTTGCATGACACTCTGCTGACGTGGAAAATATGTGCATAAACTGTGTATTATAATTTTAAGTCATGAAAAAAGTCAAACTTGGCAGTTTTTTTAAGCATGGCCTAGTTAGTATCTTGTAGATTCTGTAAACATTCTTTTTTTAAAATTGGGTGTAATTAAAGCCCAGTTCTTTCTATCTCCTACTTTCACATTGCTGTGCCCGACAGGGTCCACAATGATCATAATTGATATTGTTTTTGAAAAACGTACCACTAAGTTCACGTGGAAGTAGTGTATTAAGCTAACACCGAGATGACGGGTTATAAATACGTACATGAGCAAGAATGTGATAACCATATCGGTTTAATTGGCTATTTTGGCTTCTACCTACTTCAAACTCTTACAGGAACTTATTAGTTACAGTTAGAACACGCAAACTTACCTCTCGCTTCATGAAATTCCAAGGCTATGTGAGCATCGACGCCAAATGAGAAATAGTTATTGACGACGTTGAGAGGTAATTCTGGCTTGGCGTTGCTGGTGTCTTCACCGGCGGCTGCCGTGTTCGGCACCACCCCCAGCTCCCATCGATCTAGAAGCACGGTATCACTCTCTCCTATGTTTGCTAAGATCTTCGATATTGGCTCGTCTTCGTAACCCTAGTAACAAAAAAGCCGCTTAGAAAAATACAACGAAGTTTCTTGGTGATTATTATACAATGTCCCAGTTTTTTACTAAAAAAATGACAGCCTTAGTCTAAAAAATAAAGGTACAAATTTTATGGCATTAAAATAAAGGTTGAGGGTGAAAAAAGCAACGCTTAACTGGCAACTCTATGTAACCTATTTCGCTCTACTGACTCTCACAAGTTGCGTGGGAATGTACGCAACCAGCGGCGTATTCGGTGTTATTATTCATTACATTGAAAAAAATACAATGTTAAACCTGCAGGTCTTAAATTTATTTAAACTCTTTTAGTTGCTACGCCACTAAACTTTGGCACATCCTTATTTTCGTTGTGGTTGTTTGTTTTAAAAAAAAACGTTGCCCCACACTAGGAATTACTCCTGTCTCGTGGTCGTGGGTGCGTGGACAAACATAGAAACTCACATACACCAAAACCCAGACTGGGAACAACTACGTGTAGGTCATATAAATATTTGTTACTAGCTTTTGCCCGCGACTTCGTCCGCGTGGAATAGTTACTTTGGGCTAACGTTAAATTTAACCCGGATTTCGAAGCATTCTTCATTGGCGCTCCGCTCCTATTGGCCTTAGCGTGATGATATATAGCCTATAGCCTTTCTCTATAAATTGACTATTTTATACCTTCGGCCGCGAGACGCGTCGAGCGCGGCGACCGATTCTCAAAAAAAATCCTTATAGCATGATTCAGTATTCACGCGCAATGGCTTATTGGCGTATTTCATGTATAACTTTGGTGTTTCTGTACTGATTTATATGATTTTTTTTTATGGAGCAGTTAATTAATGTTAACTTTTTCAATTAGGGGTGACTGAGAGTGTTATAAACGTAAGAGTATTCAAATGTAATCAGAAAGCTTCGAACTGCTAAGCTCTCGGGAGTTACACGTGTTATTGTGAGTCAACCATAAAAGATAGACATATGCTGTCGTGGGGTATTTTTTATATAATTTTAAGGAGAAAATTTCCGTCATAAATGATTTCTGTGTAGCTTAACCATTAGGGTTGCACACGCGACGGAAGATTAAAAAACCCACGTTTTTAAATGTCCTAAAAATAAGAAAATAACCCTACGGGGCTGAGAGAGGGGCCACTCAAAACGTGGGGGCGTAAATTATTTAAGGAATTATTTATGAGATATTTACATGACGTGTATAGCTCGTGGGCGTAACTTGCAAAGATACGCCCCCACGTTTTGATTGGCCCATCTCTCAGCCCTGTAGGGTTATTTTCTTATTTTTAGGACATTTAAAAATGTGGGCTTTTAGATTTTTTAAATTTATTAATTATTTTATTATTTTTATCTTTGTTCATCGGGTTTGAAGGTACCCTGAAAATTTCAGCCTGCTAGCTTATCGGAAAGTGCCTCAAAATTGAGTTGCAAAAATCCAACCGGAACGACAAAACGTGGGAAAAACACGCTTTGAGCACCCACTAAATATTATACTTTTTTTTAGTCTTCTTCATATTCAAACTTAATTTACTTCTTATCCGCCAACTTGGGACGGCTGCCATGTTGGATTTAGGTCACGTGATATTTTTTTTCGTATCCCATTCAGCAAACCGTTTCGTTTAATACCCATATCATGGGGATGCATTTCAAATAGCCGATCCGCCATCTTGGATGTCCGCCATGTTGGATTTAAGACACGTGACTATTTTTTTCATATTCCTGACAGCAAACCCTTTCATTTGATACCCATATCTTGGGGGTGCATTTCAAATAGCCTGTCCGCCATCTTGGACGTCAGCCATATAGGATTTAAGTCACATGACTATTTTTTTCGTATTCCTGACAGCAAACCCTTTCATTTGATACTCATATCATGGGGGTGGATTTTAAACAGCCAGTCTGCCATCTTGAACGTCCGCCATATTGGATTTAGGTCACGTGACTATTTTTTTCGTATTCCCGACAGCAAACCCTTTCATTTGATATCCATATCATAGGGGTGCATTTCAAATAGCCTGTCTGCCATCTTGGACGTCCGCCATATTGGATTTAGGTCACGTGACTATTTTTTTCGTATTCCCGACAGCAAACCCTTTCATTTGATATCCATATCATAGGGGTGCATTTCAAATAGCCTGTCTGCCATCTTGGACGTCCGCCATATTGGATTTAAGTCACCTGACTAAATTTTCGTATTCCTGACAGCAAACCCTTTCATTTGATACCCATATCATGGGGGTGGATTTTAAACAGCCAGTCTGCCATCTTGAACGTCCGCCATATTGGATTTAAATCACGTGACTATTTTTATTTCGTATTCCTGACAGCAAACCCTTTCATTTGATACTCATATCATGGGGGTGGATTTCAAACAGCCAGTCCGCCATCTTGGGTAGGCCGCCATATTGGATTTGTAATGACGTTTCTTAGCTAGTCATGTATTTTCATCAGAACTCAGAGCATGTGCAAAATTTCAGTCTGCTAGCTTATCGGAAAGTGCCTCAAAATTGAGTTGTAAAAATCCAATCGGAATCCCTTCACTGCTCTGCTCCTATTGATTGTAGCGTGATGAAAAGTATACTATAACCTGCTCAGGAGTATGAAAAATAATTGTACCAAGTTTCGTTAAAATCCGTCGAGTAGTTTTTGTTTCTATAGCGGTTATACAGACAGACAGACAGACAGACAGACAGACAATAATTTTACTGATTGCATTTTTGGCATCAGTATCGATCCCTAAACAACCCCTGATAGTTATTTTGGAAATATATTTAATGTACAGAATTGACCTCTCTACAGATTTATTATAAGTATAGAAGATAGAAGACAAGCGGGAATCGAAACCGCGACACGCTGTGCAACAGTCGATCGCTCACCCACGGCGCCAGCAGTATACTCGTCGGTTAGCTGGTTTTTTTTTTATATTTTTTAGCATACACAATACACGTTTACGTTGGTTAACCTAACAGTAGTCAAACAAGGCAGTGCCTTTGAGTAGTAGGTCAAAGTCCCGATGTATCGTTAAATAAATATTTTACTCAGACGGGTCATAACACACGCAGGTGGGCTTTGGGGGAGCACTCGGCAACAGACGGGTGATACACATACATTTAGTAGCGTTATTACGTTTTTAAATGGCTTATTAGGGGCATCCCAGTAGCAGTTACTTTTTTGTGCCTGAAAGTAATTGTAATTTGGAGAGCTTTTAACCCTTTTTTTTCATTTTCACGAAATATTAAAAAGTTTTATGTACGCGTCATAAATTAAATGGATATCTAACATACCTAAATACATAGAAACAATGTTATATTGTCTTTTAGGTAAAAACCCGTCATTTTGAAGCATATTAATCTGTAACTATCCACCAAGTATTTCCTCCTCACTAGAGGCCTTATCACAAGATTTATGTATTTTATTTACGGCGCACTTGAAGTATTTACATGAGTTTATTGTATGGAAAATTGAAAAAGCGCCTCTAGTGTACGAACGAGTAACGTATTTTTTTTTCGTAAAACAATAATGTGAAAAGTCTTACCAGGGCCTCAGTATGTGAACTTGCCTCCACTGTGTACAAAATGAAATATGTACTAGCTACATACACGTGTTGTATGTACATACGTTATAACCTTGATACTTTTAAAACTTCTAAACAATGTTTTAGTTCCATAAATTGTTGAACGGTTCGTGGTGACATTTTGCTGTAATTTTAGGGGTTTCTTTTGTAAGTACACAAAATATTTCAGTCCGAAATAGGTTTAAAACTGTGTTTTCAATTCTTGATAGACGCTTATTTCCTAGTCATTTATGTTTCAAATAATATATGTAATTGTGTCTATTTAAGTGGTATTTTATTAAAGAGTTACTGGGTGTGGACTATGGAGGTCCGATCGGCTTCATGTAAAATACTGATATTCCGCATGAATCCGGTTGGACTAGCAGTCGACCCAAACATAGTTGGGAAAATGGCTAGACAGTTGATGATGTGTTTATTTTTGACTACCTATTTCGATTTGAGATGAAATTAGTTACATAATAGGTTACTATAACTAGGAAATAACTTAATTTCTGACACATTCGAGGATAAGGCCGAGAAAGCCCCAATGGACTTATCAGAAAACGAGAGGAAGCAAAAATATATACATTGTTGACGTAAAATTGAATACTATTAGTTAATTTTTCTAGTGAAAGAAATAGTAATTAATTTAAAGAAGAAAATGTCTCCGATTTTACTTGAGAAAGGAAAGCTAAAGGCTTGTGATACAATGGTACAATAACCTCTGAAAAATAGGCACGTAATTTCCTGAACACTTAGTAGCTTCATAAATACTTAATTTAGTTGACGATTACTGTTTATCCTAATGTTCTTTAATAATTATAACATTAAGCCATTATGTTCAACAGCTACACACTACACATTTTGATGGCATTAACTTGGCTTAAATTTCCTGCCTAATGATAATGAGAATATTACGCTAATCTAGACTGAAGTCCAGCTTGTAAATGATGGTTGGGAAGAACATTAAGCTGTGCATAACGGAATTGTGATGCGCAAAATTATTAAAGGTAGTTTTATAACAATGTAGCTAGTAGTTAAAGCTCTTTATTACGCGGTTCTTGTATAATGTTATTTGTTTGTGGAACAAAGCTGATGCGTCAGCCATGTTGGCTTGTTGCCTCAGTGAGCCAAGCGTAAGACTTCTTACCTCTACGTTGAACTTGGAGATTTACTTAAGTACAATCTTGTTTACCACAAACGTTATGTTGCTCCTTTTTGGTCGTGTAAGTAGATCATGTATTGTTTCATATAGTATAGTGTATATTTTGTATTGTTACATCGTTTAACGATTCAAATTAATTTAAGAATACAAACTTATGAAAGTTATTGATTAATTTTAGCCTGCAGTTAAGCTATTATTATGGTATAGGACGTTTAATAATAGTATGTATGTAGCTTTGATACTCAAGGATTTATATAAAGTCACTCCTAATTTCCTTCCAATAGTGAGTAAATTTTTTGAATCGGAAAAAGGCAAGAAGTTAGATTTTGCAGGGTTCAGAACATAGACAAGATTAATGTCCATTTTATATTTTCTTTGATTTGTTTGAAAAAAGGTAGGATACGGCATATAAATTAAAAAGTGCCTGCAACAAAATATTCATTCAAGTCGTACATATAGTATATTTCACCACACCAAAGTAGTCTGAGCGGAAATTACGCGGTCGTTTGATAATTATCGGTAAATAAACACAACGAGGGTGAAAATGTCGGAACATTTGTGCAGCATAACAATGAAAGAATATTACACAAATCCGGAGCAAGCGCGGAGTTTACTTGTCGTTTTGGAAACCTGTAAAATTTTCATGAACAAAGTAATAAACTCTGTTTATGGGCTCGTTAAAAACATATTGTCGTACATCAAGCGACAACGAGTAATAATACCATTTGCATATTCATAGGTCTAACTTTTTCTTTTGATTTTCCCACTCCTAAGTATACAAACATATTGTTTGTAATAAATTTTGCACATCAATTTAAGAGCCCCTCAATTTCAGCGTCTGGAAAAAAAGCGTATTTTAACTTTTTCGCTTACCGCTGGCCAGACCTAGGTTATTTTTGGATTTGGTACCACTTTCAGAAATATATTAGAGTTGTTTAAGTATTCTCCTATTATTCATTTAGACTTGTAGCCTACCTATTACAGTCAGAATTCCCTGCGGTTGTAAAACATTACGTCTTCATCATAAATGTGAAGTAAGACTAAAAGACACCAGCGTTCACGGCATTTAATGAGAAGAAGTATTTTAAGGTAGAATAAACACAACTGGATCTCTCTTGAAATATCAGTTTAAAGCGACGTTGTTGAAGTTTTGAGAAAGTCCGCGGTTCCCTTAGTAAGCTCAGTTTAAAGTAACTACTTGAGCAAATTGAACCGAGTTCCCTGAAAATCTAACATATTAATGTATGACAATGTTTTGTTAAATAGTTCAACCTGTTCCACTGTTCAGAATTTAATTCTAAATGTAAGTACTGTTTTAATACCGTGGAGGTGGCAAACAAATGTAGGTGAGTTGTGGCAGGCCATTCACTAAATACCGTACGTCATACCCTGTTAAGCATTTGGACGGTTCCCACGGGGCGCGAACGAATTTATTTTACTTGTTCACGCACGACACTCCCGCCCAGAGGTATGGACAATGATAACGTCATAATAATACCCGCTGTCATGTCTCGACACTCATTACGTGGTTTCGCCTTTATTTTCTCTCCAAATTTTGAATCCCGACAGGTATGTCAAAAGCTTGTTTTTAATATATTATTCGATTAAAATATTGATGTATTGGGAAGCCCGACAAAAAGAACATCGATACTAGTCTTTACTACATATGAATATGTTACGGCTATAACCCGAATTGCGGTTACACCTAGCTTATACCGGCTAAAACTAGGTGTAACCGACCACATGCGGTTAAACCTAGATGTATCCTCCCTTCACAGGAGCAAGTCGACGGAGCCCCGCTTGACGGGGCTCCTACTTCTGGGTGGTTTAAAATAATATAACTACTCTTCTAACCTAAATTGTCCGAGTCGGGGTGCCAGCAAGTCCGGAGGCTGCACCTACATAGTTATAACCGGCTAAACCTAGTTCTAACCGAAGATAAGTAGGATACATCTAGGTTTAACCGCATGTGGTCGATTACACCTAGTTTTAGCCGGTTAAAAAAAAAGGTGTAACCGCACTTCGGGTAATAGCCGTAACAACTGTAAATAATAAACTTATAATTATAAATATAAAAAAAATACTAAAATATTGCCCGATAGTGGGAAATACAATGTGTTATAGACGTCATAACGGTGCGTGGGGTTGATTTACGTGGTAGTGTAGTATTACAGTAATTTACTCGTACAATAGGCGTAGTTTAATAATATGGTACATCGAGCTTCAGATAATGTTCGATTTTTCTAGTATACGTCATTGACAAAAAAACCTTTTTCATCATGTGGGCTCCGATTTCCGAGAAAAATATGGGTCGTTCCCAAAGGTCCACGATTCTTTCGGTCTCTGTTTCCCAGCGGCTCCATGAACAATTATAATATTGTTTTGAATTTGCCTACATGAGTTCCCAACGGGTCCACGAAATATATAGGTATAAAGTATTGTCAGTCACTAAAAACGATTTCATGTAAGAGAAAGAAAAAATTCAGAGTTGTCTTGTCGACTGATTTAAATGCTTGTAATAAAAACTAATGAAATGAGAATGGCCTCTTAATAATTACACCAGCTTCTATTATGTGATATTTTATAAAAGCACTAGACTTACATGAGTTCAAACAGAGTGTTTTGTTTTTAAATATAATTATTCTGGGTAGGTTAACTGAAAAGCTTACCAGCATAAGTACTAGGCTACCCTAAGGTCAAGGAGGTATGTATTTTATTGAACACCTGCACTAGATCGGTCTTGATCTTTTGCTATATGACTATTAACAATAAAATTATTAAATACTTACAACTTAAAACAAAAACCACGTTCAACTTATGCCAGCCTAGTACTTTTGCTGGTTAGTAACAATTTTTAAGCTCATAGCCAAGCTTTTGTTATTGTCTGTATCAAACATTCTCATGAACCCGTTGGCAACAAAAAATTTAATATTTTTAAATGTCGTGGACCCGTTGCAGTTGGGAATAAATGTATGAACTTTAAATTTTTGAGAACAATAGACTCATGGACCTTTGGGAACGACCCGAAAATATAGTATGTATTGTATAGTGTAGGTGTAACGATGGTGTTATGCTCAGATCATCATCATCAGCCTATAATGTTCCCACTGCTGGGACATAGACCTCCTCTCTATGAGACAATGGGCCACACGGGCCCAGTGCAGGTGTCAGGTGTCACATGCCTTTGAAGTTTTGGTTCTTGAATATGGCGGTTTCCTCGCGATCTTTTCCTTCACCGTTTTAAGAGTGTTGATGATGAAATCAATTACAAAAAGTACCGATTCAGATTCGAAACCGAGTTCGTTAGTTGGGGCCGATACCATAAGCCCACCACTACTCAGATCAACATTGCGAGAAAAAAATCTAACCTAGATGTTATCTTTGGGTTCTTCCCGATTATTCGCGATACAGGGACGTACAGTTTCGATCGGGGATCTTAAATGGGTAAGGTGTACTATTAGCCTGCCGGGGTCGCGGGACTAACGAATCACGATGACTCCGAAAGCTAAAGGGCTATTGAAGAACACCGTGGGTTTTAGACAGTACAAGTCTGACAGTCCTGCTCCTGCCCTGCCCTGGGTGGGAGGACTCATTTGCGATTTTACTACGCTAAAAAAAGGATATTACTTACACCACCCCAGCCGAGAGCGCGCGCCAGGTCATTCCCGGTGCCGAGAGGCAGCACGCCGACGGCAGGGCGCGTGCCGATGCGGTCGAGCACGCTCAGCACCCAGCCCACCGTGCCGTCGCCGCCGCAAGCCAGCACGCGAAGGTTCGGCACCTTGCGGAACAGCTCCAGACTGAAATTGAACTCTGTTTTAAATGTGGTAGTGTATACTAAATTAATAAATTGAAAATATGTTTAGTCCGTCAGAGAATTGAAAAATAATGCACACGTACGAGTATTTTTTCTTTTTGACGTGACAACGAACGTCTTATAATTCGGTGGAGCCGGCTGCACGCACGAAAAACATGACGTCATGCGGCGTTACCTCGTTCAGAGGCGTTCCAATTTTAAATTGTTTATAGCAACGTAAGTGCAGTCTTATGACGTTGTCACGTTCAACTATCGTCAGTAAACCGACTTTATAAATAACCGATTTTTTAAATCAATCAATATTGACAAAGATAAAACGCTTCGAAATTCGGAAGTGGGGGCTTGTGACGTCATAACACCTGTTAAATTATACCGACCAAGTGACGTTTTGTGATCTAAAGAAGAGTTGTATCTTCGTAAATTTTGGTTGACATAACAAAAGAAAAATTACGGGTCAGTTGTTTTTTGATTATCGATTCTTGAAACCATTAATAAGAAGAGATAACAACATGACGTGCCGAAAAGGCAAATCAATAAAAATCGTCCTTCCATTAAAAGATCTGTACCAAAATAGGTGGAACTAATCACGTGTTTGCTCAGTATGAGGCTGTGCAATAACCAATTCTAATGATAAATAAATAATTATTTATTATGAGCTATTTGGGTCACTGGCTACCCTTGAGTGGTGTGATCACCGAGAGCGATTGTCCTTTGAGTATTGACTCTAATGAGTGAGAAAGATTTTATGTAATAGTTGTTGAATATATAGTTTGATTATTAATTCGAGTCAGTAAAATGACAAGTGCAACTGTCACTGATACATACAAAATGAAACAAACCAGGAACATTGGAAATGTCATTTTACTGACTCGAATTAATAATCGTATTTTAGGTAATATGCGACCAAGATAAGAATGAAAACGTCAATGACATGCATCTGTCAACTGTCACTTAAAATTATATTTAGCAAAAAAGTACTTTTTGTAAATTAATTTCCAACATTTTATTATCGTTATTAACTTGTTAATGACATTCTCATTATTGTTTATTTAAGAGCGTACAAGTGTTAGAAAAGTGTGCATGACGTTACAATGCCGTCATTGCAGTTTTGTTCTTATCGTGGTCACTTTAATAGGTACCTGTCTGTTGAACTATGTCTTAATTATTGTTTTTGTAATAACTGCTCGTTGGTTATTCCTGACTACTAACAGACACTTAGAATAACTTCGCATAATACCTACACCGTTACTTCAGTTAATTAGAAAAGTTGATTCATTAGTTAAGAAAAACAATTAATTAATTTGAAGTAGCCATTTGACATGAAGTAGGTACATATTTATTTATGGTTATGTAAATTTATTAGTTGTGTAAGTGAGCTGTTCTAAATTGGTGGTGTTATTTATTGCAGTTTAGATTTCAATTTTTAATGTTTTAAGTACGAAATTATTAAAATCAGAACGCTTTTGAGTTGTTCAGAAGTATATCAATCGGGAAGATACTCAATAAATAAGGTAAACGTACAAACGAAAAGTAGATTTGACATCAGAGAAAAAAAGTGGAATCTTTTATTCGAACCTTCAGGCCTAAACAGGATTGTAGTTTACGTTGACAGACGAGGAAGGTCCCCCACGCCAGGTCCCATAAGCCGAACATCTATAAGAAGATTCTACTAGACTAAATAAGCTGAATGAAGCAACGATCTAGGCCGGGCCTTAACATTTAGGTCAAACCTATTATTGACTTTGTCAGATCTGATGTGGGGAGTTTTAATAGTGTATATACTAAAACCTTCCCCAAAAACCACTCTATCCAATAGTGGAAATAGCATGAAAATCGGTTCAGCAGTTTTTGAGTTTATCGCGAACGGACAGACAGACAGACGCGGCGGCGGCAGATGACTTTTTTTTTTTTTTTTTTTTTTCGTGATAAAATCATCAAATGAGTCCTCCCACCCCGGGCAGGGCGGGAGGGACTGTCAGACTTATACTGACTAAAATCCACGGTGTCCTTCAATAGCCCTTTATGTTCCGGGGTCACGGTAATGGTATAAGTCCCGCGACCCCGGCAGGCTTTGGCCCTCTAGAGAGGGGGCCCCGTCATCATGCTGACGCTCTTTGAGGCGCGCGTGGAACACAACGCGCCGTCGACCCGGGCATGGTCCGTGGTCGGGCTGCGAGTTGCCCTTTACTCGCCGCCCGCATGCCCGCGCCTACGGTGGCCGGAGATCGTCTTGCGACGTCCGTCGCCGTGGGCGTCCACCACCGCGGGTGGGGCGGAGGGAGGACATTGTCCTCTCTCTCACGCGGCCCGCCTCCTCCTTCGCGAGCATTACTGCTTCGCAGAAGGAGGCGACCGCTTCCCACTCCGTCTCGCCCCGCAGCATGGCCGCAACCAATGCCGGGCGCGAGAGGTCTCCGCCTATCGCCGCCGCGAGGACACGTCGGTGCTCTGCCCAAGCTGGGCAGTCTTGCACCGTATGCTCTACTGTGTCCTCCGGGCGATCTTCGCAGTGGTGACACCCAGGCGTTTCCTCCTTTCTCCTTAGACACAGGTACCTCCCGAAACTTCCGTGTCCGGTGAGGACCTGCGTCATGCGGTAGGTCAGGACGCCGTGACTCCTATCCAGCCACTCCTCAAAGAGGGGCCTTACCGCCGCGATTGCGGCGTGCCCGGGCGGCAGATGACTTTGTTTTGTTATGTGTGTTGATTTGTATGTGGCCAAAAAGAATCATGTTTATTTGCTCAAGGAAACATGTCACTAGGATGTGACATGACAACGTAGCAGCGACGCTAAACCACACAGATGAAATTTTATGGTCACTTACGTATTTTACGGAGCCAAGGAGATGGCACACGCGACGGACCGTCGCCGTCGCGTCGCACGTCTCCGATTCATCTTAGTAATGCTTCTTTGCAACTATACAATCATGGTCTTTCTTTTAAATTGGCCAAAAGGGAGAAATCCGCATCCATAAAGGTGGGTACAGATTGGTGCAATGCAACATGTAATGTAATATTCTGCCTTACATTGCATGTTCCCTGCTGCCTTGGACGTGTGGCGCGCGCGGTACGCGCATTGACTACGAATCATTCGAGAACATCTGTTCCCGCATTTCGTTACATCATCGTCATCACTCCACGCACCCTCTTTCACCGCCATGATCGTTGCGCATGCGAACGAAACGAACGACCGTCCACGGCTGAGTCCTGCGCACACTGCGCGCCCCTTTGTGTTCGTACTAAAAACCGACAAATCTCGGATCGAGCCGCGCATGAGTTGTAACGCTCGGAGCGTGCGCGACCCAGGCGCAGTTCGTGCGCGCGAGGCTTCCACACTATGGGAATCCTGTTACATTACATGATACATTGCAGCAATGTGGACCTCAAATTCTTGCATTGCATGTTGCATTACTTGTTGCATTGCACCAATCTGTACCCACCTTAAGAGATACGACAAAACTTTCTTAGGAACCTTTATCTCTTTTTTGATGTTGACAATTTTTGGCATTTTTGGTCAAGTGTGAGTTGTCCACAAAAATGAGTGAAATTGACCAATTTTTTTTAATGCCGATCGACTCTGTTTCATGTAAGGATCATTTCATTGTAGCCGAAGAAAAAAATCGGGACACAGGTGAGCGATTTGCAATTTCTACTAACTAAAAATGAAAATCGTTCTTGCTACTACGATATAATGATGCAATTCGACTGACTTACGACGTCGCGGCGAGCTTGTTTTATTTTTCATCAACCCGTAGATAACCGCACGTTTTGTGCCATATGTCGTAGGTATATTGGTAAGGATAATTTTCAATTGTAGTTGAAATCGGTCGAATTGCGTCTCACTGCATTTTGTCTTTCTTAGGTTACAAGTTGAGCATTCACAGAAATGGTAGTAGTGACAGTTAACTTTATATTTACCCAGGACCCGGTCCACCTTGTGTGAGATCAAAAACTTGTCGTGGGTTGAGCAGCCACTGGAACTTCTGCAGAAGTTTCGCGCCCTGGTTCCCTCCACTCTTCGGATTTATAAAAACTAACACCGGCCTCACATTTGCAGTAGGGATTGGTTTAATCACAAACGTTTTCTGTTCATTCTTTGAATCTTTCCCTTTTTTCTTGGAAGCACTTTTTTTCTTAGGCGATTTTCTTAGTGATGACTTAAAGCTACCTCTTCTTGGCAATTTGACGATCCACGCAGGCGGTACTATTATATTAAATTGCGATCCTGTGGGGAAACAATAAATGATTGGGTAAATTTTGAATAATAATTCAAAATTGTTAAGAGATATAATGAGGAAAGTTTTTGTTTGTTGGTACTGTACCTAATGAGCATTCTTCTCCTATCCGCTGAAGATTGAAACAACTTTCTTTGTTGTGGTACGCGTCTTTACACCACGAACAAGTCAAGGCAACGATTTCCTTCGAGCTAAACGATAGTTTAGCCTGCAGCGACTGTTGAAAAAATATGAAATTAGAGCTAATGCATGTTAAGAATAAAATTATACACCCGTTAGCTACAACGATTTCTAAATGAAAAGCAAGCAACGATAAAATTAATATACAGGTTGGATTTTTATGAACGACATTCCTGAAATTCATTTGTTATGTATAAGTAGTAGCACAGTCAACGAATGCTCAAAATAGGGTATAGAGGGAAAGTCTTGGAACACAATTTTTGACTTTGTAACTTTGTTTAGCCTAGTTAGGAGGTGAACATATCAAAAGTCCCTGCCCCTAACCCTTGAGCTTTGGGGGGGGGGGGTTTGAAGGTCCCATTTTTTGGTTTTTCGCTTATATCTCGGAATCTATGCGTCCTAGCGACATAGTACCACGGAACAAAATAAAAGCTGATTAAATTTGCTACAAGTTATACTTAATAAGCATTTCGATATTTTCTTCAGTTTTCGAGATATATACTCCTGAAAGTCTGTCATTTTGAAAAAATCATTCTAACTTTACATTTTTAGAACGGAAATCTTCAAAGATGCAACTAGTTAATAATTGCCGGCAAAAAGCTTTTAGAGCATTACATTTTCTTCAATAAAACTATATTATTTTCCTTCAAATGTTAATGTAAATGCTGTATATTATATTTTTTATAAAAGGTAGGTACCTGGTCTTTGAAAAAAGGTCTTTGTAAATCAATGTACGAGTATGTATCAATGTAATGCTGGCACATTACATTAGCTTAGACTAAAGCACATTTTAAAGAAAATGGATAAAATATTATAGTATTATTAAAGGAAATTGAGTGTTCCACAACCCTTTTGCCAGCATTTACTTATGGTTGTATCGTTAAAGAGTTATCCGGTAAAAAAGCGCAAAAATGTAAAGTTAGTTTCCTGAAAGTCTGTCATTTTTTCAAAATGACAGACTTTCAGGAGTATATATCTCGAAAACTGTAAAAGATATCGAAATACTTATTTAGTATAACTTGTAGCAAATTTAATCAGCTTTTATTTTGTTCTGAGGTACTATGTCGCTAGGACGCATAGGTTCCGAGATATAAGCGAAAAACCAAAAAATGGGACCTTCAAACCCCCCCCCCTCCCAAAGCTCAAGGGCTAGAGGCGGGGACTTTTGATATGTTTACCTCCTAACTAGTCTAAACAAAGTTATGAAGTCAAAAATTGTGTTCCAAGACTTTCCCTCTATAATCATTCGTTGACTGGACTATAGGTATACTATAAGATACAAAGTTATTCATGATTTGAAGCTTCTAGAAATTCAAATGACTGAGTTAAGATTAATTCTTTCTCTGAAAGCAAAGTTTTAATATTTCAGGAATGTAGGTTTAATAACTTAGTTCCGCCCTGAATGAGCTCTTAAGCTCTAGCCTCCACCTGCGACAACACATTTGTATACGCACGTTCACAATTTCACCACTGTCTACTCCTATAGCCTTGTCTAAAGTGTCCTGAGTTGGTATGCACCACCGACAGCAGCTGCGCCGGAATGACTGTGACAACAAAACAACCATGCAACACACATGCAGATGAATAAAGTGATTCACACAACAAATAATAAGCCACATAAAGCAACATAAATATCGCTACCATCCAAAATACCAACAAAACAACATAATATTCCGTCTTACCACAAAAAAGTTAAACATCTGTTGAACACTTGTCTAAAAAAACTGTCAACATCAAAACGGCATATTATATCGCTTTAATATAAGGGTCGTTTTGCAGTTACACTTTTTTAGACAAGTGTTCAACAGATGTTTAAGTTTTTGTGGTACGACAGATACTGTTTAATAATGAGTGTGGAAAAAAATGAGCTGATGATGTACTGCAGGCGTAGTATGGCGCCGTAGAAAGGGGTTTTGTCGACGGAAGAATAGACAAAATGACAGATCGTAGAAATAATTTTAGCGTTTTAAGCATGATAATGTAAAAAATATAGAAAATAAACGTTCTATTCTTCAATAGTGTACGAATGGTGTCATATTTGTGCAAAAAAACAGTCGATTTGTTTAGAAATAACGATGAAATAACTTTGTCTTTTCTTCGTAGAATAGAGATAGAATCGCCATGCTACGCGTGCTGAAACCAATTCATTTAATGCTGTGAGACGGTGTCAACGTAACAAATATAAAATACTTAAATAAACATTTTGTCGGATTCAATTACCAATACCTATCATTGGCGCATATGAATAAGTAATGAATCTAATCCACCAGCTTAAAACCTTCATTCTGTAAAATCCCTAAAAAAGCGTTCTCTATTTATGAAAATACACGTTAAAGTTACCAAACAGTCGTTAGAACAAAAAATGTAAAAAAAAACAGAAACACTATTTTCGTTTCAAATTGTGCAGGGTGCAGGCTATACAAGTACTATGTGAATGATATGGTAACACATCATTAAAAATGAAGTTTTAATTCCGCGTTGAGCGCGACCGCCGGCGTTCGTGTGAGCTGTGACGTGTCGCATGCTATGGCGGCCATGTGGAGATGCAAATCATTTGAGTTGACATCACAGAACCGTATGGCTCGGCCGAGGGACACCGCCGCGGTCACACACACTTCATTAAACCCGTGCCGCACCGAAAACCTATACGTCATGTCATAAAATATTAATTACCTACTGACCCCATTAAAATAACGAGAATACCAATAAAGCGGATTTACCGAACATAAAATCTATGAGGTCAAAATTGTTCATTATTATCAGAAAAACTAGGTCTATTAATTAAATGTTAATTGGCCGAGTTCTTTATCGAACCAAATAATCGTTTGATATTTGTTGAGCCTAAATAATGTCACCGAATTATCTACCTGCATGAACTAAAATTCCAAATATAATCATTTTGACACATTTGATGTGACAAAAGGGATGAAACCTACAGGATATACCTAGTTCAGTTACTACTAAGTATTCTGTGGTTCAGTGACAAATCTTTATAACATTGTGATATTTTTATGATAAAATAGGTAGAAAAACACCCTAGGGAATAAGATAATTTAATTACTAAACTATGTAGGAACTGATATTTTTCACCCAAGAAGTTTCTAACGAAATGTGCTGTAAT
Source organism: Agrotis exclamationis (assembly GCA_950005045.1). NCBI lineage: Eukaryota > Metazoa > Arthropoda > Insecta > Lepidoptera > Noctuidae > Agrotis > Agrotis exclamationis. Next base: position 10,100,610 of record OX465425.1, on the reverse strand, counting down.
TTCCTTGGCAAAATTTTGTTGCTAGTTATTTTGAATTATTATTTGCTAAGGTAGAAGTCAAGCCCAATTACACCTAAATTCGCTAGGCTCAGGTTTAAAGCAACCTCCAGGTCGAAATACAACTTCAAAGAGGTTCGTGAAACTGCAAAAAGTTTGTCAAACTTTGACGAGCTTCGAATTCTATGGTGGACGAGTTTATTTACTAAACAATTTTTATCATAACAAGTAAATTATCAAAAAATCCGTTCAAAAGAAGACTAAAGATGCCGCCACCTCTACTTGTCTACCTTACGGCTGTAAATTAGAGCCAAAACGTAGGAGACGCAATAAAATACAAATTGAGACCTTATTATTTTTTGAAGTCGGTTAATTAAATATATAAAGTTTAACAAAAATAACCAGATGGAGAAAAACTTGTACAACAAATTAATTTGGAGACGAATCTGTTAACTTCTTGTGGATAGGACATTACTATATTTGCAAGCTTCATTGTGTGATAAATCATTATAATGCTTTGGTCTCAATTATTATAAACCTTTTAAGCGTCATTTCAAATTAGTAATTATTGAATCATAATATAAAAGGATTTATAATATAGAATATTTTCGTTTATAAAGAATAAAGTCTTTTTTCATGCTTCACATTTTTGGCTGATGTAAAACTGAAAACATGTCCGGTTAAAGCCGGACGTCCCGTAACTCCAACAGGCAGGGAAAAAAAAACTTTATCCGTCAGCGTGACCCTTTTATTTTCGTAGCACCGTTACCAATTTTTTTTTTCTCTTAGTTCGGTACATGGTCCATAAGGGAATTTAGCACTTAGGTCATTCGTGACTCGTTCGAATGTTTGCCATTCTCGCTTGACACGGCTTTATGCTGCAGTAAAGGTTCAGTCCCACGTCATCATGGCGTATCCGTCCCGACAATAGTTTAACTAGGTATTATTTTATTTTAAGAAGCAACCACCTTAATCTGCACCAATATCTTTAGTTTTTATGACGTTGAATGTGGGTGGGTGCTTATTCAGGATTCATTCGTGTCGATTATCCAGCTAAATATACGGGATAACGACTTCAAACGTTTGTTTGTTATTACTACGTTTTACTGTGTGATTAAAACGTTAATGGTCCTAGAATAAAATACGTAGGTGCTTCTACGTTAGAAAACTTTCCCCATTAAATAGCTGCTCCTCGAACAAAATGGTACTTATCGATTCCATAAATAATTAAAGACTCAATTAAGTGGCTGGTGGAAAGGACTTTCAGCGTAACAGCGTTGTCTGGCGACTAACTTCCAGATTGTGATTGCACAACATCTCGACCACTAGAAGCGCACCATACATATTAATGAATCCTCCACTGAAGTAGCTGATCGAGCAGGCTCACTTAATTATAGCCCCCATTAAGTATTAATCAGTCTGTTTATTAAGCCATACTACCTAAGCCTGTCCGTATGTGAGTAATTACTATTACTGCCATGTTCTGTAACATCGATCTAGTAATTTAATAATCGTGTATTTACGCGTACTACGATTACAATTAAGTAAATATTAATTCAAGATTGGAGACTATGACAGGACTACTTTTCAATACGCATGTGACGTCGAAAAATGTGTTGTTTTTAAAACGAATGATTTTTAAATGAATGAGTATTTGGTCGATCGATGTCTACAATCGTACACTGATACATTTTTTTGCTTAATAATTAAAAGGTACGCTTGTAATTTTATGTGTAAGGTAACGATAACAAATTTGCAATATCTTTATACTTTAAGCTTTTGGTAAGGCATAATAGAAATAAATTGTAAAGAAAATAACAAACGGCTATCTAAAATAATTTTGAGTGAAACGTTTTTCCTTCGTTTGAGCAGCAGTCATGCGGAATTCGTGTTAATCTGATCGAGTTTAAATTATTCACTGCACGTTATATCCTTCAACAGACGAAACAATAAGGAAATTATGACTGTTGTTTTTGTAGCTATGTTCCATAGGAATTCTAATAAAATTTTGACTTGTAATTGAGCAAGAAGGACGGCTAAAATACTGAAAGAATAATTTCTGGCATAGACCTCTTCCTGTAATTCATAAAGAAATTGTCGCTGTTTTCAAAAGTTATAAGTAATAATAAATCTAAAAATAGAAGGGAAAAAAATATGATATTAGTAATTTTAGTAATTATTTGTTTTTGTAACAAACAATACAAGAAAACTCAACGAGAAAATGATGAATTATCAAACAACTTTTACTATGAGAAAATAATGAAATATGAAGTGATTATAAAGAGAAACTCACTACAGAAATGAAATCTACGATGAATTACGACGATCTAGTTAAAACTATAGAATGTGATACTAAAAGAACACAAAAAGAGACATAATCTCGCACAGGTTAATTACAAATACCAAATTGACCCATACGCCACTGTCATTATGAAAACGGCTGATTTAATGTAATATATATCATGTGTTTTTGGTGTTTTATTGATTTATTTAAACTTTATGCACAAACTCGTACAAAGGCGAACTTAATGCCATAGGCATTCTCTAACAGTTTTGTTCCATTGTATACAGGATGAATTTTTCAACTGGGCGTGGATGGTTATATGTCCGAAACTATGGAATATCGAAAAACTTTGAAAGGAGTCTCGAGGCAGATTTTGACTAAAACTAAAACTGCATGATTGGATTTTAGAAAAATCAATAATCTTGGCCAGGAATCGAACCCGCTGGTTTTGTAAAAAAAATCACACCCTGTATTATTACACCGTTCGATAGTATTGCTAATAGGGATCAAATTCTGGGAAGTTATCATATACGGCAAACTTGATGCTCTATTGTCTTCGAATGTTCGAATCTGTAACGTTACATTACAGGTGAATGCTCGCTGTGAGGGAGCGCCTTAAAGTTCAATTTGAAAAAAAAAACTTTCTTTTAATGCAGGTGTGTAAAGACCTCTATTAAGATTTTTTTTTGTACTAATGGGCATATTGACAGCATTATTTCGACTTAGAGTTTTGAAAAATAATAGACTATTTAACATTTTTCAATCAATTGGCCAAAATGGACAAAAAAAACTTTTTTCCTTTGAAATTCTTAATGACATGGCTATAAAAATTAATGATTACCAATAAATACTGCCATTAAAAGTTTTTACTGCCTTCATTGGCAAAATGAGCTAAGATATTCATGAAAACTACATTGTTTTACAAGTAACTTTGTAGTTTTATTATATTCTCGAAAGATTTTATATACGAGTACGTACTAACAGGAAATTTCTGAGAGTAAATTCTAAATCCGTAGTTAACCTAATATTACATAGTATAATGTATTTGGGTAATGAACATAACTTGTCGTCCGTTCGTGATAATTATAATGCATGTTTTGAATAATAACCACGGTTGAAAGCAATCGGTTACACGGAAAATTGACTATACTGATTGTGTCTCTATAAAAACTACTAAAGCAATCTAAAAAATCTACAAATTAAAAGCAATCTATGTAATAATCGGTGACTATGACGTCTGTACCCCACCATAACAAAATGGCGATATACAAAAAATAACTTCCAAAAAAGTCAGCAGAAAGGTGTCATGAGAATTAAAACAAAAACGAAACACGACCTACATAAAAACAGCCGTTTCCATATATGACAGCACAACATTGACCGATGACGTAAGCGACATATAGATTGCGGCCCTCACCTTACCACAGGCCTTGCACTTGCCCTTCTCTGAGCGGCGATGGACCCAGTGGTGGTGGGTGATGGTCTGCTCCCGGTACTGCCGGACGCCCACATCCCTAAAGGTCGGCTTGCACGTGAACTGCACCCGGTCCATCAAGATGTCTATGCATGCTGTATGCGCGACGATCTTGCACGCCGAACATTTCATGCGTGACCCGTGTTTCTGAAAAGATGAGATTTTGTGAGTCATTATCATAATGGATTTAAGGTTCTCTCATAAAACTTCACTTCACTTTCTTCATTTGTTGCTTTATGCGAATTTTAAAGATACTATAACTTATGAACGATCCCAATCCTAGAATCTGTGTTTTTATTTTTAGTGACAGTTCACAAAATACATAGAACTTTACGCCCAGTAAAACTGAACCTCTAGATAGGGAGGTCTCATGTAAGTAGGACTATAATTTAGATGAAGTAATAAAATTAAGCAGCCTACTATTTCTTCTCTAACCGCATAAAATATTCTCATTGTAACAGTCAAATCACGCAAATTTACTACAAGCTGATTTACTAACCCGAGCACGTCGACCAAGTAAATGCCTTATATTTTAAGTCCAGTGGCTCTCCTGAATTTTTAAAGTCTTTAAATACAAATATACTTAGTCATCAGAAATGTATAGGGGATAGCCTGTTTGAAACATTTTTTTATAGTATTATGCTCATGGGGTTTGAAATGTTTATTAATAGTGAATCAACAGTCTCCGTGAACGAAAATAAATATTTTTACATTGTAATGTTAAACCCACGCAAACAAGAAAAAGGTTACAAACAAACTTTGTAATATTTTGTTGGCTTCACGATAAGTCTCAAGTTGAATTCAAATGACGTAAGTTTGTATTCTGACGGTGAAGGCACTGAAACATACGTAACAGATGAAACTAATGAAAGTTTGAAACAATGTTTTGTTATTTATAATGAAACAACTGCAGACGAAAATATCCTATCAATAACACCCAGCGAAATGTTCTAAATTCGTCACATGGGGATTGCTATAAATATCTAAACACGAGTATAGATAAAGAATAAAGTTTGATTAAGGTGCCGAAACAATGATCACAAGACAGGTTGCTACGGACAAAAACGACAAACTTTTACTAAGAGTTTGTAGATAGAAGTTACCGAACAAACTGCTGGAACATAAACATCAAAGTATTTATGTAACCCCAAAGTACGTAAGTGGCGAGGGTATTACAATTACGAATTGATTGCTTTCATGAGGCTCACGAGACACCCTTTTGATTGCACTCCGTGACAGGTCATCGCCACAACAAAATGGAGGCATCGGGTCATTAATCTTGTATACGACTACAAGCAACCTGCGACATAATAGGCAGGAAACTTGCTAATGGTTGTTGGGGAAATTACATTTCTTCCACAGTTGTTTAACCAAGACACGAGGCGAGATACCTTATATCTTGGTGTAAACTTCAATAGATATTTCATACAAATGCTTTTATTCATGGCGGTACAAAGAAGTTCTTTGCAAAAGAAATAAAAGAGCAAAATAAATAATGAAAGAATGAAAGTAAAGGATATCTTGTACTGGACAGAGAAAACTGTTTCAGAATATATATTACGAAAAGAAAAATCTGTTTTGACGGACTATTCATATTCTCGCGTAAAACTTCATTAAACCGCCAGGTAATTTAGTTCACTCAGCTCGTCTGGCAATTTATTGGGTTCATTGTATCCTTGTTATTTAATATGAGCATGTCATTCAAAGGAAATTCTTTTTACTTTATATTGTACCTAGCCGTTCGTATTGCTAAAGCTTTTAGTACGAATTTTACTTTTAATAGAACATTGTGTTATAAGTAACGCCGAGAACAATAAGTAAGGTATTATTTTCCGAAATGGTGTCAAATTAAGCCCCTAATGCCTTTCACGTGTACAACAATAAAGTATATTCGCGTCATTAAGTAAAGTTATGTCAGGATTTAATTTTATTTATGGCGCAGGTATAAAATGTTCATGTTGCCTAAGTTAAAATAAAAGTGGAAAAACTACATTACTGTGAAAGTAGCATTTTTCCCATTTAATCCTACAACGTGCGCTAGATTAACTTTACGGTCCTGTGAGAATTGCAAGATTGGAAAATTCTGGATCGTTGACTTAATTTTGCATGATTGCTAGTTTGCGACCTCGATCATTATTATCGTTGTAAATTACGTAATTTATCGTTGAGTAAAAATATCGGAAAGAATATATTTTTTTTAACCAAGGATAGGGAGTCCATCTTGTTCGTATATATTATGGAAATACTAAGAGTATTTTTACTAATACTGAACTAGGAAGTTCTGATTTACGAGCAGCATCTATTTTGCTGGTACAAATGCCCCTTTATTAAATCTGTGCTATTATTTTCCGGCGTACAAATTACGGTGTATACGGTATCATAAATAGCCGGAAACGTATATTTTATAATCAAGGTAATTCAGGAGTATACGAGTACCATTTGGAGCTGTTATTTGTTTCATAGAAAACTCACCTGTTCATTAAACCGTCTTTGTTATTAAGCCTCCTGCAGACACGCGATTAATCGCGCTGCGACAACGAGCCAAGCTAATTTCCACTCTAAAAATATTGCGAATGGACCGCGACATGTCGCCCCGCGCGATTAATCGCGTGTGTCTGCAGGAGGCTTTATAAAGATCTTTGGAGTTGCACAGCGAAATGAATTTTCAATTTTAATAAAAATATGGAGAATATTATCTTAATCTTATTCAATAACTCTTGTAAATGCGAAAGTAAGTTGTTATGTGTACAGACATGGACATAGGGTACCTTTCATCCCAAAAACAGTACTGTTCCTGAGAAAAATAACAATCACGTTCTCATGGTAATAGATGGCACCACGTGTCTTTCAAATTATGATTGAAAAACAGAGATGATTGTGAAATTCAAAAAGGCGAGGGAAGTCGCGTGCAGTCTTTTTTTCCATAAATAAGAGTTCTTCATTAGACTTCATTAAAAGGGTCATTAAAAAGTGCAATTTCACAGACAGCAGTCTGTTCTAGTTAATTAAAATAGTCATAATGGAAAGAATATAATGAAAAATATTAATTATTAGATTTTAAGTAAAAATTAAATATGTTGTGAAATGTTTAGTAAAAATTTTACAATTTGCCAATTTTTAACGAGACTTTCATTTTCGGATTTTGTATCTAACGAGCCGTAATAACATAGCCATATTAAAAAAAACCTTAAATATTCACTTCAAGTAGAACCTACGGGCATGCGGACGGCGAGTAATGAGTGACTCGCCGTCTGATTTATACAATATAGTCCATGGACTATGCCCGGGTCGATGCGTCGTGATTCACGGGCGCCTTAAAGAGCTGTCAGCAATCTGACGGGGCTCCCCTTATGATGGATTAAATAAATGAGTTAAATCTTGAGGTCCAAAGCCTGCCGGGGTCGCGGGACTGTCTCATCAGGTAACCGTGACCCTGGAATGTACCTACAGGGCTATTGAAGGATCACCGTGGATTTTAGTCAGTACAAGTCTGACAGTAAGGTGGGAGGACTCATTTGATGATTTTACCACATTAAAATAAAAAATGTTAAAACATCTTTCATATTCAGTCTGAATCGTACACAAATTTAATGTCCCAGTTAAGGCAGTACTACACTGCACTACTGCACTGCAGCACAGTCTATTTCATTCTCCGGAGTTTAATCGGATTCTCTGTTGCTTTATCGACAAGACATTTCAAGAGAATGGTTGACTATCTTTGAAGGAAACATGTTTGTATGCACTAGATGATGTTATTCTAGACCGGTGTAGGTGGCCGCTTGTAGAAACTAAGGTCTGTTTCTAGTGTAACTAGACACATTAATAGATATATTGTCTACATACAGATTAAATTGTTTGTCAGTGATGACATATATGGCTCTGCAGAGACGTGGTCGTTGACTGCTTTTTTTTTTTTTTAGGGTGTGCATTTGGCCCCATAAGGGGCCCCGTCGGTGACGCGTGAAACACGACGCGCCGCCGACCCGGGCTTGGTCCTTGGTCGGACGGCGAGCATACCCATTACTCACCGTCCGCAAGCCCGCTCCGCCGCTGTGCCCTCTGCTGTTCAGAGGGACACGCGTTGGAGCGTCCACCCGACAGGCTATTTGCATACGGGCAAAGAAACCCCTTAGGCACACAGTGCCTAATTAGAGTTTTTGCCCGCATCCCAGGGTGCACCGGCCCGAAAAACTGGTCTTCCCCCCGGACGTGTCCGAGAGGGAACTCCAGTCCACGGGCGCACGTGGAGGTTTCCTGTCTTAGCACCCCGTCGTTGACTGCTGGCCTTTTAGAGAGACTAAGAGTCACACGCCGAGCAATAGAAAGAGCTATGCTTGGAGTTTCTTTGCGGGATAAAATCCGCAACAGGGATATTCGTCGAAGAACTAGAGTCAACACAGCTCGTAAAATTCGCAAGTTGAAGTGGCAATGGGCAGGTGACATCCTTCGTAGAACTAATAACTGATGGGGATGAAAAGTTTTCGAGTGGCGACCACGGACCAGAAGACGCAGCGTAGGTAGGCCTCCCACTAGGTGGACCGACGACATCGTGAGAGTTGCGGTCAACCGATGGATGCAAGTGGCGAATTGTCGTTTTGGGAGGCCTATGTTCAGCAGTGGACAGCTTCCGGATAATGATGATGATACAGATTAATTAAGGCTGAACCCAGACGAGCGTAAATTTTTGAGTTGTGAGTCGCGTTATTTCGGTCGGTTTCATAGAAAAGTATTTTGCTACGCTAAATGAGTGGTCTCCACTGTACCAGAACACGAAATTATGCGACTCACAACTCAAAAATTTAAGCTCGTCTGGCTTCAGCCTTATAAACTTAAATTAGTCGGGCTTTCAGTTTAATGGAATAATTTTAGGTTATTTGTTTTTATTTGCTTCTGGCTGGCTAATAATCCAGGGTTGTCGAACTACACATTCAACATCTCAGACTGATATTTCGCGTGCATTCTGAGACACGGTATTGTTGGCCATCGCATGGAGGAGAGAGAGAGACATCGCATGCGATGTCTCCCTTGAGAGGAATTAAATTCTGCGGTTCTATCAATTCTTGGGGTGCTGTTCTGTTTGGAGCTTCTTGTTGATTACTTTGGAGGTATTTACCTACTTACTTTTAAATAAATTCGTAACTTACAACAACATCACTAAGGGTGCTAAAATAAAGGGGTGGTTCAATAAAATAGAGGAGATAAGGCCTCGTATTATTATGTACAAGTGTGTTTACTGTTTGTTTACTCTTATAGTCTGATGGGACGGCAATCCGACATGACCGGAGAGAGATCAGAGAAATAGTAACACAATTTCCCTAAAAACACTTTAAATTTAGACTTCTAACCCCATCAATTTAACTTTAACAGAAGATTTTTTATTGCTTTGAAGTCAATAAAAAGTTGAGTCGACCAATAAGTGATGGTGCAAAGTCTATAGGGAATCACCATTCACCACAGCGAGATGAAGATTTCCATCAACATTCTCAGTAGCACTAGGGCCACGCTAACGGGAAATGCCGTTAATTATCGCCTTAATAGATGTTTATACGAGCATTTAAAGAGTATTATCATTGAAGTCAACGGGAAATGCCGTAAGTGTAGCCCAGCACTAAAAAAGAAGTAATACCTGGCATTCAGCATCACCGACGTAGCAGCAGTCGCCGGAGACGGAGGTGGGCGACCACAGGTGCTCGCCGCTGATGGCGCTGTCGCTCCAGTCCGGCGTCGAGCGCAGCACCCGCGCGCCACCGACATCGCCCGTCCGTCTGAAACAAACACGACACGTTTTAGAAAAGATAAGTCACACATAGGTAGGTCTCCACGAATGCGTTAAGCATCTTCAGCATACGCGGTTTAAGAAAGGTGGATCGAAATACATAGGTCCGTAATAATACACATTATAAATAATACACATTTTTCCCCATGTAGGTTACTAGAAAGTACATCCTCCATTACGTGCTCCATTACCGCGTCTTGATTTTACTATTTTATATTGATAACATTATTTCATAACGAATATTCAGAGATGAGACTGATATTTTACTTTTCACAATCTTTGAGATTGTTGCATTCCGATCGAAATATGGAGCGCGATTTCAAAATCTGCAAACCTTGTTGCTGATATACAATAGGTGGAAAATGTAAATAAATAGAAGAAATTGAAATAAATTGGATGTAATTTAATGTAACACGAGCAAATTATAATGTTTGGATTTAATATATTAAAAATAAAAATCTAATATAAACCGCAGTTATGTACACAATACACACAATATACATGGTAGTAAAATTCATAATTTGGTTTGGCGCCAAAATGCTTTATTACCACAGATTAAATTAATATAGATAATAAAATACTTGGCAAATTACGTAAGGAGCATTTATTTATAAACAAACTTTTTTTTACATATAATTTTACCCGTAACTTTTTTAGGTGATCCAAATCAAATAATTTGTATTTAATTTATACCAACTCATTATAAATATCGTCCCTTTTATTTTGATAAAAAGAAAATAAATAAACATAAATGGAAAGCATGACCTCCTTTGATAATTTGAAATCTCCAACTAATTTAGTTCGTATAATGTTGCTTTTGGCTTTATAATTTTATCAACGAAGCCTTTTGAAGTTATGATATAATAATAACAAGTGTCAAGTGCTGTATTTGGAAAAAAAACTCATATTTACATTACTAAATAATTCTTTTTGCGTAAAATAAAATTCAGTAAGTTGTACATTTTGGCTGGGAGCCAACACGTTAACAATGTTACACGACAGAAATGCTGTAGGGGACATTAATACATTCATGAAAGGTTTTAATTTATAATAGGTGTTGGAGTATAATACCTGTAGAAATGCGAAGTGTTGGTGCGAGACCAAATTTACAATAATATGAGAATACCTTTAGAACTCATTGACAAGGCTGGGGTCTCCATTGTAATGCAAAATGTTCAGCTGTTGCTCTTGAAATATACGGGTTAGGAGTGAATGTGAGGAGAATTAACATGCTCGGTTGTTTATCAACATGTGTTATGGATGATACCATAATGCTTTACACATAATTTATGAAATATTACTATTAGATTTGTTTTCAGATCACAGGCTCCAACTGTCAAATTATCATTGATGACAGCAGGTGTAGCAAAGACTTTTTTTTTTATTCATCAAAGTTTATTTTCATAGTTCCTTTCAAAAAAGTATAATAATACCGTATCTTCACAACTGAAATAGGAAGAAATCGATAAGCTATTTTTATCGTTAACGTATTTCATTCAGCCTTGTAATTAAGGATCCTTTCAATTTTGCTTAAGTGACGTAACCTCGAGAGGTACAAACTACATACATACCTACTTAAATACCAATTAAGTTGCAAACTTATTGGATCAAGTCAATGGAAGAGCTAACAATTGATACCTACTTAAGTCTCTTGGACACATTAAACCTGACTTAGCTTAGTCTCAAAGCGCACAGAAAGGGGACGAAGGCTTTGGCTCGATAGCTAAGTAGCCGTAATCATATAGTGATCGCCAGAGTGCCCCGTCTCACTAGATTAATCTGCAACTGAACGCTGCAGCTAATATTGACGATGGACTCTCATGTAGCAAAGGTAGGAACGTCGTTTAATGGCACAATTAAGAAAGGACGTAGATAGATACTCTAGATAATGGACAGTAATAAATCAAGTACTATTGCCAGTCTTCCAAATTCACACAGGGCTCCATAGGATAGGGAAAATCTATAAGCGTGAGTGTACGAACATCGTCCTTTAAAGTATCCGTTTCCAGTATCCTTTTTGAATGGTACAAAACTGTGAATTTGATCTGCTGACTAATTGACTTGTTTTTGTAAACCGATTGCATTTGTGGTCAAGACGAATAATTCATTAGCGCAGTCTACATATTATACCTATGTAGGTATAAGATACACAGCAGAGATGAGGCAATCAACAGGTTGTTTGTTTTACCCTAAACAATCTCAAACAAGCTAGTAAGGTATTCCTGATTCTGACCTTCAGTCAATAAGAAATCACGCTTTTACTCCAATGAATCTCTGAAAAAGCTTTCCAAATTGGCCGATTCAGAGGGATGGAAAAAAATCGGTCAAGGTGAGGAGCCTTGATTGAGGTTTTCTTTTGCATAGTGTAATTGAAATACTCCGTTGGCAAAATCAGGCGGACATAATCCTAATTCGTTATTTCTCCACTGCCGTCAAAGACTAATCAGTCAACAGCAGATTTAGATGTGCGTAGTTTATTTCAATAGCCCGTTGTTTGCCTCAGTCGCTTCTTTTGAAACTTCTTTCAAACCTTATCTTGTTTTTAAATTAGTAATAAAACCTCTTCTGTTCTCCATTTTTAAATTAAGAACGAAAAAAATTAAAAGAAAACTGTCAGCGATTGTTTCTTCAGTTGAATTTCGCAGTCATACTAAAAAGAACTCAATATACTAAAATCGCATAAAAAAATTAAAATATTTTTAACAACGAATAAAAAGTAGAATATATATTCTGGTATATTTATAAATATAGTGAATTTTACAATAATGTAAGTGAATTTATATTTATTTTAGCTTTTTCCACGTGGTGGACTATGCGCTATGCCCCCTCTTCATACTGAGACGCGTGTATTGACTGAATCCCAGCTGTGTTCAACCAGTTTTGCCAATAAAATTATGGAGGTCTTCGAGACGTATTTTTTTACCAACACCATACTACACAGTAGCTTTTGCAATCTTGAAGCAGAAAACTAATAAGAAAACTCTTTGTCCACAGTAAAATTAGTTAAGATGGACTGTGCGATCTGTAAACACAGTACGGAGGGCTGCGCCTGCATCAAGTGCAGCATGTGTGCGTCTCAGTTCCACCTAGAGTGCTTGGGCAGCGAGCACCTGGTGCCAACCACGAACAACTGGCGATGCTGCCGGTGCTGCGAGTCACTCAGGGCCGCTGCTACTCCAGCACAGATCGAAACAGACGTCCGTGCGTAGAATGTAACTTTGTCTAAGTCGTAAATCGGTTGTGAACCTCCATTGTGGCATGTTTGGAGTAAAATAAATGCGTTTTGTTGACAGTGCGTCTTTTGTTTGATTTACGATGTCCATTTCAGTCGCGCGGCCTACTTGTAAAACTTGATGAAACTTTGCCAGGAATTAGTAACGATTTGTTACTACACACTCCTCATTTCCTGTATTTGTTGCAAATAAAAAAAAACTAAGATGCTATGACCAAAAATAGTTGGCCGCTAGAACCGCCACTTGCCCTAGTCACCGCCTGTGATTACACAAACTTGATAATATGCAGATAGGCGAATGATGTATAAAATGAATGTCCATTTCAACCACGCGGCCTACTCTTAAAACTTGATGAAACTTTGCCAGGAGTTAGGCTGCTTTTCCACCAGAGATGCGCTATGCTACGTTGCTGCGGATGCGTTTGATATCCACCAATCATATTCACTGGTTTACATAGCACAGCACTGGTGGAAACGGATTCTTGTGACAGCACATCTTCGTAGCGCAGCTACGCATCTTCATAGCGCAGCTACCTTGTGACAGCACATCTTCGTAGCGCAGCTACGCATCTTCATAGCGCAGCTACCTTGTGACAGCACATCTTCGTAGCGCAGCTACGCATCTTCATAGCGCAGCTACCTTGTGACAGCGCATCTTCGTAGCGCAGCTACCCATCTTTACAGCACAGCTACATAGCGTAGCATCAGTGGAAACGGTCACACAGTTTCGTAGCTCAGCTTTTACATCCTCGCAGCACAGCTACATAGCGCATCTCTGGTGGAAAAGCAGCCTTAGTAACGATTTGTTACTACACACTCCTCATTTCCTGTATTTGTTGCAAAAAAAACTAAGACGCTAAGACCAAAAATATTTGGCCGCTAGAACCGCCACTTGCCGTAGTCACCGCCTGTGATAACACAGAAACTTGATAATGCAGATAGGCGAATGATATATCAAAAGAAAGGTCTTAATCACTTGTATTTGTTGCAAAAATAAAAAATATCAAAACGTAAATAAACAAAAAGTTATGCTATGTTAAGTTTCCAGGTTATGGGTAGGTAGGTATTTTACCATAAATATCGAATAAATAAAGGTTTATGCTTATAGACAGTTAGTTGCTGATTTGTTGCAGCGAATAAACAAGAAAAAAAATACAAAAACTTGGTCCAATATTTTTTTATGATCGATTTTACTTGGCCGCTCGGACGGCTATATGCCTAAAATACAATGGCGTTTATTTCGTTATTAAAAGTAAGTTCAAGCTTAGTTATAGTACTAATCGACAGGTAACGTAACCTAGATTGGATAAATATGGCCAAAATAACTGTAAAATTCATGTTTTAGGAGATATTCACTAAAATGTAGTAGTTTGAAACTGTATTAGTGTAGGGTGACCATGATTACATAAATACGAAGACATGTTTTTAAATATGGGAGGTAGAAAGGTACACTATTTACATAGGGTACCTACTTAAATTAGTTTAAACTAGCTATTACATTACACAACACTTGCATCTATTTATCAACCTATTTTTTACCGACTACGGCAAAGCCAAAAGGAGGACTGTGATTTTGACCGGTATGTATGTATGTTTGTCTGTTCCCTCATAACTTCTAAACTACTTATCATTACAATCATGACAAATGAGGTGTCGTTAGAAAAGTCTCATTTGTCCGCTAGTTATAGGGTAATTATCCAATATGGCTCTGTCCTCTAGGGGAGGATGTAAAGACGTAACCGAAAAACAAAATTTTAGCGCGCTAACGACATCGGTATCAAATTAAAGGGCTTGATGAGCACATTTGAAATATACATATATAAATTATATAGCTTTTACTAGCTAATTTGCTGTTTCTAACAGTGTCAACATGAGTATCAAATGAGAAATAAAAAAAACGTGGGAAAATGAGAAAAAATATCAAATGATAAATCTTAAATTCGCAACTCAAAAACTATACCTACATATAACTCATTTGATACTCATGTTGACACTGTTAGAAACAGCAAATTAGCTAGTAAAAGCTATATAATTTATATACACCGTGACTTTTTAGTCGTCTTACAAAAGAGGTCCACTTAATGTATCCGACATAAAATACCTCTAGGCGTGATTATTTTATTTTTTTTCATTAATAATAATTTTTATCATTAATAAATAGGTACGTTAGAAATATGAAACACCCTGTAAAAATGTATACGTATCGAACTGTAGAGTATACCTACCCAGCGCACGAGTCGAGCAGATCATTCCATCTCCATTTTCTATGAGACAAGGGTGACCAGCTAAACTATAAGAGATACAAAAATGGCACCATAGCAGAAATTGTTCCAGGTGATGAGCATTTTCTGCTGCGAAAATAATTTTGAAGATCTGGAACACCTGATGTGGAACTACAAGAGCCCAGCTAAACTAAAACATATAAAAGAATGACGTCTTAGCAAGAGTTCTTCAGCCTGATGAGCACTCTCTGTCTTCGTATAAAAATTGAAGATCTGGAACACCTGATGTGGAACTACAAGAGCCCAGCTAAACTATAACATATAAAGGAATGACGTCTTAGCAAAAGTTGTTCAGCCTGATGAGCACTCTCTTTTGACGTATAAAAATTTAAGATCTGGAACACCTGATGTGGAACTCAAAGAGCCCAGCTAAACCATAACATTTATAGGAATGACGTCTTAGCAACAGTTATTCAGCCTGATAAGCACTCTCTGTCGATGTATAAAAATTGAAGATCTGGAACACCTGATGTGGAACTACAAGAGCCCAGCTAAACTATAACATATAAAATAATGACGTCTTAGCAAGAGTTCTTCAGCCTGATGAGCACTCTCTGTTGACGTATACAAATTGAAGATCTGGAACACCTAATGTGGAACTCCAAGAGCCCAGCTAAACTATAGCATTTATAGGAATGACGTCTTAGCAACAGTTATTCAGCCTGATGAGCACCCTCTGTTGACGTATAAAAATTGAAGATCTGGAACACCTGTTTTGGAATTCCAAGCGCCCAGCTACACTATAACATTAACACTATAACGTTAACACTATAACGTTAACACACAGGAATGACGTTTCAGCAAAAGTTGTTCAATCTGATGTGCACTCTCTGTTGACTATTAAAATCGAAGATCTGGAACACCTGTTGTGGAACTCCAAGAGCCCAGCTACACTATAACATATATATAGGAATGACGTCTTAGCACGAGTTGTTCAGCCTAATGAGCACTCTCTGTTGACGTATAAAAATTGAAGATCTGGAACACCAGTTGTGGAATTCCAAGCGCCCAGCTACACTAAAACATAAATGTGGGAATGACGTTTCAGCAAAAGTTGCTCGGTCTGATGGGCATTTCCTGTTGACCTATAAAAATCGAAGGTCAGAAACATCTGATGTGGAAATCAAAGCTATCGCTAATTTCACTGTATAATTATAAAATAACATAAGCTGGGAGTACCTCCACGCGGTGAAGGCGGTAAGACTTTAGGACTGATTTTCGATGACGATGATATATTATTAAAAATCTGACTCTATTGGCCAAAACTCCCATTTTTTTTACCCGGGCTCTTGGTATTGGACATCAGACCAGTTGCAGATCTTCGATTTTGACGACCCCGTTGTCGCTGGCATAAGCAACAGGATCCGCGTACGAAGTCGCGGGCAGAAGCTAGTAATGAATAATATTTTTATTTTTAAATTATTAAAATCTCATAAATCCCTATTTTTTTATTATAAACGTGTTCTAGTCATTGGATACATGAACTGGGCTCCCGTTGTAAGACGACTAAAAAGTCACGGTGTATATTTCAAATGTGCTCATCAAGCCCTTTAATTTGATACCGATGTCGATACCGCGCAAAAATTTTGTTTTTCGGTTACCATCTTTACATCCCCTAGAGGACGCCATATTGGATTATTACCCTATATCCAGCGGACAACTGAGACTTTTCTAACGACACCTCATTTGTCATGATTGTAATGATAAGTAGTTTAGAAGTTATGAGGGAACAGACAAACATACATACATACTGGTCAAAATCACAGTCCTCCTTTTGGCTTTGCCGTAGTCGGTAAAAAATAGGTTGATAAATAGATGCAAGTGTTGTGTAATGTAATAGCTAGTTTAAACTAATTTAAGTAGGTACCCTATGTAAATAGTGTACCTTTCTACCTCCCATATTTAAAAACATGTCTTCGTATTTATGTAATCATGGTCACCCTACACTAATACAGTTTCAAACTACTACATTTTAGTGAATATCTCCTAAAACATGAATTTTACAGTTATTTTGGCCATATTTATCCAATCTAGGTTACGTTACCTGTCGATTAGTACTATAACTAAGCTTGAACTTACTTTTAATAACGAAATAAACGCCATTGTATTTTAGGCATAATAGCCGTCCGAGCGGCCAAGTAAAATCGATCATAAAAAAATATTGGACCAAGTTTTTGTATTTTTTTCTTGTTTTTTCGCTGCAACAAATCAGCAACTAACTGTCCATAAGCATAAACCTCTATTTATTCAATATTTATGGTAAAATACCTACCTACCCATAACCTAAAAACTTAACATAGCATAACTTTTTGTTTATTTACGTTTTGATATTTTTTATTTTTGCAACAAATACAAGTGATTAAGACCTTTCTTTTGATATATCATTCGCCTATCTGCATTATCAAGTTTCTGTGTTATCACAGGCGGTGACTACGGCAAGTGGCGGTTCTAGCGGCCAAATATTTTTGGTCATAGCGTCTTAGTTTTTTTTGCAACAAATACAGGAAATGAGGAGTGTGTAGTAACAAATCGTTACTAACTCCTGGCAAAGTTTCATCAAGGTTTAAGAGTAGGCCGCGTGGTTGAAATGGACATTAAAATGAAAGGTCTTATAGATAATCAGAATAGTTCGCACACTTTACAAACAAAACACAGATTATTGAAATGTGGCTTTAGATTTGAAATGTCAAGCTGATAAGCCTTATTTCTCACAGGCCCAGTAGCTGGCGGACAGTAGAGGACGATTACTATCTTACAGCCGGAGCCAGTGCTGATCGGCTAGCTATTTCAAATTATTTCGTTTGTACTATTCACTGACCTTCCCAACTCCCACAAGGTCAGCTTCGGGGTGGTCAGTCGCTCCATACGAACGTTACTCTACACAGTGGCTGCTGAGTGCCAAAGAACACTTGCCTGGACAGTTGGAT
The DNA here is from genome assembly GCA_950005045.1 of Agrotis exclamationis. Lineage (NCBI taxonomy): Eukaryota > Metazoa > Arthropoda > Insecta > Lepidoptera > Noctuidae > Agrotis > Agrotis exclamationis. The sequence continues at coordinate 10,082,638 of OX465425.1, read as the reverse complement.
CGTAGAAGTTACTTTATAGCCTCAACCTAATTTCTCTGGAGCAGTGGTGGCCCAGTGGTATCGGTCCCGACTTACGAGTTGTAGGTCGTGGGTTCGAACCTCGCCAGGCACATTACTTTGTGTAATTTATTTCATCACCACTGCTCTCAAAACGGTGAAGGAAAACATCGTGAGGAAACCGGCATGTCCTAGAACTAAAAATTCGAAGACATGTGACATCTACCAACCCGCACTGGGCCCGCGTGGTGGATTATTGCACACTCCCTCTCACAGAGAGGAGGCCTGCCTCTCAGCAGTGGGAACATTATAGGCTGATGATGAATTTATCTGTAACCAAAGCACTGATCAGCCATTTTGCTGGCCTTTGTGAAAACGCAATGTGATAGACACACTAAGACAGAATTAATAACACACAGTAGCTGTGTGTATTGCTGTCTCTCACAGACCCAGTAGTGAGAACATGTCAGGAGAGTAACAGTAGGTAAGTACTGTACAGACGGCAGAAAATACCGGGTCAAACAGGGTGAGTAGGAACGCAGGGGTGAATCAGGACAACACTTTGAAAGGGATTTTATCGATAAATTATGATGGTATGTTTCCAGAAAGGTCTCAGAATAATGCAGCAATAACCAATAAATAAAATTGAGTATTTGTTGGTCACCTATCATATTAATTCAATATTAAATCCCTGTACAAGTTTGGTCCCGATTCTCCCCTGGGGTAATAGGGGGTTTTCACTGCGAGTTTCAGCCTCAGAACACTAAAGCATAGAAGGAACCTAAATTTAACTAATATAGTCGTCTCTGTTTTCTTATATACTCATAACAGCATTAGAGAGAGACAGATGTAGGTTGCTCAAAATGCAAATCGTCACAAAGGTAAACGTCAATTTGGATACCTTGGCTACCTTTATAGTACTAAGTTTAAAAGCTACTTAACGTCTCAGGTTTTTATCTATGACTTTGTTCATCGCATTTTTTCGTATAATGCTTATGGGCGCATGCCAGTTGAACTGCTTCGTTGGTTTTACGTGTTTTTGTAAAAATAGTACAAAAATAACAGTGATTTAGTGTAAATCGCAAAGCTTAAAGATTAAATAATGTCCTGCATTATAGCGGGATGTAAATCTCATTCATCCCGCAAAGAAAATGATGCGGAAATCATAAGCTTCCATCGGTAAGTAATCTAATATGGTCATTTTGTCAGTTTTTCATTCTTATTTTATGTTATTTTGGCATTATTTCAAATTATTTAACCTTAGTGTACACGGTAGTGTTTTGAAATCAATATTTTATGCAATTAAATAGTTCGATTATATGGAAATTATAAATTTTAAACCGGCATATAAATTTTTGCAATAGTGCTTGCAAAAACAAACTATCGATACAATATCGATAAAATAGCGTCATCCAAATTATTATGTACATTATTTTTCTTTACACGTAGTTTTGGGAAGGATTAAATGCCTATTTAAGAGTTAAATAAATACCTACGGTCTTGTGATCGAATCGTACGTATGAGTAATGAAATGGCAGTGTGAAAAATCCGTGTGGCTCATGGTGTAACAATTTAAACTCATGTGTGGCTATAATTTTTTTTGTCACTTTCAGATTTCCGTCCGATGTTGATATGAGGCAAAAATGGATCAACGCTATTGCACGTTACAACTGGGAATCGTTCAGGGCCAATCGCTCTTTTAAAATTATTTAAGCGTTTTCTTGGTAGTTTCAATTTTTTACAATTTATGCTGTTTAAAAATAAATATGTTGGTCAGACAGAAGTGAGTTCTTTATTTCACCTTAGCATATTTAGATTTATTGCCATGGAGCAATACCATAAACTAAGAATTCGATGTCGATATCGGTATTTATTTTATGCATAGTCACATCACTAGCTAATACTCTTTTGTCTATGACAGCGTACACTTCAAATGTCGTAAAGCGCCTTCTATGCTTTAGTTATTGTTCTGAGGTTTCAGCCGTCAGTGGCGCTACAAGCGCATAACGTAAACAACGTTCAAGTGTAGCTTCGAGTGTGTAGTTATATTATCTGTGTTGTAGTGTATGTCAGGTTAATCATACAGTAAAGGTGAAACCGCACTAGGCGGAACTGCACTGCAGCGGAACTACGCGACACGACGCGTCAAAATATTCTTTATATGAAATTATACGAGACATCACGCACTAAACGGCAACGGAATTACACTGCAACCGAACTGCGTGGCAAAGAAAAGCGTCGTGTCGCGCAGATCCGCTGCAGTGCAGTTCCGCTGCAGTGCAGTTCCGCCTAGTGCGGTTTCACCTTTAATTAAATCATGCGCTGGTAGCGCCATCTGAGCCGAGCTTTACGTGAAACCTCCCCATAGGGGACTATTCACCCCCTTTGACGTTGCTGCGTTTGTTGCCTCTGGGTGCTCAGAAACTGAGCCTGCGAAAACCGGGCCTAAGTATCACTTCATTCCGTTTTTAACTGGACCATGGTCTACTATCACCATCCTATTGCAAGGTTGATACGTATAAAGTTTGATATCATGGTGCAATGGAGTTGGAGACTATTTAAATGACAGCATAGTTTTATAGTAGGTACTTATGTAGAATCTAGTATTCAATTATCTACAGCGCTCTCAAGTCCTGCCTTCGTTTATTTTTAGTCGCAAGTAATATCCGGCTTCGTTGGTAGTTCATAGTAGTAGACAATAAGGAACAGTTTTTTTAACTGTGCTCCACACATTGAATATCTCTTGTGTTGTTGTGGGTGCGTTTACAAACATAAAAACTCACTACACAAACATCCAGACCGCGAACAACTATACTTATAAGTAAACAAATGTTTATTTCGTGCGAGAATCGAATCCACGACATGCCAGCTGTCGAACGCTCAGGCACTGTGTCAATCGTGTTGTCAAAATATCTTCTTATTTACATAATCTTCTTCTACATTAATATAGTCTCACTCTCACCTGCGTGCATGTATTTCCCTTAACAAGTTCTCCATGAGCACACAAAATCCCAAAATTCATAAATGCTATATTGGTATATGAATCTGTATGGTTTCAAATCATCGCACTAACGAGACGTCTATGAATAAACCAAACTGCTGGGCAATTAAAACAGTCGCCAGGCATGCAGCTAATCAGGTACGGCCATAATGTCTACGGCTATTTATTTTGTTCACGCTGCATGCAATTATATCGGCGACCTCGATCGTCAACAATAATAATGGGAAACAATGGCCCCTTTGTTACAACAAAAATAACACTTTAACCCGAGCCAATTAATACACCCTTTGAAAAGGGATCTTCATGGTTCGTCCTGTTTTACTTCAACGTAATTTTTCGTTTTGAAGGGATAATGAAAATATTTCGAGGACATTTATTTTTTGTTAATATCGTTGTAATTATTTTGTAAAGTCGGCCATACACGTACTAGTATACTTGCACAAGTTTAGAGCGCGCAAGTATACTGTAACGTGATACTTGCACACTTTGTCACAAACCTGTGTTTGTGCAAGTCTAGATTTGCACAAGTAAACTGGTACGTATATGGTCGGCTTAAGCTTATGCGGGGTCTTTAAAAAGATGTAAAACACCGTTAAGGATTAATTTGATTGGCTAAGTACAATTTGTGTTCCATTCATAACATTGCAGTAATATTTAGTTACAATAATTAAGTAACCAGTGTGTATTTGTTTTTTTTTCACATGTTGTCTTTTCTATTCTTATATGAATTTGTATGCACTAATGTGTATAACCAATGCACCAACGAGGTGGACAGACGACTTTGTAAAGGTCGCCGGAAGACGCTGGATGCAGGTCGCTTCCAACCGGTATATGTGGAGATCTAAAGGGGAGGCCTATGTTCAGCAGTGGACGTCCTATGGCTGAGATGATGATGATGATGAATGTGTATAAAGATTGCAGAAAGTAAAATACTTCTTTTTGTGGCTCACTTATAATTTTGAAGTACATTTTCAGGAACGTTTGTCATTTTAATTTGTAAGTACAAACATAAAACTTCTTGGCTAATTTAAAATATTCGCAAACCGCACGGCTTGTCATTACGAAGGCGTCGTCGGCGTCGTTTGCCTTTCAGTCAACCCTCATTAATTCTAAGATTATCCCTCATTTGCCTAAGACCGCAGCTTACTGTGAATACGATAAAGCAACACCTTTTATTTATTATGTAAACTTGCGCATCTACTGCGTCATGGTTTTATCATTAATAACCGAAAGAGCAGTTACTGAATAGTTAGTTACCTACTTAGTAATAGGTAATAGATGTGGTTGCAATCGCGGTTCTCAAGCAAAAGATTTACTTAAAGCTCCGACTTCTAACTCACGCAGATAGTAGTTTTTCTTATAAAGTTATTTCTTACATTGGGAGTTCAGAAATGGAATACGATAGATCGTTCGCCCCTAAGTAAACTAAGCGAGAATAAAATGAAATATGAATGTAAAACAGTAACTATCCGGCTTTCCTTCGACAAATATTACATGCGTGACGTACATAGAAGTTATTTCTGTATGTATTATTTTAGTTCGACAAACAATACCATAGCGTTCTTGTTAACATGTAATACAAACTAACGTAGAAGTTCAACGTACATAACAAATTAGCGGTGCGTTCATACTATGGTTGTATAACAGTCGCCGTCAATGGCATTGCTGGGGACTGCGTGCTAATAGTACTGCATGTGGGCGAACCGGTTCTTCGTATAAGCATCGTACTTCAACCGGCCTGCAACCACGGCCACGAGACTAGGGCTTTACTTAAGTCCTGGTACACACATCAAGCTATACATAACCAGTTTATCTTGGTATTGCTTTAAAAAGAGTTGTTGGCGATCTTTTTTTAAACTTTGTCCCTCACTAGGAACTTCTTGTATCGTGGGTGCGTTTACAAAAATAGAAACTCACATACTCTAACACCCAGACCCGGAATAACTACTTGCAAATCATACAAATATTTGTTCCGTGCGAGGATCGAACTCGCGACACGCTTCGCAGCAGTCGACCTCTCAGCCACTGCACTAATCATGTCGTCAAGTTTGAAAAAATTGTGTCCAAACGTCCATGGAGTTTCTTGCTCGTTCTTCTCCATTATAGATCTGCTCCTTGGAATGGACATCTATAGTACTTTCACAGTTAATACGAGTATGTCTTGTGACTGGGACGGTAGCCCCATAATTTTGTAGTATTTAATCAATCTTCTTTTGTCTTAGACAATTCAAAAGCGCCTGTAACTGGCCCATAATAGGTACTTGAAAGGCTTTGATTTTTGATTTAGCTTTGCATGATTTTTGTGCGCAATGAACGGTCAGCTTTAAATACTGGATTTGTATAATTTTATGTATAGCCGTGTGTACATAATGACTCATTACAATTACAGACCTGTGATTTACATACATAGATTAATCTTTATCTACTTCCACATTTATGATGCCTTTACCGTTAGGTCTTGTGGTCGCATTTTCGAACTTTTCTAGGAATTTTGACTCGATCACTGGGTGTTAGTGAGATTTTCAATACGAACGTTCTTAGTGTGCTCAGGGTTGATGCATGGTACAATACAGCCCTCAACAACGGCCACTGCCTGGTTTAAAACTTAGTTTTTCCAAGCCGTGAATATTAGGTGCAGATGAGTGTATCTCATCATTCTGCTGTCTTTATCCCTATTCATTTGGCTTTTACCTCACATTTTCAAATTCTGTCTATCTTGCAGTAAAGGTCATCCCCAGCATTGTGTACCTACTTAAGTCCCACAAAGTAAATTTCGAGCAGAAGCCACATGCACAAACAAGTGGACTGAAACATCTGTACCTATCAGTAAAACACACAAATCTGTAGTAGCGTGCAGAGCGCACTGCAATGTGGGTCGTCACGCTGTTTCGACAATAAGAGTAAACACGCCATATCACTCGGTTATTATCCCGTGAATGTAAACTGTGGTAACTGTATAGTAGTAGGCTTTATTTTTACAATGCATTTTTAGCTTGGTAATAATTGTAATAAAGATAAGTAGGTAATATAGTTTCTAGTATTTTTTATGCTGAAAGATGTATTAAAATATTTTGTTCAAAAAAGGTTTGGGATATAAGATATAACATAAGATGGTCGGCGCCCCGCCCCGAGGCCGGCCTAGAAAAAGGAGGCGACTGAGGCGAGACAACCTAGACGTTACCACGAGGCCGGCCCTGTTTGAAGTGGCCCAAGAAAAGTGTTCCTAGAAGGAATTGGGGAAGGTCTTTGCCCATCAGTGGGACAGTACAGGCTAAGGAACAAAAGAAGGTATAACTTGATTTTTTCAAGTACTGAAATGGCAAGTAGGAAACTAAATTACTGATAAGGTTAACGTATAAGCAATTAATATATTTGAATTTATTTGGTAAAGGTTTTGTCCCCTATACTGTTACTACTACCTTTCGCCTGAGTGTATGCCTATTAATCCAAAACCGTCCAGCAAGTTTTGCGTGAAATAGTGACAAGCATCCAAGCCTCACCCTTCTAATCAATCAAACATCCATCCCCACAAACTTCAACATAAATAACAGTAGTAAGATATCAGAAACCTTGTCCGTAAATCCAAAAAGTACAATACATAAATAACTAATGACTCATTAATACATCGTATGGGAATTGGAGTTCTGTGGTTCTGTCAATAATACCGTTGGTACACAGAAAATTTCAAATAAAACGAGTAGGGTGTTTGTTTAATGATCTCAATGTTGTCATAATCAATAGGTACCACATAGAACGAGCAGCCTCGCGACTGTGCTTGGTTAGTGTGGACTGTGGACGTGTCTCGGCCGAGGAAAGCGCGCGCGCTGCCGCGGGCGATCGACCGAGCGCCCGAGCATGTCCCCGTGCGATCGACCGATCGCCCGAGCATGTACCCGTGCCATCCAGTGTCGGCTTTTGTTTTGCTCGCGTATATTGTTTCGTGCCTCGGTCGACAAACAATTGTGCGTCCAAATAGAGCAAACAGCTTCGCGAGGCATTTGCCGCGTGAAGCAAATGCCTCGCGAGGCTGCTCGCTCTGTGTGGACGCACCTAATGACAAGCATTTTTAATACTATTTATATTATAGCACATTTTCCTTCTAGTTTATGAACTAAGACATGGTTCTAGGAAAAATTGTAGATAAGAAAACCTTGCGTAATATTCGTATTTATACATATAAAAATATGTAGTGATTCCCCTTGTACGTAATACGATTTAGGAGGAAATTATTTTATAGGATTTTTGTAGGTTTTTATTTTACCTGGAAATGTAAATTCTAACTCAGAAAAATATTCTGAATTCTCTTTTTCATTTAAATAAATATAATAAATAAAATGAGGTAGATACATGAAAATTGAGATTACTATAGAAATTGTGATTTAAACATGCTCTAATTATTTTCGTTAAAATTTAATTTAGATTTAATTCTGACATTCTTGATCTATGCAACATGTTTGTAGTTGGATCACTTCATGAGCGGAGTCTGAATATCCAGACAAAAGATTTAGGATATTGAATTTGTTGGGTTATTCGATAAGCGTAGAGAAGGGTGGTGGTCAAAATTCAGATAAATCGGACATTGAAATTGGGTCGGATGATTCAAAACGTAGCGTAGTGTAGATACGAGTTCAGAATATAACTTGATTCCAAAGACTTTTAGGGCAGTGTCCTCTATTGAATTAATGCTGTTTTTTCGACTCAAGACCTTCGTCATCCTATCCTCTGGCTCGACACATTAAATGCCTTAATGCAAAAATCCTTTCTTGGAAATTATCGAGTGGTTGCAAAATGTCAACTTTCCATACAGTCATTTATTATTGGTACCACTTAAATGGAGCATGACACATCCCACATTACACGATGTTCGGCATTGACCTGTGACAGACAATGAGTTCCTTTCACTTCTCAATAGGGTTAAAATTAATCCATCATGAACAAGATTTAAAATGGTTTCATAACTGTAAGTAGTCGAATCATTCAAACTTGTTAGTTAGGTTCTTCTCTCAATTTGTTTTTTTTTTGTTATATTTAAATAAGTACGTTTGTTAAATAAGTGCGTTTACGTGCTTAGTTTTGTGATTATGATCACGTAGATTATTTCCTTTAGAGACGTGTCTACATTCTGATGTCATAGTATGACGCACGCCGATTAAAGGGAGCTTATACACTTCACTTTGTGATAATGGAGTCACTGTGGGCAGTGCTAAGATTACCACTGAGAGATTAGTGGTGTGACTACATATTTGCATAAAATGTTTATTATTATGGTCTATGACCAGATCCTGGCTTTGGGTTTTACGATGTTTTACTTGATTGTTTACGGTTTTAAGTTGATTGAGTGATACTGCCCATTAGAAAATCATGGCATTGTTTTATTTTTCCTTTTCTGGATTAGCAAACGAACATGTTAAGTATAGATATAAATGGGAAATCAGGAACACGTAACACGTACCAGCAACATTTGATTTCTTGAAACACAGATTAAGTGTAGGTTTTTTTAACGATCAATAAATTTTCAGATAAATATGACAATAATAGATTGAATCGCTAAGAATGTCGCAAAGAACGAAGCACGTTAAATGCACAAACTTGCAGGAAGATACGCAATGGAAAATCCACTGTAGACATAGGTATTTACAAGATGACGAACAAATTCCAACGATCATTTTACCTAACCGATTCGAAAGACAGCTATTTTTCGGTTGTAACCAATTTGTTTAAACAATTAACCTTGGTGTCTGTTTCAATATCGTACTTACGAGTACTTCCGATATTATTTAAAATGATAAAAAAAATTGATTGCTCGCTCGCGAAATTATTAACTGCATGTTTTTAAAGTTCGGTCGAACTAACGACTAAGTTAAATTGTAACCCCTGCTTACAATTTAGCTTAGCCCTTGCAACAGAACTTTTTTGTGATAATTGTCGTTATTTTATGGCGTTTAGTAAAATATGGGCTCTATGCAGTAAGGTTTACGGTTAATAATGCAGTTAGACATTCAAAGTCACCGATCCGTTTCAGCCGTCACGGAACGCTGCTGTGGTTCCGTAGCACAATTGCGTGTCATACAGGTATATATGGGTACCTGAATAATACATAGTCTCTGGTTCAAAATGTAACTTTATATGGGTCGCGGCAACTGCTCTCTCACAGGGATAGAATAAATTAAGGTACTTTATTGCTAACGCGATAATATGAAATCTGGTTCACGATGACAAAGATAGGAAAACATGTTTCTAATTAAGTACAGAAAAAAATATTGCGTCCTGTTTTGTATAGGCTTATGAAGAGTACGTTTGTTATCACACAAAAAGAATCTCCTCTGCGTAGGTAATTGCATTTTAATTAGCCATCGATAGTGATTTGCTCATTAAAATAATTAATGAGTCTTGCCACTGTTAAGCTACATTAAATTTAGTATAGGCAAGTAACTTTAAGTTCATGATCGTAAATCGATAAAAGGCGATTTGGAATTTACACAAAAAGCGGTCAGTGTATGTTTAATAAGACGATTTTAGGCCTTAACTACTCGTACTTCCAACATATCTCATAATTGAAACGTCGTAAGCGAGGTAAACGATGATATTTGATTTGATTGTCTCACGTTGAGTGGGTAGTAAGATGTCGTTCAAGGTTGACATGCTCGATGAAGCAGAAAGCGGTACTTGGTACTCAAGTACTTGCAATCATGACAACAGAATCACCTGACTATAGATGACAATGTTGTCATAGCTACATTAGCAATTCAAATTATTTCCTATTTTGTATAAAATATACAAAATAGGAATATTTATAAAAACTCCCAAACTGATAGCAGCATCATTAAAAATACATTATGTATCAAATTCATGTTTAATGGCCTAAATGTTTTAGTTTGATCACAAATCACAATTCTATAGAATGAAAATAATAATATTGTGTTCAGAAACTGCTTGTGGATTTTGTAGTGGTTTTATGATTTTAATTGCTGTTATTTTTCAGCCTTGGCCGTGGTCAAGGATAGATTCTGTAAAGCTGAACGCAATGTATGTAGAACACGGAACATGAACGCGATCTTCGTTCATTCACGTGAAGACACTGAACTAGATTTGCAGAAAACAGTTATCTTCACCAAGAAAGAGTGACGTTGTTCGTTCCGATCTAGTACGATTACCTTCCGACACCTTATCGCTGATAACAAACTGCCGGTTACTCCGTTGACTTAGATACTGTTTATTATTTAGATGAATCAAATTCATGAGATTTTACGAAAAAGGCGTGAGTTTAGTTTCATGTTAAAGTTTACATAAAAATAACAATTACTCGCAGCACATATTTTTCAGTACATAACAATATTAACAGTTAATTTTAAATATTACATTCAAATAAACTGTAAACAGGAAATGTATATTTGTGCAGTGATGTAACACATAGTAATTAATATTGCTATTTAAAGGTTTCCGTAAAACAATTACCTTGTTAAAGTAATCGCTACGTAAGGTCCGAATAATAATTGCATCGAATGACAAACAACGAGTTCACAATGTGCGACTAACATCTTCCTGTCTTGGTACATGTGCACCTATATTTACATCATCCATGCTGTATAATTTATGTTTGTTTACCTTCGTGATTTGCATCTCCTTTTGAGTTTGAGGTTGGGACACTTTTTAAACACAGAAAACGAAACACCATCTAAGAAACCCATGGTCGTTGATGTAACATCACATTTTATCACAAGAGTTGAGGTGAAGTACGATTTTATCACAGATGTTTGCGCGAGTGTAGCGGCTTGGCGGCATGCGCCGTGACTAAGCGATTAGCGTGTCCACGGGGACTGTAGGCCTGGTCGGCGGCATCAGCGGGCCCGGGGGCCGGCGACAGCTGAGCGCGCCGCTCTCCACGTCCCTTGCACGATGCACTTCACTGAACGTGCCGCGATCACTAACTAGTCTCTGCTCTGCAATTTTTAGTGACGTATTGGGGAGATCCTTCCCGCGGTTGTTCAAGTAGTCATCGCGTCATTTATGTGCCGGTGATCTCGCGCCGAAACATGTGTGAGCACTGCGCGCGCGCTCACCTACGACTATGCCGTGTCACAAGACAGTTGCCATTTTAACCGTCGTCTTATTTAAACTTTATATTATGTCCTTCTGTAGTCAATTCCAGTTACATATTGTCGCACAATATTACAATCAGTTTACTTGGATGATACTGTTAATTTGCTGTTAAATCACTTGAGTATGTGGTACACGCTCGTTGAAATATACATATATGTAGATAAATATTTCAAGCATGATAATTACAATTATCTAAATTGTATGTGATTTAACTGAAGCGTTTGATAATGTGTTGCTTTGTAAGTGACAGGTATAGAACCTTGGTATTTTCTGACTAGGCATTTGAACGTGTACTTATGAATGTACATTTACGAGTATGTATTTAACAGTTAAATTACCTGTTCGTAGTAGTAGTTGAAATTAATTAATAACCTAAATAACTCAAATGTAATGGAAGGAATGCACATTTATGATAGCGATGATGACATATTCAGCAAAATAATAATGAATTGATGAAACTTTTACGTTTTCACAAAAACAGAGTTTTGAAACCATACAATTAGGATATAATTTAAGTTTAACCACATGTATACCGATACATTTCACTGCTCGCTACTACTATACTCGTCAATAAGGGTGCCTTTCCACCAGAGATGTGCTATGTAGCTGTGCTGCGAGGATGTAAAAGCTGAGCTACGAAACTGTGTGACCGTTTCCAATCATGCTACGCTATGTAGCTGTGCGAATAAGATGTGCTACGAAGATGCGTAGCTGCGCTACGAAGATGCGTCGCTGCGATACAAAGATGCGTAGCTGCGCTATGAAGATGCATAATAGCTGCGATACGAAGATGCGTAGCTGCGCTACGAAGATGCGTAGCTGCGCTACGGAGATGCGCAGCTCGAGCCATGCGATGTATCGATAGTAGAGAAGACGACCCATAGCACGCATCCATAGCACGCAGCCATAGCACGCATCCTTCCACATAAAAAACACATCTTAGTTGAATTCCTTTCCACCAGTGCTGTGCGCATCCGCAGCAACGTAGCATAGCGCATCTCTGGTGGAAAAGCAGCCTTAGCCTGTGACGAACGTTAGAAGTGTAGTAAAATCTGTAGTTTAGTTTTTTTTTTGAGCGACAACGACACGAAATAATGCATTTATTTGATTATTTTAATAATTTCCTTGTGTTTGTAGTACTGTATACATACTATTGATTAAAATTAACAAAAAAAAAATAAGGTACTTAAAATGTTTCCAATTATAAATTTGCATACATTATGATTTAAAGGGCGTTTCTCATGTCTCATACGAGTAGTAGGAGTATGGTAGTAGATAGTGGTTCTACTCTATATCTGCCTATGACGAATTACAATTCATGGCATAGGTACTGTTTCATAAATAAACAGATCAAGTCAGTCTGTCTGGCCCAGGATTTATGGTCCAAAACTGTCTGTTGAATATTAATCACGAGCCATCTTACTCTAGATTTATTGTAATAAGTTATTAATTCAGAGTTTTTACAAACTTTCAGCAATTTATTTCAGTTCTTTTTACTTTTCTTCGTTAATTTTTTTTGTATCAAAAACAACGTCGCCATAGAGGAATAAATATGTATATTTTTTATAGATGAACATAAAAAATATAATCCTTGGTTATTGAAATACATCAAACATACTTTATTGGGAATGAACGCGTAAAGGGTACCTACCTATAAATCGATATTGGATCAAGTTTATATTCTTCCTTCCACAATATTTTTATTTGGTAAGGACTTAGGTATTTATTTTAAGTATTTAGTTAAAAACTCTACAGGATTTTAATCTAATGCGATAGCTAGGACCATACTTTAAGCAGCGGTCGGCAACCTTTTGTTAGTCAGGGGCCGCAAAGTGACAAAATCAAATAAGCGGGGCGGGCGCCGCCGGGCCGCATTTTTTATGTTAAAAATGGAAAGTAAATTTTTTTGAATTTATTTAAGTAAATAAGTTTATCTCCCCATTTAATAATGAAAATGTTTAGTTTACAAAACAACCACGGCCCGCGCGTTTTCGACCACTGCTGTAAGGCATTAAATAAAAGAATAAAACATACCATAAAAATATCAGAAATGCAGCTGTCATTTTTTTTAATTATTATTGGATTGATACTGTATTGTTCTGTACAATACCTACCACTATAAAGTATAGTGCCTGGCAATACATAGACACGCCCCGAAATGTTATGTACTATTTATTTACACATCTGGCTAACCTTTCGGTATTTCAAGTATGTTGATGTTATTTAGTACCATACTGGGAAGCTCAGCCCAGAACTTGAGATAATTTATTTAATATCTTGACTCTCTCATTAAAGATTAATATGATGCGAAACATATTCCCTTAATAACAAAACAAGTAACTACATACTAAGAACCATCCCAAGCACATCAGCTTTCAAACAATGTAACATCAAAATCGGTATATTCGTTTCGGAGCTACGATGCTACACACACACACACACACACACACAGATACACAAATAGACAGGTTAACTTTTCGTCTCTTTCTAATTTTTTAACAATTAGACACACCTATCGATTGCCAAGTTGTCGTAATGTTATTGATGTTGAATCGAAATAGACGTCACATCATATGAATCACCTAATAACAATGTTGTAATTGATCGCCTCATTTTCAGTAACTTCTGTATCAGGTGGCTTAGCGTAGATTTATCTAAATAGCTACTGTGCGCGCACTGTGATGAGATTAAGTTACGAAACCATATCTCTGGTATTAAAAAAGGGTGTATTAAGTTTGATATTTATCCGTTTACGTATCTTTATCTGTCTGTGGCATCGTTGCTCCTAAACTAATGGGCCATTTTCAAGTCGGTTTTTAGTTGTAATTTATAAAGGGCTGTACTTTAAACATACAACTGATAAAGAAATAAAAAACACATCGTTTGTGCCATAGGAATTGGACTTTTCAGTAGGGTTTAGAAAAAAAAAGCGTACCCAACTTAATCGGTTTAGTAGACTCTGATTCCTAAAAATAACTTTGTCTATTCTCGGTAGAATAGAGATAGAATTGGGGCTAGTAAAGCTAAGCTTCGAAAATTTAAAGATTGTAATAGTTGACACCAAACATGATGCATCTTCCTGTACCAAATAACTTGAAGTAGGCAAAATACGCTTTTATCTTCTTTTCAACTTCTTCAACTGTCGACGCTATCATCTTAGTAACTCTTTTTCCAATAAATTCTACGTAAATCCAGTCATATAGATCAATTACTTGATATCAAACACATCTACGCTATAGGTACTACTTGTATCGTTAGCATATCGCTGGCAGCCGCCGCGCCGCCGTTGGTTGCAAAGATTCCTCGCGAGGTGCGAACGTTCTCAGAATGTAACGGATATTAAATTGGAGTGATGCTGTATAAGTAATACATACAACGTACCTATATATGTATGTACTTAAATACCACCGTATCTATTTGTAATATTGATATTGTACGTAATCTGATTTTATCGTCATCATTGCATATTCCCAGTTTGTTTAGTACTATCACTCCGCCCGTGACTTTCATATTTTTTTTCTGTGAATTTCTACTCCCGGCGGGTGATTTTCTATATGGGATTCTTTTGGTAAATCTAAATAAGTATCCAACAAAAAATTGTGACCCCTAGCACTTGTAGTAACAAAGTTTCATACAAATAGAACCACAAAAACAACCCCTTTGAATTGAATTTTGTAAAATCACCTACGTCCTAAAAAGTACCCACATGAAAAATTTGAACCTCCTAGCACTTGTAGTTTCTGAGATTTCGTGATCAATGAGTGAATTAGGGAGTAAGTGGCCTTTAGCTTTTATAAATATAGATATAAGATAGATTGTGAGTCAACACAGCGTAATCTTGTCTTCCATACATCTATCTCTATTAACCGTCATCTCAGCAGTAAATTCCTTTCTAACTATATCGTCTTTCACAGAACCCATACATCTTTTTATCCCTACTCTTAAATGCCTCTACATTCATTCTTTTCTATTTGCGAACGGAAGGAACAAATTCCTTCTGTTTAAGATTAATGGTCCGCTTTGTTAACAACACTTGGTCGTGGCTAAAGTCATTAAAGGAGGTAACCTATTGGAAATAGAACCGTAAGCTCGATCCTCCCTTTGATATCTTTGTAACAAAGCACAATCGACGTTGTATCCGATTCTTTGTTGACTATACCTATTAAATTAAAATTAGCTTCTTTAGAAACTGATAAAGGAAAAAGTTCTTCAGAATTAAATATAAAAAAGCCATTCTGGGTCTGATGGTTTCATTGTAAAATCGATGCTTTTGTGAAATAGTGCTTTAAAGTTTTTGATTAAAAACTTTTCTTGTGCCTGAACTTCAGGCTTTTATATTTAGAGATCGTTTTCGTGTTGTCGTCGACTTGGAAATAGCGTCTCTTAAGAGCATTTGGATTCAGCCAAATATCGATAAAGGTTTACTATACTCCACGGATCTGGAACCTTTTTCTGACGTAGTAATACTTTTTTATCCAGTTTTACGAAAGCTCGCTATCTATAAACAGATAACATGTGACGATAACTTTCCATAAAATGATAAAACTAGATCCCTGAAGACCTTGAGATACTGTTGTTTACATGACCATTATGATCCATAATTAAATCCGCAATAAGTTTATTAACTTATATGATTCGTGATCATAAATACAACCAAATAATATATGAAGTTACGAGTTTATTAAGTTCGATCATTTTATTTGTCAGCAACCATCTACAAACATCAGTTTCAGATATTAAATCGGAGTGTCGCATCGTATTGACTTGCAGATCAGTCTGTTCAGTGACATGTCGACTGAAGATTGCAATTTCATTTCGCGCCGCTCTTTCATCAGATCTGAAAGCTTGCTGCTTTGACTGTGCACTGAAACTTGAAAATAGGCTGTAAGTATCGAACTATCGACTTACGTATGTTGCCAGATATTTTATTTTTGTTTTGTGTGCGGATACATTAACTAACTACTAGATAGATAGATTGCTATACCAGTAGGCTTACAGAGTGGATAAATATTTAATGTTAGTGAAAAAATGTGGTTTTGTTCATGCGTACTTTGAATGATTTATCAGTTGGGAAATTATTATTATACTTACAAAAAAATCTGAATTAAATTCGTCTTCGTCAACGTGTAGAATACCTAACGGTAAAAAAAAAAACCAGCCAAGTGCGAGTTGGACTCGCCCATGAAGGGTTCCGTAGTAACAAGCATAGATTAAGGATTATTTAATCTCAATATAATTATATTGAGATTAGTAATTAATATACACAAACAAAAAAAATAACTTTGTTTTTCATAGTGTTTGTACGAATGGCAAAGTTATATTTGCGGTTTTTGAAAATGTACTATATCCCAAAAACTGCTAACTAGCGATGCATCCGATACCGATACCGATACCGATATATCGGCGATACTTCGGGTTAGCCGATATATAGTTATCGACGATATTTTATGACCGATTCAACGATAATTTTTAATTTAACAATGTAGTGTAAACGAGCGTGTTGTCTCGTCTATTTCGTTGTAAACGAGGCACGAACTATGCCCGGGGAAAACCAGTAGGTACTGCAGCTATAAGTTCTGAGATGGCTACGACTGGCGGGCTAAGGTCCATTCGTTTTCTGGCGAAATGATGTCTTATACGCAAACGTCTTAAAAAATGTCTTATGAAAAAAAATGAGCAGAAATACTTTAGATTCCAAGTGATTTCTGTCGCATCTGAGAGCCTTTTTTCCAACGCAGTTCTTTTTCAAACAGACTCGCAAAAGCGCCTTTCTCCAAAAAAAATAAGATTACTTTGTTTTTTTAAACAACGTTCTTATTAATGTTAATTTTAATTACAAAAAATTATATAGCTAATATCAACCTACTTTTTATATTATTAAAAAAAATACTTGTGATTTATTTATTATATCTTATTTTTTTAATTCATAATAAGCGTATCGGTATCGGTATCGCCGATATTTTTATAAGAATATCGAAATAGCGTATCGATGCATCCCTACTGCTAACTATATCTCATCCAAAACAATTTTCGTTGGAAGTTTTTGTTGCGGTGTGTGCGCAAACTGTTCAGTTTAGAAAAAAAAGATTCAGTAACTTTAAAGACCTATCCATATAAATTTTGAGTTTCAATTCTACCTCCCCAGGGTACCCCCAAAATTTGTTCTTTTTTATTTTTGTTCGTAAATCCTAATGCGGTTCACATAATACATCTACTTACCAAGTTTCAACAGGATAGCTCTCAAACTTTCGAAGAAAAGTGGCTGTGACCTACGGACGGACAGACAGACATGACGAATCTATAAGGGTTCCGTTTTTGCCATTTGGCTTCGGAACCCTAAAAACATTATTTCATTTTCATCTCTAATGTGAAGCTACTTTGACCGTAATTGTAGTTGTTTACTTATTCCTTTCGCCTAGAATATAAATTCTCTTTTATAACTGTATTACAGTACTGTCATTTTTTAGCTCATACAGGGCTTGCAAATTAGAAACTTCACAAAAACTGTTTGTGCGCTGAAATTGAGACTAACAACTGTATGTAACTAAACATATCAATTCTCATCACATCTGCAAAGTTCTGCTGAATAATTTTAATTTTAACTCTGTATAATTCATCTTTTATTTGATTAACGGTCGTTGTTTACTTCTAAAACATGGCAGTTAAGTTACAAGTCTAATATCTTGACAGATAGGAATTTAGTTTAAAGTTACATCGAGTTAATCACCCACAAAGTAGATGTCTAACAAGATAATCTGGTCGACCTTGAAAGTTACACTTCTTTATATTATTTTAAAAGCCTACCGGCTGCGGTAACTTTCCTATCTAACTTGTCAGATATTTATAAATAGATATATCGTTGTGAGATTTATTTGTGTATGTAATGTACTAAGATTGATATAGAAGCTCACTTATTTACTAGAGACCTGCCTTGGTTTCACATAGATGTTTGAAAATAAAATGTAACGTATGTCACTCAGGAGTTCAGGAGTAATGCAGTTTTCTATTGATGCAAATAATTATTTCAAAATTGGTTCAGAAGTCCCAGAGATTACTTCCTCTTAACAACCTCATACACTTTATAATAAAATATTACTGTAGACTAGCTTATGTAGCCGGGATAAAGAGACGCAAGTATCATTAGGTACACAAATATAATTATACTTTATACAAATATAAAGTGTATATGTATTTACCCATTATAAACTATCTGACTTTATCTGAGTACCAAAGTCATCCAAATCTCTGTCGTCGTTTTTGCGTGATAGAATAAAAAACATCATCCATCTATGCAAACAAACTTTCACATAAATAAATATATCAATTTTAGTAGTAGATAATATACTCAAAAAATTTTGTTGTTTTGTTGAAATCATCAAATGAATCTTTCCACTCAGGACAAAGCAGGAGGGACTGTCAGACTTGTACTGACTAAAATCCACGGTGTCCTTCAATAGGCTTTTACATTCCAGGGTCACGGTTACCAGATGAGACAGTCCCGCGACCCCAGCCGACTTTAGCCCTCAACATTTAACGCATGTATTTAATTTATCATATCATCATTTTTACATTATGCCTTAAATTCAGCAACATCAAGCTACTTTGCATACCAAGTGCAACATGAGTGCAACGGTTATTAAATTCTGAATAATATTTGAGCTCCTCACACAGGTGCCTGCTGTTGAAGCCTGCTTATGAAAATATGGCAGCTTGAAGCATTACCGTGACTCGACTTTCATTTCAGTCAAAATTTGAAGACTGTCTCGCAATATTGAACCCGTCAAGATTTATTACCAGGTCATTTGTCACTTTATGAGATCGATTTATTAACGCCATGGGAGATGAGAAACTCTATGCTTTTCAATTAAAAATATAAAGAGAGATGAATGAGAAAATCTTGAATGACTTTACAAGACGAAACATAGAAGCATGGCATTTAGAATGTAGTGAATTAAATAATTGCCAACTTGAAAATTTAAGTTGCTAAAGAAGCGTTAAATATGAATACCTAAGCTAACTTAAGAATATCTTCTAGAGCCTAAGGAATACCGAGTTTCACAACTGTACTTGTTCGTACAATTATTATAAATGAAACGCTTTATCTTCAGAAACTTCGTACAACGTAAAAGGAAATAACGTCTACAGAGATTTTTATTTTAACTTTTTGATAACTTTAAAAAGTTAGGAATGCAAATGAGCTTCAGGAATAATACCTATGGCCTTTTACTTTTGATTGAATTAAAAATGGTTTTCTTTCTGAAAATATTAAATTGAAAATTTTCTCATACCTAGGACTCGTGTTATCGCACTACAACCAGATCATTTGGCTTACCTGTAACGAGAAAGTATTACATTAATTTCTTTTGTTGAATGTAATAAAGCATAATTTAACATATACCCTACCATATAATTACAGAAGTTGACTCATATTGCTCGTAAAAAAATATGACGCCACGATCATAAATCATAAAAAAAACAAATGAAATAATCCTTCTGTAATTAAATTACTTAGGTAAGTTTATTAGAACATTTTTCGATGTAAACTGTTTACAAAACTCAGCGAATCCAGTTCAGTTAATCATACAAGAACTGTTCAGGTACGCTGGGTGGTCTGGCTCGCGGTACCAACGAACAACATAATGAAGATGTATTCCGAACCATTAACATTGCGATCGGAAACCTCCCTGTATGAGTTTTTAGGGTAATCATCCAGAAACAAACGGATAAGGTTTAATAAATAACAATATGGACGCAAAACAGTAGAAAAAGTAGCAATCACAGATTTACTTATGTGAAAAATATATACGAAGAAAAATGCTCGCATGGTTGATAAAACAGTTTTCCGTGACTCTCTGAAAGGTTTTCTCTATCGCCTATAGGCGATATTTTCCGCCTTATCTCAGATTCGCATAAAACTCTAACATGCCGTATCGTTACGGCCCTCAACGTAACATAATATTTCTAGTCCAATAAAACGTTATCCATCTAGGCATAATACTCAATCATTTTTTAAAAAACATTGTTTTTTTAAAAACACTTTTTAAAAATAGATTTCGAAATAGCTACAGCTGTTATAAGGTTCTCTATTATTTAAGTACTAAACTTATTTCACCCTATGTTCACCTCAGTTGTGCTTGACAAAAGAATTCATAGCGCAATAAAAATACTCTTCAAACTTGGTTCCTAATTTATTTAAGATGACAAAGAAATTCTTCTCTCTGTTAAAAAAAGCAAAAGTACAGCTCTGTGTCTTAATTAATTAATTTACTCGGATTAATTAGACGATTTAAGTGTATTTTACGAGGTGTTTATAGGGCAGGCACAGCTGGTCGCTCCAAATGGCTCGTCTACGCAGCACTGGTGAAATGACGGCGTCGTTACTTTGATTAATAAGCAAGAGCTTTATGCTTCTAAATAAAAAGCGTTCAGAACTACTTAAGCTGGCATTAAGACTGGGAATGTGGATAAACCTAGTAGCTTGTTAATAATGTGATGTTTTTGGTACTACCTAAGTACTTCATAAACGACGATGGATGAGACATTTAATAATTGCTTGCCCCAGGAGCTAGCATAGAAGTAGTTTTTGCATGTAATCCAGAGTGCTCTCAGCTAAGTTTTGACTCCATTACGAGTGAAGGCAGACCTTCCAACACGCAAGAAATAATAATAAGAAACCTGGGACTTTCATAGCAAAGATGTACATTTCTAAATCCTGAATACCTCGCTAGAGAATCACATCAGTACGTCAGCGCATATTTATGAGGTAGATAAGGATATGTAGGTGTGCTTCATAACGTACGTCCTGTCTAGTGAGCCCTGATATGTCCGTATTGATATTAATAAAACGGGTAAAATCGAACCTCGCAGGCTGATACTAAAACTTGCGTGATCATAAAAACGGTACCTTTTACAGGTTTTACGGAGTCGTCTAATAGCTTTTAGTAAATCGTTTTTTTTTAAGTGGAAATTTCTTTAGCGTCGTTGTACACTTTTTTTGTAATGGTTAAAAAATTTAAAACTCGCGCCAGGGTCACGTGACCCTGATCGAAAAAGCGTAAGACGTAATTTAAATAAGCGCCATCTATCGCTCTTAGCGCGAACCACGTAGAAGAGGCAAACGATAGCTTGCATTTTAATCGTGCAACGCCATCTATCGAGCATATATGAAAACATTTGTGATTTGACACCTGTACGACACTAACAAGATGTAACAAAATTCGTTAATTTCATATCTGTACCACTCCGGTTTTAAAATATAACACAGTAATAAAAAAGTTTTCACTTCTACCGGCACTCCCGGAGTGCAACTCGTCGTTTTTTTAATAGACCCACGATGTTTAAAAAATCAAAAGTTTCTGTAAAATATCTCAAGTAAAAGATAGAACAAAACATAACAATAATCCTTCAGTTTTAATAAATGTATTTCAAACTTAATTTATTTCGGTTGATGAAACTTGAAGTTATTTCCATTTTTGAATAATGTCAATTAAAATAAAGTGGATACTAATGGCCAGTTATAAAATTAACAGTATGACAAGTTGGTGACGCTTTTAAAACCTTGCCGTCGCGACAGTTATGTCATTAAAGTAAACAAAATGGCAAGCTTTATTTTTAAATGCGTTGCGTAAGTACCTACGTTATTTTAAAGCTGTACTTAATTTATTTAGCATTAGACACAAAAAATTCAAAATAATTTTAAAGAAACAAATTTTTCATCTGTCTAGTGTAATTTGGAAACAGAGTCCGACCGTAACACTAATTTAAATATAATTATAACAAACGATTTTTTAATTAGTCTAGAATAAATTTAGGTACTACTTCTAAAGGGATAAAGTTGAATTCGAGCATACAGACGCCTGATAACTCTGAAGATTATATTTCTAAAATATTATCTTCAGTGAATATTATTCAGCGTATACTGCGTATATACGATGGCATTGTGAAAAGTAGAAAGCAATAAGGAAGGTGGTAGGTAATATTGAGAGTCGATGATCCTCTACAAGGCATCATATGGTACGTTACATGTTTTATGCTTCTAATACACTTAACGCCCTGTCGTAAGTGTATTATATGCATAGTACATTATGTGGGACAATTTTAAAGCTATAAGCTAAATGAAGTGAAAGAATAACTTTACAAGTACGTGTTTAAAATTTTACTCGCGTAGAAACCTACCTATTTATTTCTGCTTAACCTCACTAATTGTTTGACGTCAAAACAATCGACTAAATACGAAACTAATGAGAGACGAACTCGTGACAGATATCTCAGTACTTAGTTCAAAACTATTCGGAGAAATTCGAAACAAAATAGGAACCTACGTCAGTAAAACCTACGCTTTTATAAGAATAAATATAAAATTAAGCCTTACAAAAGTTTAAACGTCTAGTCAACAGTTTCCAGTTAAAATATTGAATACATTTCATCTTCTGTGTCCGTAAATCAACATCAATAAGTGATCATAAGATGATATATCATGAGAATGGGCACTTAAGCACTCACTGCGATTACCAATCCATTTCGAAAACCGCTAACTCTAGCGATTATTGGAAGACCCATGTTCAGATTCGGACATTTATGTGGAACGCGGACAGCTACCGAACTACACATCAAAAGTGTCTAGGGATCAACATATATTTTTGCAATAACTTTTCTCCTGATTGATATTAAGAAGACCCATGTTCAGATTCGGACATTTATGTGGAACGCGGACAGCTACCGAACTACACATCAAAAGTGTCTAGGGATCAACATATATTTTTGCAATAACTTTTCTCCTGATTGATATTAATTAAAATTTTCTTTAAGGATTCATCAAATAAAGTGTTTTCGTTTGTCACAGTAACGATAAACCAAGTCACCTTTGCATTAATAAAGAAATTTGCCATTTTCCTAATAAAGGGATTTTTGACATTTGAACCACTAACACAAAAGTTCGAAAAAAAGACTGAAATAACAGTTTTCTTTAAAATTTTATTGGGTAACTTAAACAATTAATAATCCGTGTTTCTACCGCGAACACTAACAACACAAGAACATCGGTTTGGCATACTCAAAATGAGTTCATCCAAATCACGCTGTGGAATGGCCGCCCATGTTCGTTGCAACAACAAAAAAAGGTCTTCTTGCGACTGGATACCCTCCATATTCGGCAGAGCTCTTCTCTGTAGCATATCCCATGCATGCTCAATCGGATTCAAGTCTGGCGACTGAGCAGGCCAGGGCAGGACATTGATGTTAGCTGCGGCGAGAGTCTGTCTTACAACTCTTGCGGTGTGCGGTCGTGCATTATCATGCATTAACTGAAATAAGGGACCGATTTGCACTTGTAGAGGAACGATGACGTCTGATACAATCGTCTCAGCATAAAATTGAGCGTTGAGGTTGCCTCTGATCCAAATCAACTCAGTTCTTCCGCCGATCCAAATACCCGCCCATACCATGATGGTTCCACCACTATAAGGATGGACTTCCTGGCAGGATTTTAATCGCTGTTGGCGTCCAGGGGTTCTCCAGTGTCGTATACGTCTTGTATCCGGTCTCATACCGAAACGAGACTCATCAGAAAAGCACACGAAACGCCATTGTTCTTCTGCCCAATTTCTGTGTTCAAGAGCCCATTGATATCGAATCCTACGATTGTGCATTGCTATAGGTGGTACCCGTAGCGGTCTTCGGGAATGAAGGTTCACTTCATGCAAGCGGTTTCTGACTGTTTGGTCGCTAATTAAGTTCCCTGAAGAGTGATGAAGCCTCACGGCTAACATCATGGCGGTTATTGTTGGAGCTCTTCGAGTTAAGATTTGAATGTATCGGTCTTGTCTCCGTGTGGTGCAGCGATACCGTCCTCCATGGCGCTCAGCCACGGTACCAGTGCTTCGGTAACGTGTCCAAAGTCGACTGATAACACTCTGACTTGTATTCAGAGCTAAAGCCACAGTACGTTGCCGGGAACCCAGCTTCTATCATTCCCACGGCTCTGAGCATTTCTTCCCTGCTTAAATGACGTCGCTGCTCCATAATAACGTTGGTTTTAATCAGTAGTAGGGAAACAGTAGCACTAATAATGTCTTCAATGCGTTGTATGTTTTTATAGGGAAAATATTGACAGCTGATTTTCATCTTTTACTCGAATTTGATTCACAGTTCCTGATTCAAATTATGAAATGCACCAAAAAGGATCCATATAAATTTATAAAATCATAAATTTATTACAAAGCCACATCTCAATCTCAAGAAATCCGCATAAAAATGCTTGATCCCTAGACACTTTTGATGTGTGTATGTGACATGAAAAAACTACTTTTACAATGTATTTTAAAAATCTGGATTTTGTATTATTGTTATTAATATTTATTATAATATCTATCCTCCAATAGTTCCATTTGTTTTAGTTACAAATATTGCATTCTTACACAATGCTACTGGCTGTATGCGTAATCAATTTCAAATATCGGTAAACACGGCCACAATTTAGGAGAAATTCATCTCGTGGGGCAAGGTTTTTCTTTGAAAAAGAAAATAAGATTAGAAGGTAAGTCAAAATGCAACTGTCTCTCAGCAAAATAATGAAGCTCTCTCGTTATTTCCAAACAAGCAGTTTCCTACATGAAGTATGTATAGAGTATTTTCAGTAAAGTTAATTGCAGTACGTTTTCGTTTTTTAAGCAAACATGTAACGAGTACCAAAAAAAGTCAAGTTTCTAGTTGCTCCTAGGAAAATGGGTCGCACAGGTTTTTGTGCCGTGGACGTGGAGCTGTACGAGGGCTACAGGGCAGCGAAGACCGTCCTCCGCGATGAAATCTGGCGGCACAAGGAATTGGCCCGCGAGGAGATGATGATGAGATATTTTTACGATTGCCGAAGTCTCCCGAACTGAAACGACGTTAGACGATGCGTGCTGTCAGATGTGGTCAGGAAATTTCCTTAGGATTTTTCGTTACGTTTTTCGCGCGCGCCGAGCTCAGAGCCTGTGATAAAAGCTATGCAATAGCTTAATAAATAAATAGGTGTTAAATATTTTTTAATGAGCAATTACATAGTAAAATATTCACACCGTAAAAAATACCGTGTATACTTCTGTCATATCAGCAACTAAACCAAAATAATAATTAGAGTACATACGAGTAAATCTACTTCTACTACCTTTTTACTTCAGCTTAGTATGTCTTTTTTGTAGTGAGTTTTAAAAATATGCTGGACTCTTTCAATTAATAAAGAGAAAATAATTGCTTTAATTTATTATTGAGCACTGAAGTCTAAATATTAGTTTAGGTTATGAAAAATTTGCTTTATAAAATGTACAACAAACAATATTTTTTCATGAAAATCTACAAAGCAATTAATTTATTATTTACTACTGTAAAATATGATATTATAAAGATTTTCTTTTTTTAATTTATTTATTTAAGGTCGCTTTCTAACATCACAAGTCATTAGCGACCACAGTTAACAATCATTATATTAATTTACGTACATACATTAGGATACAATACATATTGCTTAAACGTAAGTTTGTGTATATCAATCTTTGGAACCACAGAAATGAATTAGAAAATACCTTTCGCTTGTTAAAACCAGCATTATTCCTCATAGTCTATATTTTGTTGTTATTAATTTGCACTTGTGCGGAGCTAGGGCGGGACGCAAGTTCAATGTACATACAATAAAAATAAAATAGAAATATTAATTGTAAACATAGGTTGTAGCTAACATATTTTACATAAAATAAACATCGTTTAAATTTTTGCAAACCGAAAAAGAAAAGTCTTACATTTTTTTTTGTTATGACAACCTTGAACAGCGAGCCGAAACTTTTCACCCCTCGGCGTACGCTTTCGAGATAGATTTTTTAAACAAAATGTATAATACATTGTTGGAGTCACTGCCAGTTGAAGGCTTTTATTAAAACGGATATTTGATTTCATACAAAAATAACAGGAGTTTGTTTTTGTCACTTGATGTTATTTTAGATCAAATCTAACAGTCGTCATACCGTTTTAGTTCATCCTAAAAGTTGGTACATTTACATATTGGAACCGTAGTAAGGGGTTCACGGTCTTTACAAAAAATAAAAGCTGGTGACGACTGAATAAAGCACGTACGAGTAAAGCGAGCGGGGATTGGCTGGCGTATTTAATATCTATGGTTCACACAATGGTGTCGTTAGCGGCGGCGGCGGCAAGCGCGTCGTCGTCCGGAAACCGCAAGCCGTTGCGCGCCGCACACCATTCACTGCAACACATACCGCCATCTGTTGCTGCCGATATTAATTTAATACAACATTATTACTTCAAAAGCTACTTCTCCTTTATGAATCGCTCTTTGCGACTAGTTACAGTAGGTTTTAACCCACGAACTAATCGTTTTGTTCCATAAAATTTGCTCTACCTTAGATGTTAGGTATACATATTTATTAATGCTATGCAAGCTTTAATTACAGAAAGTGATGGTTGTGGTGTCTAGATATATCATGCAATTACAAAAAAAACCATTTCTGTAGGTCAAGAGTGGTGGCGTGGACTCTAAGGGTGCCTTTCCACCAGATATGTGCTATGTAGCTGTGCTGCGAGGATGTAAAAGCTGAGCTACGAAACTGTGTGACCATTTCCACTGATGCTACGCTATGTAGCTGTGCTATGAAGATGGGTAGCTGCGCTACAAAGATGCGAAGCTGCGATACGAAGATGCGTAGCTGCGATACGAAGATGCGTAACTGCACTACGAAGATGCGTAGCTGCACTACGAAGATGCGTAGCTGCACTACGAAGATGCGTAGCTGCGCTACGAAGATGCGTAACTGCGATACGAAAATGCGATGTATCGATTGTAGGGAAGACGACCCATAGCACGCAGGCATAGCACACACCCTTCCATATAAAAAACACATCTTAGTTGAATCCGTCTCCACCAGTGCTGTGCTATATAAACCAATGAATGTGATTGGTGGATATCAAACGCATCCGCAGCAACGTAGCATAGCGCATCTCTGGTGGAAAAGCAGCATAAGTATCTGTCAAATCGTAATATCATTTATTCTTATTGGGGCTCGTTGTCAAAACGTCTGTCACAAAAGCCAAAACCACTGGTTTCGTGCTTAGAGATTAGACCCCCTGAGTCGTGGACAAATAAGTTAACGTGATTATTAGTTTAAATGAAGCAAAGCAGGTGGTACTGAAGCGGGCAAGTATTCATAATTAAGCGGGCAAGTATTAATAATTATGCACAGACGACATCGAGTGGGAATCACTTGATATTTCGGCATTGGAGGGGCTCGAACGGCTGAATGCCGTACAACGAGCGCTCTCGATTGGTAGTACAATTTAATTTTCCATCACGACAGAGGACGTCCCGCAGCCGACGCGTTTCGCTTTGATTGAAGTTCACTTTGCTCTCACTCCACTCACTAAATATTTCGTATGATGACACCGTACCTACTATAGCTATAATTCTTGATTTATAACGTACACGATAAGCGATAGACGACGTGAGCATTATAATGAAAAGCCGCTTGGGATTTTCATTAAACCGTAATCAAACTATGTACTTAACGATAATTCAGCGGCAGTAATGGCTTTGTTAACAACTTAAGCAAATTGTGGTAGAGGAGCCTTTGATAATTTCTCTATACATTATGGAATCAGTTAATAGATAGCAGGTTGATAGATTGAACTAGAACTCCCTACGGACGCTAAACTAATTGATTTAGTGAGTTCTAACTGAATAAAAGCCATTCCCATTTCTTGTGTATTAAATAATTCATGGTACTAAAGTTCTCTCATTGACCGCCTATTGCCCCGACCTTCCAAGTTTGAGAGGTCGTTGGATGGAAAAAAATGCCTTTTATGTATTTCCCTTTGAAGATTGAAAACAAAATAAGAGGTACCTTCTTAACATAATATCTACAGGATCATAATACATTGTTGTAGGTTTTCCAATATCCATAATCTACTGCTGACTGAAATGTTGTAAACATTGTAATATTGTTGTAAAATATTGCGCAGAAAGTTGTTTTCGGTAATCCATTTAAAATGTAAATATAGTGCTGTAGTGGGTATAGTCGGCGCTCGTTTCGTACCTGTTGCCGGGCCGAGGAGAAGCGCGGGCGTGCGGCCGGCACTCCGGCTCTCCGGCAGCCGCACACGTGGCTAGAATGCTAATTGGCTTTTTGCCGGATGTCACTCTTTGTTCACATCGCACATCTACATCGCCACAAACTAGTTGAACGATTAATCATAATGACACGCACGATGAGCAGACGGTTAAATATCAAGCATGTGTTAAGGAAGGTACGGGTTAAGTCCATTGAGTATCTGCAATTGGCGAAAACAATGAAGAAGATAACTCAATTTCCTCAATGATGGGCTCATTCCATTGTTGAAAAGAGTAAATGGTCTGTAATTTGGACAGGTAGGTACTAGCTGCGAGGGGTTAAGTGGGCTACATTCATTGATTGACCTCAATCGTCTAACAATATGGTCCGCACAGCGGGACGAGTTTCTGGTCAGCGTAACCTTCTAAACAAATTAATGATTGAGATCGGGAATGCTTGCAAATGTAGTAGTACACACACTGAGGTATTTTCAGAAGCGAGGATGTTTACAACGAGCTTAACAAAGTACCTACAATCGATATTATTGCTGTGATCACTTGCACTGCTCTTATCTCTGCCTAAATTTGTGTTTGTGGGCTAATTGCGTAGTTTTGTGTTTTACTAAACCTTGTTAGCTTAAAGCTCGTTCTGGTTTTAAATAGCTTAATTAGGTTTATTCCACTTTGTTCACCTGGGTAAACAAAGTGGACAACATTGGTGTCCTTAATTCACCTTGGAAATATCACCTGGGTGAACAAAGGCAACTTTTCTTTCGCGATCTAGTGGACTTTTATCACCTAGGTATGTAAAAAGCAACGGACGGATCATCAAAAATCTAGAATCTGAACAAAAGTGAGAGGAGAACAGGATTCCGAGGTGAATTGAGGACACCAAAGTTGTCCACTTTGTTTACCCAGGTGATATCACCAATAATAAACCCTTAATTATATCGGTTAAGTAATTAAAAATCTTCTCAAAGATATAGCTGATAGATTCCAGTTAAAAATTCGCTTAAATAAGTAATGATTAGATGCTAGCCAGTAATTCTTACAGACCTGATAACTCTGTAGATAATTTTAGATTTCCTTTTAATTCTTATGGCGTGTCGTCTTCGAGCCAGGGCGGAGGCGCCCGCGAGCAGCGGGCCTTGAGCTTCACTGTCGCTGCCGGCTT
This sequence comes from Agrotis exclamationis, assembly GCA_950005045.1. Lineage (NCBI taxonomy): Eukaryota > Metazoa > Arthropoda > Insecta > Lepidoptera > Noctuidae > Agrotis > Agrotis exclamationis. Next base: position 10,053,274 of record OX465425.1, on the reverse strand, counting down.
CTTCGCCACTAGATGCCGGCAGTGGGCGGCTGACGGGCACCGGCTTCTTCGAGCTGCCTGCGGAGCCCCCGGCCCTGCCCCAGGACAGCATGGAACTCCGCAGGGACCTGAGAGTCTCCGTTGTACAGCCCCTCTCACTGCCCCGCCACCATGCAACAACATATCGGCGCACCGACACACACGCGCGTTCCACCCCACGCACCGGTCACTAACACTAGTCACCATCAACTTCACAGACAACACGCTCTACATGCTCGGCCTCACAGATAATGACGTCACTGCTTTTTATGAACTCGCAACCTTAGACAGGTAGACAAACACGTGGATCAGAGTATGCAGAGAATGTGCGGAGTGAGCGAGGAGCGCGCGCGGCCTGCTCGCGGCATCATTATCTCTGAACAAACACTGGTATCGGCAGCGCATACATTAACGGCGATCGCGCATACATGCGGGTGTGTGGACTATTTTACTTTATCTATACAAACAAGAAATGAATGAATGCCTTTTATTCTCTGTCATTTATCTAAATCTCTCATCAGTCATCATTGTCGAGCGCCTGCTAATGGTAGAGTAAAGTGAACTAGAGGCAGATTTACAGTTTTTAATTGGTAGTTTTGTAAATGTAACTATTACACTCATTAATTAGGTATAAAAAATAATCACCACACTTTACTAACCATGTTTCAAATAATAATCAGAACACATAAGTACATACAAGCCATGAGTCATTGGTGACGAGGCTTCTGGCCTTCACAATGGGAATATTTAATCAAAGTAATAATGACATAATAACACAATAGGTAGTCGGCACTACTGTTATTACGAATTTTGATTGAAATCACTAAAAATGATGAAGCAATTGGTTATCAAAAATGCTGCCATCAGACAAGGACCTTGCTATGAATTCATCGAAAAGTTTGACAGAACTGGTTTTACGTGGTCATAAAATAAAAAACTAAAGTCGAGCTGTCAATATTGTACACTGCGTCGTAACTTCACATATTCACATAATAACACGTGATCGTCTGAATTTTTCAGCACGCAATTATTGTCACGGTCAACAGGAAAGTAAAACCGGGCACTCGCAGTCTGTTGATGAGGTTAAACGTGTTTCGTACGGGAAACATGCGCGTAAACTAAGGAGCGTGCTCGCATGCGCGCGCGCAGACCGGCCGCATGCCGCCGCGCCGCTTCTCGAGCGCGTCGACTCTCGCGACATTTGCGCCGAAATAGAAATGCTTCCAGAGCGATGTCTGCAACACACCACCATCAGACCACCGCTCGACAGACTGTCACCTTAACTAATGGTCACCTATTGATGTGGCCCCCCGAACTTGAACTAATCCAATTTGCATAATTATGTTAACTTAATGTCATAAGATTAATGTAGTTATTTTCAATACCTACTCGTATCGCGGGTCCCGCCTGAGCGGGGTCAATCGACCAAAGAGCCTCTTGTTAGTTGGATTGAATATCTTTAATAATCAAATACTATTTATTAGATAACTATTATACGTATAGAAGAACATTTTATGAAAAAATATAATACATAGATATGGAATAATATGATGGTAATTATTATATGGCCTACAAAAACATGTACAAGTTACAAGTTATTCAATTAAAAACTACGAAATAAAAACACGACAAATCGAAAAAAACCTAACGTAAAAGTCCAACATAAACGAGCGAGAAAAGTGTAGTTATTAAAAAACTTTCCGCCTACTTTTTAACCTAATTCTGGGACTTCAACTTGGACAGTTAACTTCTCAACAAAGCGTGAATTTACTTTGATGCAGTATTTGGCATGTGCCGTAAAAGTTAAGAGCTATAAATACGCAATTTATTCTAGGTGTAAAAAGCTGGGAACATAAAATCGTTGAGATTATTACAGCTTGAAGCAAAGTGTCCCGATTGAGTAGTCTCGCTAGCTAGACCGCTCATTAGAGCCGGCTACAGTGTAGGCTATCGACTGTAGCCGCCCGTCACACGCTCTCATGTCAATACACAATTCTATCGTTACGTCCTGAATGTGACCCATTTAGAGGTGAAACGTATATATTAGCTTTAACGATAAAGTGAAGACACCTCGATCTCTATAGTTATAGTGACTTCTTAATACATACTTGTTAGTAAAAAAAGCTTGAGTAAATAAAGTATGTTCCAGATTTTATAGAACCACAAAACTACTAGTTAAATATTCCGAAAATCTTGAAAACAACTTTGAAGACGTTAAAGTATGCAATGCTTAACGTGACCATTTATTTTTTGTGTCAGAGCGAGACATCTGCGGAATAATGTAATAAAAAAGTTTTTAGTGTTTTACAAGTTTTTTATTATAGAAGAAGATATACAACTCAAAATAATCAAAGCAAATCACTAGTGGCGTGAATTCTAGTTCATATTTTTTTATTAATCGGCTGAATAATATTTTAAAACAGTTTAAAAATGTATGGTCTTGTTTTTAGATAAGTCAAGAACTCAGTACATGATATAATTATGTTAAATTTTATGTTCGTAATCAAAATAGCTTGAAAATTACATTTAAAATGATCGTTTGGTCTGTTTGCAAAAGCGGGACAATTTCGGTCTTGCGGGGGACACCGGGACACACTGCCTGAAAGCGGGACTGTCCCGCCGAAAGTGGGACGTATGGTCACGTTAGCAATGCTATTTTAGATTTTCTTAGACCGGTAACACGATGTAAATCTTGCCTATAACCACAACTAAAGACCATATTAGATTACGAATACCCATGTTTATCGTGATGATGTGGTGTGTGCGGCTGTTAAACCGTCACTTCCCACCGTCTTCTGACCTGTGACTGAGATTAATGGAACAAACTATTTAGTGGGAGTTACTGAGATCGATCACTCGGATATTGAGGAAGTTAAGGATCCATTCCAGAGAGGAATTCCATGTTATCATGACGTCTCGTAACTTATTCAATACTGAGAGTAATGTAGTTTTAAACGAAATTTTGTTCGTTACATTTGGCTCAGGAGAAATGTGTTCGTATGGTTCAGTTATGTGTGTCACCGTTATTATCATGTTGTTAAGTAACACATGTTTAAAGTTATTGTTTTTAAATTAATCTATATTCTATATAATATATCATCTTCTGAATAGATCATCTACTGTGGACGTCCATTTTGTAATTGTTCTTTAATTGTTATGCGGACCAATTGGTCCGTTCAACATTTCAAGGGTACAATCTTTAGTACATAATGAAAAGGGTGCCTAAGAGTTGTTGGTGCCTTTGAAAGTAGACGTCGAGGTTCGGTTTGGTTAGGTTTCACACATTTACGGGCGATTTTAGAAATTACATTTCCGTAAACAGATAGAAAAATCCAGCTAAGTTATTATTAAAAGTGGTTACTTAATCAATCTAATTTTGAAAATCGAGCGAAATACATTAGTAACGGTAAATATAAGACTAAAAGAAAGAAATTGCCTTTAAAAGTAAATTGCTTGAGTAACCGATTAGTAGGCACAAGTTCTCTAGAGAGAATATGAAATAAGATAGTGGGAGGCACTAGGCAGGTTAATTAGATAGCCTACAATGTTCAAATAGAACTGTATCACATGAAACTAATTACATTGCTGCACTAACTATAATCCTACTTCTTAAACGTCGTTTTCGTGATGGGATGGACCGTCATCAACACGTAATGGCACTTCACAACATTTTATATCATCACATTATATCTGATGCGAAATAAACAACGAGGAAATCTGTCTGTATGCCTATAGCTATACGCTTGTCCGAGCAAAATATTTGAGGTAATCGAGAAGGGTTGTGCATTGAATAATTTTAGGAAAAGGGGTCAGTAAAAATTCCGAACGAAAAGTTTTCTTGGCGCTAACGAAGCAAGAGGGTATTCTGCGGCTTTCGTAATAATTAATCGAAAATGTAAGCGAACGATACCAAATACAGAGCCTATAAAGTTAGACGGTATCCAAACAAGTAAGCGGGAAATTATAAGAAAGCAAAATCCATGCGAAGGAAAACACAGTACCTCCATGAAAATCGTGAGATGATGTGAATATGAGGGAATTCATCGGGGAACTCGTTTTACTGATACATACACTCAGTTTTATTTCATAAAAGTTGGAAACACGTAGTAGTAGGAAGGTCAGGTGGACATGCCTGTCTCTATTTTTATTATTTGATATTTCAAACAAAATGGAGAAAGACACAAGCTATTAAGTATGTAGGGTGCAACAATGTATATTTAATTGGACTCCAATGCCTATTACTCGTACAATTTTGATATTCTTTTACAATAACAAACATCAAATCCGGTTCTTGAACGGCTTCAAAAAAAATAGGTGTATGAGGTTATTAGGCTAGAATATTATTGCACTTTATTACTCTCTCTTTATTAGTAAACGTACGCAGCTACGCACCTAATTTATTGTTTAGAAGAATTTCCTTTCTTTCTTAAGGTTGCTTTGAAAAATCCAACCAATCCAATGATTGCGAATTGATCGTTTCCGAAACTAATTGCAAACGTAAAACATTTCAACAAACTCCAAAATAATAAATGTTTTACGCAAAATTGGTTACCTTCCTAGTCATGTCACAAGTCGCACAAACTGTTTCGTAAATAATGGATCACGGGCAACTTTCTCAGAAAGTCTGGGCCTAAAACCATCAGAATTGATATAAGTATGTCATAAAAAGTAGCTTTGATTTAGGACCTCACAACGTAAGTACACACGGCTACACATCAAGCTATACAAAACTAGTTTGTCTTGGTCTCGCTTGTATGATCTGTCGTCTCAACGTACGTTCAGCTAATACTGGTTTTGTATAGCCTAATGTGGAGCCGTGTGTACAATAGCAACAAGTACCTAAATCGCTGGAGAACAGAAATAGGCCACTTGACAAATGTTCCCTTTTTCTGTATTTTGGTAAAGATTTGATTTACTATTGAAAATAAAATATAGTTGAACTAGAGGGGACTCTTAAACAGCCTTAAGAATCCGTAATTTAAGTCAAACATTATTTTTAACATTATATATAAACAAATGAGAATAGTAGTAAAATCTTCAACGAAATTCAGGAAATTACAACATTTTTAATTGGCCTTACCAAGCCTGTGACAGCCTGGGTAAAATACAGCCTGTATATTTCCGCAGCGAAGTAGAATAAAAACACTATATTAGTGTACTTACTTCAGATTTTTTCAGTATTAATAAGCTTTGCTCGGCTTTCCACTACTAACTGCACGCTTTATTATCGAGCTGGGATTATTATTTTTCTTATTACGTTTGCTGTCGGTTGCAAGACATTACAAAAGCTCTGCCTCGTTGTATTTTTGTTTTAGACTAGATAATTTAGGTACTTTCAGTTATAAAACAAAAGAAAGTTAGACCAGAAATTTTATTTTATTTAAAGCTAAAAAGCACAACTTTCATGGCAGGAACATAAGATATATAAGTATTCCCACAGCTGGGACATAGACTACACAGTGCATGAACAGTTATCCGCAAAGTGAACGCAGTGCGGATAAAATGCTATACCTACGTAGGTACTTCTAAGTGATGAATAATAAAAGTCCTGACATTTCACAAAAGTTAATTTCTCTGAAATTCAGCAAATGCAGTATCACAAAAATGTTTTTTTTTTGTGAAAAATAAATAAAATTTTAATGGAATATCAGAATTGTTACGTCCGCCAACATTCAGATTGTTACCTACAAAAAGTTTGCATTACTCAAATAAATGAATAATTAAAATAATGTTTCCTGAAAAATCGTGTTTCATGTGGACTGTAGCTTTAGCGTTTATTGCACTTTGTACAGTGTTACGACTAACTCACTATTTATTCAGTATATTAAGGGACATTATTTTTCATCAGCTGCTTTAGTAAAATGAGTTTAATATAAGAATTTAACAGCGGAACCTCGGCGGCATATCTCTGATGTTTTTTCAATAACACTAATTTTAACCCTTCAAAACCCAGTGTTATAAATTCAACAGGGCGCTTGGTTTATTCATTTAATTAGGTTTCGCACTACACTAGTGAGATTTTTAATTTTAATTAGACCATTGCTTATTTATTTTATTTTATGTATTTGGAAAGACGAAATTTAAAAAGATGTCTAGATGATGCGCTATTAAGAGACTGAACGAAAAGGAATTGATGAAAGCAATTATAAGGCAAATGCCAAGAAGACACGTCGCTACGCCGCGCCGGTAGGGTCGCCCTAGAAGGACATACCAACCTACATACACTGATCTTATTAGTGGCATGTCCTTCTAAAAGGTCAGGCAGGTACTCCGCAGTTTTTGTAACCGGCACCTTTGTTATCAGATCTATGACCGAAGCATTACCTACGTACTACTAATACTGTGTGTTACCTACACGAAGGATGTAGGTACGAGTAGTTCTTGCCGTCTCTCTTGGAATAAAAGTATAAGTCCATGAATATTTAAGTAAGCGTAAGTAATAAAAGGCAAGTTTGAGCGTGGATTTTAGTATCGATTTCGTCTTAGAACTATTCTAAACCCATATTGAAAAGATGTTGATCAAAAATTATGTTAAGCATATGCTACATTCTCGCAACCTTGCGTCACATGCGCGTTTAACCACTCTAAGCCTTTGTCAAACATAATAGGGTTACAAAGCTGAGTGGCACTTGAAGGCCAGACATGTGATTGCATACGTCTGTCTCGTTCCGTATGTGAAAGGAAAACTGACGTAGCACTGACGTAAATGCTACGTAGACAAGCAATCTCTGAATATTTATCACTATTGTAGACGGAGGAGCGCTCCTGCTAACAGATTTAGAATAAGCAATCGATAGTAGTTAGATTTACGCGTCAATCTCCATGTCGGTGGCCAAAAATAAATAACGGAGCTCAGCGGCGCGGCGCGAGAGCACGCGACATTTAGCGTGGAGTGCGCGGGCGCCGGGATCGCCAGGACATTTGCCAACTGATAGAGCTATATATAGCTCACAAATATGCGCGTGACCGACCACTTCGGGTGACACGTCTATTTTAAGTGTGCACAATAAAAATGTTCGCAAGATAAACACGGAAGAAATGGTTACATTCTTGACATTGTTTGCTGTGCGGTTTAGATACGATGACGACTTCGCACATGATTGTCTGTCTTTGCTAAATCTCTGCACGGTCTACCTTACTTCAGTTGCAAATCTTACCGAGCCGTAGACAAACCAGTAAACCAACAATAGCTACTAAATAACGACACTGACATTGTGAAAATAATCACTATGGATAAGCGATAGTTAAGTCTACCGAATGGTTAAAAAAGGCTGCACACAGTATAACTTTCCAAGTATTGCATTAATTAAGAATCGTGAAACTTATTAAATCTTCTATTAAATGTGTAGTGTAGACCATGTTCATCAACTTGGTAGACGTACAAAATAAAGTGTGGAGTATATTATATTATTTCCACGTGCTCCCACGTCACGGCGGCGTGTCAATGTCCAACACTTTGTTTGTACGACCCAACGTCCAACACACACCACATAATAATTATTGTAGTACAATCTATTTTCATCTTATGATATTACGAATATGTCTACATAATACAGACGTTCATTTTGTGAACCAAACAAATGATTATCAAATAACTCAATACACGCAGCTATTACTGAAATCGTTTTTGATATTTTCAGTAATGGTATTTTGATTTTCCAGATAGCTGCTATATTTACATCGGCAAAAAAGCAGTAATAATAATTTTGTTGTCTGTTTTTTAAGAGTTTAATCGATTCATTTGTTTTCCATTTCTTGAATTAATCGTTTATTTTTTATACAAAATTAGCTGCTGTATATTAATTAAAGTGTCTAAAACTCAAACAATATTACTTAAGGCCTATTCTTTGATCAGTAGTTAAGTAAACTATTACTGTGAAGCTACAAAATATCCACTTCAAACCTATTAACTTACATAATTTAACGTCCGGGATCTATTCAATAATATTCAGTCTCTTTCAGCTCGATGGCCGAAGAGTAGCATTCAGTGAGGGTTTACCTCAGTTTTGTGAGGACACAGCTTTACAAAACTAGTTTGACCTTTGTTTCATTCAATGGGTTGTCGTATTCTATTTGTTGGAATCTTTTCATAATTGTATCTCTATGTAGCGATGATAAAAGTCGCCTCTTTTATCTAAAAGTAGGGCTTAAAATGTTTCGCAATTTACAGAACAATGGCTCAATGTACAATAGAGGCTGGCACGGCGCGCGGTGCGGCTTCGACGCAGGCGCTGCACTGAGCGCGAGCGTTAATGCTGCCTACATGCAGCAGTTCACACGACCGGCTAATTTATAAATGCCATAAATTTAACAAGAGATGTCCGACGTCTTACTGCAAACAGCAACAGACAAGTTTTAATTAGTACCGCCCGCCGCGCTGCGCTGGTATAATTAGTACCTAACCAGCAATTTTTCAATAAAATTACTGTTTGTATTGTTTTTGAAATACTAAGCACTTAATGAACCGTAACGCTAAAGCAGACTGGCATTAAATGCCTTTGTGCAATTTTTTTTTTTTGTTCTCAACTATCACACAACGCCATCTAGTCCCAAGCTAAGCAGAGCTTGTGTTATGGGTACTAGACAACTGATAAACATACTTATATATTTCTAAATACATACATATTATAGATAAATTACACCCAGACACAGAACAAATGATCTTGCTCATCACACAAACATTTGTCCTGGGTGGGAATCGAACCCACGACCTCCGGCATAGCAGTCAGGGTCACTAACCACTAGACCAACAGGCCAATTGAAATAACAAAAGGTAAATAGGAACAAATAAAAACATGAAAATAGCATAGGTACCTACCTACTCATTTTAAAAAACGGTCTACTGAACAGAAATCTGTCGATGAAGTATTTCAATTTCCTCTCGTGAATAGTAAAAAATACACACATCTTTTAGCTTATTATGCGTAGTAAAACATATTGGTAAATCCCTCTATTGTATAAAAATAAACCAAATTGCTTTTCACAATTTCAAGTTCATAATAAAATGCTAAATTACGTATGGGAGTGAGAACCTTTGATTTCTCTACCGTGATATTCGCTATTGATCGTGAGACACAAAACCAGAGCGGAAGCGTATTCATTAAAAATGACCCGAATCTAACGAATAGCTATACATGTTCACATGATTGCACCCTTCTAAAATGAAGCGAAAACAGCAATTTAATTTCATGACAGTTGGCGAAAATCTTTGAATGTTTTTAGCAAAGTTATTTCAATTCCAGTTCCATCTCCTTGGAAACCACAACAATACTGCTTTGTCTCCTTCGTCTTGGCTTTAATCAGCCGCTCTTAAATACCAAGAGAATACCATTTTCTCTCAGCTAATGTTGAGCTTAACTCAACAAACAATATAACTAATCTGCGCGGAATATTATAATGTGTATAATTGAAGTGTTTCTAATTTCCAACTGCTAATACAGAACAGTGTTTAACAATTTGCAGTTAATTAACGTTTTTCATTAACAAATTGAGTTTTATAGTAGGTACTTGTACTGACTTGGTATTTTAATGAAAGCCCCGTCGGAACAGGAATACAATTTCCGATCAACGAGGCGAACTTACAAAAAAACTAATTCATTGGTTTCGCTCCTTCATTTGCTTTATACATTTTGGAAATAGCATTGAGCAACCATTTAATATCCGTGAAGCATAACATATCTAGAGTTTCGATCTAGTGAACGCTTCTGGTAAATGTGAGAAGCACAAGACCGGTCTATGTGGCAACGCTTTTCGTTGAAATCCCCACCGTTTTCAGTAGGAAAAATAAACCAAAATCTGAAAGAAGGAAGCTTACTGTATTATTAAAGTGGAATATAGAAGGTCTATGCGTTTGTTTGTCACGACTACGTGTATGATGTGGGTCCAGTATAACGTCAAACATCTGAAAAGTCCTTTATCAATATCAATTTGGCTTTGTAATTTACGATTTTGTCCCCTCGTTTTTCTTCCAAAGATACCCGCTAAAATACACAAAAAGTGTAAATGTTTAATAATTTACGATTGTTCTGTGGAACGATTTAGTATCTGATATTTAAGCAAAGGGCAACATTGTATTTTATTTATGATAAAGAAACAACATATTTTTTGTTTGTTAGATAATCCAGGATACCTTAATCCAGGATACCGTGGCCCCGGAACGTAAAGGGCATCCGAAGGAACACGGGTGGATTTTAGTCAGTAAGAGGCTGACAGTCCCTTCCGCCCCACCCAGGGCGGGAGGACTCAATTGATGATTTTGCCACGCTAAAAAAAAAAAAAAAAAGGGCAACATTGTATTTTATTTATGATAAAGAAACAACATATTTTTTGTTTGTTAGATAGTAATGCGGCTAGATTTAGAATATGCACAGTTCAAGGTCCTATCTATGATCAATTATGATGCTATTTTTTTGTGTATTTCAGGTGAAAATAAAGTGTAGCTGCAAAAAACCAACGCCTCTGGTGTTTTCTCGCAAATTAGGACACGTATTTTCAGTTTATACAGGAATAAAGTTTCATATTTGACGCATGTTACATGTGGTATCATGTTCATAATTACCTTAATCCAGGTAGCTATCATTAAAATAGCCGATGTGTTATCCAAAGCTAAATTAAATCCTATTTAAAATGAAAGCCAACTAATAGGCAAGTTGCGGTGGAAACATTGTAAATAGGTGCTAAGCTACATACATGTACCTATGGAGGTACGTATTTCCGGCTTTAAACGTATTAGCTTCGTAACGTTGGACCAATCATTACATTAATTAGTTATTCTAGCGCACACATTTTAATACTGTAACACTTTTAAAATATTTTTCAGTACACACATTCCTCATTGTTTATTTTATTTAATTTATTTGTCTACCCTCGTCCGTGTGTCACTGCGAGGTGCCAACTGAAAACCACCGCTGAGTGTCTAACGCCCAGCAAATGCTGACTCAGTAACCCTTTTGGTGTGGACATGCTCAGCAAAATTCTTATTATATATACTTTATTTTTGTTGTTGTGTGTGTCCAATATGTAATAAATATTTTCTATTCTATTTTATTGTAATGTACCAATGTTTAGTATTGAGAAATTGTTTTTTTAAAAACTGTTCAAAAGTAAATTATCTACTGAGAAGACTTGCAATTTCAACTACAGACCCCCAAACATCAAATGATGCCATTCATTAATGATCTGTGGTCGCTCAGCCGCGAACTCATGAAAGTGACAAAATAAAAACCGGCCAAGTGCGAGTTGGACTCGCCCATGAAGGGTTCCGTAGCAGCAAGCATAGATTAGAGATATAATTATATTGAGATTAGTAAGTAATATACACAAACAATAAAAATAACTTTGTTTTTCATAGTATTTGTATGAATGGCAAAGTTATATTTGCGGGTTTGGAAAATGTACTATATCTCAAAAACTGCTAACTGTATCTCATCCAAACCAATTTTCGTTGGTAGTTTTGGTTGAGGTCTACATTATATATTTTTTTTAGTTTTATCATTCTCTTATTTTAGAAGTTACGGGGGGGGGACACACTTTTTACCACTTTGGAAGTGTCTTTCGCGCAAACTGTTCAGTTTAGAAAAAAATGATGTTAGTAACCTCAATATCATTTTTAAAGACCTATTCATAGATACCCCACACGTATGGGTTTGGTGAAAAAAAATTTTTTGAGTTTCAATTCTAAGTATGGGGGGCACCCCCAAAATTTGTTTTGTTTTGATTTTTGTGTGAAAATCCTAATGCGGTTCACATAATACATCTTTCTACCAAGTTTCAACAGGATAGCTCTTATACTTTCGACAAAAAGTGGCTGTGACATACACGGACAGACAGACAGACAGACAGACAGACATGACGAATCTATAAGGGTTCCGTTTTTGCCATTTGGCTACGGAACCCTAAAAACAGCTAGGTATCTCATTAAAACCTGAATGAGAAGCGACTCTTCGCCCGCATTTCCATAATATCCAGAGAGAGTTTTCACGTATGCGTAATTAAGCTCTCAACAATGTAAATTAATTTGATTACGACGAGCGAAAATCTCTGTATTCTATAACACGTTAATTAAGACATGCAAATATTTAAGAACCTTTAACGCATGAGTTCTTAGCATTGTGACGTATGTAAGAACACTGGAAACGACTATATGAAAGCAGTTTACCGACGCCCACAACAGTCATACGTCAGTATAAATAGATCTTTTTTTTACAGATTGAAACAGAGTACTCTCTTAAGATAGAACTGAAATAGAGTACTATCTTAAGATACAACTCTGTTTCAATCTGTCACTGCCATAATTTAAAAGTTTATGCATTTACACAAATCAATTCATCCGTCATTTTCATTCCACTTCAAGTTGTATCAATATTGTAAAGAAGTTGCAATGATTTGCGGAGTTAATGGCACTAACCGGAGCGGTCCCCCGGGAGTCGAACCGGGAACCGGTAATCTGCCACCGCCACTACCTTCTGAATTATTGATTATCATTATTGCGTTTCATTTCCATCCTCTTCAGTCTTTAGAAAAGCCATGAATATTATATTACGTGGTTACAATCTGTCGATTTCATTTTACCCTTTCTAGTACGCAGAATTGATTTGATTTTTCATAGATGCACTTAAGTAGTAGACACAGAGCTATAGATAATTTTGAAATATACTTTGCTGAGGTCATTTAAATAAAATTGTTGTCCTTATAAAATTCTTACTAAAACTATTATTATTATAAGCAAGCAGAATTTTAGAAAAGGGGAGAGTATACTTATCTTTGTTATTTGTCTCTGTTCATTACTTTGGGTGATTAAAAGATAATAAAATTCGACAAAAGTTTTAAGTAATGATATGTCGCATCCGGGCAGTGGCGGCCTTAGGGGGGGGCGAACCGGGCAACCGCCCGGGGCCTCGCGCTTGCAGGGGCCTCGCGCAACAAACCAAGCAAAAGAAAAAATTGTTATTTTTCATTTAAAACTTTTGATTTAACCATAACTAAGTACTTATTAGGACTATAACATAACGGTAAATTAAATAAGATTTTAGTTTTAGGAAAAATCGTAATCAGCGATTTCTAAATTTATTAGGTATCTCAGAATTCGTTAATTTTGTAATCTCTTAAGTAATATAATAATTTTATCGGCTGAATGTTCTGGCTAGTTTTCATTAAATCTGGTAGTTCAGATTTTTTGCAGACGTAATTGTTCATGATATTGGCCTAATGAATAATCCTAGTCTGTGGCGTAGCTAGCTCGAGCAACGCTAGCCCCCGGCCTCACAACTGAAGAAGCTCAGAGAAAAAAAAAGAAAAAGTCTTGACAACGGCGATCACGTTCGATGATCAAGTTTGTAACCAGTCAGTAAAGTAGTTGCTACTTAACTTTTACTAAAAAATTAATGACCTACAATTTAATTGGTTCTTGTGGAATCCGATGAGTGGGAACTGAACTCAAGAGGCTTCGAAGTGCTGATCACGTGTAGGTCTAGCACCTCGCCTGCTTGCGCGAGGCCCAATGTTGCAAGATAACTTGGTTACGTTGTAACTGGAAACTGTAGAGTCAAAGAAGCCTCGCAATGCCAGTGACATTAACCAAGTCATCTTACAACAAGGGGGACTCGCGCGAGCAGCGGAGACAAGACATATTTTTCGTCTTGAAAGAAAAGGGCCTCTGATGCCACTGACCCCCTCCTAGATTCAGTCTCGCTAAGCCGCTGATCCTAATTTGAGACCTCAAGCACCGAACGCTACTTTGCAAAAAAAAAGCCGCGGTGATTTTGGTCTTTAAAAAAAAATGCGTGGACTGTTGTTGATACCTAATAACTTCTCGGAACGGTTTCAAAGATGCCTATTGCTATAATATGAGATCGAATTATATCTGTAGACCCAGTAGTTTTCGAGATAGAGCGTTTCAAAATAACTTCGCAATTTCTTGCAATATTTAAGAAACCACTCGAGCAACTGTAGCGGTATCTTAAATCAACGTTATTTTTAACAACAAATGTGGAAGAGGCAAAGCATCATTATTATCATGTCATTGTCATCAGTTGGGATGTTTTCGAACTTCGCAACTTTTTTGAAAAAAAATAAAAAACTTTGAAGGGGTTTATCTCGCAGACCATTAGGTCTACAGAGATATTTCAAGTCACTCTTCATCTTCATCAGCCCATTCTCTTCATATTCCCACTGCTGGGACACAGGCCACCTCAGCGGTGGCCAACGGTAATATTTAATAAAATTCGTATCACTGTTCAGCAGTGGTGGCCAGGGGGAACTTTTATATAAAATCTTCCTTTTGTGCACACCGGGGTGGACATAAGGAAATTTTAGTATAAAAAGTTTCGCTGTCTACCAGTGGTGGACAAATTGAGGGTGGACATCGGGAATCATCAAGCAAATTTAGTCCACTTTAAAAAGGAGATACGATAATAACAGAAGATCCCTACTATCAAAAACTACCCCTTTAAGGTTCGTATCGCCAAAGCCTAGATAGAGAAAAACCTTTGGATCCAATGGGGATTTTGAAGAAGCGATGTTGGAATACATGACATCTGTTGCTATGCCTCTTCCACATTTGATGTAAATAAAATAACGTTGAGATGCCACTAGAGTTGCTTGAGAGGTGTCTAAACAATTTCCAGGCATTGCGAAGATCGAAAAAAATATGAATTTTAATAGCTCTATCTTGGAAGCTTTTGCATCTACAAAAACCATTTTAATCTCATATTGTAGGAATTCTATTTTCAAAACGTCGTGCTTAAGTTTCATCAAAAACTAGTCCTTTAGCGTTAAAATCGGCAAAATTACCAAAATGTTTTGGTGTTTTTTTGATTTTAGAACAAAGTTGCGTTCGGTGCTCGACGTCTCAAACTTGGATTATTCTTTGGACCAACATCATAAACTTTTTCACGACACGATCGGTGTAGTGGCTGAGCGATCAACTGCCGCGCAGCGTGTCGCGGGTTCGATCCCCACGCGGTACAAATAGGGGAACAATGTATAAGACGGGGACACGAGGTATGATGGGAAATCACACACCTAAGGCAAACTTAACCCAAAACTAACGTAGCACAAGCTCCAACAGGACGCCATTTCCGTCTGGCCGCTTGCTTGACGTCCTGATGGCGCTTGCTCTACGTTAGTGTTGTGTTAAGTTTGCCTAAAGAGTAAAGAGTGTATGCCCCCATTATACCTCGCGATTATTAACGTCCCCGTCTTATACACTGTTCCCCTAGTTGTATGATCTGCAAGAAGTTGTTCCGGGTCTGGGTGTTAGTGTATGTGAATTTCTATGTTTGTAAAGGCACCCACGATACGGGAAGAAATTCATATAGTGGGGCAACGTTTTAAAAAAGTCTTTTTAAAAAAAATTTAACTACCTACTAGATTTATCTCAAACACGGATGTTGAAAGTTCTATACTAAATGTAAAATGTTTTTAAACTCAAAATTTATTTATTTAATTCAATGATATTATAAGTCATAGATATGTTATACGCGTACAAAACAACAGAAAAAAGCGTACCGCGCAGAGAGGCAGCACACATACACACTTTTTATTCACACACATTACATTTCACTTACAAGTAAAAAGGATAGCTTGATAAAACCAATATGAAAAAAAGTGACAGCTAGATGGTGTCGCTCTCTCTTTTATCTCACTCGCACTCTCACTCGCACTCTTTCTTTTACGACGCCATATTATAGAAACGTAATGTTTTATTTGTGAAAATATTAAGATAAATAATATATTTACGAATGATAAGTGATTCTTTGACTTTTAGAAGTCTTGCTTGTATAATTTGTACAATATCTCATCACACACGACGGCATTTTCGGTGGTTTTGAGTCACTTTTACTTTTGACTCACTCTGTAGTACGTGAAGTGCATCCGTTGTCGCTGGCAACGTCGGACTGAGGTCAAGGTTTGTGAATCAACCACATTTGAGCGCATCTGTTTTTGAGCGCGTATAACGTATCTACACCTTTTTTACTTATAATATCATTGATTTAATTGTATAACTTGAGCATTTCTCCTCAAACATGACAAATACCTAAACCAAACAACCAGACCTACTTTTGCATCAAATACTTTTTATAAACGACAAAGGGCCTCGCAAAGACCTGCTGCCCGGGGCCTCGCAATGGGAAAGGCCGCCTCTGCATCCGGGTATATTTGCTGGCGAATTAGAATAATAACAGTACCTACTAAGTGACATGCATAGTGTCTAACAACTTGTGAGCGCAGAGTGGGATACGGGTCAATGAGAGAAATAACTCCTTTGACTTAGCACAGTTAATGTTACATAGTAGGTCAACTTTGCTAATTAAGACTTTAAAAGGAACCACGTTACCAAGAAGTTCCCAGAGTAGCGTGTCGCTGCTACACCGTCCGAACGATCACTGTCGTTTCATGGATGGGACCGTGGAGCTTTTCAGACACCTACTTCCTGGACTCAGCACAACACCTAAACCAAGGCGTTTGTGTTCTCTTTAAAAGGCACACTCAACCAAGATCCGACAAATTTATATTACACACTGTGAGCTACGCGCCTGAACTTGGCTTGACTCGCTCCCGCGTGTCTAGATCAGCTATTAGTATTAGAATTGATGGCTTAATGTTTTGCTAAGCTCAACACTCGAAAACGGCTGAGCCAATTCGACTAATTGGATTATTTTTTTGTAATATTTGTAATTGATATATCTGTGAAAATATATAATCCAAATATCTTTTTTCTGTATAAAAATCTACTCGTGTTAAGTCGGAACAGTTTGCTAATTTATTGAATGAGTCATTTAGTTTTTAACTGTCCTTAAAGTTTCCCTGACTTTTTGCTTCTTACACAACTTCATCCCATTTTCTTTATTCGCGATAGTTTTAAAAGAAAGCTTATCTTTTCAGCGCGTCTTAAATTATTATAGTGCTGTAAGTTAGAACAGAAAATACGACCGCGGAAGACATAAAGAACCAGTCTTAGCTGCTTTTAGCCTTGAGCAGTTTCAGTTTCAGCTCAGACACTAATTACAGTCTCAAGTTTCAACTAACCGCAAAAGTTTCTTACTTTTGGAGAAGTCAGATCATTAAGTAAGACATTGCTTACCAACCACTCTATGTGACATACTAATAAAAGCTGAATCGTCATCTATCTAGCCTTTTTAGGGTTCCGTAGCCAAATGGCTAAAAAACGGGACCCTTAAAGATTCGTCATTTCTGTCTGTCTGTCCGTCCGTATGTCACAGCCACTTTATATCGAAAATATAAGAGCTATCCAGTTGAAACTTGGTAAAAAGATGTATTATGTGAACCGCATTAGGATTTTCACACAAAAATAAAAAAAAAATCAAATTTTGGGAGTTCCCCATAGGTACATACAATTGAAACTCAAAAAAAAATTATCACCAAACCCATACGTGTGGGTTATCTATGGATAGGTCTTTAAAAATGATATTGAAGTTACTAATATCATTTTTTTTCTAAACAGAACAGATTGCGCGAGATACACTTCCAAAGTGGTAAAATGTGTCCCCCCTGTAACTTCTAAAATAAGAGAATGATAAAACTAAAAAAATATATATGATGTACATTACCATGCAAACTTCATGGTTTGGACGAGATCAAGTACCTAATTAGTTTTTTTTTTAATACGTCATAAATCGTAAACCGCAATTTACCTTTAAAAGTTCCAACCAACTACAAGAACTTTTATATTAAGTTACTTGCTGCTACGGAATCCTTTATGGGCGAGTCCGACTCGCACTTGGCCGGTTTGTTTTTAACTGTGTCTAGAGTCCGCGTCACCACGTCTATTGTCAGTACATCCATTGAAAAAATGAAGTACATTGTATTACGGATTATAGTTCAGCTTCCAGTCCACTACTGTTTGACATAGAGCGACTAATATGTCTTACCTCCACAAACCACTTACTGGACAATACGACAACTCAATTGTTTGTCAAACTTTGGGAAATATGTTCAGTTTTATTCTGAAAATAATCGCGTCTGTCATATCTGTATATCAGTCTCTTTCGGATTGAACTCAATAAGTTTATCCTCAAATATTATGTTGTAAAATACTATAAAGATTTATCTATCAGGAAAACTAAAGTTATTTCACTATCCCGGAAGAGCGATTTGTGGCTGAGGGTGTTACAAACTTAGATTGCACTTCGCGGGTACCGTCAACGTCGCATTAAATAAAGACAATTTAATCTACGACTTGCCACAGTCTTTCAATACTTCGAAGCAAGATTCACTATTAACTTCATTATTTTTAGTGTAATTAACTTCATTATTTTTAGTGTAACTGATTAATACAGGAAAAATATTTTTAAATTGACCGACTTTTTCCCGTGATAAGGAAATCGATGACATGGAAATACAGATTTCACGCTGTAAATTTAAACTATGAATATGTATTAAAGTATCGCTTGCATGTGTACATTAGCACATAAACACACATGTAAAGCTACAAATAAAAATATAGAACTATTAGTGAAGTTCTTCAAAATGGATGAAATCGCGAAAAAAAAATCAGCTGCTCAGTACATTTATTTTCGCCTAACTCGTTAAAATGTACTGACCAGGTGATTTTTTTTTCGCGATTTCAGGTTTCTTCCCATACTAAAAGATGTTCGTTATGATGAGTACAATGACCCCTGAAGAGGATTAAAACGACTAAAATTTAACCATGTATAGTTGTAATTTCATTTCCGTTTCAAAGTCTGACTATTTTCGTGACCTAGCCCTCGGGTACTAGACGACGCGACGTAAAAATCTCTATTTCATTATGTACCTAACGCGTATATTCTGATCTGAACATCAGAAATATATGCAAAAGCGTTCAAATTGGGAAAGGAAAACGCGTGATATATTCATTTTACTTACATTCCCTTATTAAATGAGTTTTAACATCGATTTCCGATTTGTGATGGTAAAAATCATTTAGCTTCGTAATCACTGTTTACGTCAAACTCAAATTGTTTTGAAGAAGGTACGACTCAATTTCTCAAATATTAATAAAATATTGAACAATTGAATCCATGTTTAGTCGGTTCTGCCAATCTACGCAATGACAGAGCAAACTATAAATGGAGAGAAAAGCGAGTCCAAATTTTTATGGTACCATCAAGAGGTCATGTTATGTGAGATGTTATTATAATATTAAAATAATCGATGCAAAAATAGAATGAACTGAAGACAATCTTCAATTCAGCTTATTTATTTATTTATTTATTTAACTATTTATGTACACACAATCAATTTACAGGAAATTAAATTATAATACTAAAGTACAAAGGTACTGCTTATTTCTTTAGAAATTTCTGCCAGCAGACCCTCTACAGGAGAAATGAGAAAGAAATGTAGACAATAGTGTGTAACAAGAATAAAAAGCTTACTGTCTATGTGAATATCTTAACCTAAGTTTATAACATAAAGTAATATTACTACAAAAGCAAATACATACGAAATACTATAATATATAAATATACAAATACACATATAAATAAATATATATATATATATCACAGAAGAGAGGAAAAGTAATGCTCTTTCACTCTAAGTTTAAATAGTGAAATGGATTTTAGATCACGAATGCTAGGCGGAAGTGAGTTCCACAATCTTACAGCATGAACGGAGAAGGAGTAGGAATAGTAGCTGGATTTATGAGGATGGGATTTAAGGAGGGATCTAAGGTGAGATCTACAGGGTGCGTCGCTAGGACGGGCGTAAGAAAAACGTTCACGAAGGTAAGATGGATAGGAAGGATTGTGGAGGATGTTGAATAGGAGGCAAAGGATACGAGTGTTCCTGCGAAGACGGATTGGGAGCCACTTGAGTTCCTTGCGAAGGTGAGAGACATGATCAAATTTACGAAGACCGAAAATAAACCGAATGCACAAATTTTGCAAGCGCTCAAGTTTGTTTAATAGCTCCTCAGTAGCATCCAAGTAGCAGGCATCGGCGTAATCAATAATCGGCTGAATAAGTGTTTGCGCTAAAGAAATTTTCGTCTTAAGAGGTAGGACAGTCTGGAGACGCTTCAGTGAGTGTAAAGAAAAGTGAACCTTACGACTGACCTCGTTCACCTGAGCGCGCCACGATAGATTGGAATCAATTAAAACACCCAAATCCTTGGCGGCTTATTTCTTAATACATACTTAATATTATACACTCGCAAGCAAAATTATGGGATCACTTACTTGGAATTGAGCCAGGATAGCACCTTAAACAATGGCGTGGTTTGAATGAATTTGGTATCAATTTAAAGTTAACTGTTAAACATTTTAAGTGGTGTCATTTTTATTATTCTTAACTAGTTATTAAGTACTCAAGATAAGTGGTTCCATAGGTACTTTTGCTCGCTAGTATATTAAACACATTGTCAATGCAACTATTTACCTATATTACGGCAATACGGCGGTACCAAGCGTCATCATTTTCCCTCTTTTAACTCTTTACAATTCAAGAAATCTTCTTATAAAAAAAAGAATTACACGCTCGGTCTGCCATGGCTGCGTAATATTGTAAAGAGCTCCAGAGATAAAAGACTTCGCGAAACAAAAAGAAAAATGCAATTACACAAAAGGAAAAACACAAATTATTTTCTGGCAACCTCAAGCATTTTAATGACTTTCTGAAATCACCAAGATTTTTGCCTTATCAAATAAACTGAACAAAAAACTTCATTTAATTTCAATTCAGTAAAGTTATCATACTTTTTAAGCTTTTCATTATTGAGTTTTAGAGTCTATTAATTAGAAAGTTGAAGCAAAAAAGTACCTACGTTAAATTAATATGAGGATCAACGACACAGTCTAACGATTGGTGACGCCCAGAACTTCCAACTTGCAAGCTTTTATTTTGCTTAGACTATAATTACTACTAATTGCAATTTTAATTTTGCTCATTACTGAAAAAAGGGGGAAATTAATTTTTATTTAGGTAGTAGTCAGTATCTCAAACTCTTTAGATTTTGATAAATTATCAGGGTGGCGCATGGCGTGGCGATTGAAATAAGAGTGTTTCTTTAATAAACTGTAGTGAGCTTATCTTGAGAGGAAAATTACCACTTAAAATAGGTACCTAGTCTGCTTTTCACAGATTCTGTGTTATTATTAGCTACCCGCATCCAGTAAAATTAGACACGTGTCAGAGGTTCATTTCACTATTGTCGTAATTATTATGTCCGGGCAGGTTTTCAATTGTTTTTCTAGCTACCATACTACCCATACTGAATGGCTTCTATTTCGTATGGGTTGGTTTCCGACCCCACGTGTAGAATTTTCTTGATGGATTTGTGCTATATACCTTCCCTTTTAAGTTTGTATAGACTGTAAAAAAAATTAATAAGTACGTAGCTTACGTTTTGTAGCTTTTATTACAAAACCAAAACTTAAATTACTTTCAGTGAGTAAATAAATTAACAGTTAATATCACAGATTTAATCGAAAATTTAATTGTAATCGCCAAAACAGCGACAAAAAAAATCGAAGGAAAAGTCCTGGTTTGCAAAAATCATGAAAATATTGAGTGCAGTTTCCAGTATCCAGGTACATACTAATACGTATGTACAGGTCGTAAATGTGTTTGACATTGTTAAAAATGAGCATCCACGTGAGACCAACTAGAAACGATCATATTTCTGTTGACTACAGGTATGTGCAATGACTGATTTTGAAAATGCATGCTATAAGGAAATTTACAAGAGCTAGAGACTTAACTTTGTCATTCGACCTTTGGTAATTATCCATTTTGCTTACTTATACCTGAATACTGTTCTCAGTTAAAAGCGAGAATACTCGGTCTGAACTCTGAGATCTTATCATGACTTTTTCAGTTTATGTGACGTAAATTAAACTGAAATGTCGTTAATTTGAAGGAAATATTCCTTCAAATTAACGAGTTCCTCGTTCGTACACTAGAGGCGCTGTTTCATTTTTTTTTCATACAAAAAACGCAGCTTAGAATTCTTCAAAGTAGATAGAACAGAGAAATCTCGTGATAAGGCCTCTGTAATCAACATAGATCGGAATAGGTAGAGCTGTTTTATGTACTTGCCATAGGTAAGAATAATAAATGGATAGTCCCCGAGTCCCGGGATTTAGAGTGAGACAACAAGTTACTGTTGGTAAAAATTGAATTCTAGTGGCACAGAAAGAGATAAAAACAGGTGCATCACTCTAGCGACAGAAACACCCCGCTATTGTTTTCTTTTGTTTCCTTACTGCGGCGACATTACGCGTCTCGATCCCGTGGAATATCCATATTAACATCAATGTTTGTGGTCAATTAACCTAAATAGCTCTACCTATTCCGATCTTTGGCTAATCAACGACAAGGGCCCAGTGCGGATTGAGAACATATTATGTTCATGATCTCATGTTTTCGAATTTTCAGTTCTAGGTCCATGTAAAAGGTGTTAATTATAACAAGCTCCCCTGACACTCTCTCTGACCACTCGATTAGCGCGACATACGTAGATCAAAGTATTGACATGAACTAACGACTAGTAACTAATCCATTAATGGTCTGCATACTAATACTATGCTCGTCAGTGTCCACGGATAAATTCCAGCTGAGTATACATACATTCATTAATTAAAAATAGATTAATACATACATCACGTTTGTAATGAAAAATTCTAGGTTAGGACATAGAAAAATGCTTTTTACTCCGGTAGTACCATGCTCTCTTGGGACATTTAAAGCTTCACTTAAACAGAAGCTCGTCGTAGTATAAAATGTATGTAACATATAATTATGTTACACAAAGAATGGACGAAAGCAAAGGTAAGTGATGAGAATAACAGTGGAACAAAATATGAGCAAATATTGTGAAAGGGTTCGCTGATAGTCAAACAACGTGTTATTTCCTCGACGTGGTTCATTTTCACGTTCGGCAGTTTGCTCACGTGATGGAGGTGAGTAAATGTACCCTCAAATAACTATTAAAATTTTATAACTTTACATTTTACCTTTTTCAGTATCGCAGCGCTGCGTTTGCATTTTGATAGAGTATAAGTAATGGTTTCTAAAATGTATTTTGCAAAGCTTTTACTGAAATTTATGATCTTTATGGTAGAATGTTCGTAAATAAACATAATAAATAGCGCACTATTTAATATTGAATTCATTGTAATACTGTTTATAAATTGAATCGTATTAATTTTGCGGAAGAGATGTGATCGTCACATTTATCTACACATCAATAATTCACCATGTAATTAATAATTGGTTTAGTGTAAATATTCTTGCTCTACAATCTCTGTTTGTTCTATATTTCAATTTTATAGTATGTAGAACATAATGTTGCTCTACGTCAGGTCTGTACATTATAAGCGACAGACTATAATTTTATATATAACTTTGAATCTGACATGTGCCTTCGACAGACAGGCTATATAGACAGAACAAGACAGACAGGATATACTCACGCCCCTTTCCATTGGGATAAGCAGAAACTAAAGAACGCTACGATTCTCGATAGACAGAGAACTACTCTATTTTTACCCGACTGCGCGACGCAAACCAGTCGGGGCCCATTCAAATTTTACCAATCAAATCTTCCCAAGGGGCCCCGACTGTGAGTCGTTCTGTTCTGCATTAGAATTTATGATTTGTTTTATGTGTGTATCGATTATAAAACTATTTCAATTGTGTAGTTATTTAGTATTTCTTAACAGAATTCTAAACTACTGGGCTTATTCCTTTCTTTTTAGTTTTTATTTAAGTTAATTTTTTCATCTATTTTTTTTAAATTTAGTTTTTACGCAGAAGGGTTTTTTGTTTTTCTTTAAATTATTTTTTATTTATTCATTGTATTAAAAATATACTCAACTGAACATCTAAGTATATAGGTAGATTGAAAAGTTTAAAATAAATAGATTTAAAAAATCTAAAAACCCACGTTTTTAAATGTCCTAAAAGAAGAAAATAACCCTACTGAGAGAGAGGCCACTCAAAACGTGGGGGCGTATATTATATAAGTTTATTTATGGGATATACACACATCAAAAGTGTCTAGGGATCAAGCATTTTTATGCGGATTTCTTGAGATTGAGATGTGGCTTTGTAATAAATTTATGATTTTATAAATTTATATGGATCCTTTTTGGTGCATTTCATAATTTGAATCAGGAACTGTGAATCAAATTCGAGTAAAAGATGAAAATCAGCTGTCAATATTTTCCCTATAAAAACATACAACGCATTGAAGACATTATTAGTGCTACTGTTTCCCTACTACTGATTAAAACCAACGTTATTATGGAGCGGCGACGTCATTTAAGCAGGGAAGAAATGCTCAGAGCCGTGGGAATGATAGAAGCTGGTTCCCGGCAACGTACTGTGGCTTTAGCTCTGAATACAAGTCAGAGTGTTAACAGTCGACTTTGGACACGTTACCGAAGCACTGGTACCGTGGCTGAGCGCCATGGAGGACGGTATCGCTGCACCACACGGAGACAAGACCGATACATTCAAATCTTAACTCGAAGAGCTCCAACAATAACCGCCATGATGTTAGCCGTGAGGCTTCATCACTCTTCAGGGAACTTAATTAGCGACCAAACAGTCAGAAACCGCTTGCATGAAGTGAACCTTCATTCCCGAAGACCGCTACGGGTACCACCTATAGCAATGCACAATCGTAGGATTCGATATCAATGGGCTCTTGAACACAGAAATTGGGCAGAAGAACAATGGCGTTTCGTGTGCTTTTCTGATGAGTCTCGTTTCGGTATGAGACCGGATACAAGACGTATACGACACTGGAGAACCCCTGGACGCCAACAGCGATTAAAATCCTGCCAGGAAGTCCATCCTTATAGTGGTGGAACCATCATGGTATGGGCGGGTATTTGGATCGGCGGAAGAACTGAGTTGATTTGGATCAGAGGCAACCTCAACGCTCAAATTTATGCTGAGACGATTGTATCAGACGTCATCGTTCCTCTACAAGTGCAAATCGGTCCCTTATTTCAGTTAATGCATGATAATGCACGACCGCACACCGCAAGAGTTGTAAGACAGACTCTCGCCGCAGCTAACATCAATGTCCTGCCCTGGCCTGCTCAGTCGCCAGACTTGAATCCGATTGAGCATGCATGGGATATGCTACAGAGAAGAGCTCTGCCGAATATGGAGGGTATCCAGTCGCAAGAAGACCTTTTTTTGTTGTTGCAACGAACATGGGCGGCCATTCCACAGCGTGATTTGGATGAACTCATTTTGAGTATGCCAAACCGATGTTCTTGTGTTGTTAGTGTTCGCGGTAGAAACACGGATTATTAATTGTTTAAGTTACCCAATAAAATTTTAAAGAAAACTGTTATTTCAGTCTTTTTTTCGAACTTTTGTGTTAGTGGTTCAAATGTCAAAAATCCCTTTATTAGGAAAATGGCAAATTTCTTTATTAATGCAAAGGTGACTTGGTTTATCGTTACTGTGACAAACGAAAACACTTTATTTGATGAATCCTTAAAGAAAATTTTAATTAATATCAATCAGGAGAAAAGTTATTGCAAAAATATATGTTGATCCCTAGACACTTTTGATGTGTGTATTTACATGACGTGAGATCGTAGGTGTAACTTGCAAAGATATGCCCCCACGTTTTGAGTGGCCCCTCTCTCAGCCCCGTAGGGTTATTTTCTTCTTTTTAGGACATTTAAAAACGTGGGTTTTTAGATTTTTTAAATCCATTAATTATTTTATTATTTTTATCATTGTTCATCGGGTTTGAAGCTACCCTGAAAATTTCAGCCTGCTAGCTTATCGGGAAGTGCCTCAAAGCCTGTCCGCCATCTTGGACGTCCGCCATATTGGATTAATAGCCTAGCCTAACATAAGCCACATGCCTTTTTTTTCGTATTGCTGACAGCAAACCCTTTCATTTGATACCCATATCACGGGGGTGGATTTCAAACAGCCAGTCTACCATCTTGGACGTCCGCCATATTGGATTTAAGTCACGTGACTATTTTTTTCGTACTCCTGATAGCAAACCCTTTCATTTGATATCCATATCACAGGGGTGCATTTCAAATAGCCTGTCTGCCATCTTGGACGTCCGCCATATTGGATTTAAGTCCCGTGACTATTTTTTTCGTATTCCTGACAGCAAACCCTTTCATTTGATACCCATATCATGGGGTTGGGTTTCAAACAGCCAGTCCGCCATCTTGGGGAGGCCGCCATATTGGATTTGTTATGACGTTTCTTAGCTAGTCATGTATTGTCATCAGTACCTCTAGCACGAATATTTGTAGGTTTCGTCTCGCCACCGTATCGTACCGTCGATACAATAACGGCATACAACGAAAGTCGGAAGCACGAAGCACTTTCGAATTAGTACCGAGGGCGCGATACGAAAACGTTGGTGACGTCATACTAACGTAAATAGGGATGGGAGAAATAGAACGAATGATCGTACACTTGAATGAATGTTTCGTTCAGAAACTGGATTTTTGTTAGAAAATTAGTGATTTTAGGGCATTTAACATTGTAATACTGTTCAATTTAAGACGCAATACAAAGGGACTGCAGAAACAGTTAATATTCAGTTAGATAATAATTAAACTAATTACTAAAACGTTGTGTTTGATTTGACTGCGTTCCTAAACGAACATCTGTCATACTGGCGCAAATAAAAAGCCATGAAAAAAATATTATTTTGAAAAAAAAAGCTTGTGTCATACCTAATGTCTATATTGTCAAATCTTTCCGTTGTCAAGAGGTTTCAAATCAATATTCAATGATTTTGTTGTTATAGTTCGTTATTTTTCTGTAAACTATTCCAGTAAACTGAGATAACTAAACGGAAGTATTCTTACTGGAGTAAATAAGTAATTGACACCCTGATCAAGAAGGTCTGTTAACCGGTTGAACAGAAGGATCCCCCACGATATTCAATGATGAGACGAGGCTCTCGTTTGGAAATTCGGCGAAGAGCTTGAATGAGAAGACAGTACTTCTCCATAAGGCTTGCATTATGAAGAAATTCCTATCTTTGAGGTCCTAAATAACTAACTAATACATTGAACTGTGGTCCATAATAAAATGTTTATTTTGTATTTTTAAGTGTGAATGTTTTAAATCCATAGTAGTCAATTAAATATGAGTTTGTTTGTTCTTTCACGTTATATTGCTAGACCGATATTGAATAACACAGAGTACCTTAGTGCGGCCATGAGACGATAATAGGCTAAGGAGCATATTTTGTCATGGTATTTAATGAAAAATGTATTGTAAAAATAAAGAAAAACTTTATGAATGTTCTGTGTCTGATGATTTTATTTATTTTATTAATAATGACAATAATATCAATCAATGAATCGAGCAATGATTGAGAAGCAACATGATAGGTACGGTTGCTAAAAGATCTATGTAATCCTGTCATGTCAAGTGCTTATTTTTTGTGAATTATGGCAGCATAAACAGAAAAATATCATATTATTATAATAAATATTGGAGCACACATTCTTCTTCTTCTTCAACCTTTAGTCACCCAATGCTGAGTGTAGGTCTCTTCCAAATCTTTCCACTGCTGGCGGTTTTGTGTTATGGCTATCCAGTTTCTTCCGGCCACTTTAACAAGATCGTCTGTCAACCTAGTCGGTTGTCTCCCTACATTCCTCTTTCCCGTTCGTGGTCTCCACTCCAACACTTTCCTTCCCCATCTTCCATCCAGTCTACGGCATATATGGCCCGCCCACTTCCACTTTCTTTTTGCTATCACCCATGCTATGTCTAAAAGTCTCGTTCTTCTACGAATTTCTGTGTTTCTCACCCGGTCGTAGAGAGAGATGCCCAACATGGCTCTTTCCATAGCTCTCTGAGTAACTTGCATGCGGTGGATTATATGCTTGGTGAGCGTCCAAGTTTCAGCACACATTCATATTATAATAAATATTGGAGCACACATTCATTTTCTAACAAAATACTACAACACAATCACTTTAATTATAATTTTATCCATACAATAAACCCCGACGAATGTTTTCTCACTGTCAAATTTGAAGTGAATAAATATTCGTAAAACTCGTAAGCCAGCCTTCGACAGTTACGAAACTATCCGTCATATTTTGTGTTCGTGCTTGCTATCTTCATACAAATGGCTCAAATTACGTTTCGAATGAAGTATGAAGACGATACGAAACTTACACGTATTTGTTCGTGCTCTCAAAATTAGTTCAATTTACGCTCACCAGAGGCGCTGTTCAAGTTCCCATACAAAATGCTTTCGGAGATGATACGAATATTTTTTCGAAAGTGATTCGTGCTCGAGGTACAGAACTCAAAGCGTGTACAAAATTTCAGCCTGCTAGCTTATCGGAAAGTGCCTCAAAATTGAGTTGCAAAAGTCCAACCGGAACGACAAACAAACAAACAAATAAATAAACAAACAAACATACAAGAAACGTGGGAAAAATGAAGCTTTACTGGATGTTCGGGTAGACTTTTATAACTCAATCACGTCAGAAAAGCTCGACAGATCTTGATGAAATTTGGCTCAGAGACTGTTCCTGTGTGATAATTTTCGAATTACGAGCGAAGTCACTGTCAACAGCTAATAAATGATAAATGTGTAAATGTATAAAAGGTAGGTATCTCTAAAGACATAAAACACAAAAACCTACAAAACCTAGCACAGAGAAAGAACAAAGAACAAACAGAGAACTGAATACCAGCTGTTGCAAGCCAAATACGAGTCTATTCAGGTAAAAGATTTTCAGAATTCCGTAGGTACCTATATCCTGTGTACTCACTCATATTTGCGCGGGGTCTTCACTGACTTTTCATTACTCAAACTTTTTACTAGGCATCCAAGCCTAAATCAGCTGGACATGGTTGTCATGACCAGAATCCTGTTTATATTAACTTACTTTATACGAACCAGGATCAATGATATTCGTGCGAAGTTTAACAAAACCAAAAAAACAATCGCTGAATTTTTAACATTCCAATTTACCTTCCTACCTCTTAAAAATGTTAATATCATTAACTGGTTTAACATAATAAAATACCCCGAATATTCTCATTTTACATGTTAAAAAAGCACGCAACGCATTGTTTTAAACTGGAAATGTGTTAATGAGCTTAATATGGTAATATAATCTCATATGCAAAGAAGCTACGCCTGTTTTCTCGTTGACCCAAAATTCTGCCGTAGAGATACCTATATCTGTATGGTGAGCTTTTAAAATAAAACTCTACAAAGGTATAATATAATAAAGATAAATAATTACGTAAAATTCAAGTAACGTGTCTGTAATAATAGAATAGTTGTGCCAAAGTACGTACTAATTAAACAGTCAACGAATCTCCTTTGAACTCAATCATCTCATTTGGTTTCATAGATCGTTATAAAGATCAAACACATAACCAAATGACAGAAGCAATGTAAGTAAGTAGGTACATGTTAACTCATTGGGTAAACAAAATCACTCAAGTTTATTCGCTACAATAAGATTTTTGAGAAAATGTGTACAATCTACTATCCTTATTCCTTATATCTCCGCTTCGTAGCGCTGTCAAGTGGTAAAGTACCGTCTATCTGGCGAAATAAATGCGGGAACAACTTGGAGAAATATTGTTCACATAGTGGTCCCAGAATCCCGCGGCGGGATAGGTATTCGAGGTACATACAATAATCATAAGTAGAGGTTTATGGCGCCGCATTATTCAACCGAGGAATCTGCGGAATGTCGTGAACTATTTGCACTGCGGCTGCTTGAGCACGTTCACTTATACATACATATACCGACGCAGATTATATATTTATCAGAGAAGATTATTTTCATGAATGCACTTGGTGATCGGTGAAAGTAATTATGCATTGTATCTGACTGATAAAAATGTGTAAGTATGTAACTTTTAAGTATTTTTTTCCAGTTTAAATGATCTACCACGGACGATCATCAACATGACCTAGAAATTGGTATTTGATTCAGCTTATTTTTTTCCTCAGTGTTATTTTATTAAAATATTCAAATTTTATTATAACCCTGTTCCCTGGAATTCTCAGTAGGTCAATATTGTAAAGGTTCATGTTACTGAAGTGTACATAATTAATTCCATGAATATTTTCTAACAGTTAAGTCATTCATAAAATTCTTTAAATTAACCGCGTTTTCTCCGTTGGGTTCTATTTTATTCTGTGAAACTGGTCTGTTCTAATAAGTTGTCTATTAAGACAGAATGCAATATTTCTTGTCAATATTTTATTTCACTAACACCAGTATTCACTTAAACCTATCTCGATATTATTCTACTAGAGATGGGATACAATTGGGACAAATAAAATATTTTTCCTTTTCTCTAAATTCAGAATGTATGATTTTTATATAGTAACAAAATAATGTTATTTTACTTTAACTGTTACCTGAATATGTGTTTATTTGCCACTTTATGGAAATAAGTATTAGGTACTTATTTCCATGAAGTGGCAAATACCTACCCAAGTACTTTCCTATAATTTAAACTCAACGTAAATGTCCAACAACGAGATGGACAGACGACCTTATAAAGGTCGCCGGAAGATGCTGGATGCAGGTCGCTTCCAACCGGTATTATGTGGAGATCTAAAGGGGAGGCCTATGTTCAGCAGGACGTCCTATGGCTGAGATGATGATGATGAAGCGCAACCACGTTACAGGAGAAATTCCTAGTGATGGGCAACGACTTTTTGTTATTTAATATCAGTTTTAGTTAACTTAAAAATACTCACTTGTTTTATGTTACAAAAATTGCCGAGTCTTTAAACATTCAGAATTTAAAAAATAATAATATGAGACAGGTCTACTAGAACCATATTAATTATAGGTACTTATTATAAAAAAAAATATTTAACAAAGTCGGTAAGATGTGAAATATATTCAGAAAGATCTAATAATTAATTAATAACGTAAAAAAAAATGGCACTAAAGATGTCTCTTCTGCGTTTGACGTTTGATTTCAGGGGAAAAACTTTTCAAACAAGATTGTTTGCGGATCTCATTTTTCATGCAGAAATATTTAATAACGTCTGGGCTTAATATTTACCTACACGTTATTCAGCAACCGAGCCTTTTGGTTAGGTTAGGTCAGGTTATCATATCGAAATTTCTCCTATTGATAAAGTAGGTATTTAATTATTCCACCGGTACGTAATAACGGAATAAACGTACCGATATAATACCTATCTCTGAATTAAATTTCATTAAAATTCGTTTAGCTGTTCTGTTGAAATTGAATAAAAAACATCCATCCAAACATCCCAACTTTCGCATCTCAAATATTAGTTAGATTTTCACTTCAGTAAATTGACTCAAATACCTACATAAATAAAACTGGTAAACTCTTATTCAAATACCTAGTCAAGACATCGAAATATCAAAACGTCAGACTGTTCCACCAAACTATACCAATCTTGATATTTTGAGGAGCAGTCGCCTACATAAATCTTAACAAAATGGACACAATGTTAACATGCAAAGTATAGTCCAACACAATTTCTTTATTCTAACAAGCATACAAAAGATCTTAGAAACTGACTTATTCGGATTGGTTTTTCGTTTTCAATATTAAGTAAACAAAAATAATGAGGTATTCCACTAAGCACACCCAAAAGAAGCACACCCAGACGAAGCCCACCTAAAGTATTCCACTTAGCCCACCCGTAGGTGGGCTTCTAAATAAAAATTTAAATTAATTAATCTCCTATTCCACGAAGCACACCTACGAATATCGCATCGCATAGTGCGGGGACTAAGAAATAAAAATGTCGATAGGAGAAAATAATTATTATTTAAAAGACGTAGCATCTTTCAGTTTCATTATAATAATGTGATACAATATTTGTCGTTTTTGTAATCTTACGATTGGAAATCACAGATTACTCGTATTTCATAATTATATTTCAAAAACAAAAAAAAACAAAAAAAGAAACTATTTTTCTATTATGTTCCTTTTTTGTTCTTAATAAAATCACAGATTGTTTCATACTTACGCAATAAAAACTTGGAAAAATATCAAAAACTTTGTAAATATAGTTTTCCATGGAGATCTATGTTGAAGTTTTCTTATAGCTACATGTTTAGTGAGTAATAAAAATACTCTGCTTTAACATAAAAAATCACAGATTGTTTCATAATTACAATAAAAACTTGGACAAATATCAAAAAACATTGTAAATATAGTTTTCCATAGAGATCTATGTTGAAATTTTTTTATAGCTACCTGTTTCGTGAATAATAAGAATACCCTACTTTAACATAAAAAAATCACAGATTGTTTCATAATTACAATAAAAACTTACACTTAACAATAGTCAATGAAATAAAAAACAAAGCCACCGACTTCCGAAAGAAAAGTTATTTTATACTTTTTTGTGTTTGATTTGAAGTCGGTTTTTTTTAAGTTTTTATTTTACCCTTTTTAGTTCAGATATTCAACAAGAATCTTCGTATAATCGGCCGTCTTTAGAAATCTATAATGCAT
This sequence comes from Agrotis exclamationis, assembly GCA_950005045.1. NCBI lineage: Eukaryota > Metazoa > Arthropoda > Insecta > Lepidoptera > Noctuidae > Agrotis > Agrotis exclamationis. The sequence continues at coordinate 10,020,793 of OX465425.1, read as the reverse complement.
GTCACCAACAAAAACGGATCTATGCGGGCAACTTCACGAGATATCCATTATTGTTATATACTAAAACTTTTCCCAGAATTTAACAAATCATTTTGTGAAAACCGCATCAAAATCGGTTCAGCCAAACGCGAGATAATCGCGACCAAACATACAATCAACTGAAAATCTACAACCCAAGTATGCAAAAAATTCCCTATCCCAAAAACTACTGAACTGGTTTTGATGAAACTTGCAGGGTACCCTAAGTTGGACAATAGCTAGAACAACAAAAAAAGAATTACTTAAATAGGACTTCTAGTTCCAGAGATATGTGAACACAAACATAAAAACATACATACATACACTTTTGAAATTTGGCACATTTTTACCGACTTCAAAAAAAAGGAGGTTTTCAGACGATGATGTAGTCGAACATATATGAAAACTGGGCAGTTCTGGTTATATTACATACATACGGGTCGAATTGATAACCTCCTTTTTTTTGAAGTCAGTAAAAAAGGAACATAATAGAAATTAGTTTTTTTTTTGTTTTTTTTTTTTTGGAAATATAATTATGAAACAATCTGTGATTTCCAATCGTAAGATTACAAAAACGACAAATATTGTGTCACATTATTATAATGAAACTGAAAGATGCTAGTCATTTAAATAATAAATATTTTCTCCTATCGACATTTTTATTTCTTAGTCCCCGCACTATGCGATGCGATATTCGTAGGTGTGCTTCGTGGAATAGGAAATTAATTAATTTAAATTTTTATTTAGAAGCCCACCTACGGGTGGGCTAAGTGGAATACTTTAGGTGGGCTTCGTCTGGGTGTGCTTCTTTTGGGTGTGCTTCGTGGAATACCTCAAAATAATAATCTTGATATACTATATTAAGAATTTAGTATATTTGCTTACAACCACTTAATAATATGTTAACAATACCTGGAAAATACGCGTTTCTTTAAAAATATTTCTCTATGAAAACAAAACAACACTTTTAACTTTTTTATAACGCAATAAATAATTTATGAATGATCCAAAAATAAAAGTAGCAATATAAAAACAGAATCGCCAATAACTTATTAGAGCTTCCAGTTCAGTGGATCGTATATAATCAATTTGTCGGCAGATAAACAAAATCGTCCGCCAGATTATCTATACGGGCAGCCGAATGTGCTACGCTAAACAATGTTCATTTATTATTTTTATTAAAATGATCTTTTCATTACGATATCGATATTAAATTTGGTTTATTTTTATGTTATTGCTTTTTCATTACTATAGCTAAAATAAATAACTTTTCCTACAAAATCTACATAAATGCTCGCCAATAGATTGAGTATCAGTAGTAGTTTTAGCGTGTTTTGGACTTCTTCCAAGCTTTGACGGGAACAGTAGGTGTTTTAATTATTTTTGTCTAATTATTGTAGGAGAACTAATACAATCTTTTTACAATTGACTTTCAGTCTTACATACTGTTTTTACAAATACATAAGTCATACGAAGAGCGTTAGGCACTGACACCAAATAAATCCACTTGAACATTGTAAGGTACAGCGCAGGTGAAGTCATAAATATGCCGTAACGTCCGCGGATTCTATACTTGAACCAAGCCTTAATCAACACCCTTTTACATCGTTTTTTACGAGATTAAGTATAACAGTTTACAGCTCAATCAAGTCGGCTAAAAGTAAATAGGATAGAAGCAGTTATTAAAACATTTTACTGGTGTGCAGCTGATTAAATATTTTATAATAAATGCTTAATACGACCGCCCATAAACCTGGGAACGCTCCGACCGTTCGTATCGACCATTGTATCGTTTTATTTAATTTGATTAAAAACTGTAAAAATAGGTTTTAAAAATAAACGAAATAAACAAAACATTAAAACATTTAATACACTGAATTCTGTACAATAACATGCAAATAACTAACCTGCACTCTGTGGCTGGAACAGTCTGCGCCACAGGTTCTTCCTGCTTCTGCTGATTCGCAGATGTCGTCACTTGCTGGGCCGATGTCAACGCTAAAGCCTTATATCTCGATTGCTCAGCCGTTGGTAACACTATATCCACCGATCTCGATCTAAGTCCACTTCCGGGAACTGTAAGTAAGTTCCCGGTACCATTTAACTCTTCAGCTCTACCACCAGAAACTTTAGAAAACGACGAGTCCACAGACGCGGCGCGATCACGTTTTAGTTCAGGAACTGCCAGGTAGATGTCGTGAACTAGGCAGTCTTTCGCAGCGTGAGCCGCTTCTTCTTCAGATGCACGAACATTTTCGAGCGAACTTCCCGTGGGTTCCACAAAGAAAGCTTCTTGTCTTGATATGGAGCGCCTTCGTTGTGGAAGTATGGGAGGTTCATCTACGGGCGGTTGTAGTTCGAAGGACGGTGCCCCCGGGGTCGGCGGCGGCGAGTGCACCGGAGGCGGTGGGAAGGACCGTGGTGGCGGCGGCGGCGCGAGCAGCACCTGCGGCACGTCCTGCTCGCTCTCGTCCTCGTCCTCGTCGTCCTCGGCCGAGGAGGAGGCGAGCCCGCGTTCAGGCGTGACGCGCTCCTCGCTGCGCTGCGCCAGCCACGTCTCCATGTGGCGGCAGTGCACACATGGCGGCGGCGTGCCCTTGCCCGACCGGCGCCGCGACCACAGACGCGGGACCTGTCACAAAACACAAACCACTTTACATTTCAAGTAAAACCATATAGACCGAAACAGTAATGTACAAAATGTTATCTACAGCACTGATTTAATGTGCTCTTTGTACAGGTATGACGTTAAGCTTGCTTTGCTTTATTTGTAAAATAATAATTTAATTACTGCACATATGTCCGCTTGGTTAGCAGAACTGAAACCACGGCGGAGTTAACATGCACAGCCGCTGAGCATGTAGTTATGACAGCATATAATGGCATGCTACGACTAATTTTGAATGGTAAAATAGTCAACTTTGCTGTACTATAATTATTGGTCAACAATATGGTATCTGTTTTGTAAGTTTTGTTAATGTTAGAATTTGCTGCTCTTAATAGCTTACACGAATTATGCTGATATACTACAATTTCTAGGCACTCGGTGAAAAACTGACACCACCCGGAAAAACACACAGAGTAGGAAAGATTCAAGCTTTCTGCATTTCGAAACCTGAAATATTTATACAAGTTTTTGTTCTTTTCCAACAGCCGAGATAAAAGCCGCGCTAGCGTAAACCTTGACATATGCTCGTGCTCGCTCTTCCACACAACTAGCGTCATCCCCTACAGACATTCCCGTTTCTGTATTATTTTATGAAAATTTCCCTCATGAGAAATAATAGTGAATTTGAAATGTTTTTTTTAGAAAATGTGGTGACTATTCTCATTATCGGCACCCGTACAAAAACTTCATGATGAATATAAAGACTTTAGGTACCTACCCTAGAGCCATTCACTCCGACTTAGAGTTTTTAATGAAACCCTTTCAGACTTCAACTAAATCCATTAATTCACTCATTCCGTAACTTCTGCCGGACAAAATACGACAAATAAATTAGTAAGAAAACGCTCAGTAAACTAAGTTAATCCTTAGTCTTTGCTTGGACAATTACGGAGAAAGGACCTTGTTTATTCTTATTTGTGTCAAAGACTGCTTGATGCAAGTTAAGTACTCATTAAAGTCTATTCATCTCGTTGAGAAACCGACGTCAAAGCTAACGTTGACGTAATTTTGTAGTCTTAGGATGAGGCCCTTCATCAGAAATAACACGGAAGACGTTGAAAAGGCTTTACGCTTGGCTGCTTGGATCGTTACGGAAATGAAAATTTAAACCAATAATATAATTTAAGAATTATTTATGGACTCAGTTTTGATTTTCTTTTCATACATTTTTGTAGGTACAGTTTTAGGTATTACGATTAGTATCTACAGCTAGTTTTTACCGACTTCAAAAAAAGGAGGTTATCAATTCGACCCGTATGTATGTAATATTTCCAGAACTGCCCAGTTTTCGTATATGTTAGTCTATATCAGCGTCTGAACAAATGTGCCCAACAAAAGTGTATGTATGTATGTTTTTATGTTTGTGTTCGCATATCTCTGGAACTACAAGGCCGATTTAAGTAATTCTTTTTTTGTTGTACTAGGTATTGTTCATTAGGGAATAGTGCAAGTTTCATCAAAATCGGTTCAGTGGTTTTTGCGATAGGGAATTTTTTAGCTTATTATGTACATGGGCGATGTTATTACCGGTGCTACGGATTACAAAATTCTAGTACACTTGCAAGTAAATTATGTATTTGACAAGAATTTGGGTTGTATATTTAAACTAACAAAACGTAAAATAAAAAACTTTTTCAAAAAAGTAACCGGCTTCAAAAGCAACCACAACAAATAAGGATAAAATAACCTACTTAACTTTCTTTCGGAAGTCGGTGGCAAAAATGGCAATGAAATAAAAATAAAGCCACCGACTTCCGAAAGAAAAGTTTAGTTACAACCCAAGTATGGGTTGTAGATTTTCAAAGTCGATTGTATGTTTGGTCGCGATTATCTCGCGTTTGGCTGAACCGATTTTGATGCGGTTTTCACATTTAAGTATTTGTTACATTCTAGGGAAGGTTTTATTATACATAAAACAATCATGAATATCTCGTGAAGTTGACCGCATAGATTCGTTTTTGTTGCTGACTTGGATTAAAGATTTCTAAAGACGCCGATTATACGAACATTTTTGTTGAATATCTGTACTAAAAAGGCTAAAATAAAAACTTAAAAAAAGAACCGACTTCAAATCAAACACAAAAAAGTTTAAAATAACTTTTCTTTCGGAAGTTGGTGACAATAGTCAATGAAATAAAAAACAAAGTCACCGACTTCCGAAAGAAAAGTTATTTTAAACTTTTTTGTGTTTGTTTTGAAGTCGGTTCTTTTTAGGGTTCCGTAGCCAAATGGCAAAACGGAACCCTTATAGATTCGTCATGTCTGTCTGTCTGTCTGTCTGTCCGTCCGCATGTCACAGCCACTTTTCTTCGAAAGTATAAGAGCTATCCTGTTGAAACTTGGTAAGTAGATGTATTATGTGAGCCGCATTAGGATTTTCACACAAAAATAAAAACAAAACAAATTTTGGGGGTGCCCCCCATACTTGAAATTGAAACTCAAAAAATTTTTTTTCACCAATCCCATACGTGTGGGGTATCCATGGCTAGGTCTTCAAAAATGATATTGAGGTTACTAATATCATTTTTTTCTAAACTGAACAGTTTGCGCGAGAGACACTTCCAAAGTGGTAAAAAGTGTGTCCCCCCCACCTGTAACTTCTAAAATAAGAGAATGATAAAACTAAAAAAAAGACCTCAACAAAAACTTCCAACGGAAATTGGTTTGGATGAGATATACAGTTAGCAGTTTTTGAGATATAGTACATTTTAAAAAACCGCAAATATAACTTTGCCATTCATACAAACACTATGAAAAACAAAGTTATTTTTGTTGTTTTTGTATATTACCTATTAATCTCAATATAATTATATCCCTAATCTATGCTTGCTACTACGGAACGGAAACGAGTCCAACTCGCACTTGGCCGGTTTTTGTTTAAAAGTTTTGTCATTTATAATTTGATTTGCAACATTATTTTTAAATTGAGTGTTCCATTTCAGTATAACATTGAACTAAAAATAACTTATCAATGTTTTATTTTTATTCCAGTATATCTGAGTTATTTTCGGTATCTCATTCAAAACATGAGTTCTTAAAATTCGGTATCGAAACTGCGAATTCTTTATCCATTTTTTAAAACCTACGTTGGTACAGTTCACAGAATTGCGAAAATAGATGATTCCCGATGTTCAACACAGTTTTTCCACAAGTAGTAAACAGCGAAACAATATTTAATAATATTCTACAAATATTATGTAATTAATTATTGGTTCGCTGTAATGATATCTTCTTCTTCTTCCTGCCCTTATCCCATTCTACTTGGGGTCGGCGCAACACGTTTTCTTCTTCCATTCTCCCCTATCAGACGTCACAGTATCATTTACTCCTTTTTCTTTCATATCATTCCTTAGACAATCCATCCATCTTTTCTTTGGCCTTCCTCTTCCTCTCCATCCATCAACATTCATACTCATCACTTTCACTTGATATGATAAAAGATTAAAATTAAGCGAACATTTTTTTTCACCTTTAAACGAACACAGGAGTCGTAAAGTTTAAAAAAAATGTTTCACTGTCTACCGATCTACTGGTGTCTACCGGTGGACAAACTGGTGTTAAATCATCGTTAAATAACGTTCTTGAACTTTTTACAGTTCAGTTGAGTCCCTTTCATACAAAATTGCCCCTTAACTTTCACGGAAAATTAATAAATTCGTGTAGTTACCAAATTATTATTAGGAAGAGGTTTGTAAAGGTGATGAAAGAAATACATTTAGTAAAGGGACACACTATGTTACTGCAAACGATATTTACTCCATTTACAGTTTCCACAGGAAATCAAACATCATATGGATAATGGTCTCGGTTCTACAAATACTTTGAGAGAACCAAGAATCCCGGTCAGGTGTTACGATTTATAATTTAGTATATATAGTTTGATTAAAGGTAGTCTCACATAATGTCAGGACCATACCCGCCGCACGCGCCCATGTATGACATTATGAAATCATCAGCATTATTCGGATGCGAATAGTATTTTCCGATTTCATATGATTTCAAACATCGAATTCTAGAAAGCGGCGCTTACGGCGCGTGCGGTGCTGACAAACGTACAATCGACTTTGATTCATGGGTAATGAATCAAAGTCGATTCATATTTTTTGTCAATTGCGTTTTTTTTTAGAATAATTTGACAATAAATCGTTTGGATCCGTCATTAACAAAGATCAAGGTCGTTACCATGGATATGTATGTTAACGCGACTGTGGACCTAATTGTATTTCAATATCTGTAAGGAAATAAGCTTATGGTGGGCCATGATTCAAATTTTTCTATTGTATGATCAGCTTTAAAGCTGTGCTAAATTACTCACCTCAAGATAAGTGCCCGAATCATCAGATCCGGCCGAGTCGAAGGAGCGGCTCCGGGCGCCATGTTGTGGCACCGACAACAAGACACTGGCGCCCGAGCCGCGGACTGCCTCCAGCTGGATCTCATCGAAGGAGGCGGACCGGACCTGCAAACATTTATTTCTTAGACTTACAATTATTTAACTATCGTGATGAGATCATGTGTGCAACACATCATCAGCCTAAAATATTGCCACTGCAAGTACACAGGCCTCTTCTCTGTGAGAGAAAGTGGGCCATAACTTTCTCTCACAGAGAAGAGGCCTGTGAGCGGGCCCAGTGCAAGTTGGTACATTTCACATGTCTTCGATTATTATGTTCTAGGACATGCCGGTTCCCTCACGATGTTTTCTTTCACCGTTTTATGAGCAATGATTATGAAATAAATTACACCAAGTAATCCGGGCTCGAACCCACGACCTGCATCTCGTAGGTAAGTCCGGACCGATTCTACTTTAAATAAGATACATCCATATGTATTAATTTCCACTTATTATTTAGTACATTAATTTAGTTTTTAGCTTAAGTTACCACTTATGTTCGTGAATGTTGTTTCACCTGTTATTGGCAACTGTATAAGCCTTTTACTCATAAATACCTACACTATTTATTAATTTATATACAGAAGCTGTTGGTGTACCTTTATTAATAAATAAATACATATGTCCAGACGATCCTGCTGAATGTAACTCCGTCTGGCACTGAGACACAGATACCTTCTCTGTGAGACACAGATATCTTCTCTGTGAGAGGCAGTAGGCCTAAAACTTCCAAGCGAACGGAGCTGGACGAACCTGATCCTGGTCTATACCTGTATCAGTATCTTTTGTTTTTCGTGAAGGATGTTATCACCCTCTACTGTCACAGTTAATTAAGCCGTATATAGGAACCCTTCAGGCCTCGTCTTAATTATATTATCATTGATTTATAATTACATATCACTTTAAATCCTGGTTAAATGTAATGTGCTTACCTGCTTGGGAACCTCGAGGCTACTCTGCGTCTTCATGTCGGCGGGCGTGGGCGTACGTGATCGTTTGAAGGTGGTGCGCAGGCGCTGCATGGCGGCCGGGGCGGGCTGCGCGCGCGCTCCTCATGTCGCGGGCCCGCCCCGCCGCCCTCGCCCGCACCCCGCCGCAACGCGCTTTTACCACCTCTGTACATCACATGTGAGTTACAAAAAATGTTCTTACAGAAAACAGTCACATTTTAATTTGCCACTGTGATAAAAATTACATATGGTTTTTTCTTAACCTTCAGTTTTGCTATCCATTTTAGGTACAGACGCAGAAACAGAAACTTCACAGATTGTGGTACATAACTTGATGTGCTAGCGTCTGTATATTGTGTATCTACATTTTTCAAATCTCTCGATTTATCAAACAGTTCAAAATAAAAGAAGGATGGGACTGCAAATCGTGGCTCAAGTTACACGGTATAAAGAATGAATAGGATCGGATTTCCTACGTCAGTAGGCTTACACTCGACTTACTCGCGAAGAGAAAGCTTACAAAGTGAAATCACTTGATTTAAAAATAATTGGTTTCATATTACCCTCTCAATACGATTATGGGATCTCCAAGAAATAGAGATAAAGCTGTAAAGAACTAAATATATTTTACACTAGCTTTTCCCAGCGGCTTCGCTAGCCCCCCCCCCCCCCCTTATTCGGACCAGTAGTTTCTTAAGCCTATTCATTACAAAGTTTTCCTCTTTAGGCTCTTTATAATATTAATATTATCCAGCACAGGCAGTTGCAAGAAATGATAAACAGCTCACAGCTTATACTTTACCGCTATTATGGACGTTCCACCCCAGGCTAACAAGCTTTACAATTGCGTCCATTCCTACATCATCAGACGGATATACCGGTTCCAAGGGCATTGGTGTGAGATGAGATAACGTCGCGGCAATTCTAAAGCAGCATTATATCTCCCCATGGTGGTTTTAAACAGCGACGTACAATTTGATTGCTTTAGTAGATAACACGAAACCTGTTTGTTTGTCATAAATAATGGGGAACCAAATCAAAAGCTTAATACTATTCAAGAATCTATCTATGAAGCTACGATAGATACGTACCTCTACGGCTATCAATTTTCACATTGGATCAATTCAGTAGCCATGATGCCTATCGAATGGCATTCAATCTGAATTGTTCTCAATACGGAGTGTGCCACGTCTTTCAATTTGAATCGCATTGGAAACTCGTCGTCACGTGTATCTACTGTTTAAATTGGATAGGGATTTGAATCTAATGAATTTTATATCCAAAATCAATCTCACGTTGACGGGATTATTTACGGCGAATATTTTTGTTTGAACTCTTGTTGAGGAACAAAAGGAAATCTAAACCGCAAATCCGTCGAACTTTTCCGACATCTACGATATTGTTTTCACTTCAGGCACTCTTGCCCTTTTGTTACTTTAAAACAATTTATTGTGAATGAAATTAACAGGCAGCACAAATATTTCAATTATACTTGTTACGGAAATTGCAGCAAAAACAAAAGATAAAAGCTGTCAAATCCGCCCTATTCGGAAATAAAAATAACTTACTAATCAATACAGAAAAACAAACAACAATAATAAACTGTAGCAACCTACATGAAAACCTACTTGTTCATTCATCCATAAATGAGAACAGGATGAGGTCTGGGTAGTCTGACAATAAACTCAACATGGCTCCTAAAAGATTCCGATCTCAAAACCTAAAAGCTTATATTTCAAACAGTTACAGTGAAACGAATGATCAACCTTTAAATAAATAACAACGGAACGCTAATGGACAAAACCACAAAAGAGTGTTTGCGTCTGCCCATTAAAACGACGAGTAATTGCAAGGTAATCATTAAAATATCATCATGTATTCATAAGTAGGTACCTAGGTAGTTCCTATAATATAACATATATTATATCGTTCGGAAATCTTCTTCTTCGTAACTGTTACTAACACAATAATCAGGAAATGCCAGCAAATTCCTTGATAAAGGTTTGATAAAGGTTTTGCATCAAGATTTACAGAATAAGGATATATTTTCAGCTGTAAATAGGATTACGGCTTAACTGTATTGGACCTATAGGTACCGGTAAATAGGAACACGTTGATTCGACCTACAAAAGCCGCCAATCCGCTTAAGGGCAGACATCAGTGTACCTATATCAATCATATCATTGAGTAGGGACCTAATCGTCATACAATGGACGTTTGAATAATTGAATTATATGACTAGGTATACCCACTTCGTCATAAGTTAAACTCATCAATCAGTTCACCTTTCTGTTGTTGATAAAAGCAAAATCAAATACAAATATCGTAATCAAAAGTCACAAATACAAATGAATGGTTTTCTCGATAATGATTTATTTATTCATATGAAAAGCTTAGATTCCACAAAATCACGGTATATTCTAACAATAGGTAGGTGCTGTCCTTACAAAACCCAGGTACAAAACCCAGGGGCACAAAATGTATAATCTGCCCATAGCCGATTATTCTAGAATCAAATTTCTACTGAATATAATTTGAAGAAATCACGCATTTTTAAGCATGAGTTAAATCGTTCTACATAAAACAGAAAAATCAGTTTCATTCGTTCAGTTGATTGCAGCGCGCGCCTAACACTCACGGCACACATCGTTACGCTCAGCGCGCATAATACCGCGGACTTTATGGCAGGCGTTTGGACGTATGTGAGTCAAGTTGAAATATGTGCGACTTACGTGCTTATCCCACATGATAAAACCAGCCGTAGGGGACACGGAATAAATTATATAAAACGTACCAACCGAGGTCCTTGTGAAATATTGATATAAAATTGGTTGGGTTTGTACATTACTCAATCCTCTCTCCCTTTTCAACCATTTATTCTACGTTTCAGAAGAATTCTCATTATTATTCTAACACGATAAATAATACAGTGTAGTTTATTTAAGTTTGATGAAGGAAATGTAGGTATACACCATTAATTTATGATTTCAATCAGTGAAGTAAAATAATAATTTGCCATACTTGCGCACATAATTTAATAGTAGATTATGCACCGAGGGGCTAAAGTTGTGTCTTATGTCACGGGCGTCATATTGAATCTCGAGCGCAATGAAGGATTCGGGATTTAACTCCCGAGCGTAGCGAGGGAGTTAAGAGTTTAACTCACGAGCGAAGCGAGGGAGTTAATACAAGAATCCTGAATGCAGCGAGGGATTCAAGCTAGCCCAAGGCAAAGACACCTTTAGCCCAGAGGAGGATACTCTACTTTTTACACCTACTGTGAGAAAATAATAGCCATAGTACGAAAAACAAAGACAAGACAAGACACGATCAATTCGATTTTCGAAAAAAAAAGTATCTTCTATGGTTTTGTCGTGTTTGTCCTAATGATATCACTCTCATGGATGTGGCGTTTGTGTAAACTAAGTTTTATACAGGGCTGGTAGAATGGTTTTGGATGATTGGCTGTATGCATTTTGAATTTAGAACGTCATTGGAGACGCTCGTGAAAATAGAGTATTTTTGATAAAATGTGATAAATCGACTATATTATAGATAGGTTTTATTATTTATTTATTTATTTACAAAATCCACAGCAACCTTAGTGCAGTTTATTTAAAATAAATTAACTAATGTTACAGCCAATTACTATTACCTACGGTATTACGGCGCGGTACGGTATTTGTTATTATTAATGCCAGTTTTAATGTTATTTCATTCCTTTTAAAAAATGGTTCGTAGGTAGTTATCTAATTATTCTTACAATATTATGTCTTCGAAAACATGGCAACGATATGAAGAAGCAATCGTTATGATTTTTTAGGAAATCGAGAATATCATCCACGCGTAGTAAGGGTTTCGAGAATAGCTTTCCTCTTTCTGGCACACTAAATCAGACTTGGCTGTATGGGCTCAGCTCCCTTTGCCTGCCCCAAAGAGGGACGAAAAGAACCAAAAAAAAAAATCTAGGCTGCATGGGCTAGATCCCTTTGTCTTCCCAAAAGGGAAAAGAAAATTAAAAAAAAAAATCTTTCTGGCACCAAAGGGTGTTTGTTGTTTATAAACATATTCCAAATTCAAATCACATTATTGACCAGCGGGTAATAATGAAATCCAGTACAACATTATTGACCGGCTGTGCCCTCGGCCACTAATGACTCACTTTAGGTTAAGGTTGCTTGACATATAATTTGACATTTTCGAGCAGGTGGTGTGAAAAGATATTTTTACATGACATATCTACAAACTTTTTTGTTAATTTAAACGTGTTTGTTGGTTGCCATAAACAAAAGATTAATTAACGCTTCGTTTTATCGTACTTATCTTCACGTTTCTTAATGATAAATTCCTGGTTCGTATTTAAAATGAACTGTTATTTTGATTGATAATCACATTTTAATATGAGGCAGCTTAATATTACTGCTAAATTAAAATGGTAAGAATATTATAATGAAGGAATGGTGGAAGGAATTTGCACTCGCAAGAGATTCAGCAACAAGTTTGTAAGAAGAATTGAAACAACTTAACTTTGTTTAAGCGCTATTGAACAGAACTACGAAGTTATGGAAGTTCAATAACATATCGCTTTGGAAATAAAAGAAACTAATAAAACGAAACAAATAAATCAGAAACTTTGTAAGGGTCGTACTTTCCATAAATCAGATTATTTTAGTTCAGTTCGAATTCTTTTAGTTTCGTATCTCATATCTCTTCTAACGTGCGTGTAACGTCTCGTATCTAAATCTAAACTTTTATATAGAACTAGCTAGTCACCGCTCGGCTCCTATTTGTCGTAACGTGATGTTACAAAACCTATAGTCTTCCTCAAAATAATTATGTACCTACTATCCTAAACAAAAATATTATTTGAATTCGAACCAGTAGTTTCTGAGATTAGGGCGTTGAACCAAACAAACTTTTCGACTTTATAAAGTTAGTATGGATTTATTTCTTATAACTCTTTTGAACTTACTCAAGTCAAATCGTGTCTCCTACTAAAAGATATCAATCACATTTTCTAATCATGACTTTTCCTAATCATGGATACAAGCGCCGCACGACATTACAAAAGCCTTACAGACTTCTACAACGTTCGTCTGCTTTCACAACCATTTTTTCTCTTTGACAATGAGAATAGAACGAAAGAGTGCTCAGATTTCATCGCCTGATTCTAGTCACGTCTGGTAATAACGATTGGATTTAAAGAAATTAGTACGTTAAGTACTTAATTAAGGGAATAATTGTCCCTGAGCACCACTTTTCGATTCTTTTCGAAGCGAAAATAAAGTTACTTGATACCAGATTACCTACGTTTTTGTTAGGGTTCCGTAGTCAAAAAGGGATCCTTATATCTTCTCGATTCTTATATCTTATTTCTTCTTTCCCGAGAAAGCTGTAATTTGGCATGAATACTTATACAGATAAAGCCTCCTGCAGACACACGCGATTAATCGCGCGAGGCGACATGTCGCGGTCCATTCGCAGTATTTTTAGAGTGGAATTAGCTTGGCTCGTTGTCGCAGCGCGATTAATCGCGTGTGTCTGCAGGAGGCTTAAGTCACGATGTCGAATTGGTTATTTTTTGGGATGTGTATTTGCCTATGTCAGCATCTAAAGTGAGGATGTGTTCCCTGTGATGTAGAGTGTTAGATGGGTCGTCCAAAAAATATTCCGTGATGTACAAATTATTATTTTTTCGGTTAAAGGAAATATTAAGCTACAGTGCATTTTTTTTCTTAAAATTAAGTGTCTTCATCCCCCAATTGCCAAGTTAATGATTGATAGTACCAACATACACAGATTATAAAGGAAAACTATCACGGCTAAGTAGGCTTTACAAGTTCACGATTAAGAGTCGACTAAGTTAAGAACCACTGATTCCACTCACTGGACCAAAGGACACAATAATCCTTTAAACGGACGGACCTGTTCTTCGATCTCGTACCCGCAGCCTCTTGATTATTTACAATACAATAGAACCTTATCATAATATATAACTTTAGATAATAAATTAATGGTCATGGTATGTCCGTTCCGATTTAAATATGTAAACCCCTCCTTTATTAATTTAATCCCCTTCGGATTAAATTAATAAAGAAAACAGAATGGTAATTTTATATGTTAAACAGTTCTGAAGTTACAACCGTCCACTTATTTTGTTTACTCTTCGTTTTGTCTGTTTGACGAAGCAAAGATTAAAAAAAAGCACAAAACTGTTAAGTTTTTGTTCAGTTCTCGTTCTACATTTATGAATAAAATAAAAGCTTAGTGTTTTAAGAGATATCAGGATAATTTAAAAGGCTTTTCTCAACCCTTAGGCCCAGAGGTGTATGTGTAATATAGTGGCTTGCCCTTTAACGTTGGCACTAATAGTTACTTAGCTTACCCCCCAGGGATCATACTGCGATGTTATTTATGTGTGTAATTATGCATAGACGTGCATACGTAACGGCATGGTAACTTAATGCCTTACAAGCTCCGAAATAGCACCCGGTCTTAATATTTATTACTTACGGGAAGATGAATAGTTTTGTCGGAGAACAATATAGGTAATACAATTATAACCTTATTCTATGATTATTATGACTTTTCATGCTTATAAATCTACAGATGGACAAATAAACAATGATATTTTATATAAGTGTTCAAATCCAAAAGTCTGACATCGTCTTTCCAAAGGGTATCTCTAATATATAAAATTCTCGTGTCACAGTTTTCGATGCCATACTCCTCCGAAACGGCTTGACCGATTTTGATGAAATTTTTTGGGCTTATCCGGTATCTATGAGAATCGGCCAACATCTATTTTTCATCCCCCTAAATGTTAGGGGTAGTCCACCCCTAATTTTTTTTTAATTATTTTTATGGCAAAACAACGTTTGCCGGGTCAGCTAGTAATATCATATAATGCAGTTACTGGGTTGAGGTCAGAAAAGCAGTCGCTCCATATAAAATACTAATATTTAGCTGCATTAGCGATAAGATATTGTGAATTGGATATATCTGTCATTTGTATGGTGTGCATAAAAAAGAGTTAGTGTTCTATTCTATTCAAACGGTTCGACTGGAAGCCGACCCCAACATAGTTGGGAAAAGACTAGGCAGATGATTATGAAGTGTCAAAATCAAGAACATCTATCTAAATCATCTTTAACACCTCTTGACGAGATGCCCTTGTGTTATGACAATGGAATTTTGTGTGTTTCGATGTGAAGAAATCGATTGCACACGTTTTCAAGAAACGTTCCAAACGATTCTACTAACAAATAATTCCAGCTTACAAGTACTTATAATACGAGAATTTATCCATATGAATAACAAACAAAGTAATAGCAGACTTCAGACGCAGTTTCTTGAAAAAGAAGGTACAAAGATATTTTCTTTTAAAATAATTACATGAGGAAAAATTCCGCAATATGAAAAATAATTTTGATAAGTAGAAGGCTCACAGCCGACGCGACGATACGTTTATTTATATTTTATTATTCTAATTTCATTTTACCTTTAGAATTCAGGAGCTTAACGGCTGTAGCCAGCTGTATTATGAAGGCAGGTGACAGGTTTATTGTTATACAGCAGTCTTTTGCGGCGGACCTATTGCTCTTTGTCATCTCCTGAGCATGATTCTTAAACCCGGACCTGCCACTGACAATTTACAAGCAGAAAATAAACTGTTTTCGTTTCCTGGAAATTATTTACCCGAAACTACGTTTACACGGATCCCAATTACAAAGGGGTTTACAAATAGCTGACGACTTCTGTCTGCTACAATTATTAAATTGTGTATTCCTAAAATCTTCGATAAATATCTGTAAAATATTTGAAGTTGACTCATATCGTCAAAAGTTTTAAGAATAATTGACGGTTTATAAACCGTCGGCGTCGTGCGTTCGTGAAGTACTTACTTTGAATGTGTCACAGTATTTATACCGTCTGATGTAAATGACTAACAAAGTTATACAAAAACTTTGTTACTTTCAAAGACAAATGGTGGGAAGTGCTACAGAAAACTAATAAGTATGGCGAATTCTTTCGAGAAATACGTCTTTATTTCATTACTCTCTCCTCACGTGAAGAAGGCTAATATAGCGTATACTCTTCCTTTTTGACGTTTGGCTGTAAATAATGAGTGTAATATGCGATGGTGGAGGATAACCGTGATAAGGTCGGAGCAAATCCAGAGTGACATACTTGATGGCTTCCGCTAGAGCAAGAGCAAAACACAAAAAAAGGAGTTTAAAAGAAAAGAGGATAAAAAGTACATCGGCCTTTTTACTAAACAAATAAGCAAATAGTAGCTGAGGGATCGTCTGATACGCTACGTACGAGTATCACGGATTCGATTCTCGAACGGAACAAACATTTGTTTCTGCATGTGAGTTTAAATGTTTGTAAACGGACCCACGATACAGGAACAGTATTCAATGTAGTACAACATTAAAAAAAAAAACTAGAACACAGGGTGGAAGTAACATGGAGCTGAACTACAGAAGTTGTTTAACTGTTGAACTCCTAGATATACATTCCATACTTTTCTTTGAATAATTTAATTAAAGTCGATTAAATAATTACAGATACTTTTTATTGGCTGGGCTAGAACAGAAGTTGTATAGAAAAGTGGTCACCATATACAACATTATTTTTTGTTTATGCGAAAGCCGATACACCTGTCTAGTATTTTTGTGTAATGAATCTATGTACAAAATTTTAAAACCGTATCATAAAAAAATCACAAAGTAAAAACATGCTCATTTCGCGGTACACCCGCGTAAATCGCGTCTCCTGTGTTATACACTCGTGATAATAGTTTGGCAATAAGTATCTACGGTGATTGTATTGTAATTAACTGGTAATAAAATGTTATTAAAATATTTTTGAAAAAAAATATAACATGGTGTAAAAATTATTGGAATCGAATCAGTTACTGATTCTGAACAATCTATATTCAGGTTTCGCATATATACTAAAAAGAATTATGTATAATGATCGTTGTCATCATAATTATAAAGAACACGTAATAGAACATCGAGCATTCTCCGTTTTTTTTTATTTTGTCGAACTGAAAAACGCACAGGAGGTAATCGATGGGCGTCAAAAATTACAGACAGTAAGATCGGGAAAACACTTGCCAGTACGCTCGTTAGAAGCTCGCTAAAACGCTCTCGTTTGTTTTGCTGTAGGTAATGTAACTTTCGCAAGAATGCTCATTACAAGTAAATGCTTTTTAAGAATATCAGCACCTTTACATTCGATGGAGAAATGTGAAAGTAAAGGAAATACCAATTTCAAGAATACAGAGAAATTAAAAAGTATTGTAAAAGTAAGTAGTTTTTCAGCCCCCACCAACACGCAGCCATTTTACTGTACTCTTTAATGTCCACACCAAGTATACGAGGAATAATATTAACATGGAAATCGATTTTTAAGCATGTGGGACACAGTAAAATGCAATCCAATGTTCAATGTGTACACGAAGTTCCATTTCCATTAAGTTTTAAAAGAAACATTGGAGTCATACAAGGCATCATTGAACAGCTATGAAAGCAATTTCGTAAAAAGCTTTTTTTTCTATTTAACTTTATCATTTCAATTATTTAACATAAAGTTTTTCATAGCAGTTTTAAATTTTTAAGCTTGTATAAAATAAACACGGAGGTTGTTACTCGCGTGCTATCATACGATTAATTCAACACAAATACTTTTTTATGCATGACACGTAATAATTAAGTACGGTAAAGTCCCTTCCACATTGTAGTATATGGTACGTACCCTCTTATTTGTATTTCGTTGATGACCTACTTATTTATTAAGTACCTGTTGTATAACTTTGTAGAAAACGTAAAAAACCGGCCAAGTGTGAATCGGACTTGCATAAAAACGAAAAATAATTACGTTTTTTTGTGAGAGCCCCGCTTAAATATTTGTTTTCCCTTAATTTTATTATTTACTTTCAAAATGGAAATTATATGTATTGTGAATATTTCAAGCGTCTACCTGTGGCCGATATCAATATCGAGCAAAAAAAAAAATTATCAAAATAATCACGTTTGTTGTATGGGGAGCCCACTTAAACATTGATTAAATTTTGATTTGATTTGATTGTATTCTGTTTTTTAGTATTTATTGTAACAGAAATTAATCATCTGTGCAAATTTCAACTGTCTAACTATCACGGTTCATGTTATACAGCCTGGTAACAGACGCACGGACAGACAGACAGACAGACGGACAGCAAAGTATTAGTACTTTTTTTTTAAGCGTGGTAAAATCATCAAATGAGGACTCATTTGATGATTTTCCCTCCCGCCCTGCCCTGGATGGGAGGACTCCCATCCAGGGCAGGGCGGGAGGGACTGTCAGACTTGTACTGACTAAAATCCACGGTGTCCTTCATTAGCCCTTTACGTTCCAGGGTCACGGTAATGGTATAAGTCCCGCGATCAAAGTGTTAAGCCTCCTGCAGACAGACGCGATTAATCGCGCTGCGACAACGAGCCAAGGTAATTTCCACTCTAAAAATACTGCGAATGGACCGCGACATGTCGCCCCGCGCGATTAATCGCGTGTGTCTGCAGGAGGCTTTAGTACTAGGGTCCCGTTTTACACTTTGAGTCCGGAACCCTAAAATTTATTCGTTTTGTTTTTCCTGATTGCTATTAACTTATCCTAATAAATAACTTTCGTTGTAGTTCAACCTCTTTGATTTACTTTAATCCTTACTTCCAAATCTTTTTACGATCGTAATTGATGGTTGGCTCTTTACACTTAAAACTTTTATCCATCTAGGATAAATCTGAGTATGACACTTAAAAATATATAAAAACCATAGTTATTATTAAAAAGACAGTTTCATTCATTACATTCAGAACACACCTTGTGTAATTAAATCTTTAGTTATAGTCACTCATAATTACAATGTACAAAATTATACCTTCCTATCACACTTGATTACGGTATCATTAAAAATGTAGTGCCTAGGAACAGATGTTTTTTTACCTATTTATTTAATGTACGGGAAGCTTACAGCTAACTATAAAACTGCAAGCTTTCATAGGCGAAAACTATGTAAAGACGCCAGCACATAAAGCTACCACAATCTGCCAAACTTTAATAGATTTTCAACCTTATCACAATAGTGGAAGGTTAACTTTCGATTGATAAAGTTTTACAGATTCGGGTAGGTTAACCTGCTGGCGTCTGTACCTACCTAAAAGAAAAAATTATAAAAGGTAGGTACAAGTTCTTCTTTAAAACAAAAATAATAAATGAAAATCACAATCATATAGGTATCTTAAACTGTTAATATTACTGCGTGATCTATACTTACTTAAATATTATTTATTCATACAACTAAGTTTACTGTACGGGTTTACGTAAATATAAACTTGTATATTTGCGTTAAAAATACACGAAAATGACATCTGGATATCCTCGGGCTACTAATCAGTTCTAAGCAAAAACATTTATGTGATGGATAATAATATTTACCTCAATGTCAAACATTCACATCAGAATCGTAATAACAATAAAATTTTGAGTCACTTGTTTGAAGATACAGAAAATAAACATGCCACTTGAAAGTCGTTTTGAAGTCGGTTAAGAAGCATCTTCAAAAACAAATTAGGATTATGAAGAACATTAAAGAAACGAAATCTTTTTCAGAAGTGATGCGTTACGAGATTCGTGAATTTTAATAGGCGTTTGATTCTTATTTCTTTAGGTCAGGGGTTCCCAAACTATGCGTCGCGGCGCACTGGGGCGCCTTGAGACGCGAGGGTCGACCATTCTCCGGATTGATATTGCGTGGAACCAAGATTCTCTTTGAAGGACACCGTGGATTTTAGTCAGTACAAGTCTGACAGTCCCTCCCGTGGCCCGCCCTGCCCGGAGTGGGAGGACTCATTTGATGATTTTACCACGCAAAAAAAAAAAGTATTAAATATCCACCAGAAAGAAGGGATAGTGTCATTGATCTCTTTTGCAGCAAGAAACCCAGATTCACGTGCTCTGATTTCGTTTAATTCGGTACCAGATATTATCGTTTTATTATTCACCTGGTATCAACTAGGTAGGGCGCCGAGAAAAAATTCTAAACCGGTATGTGCGCCGCGAGCTGAAAAAGTTTGGGAAACCCTGCTTTAGCTTATTACCGATTTTGCGAGGCTCCACATTCACATTTACATTCCGAGCATGGAATTTTCAAAGTGAAAAATGAAGTACAAAATAAATATTCAACATTTGCCACGCGGTTGCGCCGTCAAATGGATATTAATTTGGTGTATGCCTGTTGTCCCCGTGATTTTGTCCCCGTTAACGGGGACAACGCCACGTGAAATTTTAACGGGCCGTTGTCCCCGTTACGTACATATGGGCAACGGGGACAACGGGCAGTTAAAATTTCACGTGGCGTTGTCCCCTTTAATTTTTATTTTTAACACATTATTATTACATGTAATTATAACACATATTCCATATACAGCACTTATTCCGTTACGATTATATAATTCATGTATAGAAGACTAAATAATTTAAAAAAAATACTAAACTTCCCTGACGGCGTCAGCGTAGTAGTGCTACGCTGACGACAAGCTTGTCCTGGCGTAAGGAGAATCGCACCAGGTGGCGGCCGACCTCACCAGGTCGGGTCTTGCGTCACCACGCAAGGAGTTGTTGTCATGACCGTCTGAACACGACACGGTCTGAGTCCCAAATAACAGTGGGAGGATTCGCATCGGCGTCGTAGATAAAGTACCTGGGACTCGTCCTCGACCGCCGGTGGAACGTCAAGGAGCATTTCCTACGTTTGGTTCTAAAGCTGAATCGGGTGGCAGCCGCCTTCAAGCGGCTCCTGCCCAATCAAAGAGCCTGTACGGCGGTGTCATGCGGTCTATGGCTCTCTACGGGTCCCTGTGTAGGCCCTGTGCATACAGAGACGCTCAGACAAGCTAGTCGCGTGCCAGAGGGTCATGGCCATCCCAATGATCTGGGAATACGATCGCCGGTGAATAGGCCAACGTCCTTGCCGGGCTGCCGCCTTAGGATCTGGAGGCGAAAGCCCTCCAGCACGTCTACAAGTGGCGCGTGTAGGCGAAACGCCAGTTTGAATCCCCGCTACTTCGACAAGTCGTGGCGCAGTGGGAAGAGCTTCGGCGCAATCTCAGGAGTGGAGAGGTAACGACGTGTCGCAACCGAAGTTCAGGCACGTCGCGATCGCGGCTATAAAGACCACTCTTTGAGGAGTGACTTGAGAGGCGTCACGGCGTCATGCTTGACACAGATACTCACTAGACACGGAAGTTTCGGAAAGTCCCTATGTCTGATTGGGGAGAAGAAAACGCTTGGGTTTCACAACTGATAAATCGGCGAACTCACGCGACCGGCAATGGTCGAGGCCATGCTGCGGGCGAGACGGAATGGGAAGCGATTGCCTCCTTCCGCGAAACAGTTGTCATGAGACTCGACGTCCGATCATGGACTATGCCGGGTCGATGGCGCGTCGTGGTGTTCCACGCGCTCCTTATGGAGCTGCAATCTGACGGGGCCCCTTTAGAGCGCCAAAGCCTGCCGTGGTAGCAGGACTGTCTCATCAGGTAACCGTGACCCTAGAACGTAAAGGGTTGTTGAAGGATCACCGTGGATTTTAGTCAGTCGAGTCTGACGGTCCGTCCTCCTCCCCCTGGGTGGGAGGACTTATTAAATTTGATGATTTTAGCAATATTAAAAAAGTGATAAAAATACTTGTGTCGCAATAACATGTGTAGCTATTATTAAGATATTATGTGTTTTTTTTTTAATTTATTTGTAGTCATTAGTACCATTTCATTTGTATAGGTACAATATTCTCTCTAGGCATGAAGGCAATCTCACTTTTTAACTCAACGGGGACAACGGGCATAAATTGAAAAGCAAAAATTACAAGAAATTAACGGGGACAGCGTACGGGGACAACGGGAAGTAATTTAATATAATTTTATTAAATTCCCTTTGTCCCCGTTAACGGGGACATGGCCTACGGGGACAACGGGCATACACCATTAATTTTTGTTGAAAACTTGAAGTGTTTAATTTCCCCCAGTTTATTAATTGAATAGAAATGTATCACGGTTTCTGCCGTATAACTTCTTGCATAAATACTTGGTTAAAAAGGTACTGCTTTGTTAAATTAAGGCTCGAACAGACACACGCGATTAATCGCGCTGCGACAACGAGCCAAGCTAATTTCCACTCTAAATGTAATGCGAATGGACCACGACAAGTCGCCCCGCGCAATTAATCGTGTGTGTCTGCTTGAGGCTTTACTTTTGAATTAAATACTTATAATTCAGGTTATAAGAGTTCTCTTTG
This sequence comes from Agrotis exclamationis, assembly GCA_950005045.1. Classification (NCBI taxonomy): domain Eukaryota; kingdom Metazoa; phylum Arthropoda; class Insecta; order Lepidoptera; family Noctuidae; genus Agrotis; species Agrotis exclamationis. Next base: position 9,998,421 of record OX465425.1, on the reverse strand, counting down.
TCTGAATTTCCAAAACTGGTCCCTGGCAGTACTTTTTATTGTGAAAATACAAATGAAGTCGGTTAAAAAGAACCCGCAGCCGAGTTTAATATGTACGAGTATACGCACAAAAAAGGTTTATATTTAAAACTGAATGGTTCTTTGGTTGATTTACAATGGAACCAAAACGAAATCAAGATTTTTAATCAACTGGGAACATTATTGCTACAGTCCGAATATTATTTATAAAGGAGCTGTGCCTTTAATAAAAAAAAATATATAATTAAAAATTATATAATGATGAAGAAAGGGGTCGTTCCCGAGAGGTGTTTGGTATAGTCAACAACAACAGCTTGGTTATAAGCTTAAAAACTGAAATAATGTTACTAACCAGCAAAAGTACTAGGCTGGCATAAGTTCAAGGTGGTTTTTATTTTAAGTTCTAAGTATTTAATAATTGTTAATAGTCATAAAGTAAAAGATCAAGACCAGTCTAGTGGAGGTGTTCAATCAAATACATACCTCCTTTAAAGTATACCCTAGTACTTTTGCTGGTAAGCTTTTCAGTAAACCATAGAATAATTATATTTAAAAAACAAACCGGGTAGTTTGTTTGAACTCATGTAAGCCTAGTACTTTTATAAAATATCGCATAATAGAAGCTGGTGTAATTATTAAGAAGCCATTCTCATTTCATTAGTTTTTATCACAAGCAGTATTTAAACCAGTCGAAAAGACAACTCTGAACATTTTTCTTTCTCTTACATTAAATCGTTCTTACTGACTGTACTTTTTATAAATCTCGTGGACCCGTTGGGAACTCATGTAGGCAAATTCAAAACAATATTATAATTTGTCATGGAGCCGTTGGGAAACAGAGAACAAAAGAATCGTGGACCTCTGGGAACGACCCGAAGAAAGGCCTTGTCCAGTAGTGGTTTGACACAGCAGAGGATATGTAAGCAGTACTCTACTAAATTAATTTTGATTCTTGACATGAAACAAAAACCCTAGACTAGGGACATTTTACAAAATGATAACAATGACGCAAAAACCAGAAATTCAGTAGGTACAGTCGGCCAAGAAAGTGGTGTACCACCCTAAGGTTGAATATCGCTTGCAGATTCATAGGTGATAAAGATTAGTTTCGCTTGCAGATCGATCTGACAACTTCTATTGCTGTCTTTATCTGATTATTGATAACGACTATTACTGTTTGTAACGTAACAGCTGTTCTTAGTTTGAACTTGATGGAACCAATGACGTCGTAAAATCAACGGCGGGGGTCTGTAGATTTTGATGACAAAATTGTATCTACAAATTCAGAATTGTAATCAACAAGTTACATAAAATTGTAAAGGCACAAGGCGAATCCACAAACCTACAATTTCTATAAACTTGTAATTACAATATCAATAAAAAACAAGCTAAAAATAGATTTATCCTTTTATTAAATTTCTACAATCAATTTTAAAATACTTATAACAAACAAAAACATAGCATATATAGTAATATTTAGAAGATATTGAAATTTTTTAAAAATTAGAAACGGGTGTAACCGCCGTTGGCCTCTATAACCTCTAAAAGACGAGACCTCATTGAACCAACAAGCCGTGAGCAAATATCGGTTCCCCGCATTTCCTCCCAAATATAATTACAGTGACTAATAAGAGCTTGTTTGGTTCTTTCATTTTGATGCGACCATCGTTGGACCATAAGGCCCCAAAGATTTTCTATCGGGTTGAGGTCCGGCGATCTTGAGGGCCACTGAATTACCCTTACGTCAGTGTGTGAACGAAACCAGGCTCTTACGATCCTCGCATTATGAATTGAACAATTATCATGAACAAAATCAAATTGTGGCACTTCGTTCTCCGGGTAAACATTACGGACTGTCGGTAGCATTGCATTCTGAAGCACGTCGATATAATTTACAGCCGTCGCTCGAGGAGGTAGAGAACACAATTCTCCTACACCATCCGCACTCATCCAGCTCCAAATATTTACGGAAATTCGACCTGATTCTCTATTTGGGATTACATGATCATCTTTATACCGTGTTGAATTATATCGCCAAAGGTGAAGACGTCCATGCTGACTGGATTTAAACGTTTTTTCATCACAAAACACTGTATTAGACCAATCAAACTCTAAGTGCTCTCTGGCGAAGTTCAGACGAGCAAGTCTGTGAGCATCCGTCAAATATATTTTCTTGGCGTAATGCCTGTGGTGCAACCCCATGTACACTCATGTTTGGGCACTCACATCGAACATCTCCGCAAAATGTTTTGTGGGCTTAAAACCATTGATTTCATATCCCCGTCTCATGAATTCTCTATCGTTATTGGAGAGTGCAGGCCGGCGACCACTTCTTCTGTGATCCAACAAACTTCCCTCCTCTCCTTCACGACGAATCCAAAAGCGGACAGAACGCCTCGATATATTCAAATTCCGGGATATCGCACTGATACTGCTTCCCTCATTAAATTGGGCAATTATTTGTGCTCTTTCGGCAATGGTCAAGTTGGCAGGCATTGAGATGATTTTATATGCAGTTGATTGAAAAATAACACGGAAAATATATCGATTTTTTGCATATATTTGACAAAATGTCAATTGTCAGTTTTCTTTTTCAAATGGAATTCGGTTGTCTATTTAAATAGTTTTTATTACTTTTTAACCGACTTCAAAAAAAGGAGGAGGTTCTCAATTCGTCGGAATCTTTTTTTTTTTTTTTTTATGTATGTTCCCCGATTTCTCGAAGACGCCTGGACCGATTTGGAAAATTTTTCTTTTGTTTGAAAGGGTATACTATCCAATTGGTCCCATGATCATCAGGTCAGGATCTGATGATGGAATCCCAGGGAAATCGAGGGCAACCTTCAAAGTTTATAGGCACATAGTACCATTTTCATATATTTTCTAAATCTGTTCAAGTATTTGCATCTGATAATCATCATCTCAGGTGGATGAGCTGATGATGGACGTTACAACTCCTCAACGGCTTGGAGTAGGCATCAACTGATTTAGTTTGTGTTCGCATATCTCTGGAACTACAAGTCCGATTTAAGTAATTCTTTTTTTGTTGTACTAAGTATTGTTTAACTTACGGAATACTGCAAGTTTTATCAAAATCGGTTCAGTAGTTTTTGAGATAGGGAATTTTATAAGCATATTGTGCCCTTGAGCGATGTTGTTACCGGTGCTACGGATTACAAAATTTTAGTGCACATACATGTAAGAGAATGATTTATTTGACAAGAATTTGAGTTGAATATTAAAACTAAAAAGAAAAATAAAAAATAAAAAACTTTTTCAAAAAAAATGTAACCGCCTTCAAAAACAACCACAAAAAAGGGTAAAATAACCTACAAAATAACTTTTCTTGCAGAAGTCGGTGGCAAAAAAAACAATGAAATCAAAAAAAAATAAAGGCACCGACTTCTGAAAGAAAAGTTATTTTGTAGGTTATTTTACCCTTTTTTGTGGTTGTTTTGTTTGGAAACATTTCAATTGCTTTGTAGAAACTAATGTCCTTTTCATTTATACCAAAGGTTAAAATGTCATGTACTTATATGTGACATATGACGTATGAATACTAAATACATAGGTTTACGTCATGATAATGTTGTCTCTTTCAGTAATATCTTTTTATAACGAACCTTGTTGTAATTTTCGATGACCGGGAAACTAAATCAAAACTGGTACACCACTTTCTTGGCTGACCGTACTCGTATAGTCCTGTTGGCAATTTTTTGTTGAAATAGAAAGTGCTTTGAAATCAATGGCCTGAGTCATGGTAAATAAATAAAATAAACTAAAAATGACATATTTTGACTACAGCAAGCTTTCGACATCGGCGTTGCTCGCATTATGTTCGGAAATTACAATATCCCTCGGGAATGTTTTAAATATAGCCTATGGACAGGCAGGGATAATGTAGCTTCCCATTAGTAAAAGTAGTTTCTGAATCGACTTAGAAGTTTGGAAGAACATCAAGTTTTCCTCTATACCTAGATAAAAAAAATCTCGTGTTTCATACAAAATGGAATAATTACGTTGGCAATGATCGAAGGTTGGTAAGTGCTTTAAGCCAGGGTTGGCATGTTTAAAACAAGTTGTTTTAAAACACCTGTTTTATACAGTGTTTAAAACAGTTTGAAATTAAACAGTGTTTTTATTACACGTTTTAACTACCTTTTCATGGCGGATGAATGCCTGTAAAATGAAAATAAATTAATATTCAGGGGTCTTAATAGCTTGACATTAAATAATCTGAGTGTATGCCCCTGCTATGTCACATTTTTTAACTTTTATTGGCATTGTAACGTAATAATACTTCAGAACATTAGAAAAAAACAGTAGATGTTTTTTTTCCATTGATATTTTTTTATAAATATTTCATTACAAACAGTGAATTGAATTTGAAAATATCTAGTCTAGAAATGAAACATATAATTTATTTATAAGTTAAGACGTCGACCCATAGTCGAATAAATTTGAAAAAATGACCGAAACTAAAAAAAAAACACTTGTTTAAAACAATTTGAACAGTTTGTTTTATAAAATTTAAAAAAACTGTTTTTTTTCCAACCCTGCTTTAAGCCCATGAAAGGTTGTTAAAGTCCAGGGAAGGTTTAAGTTAAAGGTGAGTAAATACATAAAAAATATTAGGAATATACTAAAAGCAACAATTTTGTTTTCCCTTGGAAATTTTTCCTACCTGTCAAATATTTGATGTTCGTTTCGTTCAGAAATCAAATAGTCGGTACGAAGTTTGCCGGGTCAGCTAGTAGTATAGGTACCTAGAAAGTTTGTGATTGAAATATGAAGATGCTCCTTTTAAGAGCGCATATTCTGAAAGTTGGCAACGTCGCAAATAGTTGTCAAATATCAATGTTTTAGTGCACTACAGAGCAATATTTCTTATTTACATACAGTAAATTTGCCAAATTAATTAAAACTTGTAAATATTTGACAGCCATTTGCGACGTTGCGTTGCCAACTTTCTGGTTATGCGGCCTTAACATATTTTATCACTTATAAAGACTACATCGGACAGAAAACATGTGAATGTCCGATTAGATACCGGACAGGTATACGACAAGATAAAATCATGTTACCAAGTGAAATAAAATGTATTAGTCACTTTTCTTACTTTTACGAGGATTGTAAAAATTGAATGAGTCACGCTATTCTGTTTTATATCATTAGGTAGGTACTTAAACATTTCCTAGAAGATTGAATCATGTACAGAATAACTAAGATACCGTAGGGTTAGAAATCAATAGATAACATTAAGGAAAATACAATAAGAAGGTCGCTTGCTTAAAATCATATTCAAACATTATCAAACAAATAAAGTACATTTTATAAACATTACAAACATTTTTAAATCTTTAATTTGAATTTATAAATCCTCCACCTCTAAAAACACACCTGTTGCAAGTAACACGTTCAAAGATACCTTCATTAAAATTGTGCAACAGACCCTGTTGACAAGTCGCAAGCGATCAAATTAATCGCCCAATATGCTTTAATAGATTTTCTACTAAATACCCAAGCCTAAGCGCATCCTCTCGCGCCCGGCATTGGTAGCGGCCATGCTGCGGGGCGAGACGGAGTGGGAAGCGGTCGCCTCCTTCTGCGAAGCAGTAATGCTCGCGAAGGAGGAGGCGGGCCGCGCGAGAGAGAGGACAATGTCCTCCCTCCGCCCCACCCGCGGTGGTTGGCGCCCACGGCGACGGACGTCGCAAGACGATCTCCGGCCACCGTAGGCGCGGGCATGCGGGCGGCGAGTAAAGGGCAACTCGCAGCCCGACCATGGACCATGCCCGGGTCGACGGCGCGTTGTGTTCCACGCGCGCCTCAAAGAGCGTCAGCATAATGACGGGGCCCCCTCTCTAGAGGGCCAAAGCCTGCCGGGGTCGCGGGACTTATACCATTACCGTGACCGCGGAACATAAAGGGCTATTGAAGGACACCGTGGATTTTAGTCAGTACAAGTCTGACAGTCCCTCCCGCCCTGCCCGGGGTGGGAGGACTCATTTGATGATTTTACCACGAAAAAAAAAAAAAAAGCCTAAGCGCATAAAGTTGAAATTCTACGTATTACCTACTGAGTGTTTACGTTTATCGTTTGCTACTAGTCTAGAGGGGCAGTATATACATATATCGACTACTGTGTGTGTTAGGGTGTTAGTTATAGACTACGCTGATATTATCTTTATTTTCTTAAGTGCAATCGAACTCACAACGCAGCAGCCAAAACATTGATAATCAACAAGCAATTTGCAAGATAAAAAAATATATTTTGCTGTAAGACATGAAGCGCATACGTTCTCGTACTTATGAATATGCATTTAATAGTAGTGAGATATATCCAAACAAGTATCAGTTATTTGATCACATTATGTGCCATACTTACATGAGCAAAATGGATTTGTGTAAAGTTGATCCTTTCAACTATAAATACAAATAACAACAAATAAAGTTAAATTAAACTTAATTAATTCTTAATTAGTTACATTAAACTTTATTTGAAATAAAATAATTGGATCACAATTTCACTCTCCAACTATCCCACATAATAGGAGTATTTAGGATAACACACCGTGACTTTTTAGTCGTCTTACAACGGCAGCCCAGTTCATGTATCCAATGACTAGAACACGTTTATAAAAAAAATAATGGTATTTAAGAGATTTGAAAATTTTAAAAATAAAATTTTATCTCGTTATTATGACGCAAGGCGTAGTTAGAAACACCCTTGTCTCATAGAAAATGGAGATGGAATGATCTGCCCGACTATTGCGCTGGGAGGTATACCTACTCTACAACTTGATACGTAAACATTTTAACAGGGTGTTTCATATTTCTAATGTAGGTACCTATTTATTAACAATAAAAATTATTATTAACGATTAAAAAAAAAAAAGAACTCGCCTGGAGGTATTTTGGTCGGATTAAGTGGACCACTTTTTGAGCAGTGGTGGCCCAGTGGTATCTGTCCCGACTTACGAGTTGTAGGTCGTGAGTTCGAACCCCGCCAGGCGCATTACTTTGTGTAATTTATTTCATCACCACTGCTCTCAAAACGTTGAAGGAAATCATCGTGAGGAAACCAGCATGTCCTAGAACCGAAAATTCGAAGACATGTGACATCTACCAACCCGCACTGGGCCCGCGTCCGATTATGGCCCACTCCCTCTCACAGAGAGGGATCGCTATCGCTGCCGTGAGGACACGGCGGTGCTCTGCCCAAGCGGGGCAGTCTTGCACCGTATGCTTCACTGTGTCCTCCGGGCGATCTTCGCAGTGGTGACACCCAGGCGTTTCTTCCCTCCCAATCCGACACAGGTACCTCCCGAAACTTTGGGTAGGTACCAGAAATATTTCCATTTCGGTGGATGATTTGCGTGGTTATCTCGGTTTCTATGTTCGGATCTAGGAATCCGGAACATAAAAACCGTATCTACGGGTGCTTTTATAATCCCGGCGCACACAAGTCAGCGCGTACACGCACTGAACGGCGGCGATTAAACATGATTGTATAAAGAAACCGGAAAATCTGCCTATTATAGAGTACCTAACCATTATGATTGCAATTTGTCAGACAACGATTTTTTACTTCTTAATTTGATGTTTTTCTTGGATGAGCACTGATGGGGCCGGGGTCACCAGACTATCTTAAAAGAAACCACGGTCCTGAAACGCAAAGGGTAACTGAAAAAATATAAAGCACCCTTACATTAGAGAAAAATAGAAAATAAAAGTGACTGTGTATACCTTTGTGAATATACCATAACAAGCATATAGATTGTCATAAACATGCATTTCCATTTCCATGGAAATGCAGGTAGGCTCATAACAGTAATAAAAGAACAAATTATTATTCATTTATTACTCTTATTTACTGGATCATTATTACGTTTGCGTTGCGAGAGTAAAAATAAGTAAATACTGGATGTAATGGAACCTGCGATACCGTAATTATACCTCTGTTGTTACTTGTTTGAGTTGATGATGCAACATTTAATACGTTTTGGTTCATTTTGTATGAAACGCTCCATTGTAACGATGAAACAGTACAAACAATACACGTGTGTACCTACCATGCATCAATTGAGCAAACCAGCTCCCACACAATAACTCATTTAATATTCAAACGACGCTTTAGATATTAATAGAAACATTGTCCTGAATTGCTGTAAATAAAGTAACTTGTTTGTAGCCCGATTTAAATTTCATTTAAGTACTACTTTCCTACCTTATAAAACTTTATATGGTCATGTAAGTGCATGTAAAAGGAAACTAAAAGGAGAACCAATAAAAGGGGAAACGAGTTTAATCCTGTAATAGTACAGTACTTTGTTACACTTCGGAAAGAAATACAATGTGGAAAGACGTCATTCAAATACAGCCGCTATGTTTCTTCCAATCTTATTTATACAATTTTCGAAGTTTCTCACTGTATTAGCTTCAAACGGAGTAGAAAACTACTTATCAGAATTCTTTTAGTACGAAACAAAAGCTCTAGCTATCTACGCAGACGTTTTTGGAGGGACGTTGTAACTCAGCGGCGAGTGTTTGTAGTCAACTCCACAAAGCAGTAGCTAAATATTAGATTGCAGATTAATCAGAATGAAGGTCCTTCATCCAAACAAATGTCAGGAGCTGTCAGTAAGCGGTGCAGGTCGTTAACTAGCTCCCCGATGCCTGACAGTGCGGCTACATGAATAATAAACACAACGCTACTTCCCTCGCTTTCTTACGAACCTAATACAAACATCCAAATTCTAAGACTTAATTGGGCTTAAAATTAACGCTTTTGTCTTTCACCTAACGTATTAAGAGCTACATTAAGTATTAACGTATTTTGAAAATACGATGTTTTAAAAGCTTTAGTAAATACGCAGGTTATATTTCGGTCCGCGTTGTCACAAGAATTAGTTAGAGGTGGCAGGCGCTTAATGGAACTTAAATGTTCTTAAATAATTTAATAGTATATAATATACCAGCATCTTAGAAAGTATCTGATTACTGCTTATTCTGTATCTTTATAAAATTTGTATCAAACTATTTTAAAATACGTGTTTAAGTTAAATACGTAGTAGTCTACGATGTTTGAGGTTTCAACTGAATTATAAATGAGATGGATTAAACATTTGTAGGACTTATTCAAAGACCAACATATCGACACACAAGGTTCATATAGGCATAAAATTGTTGACAATCAGTGTTTTAGAACGAAAAAACAGAACAGAGCAATATATCATTATCAAGGATTTAAATGCCATCTAAATACATTTCGTACAACATAGACTTGTTTGGAAAAGTTATTGACTTTTTTTGTAACTTTATCGACCTCTTTATACATAAAACGGTTCATGCTTTATTAAGATTTAGATCTTCAACATGACTTACCACAGGTACCCTGTTGTTTGATTTACTTGATTAATTCTGGGTTTATATAATGATAAATGATAAATGATATTTATTCAGTAAATTGGTTTTGGCAAACTCTTTTACACGTCAAAAAGACACTATTTTACACTAGATGAGGCCGGTGTTTCGTAACTGACTACTCTGAGAAGAAACATCCGAAACAAACTCAGAGGTCACAGTCTCTTTTAAAGTCCAGACAATTTTGTATTTATCAAATTATATGAGAACCATGCAGGTGTCTGAGGTGGCGTTTTGAAGAAAGAACCACACAGATTTGAGTGGACCTGTCCAGTCAGTGCAAGCATGTGTCAGTTACCGTGTAGCTCAACTCATATCACAAGGAGCTCAACGAAACGACGAACAGTACCAAAGAAAGGACATTTGGGTAGGCCGCATCAATAACTCAAACTGTCAGACAATAAAATTAACTGCAAGGAAATAATAAAAAAGTAGAATAAAATGTAACCCACATATGTTCTCATATTCACAAGTTAGAAAAAACACAAATAAAAAAAAAGACAAAATTAAAATTACAAAGTAATTCATGTCAACAAAATAAATAAAATAAAAACATAAAAAAAAACAAATGACATAGAAAATGTCAAAATGTGTAAAAATATAAATAAATTACAAAGTAATCATGTCAAGACAAAAAAAAAGAGAAGTAAATATAAAATGTCAAATAAAAACAAAACGTATGTCAAAATAAAAATAAAATGAGTAAAAATAAAATGTCAGTGTGTATAAAAAACCAAAAAAAAATATGTCAAAAATTAGTAAATAATAATAATAAAAGAATCTGTGGTCCGAGTGTCAAGGTGACACAATATATTTTTGAAAATTTTCAATTTATTTCGCATTTTTAAACGTTTCACCTTTCTAAATAAGCTTTACTCAACGAAAAATGGAAAATAGAAAAATAAAACTAAACGATAACCGGATTTTGAGAAAAATGGAGTACCTACAACAAAGCTAAATTATAATAAAGACGACCCACTGACCAAAAATCTTTAACAATGCTGACTAGACGTCGGGCCAAACAGCAGATGCAAGAGGCACACCTACCATCTCCGGGCTCGTCGCTGAGCTCCGCCTCGCAGCCGCCGGGACGAGCCACACCCGTGAACGCCGTGTCACTGGTAGTTGCAGCCGCGTCGAGCTCCAGCGACGAGTTTTACTCCCCGCCGTCGACGCCTCCACAAGCAAGACGACGAGGAAGAGGACGGCCACCAGCGGGCTTGGGACCTCGAGGCCATCAGGCCCCGAACAGGGTCCCCGCTGCCGGTGGAAATGTGTCGCGCATGCGATGGACTCAGTCCATTAATGAAAACGTCATGCGCGCATATTATGGGGCTACTGAGGGGGGAAGCAACTTGACTGCGTACCGTGGTCGAATGCTGTCTCTGTTTCAGGTGCTGGAACCAGATGTCAACGTAACGGCGCAACGATTATCGGATCAGGTACGGGTCATTCAACGTAACCATATGTTGAATGACACAGTACTTGATCGACTACGCTCTGAATCACGGAGTAACCCAGTTACTGATCCTGCTTTGCCATTGACTGCGGTGCAACTACAAAACATTTCCAGTGTGCCGCCGCGGTCTGAGGACATTGGTGAAGAGGATCATGACGAAGTTATATCCGTGAGTACCCAATGCAACGCACAATTGAGGAGCGCTTTGGAGAGTGCGTTCCGGGAGTACCGCTCCGTACCGCCGGAACTTAGACCACGTTTACCTCGTTTGCCTATGCACAATAAAAACAAGGCGCTTATGTGTGCTCTAGACTCGGAGCTGTCAAATTGTTTTGACAGCAGTAAGGATCTTACCGACACCCACTCAATCTTGTACTGTGCAGCTGTAGCGGCATGTCGTGTAGCTCACGTCAAATTCCCAGACAGCGACAGAGCTACACGACCAAAACCAGCAGCTCCAGCTTGGCAGTGCAGGATTGAGCGGCGAGTCGGTGAGGCTAGAGCACTCATCGGCAAATTGCACTGCTTCAGGGAGGGTAATACTCGACCTAGAGTGATGCGTTTTGTGAGGCGGGCGTTTGCGGGGATTGATATCGATCCTCGTGAATATTTGGCCCGCGTCACAGAACGTATCGACTTTCTGAAGCAGAAGATTTGTGCATGGGCAAACCGTATTCGTCGGTACAAGCGACGAGTGGAGCGATACACTTTGAATCGCACATTCCAAAGCGATGAAAGGTGGGTCTATAGGGCTTGGGAGCGACCGGACCAAGGTGTGACTGACACGCCCCTACCGGATGATGATACCATGAGTTCATTCTGGCGCAGCATCTGGTCGGTGCCTGTCAGTCACACTGAGGGCGATTGGACCCGGGAGATCGAACGAACGTGTGATCAGATTCCAGAAATGGGGGCAATTACCATCAGCCCCCACGATGTAGCTTGTGCAGTCCATCCGTTGCCTAATTGGAAATCCCCAGGACCGGATGGGCTGCACAACTTCTGGATCAAATGGTTTAAAAGATCACATGTCCGCTTGGCATCCCAGTTCCAATTAGCCTTAGAGTCAGGGTCACTGCCCCAGTTCTTGACAACAGGAATGACCCACCTGCTCCATAAATCGGGTAGTACTGCGGAACCCAAAAATTATAGACCGATTACTTGTTTACCAACGGTCTATAAAGTTCTTACATCCATTTTGAGAGCTAAAATCAATCAACATATTGTGACTAATTCTATCATGTCTGCCTCTCAGAATGGATGTAGGAACGGGTCTCGCGGTACTAAGGAGCTCCTCCTCATTGATATGGCCATTAGCCAACAGGTTCGTCGCTCCCGAAAAGATCTGTCCGCATGTTGGATAGATTATAAGAAGGCCTATGATTCGGTGCCCCATACATGGCTCATGAGGGTGCTGGAGTTGTATAAAGTTGATATATCTCTACGTACCTTCTTGATGTCGTGTATGGGGAGCTGGAGAACAGTCCTTCGCTATCCAGGATGTCGACAGGTCCGAGGTAGCAGCGAACCGATAAGGATTGAGCGTGGCATATTCCAGGGTGATAGTTTGAGTCCCTTGTGGTTTTGTCTGGCCTTGAACCCGCTCAGCACATTGCTGGAGGGTTCGGGGCTAGGATATCGGTTGAAGAGAGGTGGTCAGGTCATATCTCACCTTCTTTACATGGATGATCTGAAACTCTTTGCCCCCAACAACTTGCAACTGATGAAGCTACTGAAGGTAACGGAAACTTTCAGTAACGCCATCAGGATGGAATTTGGTGTGGACAAATGTGCAGTCATGCATGTGAAGCGAGGAGAGATTATGGAATCAGAGGGAACTCAACTCTCGGATTCCATACACCTCAGATCCCTCTCTTCAACAGAGACCTACAAATATTTGGGTATGTCGGAAGCATTAGGCATCAATAATGCTGACATGAAACAATCGTTGAAGGAGCGCTTCTTTGGCCGCCTGAATAAAGTGCTAAACAGTCTTTTGTCAGGTGGCAATAAGGTGCGCGCTTTCAACGGTTGGGTCATGCCGGTGTTGATGTATTCTTTCGGCATACTCAAATGGACTCAGACAGAACTTGACGCCCTGGATAGGAGAGTTCGTTCACTGCTGACTGCAAATCGGATGCATCACCCACGGTCGTCGGTGATGAGGCTGTATATCCCGCGGAAGTGTGGGGGTCGTGGCTTCTTAAATGCTAAGACCCTGCACAACCGTGAGGTATGCAGTCTCAGGGAATATTTCCTAGAAACCGACGTGGGGATGCACCGAGATGTGGTCACAGTGGACAAGGGTCTTACTCCGCTCTCCTTGGCTAACGAGAACTGGCGCAAACCTAAAGTATTAGACACTGATGACCGAAAGGAGGTATGGCAGAGCAAGGAGCTTCACGGACGCTTTTACCGGGCATTACATGGTCCCGATGTAGACTTTTTAGCGTCCGTATCCTGGCTGCGCTTTGGTGACCTGTTTGGGGAAACCGAAGGTTTTGTCTGTGCAATTATGGACGAAGTTATGATGACGAATAACTACCGGAAATACATTGTGAAGGATGGCACGGTTGACATATGTCGGGCATGCCACCGTCCGGGAGAATCGATCCGACACATTATTTCTGGGTGTTCTCGTCTGGCTAACGGAGAATATTTGCACAGACACAACCTCGTCGCCAGGATTATCCATCAGCAACTTGCTTTGAAGTACAATCTTGTGGAATCGGAAGTGCCGTACTATAAGTATGCGCCCGACCCAGTTCTCGAAAATGGCAATATCTCGTTGTATTGGGATCGACCTATCATCACTGACAGGACTATTGTTGCCAATAAGCCTGACATTGTGGTGATAGATCGATCGGAGCGTCGCGCAATGATTGTTGATATAACGGTCCCGCATGATGAGAACCTCGTGAAGGCAGAAAAGGATAAACAATTCAAGTATCTTGATCTGGCCCGCGAGGTTGTTGACATGTGGGACGTGAATACAGCAGTCATTGTGCCGATAGTCGTGTCTGCCAATGGCTTAATTGCCAAGAGCCTCGAACAACATCTGAGGAGGCTCTCGCTTGGCAGCTGGATCAGGCGCCTGATTCAGAAGGCAGTACTTCTGGACACGGCGCGTATTGTTAGGAGGTTCCTCTCTCAAGAGCCCTGACCACCGGCGGCCCGGACCCTGTTCCCGGTGCTGGTGAACTACTATTTTTTATATTTTTAAATGTTTTTTATTTCTTTTTTGTAAAAATATTTAAAAATGTAATTTATAAGTGTAAAAAATGAATAAAGAAATAAAAGAAAAATAGTATAAAAGAAAATATTGAGTGAATTTAATTTAATTGGAGCAGCTTATTCCCATGCCTTTTTATCCTCTAAATAATGATTAATATGATAGTAAGCTTTCTTGGACAAATTACGTTTTATATACGATTTGAACTTATTAATACTTAGCATTTGAATAGGGCCGGGAAGCTTATTATAGAAACGTATACATTGACATCTAAACGAAATCCCTATTTTTTTGAGCCGAGTTGCTGGTACAATAAATTTATCTTTATTCCTCGTATTAATACTATGAATATCGCTATATTTTTTAAAAAGATTAATATTTTTATGTGCGTACAAAAGATTTTCATAAATAAATTGAGACGGCACAGTCAATATATTAATCTCCTTAAACTTTTCTCTAAGGGAGCTTCTGGGACTCAATTTATAAATAGAACGAATTGCCCTTTTTTGCAATACAAAAACTGTTTGAATATCGGCGGCATTTCCCCATAAAAGAATACCATACGACATCACACTGTGGAAGTAACTAAAGTAAACTAAACGCGCTGTCTCTAAATCAGTTAAGTCGCGGATTTTTCTAACGGCGAATGCTGCAGAACTAAGTTTTTTTGCCAATTTTTCTATATGGGGGCCCCACTGAAGTTTATTATCTAAAGTTATGCCTAAAAAGACTGAGGTATCTTCCGGTTTTAATTCTTGATCCTTTATCCGTATAACAGTTTCTACTTGTTTAACATGAGGTATCGTAAATTTAATACATTTCGTTTTTTTCTCATTTAGAAGAAGATTATTACATTCGAACCAATTCACTATTTTTGCAAGAGCTCTATTAACATCATCAGTAACGATCTGCTGACGTTTGAGTTTAAATAAAAGTGAAGTATCGTCTGCAAACAACACTATGTTATGATTGTCTTTTATTAAGTAAGGCAAATCATTTATATAAATGAGAAACAAAAATGGGCCAAGAATTGAGCCCTGTGGTACCCCCATTTTTACAACAGATCCGGGGGATCTTTTTCCGTTGACGTCCACTCTTTGAATCCTATCACTCAAATAAGAGGTAAGAAGATCCAAAGAGGCGTTCCGGATACCGTAGTGGTGCAGTTTCCTGATCAATGTTTCGTGAAGAACGCAATCGAAAGCCTTGGACAAATCGCAAAAAATACCCAAAGCATCGCATTTGTCTTCCCATGCATCGTAAATGTGTCCTAAAAGTTCAACACCGGCATCAGTTGTTGAACGACCCCTTGTAAAACCGAACTGTTTATTATGCAATAATTTATGTTTGTCAAAAAAACTCTGCAGTTGAACTAAAATAAGCTTTTCAAAAATTTTACTAAAAGTAGGTAGTACTGAAATAGGTCTGTAATTAGTAGGGTCTGATGTACTACCAGATTTGAATAGTGGTATTATTTTACTATATTTCATTAGATCAGGAAACTCTCCACTGTCAATACAATCATTAAAAATAGAAGCGAGGGTAGGAGCTACAATATGTATAATTGACTTAGCAACGTCTACTGAGTGACCCCATAGGTCAGCGGTCTTCTTAATATTTAAGGTGTGAAAAATTTTGATTACATCTGTAAAGATGTAATCAAAATTTTTAGTAACATATTGAAAATGAAAATCGGAATCGCAAGCAGGAACATTATCCTTTAGTAAAGACTCTGCAGCAGCAGGTGACGAGTTTAATGATTTAGTAGTCGATACAGGAATGTCGGCGAAAAATCTCTCAAAGGCTGTGGCAACTTGAGTGTCTGAATTTAAAATACTATCACCAATGGCAAGGCTGAACTCACTATCTGTCCTGCACGACTTTCCCGTTTCGCTATTTATAATTTTCCATGTCGTTCTAATTACATTACTACTGTTTTTAATTTTAGAACTCAGGTATCGAGCCTTTGCTACACAACATACTTTTTTAAACAATTTAGAATATTTTTTAACATATGAATTAAATTCCACAGTATTAACCCCTTCGGACCTGAATTTATATAAAGAGTTAATAAAAATATTCTTAAGGTGAGTTAGTAGTGCAATTAACGGATTTTTGTAAAAATATGCGATTTATCGTTTTTAGATTTTTGGAAATTTTGATGTCCACTCAAGTGGACATCAGGTTTAGAGTGTTGTATTACTACATATTTAATGAATAAATGTTTTGTTGTAATATTTTGAAGTAAGTAAGTAAAACTATACAATATTATTATAATTTATGTATTTTATTTTTATTTTACATCTTACACTGTTAGGATCATTCTACTTTTTGATGAAATATAATATGCTGGGAAATGGTCGACAGTGTCATACTGGATTTCCCTTGCTGGTCTTATTTCAGTTCTGAAACGGTGTTGTTTTGGTGTAACTGGTGAATTTACTGGACTGCTACCACCAGATGCGGGCTGTCCTCTTTTCTGCTAGGAATTGGGTGTCCCATGTTTATTAGAGCTTTTGCAACGCGCTGCCTAAAGTGCAACAAGTCCAAAATGTCTGTACATGGTATATTACAGGTTTGGCAATCTTCTTGGTTCCAGCCAGTTATTGGCTAGTGCTAGGTCAATGGCTTGAAATGTCATACGCAATGTCCATTTTTTGGATCTAATGAAGATTCGATACAAACTAATCAGATGATCAGTTTTATCTAAACCACCTATACCACTGTTATATAATTGCACAAGTTCAGGACGCGGTATAGTTACTCGTACGTAATTTTTAGATATTTTATTTCATCGCCGAACTTCATATTGATTGCCTATTCCAACAAAATTTGAAGCAAGTACTACACCTTCCTTCTGCGAAGCAGTCATGCTCGCGAAGGAGGAGGCGGGCCGCGTGAGGGAGAGGACAGCGTCCTCCCTTCACCCTAGCCGCAGTGGTAGACGCCCACGGCGACGGACGTCGCTAGACGATCTCCGGCCACCGTAGGCGTAGGAGTGCGGGCGGCGAGTAATGGGCGACTCACTGTCCGATCGTGGATTATGCCCGGGTTGACGGCGCGTTGTGTTCCATGCGCGGGGCGCGCAAGAGTGTCAAATTATTTCATTTTTAGGCTTACTACTTGATTCGAGTCTAGATTCTACCTCCTCTAAGTCTTCATTCTCTACTATATCGTCCTCCTCTTCAGAGTGATTACCTATCTCTCTTTTGCTTGGTACCTTTATGTAACTACCCACACGAACATTTCTTTGTGGTATTGCCTGTACCATTTCATCGTCACTATCCGAATTTTTTCCTTTTTCTAATAAATTCAGTAAATTATCCACATCCACTTTTAGATAGATCAAAACCTAAAAAAGAATAAAAATAACACGTAAAATTCAATACAAAGTGTTATTGTAAATACGTTTGGTTTACAACGATTGTGACCCCATGTCCACTGAAATGGACATCGACTTTATCTTCAACTTCAACTTCAAGAAAACAACCGCATATTTAGTATTTTTTGTAAATGTATATCTTAGCAAATATGATCACTATGCAGCATTAAAAATATCAAAACAATTGATCAAGTCGTTTTGGAGTAAATCAAAATAACACTAAAGACTTACTCGCATTGTGCGTGGCCATGGCGAACGTCAACACTTGACTAATCATTTCATCTTGCCTACAATAAATCCTTTGGTGTTTTGTTTATCGTAACGTTTCTAGGTAAGTGGTCGGTACAATCAAATGTTTACACTAGCGATTTTATTTACCCACCTCATATTTCACGCCATAATAAATCGTGTCCATTGAAATGGACGCTGGGTCTGAAGGGGTATGGGCCCTCTCTTCATACAGCTCATAAAGTCGTTTTCTACTTCTATGAATACCAATGGTTGCCCAGTCATTAAACGAAGCTTTACTATTAACAGAGATTGTTTTGGGAACAAATGTAGTATCAAATTGTTTGCAGTACATACTGAAAAAATCGTTAAAATGTTGATTCGGGTCATCATTAGTTGACAAAAGAGATAATTTATGCAAAAGTTTATTTTTAAAAGTTTCCAATCTACTTTTGGTTTTGGGTTAACTATGATATCTTGTTTAATTACTTTTTTGTTAACATTTTCAATAGTAATAAGTTGCCCGCAATGATCAGAATCTATTTGGTTAATAATTGCTTTATGAATTTCTTTGACATCAGTATATATATTATCTAGGCAAGTTGAACTAGTAGGGGTTATTCTAGTGGGCTCCAAAAATTTATTTTCAAGATTGTATGACCGGAACAGGCTTAAGATTTTAGTACTTAGCACAGAATTTTCTAACAAATTAATATTAAAATCACCACAAGTTATAATAGCCTTTTTTGAATTACTAATTCTGTGCAGCACTTCATCCATGACCCTCTCAAAACAGTCATACAACCCTGAGGGAGGTCTGTACACGCTTAATATAATAAACTGGTCCAATTCTATACAGGCTATTTCAACTGTCCGTTCAACGGAGAGGCTAACAATATCCTTACGGTCTTTAAATTTGAGCTGATTATTTACTAGGATTAATGCGCAGCCATGTATAGCATTCACTCTGCTGAATGAACTACCAACCTGGTGATTGCTAAAATTAAACATAAACTGGTGACTTTTGAGCCAGTGCTCCGTTATACAAAGAATATCTATTTTATTACAATTCAAAAAAAGTTCTACTTCTAATTCCTTGTTTAAAAATCCTTGAATGTTTTGATGCACCAGGTTGATACTATTAAAATTTCCAACACTCTGATTTGAAACATCTGACATTGTTACATAATTGCAAGAGATTGCCTCTATTGTCTCAAGATGTAATTTAAATGATGATCAGGTTCGGTCAATGTAATCAAATCATTGTAAGAGTTATTTAATTCAATATTGCATTGCTCAATAGAAGCATCTTGTTTATATAAGTTCTGAGCTGTGATAGAAAAAAAATAGGCTAAAGACACAGCTATCTGTCTTTTACAATAATTTGTAAGATAGTACTTTTCTACAAAATATCTATCTTCTGTCAAATAAAAGTTTTTACCCACATAATTATTAATGTCAATTAGCTGAAATACATCATTATTACATGTCAAGTTGTGCAATGTCATATTAATATTAAATCTAAAGTTATTTTCCTCCTGTGGCAAACTGTTACTGTAGGGGAAAGTAAACAACACAATCTTTCTTAATTTTAATTTTAATATATATAGTATATATATTAAAATTATTTTATTATATATACTACTAGCTGTTACCAGCGGTTTCACCCGCTACAACTCAAAAATCATCCCGTAGGAACATAAAATAGGGATAAAAACTATCCTATGTGTTAATCCAGGTTATAAACTATCTATGTACCGAATTTCAACCAAATCCATTCAGTAGTTTTTACGTGAAAGAGGAACAAACATACATCCATCCTCACAAACTTTCGCATTTATAATATTATAGTAGGATATATATTAAAATTATAATTAATAATATAGTTTTTGCTTATCATAGGGAAAAAATGGTGGCAGTGGTGAGCAGGGGTGGCCCAGTGGTATCGGCCTCGACTTACGAGTTGTAGGTCGTAGGTTCGAACCCCGTCAGGTGCATTACTTTGTATAATTTATTTCAACACCACTGCTCTCAAAACGGTGAAGGAAAACATCGTGAGGAAACCGGCATCTCCTAGAACCAAACATTCGAAGACATGTGACATCTACCAATCCGCACTGGGCCAGCGTGGTGGATTATGGCCCACTGCCTCTCACAGAGAGGAGGCCTGTGTCCCAGCAGTGGGAACATTTATAGGCTGATGATGATGATGATGAGGGCAAAAATGTAAATCTCAATAATATACTCGAAGAAGAGTGTCAATGATCTCCATCTCCACTTGAAAATAACGTTTAGGAATAAAATACTTTGTGCACATTAATTTTTCAAAAGTGTAAAAATTATCTTTATTATCTTGTTAGAGTTATTTTCATATGATAATTGCTTATTTTAATGCGTGCAAGTGTTAATACGGGTATGATGTCACAATATGGCGTCAGAAACTCTCCTTCATAGTATGTGGAGATACAACTGTAAATGGAAGTGCAATTTCCAAAATATCTACTCAACATTGAGAATTCTATGATGAAAAAGAATATCTACATACCCATTTACATAGTCAGCTTCATACGGTTCCCAGATCATCAACACCATCTCAAAGCGAAAGCTCCCAATTTGCCAACGTTAAAATTCGATTTAACGTCGGTTCCCGGCGCTAGTGGCTTTTTAGTTTCTAATTACCAATTTCCTAACCGGGCGGTAATTAGGGCTCCACCTATGGCTTAAGCCAACTTCATGCTGAACTTGTTTCCAACGTAGATTCGTTGGTTCATCAAGTAAATGTGGAGGAAAGATTGACCTATATTTGAATATACAGTTGGAAACTTCCTGTAAATGGAAAGCTGTCCCAACTGACCCACACGTTTCCATGTGTTTGTAAATGTAAATACCCATTAACGTTGTGATTCGTTTAACAGTGTAGATACTGCCTTGTTTGTTGTTTGTATAAGGTCTCCGATTCGATAATTAGTATTTTTAAATTAATTATTACTCAGTTTCATTCATTGATGAGGATCGTTAAATGAGTCGTCACACTCTGGGTGGAGTAGAGGAGACTCTCAGACTTGACCGACTAAACACCACCCTATTGTTTAAATAGACTTTTGTGTTCCATGCCTGCCTACCTTTTAAGACATAACTGCAACCCTGGCAGGCATTCAGCTCTATCAGGCCCCGTTAGTACGCTGACAGTCGCTGGCAACATAAGTCTGCCTGTCCATAGGAGCGGAACGAGGCTGCAGAGCGAAGAAACGGAGAAATATTAACCAATAGGATTGCACCACTGAAGAGGAGCGGAAATTTAGTGTAATCCTATTGGTTAATAGTTCTCCGTTTCTCCGCTCCGCAGCCTCGCTCCGCTCCTATGGACAGGCAGCCTAACGCGCCGTCGACCTGGGTCCGGTCCTTGATCAGACGGTGAGCTGCTGATTATCCGTTCTCAAGCTTATGGCTAGACATCGCCTCGTGAAACCTCAATCACGCAACATGGATTTGTACCTAGTAGATTGATGGCAATAGGATCGCCCTCTATGACATGGAACTTAAATATACTCGTCAAAATAAAATAAGGGCCACTTTTTAAATTGCACTTTAGACAAGTATTGCTCTTATTCTGGGTACATAATAAATACTAAATATCTTGTTATGGTTTCTTTCAAGTATTAATATTGTTTCTACTACATAATTGGAAATTTATAATTTTTTTTTAAATAGATATTTGAGATTACTTAGAATTCACGGTATAGTGTTTTTTAATTTCCAAACTTCTAACGGAGTTTTCATCGACTAATACAGCAAGCAGGCTATAATGATCTTTCAATCTCATAATGTCATGTATTCGGAGACATATGGACGCAAAAACAGCCACTTGGGGTGTCACCTTAATCCAGGGGGCCCGTAGCCAAAAGAGGTAGGTTTAATGGTGAAATATTCCCAACGAGTGGTTCAAAATTCTTGAAACTGGTCTTAAAAGACGGCTAATATCACCAGACGCCTTGATCAAGGAAAAAAGTAAGTAAGTAAAGCCCAAGAAGACCATTAAGTTTGTTAAGCCGCGCAAATAGAGCGAAAATCTACTGCGCGGACCGTACAAACTCCATTGCGTCGAGCTACAGGCACCCCTATAATTGACTACACTATTCCGAATCGACTCCATAAAGACTAAAAATACTCAAGAAGATGCTTGGTTCGCCTCCAGTTAACTGCAGCGTATGGTGCAAATCGTGAAACATTTGCGAAGGAGAAAATTTATTGAACTGTTTTGACTGGGCTTCATTGATTTTTATTGATGACTGGTGGGTTATTTTTTTCAATGAAAACTTGTTCATAAGGGTGTAGAGAAGATTTAAACAACAGGTTTCAGATCCTTGCACTCTTAAAATAGACTGTTCCGGCGAGTTCTGAGTTATGCTCTGGGGCGGTTATCTCTATCACGCAAAACTGAGCTCGCACTTCTTAACGAGGGTGCTGTAACTCCTCAAAATTGCATAGAGAATGTGGTGCAACTCCACATTATCCCATTCACACAGCAAGGAATACCTAAGTTCTTCTTGAAGCAGGATAATCCTCGAGCGAACACGACGCGACTAACAGTGCACACATTCCCTTACGCTCGAATTACGATGTTACAGTGGACACTCAGGACTTTTACCTGAGTTCTAATAACCATTTAAGAGATGAGTTAAAGAAGAGTGAAAAAGAAAGTAAAATTCCCATCAACACGCAGCTGGATCTCATAAATTGTCTGAAAACTTGCTGGTAGAGTATCCCAAAAGAAAATGTTCGGTATTTAATCCAGACCATTCCACCTCCCATAAAATGAGCAGAACAGAGAGAACAGAGTTAAAAGAGAAGCTTAAAAGAACAGTTTGGAACATTAACTAGACGTTATATTTTCGATTTTTTTATGTTTTATGTAACTTTATACATTCCTGCAATTCCTCACTTTTCATTCAATTTGGTTTATTTTAACGATTTATTGGAATATATATTTAATTTTTGTGTATTTCCATCTAAAACCATTAATATTAATCAGATTCAGTCATTGTAACTAGTAATATTTAAACATTATTTAATAAATTGATAAAAACCAGGTGGCCCTTATTTTGTTTTGAGTAGTATATATGTGCGAAATGTGGGTGTCTAACCTAATGTAACCCTTTTTTGAAAGGTACACTCTATCTGACAAAAATACGATTTTTAACAGGGATAGGGTACAGAAAAGGGTTTGATTAAGTTTTATCCAACCGATAAGAAAGTTTCTCTGTCCGTTTGTAACCTTTTTAGGCCTTAACGGGTTAGCGGATGTCTATGAAAGGGCAGGTATTCTATGAGTTACGGCTCGGTTATTTTGAACCCGTTACTAGGTTTATTTTAATAAAATCCCACTAATAGGTAGTCTAAAACTCTTCCGTAGGATAATACCGTTTTATTTTCAAGTGAAGCAGGCTTACCTTGTAGTATTAAAAACGAGTTCTCAAATTATAAGTAAATCAATGAATTATTGTGCAATTGTTGGTGTTGTAAAGCGTCAACACTAATAACAAAGGGGGCCTCTAAACGCGACGCACGGCTCTGCAATCGATTACATTAGCTGAAGCCACTAACGGTTTTGTTCAAGTAAATGTACTACTAACACAAGTACACAACATTTACTAATGAACTTCGCATAGGCTGGGCTTGCGTTTTTTTAATTACATTTTCCATGTTTTCACTTTTTTTATATACTCTGGAAAATGCTTTTTATTCTTCTTTTTTGAGACTTTTCCCAACTACGTTGAAGTCGGCTTTCAGTCAAACCGTTTGCAGCTGAATATCAGTATTTTACATGGAGCGACTGCCTATCTGACCTCGGCTTACGTGCTTTCAGAGGCACGGAGGAAACTCACTATGATAAATGGTCACCCATCCACAAACCAACACAGGTCGGCAAGCGCGGCTTAACCTCAAAGTTCGAGTTGTGCGCCTGTTATTATTTAGCCACGAGCTCCTCAGCTTAAGAAGTTTTTTCTTTTGACACACAATAAATATGTCTCTTCGATTTATCTCGTAAACTATACAGTAATTCATTTTTTTCATTTAATAGGCGCCCTCAGGCTATCTATTCTTCCTCATTTCAACAACTGTCCAATCCCCAGCCATTTGAAATAACTCGGTTGCCCACCAAGGTTTAATCTAAAAGAAAAAAAAGAAAGAACCTCTTTAAGCGCTTGAAAACAATATTTCATTAGAGAGCGGTAACGAGAAGGAATTCGGCAGCATTCATCTATATATATTTGTTTGTTCGCACAAGTTATAAAATAAAGAATTTAATATACTGCTGTTCTTATCCGAACGAGCCTTTGTACTCTTACATTTTTCAGATGCTTGCGAACGTGCAAACGTATTGTGGACTGCGGTCTAATATAGTTTAAGATGAACAAATAGTGTGGAGCGAACATATAAGCGGCTGGTATGCCTTTGTATCGGCATGAGGCGACCATTGTCTGCCAGCCGCAACGAGCTCGGCATGCCAGTCGTCGTCAAAACCAACTAACTTTACTATCCATTGTATTATACGACTGTATACCTATATACCTTATATTTATTAGGGCGTTATGTACCCACATATAGTGCGACAGTCCACATCTGACCTTTTACTTTGTGGTTCGAGCATGTTCCAAATACAAACCCTATGATTTCCGTATGGTCCCGTCACTATTTTACAGACAGCGTCGTTGAAATCAAATCCACGTCATTGAAGCTGAATTTTGTATTGAGGTTCATTAATCTTTAATGATGCCTCGTTTTATTTAATTTTATAATTCTATTCTAACGAGGCTCAATTAATTTTAATTGTAGCTAAGAACCTATAGGTATAATAATATTTTTAACAAGTACCTTTTGCTAGCCTGGCCTCAGATAATTCAAGTACATTACACCTGAATTTAGTTACGATGTGATTTCAATATAGACAATAAGAACGAATTTGCAACTTTGAGCCGAAGGTTAAAATAACATTCTAATTTGTTTCCGGCCAAATATTGTCCCTATCTGTAACTTCTGAATACTTCAGTGTTGTAGATCTAATTTTTCTCGGAGATTTCTAATAAATAAATATCAACGGCGCCATAGACACGTAAAAGTCTGCTGAAGTAGTTTTCATTTATCAAAAGGCATTAAAATGTGTCCCTTTTGGGCCATTTGCATCTGCGCGAGATGAGAAAATTGTGGCCAGCTGCTACACTTCGTACTTTGCTACGACAACAATAATATCTAGGTAGGTTTACTTATGCTATTACTTGGAACTTCCAAGCTATATGTAGTCTAAGAGATGAAGTTATGTTGATTAATTCATTAAAGCATATGAGCATGTGACTAGCATACTACCTAGTACATGGTTGGTAGTTAGCAAAGTCTGCAAGTTTGCATCACTAAGTACATTAGAGGTTTCCTGATACTCTTGAACCTGATATTCCTGTTACGGGGGTATTTGCGTCATGCCCTGATACTGATCACACTCCACTGGGAAGCTAAATGCAGATATCGCGTCACTTGCCGACTTGCCGTATATAACAATTGACCTAGAAGCAATAAATAGGTACACGTGAATATCATTGGAACTTGATTTTTATTTAGACTTCGATTAAAACGTCTGATTGAAGAGTATTCCATCTGGAAGAGACTTTTTAAATTAAGAATTGAAGACTAAAGCCCGTTTCCACGAACTCAATTAGTATTAACTAATTTGTTGACTGTCTTAATCCTGAAGTTGTATTTCATCTTTAGCGCTTCAAATTAATCCATCATTTCCATTAATATTATATTTCTGAAAGAAAAGTTATCTACTACATGATGTTAACCAAATAGTTTATGCTAAAACACTTATATCACTGTTACAAAACAAGTCCCGGTGCAAAAGTTATCCAGATTTAGAGCGAACCAAATATGGACGTTCCTCTTTTAATGTCCGATCGATCGTTCATCTGTAGAGGTTAAGTAATCGTTACGAGCATTTTGTATGATGCCTATAACAATGAAATGCTCTGCGTAATCCCCAACACAATCACGACATTTACGATGATAGCACTCACGATATAACGATAACGACTGCTTGCTATCAACGACACTGATAGCCGAAATTACGATAATGGAGACAAGTTATCTGTCTATACATCGTATCATCTCTGAATTGAGATAAATGAAAGAAGATAAATCAATATAGGTCGGTACGGTTAAGATATACCGCAAGATATTCGTGTCACATTCAATTGATAGAGATGAAATGCTGAGGCGGCGCGTTTCTTTCATTGTGCGCATACTAAGTTATTTATGCGTTAAGGTTCGTGGAGGTATTTACAGGATTATCTAGTTTCAGGTAAGCATTCGTTGGGTTTCGGGTGCGGTAACGACTATTCAACTTTAATTGTCATTAAATGACGTATTGGATGGAAGTTGCTAGAGTCGATACAGAGATATTTCTTCACTATTGTTAATTGTCATAAAAAATACTCCTTTTCTTTTCCGTTTATATATGTATAACATAGTCCAGGTCCTGTATTATCTCTAAATTTCATCCAGCCAGGAAACGAGGGTAGCCGCACGCAAAAGCTAGTTAATCGAAAAGCTGACAGTATCTAAAGCAAACATTTACAAAGGTATTGTAGCCTTTAGCTCTCGGCTTTGTTTTGGTATAATAAAGTTTTTTATTTTAAGCAATGCCTACCGAGAATTCGTACATCTACGCCCGTATCTACTGTGGTGGAAATCCATTTAGTTGCTGGAATGTAATAACATAGCATGATATGATCATGATTGTTATTAGGGAATTTGTTGACTTTATACAATGGTCAGCAGTCAAAATGGCACATCACAATTTGAAAAGTATCAGTGGCATACGTTTATGATGGTTCCTTAGTAACAGGTACTTAAGACGCTCTACGCATCAGAATTTGAGTATAACTTGATGTGTTTTGGGTATCTCTCTATATCTATATACTCTTAGACCTATATACCATAATGGACTGATCATACTTCGCAAGTGCGGTATATTCATTCAATGTGATTCGAATATAATGAATCAGTCGTATATAAATATATTCAAATAAATGTACATAATAACATAGGTCTATGTATCTCAATCCGAAGCACACTTATCTACCGTACGTATCAAATTGAGATTTTATAAATCGATTCATAATGGCCAATATGAAGCTCGACTGTATCAAAATTGGATCGCTGGTTGCGAATCGCAGTTCGAGTACCTACTTAGTAGCGATGTACGCTCGTGTGACCCAGCTTTGTGTCAGTGTACACAAATGGCCAAAAGACTCATTGTGTGCACCACGGCTGACGGGTGTCTTGTGCAGCCGCGGCTGATCGCGTGCTGTTCGATGGAATGGAAAATGAAAACCTCACACAAAGAGTACAGTGTATAAAACCCTAAAGTATAAGACGATTCAAGTACAAGACTACGAGAAACAACACTTAATTTTTCACCACTTTTTTTATATTTTACACGAGTTTTTCTATCGTAAACACTGTAGATATTGTTCGGTTAATGGTAGCAAATCAAAGTCAGCTGTTTATTTTCCCAGTGCACGGAAAAATTCTCAACAATAGAAAATGACTGGCATTTCTGTAATGGCATATGGATGCACTTGATTACAGTTAAACATTTAGTATTTACGTTTACACATACGTTACACGTACGTAGCTACTGGAATGATTGATCATCATACTATCTGCAAACACTGGATGAAATTAGATCAAGATAGAATCTCAGGAAACGATACGCGAGCCAACAGCAAGAAGGCACTTGTGGCTGTTTAGTGTGCTGGCAACCACAAACATAAACAATCACCTATTGTTTAATAAACTATTCTCCGATACCGACAATTTACACATCAATGTTTAACCACATATTTATAGTAAATTCATTCAATTCAAGAAACAATATATATTTCCTTATTGTATTTCTACATACGTACAAAAGAAAATTGGTATTTACATCAGAGAAAAGAATAAACATTTTTGTATTGACTAGCCTGCCAAGTTACGTGATGTACATTTATTCGCGTTGTTTTATTATGTATAGCAATAGAATAACAATATGCTTACACAAAAAAGACAAAATGTAAGTATTCAATGGAGAGATAAATTATGCCAAGTACGCGGGGAATATACGTATATCGTATACGCATACAGTACGTATATAGATGAATGCGTGCGTACTCGTATAGCCGAACGTAGCTTCCAGCGGAGCGTAGAACAACTTTTAATTAGTCTCTTTAGTCACGCGGCTTTCTCTGACTTCCCCGAGGTGCTCTGACTTAGTCTTAAACAAACAGCTGGTAACTTTGCCTCATTTTCTCTCCATCATTTTGTCAGATTGCGTTAACTCAACTAATGTTTTACATTCACGATTAAAATTTAACACGTCCCTAATGAATGGACGGACACTTGCCCGACCCCATACGTACTCGTAGTCTCTTTACTGAATTGTTTATAAACGTTGGCTGGTAGCTGAAGGCTAAGCATGACGTATATTCCCCTCGAACAAAATAATTAAGCTGGTCGTATTCTACGCGCAGCCCGATTCGGCGTGACTGCATACGTCGCCGATAAGCATGCTATTGATTTTTCGATCCCCTTTTTTACTTTTAAACTAACTCCATCCTACTTTTTTGCCTCATAAAACACAACGATACCAAAGACATTTCCACTTCAGCCAATCAAATTGTTTTGATGTATTTTGAACACGCTAATATTAATAAACATTGAAACTTGTAGCGTGTGTTTTGCTAACGTTACATTGTTTGAAAGATTAAAATATGAATATTTTTGATTGCACATCTTTAATGAGAGTTTCAGACATTTTCCCACTAGCTCAACAATATATTTTATAATCTTTATATAAAAACAAGTTTCGCTACATAAAACTTCATTAGACACGCGAGTGCACAGTCAAAAATCTAAAATTACAATCTAATCAAACATAACGTTGCTGATAATAAACTAACATTTTATTTACAGTAATACAATATTTCTACGCGCAATTTCAACATTTTGAAAAGAATGAAACCATTAGAAAAACTTAATGTACCAATAAAACTTTTCTCT
Organism: Agrotis exclamationis; assembly: GCA_950005045.1. Classification (NCBI taxonomy): domain Eukaryota; kingdom Metazoa; phylum Arthropoda; class Insecta; order Lepidoptera; family Noctuidae; genus Agrotis; species Agrotis exclamationis. The sequence continues at coordinate 9,969,579 of OX465425.1, read as the reverse complement.
TTTAATTATGTTTCTCTTTTAATTATGTTTTGACAAACGCAGAGAAAACGAACGAACGTTTGTACGTAATAAGTGCACGTTTATTTATTTGAGCGCGTCGAAGGCATTCGTTTGTGTTCGGTTATCGGATACAAGGAGATGTGTGTCGTCTTTGAAGAAATATATCGTAAATGTCACCTTATTATTTTAGAGAACAAAAGAAAAACGTTGGACGGGGAGGAAATTCACATCTACTTAAACAAACTTCGTGCCTACAGGCTGAATCTTCAGTAATGATAGTAATGATAGTAATGCGCCTTAACATAATGCGAGACCTACCCAAAGTTCCCTGTACTTTGTTTTCATACACTTGACTATGCATTATAAATGATGTTAGGTAGTTATTCGCCCGTAAAATTGATATGGGTAAGTTTAGCAGTACATGGAAGCTGTAAGGTTTCAGCGAAGTAATTATGATGTAGTTTTATTTATGAATTTATTGCGCTAGATAGTTACTGCTGACGTAGAAAGCTCCTCGTTCGCAAGCTAGCGAATACGAAGATGGCAAGCGAAAGGAAACATTCCGTATTTCCAACACACTTATGTTCACTTTGTTGCACGTGAGTACATTTCACTGACTTCATCCCCATTTTACTTCAAATTTGAAGGATGAAGGAATGCAAGCTGTTACAACAAAATTCGTGTGTCAAAAAGGTTCGGTCACAGCTATAGATGGTGATATAAATATAAGCTGTCTTGTCGGTGACAAAGTATCTAACACTGCGGCTTGTTTGTCAATTACAATGTTGTATCCGAATTCAGTTTGAAATTCTGAACAAAATCCTAAAATATGCCTACATCCTACCCGCTGTGTATATGTATAAATGGGCTGTATACATAAATAGCATTTATAATGACCCATTGACTACAAATCCCACCTACTTTCTACGTTATTTTTAGTCACATTGAGGAAATAAGGTTGCTATGAGTTTTTTTAGTCCTTATGTACAGTAGGTATATACAATACAAGACATAGAAAACCTGCACTAATTACAAACTGGTTCTCAAACTTCTTGACGTGTTTTGAAATAAATCATTTTTTCAATTAATTATGACTTTTATAAATGAACGTAATATCGAACGCTACAAATATCTTTGTTTAAATTATAAATATTTTTACTTAACACGAAAATAAAACTAATGATAATGTCACATCTTATGTCGCCACGCTACGACGTAGCACGCACTGTGCTACGACCGCGTAGCCGCTCGCCTACGAAACGTTATAGGATGCTTTTTTGTAAAATGATTTTTTATCCAATCAATTTGTCTTCATGACTTTTTTTACAATGTCATGTGCCACTCTAATTTAATATTCTTCTAATTTTTTTACTAGGTGCAGGTGTTTTCTAAATGTTCTATAAGTCTGTATTTGTTTAGATTATTACTGCATAGTTTATCTAACACCTAGAATGTAAATATTAAAATACCCTCTCAATATATTATTGAATGAATCAACTATTAAAGTCACACGCACCAATACCAAACACAATTTACGAGCACAATATTTTTTGCATAAAGATAGATCACGAATAAGTTAAACTTTTCTTGGATCGCGTGAAATAGTACTCGAAGAGTGAAAAAGACATAATAATATAAAGCTATTTTATGATAACATCGCAAATACGATATACAACGATACTATGGAAACGAACGCGATGTTTTTCTTTTTATATTAAACCGTGGAGTTCAAAGCGTAAGTATTACTTACAACATGCAACGTGCTTTGGGCAACGTAGTGATAATAAAGATAAATTGTGACGCAGAGTAGTGTGTTTACGAGAAACGTGTTGAGTTTTAGCGCAGCATTTTTACTTTTGAACATTAACATCATAAAGTCTCGCGAAAATGTAATGTACAATGATATACGCGAGCAGCACGTGTACATATTAATTTCAGCTCCCGAAGGTACGAACATAACGAGTGCACTTCACTTTGAGAGATTGTGTGTAATTGCTCACTTCTTATTAAAAAACTTCGCAAAGCGCCTTGAGTTAATCATGTGGAATATTTTGCAATTTCCAACATGTTTTATTTCTTAGATTTTCAAATTGCTTTGGTATAATGAACAACCCAACACAAAACAGCAAGATTCTTATTTCATGCGTAGAATAAAAGTATAATATGTTAATTTAGTTTTTTTTTTGTGTAAATTAATATCGAATACGATACAATATAAGATGTCCCGAGCACATAGAAAATGCACATACTATCGAGCTCATTGTACTCGGAGTTTTTCAAATATTGGATGTGTTTACATATTTATGATACTGATTGTACATGCGTGGAGTGGAGTGCGATGCTCTCACCTTTCACGCAATACAGAGGAACTCGAATTTATTATACAATAGTATTAAATATGTGTCTTGTGAGACTACACCCGTTGCGTCGTATCTCAGACAATTTTATGATACAGATCTCATGTCTTTATGGAAGGGGAAACAAGATCGACAGTTGAAGTGTCTGCTATTGTACTTTTAAACATTGTAAATTATGTAGCACTTTTCCTCTCGTAAGAATGAGTACAATATTTAACTTATTCAGCATACAATTTGTTTAAAATGTTTAAAGTTTGAATACAGAATTTAAATGACGCGAGCAAAAACGTTAAATCAAACATTTTGTTGGAGTTAAGTTCATATAATGAAGCGTTTATCAAACACGCATTTAATGGCTAGCTATCAATAACTGTCAGATAAGGCACAAGGCAGCGAATCTGTTCATTTCACGGTTGCATCGGAAGTCTAATTACGTAACACTCTCGTTTGGCTCTCCCAATCATTTCGACATAAAAAAAATACATGTGGCACTCGGAGACTGCCGCGGTGAAGCTATTGCATAACATTTTTATTTTTATTTTAAAGGAAAAAAATCGCCTATCGCGTATATTTAACGAGAATATCATTTATTTGAAATGTTTGTGGTGCACTATTATATTATAGAACTGCTTTGTTGTAGAAGAATTTTATAAGTAGGTTTCATTGTGAAAACTCCTTTTGTTGCTGGCCGTTTAGAATCAGTAAGAACGGTAAGAACACTGACCTCTATAATTATTACCACTGGACAGGCTGCTGTCGAAATGTGCTTTTGTGCTCGTTTGATATTCGCCATTTCGGCGCTGTCTGTCGTAGCGGGGGTTTTTGGTACTAAGACTAGTGATGTCGACATCAGGGAATAAATATCGATAACTCTTGTGAATAAGTGTTTACATTAAATAAATGTATTATCATAATTTTTTCCTTAGGTTTTTGGGAATTCGGTCGCCGCGCCGCGCTCAGAGCCGCGATAAAAGCTATGCAATAGCTTAAAAAGTTAATTGTAATGGTGCAGTGGTTGTGAGGGAATATTTTTAAAACTTTATGCTATAATGAACATGGTTGTACTCTCGGAATAAAAGCAATATTGCGATTCCACTTGTTACGTAATTAGATTTCTGACTGCATTAGCCAGGTGGCACGAAAATTAGATAATTTATAGACGAAAACCGTTTGTTGTTCCAGAGAATCCTTACTAATATTATATGTAGAGTAGAACTGAACATTATATCTCAAACATAATATATGTACCTAAGTATGAATCTTTCTTCAAAATACCATCTCAGACACTAACCTACATGGTCCTCGTATGACTTAAGCAATATAATGTCTGGACTTTAAAAGAGACAGTCAGACAGAGGGACTACAAAAGGCAGCCTCAGCCTCTTAGTTTGTTTCGGCTGTTTCTTCTCAGAGTAGTCAGGTACGAAACACTGGCCTTAGCTATCGATTGTAAAAAGACGAATGTCGTAAACTTCGTATCGTTAAAGCGTGTTTTTTTGAACCTACTTGCAAAAATAAATATCATTTAATTTCATCGTTACGATTTAGTTCCGAGGATTTGCTTCTAGTACGTAATCATTCCGGCCGAAAGATCGATCGGATCGGATCAACGGCCACGCACGGCGGATTTTAGAAATGACCGTGTATGTATGAGCGCTGTAACACATTCGTGCGGTCAATGATAGGATTGGGCCAGTGACCTTATTCAATCCTACCCGAATGTTTTCATTCGTTCACCTTCAATGAATACATAATCAAGTCTTTGTTTTCGTTCATAACATTGATTTACCTAAGCTAATACATGTCCGTTTACTTGTAACATACTAGTGAATCGCCCTGGCGAAGCACGTACATTTCTAAAATAAAATATGGCCATTGCCCATGACAATTGCGAATAATGTTGCTTTCAACTGTTGAAAAAATATTCAAAATTGGTTCACTAATTCCAAAGATATTATTTACTTTATACAAACAAACCCTGAAAGTTTATCTCTTTATCATATTAAAACCTATAGATAGATACATATTCATAAATATCAGGGAACGTTTTAATATTAGACGCATTTGGGAACACAAGCCTAAACAGCATTTTATACAAGTTATTAATGTAATGGCTTCACCCCAACCTCATTTCATAAATCGATATGTGTCGATACCTACCTAGGTGAACGTAAATATTCCGATGTGCTTAGTAGTGGACAGGACTTTGTCGGATTACGAAGTCGTAGAACTTAAATAACGAGGAAAATAATACTCCCTATAGAACGGTTGTCACTTCGAAAGTTATGTTTCGGCACTCATAAAATGGCATCGAAAATGTTTCTTTATCTTTGTGACAGATGTGAAAATATTTTTGTAGCTATCATACGAGATTTTACGTATTTTTTTTTAATTCACTGACACAGTCTATAATAGGTATACTTTTTGATTTTCAGAATATTTCTTGAGATAGTATTTATTTTTGCTATAATTTATTAAAACTAATAGATATGTTTGTGTACATAAATTAAGCAATTAAGTGCTATTTTTTGTTAGAATCAAGAACCTGTGACAGCTAAATGTTAATATAAATTCACTGCAATAGTATAAATATAAAGTAAAATATCACAGCCAACTGTACTTGAAGAAGTAAAAATTTAGTATAAATACCATTTTAAATTACTTTAACATACCTAGTTAGCTGGTAGTAAATACATATTTATAACTTTAGTAGAAAAAATCTTAGTCCGCAATATTGTGATGGGAAATTACGGAACCTTACATTGTGCGTGCTCCGACACGTAATTGGCTGGTATTTTAATAACCGGATAACGGATAAAAAGGAGTCATCATCATCATCATCAGCCTATAAATGTTCCCACTGCTGGGACACAGGCCTCCTCTCTGAGAGAGGGAGTGGGCCATAATCCACCACGCGGGCCCAGTGCGGGTTGGTGGATGTCACATGTCTTCGAATTTTTTGGTTCTTGGACATGCCGGTTTTGTTAAAAAGGAGTAGCACCATATAATTATGCTTTAGGCTATCATACATAAATATATAGGATCATACATAGGAATCCGCACTGGCTTCTTTCTGTTCGCTTGGTGGAGTATGGTTCACTCCCTCTCACAGAGAGGAGGCCTGTGTTCTACTAGTGGGAACATTATAGGTTAATGACGATGATCTGTTAGACTAGGACAGACATACGTGTATTTCAAAGGTTAAAGACCTCTATACAGGGTGATTTGTTATTCGATGCAGTCCTTGAAATGGGGGATACTAGACCTAATTTGCAACAATTTTAACCCCGACAATATGGGGTCTAAACTGACTGGTTTTAGAGATATCGAACTTTTAAGATTTTTCGAAAAATGTCTACCTCTCCCTCATTAAGTGCTTATTGTTAGAAAGTAACGGTAATCACCACTTAGAATTTATGCTTTTCTGATAGAATATGAACGACTGAATCTAGTGAATACAAGCTTGTTATAAAAATAATCATATCTTGGCAAATTAAGTGTCATAAAGTTTCTGTTTTGAAGATTTCTGAAAACTTTCCTTGTCTTTCAAAGCATATTTTTCAAAATAAATGTATGACACTTGATGTACAAATTACAGAAAAAACTTCCTTGTCTCAATACCTTTCTAAAATGGTGCCACAGTATCCACTTTTAGTTAGTGTCTTACCAGAAAATTAGGGTTGTTACTGACAAAGTAGTAAATCAAAGAAAATCGGTTATAATGTTTTTTCGACCCAACATTTTTTTTCTGTAGTTTTTGTCCAAACTGCTATCTGATATTAGCTTTTTGAGTTAATGCGCTTAATTTTGGTCGATCGCATCAAGCAAAATCGGTCTTTATCTGGAGTATTTTTACCTATGGACCAGATAGTCAAACCATCAATTTTCTTTCATTTGAAACAGCTACTTGAAACAAATGTACAATGACGGAATGTTTAAAAGCTCTGGTTTCGCAAAAAAAAAACTAAACTGGCGTGCATAAAAGTTGGGTCACCCTACTTGTGGGACAGGTAAAAATACTCCAGATAAAGACCGATTTTGCTTGATGCGATCGACCAAAATTAAGCGCATTGACTCAAAAAGCTAATATCAGACAGCAGTTTGGACCAAAACCACAGAAAAAAAATGTTGGGTCGAAAAAACATTAGAACCGATTTTCTTTGATTTACTACTTTGTTAGTAACAACCCTAATTTTCTGGTAAGACACTAACTAAAAGTGGATACTGTGACACCATTTTAGAAAGGTGATGAGACAAGGAAGTTTTTTCTGTAATTTGTACACCAAGTGTCATACATTTATTTTGAAAAATATGCTTTGAAAGACAAGGAAAGTTTTCAGATATCTTCAAAACAGAAACTTTATGACACTTAATTTCCAAAGATATGATTATTTTTATAACAAACTTGTATTCACTAGATTCAGTCATTCATATTCTATCAGAAAAGCATAAATTCTAAGTGGTGACTATCGTTAATTTCTAACAATAAGCACTTAATGAGGGAGAGGTAGAAATTTTTCGAAAAATCTTAAAAGTTCGATATCTCTAAAACTAGTCAGTTTAGACCCTATATTGTCGGGGTTAAAATTGTTGCAAATAAGGTCTAGTATCACCCATTTCAAGGACTGCATCGAATAACAAATCACCCTGTATATTTTAGAATTAAGGTGGATACCATGAGAGTGTTTCTCTCATATCGCTTGGTATCCTAAAAATGCTTAACAATATTCACAATCTATTGCGGCAATTTGATTTTAGGTAAAAAATATATTCGCATTTATCGTATTTATTATTCGCATTTTTTCCTGTCCAATAAAGGAATTTATCAATGATAACAATAATCGCCCGATAACAATAATGCCACTAGATTTGAAAATTATCAAACACTCAAACTTTTCCATACTGTCAATATTTTTGATAACATTGAATTTACTGAGAATGCTGTATTTCCTAAAAACGATGAAACTAAATTCTCAAAATGAAAAGTACCTTGTATTAAGATGTAGAATGTTTTGCTTACTAATATAGAAAACTCAAACAGAACACACACATCACAGTCGTTTTTACTCCAGGTCAGTGCAGTCGAATAAAATTTTCTCGTATTTCAGAAACCAAATTGCAAAAACTGGTACGTTTGTATCAGTATCGTTAATTTTTTATACGTTGGCTTGAATTTCCGAAAAGGCACACCTCACTGAACGGTATATACCTTTTCGGAAAATGCTACGAAAAACAAATGAAATACGTGAGACGTAACTTCAGAATTTGTCAGCTTCAAATTGTATTTTCAGTCCCAAGCAATAAAAGTATTTATACGAAAGCTTTTTACCCACATCTAAGCCAGTGTGCTTGATGTATTTCTTCGATAAAATTTTGTTTTTTCTAGGTTAGTTTTATACGAGTTATTCCGTTCTGATCCCCAAAAACTGATACCCTAGGGGATCAGTTTTATTATAAATTATCTGAAGTTGTTTCAATACCTGTAGGTATGTGAGAAAAGTTGAGACTATCATATTATAATTTTGAATATATTAATATGAAATTTAATAAATCACGTGGGCACCAAATGAGTCCCAAAATATTGTTTTGCTATAGGAAGTTAATTATATTATTATCTGTTACATTAATGATCCCTATTTATCAGGTAAAGGACAATCAAGGCAATCGCCAGCCGAATAAGATAACGAACGATCGACGTTAACTTATAATGATTTCAAGAGTTATCTTTCAGCGGCAAATAATTAATAGTCAGCGCGTATATGAATCGAGTCAACTACATCACTCTGTGCTTTGCAAAGTTGTGACGAGCCCCGAATGTTTCACGATATCGTTAGTGCTTAATAGTGATGTAACGATTGTTTGATTTTTCACATTCACGAATGCGAATGCGGATGCGAATATTCGATTTCAATATTCGCGATCGTGAATATTGACTTTCTAATAAAACGCACGCAAAATGACAGATAGGTTTGACATTTCATGTCAGACATATATTATTTAAACCGAACATTGCCAAGTCGATATAGTTGAATGAATGTAACTTCATTCATTAAACACATTAATTCAACAAGTTTAGACTGGAGCTGGATTTCTTTATATACTTCACCGGATCAGGCATGGATAAAGAACTTATAAAAATAATTGTATAATAATATTTTTGATTTTTGAAAAAAGATTTTGATGCAACGTCACGCCTGTTATTGATGAAGGGTAGGCATAGGTGTACCTAATTGTACATGTACACCCACATTCAGCCCGTAATGTTTCTACATACCATGTGATATGGGGCGAGCTTATTGCTATCAACTGAGCATGATATCCAGTGCCTTTTACTGTTACAAAAAATCCTGAAGGAAACCCAAAAATCAAAATTTTATCTTGTTTTTTTTTGACTTTATATTTTTATTAAACCTAAACAATCCTCAAAAAAAAATACTTTTACTGAAAATTACAATTTGCTAAGGAAATAAAAATACATTTAGTGTAATAAAAATTATTTTACTTAGATATGGTTAATTAAATTTATTAATTTGAATAGACATTTCAAGCTCTTTTTTTCTCAAAATATATGCATAATAATGTTGTAGATTTTTTAACGTAACTGGGTGGTAGGACTCATTTGATGATTTTGTCATTTTTGTTGCGAATCTGTTAATATTCAAGTGGACTAACGGAACTATTTCAATTTAGTTGCCTACTTCAAAACTATTCCGATAAATTAGTTTCCATATCCAAATCATATTAGTAAATAAAAAAAATAGTTTTACAGAAATACTCGCAAACATTCGCATCGATTCATGCGGATGCGAATGCGAATATCAAAAAATATGCGAATATTTGCGAATGCGAAAAATCGTTACATGACTCTAGCAGTTAATTATAAATAGGAGTATGCCGCCGCGGGCTACTGAAACTCAATATTTATTTTGGATCAAACGTTGTTAGAACCTACTTGACTGTAAACAACAGCCCGCTGTTACTTAATCCCAAAAGGGGTTTTGTATCAATAGCAATTTGCATTCATACTTATTTAATAGGTGTTATTGTAGGCCTTTTTTACGTGATAAATCCTCAAATGAGTCAGAGCCAATACTGTCAGACTTGTACTGTCTAAAACCCACGGTGTCCTTCGATAGCCCTTTACGTTTCGGGGTCACCGGTTACCTGATAAGACAGTCCCCGGCGACCCCGGCAGGTGGTTAGTGTAGGCTAGGGCGGCAGAACGAAACAAAAAAGAGTGATTAAATCGATCATGTTAATGAATACGTCAACGGGTTCATTCAACCTTGTTCGAAGCTCATTTGTTGCGAAAATTAATATCATTTTGCCGCACCGTACGTCGGTCTGTACCGTCGTTTGTAAAAGAAAGACGGTGCAATCTTTATGCCGGCTTTATTTTAACAACAAAAACTTGAGACGAGGGATATAAGACGCCAATCTATCTTCTCTCTTAACTGACGCAGACCAAAAAGATATAAGTATGACTCGGTGAAGTTTAAATGAGCATTTTCGAAGCATCATTCATTGTGGGGATTCGTTTTGTAAACGATGGCAGCATCTCGAGTACTTCGTTTATACCTCTATGATTAGAATTGTACTCCGCTCTGTTATGATAAGGCCATCAATTTGTGTTGAACAAAGCTAAGTGAGTCGGTACAATTTGAGTCTAACGAGCGCTTTTGATATGGTATTCATACTCTAGAGCTGAATGAAAATGTTAACTCGCGTTTCACAATTGAGGTTGGATTAGTGTAAATTCAAAATGCGTGGTAATTAAAACGTTCATGGCAACGTTTCAAGTATCTGGTTACGAATTCCGAGCAAGCAACAATTTGAGTTGTTCAATGTACCATCCTTTATTTTTATTTATATAGACTTGAAGATACTTTGTTTTTAAATCGAAGGCTACGGCATAAAAAACAAACAGAGTGTTTTGAAAACATCAAATGGACACAAAAACGAACCTTTCTAATGTGAAGGGTTCAATACATTCAATCAAACTAGGATACCATTGAATGAAAAAGAAATAAAAGCGAATATACTTATGTGTGCAAGGTTCAACAAGTAATATCACAATGAGATCAAGGCAGGTTTTATTTTTCTACTACAAAAGCAGAACACAATATAAAACCACCTTTTGCCCTCGGGTTCAACTTGTATTCAGAAATTATCAAAAGAAAGTCGACCTAGGTCGGTTGTGATTTATCATAAGTGCCGACTGCCGAATTGCATTGAAATTGATTTAATAATAAGGCGTCAAAATGTAACAGACAGACAGACAATAACTTTCATAATTCACATTTACTAATACACAATACTATTCTACAACGGAATATCTTTAAAGATGCGGACGTAATATACCTACATAATAATAATTATCTATCGAATTAACTAGATGACAACAGTATGACACAATCAGCCTGCATGTTTTAACCTGGTAAAATATTAACAATCTAAACTGGAAGCTCGAAGATATTATATGTAGGTATAGGTAATCTATAGGTAATACCCAAAATACAAACACTCGTTAATACGCGTTTGCCACAGGGAAACACGTCATTCGATAGATCTTTGTGTAACCTAAAAAGGTTTAGCTATTAGTTAATTATGTTCAGCAGTTTATTAGGTACGTCATACCCTTCTATCTATATACTTATCTATTCTAAAATTCAGACTGGTAGCAGACTAATACCTAAACTTATATCTACTGAGTTGAAAAAAGAAAATTACAAAACTACTAAATGATTACTTGACGTACCTACTTCATATTGTTAAGAACTCCCTTTATTTTCATCAGGTTTTTATACAGACCTGTAGAGCAACAAGTACCTACCTTAACTTTTATGTAACGATAATGTGTCTAATCTAGTCCTAGCTAATTCTTTTTATGTAAGTACATATAATTCGGTGCAAAGCCGTAACAAAAGCATAGGTGTTGTAAATACGGTGACCAAGTTCCCTCGTTAGCAGAACTTGAAACAACGCAAGGGCATGGTGCTAAACAGCCGTAGCAATGTGTCGAGAGCAAACAAGTCGTTTGACTCGTTTATATCGGCTGTTTGCAGGCTCGTTATGTCTCCCAATTCGCGGCGAGACATTTCGAAGCCTTCGGAGCGGAAAACTCTGATTCTATTTTTGCCATAGCCGGGGCACTTTAACGTGAATGAATCAATACTTTCTCAGATTCAAGTCAACAGTCTTAATTGACATGGATGTAGTCATTCAAGTATGTTGGCAAGCCGGTGGAACTTCAGGAAGCACTTCCTGCGTTTGGCCCCAAAGCTGAACCGGGCAGCAGCCGCCCTCAGGCGACTCCTGCGCAATCTCAGCGGGCCAAACGCCTCTTGCCGGAGGCTGTACGCCGGTGTCGAGCGGTCCATAGCCCTCTACGGGGCCCCCGTGCGGGCCCTGAGCATGTGGACGAGACCAGCGAAGCTGGTCGCATGCCAGAGGGTCATGGCTATCCGGATGATCCGAGGTTACCGCACGATCGCCGGCGAATCGGCCAACCTCCTTGCCGGATTACTGCCCTGGGATCTGGAGGCGACTACCCTCCAGCGCGTCTATGAGTGGCGCGTGGAGGCGCAGCGCCGGGGAGAATTCCCGCTTCCCGACAAGTAGAGACGCGGCGGGAAGAGGTCCGACGCGATCAGGGCAGTATGGAGGGAACGACTGTCGCAACCGAGGTCAGGGCACGCCGTAATCGCGGCGGTAAGACCCCTCTTTGAGGAGTGGCTGGAAAGGCGTCACGGCGTCCTGACCTACTGCATAACGCAGGTCCTCACCGGACAAGGAAGTTTCGGGACGTACCTGTGTCGGATAAGGAGGGAAGAAACGCCTGGGTCTCACCACTGCGATGATCGCCCGGAGGACACGGTGGAGCATACGGTGCAGGGCTGCCCCGCTTGGGCAGAGCACCGCCGTGTCCTCACGGCAGCGATAGGCGGAGACCTCTCGCGCCCGGCATTGGTCGAGGCCATGCTGCGGGGCGAGACGGAGAGGGAAGCGGTCGCCCTCTTCTGGGAAGCAGTCATGCTCGCGAAGGAGGAGGCGGGCCGTGAGAGGGAGAGGACAGCGTCCTCCCTACGCCCCAGCCGCAGTGGTAGACGCCAACGGCGTCGGACGTCGCAAGACGATCTCCGGCCACCGTAGGCGCGGGTATGCGGTCGGCGAGTAATGGGCGACTCGCGCCCGATGATTGATGATTTTACCACGCAAAAAAAAAAAGTATGTTGGCAAACATTCGCGTCTAGGTTACCTGCGCTACAGGAATTCTACCTCAAGTACCGCCTCAAGTACCGATCAAACTAAATAATTATTGGCTTTGTTGATTTATTCTCAAAGTTTTCTTATAATCGTTCGCTTATCATGACATGGAATTGGATGTTCATTTAATATCACTAGGTAGTTCCACTTATTATGTAAAAGCTTGTGTTTTCTTTACCAGTACCTAACCTCTTAAGGGAACATTGTACTCATCATTATTAAATACTTTTACTATGGACAAACCCTTAAATCGCAAAAAAAATAGCTGTTTGCTATTTGTTGTCGGTTTACAATTTTTTTTTCTGTAATTTGTAATGTAACAGTGTTCGTAATCTTAAGGTGACACAAATTATTAGATAACAATAAACCGAAATAAGAGACGAAATTTCCGAAAAAGGCAAGAACCGGTTTCCTTAACTTTATCAAGAAATTAGCGGTTAATATCCTATTCTAGTTCAATTTAGACAGTCACGCTATCGACATTCGTGTCGGGTTCTTCAATTACCTGCTTGTATTTGTAAATAATGGTCATGGCCGACCGACGTTGAAACATAGCCAGGGAATGTCACTGTTTTGATGATTAACTTAATTAATTAAATGCTATTATACTTCGCTCTTTGTTTTTCTTTTGTACCTTTGTAATGTTGGTTTACTTTGTGTTTTTATTTTAATCTCGGCACTCGAGGCTGCTTGCTTAATCAACGGATACAGCTATAGTTTTATGATTTTAAATTATATATGCCTAGCGTTGCCTTAACAGAACACCCACATTTCACCAGCTATACTTCGTTGTCAGTACGATTAAATGCCACATTTAAAATCCCAATATATCTTTGGCCAACTTGGGAATTGAACTGATTAGGCAGCAGTCATTCGACCACTAAACTAGCAAATTAGCAAATAACATGACCTTTTAATTTATAACGAAGCAAAAGTAAAATACTTTTCTTTCATATTACCAAAAATATAACTTTGATTCTATTAGCATAATACCAAGCAAAACTTATTTATAGTTGAATAAATGTGGAAAGGCTAAAGCGTTTGGTAACAGGATTAATTCTTTATGTACAAAGAGAAAATTCTCAAGAGCCAGTAAGGCGCTTTAGCTTTAGGAAATATAACTTATATTGAAAATATACCCTCTGTAGCGTTCAAATCTTATACTTATGCCAACCCACATTGTAAGCACAGGTGATTCAAAGATAACCTAAACCGCACTTTGCTTTACTGTAAACACAGCTATAGCTATAGAAAGTGCATACACTCAGACACTTAAGAGCATACATTAAGTTGCCATTTAATTTCACTTATATTCGTTCTCAATTTTTATTTGAAAAATGGTGAGCGATACGTTATCTATTTCACTACGGCACTAAATTACAAAACGATGAATGTGATAGCAAGTGTAGGTTGGAGCTTAGGTATTCATTAAATAGGCTTTTTATATGACAAGAACAGAACTTTCTCAGTTTTTAGGGTTCCGTAGTCAACAAGGAACCCTTATAGTTTCGCCATGTCCGTCCGTCCGTCCGTCCGTCTGTCCGCAACTTAGCTCAGAGACGCCCAGCACTAGAAAGCTGTAATTTGGTGTAAATATACGGATTTGTTGCGTCAAAAAAGTGGTAAAATAAAATTTCGTAAAATATTTTTTTTTAGGGTACCTCCTGTACACGTAAAGCGGGGATGTTTTTTTTTTCTCGCGTACCCCTTAGTGTGGGGTATCATTAAACAGGCCTTTAAAAAATATTGGTAGTTTCCATCAACAATTTTTTGATAAAAAGATTCGTTTGTGAAATATTAAGCTTTAAAGTGCTAATTTTTGCCCTACTCGAGTGTCCCCCCCCTCTACCAGCTAAACGGTTATGTTTGGGGGTGTGAAAAAATTTACAATAGTAGTATATATAACGAAGTTTAAAAGAAAATTATCATGACTAAGTGGGCTTTACAAGTTTACGAGTAATAGTTGACCAACTTATAAAACGTACTGGGATAACATTTTCCTAAACAAAATGTATCGGAGAACAACTGCAAATGTAAGTTTGTCAACTTCATTTTTACAGCTATAATAGGTAGTGGAGTGGAGTGGAGTGGAGTGCAGTGGAGTGGAGTGCAGTGCAGTGGAGTGGAGTGGAGTGGAGCGGAGTGGAGTGGAGCGGAGTGGAGTGGAGTGGAGCGGAGTGGAGTGGAGTGGAGCGGAGCGGAGTGGAGTGGAGCGGAGTGGAGCGGAGTGGAGCGGAGTGGAGCGAAGTGGAGCGAAGTGGAGCGGAGTGGAGTGGGGTAGTGTGGGGTGGAGGGTCGAAAATCGCTTGAACCTTTTTAACAGGTTCATAGCGATTTTCGACGTGCCTTGACACCTCTCAAGTTTTTTTTTTTAATACGTCATAAATCGTAAACCTTTCAAAGTTGGAACCAACTACAAGAACTTTTATAGTATGTTATTACTTGCTGCTACGGAACCCTTTATGGGCGAGTCCGACTCGCTCTTGGCCGGTTTTAGATACTTACCTAGGCTAAATGACATAAAATTTATAAAGGATGAAAATATGTCAAAACGATACCTTAAAGACGGTTTACAAGACGATTTGTTTATCATCATATTGCACCTGCGCGAAGCAGCAGGTCACTAGCATGTAGATAGTTTAGAATATCCCTTATTGCACAGACACACCAAAATGAATACATACCATTTAATAATATGATGTAAATGTGATCAGTGGTGGCCCAGCCAGGCGCATTAGGTACTTTGTATGATTTATTTAATTACCGCTCCTCTCAAATGTTGAAGGAAAACATCGTGAGAAACCGGCATGTCCTAACTAAAAAATCGAAGACATGTGACATCTACCAATCCTTACTGGGCCCCCCACTCTTACAGAGAGGAGGCCTGTGTCCCAGCAGTGGAAACATACGATTCTTGGGGTCGATAATTGATTTTGATGTCATATTACTATTATGTTTTGGTTGGACATAATAATATGTAGTTACCGTCGGTCATTTCTTGAAAAGAAACGAATTTCTATGCCAATAAGCTTCTTGTTTTCTAACCATAAACTTAGAATCCATTTTTGTGTATTCGTAAAATCCCACAAATATTTCGTTTGTTACTTAGGCACTTACCTACATATCCACTTATGTTTCCACTTAAAAAATATTTGCCTGCTTCGTTTAAAACATTATAAAAATAAATGTTATTTAATGTTATGTTAGTATTTGATTGTAAAATTTAGATGTTAGATGTAATATAGGTACTGTGTTTAATTCATAATGTGACCTCGATTCTAACACTTCAGATCTATAAGTTAAGTTCCCTTTAGGGAAGAGAGTAGCAAAACGAATAACCGTAAAAAGCAGCAATATTAGACACAAATTAAATAACAAATGATACTCATTTATGTAATTGGCACGTATTATAGACGTGGGACTAAATAATTGATCAGGGACGAATATAGAATTAGGACGGAGCGACCCAATAACATACCCGCTATGTATTCATACATTGTGTGTTTTCACCTGACATAGGGTAGAAACTTGAAAAAGCTTTTTATACGACTCAAAACGTCGATATCACTTTCAATTTCATTATTAAATTACACAGCCCAGCAGGATCCCAAATCCCACGTTTCTTTTAAAAATACATACACAGAAATACAGAAAATGTTTTATCTGTGCGATAAAGGATTAAGTTAAAAAAACCGGCCAAGTGCGAGTTGGACTCGCCCATGAAGGGTTCCGTAGCAGCAAGCATAGATTAGAGATATAATTATATTGAGATTAGTAAGTAATAATAATAATAATAATAATAATAATATTCCACAACTATCACACAACGCCATCTAGTCCCAAGCTAAGCAGAGCTTGTGTTATGGGTACTAGACAACTGATAAACATACTTATATATTTCTAAATACATACATATTATATATAAATTACACCCAGACACAGAACAAATGATCGTGCTCATCACACAAACATTTGTCCTGGGTGGGAATCGAACCCACGACCTCCGGCATAGCAGTCAGGGTCACTAACCACTAGACCAACAGGCCAGTCAGTAATATACACAAACAATAAAAATAACTTTGTTTTTCATAGTATTTGTATGAATGGCAAAGTTATATTTGCGGTTTTTGAAAATGTACTATATCTCAAAAACTGCTAACTGTATCTCATCCAAACCAATTTTCGTTGGTAGTTTTGGTTGAGGTCTACATTATATATTTTTTTTTAGTTTTATCATTCTCTTATTTTAGAAGTTACGGGGGGGGGACACTTTTTACCACTTTGGAAGTGTCTCTCGCGCAAACTGTTCAGTTTAGAAAAAAATGATGTTAGTAACCTCAATATCATTTTTAAAGACCTATTCATAGATACCCCACACGTATGGGCTTGGTGAAAAAAAATTTTTTGAGTTTCAATTCTAAGTATGGGGGGCACCCCCAAAATTTGTTTTGTTTTGATTTTTGTGTGAAAATCCTAATGCGGTTCACATAATACATCTTTCTACCAAGTTTCAACAAGATAGCTCTTATACTTTCGACAAAAAGTGGCTGTGACATACACGGACAGACAGACAGACAGACATGACGAATCTATAAGGGTTCCGTTTTTGCCATTTGGCTACGGAACCCTAAAAATGGGTACAGTGGACTATCAAATTAGTACTTACCTCTTTAGCATCCATTAACGCTTGCCTATGTACTTACGAATCTCTTCGGATTAGTATTGCGATAGGTAGCCTGGATACCAAAGTCGTAAGGCATCGGATACTTGCGTCGCGTTGAAGGGGCTTAAAATCCAAATAACAGCATCAAGATAGAATACAGGGTGTAAGAGACATCGACGCAGAAACGGATACCATGGGTCCAGGACATGATTCTGGACCCAAAGCAACAGCTCATAATTTTTTCGCTTATTGACATCCAACAGATAATGATGACAAATAATGGAAAGTAATCTCAAACAGAATGTCAATAGGCAGTAAAATTCCACAAAACACTGACCTTCAAAACTATCTCGTATTCAAGTGTAACTAGTGCTGTTAAATACAAAATACAGGAAAACTTTTTTACCACCATCCAAAATTTTTCTAGGCATTAGGTATCAATCACTAACTCCATTTTTGAAAAAAAAATCGATACGTAAAATTTTCATATTAAATCATTTTCTCATAAGAATTATCCGCTCTGTGTGGTCACCAAACTAAACGTTAATAATACTACACTTGCCGGCGCATGAAACGGGCAGAGCGCACACCGCTTACCCCCCGCCCCGCCCCGCTACACCTGACCGACACATCACAGCGCGGTGTCCAGATTCATCAACTTTTTATAGATAACTTTGTGACGTGATATCTCCATATTTTTGTATTGAGTGATACAAAAAGAAAAACCACGTATTCAATGATTTTCGCCAAAGATTAATATATCAAAATTTGGATGGTGACTAAAAAATCATCCTGTATGTCGATCAGCAGGTTGCATTCCCACAGGCCCTTGACCAGGCATTTATAATTTACTGGCTACGTCAAGCCCGTTAGCTTACAAAGTAGGCCGCAGTGCAGTGTAGTAGCAGACAAGTGTGTACACTCGTTACTCAGAGGATCAGTTCGAGAAGCAAACTGACCATAGAACACGTATAAAACTACAAAAACTTTCTAGCAATGCTGAAAAGCAGTGCACTTAGATTTCTGGAACTCCAAACCTCGATTGTTGACGCATTTTGTTATTCACGTAGAACTAGGACAGGTGAAACACGTGAGATAGAAGGCACTTTTTTGTTATCGCTACCAGATAAATTGCAAATCATAACATTATTCAGTTTTGATGGTCGCGATATAAACTGTGTTATCATTGCGTAGTAGATAATAATTATGTGCACTGTTGCTACTGGTCTAACTAGCTGAAAATTAATAATTAATCCCAAATCATAATATCTCGACAATGAACACGTGCAATAATAGGATAGCCTCTGCTTATGGGCGAGATCACACAACATTAATTATTAATTAAACCATCCATATTACCATGATAATGAACAAGAATATAGCTTGTGACATATTAATAAAGTTTTTACAACATTTCAGTAAAAGAGAATCTCAAATTAACAGAGAATAAATAATAGGGAGAAAACACACGTACTGTAATATTAAAAAAAGAGAAGATTTATGGGACTTTTTGTAATAAACTAATCTAACACTAAAAGGTGTATGTACAACAGGGAAAGAGGCGCCATCAGGAAATTCGGCGTCCGAGATGAAACGTACATAAGTAAAGTTGTTAAGATATATTTAGAGCGGGCTGCAGTCAGCTGGGCGAGAGCTCAGTTAACAGCAGATTGAATCATAAAGCAACATTGACGTCATCGCTTGCTCCACTGTATCGACTTTCAGGCAAAACGTTAGCGAAAGTGCCCACAAGATAAACACGAAGCTAGCCAACTATGAATCGAACACAAATAAGTACCTACTATAATAATGGATTAAATTTAATTTATGGACGAAACATACCCACGTATTTGCATTGTGAAGGGAATAAACTGTTAGAACATATAATAAACAGATCATTCTTAGAATATTGAACATACAAACATTTATTATATTCCACATGAGAGAAAAATAAGCAGAAGTTTTTCAGATATAAGTATTGCTACATTCAAGCAGTGTGTAGCGTAGGTAGACTAATTCTGATTTAATTAAACTTAGCACGAAATGCATCTGTCAAAGGCATTCGAACATTTAGTTAATTTGGTAAAATAGTTCGGCAAACAAACAAGCTCATAAATTGGCAACCATCGTCCATCGGCTTGCTTTGTATTCGTATTAATTTAGAACTCAAACCTATTGTCCATTCTCCATAATCCGATGCGACGCCATCGCAGCTCTAGTTCGATATTTTTGAGGAGTTTTGTTACATTTGAACGATAAAGTAATTGAGCCATTATTAGAATAAATTTTTCAGCGTAAGCGATACTCGTGTTTGCTCAAAAGAGGAAAGAAATTAAGTTAAGTCTGTAACGGAGGAGACTGGAGAGGGCTCTTATCTTTAAAAAGGCAATCACTTAACATTTTAACGTGCACACAGCATTTAATTCAAAACGTACCGATTTAGACACATTTTAGTCTTATTTAAAAACATCTCACCCCATAAAAGGACACTGTTGCGTTACTTGAGAAGTGTCAACACAACAGCAATCCGGTTCTGAAGTATTTATCCGACCCGACACACAATGAAATACTTACTAATAAATCCGGGGACTCCAAACGTAACGACAATTAAAAACGAACCAATACTTCGCACCTAACTACAATGATTTTATGAAAAGGTTTATCAGACTGTACTTCGGATGTGAAAGAAAAGTATGTGCAAACGAAAATCACAAAAATTGCACATAGGTCGTACCGATCCATAGAAAACATCTAAAACCACTGATGAAAGTCAATATGGACGCTGTAAACCAACATATAAATAAAGAGGTAAGTCGAGTAATGCTTTGCTCGTGCATCTTGTCTCGCTATTAGTTACACACGTTCAAAGACTACAAAAAAAAAAAAGATTTTACACACGAAAAACCTTTGCTTATGTGCGGTGGTGTACCAGAAAATATTCGATTAAAATGCAGATGAGTACTTACGTACCCTCAAATTATGAAGGGGCGAACCTATTGGACGTAAAACAGTAAAATAAAATGCGTATATTTAATTTTATATGTATGTAAGTAAATACCGCTACCTACCAGGATCCTAAACTGAATAATGTACGTATCTCTGTTTAGCAATTTTCCCAGTTGCACAGGCAGATACAGACATCAGCACACACAATAGTCGAGTGTCGGACCACAGTGCTAGCAGATCGGGTCTCTTTGATCAGCGTATTCTGCCTACGATGACATAGCTCCGAGACGTGTGCGTTCATAGGGGACTTATCCTTGTCACAAACCAAGTTATAATCGCTCAAAGAGACCTCCGACGTTAAGTGAACCGTAGCTTCAATGTTAAGCAACAAGTAACTGGTATATAGAAGAGTTGTTTTGCATTAAAGAGTCGCTAAAATAAATTTGTAAAATATGTTATGAAATTAGTATATATGAGTAAGAGCTGACTTACGAATATCGACAACTATACATGTAGGTATAGGAAACAACGTTTAAGGATTACTTGTAGAAAAATATTTTATTATAAGAGCATAGTAGGGTGATTGCGCCGGTTAGCGACCAGTTAGCTGGGTTGCCCACTTAAGATGAGATAAAAAAATGTTGTTTACACGCAAAATAGTTTATGTTAATGTGAATTTGTCCCAAATATAATGTAGTTTGGATAAAAAAACATAAAATAAAATACATTCATACAAAAATATTTATAAAATGCTGAAAAAGTGAAAATATAGCGAAAACGTCGGTTTACGACCATTTTTATAAGTTTATGACCACCAGCAAGCTGGTTTGCGACCGCTATTATAATATGAAAAATATGCCAATAAAACAATTAAAATCGCTTTAAAAATATTTGAATTTTTGTCTTTTAATAAAAACAAAAATGTTAATCATTTGGTGTAATGATTTCTAATAATAAAAAATAATAAAAATCTTACATTTTGTTGAGACTTAGTCATAGTTGTAATAGAAACAACAATCATTGGTCGAACCATATTCTTAATATGTAGTATAACATTTAAAAATAATCAACATCAATCAATATTTAAAAAAAAAGAATATATTTTTTAGGAACCATATTCCGCTTTTCTTATTCATAATTATGATAGATTAATCTTCTGAAACTGCAACAGTATCAGAATCTAGTTTTTTTCCTTTAAAATATTCATAGAAAAATTTAGAAAATAAATAAAGGTCTTTTAATAGGAGTCGTGTTCTGTGTCTTCTTCACTTATAATATTATAATTAAACTGTATAAAATCTACAAAAGCATTTTCACTGTGATCCGTTATCTAAACAAAAAATGTTAATAAATGCTATTGCCAAAACATTGATTATGTTTTAATAAAATGCTATTTTAGATTTTATACAGTTTCATGGTCGAGAGCTTTTTTCAGTGCTTCTGCTGTGTACTGGACAGTCTTTTTCTTTTTTGTAGACTCCAAATTATTTGGGAGCTCTATCTAAAAAAAAAAAAAAAAATATAAAGTAGTTTGCTTTTTGTTTTAAACTGAAAAATAGTACTTATTTAGTTTCCGACAGATTAGGTACCTACAACAAATAATTATGAAACGGACATTTTAATAACCAACGATATTCAAAAAATCAGACGTGGTCGCATACTCAATGAACTTTCATACTTATTTCTGTTAGCGGCCGTTATTTCTCTCATACTGAATTATGGTGGCCGGAAACTAATGTCTTTATTTCGCTTACTTTGGTTTACGACCACCTGTTTAGCGCCCAATTGTAGGTAAATTAAACAAACTTCTTACAAAGAAACTGGTGGTCGCTTACTAAAGGACTACAAAGAAAAACTTTTACGATACTACATTCAAAATTGTAACAGTCCTGTACGCATTAGGATCATATTAATCAAAACAAAATAATGCTGATCTCGTCGGTTTGCGACCATGTGGTCGCTATCTAACGTTTTTGATAAATAAGCATTTCGGTTACCGACCACTTGATTTTATCATAATAATAAGTTTAAAAAAAGCAAAATACAACTAAATTATAACGCATACTTATCGACTGAGTAATTTAACTTGTAACTGGTGTGTAAAATATGAAATACGTATTAAAACTTACCTTTGAACGCCGCGCGCCGTGTTAGTTTTTTTTTCAACTTGCGGTACGTCCACTTACCACGGAATCAAGGCGCGCTTTTAACAATATTTTTTCGGCTTTGGGTTAACCCATTTGTTTCGAACTTTGCAAATTCTTATTTCATAATTATTTATAAAGCACGTTAGATTTATTTTTTATGTATGTCACCTCTACAAATACTATTTTCTTGATTTAAAGAAACTTAGTCCGTCAAATGGTCGCCTACTGAAGGTGGTCGCGAAACCGGCGAAACGACCCTATCTAACATATTATTATTTTCCATAATTGTATGTTTTCTTATTAGTTACCTTGTTCTAATTATCTTGATTATTGCTTCAAGTCTACAAGTACCTACCTACGTCTTGCGTCATAACAAGACCTCACTCTTTTATCTTTCTCTTTGTATTTCTTTTAAAACGCCCTACTTTCAACACCAGGCAAGGTAACAAACAGTAAACAGAATCGTAACAGGTATAATTACGTATTCCTCGCATAAATCAGACATCGTTTCTCGTATCTACGTTTTAAACAAATGTTTATTAAACGATAGACACAATCTATGCAGACAGGTCAGTTTCAACTTAAATTGGGTAGACAACCACGGTTTTCAATTCATAATGTCTTTTCAGTTTGAGAAACACGGGAGAGCTTTCTCATGTTTTTCTAAGACTGTCTAAGACGAACTATCGGCACGTCGAACGCTTCTCATAAATATCACTTCATCTTTAAATCTAGAGAGATCAAGAAATGCGAAAGATTTTACTTTATTTTAACTGTTGCAGTAGGTATACCTATGTTTACATTATGAAGCTCAAATTATTATTTCTGAAGTCATAATAATAAAGTGCTTATTATTTGAAGGTCTTATAAAAGACGTCTCCAACAAACAGACATCTTAATTCTCATTAAAATTATTTTATCTATTTTCATTTTGATCGTAACATCATCATGAATTTTAAATGAAAAAATAATAATGACTTTTAGAAAAATAAATAAGAGTTTTCCCTAACAATGAGATTTCTGATCATTATAATAATATGGGAGGCCATTAATATTTCTCGGGCTAAAATAAAAGTGTTTAACAGCTGTAGACAGCTTGTATTGAATATATTTATTGCGTGGCGGCTCAGTGCGGAAACGCCACGTCGCATGAAGCGTATGTTGCGAGGCGGTCGGTCGGCGGCTTGTTACGCACAACTCCACCAATGATTGATGGTAAACAAACATTATTCCAAACATCATCGTAGGATGTAGCTATATTTTGATGTGTGTGTCTTCACTACCACGCTCTGACTGATGCTGTACATAAAATAGGTTCATTTCAAATGATTTTCAAACGCAAAGAACACAGCTATGTTTGTGTTCATAAAAAATCGGGTTATCCGATTAACGTAAAACTATCGTCGACAGATCTCGGTGACTGAGCTTTTCCCGTGTTGTCATGGTGATGTCCGCTGTATTATTGGATATCCATGGTAGCTAAAATTCCCAGGGAGAGAAATGACAGGATATCATTAGAAAGAGATACATTTATTACGAGAAAAAATGTTGATGATAACGATCAACTTCAATATATTTACTGTTCTTAATTATTTTTTTCTTTATTATCGTAATTAAATGCTTATTACCAGATTTAAGCATGGGTATTTTTTGGTATACCTAATCAATATTTACAAATTATGTAATAGGTAGGTAACCATCACTTTGAAAAAAAATTTATTAAGTGGTTGTTTCTAATTATCGCATCTTGTGTTTCGCAACGTAAATCACGGTAATTAAACGTCGCATCATGTGACAAGTACCCACCGCTTAAAGAATATTTTTTTTTAATTTAGCCTAGAACGCGTTAACGAACCGGCTCGAGCGGATATCATTTAGCAACTACCCGCCAACTGCTAATGAACGAGGGAAAATTATCCATTCATCACATCAGCCCGTGGGTTACCTTATATCTCTAGGTTCTACTTTCTGAACCGTAAAAACCGTAATTGAAACCATAGTTAAAATAGGATAGCGGTTAATTTTACTGATAATCTTAAAATTTGCTATAATATCAACAGAATTTATAAAAATATTAACTAAATATTAAATATTAACTAGCCTGTTGGTCTAGTGGTTAGCGACCCTGACTGCTATGCCGGAGGTCGTGGGTTCGATTCCCACCCAGGACAAATGTTTGTGTGATGAGCACGATCATTTGTTCTGTGTCTGGGTGTAATTTATCTATAATATGTATGTATTTAGAAATATGTAAGTATGTTTATCAGTTGTCTAGTACCCATAACACAAGCTCTGCTTAGCTTGGGACTAGACGGCGTTGTGTGATAGTTGTGGAATACTATTATTATTATATTATTATATTTGTTATAAATTATACACGTCAAGTCCTTTGAGAACGTGTAACATTAGGTATGGTAAAGAAAAAAAAAGTTTTGTTTTTGCCATTTACAACTGAGATTATTTTAGATTATTTATTATAGACTTGCGCAAATTACGAAAAAAAATTAATGAAGCCCCATTATTCAGTACCTAAAATAATTTCTAACGCACACATGATCACTGTCTATGAAAAGTTTTCATAATAACTAAGCTAACATAAAAATAAGAGCAGTTTAATTAGATTTTCATAAAAAGTCTGTTAAAGGTATATCAAAGAGCTTTTCTGTTAAATAAACGTATGGTAACTCATAATATTGTGTTCGTAGAATTAGTTGCGAGTACCTCGGTTTGGAAGAGACAATTTTTTATGCGAATTTTAATAAGTAATGGCTGCTTCTACGATAGAAACCAGATCAATTTCCAGTCTTTCGAATATCAGTGGAACATCAGGAAATCCAAAATAAACAGGTAAATAAGCATGAAAAATATAACTACAAAATTCTCGACATATCTTAATAGGTACCATTTTGATTTATGAGTTTAATATTAAATGTTCTGAAAACATGACGATTTACCTGGCATGGCAACATGGAATTTTGGCCCACAAATTATTTCTGAAATCCGGGGATTACACGGATAAAAACCTAATTGGGGAAGGCTAGTGCGTGACATAAGTCGGGCAAATGTGCCGAGCAAAGGGACACGCCAATCGGAGCTTGATTCGAGCCATACGAGCTTATAACACGGTATTCTATTTTTATGACATGGTGTTTATATTGAATTCGGAGCTTTTCATTACAAAATTGTGGTGACGAGATAACAAGATAACAAGCTCATATTATGGACCCTAATTTGTCACATTTAATCCGGTAGAAAGGGCTTCTATTCTAAACCGTGCTTCGGTGGATAGAATTACAAAACAGAACCCATTTAACTTAGAAAGCAATAGTATGTTGTATATAATGTCAATTCGCTTTAAATACACAGTAGCGAATAGGAGAAGGTAGGTCACACCTCATTAACCAGCAGACATATTGTTATAATTTCACATCGTAAATTTATAAAAGTGTTGAAAGCGAGAATATTGAACGCAATAACAAAACATTTTTAGTTTAGCGTAGGTAAACATTTAGTTGAAACGAAGCTCGTATTCTTTCCGGTGAATAACTGAGTTATATTCAGGTTTATAGTCGCTTAGTTGTAAAACGTATCGCAGCTACATCTGCGATATGAAACGAGAATAGCGATGGTGTTACCTATTGTTGACTGAGTACTGGAGATTATCTCAAATTGAACTTCAACGCATATATCAATAGAGTCCATGGATCTTTGATCACTATACAGATTTCGAAGCTCAAATTGGATAGAAACAATGAATGTCAATCCGCCATGTTAAAGTAGTTATCTTCTGTGTTTCAATGTTAATTACGAACATTTGTGGAACAGTTAGATATGGTATATTATTAATCGCATATGTGTACCATACCCTTATATTACGTACGTATATTTAATTATCTCCTAAAAAGAACAGTTCATGGCGTTACTACCAGAAAAGTCAAAGAAAGGAGAGGGTAAAGTTGATAATTCACGAGTTAGACTGAAACCCTCGCAGTGGACGACACAAAAGCTTTAAGTACAGTAATAGATTACTTTATAACTTTAGGAAGAGTTATTGAAAGAGCTCGCCCTTCTCAAATACCTTGTAAAGGTAATGAATATTTAAACGTCTTAAAATAAAAGGGGAAGGATCTTAATTTGTCGCTTTAAATACCTTTCGCCATTACTAGTATTTCATTACTGTGCTGATAAAAGAACTTTGTAAAATCTCGTAGTTCTTACTGAATTTAGCAGGTCCCTCTTGACGTCAATCATTCAATTTGAAAGCCAATCTGCTTTTCGGATATATTACACGATTTTTTACCGATCTACTCGTGTACCTAATTTACGTACGAAAATTGTCTCTTATAACAAAAATTGCTATCGTAACGAATATGGTAATTGACAAACATTTAACAGTTAATTAACAAATTAATATGTTGGTCTATGTTTTATAGACTTTTAACAGGTTAACGCAAATTTTATCACAGTGGCAATTAATTGAGTAAAATAAAGAAAAGAACACTTACCAAAACACGTGGAGTTAGAAGCGTGCAAGGTGAGTGGTTAGCCGGCAGCGGCGGCCGCATGGTGAGCCCCACGCATGGCGCACCACCACTACTGTCAGAGCACTCCCTACACTCACTGTCCAAAAGTACCGCCCAAATCAATTTTTCAAAAATTTCACAGGCGGGAACGCTCGGGTCGTAAAACACGGACGCGAAGTGTGTTTACAACACTCGTGCGAACGAATCTGGGAGCTAGAGCGAATCGCGCGCCGCCGCTCGGAGGCCGCGAAGCCGACTGGCGACTACCAGCGTGAGCCCGCGAGCGTAGACCAGGGCGGGCGGCCGCGCCCCCGCCCGCGCCCAATGCCTTAAATTCCTCACATACCGTCCCACACTTTTAAGCGCACCTAAGTGTTTATCGAAGCTCGCGCTAAAAGATGTCTAATCGCACTCGACGCGTAGGTACTCCAACATACACACATCAAAAGTGTCTAGGGATCAACATATATTTTTGCAATAACTTTTCTCCTGATTGATATTAATTAAAATTTTCTTTAAGGATTCATCAAATAAAGTGTTTTCGTTTGTCACAGTAACGATAAACCAAGTCACCTTTGCATTAATAAAGAAATTTGCCATTTTCCTAATAAAGGGATTTTTGACATTTGAACCACTAACACAAAAGTTCGAAAAAAAGACTGAAATAACAGTTTTCTTTAAAATTTTATTGGGTAACTTAAACAATTAATAATCCGTGTTTCTACCGCGAACACTAACAACACAAGAACATCGGTTTGGCATACTCAAAATGAGTTCATCCAAATCACGCTGTGGAATGGCCGCCCATGTTCGTTGCAACAACAAAAAAAGGTCTTCTTGCGACTGGATACCCTCCATATTCGGCAGAGCTCTTCTCTGTAGCATATCCCATGCATGCTCAATCGGATTCAAGTCTGGCGACTGAGCAGGCCAGGGCAGGACATTGATGTTAGCTGCGGCGAGAGTCTGTCTTACAACTCTTGCGGTGTGCGGTCGTGCATTATCATGCATTAACTGAAATAAGGGACCGATTTGCACTTGTAGAGGAACGATGACGTCTGATACAATCGTCTCAGCATAAATTTGAGCGTTGAGGTTGCCTCTGATCCAAATCAACTCAGTTCTTCCGCCGATCCAAATACCCGCCCATACCATGATGGTTCCACCACTATAAGGATGGACTTCCTGGCAGGATTTTAATCGCTGTTGGCGTCCAGGGGTTCTCCAGTGTCGTATACGTCTTGTATCCGGTCTCATACCGAAACGAGACTCATCAGAAAAGCACACGAAACGCCATTGTTCTTCTGCCCAATTTCTGTGTTCAAGAGCCCATTGATATCGAATCCTACGATTGTGCATTGCTATAGGTGGTACCCGTAGCGGTCTTCGGGAATGAAGGTTCACTTCATGCAAGCGGTTTCTGACTGTTTGGTCGCTAATTAAGTTCCCTGAAGAGTGATGAAGCCTCGCGGCTAACATCATGGCGGTTATTGTTGGAGCTCTTCGAGTTAAGATTTGAATGTATCGGTCTTGTCTCCGTGTGGTGCAGCGATACCGTCGTCCATGGCGCTCAGCCACGGTACCAGTGCTTCGGTAACGTGTCCAAAGTCGACTGATAACACTCTGACTTGTATTCAGAGCTAAAGCCACAGTACGTTGCCGGGAACCAGCTTCTATCATTCCCACGGCTTTGAGCATTTCTTCCCTGCTTAAATGACGTCGCCGCTCCATAATAACGTTGGTTTTAATCAGTAGTAGGGAAACAGTAGCACTAATAATGTCTTCAATGCGTTGTATGTTTTTATAGGGAAAATATTGACAGCTGATTTTCATCTTTTACTCGAATTTGATTCACAGTTCCTGATTCAAATTATGAAATGCACCAAAAAGGATCCATATAAATTTATAAAATCATAAATTTATTACAAAGCCACATCTCAATCTCAAGAAATCCGCATAAAAATGCTTGATCCCTAGACACTTTTGATGTGTGTATTTCACGTTCAACACTCTCCGAGTTAAATATATTCAGCTAATCTGAGTATAATATATTGCTCCGTATTTCAAAGTAACGATAACACATCGTATAGTTGTGAGAATTATGCGAAAAGCACATTGACCTAGACAAATTGTTTTGATAGTTCTTTCAACACGTTAGGAACGTATTTACTTTTAACCAACCAAAGAGTTACCTACAACATGGGCACAATAATTTCACTGACACATGTTGACGTAGTAAATCTATACAAAACATACCCGCAGGTTGTATTTATTTTAACGTTTCAAAAGAAAAATACTGAAAAAAGGTACTTTTTCAATTAAAACAATATAGAAGTATTATAAAAGAATTCTCAAACAAGTAGGCAACTCCAGCCGCTAACATGCCGCATAACAATTTAAATATAACGCATAATTTTGTAACTCATTTGCAATTAAAATCAACCTGTACAGAAGTCGACACCATAATTAATATGAAAAAACACATTTTCATTTTGGGACTAATTAGTTGGAATTATTCATAAAAATAAAGAAAATATCTCGAAAGGTAGCTATTGTGAATTCTATTGTTTATTTAAATATTAAATACTCGCTGAGCTCTTTTTAATATCGGGCATTTCATTGTTTTATTTTTAATTGCTTTACAGTCAAGGTTCTCATGGTGGATTTGTAGGTATTTAATCAAGAGCAAAAGCACAAAGCCGTGAGGTTTTCCTGAAACAAATGGCTGCTGAGATGAGCCTGTTCGCGAATAGCTCGAGGACATCAGGATTATAACGTTGGAAACACAGACACGCCCGGAATATTCCAGTATTCAACAGTTCTCATAATAAAAGGGAAGCAAATTACTTCGTGCGAGCTGAAGGAATGCCAACGACATTGCAATGAAAGCCTGCGTCTGAATGTCCGGTGAAAAAATAACAAGAGTTGTATTTACTTTATAGGCTAAGAAAATATAAAGAAATGTCACCGTTTTTCCCAAAGCAAACAGCTGTACCGCTTGTAATTAAAGTATCATGAGATATTATTATGGATAGTAATTACAACTACATAATTATGATTCTCTAGTTTAAAAAAACATAGATCGGAGTTGTTAGTTTTAGAATTGACGTAATTATGAAAATTAGAAGAAAGATGTCTCTACTGTATTTTCATCGAAACCCGTTTCATAGATACTTAACAAGTATACATATTCCGGTTCAGTTCCAACATGCTTAAGTAAATGGTATCGCGTGCCTAATGTTTATACGAAGAGAGGAGGGACCCCTCAGTCGCCTGATAACAAATAGAGCAATACAAGCAGACCAACTCCAACTTGTATCTACATACCCGCCTCGTATTTTATCGACCTCATTTACAACAAAAAGGTTTTCTGTACACAAAGTTTGAACTTTTTATTTATCTTTCAAAGTCAATTAATTCAACATACTATTTACAACTTCGGTTTATTTAAGTGAATTAATTAATGATTTTATTTACTGAAATACAAAGTCGGGGCATATGCGTAGCAAAGCAATTCGAACCATTTGACGCGTAGGCTTGCTACGCAGATCTACAGCCTACGAGATATCGCGTAGCAGAAATGTCGTAGACTTCGTAGCTCGTGCGTAAGATTGATGTAATTTCGAGATTCTAAGACGGCTTTATAGTAGTTACCATTTTGTCAGCCGAATGCCGAATTTTTCTTTATATTGTGCAAAAGTAAAAATAATTCATGATGTACTCATATTTTGAACCTACAAAAACTTCGTAACTTCTTATGAATTCCGTAGCAAATCACATCACGAATCTTTGTACAAAACTTCGCACATTCCTTTGCACATTTCGAGTATGTTTCCCAATATTCACTAAAGTTAAAGATTTATGTACTTATGAGTAAAGTAGTCCAAGAATAAAACTCGTCAAACTTTGAAAATGACGAAAGTAATTTTTATTGAAAATATTGCTTGCTTACCGTTTCCAAGACGTCGCATCGATTTTACATATGAGTTTCTGAACTTGTTGGAAGTTTGCAAGACACTTACCTGTAAGGAAGTGAATGATACATTATTCATAATGATAATGATGCTCATTTCTTGATGTGCGTAGAGTTTTTTGAACTTGTATTTTTGATACTTCATTAAATATTATGTAAAATGAGATCACAACCACTACGTTTTCGTGTTTTACTATTATGCTAATTAAGACAAATCGGGTCCTTCGATAATTCTTAATCAAAAGCGACATGGTGTGAACTAAACATTTACCGTCTCACCAAAAAAAATTGTCTAAAAATCTTTCTACGTCAAAACGACATTTCACGTTGATTTAAGGTTCGTTTCGCAGTTACACTTTTTTTAGACAAGCGTTCAACAGATATTTATTTTTTTGTGGTAAGGCGGAGTGTATAGGTAAGTAAACAAAAATTCAATCACTTTTTATACTTGAAGTGCATAAAAAACCATCACACACCACGTTTTTTAAACGCGCCGTTGACTCGCTTTTGTATCGATACAGACGCGCCGGTGCCGCGCGTTTGACGCGATTCAAACGACAATAAACTATGCTCTTTTGATAAAAGCGCGCCGGCTACGCGCGTTTCTGAAACAAGCGTCGACGGCGCGTTTAAAGCGTGGTGTGCATAGGCCCTAAGACAGTGCAAAAGGTGAGGTAGAAATCCTTTAATGGACCAGTATTTGTAAACTACCTGTCTATTCTCCAATGACGTGTTTACATGTCGCCTACACTTTCACCTCCCCCCTGTCCCTATTTCCATTTTTCTTCTTTCTCCCTTTCTAGGCTCCTAAGCATTAAACTTAAGTTTATGAAAAATCTGACCGTAAGTTGCCGTGATTATAAAAATACTTAAATAGTTAGCGTGCCACATGCACACATAATTTATCCGTCAAAAAGCACCATGCATTTGCATGAAAACATAAAAACAAACAGTTAAGTTAATAACTACTTAATTGTGCTATTTTGAATAATGTGTGGACAATAATTATTCAAATAACAGTAATACTATATAGCAAGTTAATAAAAAAAATGCAGGAAAATGTCCAACGTGATATCAAAAGCCGTTTAACGAAGCATAAGAATAATTATCTTGACATTCTAGGAGGAGCTGGGAAACCGGGGCTTCCTAATGTTAAATAATAGCGACGAATACCAGAAAACTCAGGAAGGTACTTTCACACAAACTAAAACAGTCATACAAGTTCCTCCATTTGCACTCTTTTCACAAACATGCAGTCATTATATCACAAATGGCGTTGCAACACAAAACATTGTGAAGTGCCCTGGAGTGCGTGCATTAAGCTCCGCCGTGCATGAATAATCAGAACTGTGAATGGGTGATGCAAGCTAAGACTAGTGCGTGCAGATATACAGGAGAGACGTAGATTTATACATGCTGTGCGTCAGAGTAAGATAGGGACAGGGCACATGACGTCACGGGCTCCGCGTCGTCGACAGCTGAACTGGCTGACTTGGTGCCACAAGGTAACTCACGTTTCTCTTATGACGTCACTCGAGAAATGAACACGGCAGCCCAGTTTGGGACCAATGGCCAATCTACAAAATAGAAAAATCCAATTCATTATCGCACTTTTATAGTGCTGTTTATTGACACCTTCGTCTATTTCGTTTGTTGTTACAATTTCAAATTTTGTATCGGTTTTACACGTAGATACCCTATATCTTCATTTACTGTGGATATTACATTTCAATGAAATTAGCATTGAGTCTACTACGTCCCTAATGGAGAAACTATTTAGCTTTCCAACTTTACTAAAGTTCGTAAAACAACCCAAAAGTAACCCGAGCTTTAGGGAACTTTCTACCGCGATTAGATTAGCTACGTACCCATCGTCTCCATTCTGGTTGGCCTGATCCGTGACCTCGGCCTCGGTGTCCACACCATTGCAATGTTCCACTACCACTTCGGGAACCTCACTCATGTCCACTGTCCACTACACTGTCGCCGGCAGCAAGTCACCCGGCCGAGCCTCTACGAGCCAATATCGCAGACTACCATTTCGCCCTTGGTAAAAGATTACCATTAGTACTATTATTAAATTAAGCGCAGGTAACTTACAGACAACATCTACACTGGTGACAGTTGGTTGGCAACTTACTATTTTTGCATAGAGGTCTTTATTGGTCATTGATTTAGGGGTTGAAAGTAACTACTACCGTAAATAATGTTAAACTTCAGTCACTTTGTCAAATCCCAAGTGTTCACCTTGGTTATAGAAAAGGGGGAAAACATGTATTGTTAAATTTCTTCTACAATGGAAATACAATACAGTTATGAAATCAACACGCAGAGTTAAATTGGGATCGTGACGCTCGATCCAGACCTTATACAACAACAATTCCCGAAATAAACAATGTTCATATAATGTTATGAAAATAGCCGAGTAAAGCCATAGACAAAGTTTAGTGTTGTGGTATAAGCATGCGCGATGGTTGTCAAACGGGTCACGAACGCACGGTTAGGGCTTCAGCTAACGTAATCCCTTTAAGGAGTAGATTACCTGTCGTATTCAGAATAAAATAATCACATAATGTAGTCAGAACAGCATAATTAACGTAACAATAATTGAAATCAGCATTTTCCGTCCATTCTTTCAGTTTCAAAAATAAATGTAACTGCTTTCTCTTCAACTGTGTATATCTTTGTGCTTTTCTCACAATCCGAATTCATTTTTAAAGAAATATCATACACGATCCATTGGACCGACAGCTTAATTATTATTTCAAACCTATAATTATGTTATTCTTACTTGAGTACTTTACAGAAAACCTCGATATTCCAGCGATTCCTTTCACTAATATTTTCTGTTTACCGATCTTCATCAGTAAGCAGTGCCATAGCTAGCAGAAGCCGGGACGAAGCGGACCCTAGCCCCCGGCCTCGCACCGGAAGGAACCTCGCGCTCAGAGAAAAAAAAAAGAAAAATCTTGACAACGGCGACCATAAGTTTGTAAACCGTCAGTAAAAAAGAATGAACACATGACCTACAATTATATACTTGTGGTGACTGATTATTGGGAACTGTAAGAATCTAAGAGGCCTCGCAACGCTGATGTCCCGACGATCTATTTAGGTCCCATATATGTAAAAAACGCCATCATACACTATTAAATTTTGATAAAGAAAATAAACTGCAAGCAGCTGATGTTAAAGCGATGAATTGCAATGTAGTGGCGTCGTCGCCTCCCGCGCCGCTGTCCGTAGTAGGATAACTTGGTTACGTTTTACTTGTAACTGGGAACTGAAAGAGTCAAAGAGGTTTGGCAAAGCTGATGTCGCTGACAATCACATTTAGTATAGCTGACTTCGGGGAACCATGTCATCTGACAACAAGGGAGCCTCGCGCGAGCAGCGGAGATAAGTCATATTATTGATCCTGAAATAAAAGGGCCTCGCAGGTGCGTCTTGCCCTCTGTTAGATTCGGTCTCGCTACGCCACTGTCAGAAAGTATTTCCTAACGTTACGTACGTACTTACATCACACCTGATACATGAAGACGAGTAGTCATATGTGCTTTTTCAGACGTCACCTGTCCATTTCAATCAGTTGGTTCAATGTTTTCCACAGAAAATTTCAGAAAACTTCTCTCGCAATTTAGATAGCTAGATATTCACAAGTCAATTTAAAGCACCGATTCAGTACAAACACTTATAATAATTGATGGGAAAGTGCATAAAAATCGCAGCAGTTGCAAAGAACTGCGTCAGACGCATACAGCAAATAAAATAAGCTGTTCAATCAATCTGGACGGTCGGTTGTCCATAAACTTTTAATAGATTGCCTTCGATCGTTCTAGTACTTACCTTAATAGCCTTGTGATTGTTTGCTCGCATACGGTATCTATTGGCGTAAGTCACGGTAACTCCTATCATAAAATTACTATGAAGAAATATTGTGCACGTACTAAACTACCTCTAATTTCTCAAGGGACGTGTGCTTAGATAGGACGGTTTATTACCTAACTTCAAGTGCCTGTACCGTTTCATGAAGTCTTTCATAATGTACGTAAAGATGGGCTTATGCCTTGGACATATTGGGCGCGTTGAATAAGCGCGCGTAAACGCCGAATGAATGCCTTTACCTGGGCCTTTTGCCCAGTTAACTTTCTAATTAATTTTTTAATAGGCAGAAAGTTAACAAAGTTATTAGTTTTATGCCCAGTGTAGCTCGCTTAGCGGGACTCCTATTTCTGCGTGCAAGGCTTAAAGTAACCTATGGGTCTTTCAGACCCCGCCACCCGCCCCTTCGAACCTAACCTGTCCGTGTCGGGGTGTCACAACACAAGTCCCGAGCTCGCTTCGCTCGCTCTTGGATACTAAATTTTTCTAATAACAATAGCAATCGTGAAGGCAAACAATCAAAGTCCAAAGGATAAGCCTAAGTCATCAGAGAAGACACACACAGACATACAAGACGAAAATAGTTTAAACCTTAAATTACATGTCAAATAAAATTATATGAAATGAGTTTTAGAGTAACACAAACATTATGTCTAAAGAAATTATATCAACCGTTGGTATATCTCACGTTGATTATATCAGGTGAACATTATTGAAATGAAAACATATCAAATAACTTTATATGAAATGAGACGCACCCAAGTTAATGGGTTTTCAATCCTTAGGTACTCACTTACCGAAAATATTGTGATAAGCCACCCCTTGCAACACACCCACGAGATTAGTCCGGCCAAACTCCGAAACATCTGCAGCGTCCGGAAATTAAATTGGATTAAAATCAAATATGTATTATGTACGAACCTACTTTATTTCATAGGTTTTCATATAATGATGTATCAATGGAACAAAAAAGATGTAAATGTGTCTTTAACAGGAGTTACAAGTAGACAGTATCTGGCCCAAAACTTTGACAACCAAACCAGGGGTACTACTATCTAGCTCTTAAGCACGAAACCCGTAGCATCGGCCATAGTTTCGGGTGATTGCAACTCTTTATCACTTACGGACAGAAGATTAGTGGTACGAACTAAAATTGTCCCGATTTCCGATGTGTTGTCAGAACTTATGAATTCAAAACTAATAGAGAGTAAGGTTCACTCAAATGTTTCAGGTTTCTTTCGTACGGGCCCGTATCTTGGTTGACGGACTAAGACACAGGACTAAGAGAGTAGACCTCCAGTTTTGTATTATCCTATACTATGTTGTGCAAGACAAGTCAGTAAGCAGTCGCTCAATATGAAAGGGCACTGCCAAGTCTTCAAAGAAGACTCGACCCAGCACCCAACAAAGATGAACTATATAATATCAGTAAAAAGGAAAACAATTATATAATATAATAGTATAATTAGATTTCCATATGAAGTAAACCGAAAAAAATTATTAATGAATAACTAAATTTAAGATTTTTTGCATTTATTCTCAAATTATTATCTATATGTTTTGTTGTTATATTTTATGAATTATCTTTAATATAAAAATTCTGTTGGACACAACATAAATCGGGCCGATTCTTGTCATTCCCCTTTACCAATACCTATGTTATATGGGGCGACTGCCTACTCGGTCCCATTAGACTGGAACTCTAAGAGGCAGATATCAGAGTAGAAAAGCTGATAAAACAACTATGATTGGTTAGGTGACTTAATAGGTATAGGTCTCATTTTAAATCTAAGGGTGGCGCAATGCTACATGCGAAACCATCTGTAAAGGTAACCCGCGTGCAGACCCTGGAACGCAAAGGGCAACTGAAGGCACAGGGTGGATTTTTGGTAACAGTCTGACTCTCCCTTTCACTCCACCCAGGGCGGTAAAACTTATTTGACGATTATACCAACCAAAAAAGTGAAATATAGGTTGGTCTTAGGAATAGTGAGTTGTAACTTTACATCTACATAATTATAATTCAATTCTAAATAATATAGTAGTAAGTACTTCTTATTTGTTGGTACAAGTTGTGATAGGTCGTTAATCCATCGGCCACGGCGGCGGTGGGAGGGCCGAGGAACACCAAACAACTCATTTGTCTTGCTATTCCCAGTTGATTCAGACCAACTTGTGCGGAATAATAAACAGCCGACAGTGCAAGCTTGGTATTTCTATCAGATCATCAACGAAGATGGTGGTTTCAAATTGACAAGATAGGTACGAGTATTTTAGAAGTTCAAATTAAGCATCTGAAAAATTGCATAGCTAAGTACCTAGGTACAATCATGAGCAATCAAGTGTTGGTATACAGGGTGTAAGACACATCACAAAGCCCTTAACTACGCATACTGTACATCTAACTAAGTAGCTTTACGCTAAAATTATCGCTGGGAACCGACTTTTATTTTTAAGTATCAAAAAAAATAATAAGTTGAAAATCCCAGTCTAGAGAAGAGGGTCATCGACCGTCGAAAGTAAATCAAACGCACACTAACATAAGCCGTGCGTTTCTGCATTTAGTTCTTACGTACATTACTGTTCGTAACTTCAAATGCGTGATTTATTTAGAAAAATCGAAAATTCAGGTAATGCTTGTTTAGAAAAAAGTTTTGTAATACTTACTACTTAGAATTCGATTTCGTAAAAAAAAGTTTTAAAAAAATGCAACTTTGACCTTCAATATCTCGAGAACCCCAGGTATGGTCTAAAGGAAAAAAAAACCGGCCAAGTGCGAGTTGGACTCGCCCATGAAGGGTTCCGTAGCAGCAAGCATAGATTAGAGATATAATTATATTGAGATTAGTAAGTAATATACACAAACAATAGAAATAACTTTGTTTTTCATAGTATTTGTATGAATGGCAAAGTTATATTTGCGGTTTTTGAAAATGTACTATATCTCAAAAACTGCTAACTGTATCTCATCCAAACCAATTTTCGTTGGTAGTTTTGGTTGAGGTCTACATTATATATTTTTTATAGTTTTATCATTCTCTTATTTTAGAAGTTACGGGGGGGGGGACACACTTTTTACCACTTTGGAAGTGTCTCTCGCGCAAACTGTTCAGTTTAGAAAAAAATGATGTTAGTAACCTCAATATCATTTTTAAAGACCTATTCATAGATACCCCACACGTATGGGTTTGGTGAAAATTTTTTTTTTGAGTTTCAATTCTAAGTATGGGGGGCACCCCCAAAATTTGTTTTGTTTTGATTTTTGTGTGAAAATTCTAATGCGGTTCACATAATACATCTTTCTACCAAGTTTCAACAGGATAGCTCTTATACTTTCGACAAAAAGTGGCTGTGACATACACGGACAGACAGACAGACAGACAGACATGACGAATCTATAAGGGTTCCGTTTTTGCCATTTGGCTACGGAACCCTAAAAATGATCCAAATAATAGGTAGAATACGTGGCTTTCGGCTTCGTTAAGTGTCTTTTTACACCCTGTATGTCACGGCTAAAACAAGGCACCAGATAAATTCAATTTTTTTTGACCAGTCCAAAAATAATACAATCTACCTACACTCTGCAACTTTCTTGATATGCGAGTTTTTTCATAATCGCTTTTGAATTTTACGGCAGTGTAGTGTATATTTCAATACGCGTGATTGTAATTAAGTACAGCCAGAAAAACAGGTATGCAGACAGCAATTTCAAACGGTTTTCCTGTATACCATATGCATGCTTTATGTTGTGTGTATCGCACTTTTCACTCTTTGGCTGCATGTAGCATGCAGCCAAAGAGTTTTATATGCAAACACATTGAAACTTAGGTATAACACAATGTTGGAAAACCGAAAACAGCAATGTATGTACATATTTGTACGCGCCCGATATCCACGTAACAAGAATTTTGGCCTTACCTCCTTCGTAAATCGCTCTAAGTATAACAAGTAGGTAAACTATAATCCTGACTAAAATTATGTATAAATAGGAAAGTAAGTCTGTTTGTTACCTTATCATGCACAAACCATTGAACTTTTAATACTGAAATCATTTCAGGATATGAAAACATTTCAGTGATATGTTTTCATATTCGTTCTCAAGTGTACAGAGAGAGACATAGGGTACTTTTCATCCTGAAAAATAATTCTCGAGAAAAAATACAATAATATTAATTATAACAATAAATGGCGTTGGCGTCCTACCTATGTACGTTCACAATTGATTGTCAAATAAAATCAAGCGAAGCCGCGTGCAAGAGCCAATGTTCCTTAAGTTCATCATCATCGTCATAATTTAGTATCACACTTTTTCTGTCATATATTATAGGTACCTGATAAGCAGACAATGTGCAATAGTGCATTCTTTATTTAATGGAAAAAACGTGACGGTTATCAAAGTTTGATTAGATTAAATTATTATTAATCTTTTATTATCTGCGATAGACAACGGCTACTCTTATATACTGACATACTTACAACGTAACGATATAATTATACAGGGTCTTTCTTTTAAATTGGCCAAAAGGGAGAAGGCCAGGAGGGCGAGTTACCGAGACCGAGACCCGTTAAGTTTGAAGTGCGAAGTAAATAATAACTTACAATTTGAGTCAAGTAGTTTTTACTTCGTAGTTAGTTTGATTAGTCTTCATTCTTATATTGAAAGTGTTGTTAAATTGTTGATTTATTTGGTTCAACATTTTATTTGTTTGGTTCAGTTTTTTAATACCTTCTAGAAAAAACAAACCTGTCGCAGCGTAACGGAAATGCGTGACAAAATTTTGTAAAGGGTGAGACTAAGTAGGTCCCAGGAATCAGAAGATCGTGAAGTGAGCCTAACAGCAATTCGAGCAAGGCAAGTCAGAACTCTTGCGTCAGAAACACCTACCCAACGTGAGTCTCGACTTAGTATACAGTGTTCTCTTACGGCAGTTTCTCGGTCACAGCCCAGGAGAGTTTGGAGAAACGCAAAACGAGGATGACGGTTGACCAAGAGCACGCTCTCTCACGTGAGTCTGAGACTTTCCCCGAAAGGGAGCCGCGCTTAAGTACGCAAAGACTTCCGACTGCGACTTTGCGCTCCCAAGAAAGTATCGAGGACTGCCAAGCGCGTTTATAGGCTGACCGAGAGCATCTCGCCCTCTCACGTGAGTCTGAGACTTTCACCGAAAGGGATCGCGCCACTAAAAAATACGAACGAAGTCGCGAGCACAGCTAGTCAGTTACTAATAAGCTGTCCATTTCATATGCCATAATTGATTTTAAAAAAACGTTGCCCCTCACTAGGATTTCTCTTGTATCGTGGGTGCGTTTACAAACATATTATTATAATTATAAAGATCAGATCCGGAACGACTAAGAAAGAAGAAAGAAAAAACATTTATTTGGCGCAAAAGTGACCACGATACGCACAACATTTAAAATAATAAAAAACTTTTTCAAACAAAATGTAACCGACTTCAAAAACGACCACGAATAAAAACAAGGGTTGTAGTCCACGTAACCTATAATAAAAAGTCGCGTCAATGAAGCCTTTGCTTCGGAAGTCCTCAAGAACAGCTCCGATTTTGATGATTTTTTTTTAAATATTTTGTTTTTTTATATTCTTTAAAATCAGAAACCTCTTAGAGCGGGGACGAAACTATTTATATTGTTTAAACAATATTAACGACATTTATACAGGGTGATTTGTAATTGGATGCGGTCCTTGAAATGGGTGATACTAGACCTTATTTGCAACAATTTTTACCCGACAACATAGGGTCTAAACTGGATGGTTTTAGAGATATCGAACTTTAAAGATTTTCCGAAAAATTTCCACCTCTCCCTCATGAAGTGCTTATAGTATTAGAAAGTAGCGATGGTTATCACCTACAATTTATACTTTTCTGATAGAATATGAATGGCTGCATCTAATGGATACAAGTTTGTTATAAAACTAATCATTTCTTGGAAAATAAGTGTCATAAAGTTTCTGTTTTGAATTTTCTGAAAACTTCCCTTGTCTTTCAAAGCACATTTTTCAAAATAAATGTATGACACTTGGTGTAAAAATTACAGAAAAAACTTCCTTGTCTCGTAACCTTTCCAAAATGGTGCCACAGTACCCTTTTTTAGTTAGTGTCTTACCAGAAAATTAGGGTTGTTACTGATGAGGTAGTAAATCAACGAGGATCGGTTGTTTTTTCAACCCAACTTTTTTTTCTGTAGTTTTTGTCCAAACTGCTGTCTGATATTAGCTTTTTGAGTCAATGCACTAAATCCTGGTCGATCACATCAGGCAAAATCGGTCTTTATCTGGAGTATTTTATCTATGGACCAAATATTCAAACCAATTTTCTTCCATTTGAAACAGCTACTTGAAGCAGATGTACAATGACGAAATGTTTGTAAGCTCGGTTTCACAAAAAAAAAACTAAACTGGCGTGCATAAAAGTTAGGTCACCCAGCTGGTGGGACAGGTAAAAATACTCATGATAAAAACGTTCTTGCCTGATATGATCAACCAGGATTTACCGCACCATTTTGGAAAGGTAACGAGACAAGGAAGTTTTTTCTGTAATTTTTACACCAAGTGTCATACATTTATTTTGAAAAATGTGCTTTGAAAGACAAGGGAAGTTTTCAGAAAATTCAAAACAGAAACTTTATGACACTTAATTTCCCAAGATATGATTAGTTTTATAACAAACTTGTATCCATTAGATGCAGCCATTCATATCTATACATAATTGTAATAAATCTGTAGAAGGGTCAATTCTGTACATTGAAAATATTGAAAAAATAAATAGCGGGGGGTGTTGCTGGATCGATACCAAACCCAAATATGTGATTAAAAAAAATTTTGTCTGTCTGTCTGTCTGTCTGTCTGTCTGTCTGTATATGCAGGCATCACGTGAAAACTAACGGTTCGATTTCGATGAAACTTGGTATAATTATACCTTATTATCCTGGGCATAAAATAGGATACCTTTTATCCTGGAAAAATACGTAGAAAAAAAAATCTGTAACAAACCTTATTATGGAACCACTGGCGACACCTATTATCAAGTACATTACATACGCCACGCCTGTCTCCATTGATTTCTAAAAAGGTTCCACCACTCACCACTAGATGGCGTTGTGCCTATGACGCGCATTTCTGAATCGCGGTGTTAAGATTCTCCGAGAGTTAATGACTACCGCGACTTTATTATTTTTCTGTGTGACTTAACTAGCAGTGCACTTGCGGGCTACGTCCTAATTGGAATAGCTACACAAGACTCGGCTACTAAGTTTTATCATAAAGTTAAACAGTAATTCAATTCTGTTATTTTTGGTTTAGAGGACCAAAAACCCTCCCCCCCTGTTCCCCCCTGTTCCGATCAGTTATTTGTAAATACAAGGTCGGAATTACTATGAAAGAAATACTACAGAACGCGAGCTCAACAGCAGGTAGCTCCTTAATTATATATCTCCTTAATTATTATAGGCTTAGATCTCCTTAATTATTATAGGCTTAGCCGTATTTGGGTCCAATAGATATTTATAAGATGTCATTGTCAGAGTTACTCAAAATGGAGAAATAAACCATCCACGCGAAGACCGACATCCGCGCGGACGGAGTCGCGGGCGGAAGCTAGTTCTATCATAAAAGTATAAATTGTAGGTGATAACCATCGCTACTTTCTAACACTAAGCACTTCATGAGGGAGAGGTGGAAATTTTTCGAAAAATCTTTAAAGTTCGATATCTCTAAAACCATCCAGTTTAGACCCCAAGTTGTCGGGGTAAAAATTGTTGCAAATAAGGTCTATTACCCATTCCAAGGACCGCACCCAATTACAAATCACCCTGTATAAATGTCGTTGATATTGTTTAAACAATATAAATAGTTCCGTCCCCGCTCTAAGAGGTTTCTGATTTTAAAGAATATAAAAAACAAAATATTAAAAAAAAAAACATCAAAATCGGAGCTGTTCTTGAGGACTTCCGATGATTGCCTGTTTTATGTATTCATTGACGCGACTAAAAAGGTAGGTAAAATTTTCCGTTAGGTAGGTACTCATAATAATTATAAGTATCACGGAGATTGGACGTGCTCAAAATGTGACGTATATTTGTAGGGAACACTCTTTGATAGACTGTGACTTGGTAGTGCATAGCATCACAATGAGTCGATATAGTAACGCCAAGTATTGTTATAGATTACATGAAACGTGTGGGCACAGGTGGGTTTCATGTCAGTAGATTGGAAGATAACTTATTTGTTTTAGTAGATAAACTGT
The DNA here is from genome assembly GCA_950005045.1 of Agrotis exclamationis. Classification (NCBI taxonomy): domain Eukaryota; kingdom Metazoa; phylum Arthropoda; class Insecta; order Lepidoptera; family Noctuidae; genus Agrotis; species Agrotis exclamationis. The sequence goes on along the minus strand of OX465425.1, from coordinate 9,926,558 downwards.
ATTTTTCTACAAACACCAGTGGAGTATTGACTAGTTCCGGTGCACGCGGACCGAAATCAGTATCGGCATGACTCACATCACGAGTGCTCTTGCACTACCCATCTAATTCAGATTGTAAGCCGATTTATGTACAACATACATTTATAAATATTGAGTTTAGTTCAAGTAGCAAATTATCTACGTGTCCATAAATAATAACTTCAAAAGCGAGTTTTACCACACGAACTAACGCAGATCTACGCTAACCCTAAAGGATGATTGAGATGCTCCAACTGTAAAATACTTACACTGGAAAATAGTGTAAAATATAATTTGGAACTGAAAACCTTCGTTCATAATCTTCGCGAACACGCGTCTCGTCGGCAATGTGCTCGTGCAGATCTCTGGGTTTCTCATATTGTCTTTGCCAACTCTTATGAGCTTTTTTTTAGCGTGGTAAAATCATCAAATGAGTCCTCCCACCCAGGGCAGGGCGGGAGGGACTGTCAGACTTGTACTGACTAAAATCCACGGTGTCCTTCATTAGCCCTTTACGTTCCAGGGCCACGGTAATGGTATAAATCCCGCGACCCCGGCAGGCTTTGGCCCTCTAAAGGGAGGCCCCGTCATCTTGCTGACGCTCTTTGAGGCGCGCGTGGAACACAACGCGCCGTCGTCGACCCGGGCATGGTCCATGGTCGGAGGGCGAGTTGCCCATTACTCGCCGCCCGCATGCCCGCGCCTACGCTGGCCGGAGATCGTCTTGCGACGTCCGTCGCCGTGGGCGCCTACCACTGCGGCTGGGGAGAGGGAGGACGCTGTCCTCTCCCTCTCGATGCCAGCCTCTTCCTTCGCGATCATGACTGCTTCGCAGAAGGCGACCGCTTTCCACTCCGTCTCGCCCCGCAGCATGGCCTCGACCAATGACGGGCGCGAGAGGTCTCCGCCTATCGCTGCCGTGAGGACACGGCGGTGCTCTGCCCAAGCGGGGCAGTCCTACACCGTATGCTCTACTGTGTCCTCCGGGCGATCTCCGCAGTGGTGACACCCAGGCGTGACTTCCCTCCCTATCCGACACAGGTACCTCCCGAAACTTCCGTGTCCGGTAAGGACCTGCGTCATGCGGTAGGTCAGGACGCAGTGACGCCTATCCAGCCACTCCTCAAAGAGGGGTCTTACCGCCGCGATTGCGGCGTGCCCGAACCTCGAATCGGTTGCGACAGTCGTTCCCTCCGTACTACCCTGAAATCGCGCCGGAACTCTTCCCGCCGCGCCTCGACTTGTCGGGGCAGTGGGAATTCTCGCCGGTGAACTCTTATGAGCTGGGATTTTTTTTTTGATGAGGCCTCTCGAACGCCTGAACTTCACATCGTATCTTTTGCAACAACGTTTATAAAACACAGTACCTTGTGACGTGGTGTGAAAGACTACAATTGAGTTTATTAATTTATTGTGACGGATAAAAAAAGCGGCCTTGCTGACCGATTAGGTGGAGGTTGCGAAATCGCGCAAACGATGCGCGAGGCGTGACGTTGTTACAATGATAGGAATAGTTTAGCCTATTTAATGTTCGTAGGAGTTTGGTAGTCCAATTGACACTAATTGCAAACAACAATACGTTACCCACCCATAATGTGGACTTTATCCGGCAGCCGAGGTCGCTGTTGGATTGGATATCAGAATCTATTAACCCTTTAAGGGGCAGAAGCTCCTGGCTGGAGGAATTAACACTTGTATATGTGAAAAATATATTTTATTAATTATAAGTTTAAAAAAAAAGTGTTGTCTACATATTCGACACTGCCCTTCATTCAGGGTGTATGGAACTGAGCAAAGCATGGTAGGTACAATGCACAATGGAATAATCATGCGTGGCAGATATACCTATCCATTTTAGAGGTGACGGAAGAATCGAAACTGTTGATGTTGTTGGCTGTGATTCATTTAGACCAGATCCACCTAAAATATTCTCAAGTTCTGTACTGGTTGGCTGGAAAGGCGTCACGGCGTCCTGACCTATCGGATGACGCAGGTCCTCACCGGACACGGATGTTTCGGGAGGTACCTGTGTCGGATGGGGAAGGAAGAAACGCCGGGGTGTCACCATTGCGAAGATCGCCCGGAGGACACAGTAGAGCATACGGTGCAAGACTGCCCCGCTTGGGCAGAGCACCGCCGTGTCCTCACGGCAGCGATAGGCGGAGACCTCTCGCGCCCGGCATTGGTCAAGGCCATGCTGCGGGGCGAGACGGAGTGGGAAGCGGTCGCCTCCTTCTGCGAAGCAGTAATGCTCGTTAAGGAGGAGGCGGGCCGTGAGAGAGAGAGGACAGCGTCCTCCCTCCGCCCCACCCGCAATGGTAGACGCCCACGGCGTCGGACGTCGCAAGACGATCTCCGGCCACCGTAGGCGCGGGCATGCGGGCGGCGAGTAAAGGGCAACTCGCCGCCCGGACATGGACCATGCCCGGGTCGACGGCGCGTTGTGTTCCACGCGCGCCTCAAAGAGCGTCAGCACAAGAGGCCAAGAGGGCCAAAGCCTGCCGGGGTCGCGGGACTTATCTCATTACCGTGACCCCGGAACGCAAAGGGCTATTGAAGGACACCGTGGATTTTAGTCAGTACAAGTCTGACAGTCCCTCCCGCCCTGCCCGGGGTGGGAGGACTCATTTGATGATTTTACCACGCTAAAAAAAAAAAAAAAAAAAAGTTCTGTACTGGTAAATGATGGGAAAACTGCTTCATTCTCGTTCTCATCACTCTCATTGCCGTCTTCGGAGTTTTCGCCGTCTGATAGAGCAAATAGTCTGCGAGAGCATCTTCCAACTTCTCTAATGGGATCACCTATAATAAGCAAATATGAAATTATACTACCTACCTAATATACCTAATATTTATACATAAATTTAATTGTAAGAATTCTATACAATAAATTACAATATAAATCCTATAGCTAAGCCCGGGCGGGCAGTGTCGAATATTTCGACGTCATAATTTTTCGTTGAATATGTATGTAAAAACGTATTAATTTCTGAAATACTGAGTCAGCTGCAATATTTATAATATTTAGAACAAATCATAAAATAAATAAAATAAAAATAATAAATAAAACTTACCTTTTTACTCATTTTTCTTCTTTGTTCTTGGACGAAAGGATAATGCCCAAAGTATATGGAGCAAAAACCCAGAATCGATTAAAACGATTTATGTGTGGCAAGGTAGAGTATACATACTAGGTATATCCCAAATACAATGATAGTTTTCGATTAAACCATCACCAAGTAAACTTAAGGAAATAGCTGATTTGAAACATTATTTAATGTCTTATAATGATTCAAATCAGCTATTTCCATAAGTTTGCCGGCCGTATATGATTACTTCCCAGAATTTGATCCTTATTAGCAACACTATCGAATGATGTAGGTATTATACAGGGTGTTTGGCAGAACGTTGAACATACGAATATGGTGGATAGGTGGGGTCATCTGCTACTTACTCAGCCCTAATTTATTTGGCCCTGGCCCACTGGGTATTTAAAAAAAAAAAATCTTCTTTTTTCTTGTTTCACCACTTTCTTAACTTTAAAGTGCAATTTTCATTAAAAATGTGTAAAACAGGCAACATTTTGTTTTCTTTTTTTAATCTTGGATGTTGGCAGATTCTTATAAAATTATTGCTTTGTTCAGATGTTAGCTAGAAAAAAAGTTGTGAGTCCTCAAACTTACAGAAAGATATTTAAAAAATACTTAAATGTTAATTTCAACTTTCATTTAAAAAAAAAAACAAAAAATGATGGAGGAGTTCCAATTCTAGCAAAACATCCCTAGTGTGTGAGCTTTCTAATGGTATGTAATTTGCTTTTATAAAAAAAAAACTTTAAGAGTTATTTCATAATTTTATCAAGTAGGAAATTTTTGACGATTCTCTACCTACGGAAAGTTAAATGTTTTGCGAAATTCAATACTGCAAAGTTGGTAAAAATTAAATGATCGATTGAAATTATGCTGTATCAGTTAGGTGCGTTAATGAAACAATTAAATAATTTTAAATAATTTATTTAAAGAATAAATTACAGATGTTCAAATTGACGCCCTTCATTTACAATACAGGTGCGGCATCTACGTCTGATTTCTACAGTTTTTGTGCGCAGCAGCATCTCCTGTCGCAGATTCAGTGTGAATGTCTGGGCAGGAGTGATTTGCGATAAGCTAATAGGGCCTCATTATTTGCCTGACAACATCAATGCGAACAACTACTTGGATTTTTTGATAAATGATTTACCACCATTAGTGGAAGAAGTGTTCCAAGTAGACATAAACAGGCCTATTGTCTTTCAACACGATGGTTGCCCAGCTCACTTTAGCTCTTTAGTTTACCAAATAAAGTAGGTCTGAGTAAGTAGCAGATGACCCCACCTATCCACCATATTCGTATGTTCAACGTTCTGCCAAACACCCTGTATACAGGGTATGATTTTTTTCCAAAATCAGCGGGTTCGATTCCTGGCCAGGATTACGGATATTTCTAAAATCCAATGATGCAGTTTTAGTTTAACGACAAAATCGGCTTCAAGACTCCTCTCAACGTTTCTTGATATTCCTCATAGTTTTGGATATAGCCATCCACGGCCAGTTGAAAAATTCACCCTGTAAGTATATACGAGTACGAGTACAACATTATTTTTGTTTATGCGAAACCCGATACACCTGTCTAGTATTTTTGTGTAAAGAATCTATGTACAAATTTTGAAAGCCGTATCATAAAAAATCACAAAGTTATAAGCTTGTATATTACCTGATTGTCCGTTCAAGAACATGCTCATTTCGCGGTACACCCGCGTAAACAGCATCTCTTGTGGTATACACTCGTGATGATAGTTTGGCAATAGGTAGGTACCTATTACCTATATACAGTGTGTCCGGACACGAGTTAGCGATATTTGAAGGAAATATTATAGACTCATTTTCATCGACAAAACTGCTTTTAAAAAAATTCTTACTCCAACACCTCGCGAATGGCGGCCATTTTAGTTTTTTGATTTGTCGAACTGGGGTATGTACAATAAAATGCAAATATCTTTGAATCCAAGAGACCTACATACATGCAAATGACTTGATTGCAAAGTTAAATGTTAAGGCTTTTCAAAAACTTGCAAAAGTTTTCTAAATAATATGTAGAAAGAACCGAAAAACGTGGGCAAACACGAAATTGTACACAAAAATTACTGAATATTTTCACATTTTATACTCTAGCACGAAAAGTACCCCGGTATTTTGCTTAGGTGTTTGCATTAAATTAAAAGTATTTGAGTTAGGCTATAAAATGGTATTAAAATTATTTCTCTACGTCAAGTACTTTAGGAGTTATTCTTACTTGAACATAACCCTTCCTTAGCGAATGTACCCCAATATTACAGGTGTCGCATTCATTGGGCGAGCTAAATCGTTTCAGTGTAAATTTATGAGCTGGCATTATTAACCACCATGTAAATGATCCCAACGAATCACCCATAAACTGAAATGGCCCATTTTTTGAATTTATTCAAAGAAACCGATTTCATAAAGTAAAAAAAAATGTATTATTTCAGTTTAATGGTGATTCGTTGGGATCATTTACATGGTGGTTAATAATTTCAGCTCATAAATTTACGTTGAAACGGTTTAGCTCGCCCAAAGAATGCAGCTTCTGTAACATTGGTGATACATGCGCAAAGGAAGGGTTATATTCAAGTGAGAATAACTCCTAAAATACTTAACGTAGAGTGATAATTTTGATATAATTTTATAGCCTGACTCAAATACTTTTAATTTAATGCAAACATCTAAGCAAAATACAGGGGTACTTTTCGAGCTAGAGTATAATATGTGAAAATATTCAGTAATTTTTGTGTACAATTTCGTGTTTGCCCACGTTTTTTGGTTCTTTCTACATAATATTTAAAAAACCTTTGCAAGTTTTTGAAAAGCCTTAACATTTAACTTTGCAATAAAGTCATTTGCATGTATGTAGGTCTCTTGGATTCAAAGATATTTGCATTTTATTGTACATACCCCAGTTCGACAAATCAAAAAACTAAAATGGCCGCCATTCGCGAGGTGTTGGAGTAAGAATTTTTTTAAAAGCAGTTTTGTCGATGAAAATGAGTCTATAATATTCCCTTGAAATATCGCTAACTCGTGTCCGGACACACTGTATATACCTATCACCGTACGGTTAGGTAACCGTACGGTGATTGTATTGTAATTAACTGGTATCTATATTTATTTTTTTTTACAAAAAAAATATAACATGGTGTAAAAATTTTTGAAATCGAATCAGATACTGATTCTGAACAAACTATATTCAGGTTTCGCATATACTAAAAATAATGTTGTATGCTGCTGGCCCGTTTGGTTATGGTTTTATGCGAAACGAATAGCGTACCTATTTATAACCTCTGACTTAAGGTCTATTTTGTTGTTCACAATGGCTGATGCACATGGCTGACCAGGCATATGTGGTTTTCAAGCCATGTGATTGGTGAATCGCGACACAGCACCGCTCCACTCCGCCTCAGTGAAACCGCAGCCTTAAACGTGGTGAATTTGTTATCTGTCTTTCTCATTAAACGACGAAAGAAAAGGAGGAGGTTCTCAATTCGACATGTATATATTTTTTTGTTGGAAAGAGTGTATCTCAGAGTTGGTCCCATTTAAATTTCAAAACTAAAATCGGCCTCCAAGGGTAGAAAAAAGGAATTAATTGCCAATTTTTCTACAGAATTTTCATTTGTGAACGGAGACTGTTGAAATAAAGTTAACATTATGTAGTTCTGAGGACATTACTATATAGCAGAGATGTGGAGAAGATAACATGATGGCGTCAACGCATCAATCAACTCCAGATCCCTGTTATGTTGTGAAGTCAGTCCCAAGAGTTCCTCAACAGTTAACAACAGCTATTTCGTATTTGGGCTCATTTCACTCAGCTTGATGAGAATACTTTAGACCCAGCTGAGGTATCATTGCCATCGAGGGTCTGAGGATGGTGACGGAAAGCAGGGGCATGAGGTCCTCAACATGTAACAGCACCTATATCGTGTTTGGGCTCATTTCACTAGTCTTCATGAAAACTTTAGACCTAGCTGGGGTATAATTGTCATCGAGGGTCTGACGACGGTGACAGAAGACAATAGCAAGAGATCCTCAACAGTTAACAGCTACTATATCGTATTTGGGCTCATTAAATTCATCATGATAAGAACTTTAAACATAGTTGGGATTTGACAGTCGTTGACAGTCGGAGAGTGAAATTTTTAGTTGCAAGTTACAGGTCCTCAACAGTTAATGCGATGAATTACTGTTATGGTTACGTTGACAATGACAAAAGTGAAGACGGGTTTTTCAATGTGTTAAATACTCTTATCATAGTAGGTATACAAATGAAAAGCTAAAAATAATAAAAAGATCGAAAAAAAAGCAAAAAACCTAGCTACAATAAAATTATTCTTCGCTTCAAATAATTAATTTAGGTATATGTTTGTTTGTTTGGCGCCGCACAAAATTAATTTTTTGCTTTTCAGTTCGATCTTTCGTCGGTTTGATTTTTTTGTTAAAAAGGTATTATTTTATTCATGTAGGTATTTCCTCATCGTTTATAATGCAATAAAGATTATTATAGGCGTTTAAAATCAACATACCATCATCGAACTAATAAACTATTGAACAAATGAGCTATCGCTGTAGAGTTCTTCGCAAAAAGATTTTTCGCACAAACGTTACATCGCACCAATAAAGCATCGATATAATAAAACATCGTACAACTGCATATTCGACATACGAGTTCGATATAATAAAACCGGCCAAGTGCGAGTTGAACTCGCCCATGAAGGGTTCCGTAGTAGCAAGCATAGATTAGGGATATCATTATATTGAGATTAGTCTACACTAATATTATAAAGAGGAAAACTTTGTATTTTTGTTTGTTTGTAATGGATAAACTCAAAAACTACTGGACCGATTTTAAAAATTCTTTCACCATTAAAAATCTACATTATCTGCGAGTAACATAGGCTATATAACATCACGCTATTACTAATAGGAGCGGAGCAGCAAAGAAAAATGTTTCAAAATCGAGAAAATGTATTCCTTTTCGAGAGCTTCCGTTGCGTGCGCTGCGTAAACGGTTAGAGTTACGCAAAAAATAGGTAGGTATTACGGAATTATTCCCCATAAAAGTTCTAAAATAAAGTCCGCGAGAGCATATATCTATCTTTTAAGGTTAAGTCACTATAACCTTTTTTATGGAAATCAGATTTGTTTTAAAATAATGCATTATTTGCGAAGGTATAATACCTTCGCAAGTAATGCATAATTTTCATTAACATGATATTAATCCTTATCCAAATAAATTCGTTAATCATTACAAGCATTTAATTTTGAACGAAATGCCCTTGACATCATTTGATTTCAATGAATATCTTAGGAGATATCACAGTTTTAAAATATTACCGCCAAAATAAGTGCTAGGAGTCTCAAATTTTGCATGGGGGATATTTTTAGGAGGTAAATGCTCACTTAGACGAAATGTTGCGAAATTCGACCCCTAAGGGGCTATTTTTGGTGTTGATAGATAGAGGTTTCAAATTTTGCTTGGGGATTCTTTTAAGAACGTAGGTGCTCACTAAAACGGGATTTTGCGAAATTTCACCTCTAAAGGGTTGTTTTTTGGGGTTGATAGTTTGTATGAAACTTTGTTACTACAAGTACACACATCAACACGGTCTAGGGATATTTCATAATCAATTAAATAACTCGAAAAGTACTGGCCGCATTGGAATCTTTTATACACCGATTTGTTTGTAATTTATCTCAGACTAATTCCAAATTCAAATTTTTGAAAATTCTTTTTTTCGGTGGCATAAAAATGTCTTGATGTATAGGAGAAGGAATTTTCATTTGTGCGAAATTTAGAAAACATTACGAATTACGTTTAGTTAGTTTTTTTTCATTTTTAAACGAAAGATAAAGTTAAAATTGAGGTATTGTAGCCATGCAACGCCGACATTTGACGAGGGCGGAGATGTTACGAGCTGTGGGAATGCTGGAAGCTGGATCTGTTCAGCGTAATGTTGCTGAGGCCATAGGGACCCATCAAAATCTAATTTCAAGATTGTGGACACGCTATCATGCCACAGGTGAAGTAGCGGAGAGGCACCGGGGGCCAAGTCGCATCACTACCCCCAGACAAGACCGATTTTTGCAAATTACTGCGCGAGCACAACCAAATGCAAAGGCGACTCAATTGGTCCAAAGGCTGCGAGTGGAACACCAAGTGCTTGTGAGTGACCAAACTGTAAGAAGGCGACTGCATGAAAGCAATCTACGCTCTCGTAGACCACTCCGGGTCCCACCTTTCCGGAGAGGCAATCGTGGACGACGATTAGAATGGGTTCGGAACCACGTGGACTGGAGCCGTGAGCAATGGTCCAATGTGCTGTTCACGGATGAATCCAGGTTCGGCTTCCATCCAGATTCACGAAGGACGCGTGTTTGGCGAGTTCCTGGACGATGGAGCCGTCTCCAGAACCCTCAGGAAGTTCACCCATACCAAGGAGGAACAATTATGGTTTGGGCAGGAATTCGTCTTGGAGGACGGACGGATCTCGTTTGAGTGCGGGGCAATATGACGGCAGAACGATACGTCCAACAGGTGCTGGGGCCCGTAATCTTGCCCCACAGAACACAAATGGGGCAAGATTTCCTGCTCATGCACGACAATGCCCGGGCACACACGGCGAGAACGGTAGCAGCTTGGTTACATACACAATGTTAGGGCCTTAGACTGGCCTGCTCAATCGCCCGATCTAAATCCCATTGAGCATGCTTGGGATATGCTGCAAAGAAGAGCTCTGAAGGAAGTTCCTGAAAATCTGGCTACAGAAGATCAACTTTTTGCGCACCTCAGAAGGACATGGGACAATATTCCGCAGCAAGACATTGACAACCTTGTTCTGAGCATGCCGAATCGTTGCCGATGTGTTATGAACATCATGGGCGCTTTCTCAGACTACTAACTTCAAGTTTATAAACACAAATTAAATGATTTTTCTATTTTTTTCAGTTTTTACAAATTAGAAAAGTTCATTCATATACCTACAGACGTGGCCGGCCCACTTCCACTTCAGCATGCTGATTCTAAGCGCAATGTCGGTTACTTTGGTTCTCTGGCGAATGACTTCGTTACGAATTCTATCCACCAGAGAAACCCCGAGCATTGCTCTCTCCATTGCACGCTGAGCAACCTTAAATTTGTGGACCAGTTGTGTCTGTAGGCGGACAGACGGCAGATGGAGCAAACATGTGCTAGAGTGGAGACCGCGAATGGGCAAACGCAGTGTAGGACGCCCTGCTGCAAGATGGGTCGATGATTTAAGGAAGGTGGCTGGCAGTGGATGGATGCGGGCTGCCCAGGACCGGGATGGTTGGCGCTCTTTGGGGGAGGCTTACGTTCAGCAGTGGACGGCAATAGGCTGACAATATATATATATATATTCATATACGGTTTCCGTCTATGCTTCATTTTTTTTCCATAAAATCCTGAAATTTTAATCTATACCTTAACCATTATTAAAAAAACCGGCCAAGAGCGAGTCGGACTCGCCCATAAAGGGTTCCGTAGCAGCAAGTAACATAATATAAAAGTTCTTGTAGTTGGTTCCAACTTTGAAAGGTTTACGATTTATGACGTATTAAAAAAAAAAACTTGAGAGGTGTCAAGGGACGTCGAAAATCGCTTGAACCTGTTATAAGGGTTCAAGCGATTTTCGACCCTCCACCCTACACCACCCAACTCCACTCCGCTCCACTCCGCTCCACTCCGCTCCACTCCGCTCCACTCCGCTCCACTCCGCTCCACTCAGCTCCACTCAGCTCCACTCAGCTCCACTCCGCTCCACTCCGCTCCACTCCGCTCCACTCCGCTCCACTCCGCTCCACTCCTCTCCACTCCGCTCCACTCCTCTCCACTCCGCTCCACTCCTCTCCACTCCGCTCCACTCCTCTCCACTCCGCTCCACTCTGCTCCACTCCGCTCCACTCCGCTCCACTCCGCTCCACTCCGCTCCACTCCGCTCCACTCCGCTCCACTCCGCTCCACTCCGCTCCACTCCGCTCCACTCCGCTCCACTCCGCTCCACTCCGCTCCACTCCGCTCCACTCCGCTCCACTCCGCTCCACTCCGCTCCACTCCACTCCACTCCACTCCGCTCCGCTCCACTCCACTCCGCTCCGCTCCACTCCACTCCGCTCCGCTCCACTCCACTCCGCTCCGCTCTACTCCACTCCGCTCCGCTCCCTTCCACTCCACTCCACTGCACTCCACTCCACTGCACTCCACTCCACTGCACTCCACTCCACTGCACTCCACTACCTATTATAGCTGTAAAAATAAAGTTGACAAACTTACATTTGCAGTTGTTCTCCGATACATTTTGTTTAGGAAAATATGTAATCCAAGTACGTTTTATAAGTTGGTCGACTATTACTCGTAAACTTGTAAAGCCTACTTAGTCATGATAATTTTCTTTTAAACTTCGTTATATATACTACTATTGTGAATTTTTTCACACCCCCAAACATAACCGTTTAGCTGGTAGAGGGGGGGGACACTCGAGTCGAGCAAAAATTAGCACTTTAAAGCTTAATATTTCACAAACGAATCTTTTTATCAAAAAATTGTTAATGGAAACTATCAATATTTTTTAAATGCCTATTTAATGATACCCCACACTAAGGGGTACGCGAGAAAAAAAAACATCCCCACTTTACGTGTACAGGAGGTACCCTAAAAAAAAAATATTTTACGAGACTTTATTTTACCACTTTTTTGACACAAAAAATCCGCATATTTACACCAAATTACAGCTTTCTAGTACTAGGCGTCTCTGAGCTAAGCTGCGGACAGACGGACGGACGGACGGACGGACATGGCGAAACTATAAGGGTTCCGTGTTGACTACGGAACCCTAAAAATGGTAGAATATTAAATAACGTATCTTTTAAATATATACATGTCATATAAATAATTATTAACACATTGATAGTAATTAGCTTTTTTAAAAATATCCCTAGACCGTGTTGATGTGTGTATTAGGAGTTTCAAATTTAGCATGGGGTTTCTTTTTTAGACGTAGGTACGTACTCCTTAAGACGGGATTTGTGAAATACGACCCCTAAGGGGTTGTTTTGGTGATGATAGTTAGGTGTCTCAAATTTTGCATAATGGTTTCTTTTTAGGAAGTAATTACTCACTAAGGCGGGATTTTGGAAATTCGACCCCTAAGGGGTTGTGTTTAGGCTTGATAGTTTGTATGAAACTTTGTTACTACAAGCACTAGGAGTTTATAATTTTGCACGGGGGTTATGTTTAGGATTTTAATGCTCACTTAGATGGGATTTCTTTTTAGAACGTAGATGCTGCCTATGACGGGATTTTCTGAAATTCTATCCCTAAGAGGATGTTTTTGGGGTTGTTAGTTTGCATGAAACTTCGTTATTACAAATGCTGGAAGTCTCAAAATATGCATAGAGATTTTTAGGACGCGGGCATCGCACACTTTCGGGCACGCCGCAATCGTAGCAGGCATGCTAGCGAAGGAGGAGGCGGGACGCATGAGGGAGAGGACAGCGTCCACCTTACAGCCCAGCCGCAGTGGTAGACGCCCACTGCGACGGACATCGCAAGACGATCTCCGGCCACCGTAGGTGCGGGCATGTGGACGGCGAGTAATGGGCGACTCACTTTCCGACCATGGACCATGCCCGGGTCGACAGCGCGTTATGTTCCACACGCGCCTCACAGAGTGTCAGCACAATGACGGGGCCTCCCCTTAGAGGGCCAAAGCCTGCCGGGGTCGCGGGACTAACGAATACCGTGACCCTGGAACGTAAAGGGCTATTGAAGGACACCGTGGACACACATTTTACCACTTTGGAAGTGTCTCTCATGCAAACTGTTCAGGTCCTGTAGCCATGTCACAAACGATAAACGCAAACGCTGAGTAGGCTTTATTAGATTTTCAACTTTATGTGCTTAGGTATAACGTTGAAGATCTAGTGAAGATTGCTTATCGTTTGCAATCTTTCCTGTCGCTAGCGCTCAGATATCTTAAGAAGATTTTCAACTTTAGCCTCTAGGCTATAAAGTTGAAAATCTATTGGGGAGTACAGAGCGTTTACGATTATCATTTGCGATTTGTTGTGACTTGGCTAGGGGGGCAGTTTAGAAAAAAAGAATATTAGTAACCTCAATATAATTTTTAAAGACCTATCCATAAATACCCCACACGTATGGGTTTGGTGAAAAAAATATATTTTGAGTTTCAATTCTAAGTATGGGGGGCACCCCCAAAATTTGTTTTGTTTTTATTTTTGTGTGAAAATCCTAATGCAGTTCACATAATACATCTACCTACCAAGTTTCAACAGGATAGCTCTTATACTTTCGACAAAAAGTGGGTGTGACATACGGACGGACAGACAGACAGACAAACATGACTAATCTATATGGGTTCCGTTTTTGCCATTTGGCTACGGAGCCCTAAAAATCGAACCAACAACATTCGCACGCACGTAGGTATCCCCCATAAAGGGATAAACACTATTTTTGTTCCAAAATTTTACATTAATAGAAAATAGTGGTTACAGTTTTGTTGATATTATGTTAGGTATTTAGTACCAACATAGAGCCAGGCTGTGCTACGTAGTAGGTTTTGTAACTTATAGAATATCGTCCTTTCAGACAAAATAAAAAAGATAATATGAATTACAAAACATCTGGATGCTCGAATTTATTTTACGTAAGTATCTATGTGTTTTATGTACAAAGTGAGATTTATGTATATAATATTATCAAATTTTGATTAATTTCGTTAACATACATCATTCAGCTGCCAATCAGTAACATAGTAAATATTAATATACCTAATACGAGTAGTAAGCGCTCATGTACACGACGCAACGCCGCCCCGCCGCCGCCCCGCCGCCGCCACGCGCCTCCGCGCCTCTAGGCCGTGTATACGGACGCTACCGCGCCGCCGCGCCGCCGCGCCGCCTCCGCGATGCCAATTCACGAGTGTCACAGAATAATTAACAAGTGTTTGATTTATCTAAAAAAGGAAGGTTTCTCATTTCAGCCGTAATTTTTTTTTTATGTTTGTTCGCGGATAACTTCTTCGTTTATGAACCGGTTTTGATGATTCTTTTTTTGTTGGAAAGAAAACATTTCTTATTATTTAGCTCCACTCGATTTCCCTGGTCTTCCATCATCAAACCCTAATTTCCATATAATGGGACCACCTTTGAAATATCTTCTTTCCAACAAAAAAAGAATCATCCAAACCGGTTCATAAACGAAGAAGTTATACGCGAACAAACCATAAAAAAACATAATATACTGCCGAAATGAGAAACCTCTTTTTTAAATATTAAAACACTAGCTTAGCAACGCACTAGCACTTTACAAATAAAACACTAGTGAATGGCATCGCGGTAGCGGCGGTGGCGGCGGCGTCGTGTACATGAGCGCTAATACAGAAATACCGAAATATTTTAAGTCGTAAATCACTTGTTAACTAAAATTTAAAACACAAATCGATGGATCGTTTCAAACTCTGTGAGGTACCATAGTTGTACGTATCGCCATGAATGATAGATATATAAAATTATTAACTGACTCAACTGTTATCATGATAATAATGGGCACATAATGTCTTTTGTCATAAACTAATATGATAATTAACGAAGGTAATTGTGTAATTGAATACTTAGACCATCACAATGGGTTGAACAGAGTTGAACCCTGACCTTTATCCTATAAGAAACGAAGTAGACACAGACCCTAATTAAGACTGGTATGTAATTACTTATTCATCTACACTACTACACATTACAACTAGCTATTTATTCATAATATTTACATGACTAGTCAGATGTGGTGTTTTAAAGCAATTACAATAGTACCTACATGTTTACTGAAAGGAACTTAAAATTTACTGGACAGAATACTGTGTGCATCTTAATTGCATGTTAAAACTTCCGACTAAATACTTAACAATTTTTTAATATTTTGTAGCCAACATTTGTGTCAAACTTTTACTGTTTGCATTAAAATTTAAAATATTGTACTTTTTTCAAACATCCTCAAATCTAACTTAGGTACTTTCACTCAAAATATCAACTTGAATAAATATACAAAATATTATTTACTCAGTCATTAATGTCATTATTTCAATAAATAAAATTACGCTATTTGAATTTGAAATGCAAAAACAATAAGATTTAAATAATATCGTTTGTGAAAATAAAAATCGGAGTATTTACCCTTCTCACATGAGTTTGCAGATAGTACACATCGTTTTCTATACTTCAAACATGTCAGATAAGTACACCTAGTGGAAATTGTTGCAATTTGAACCTTAAACTTGTCATTACATATAAGGGTGGGTTCATATCTGACGGAACATCCGTCGCGGATCACCGGTTTCGGAATGCCAGAGCAGACAAATGTATAGAAAAACAATTGACTGTTCAAACTCAACGGATGAAATCCGTTAGTGCGTCAAAGAACATTCGATGATCCGCTCGACGGATGTTCCGTCAGATATGAACGTAACCCTAAATATTCTTGTTCTTGAAAACCTGATCAAGCCACTTCTAAAATATTTTAATTTGAAAATTACAAAATGACATTTATTATCAATATTATAGTGTTTTTTGACCTGAGGTGTTGAAGATGTATAAATTAATTAGGTATCTTTATATGCTTTCAAATATTTCAATTATAAAATTAGACTACTACTGATAAAAGACAATGTTTATGTTACAGCCAAAGTAATGAATACAGATATTATTCAATCATAATATTTTAATGATTTTTCTGACTTTACTGGACCATATATTTACCAGCTATTACAAATAGTTTCCGGATAAAGTGATTAATTTATCATAATTATTGACTAGTCAATTTAGTCATTTTAATAACCAGTATGTATTATAACTTTCTAATCACTTTGACTGTGCCATAATATACACTTTGATACATAGGAATTGGAAGATAGGAATCACCTTATTATTATTTTGTTCTGTACTATAACTAGACTATTTAATTTCTTACATATTTATCATATTGTCTAATAGCACAAACTAGTAAACATAAGTTAAGAAAGAATTGGTATCCCTGACTTCACATTATGCCAGTAATTTTAAACAATAAAGATTTTATCAGCTTTGTATGGAGTATTGTTATTTTGGAGGACACTGATAATACATACCTAATGAGCACTTAAGCAAGTGTGGCAAAGAATCTAGAGTAGTGACATATTAACGGAATTATGTTTTATATAACCCTACATTTGTATACCTATTACATTGGAAAATACAGTTCGTAGATTTTATACAAAAATACCAAAGAATTTAATAAGTACCATAACAACAGTAATACAACAATATTCCATATTTTGAGATATTGTCAAGAACCAAAATAACTTACTGTAGAAATTTACAATATTTTAATACAAACAGAATATAACCACTTAGTATGAAACAACAAGGCATCAAAAAATAAATAATCTGTAGATAAGACATAAAAGCAAAGCTATCTTTATATTGTGCTTAATATTTAATCAAAAAGTTTCAATTTACAAAAACCATAATATTGTAAATTTTGATACTTTGGTAAAAAACATACACACTGACTAACATTTTGGTATGTACCATGTTATCTGTGTGAAAACAATCATAGAATGATTCATTAGCTAGTGTGCCGTATGATTCACACTTCAAAGTAAGTGCAAGATAAGTCCTTAAGTATATTGTGCACTTACTATATTAAAATAAGTAAAACTTTAAAATGATATGAAGTATTGTAGAGAGGAATCATACTGTCACTGGTATCTTGATTTCTTTGTTTACTATATAAAATTTGTGCTTTTTCCCTAACACTCCCCAGATCACAGCAACATTTTCAATAACAATATTGAATGGAATAGTAGCTAAGGCTCCACCAATAAGCAAACAAAATCTTACCGGTCCAAATCTATGAATAGGGAATGATTTAATGACACCAAAGATGTACATATAAATATTTACCGCACCTATGAATCCACATACTAAGTCCAAAGTCTGAGGACAAGGTATCGGGCATACAGCAGCCAAGAAAACATTACTTGTTGACAATGGTAGAGTTACCCATGAGTAACAAGACACTGCCAGGAAGATTTTATACAACATAGGTATTTGTTTTGAGTGTACTACTAAAAGTATTCCTTGAATCCACCTTTTTCTTTGTTGCATGAAATCCCATAATGAGAATGGTGATTTCTCCCACATTTCTCCTTCAATAAAGTTAAAAGAGTAGCCCTCTTTAAAGGCTTTCATAGCAAAATAACAGTCTTCTGCTACTGATCCATCAAGGCCGTTGTCAAAAGACACTTTTTTTTCTGCACTTACCTGCAAATAAAATAATACATTTATGAGCAGTCCTATAAATTCAGTTACTGGTTTTAAATATATCAAATATACTCACTTGTGTTACAACGTAAGATCCTTTCCAACTGAACAGTGGCTTATGAAATAAATAAAACTGTAGCCTCAGTTTTCCCATATCATCTGCAACACGAAAGCTATCAGCAAGAGTAGTCAGCCAATTAACAATGTGCTCATTAGCATATGTGATCAATCCTTGACCAAACTGGTGCTGTCCATCCAACACAAAATTCAATATACCCTTCACACAGTTATCAGTCAACAGTGTTTCTTCATCTAAATGCACAATCCAATCATTTTCAGCAAGTATATTAACATTATCTTCCAAGCAATACTGCAATGCTCTTGATTTAAATAAAGCACCTGATTTAGTCTTATATTCTGCTGGCACAACCACTTCTCTTACTCTCCTGTGCTTCGGTAAACTAATTGCTTTGTCAGTCACAACTTCGATCATGAAATTTTCCATTCCCACATCAACACATGTGTTCATATTTCTTGTTACATTATCTCTTACTAATTTTGGGAAGTCCCCTCTAGTGACAATTCTGATACATATGAATGGTGCTAGCAAAGGAGAACCCTTAAGTTTCACATTTCCTGGGAAAGCGTTGAATAATGTCAATCCTGCAAAATTGCACAGGACTTGAGGTATTGTTAGTAGAGTAAAAAGTCTTAATATGTATAAAATTATTGCACCGTAAATTCCATATCTTTCAAAAGGATCAATTTTTTCTTTTTCTTTATCATCTAAATTTATTGCTCCAGCAAATACAAGAAATAGAAATATAAATGATATGAAAAAAGTGCAGTGTAGTAGATGTTTCACTCTTCCTCTTAGCATTCTGAAACAAATATTTTTACATTAGATGCTGTGCAATTCTAGCCAAATTGTGTATAATTAATTTATTAGAATGATGATCGGACATAATTATAAAAATAAATAAAATGTGCCAATTTCAGCACTAAGAGACCTCAATACCTATGATAAAGTAGAGAAATGGAAACTTAGCAAATTAAAAAAGCTTCTAAAGAAAGGACAGTGAATCCCATCGCCCTTGGCCTGTGGAGAGGCACTACGTGCCCCCAACAATAAATATTGACACACACTAGGCTACAGCATATGCTACAGATCACACAAGTGACCCAACAAAGCTACACAACTTAATAATGAAAAAACTACGAAGATGCTTGACTCGTGACTCAGTTAAATATCGGGATGTGAAACACCCTTTTTCCTCAAAGGAATAGCACCGACGATAAGACTGTCGTTTTAACTTTCCCGTAAGAAACGGAGCTTCAAAAGGTATCTGTCCCATTTTACCATACACAATTTTATGGGATATAGACTCGAAATTTTCGTTTAGCAATTCACATTTATAATGAAATACACAATAACTGCGTTGAGTGATAAAAATTACTTACCTTGAATCTTGAGAACAATTGCAATGAAATCCAACGTTGGCAAAAAAATCACACTCTGAAAATTTGCCAAGGATAAAACAATAATAATTCTATAAATATTATTGAACACTAGAAACTACACAATTATTTAAAAAAAACTACACACGCACGCCCCGCGTACACCACTGCTTTTGACAAACACAGCAACATTCATTCTTCTCTTGATTCATTCATTTCATTCAATTTCATTTGACACAATTTGACAACCAACCCAATCGATATTTTTTTTTAATCTGGAGACCTTGTATTTTAAGCACTAAAACCACATAAGTTTCCACAGACCGAAACCGGACGCTACTCTGCCGTGCAGGCCCTAAAGTGCAGTATGAGGAAAAAAGCGGTTTCGAGAAAACCGCGAAAAACTTTTTAACACTGTTTTTTTTAATATTGTTAATGTGTATGGTGTATATTTTTATTGCTACGAGGACTAAGTGACAACAAAGATGGTATTTACAAAAAGAAATATTCATTTAGTTTATTAGATTTTAATTAAAATCGGGTTTTTTAAAATCATGGCAGTTACTGCACGCAAAAAGTTACCCTTATGCAGATTAAAATGCGGTAAAAATACTTGATACCACAAAAACTTGCACATGTAATACATAACGATTTCCTCCAACTTACGAGTATGTTTGAGGTGAGAATTTACAGAAAAAAATGTATTTGTAGAATGGGGATGGCAACTCAAAGCTATTCGTAGATGTCGCTGCGATCGTTGTCCCATATGTCAGATTACTGTATAGCTTGTACAAAAAACAAACACGTATTTTGTTATAAAAATTGAGTTTATTTTAAAAAACAAATATGGAAAATTATTCGTCAATGCAAGTGCATACACTAAAACAAGAACTAAGACGCCGCGGTGCATCTACAAGAGGAAAAAAAAGTGATTTAGTTGAAAGGCTAGAAATTTGATTCTACTACATTAAACACACATTTACTTGTAGTTAGGATTTAAAATTGTATTTTTTAAGTAGGTATTACATGTGCTAGTCTCTACAAAGAATATAGTACTGCTTCTGACATTCTATATTGAGAAAAATGTCGTCAAGTTTTGTGTTTGTCTTCTTCATCTAATTTTACATCTATTTTATAGATTGGAGCAATATGATAAGAATTTTAACTTTCTAACACCACAACTATCACAAATCTCGATCCCGGTGATAATTCTTCCACCAGAAGAACCATTTCATGATATAAAGAGCGATGCAATACTTAACCTCCAATAGAAAAGTAGATATTATTTTCAAAGGTGTATTGTTTAGTTAGAGTCTGGCCAACGAAAGCTGTCCACGCAAAAAAGCGGCAAATTTAAAAAAATCAAGGCATGACAACCCCGGCTACACGCTGCTTAAACGGAGTTGATACTTATTATTATTCAAGAACAATAAGGGATATTATATTTGATGGAATAGTTACATTTGACATAGTTAAGTAACAATAGTTAAATCGCCACAACACTGCAGGGGTTAGGAGTCATAATCAAAATCGGATTCCAAGTACTCTACACCTGATACCTACTGCAAAGTTTTGTTTTCTCGTCTTCGCCGTTAATATAATATTACTTAAAAAATAGCAAAAACCGTGAAAAAAAATGTATTTAATTTTTGTATTTACAAAATAATACAATTTATTTTCAAGTGCAAAAGTATCAAGATGATTCACCAATATGAAAGTTCAATGATTTGACAATTTTGACAGTCCAAAAATATTGCCATATCAAAAGTTTAGAAAATAGGTCGTGGACAGCTTTCGTTGGCCAGACTATATGGTATAATCATAGAATTTCATTAATAAATTCAACTAACAGCCTGTCCCGGCTTCGCAAGGGTAGATTTTTGTTTATTGTATAGCTTTTCCTTAGTGATAATACAATTTTTGTTCTCACAGCAGTCTCAGCAGCTACCCATTATTTCTTGATAGTGTGAATTGTCGGAAATTTGTATGTTCCATCATTATTACAGCCTTTTACACAACATCTAGTCATTTTACATCAATAAAACGCTTTTTTTCAGAAAATTCCTTTGATTTGACAGTTCTTTTGAGACACAGATGTCACTTTTCACTTTGACACTTGCCTTCCCCAATGGGGATGGCAACTTAAAGCTATTCGTAGATGACGCTGCGATCGTTGGTCCCATATGTCAGATTACTGTATGGGTTCAAGTATAAAAAACAAACACGTACTTTGTTATAAAAATTGAGTTTATTCTAAAAAACAAATATGGAAAATTATTCGTCAATGCAAGTGCATAAACTAAAACCAGAACTAAGACGCCGCGGTGCATCTACAAGTGGAAAAAAATGATTTAGTCGAGAGGCTAGAAATTTGATTCTACTACATTAAACACATATTTACTTATAGTTAGGATTTAAAATTGTAATTTTTAAGTAGGTGTTACATGTGCTAGCCTCTACAAAGAATATAGTACTGCTTCTGACATTCTATAATGAGAAAACTGTCATCAAGTTTTGTGTTTGTCTTCTTCATCTAATTTTACATCTATTAAAATTTTATAGATTGGAGCAATATGGTAAGAATTTTAACTTCCTAACACCACAACTATCCCAAACGGTCCCGGTGATAATTCTTCCACCAGACGAACCATTTCATGATAATATAAAGAGCGATGCAATACTTAACCTGAGATAGAAAAGTAGATATTATTTTGAAAGGTGTTTTCGATTGTTTAGTTATGGTATAATCATAGAATTTAATTAATAAATTCAACTAAAGGCCTGTCCCGGCTTCGCAAGGATATATATTTGTTTTTATACAACTTTTCCTTATTGAAAATACAATTTTTGTTCCCACAGCAGTCACAGCAGGTACCCATTATTTCTTGATAGTGTGAATTGTCGGAAATTTGTATGTTCCATCATTTTTACAGCCTATTACACAACATCTAGTCATTTTACATCAATAAAAGCGTTTTTTTTTTTCAGAAAATTCCTTTGATTTGACAGTTCTTTTGGGACCATATTGCATTGAGATGAAGTTAAATGGAGATGCCCCGATGTTCTATACATACATTTTGCTTATACAAATATGAGTCAAACATGAGACAGAGAGTGAAATATTGGTTTGTCTCTTTCTTTCTAATGCAGTAATCATATTTGACAAAAGAGACAACAATATTTCGGTTGTTGCTCAAAATGGAATATTTTGTTGGGATATTTCCCGCAGTTACAGAAACGTGCCCATTTCGCCATTTTATGTGCCAAGTTTCGTGGTAGTTCTGCTGTCAAACAGTTGTTTACTTTTTGTTGAATTTAGATTTTTGACTAAATTACGGAGTGTTTTCTTTTAAAAGTGCGTGTTACCATTAAGAAACAGTAATTCGACATGCCTGGATGTTCCATTGTGTCTTGTCATGCCAGAAAAAAGAAAAATCAGCCTGAATTGACTTTGTACAGGTTAGTAACAGGTTTTCATGCAAAACTAAATGAAATAGAACAATTTCGGTAAAGAAATCGCTATGTGACCTTGTTTTCATGGTTAGAGTATTAATATTTGGGTTTATTTCCGTCCCACAGATAATATTTTTTATTTCTTATTTTCGTTCGTTTGTTTACAATAATAATAGTGTTGTACCGTTGCTGTAATAGTTCCCGATACTAGTCCTTCGTTACACTGAAACTGTTACCAAATGATATATTGATAAAAATAATAAATACTAATCATTTATAGATTTCCCAAAAATGAAACTGTTACCAAATGATATATTGATAAAAATAATAAATACTAATCATTTATAGGTTTCCCAAAAATGAAAGATTGAAGAAAAAATGGTTGGACTCTATCGGTGACGAAAAAAATTGTCCTCGAAGTAAAGACTGGCTTATGTGTTCACTTCACTTTGAAAAAAAATGTTTTAACAGAACACTTGATGTTATTAGGTTACATGAGAACTCTACCTACAATATTTTCGGTAAGTGTGTATTAAAATGATTGTTAAATAACAGCCTGGTTTTTTAGCCTAAGTTATATGGATAGTAATGCATATTATGCGTATAAATAAATAAATATTTCATAATTTTTTTCAAACATCCAACAATAAACAACTTCCAGAGTCATTTGTATTCTGTGAAACAAGCAACACTCAAGAATCTGATGTTTCTTGTACATCTACTGTAATAAAGGAACCATCTACCGTAATAGATGAACCATCTAGTGTAATGGAGGCACCATTGCAGTTGACCCATCAATTTGTGGGAACAGTGCCCAAAGAGGTATGTAGATGTTGAATTTTTAACCGTTTTCTGACAAACAGACGGCAGCACATCAAGCGCCACAATCTGTCAAAGACTTGTCAACTGTCACTTGAAAATAACTTTTAGCAATAAAATGCAATATGCAAATTATTTTTTAACAGTGCATAATTAAGTTATTGGTTAATAGTGCTGATACATTTGGCATGTGAAAAGGCGCTGTGAGATGGGACTGGGCATCTCTTAGCTGCCACGGTCTATTTTAATTTTCATTATTTTTTTTTAATATTAACTGTACACTTAACTTGCTACGTTGAGTGTAAAAAGAGTGTCCATGGAGTTTCTTGTCCGTTCTTTTGCATAGAAATCTTCGCTCTGGAATGGGCACCTACGGTACTTTCACAGTTATTATGTCTTGTGACTAGAACTGTAGCACCATAACAATTTTGTACTGATTTATTTTTATGTCTTTTGACCATTCAAAAGTGCCTGTAATTATTGGCCTAGTTGAAATAAATTTGATTTGATTTAACTATTTATCTTTTCTATTACAGGTTTTACAAACTGGAAAAATTAAAGCCTTTAAAGAAAAATATGTCAATCAACAGAAAACAATTAAACGCCTCAATGAAAGAATACGAAGGAAAAAAAAATTGCTGATTTGAAGGCTGTTGTGATAGAAGACTTGGCGGGACCAAAAGACTTTTTAAAAAGACAAATTAACAAGTCCAAAGGTTTACCTGTACAATCCGAATTAATCGTCAAATTTTAAATTAACGCTAACACATAAATATATGTATAATATTTAATTACAAGCAATAGCGCAAATGTGAAAATTTACATTTTTTTTACGTAACTACATGGATTATAATTCAATCATGGTATCTAGTCTTAATACTATTATGTAATCCTAAAAGTACTAGGGATACTAATATCCATACTCGTTACAGTAACACTATGTTTCTTGATTGGCACAACCCTAGCATTGGCCGCCATTTTATGTGCCCGGCGAACTTGTAGGTATCCACGTTTTTGGTGTAGGTATTTCCAGTCCATTGGATTCATTGAGATGAAGTTATATGGAGATGCCCCGATGTTCTATACATACATTTTGCTTATACAAATATGAGTCAAACATGAGACAGAGAGTGAAATATTGGTTTGTCTCTTTCCTTCTAATGCAGTAATCATATTTGACCAAAAGAGACAACAATATTTCGGTTGTTGCTCAAAATGGAATATTTTGTTGGGATATTTCCCACAGTTACAGAAACGTGCCCATTTCGCCATTTTATGTGCCAAGTTTCGTGGTAGTTCTGCTGTCAAACAGTTGTTTACTTTTTGTTGAATTTAGATTTTTGAGTAAATTACGGAGTGTTTTCTTTTAAAAGTGCGTGTTACCATTAAGAAACAGTAATTCAACATGCCTGGATGTTCCATTGTGTCTTGTCATGCCAGGAAAAAGAAAAATCAGCCTGAATTGACTTTGTACAGGTTAGTAACACGTTTTCATGCAAAACTACATGAAATAGAACAATTTCGGTAAAGAAATCGCTATGTGACCTTGTTTTCATGGTTAGAGTATTAATAGTTGGGTTTATTTCCGTCCTACAGATAATATTTTTCATTTCTTATTTTCGTTTGTTTGTTTACAATAATAATAGTGTTGTACCGTTGCTGTAATAGTTCCCGATACTAGTCCTTCGTTACACTGAAACTGTTAGCAAATGATATATTGATAGAAAAATACTAATCATTTATAGGTTTCCCAAAAATGAAAGATTGAAGAAAAAATGGTTGGACTCTATCAGTGACTAAAGTAAAGACTGGCTTATGTGTTCACTTCACTTTGTAGAAAAATGTTTTAACAGAACACTTGATGTTATTAGGTTACATGAGAACTCTGTACCTACAATATTTTCGGTAAGTGTGTATTAAAATGATTGTTAAATAACAGCCTGGTTTTTTAGCCTAAGTTATATGGATAGTAATGCATATTTTTTTTTTCAGACATCCAACAAAAAACAACTTCCAGAGTCATTTGTATTCTGTGAAACAAGCAACACTCAAGAATCTGATGTTTCTTGTACATCTACTGTAATAAAGCAACCATCTACCGTAATAGATGAACCATCTAGTGTAATGGAGGCATCATTGCAGTTGACCCATCAATTTGTGGGAACAGTGCACAAAGAGGTATGTAGATGTTGAATTTTTAACCGTTTTCTGACAAACAGACGGCAGCACATCAAGCGCCGCAATCTGTCAAAGACTTGTCAACTGTCACTTGAAAAGAACTTTTAGCAATAAAATGCAATATGAAAATTATTTTTTAACGGTGCATTGTTAAGTTATTGGTTAATAGTGCTGATACATTTGGCATGTTCGTGAAAAGGCGCTGTCAGATGGGACTGATCATCTCTTAGCTGCCACGGTCTATTTTAATTTTTCATTATTATTATTTTTTAATATTAGCTGTACACTTAACTTGCTACGTTGAGTGTTAAAAGAGTGTCCATGGAGTTTCTTGTCCGTTCTTTTCCATAGAGATCTTCGCTCTGGAATGGGCACCTACGGTACTTTCACAGTTATTATGTCTTGTGACTAGAACTGTAGCACCATAACAATTTTGTACTGATTTATTTTTATGTCTTTTGACCATTCAAAAGTGCCTGTAATTATTGGCCTAGTTGAAATAAATTTGATTTGATTTAACTATTTATCTTTTCTATTACAGGTTTTACAAACTGGAAAAATTAAAGCCTTTAAAGAAAAATACGTCAATCAACAGAAAACAATTAATCGCCTCAATGAAATAATACGAAGGAAAAAAAAATTGCTGATTTGAAGGCTGTTGTGATAGAAGACTTGACGGGACCAAAAGACTTTTTAAAAAGACAAATTAACAAGTCCAAAGGTTTACCTGTACAATCCGAATTAATCGTCAATTTTTTAAATTAACGCTAACACATAAATATATGTATAATATTTAATTACAAGCAATAGCGCAAATGTGAAAATTTTCATTTTTTTTACGTAACTACATGGATTATAATTTAATCATGGTATCTAGTCGTAATACTATTATGTAATCCTAAAAGTACTAGGGATACTAGTATCCATACTCGTTACAGTAACACTATGTTTCTTGATTGGCACAACCCTAGCATTGGCCGCCATTTTATGTGCCATGCGAACTTGTAGGTATCCACGTTTTTGGTGTAGGTATTTCCAGTCCATAGGATTATAATGTCTATGCCATATTGTCACTTGTCACTTTGACAATTGCCTTCCCCATTTTATCTGTCATTTTGCTAAAAATGGCACCGTCCATCCTCTATATCTATGGCTTATTAATACGACGACATAGACAGTTATACGATGGCCATATTCGCAATTTGGCAGCTGTCTGATTGATGCATTGATGTGATGGCGAGAATAGAATAGTTTTTCGTTTACAATTTGTATTTATTTCATTATCACTGAAAATTAAACGCCATATAGAATCATGTGAACTAGGTGAACAAATTTATTGCTAATGAGATTCCAGTGCTAGTGTACAATGCTGAGACAAAACCTTCACACAGAGACTGGAAGAGAAAGTGTCTCAAATAGTAAATAACGGGTCGATAGAAATATGTCTGTCTCTGATTTATCTGTTGGATGTCGATTTGCCGATTATTTTGCGATATGCGGCCTCGACTTTGACTCTGGATTGGAGCCTGATAGGCTTTGCGGTAAGCATTAGTCTTAGGTCACGCTTTTATTAAATTACGTGCAAGTTATAGAAACACTGTTCATTTTAGGTGACAATTTACATGTATCTCCTCTGGATCGTTCGTACAAAGGAAAAATTCTAGCTCACTACCCTGAGAATATAACAAGCAACCCATTTGATGAACATGCAGTGTGTATGGTAAGTGATGATTATTATTAAAGTTCAATTGAAATGTCATATTTATGAAGTCTTTGTTTCACCATGAATAGCCAATTCAAATCATTTTAATAGTATATTTAAGATCTTAAATAGTACGACTATAATTCATAATCTATGTAGTAACACAAGAACATCTTGACAATTTGAACTGTAATAAATCTTGTGAATGTCATAATCTTACAGCTTTGTCTGCCAGCTGGCCTTCAGTTTAGAACACAAAAACATTCTTTAGAACCCAAGTTCCACAGCTTTGTAGTAACCAGAGAAAATGCATCCCGTTATTATGGATTCAGTCTCATATTCTATGAGGAAGTTAGGAACAGAAACATTTGCAGTGCCATGCATACATTACAGGTAAATAAATTTAATTAAATCTTATAATTAATTAGTAATTTTTCAGATGAGTAGGAGTTTAAATTGTGCTTGTTTTTGTAGGCAATGTATATCACAGAATTATCTAGTGGTCAGACTCCTCCTGGCCACAGAAAAGCATCAGGTAAAGAAAGTTCCAGGTCGCTTCCTAGATCCTTCAAACTCACTCCTCACAGTGGGGCTGCACTGACATACTATGATATAGCCAAAGACAAACTGTATGTCGCCAAAAGTATAGCACTTATATGTCAATACCCGTATGTGAGGGTGGCACAGTTGTTTTTAGAAAATTTGTTCAGGTGAGTTAACTTATAGTTATTACTGTAAACAGAGATATTACCTTAATTTATTGAATACAACAGGCAGCAATTTTATGACAATTATTTTGTCGTAATCTTCTTTTCATTTTAATAGTAACTAGGTATTTAGTCCATTGCAAATAGCAATGGACTAAATACCAAATTTTAGAATTAATCTTTACTTCTACATTAAAGTGTATAATTTTTAATATAAGTACCTTTTTTTAAAAAACTATAAACTCATAATTTATTGTACACACATATTTTATTGTAGATCTCTCCCAAGGCAGCCAGGCCCAGGGCTCAGCCCTGAGTCTTATGTATATAATTTGCTTTATGAAGTACCAGTGCCACTTCCCGGTCAAGCTTTACGACTCTATGTGCCTCCTTCTGAACCTCATTTGGATCCAATTCCTGTTGTAAGCATAAAATTTACTCATGTTTCTTTAGGGTATTTGTATATAAATTCAGCTTTACCAGTATACCTACATCTGTTTCACTGGTTTTATGCACCTGCTTCTTAATGAGACTATTTTTCCCACTTGCATGGTATGAGGAACCTGTATTTTATACAACCGCCCATAGGCCTATGGAGTCATAAAAATAGAAAGGCCCTTTTTAAAATACCTTTGAAAAGCTCTCAAACAACAACAGCTATTAATGTTAATTCATATTGCTTCCAGGTGATAAGAATGCCAAATCTCCCTGATGAGTTACCTCTTTTGGACTACCCACTTCGAGCTATGTTCTCAACTCTAGGTGTTGAATGTGTTGTGCAGCTGTTCACATGTGTTTTACTTGAACATCAAGTATTATTGAGGTCTAGTGGTTAGTATAATTAATAGAATGACTACTTACATTTTGAGATAATTCTGTTTTATTTGTACAAGGTCAAATTAATTTTGTTGATTGTTTTATTATGTATAGATATTGAAATGTGGTAATGTAGAGTTTCATTGTGATCAGATATTGTTTTGCAACAGATCTGTGAAGTGTTACTAGGTAATTTAATTTAACCTGTAGGTATTGGTATCATGGGACAGTAAATGCAGTACTGTGGCCCTGAACTCAATGGGCAACTGAAGGAAATGGTTCTGTAACCAATAAAAAAAACAGAGGGGTTTTTAATTCGTCATGAATATTTTAGTTAGTATGAGACACTTCCTTCTGCTCCACACAGGGTAGGGAGAGTCGCTTAATGATATTCTACACCAATTAAAAACCTATCAGTATTTTATTAATGTCTTATTTAACATTTTCAAAACCAGAACAGAAGACAGAACATTTTATTTGGAGCTCATACAAAATGCGATCGCCTCCTGTGTAAACACTAAAATTTGCTCATGTATATTTATTTTTTCACAGACTTCAACAAGCTTATGCTAGTTGCTGAGTGCATAGTATCCCTGCTACTGCCATTTACATGGGCGCACGTGTATGTGCCAATACTGCCGGCCCCTCTATACCATTTCCTCGACGCGCCAGTGCCATTCGTCATGGGTATAGTACAATGCACTTATAATAGAGGTCAATGAGCCACCTGATAATTCAGTGCTGGTTATCTACTTTACGAAGTATTGAAGTACTGCCAATGTCTTTGGCCTTTAAGAAACTATTTTTATTGTCTATGAAATATGCTTATGATCTTTTTTAAAATTTTTGTTCTCAATAATTTACCAGTCTGATAAAAAATATCTGATATTAATTTATGTACCATATTTTCATGCTTTTTTACACAGCTAAGGAATACTATTTCCTTTTTTTTCAACTCACAGGTCTCCATTCAGATAGTGGGGCAATGAGTATAGGACCAAATGGTCCTCGTAGCATTGCGCTCGGATCTGAAGCAGCTCTCTGTTTGGTTGACATTGACAAACCTGATATACAACTACCTGAAGAATTGCCTATCTTCCCACATCGGACGCCCTTTATTGAAGAATTGAACCATGTTTTAGACAAACATCAGGTATGAAACAATCCATGTAAATGATTCCAACTTTTTTAAGTCTGTGTAATCTTTAAATTAAATATGTAAAGTTACATAGTTAAATATTATCATCACATTATCTCACTATAAATAATACATATAAATATGACTGTGATATACAGATAATTTTAAGAGCGCTTATTCTGAAAGTTGTCAATGTCGCAAATAGTTGTCAAATATTGACAAGTTTTAATTAATTTAGCAATCTTACTGTATGGAAATAAAAATTATGGCTCTGTAGTACACTAAAACATTGATAAGGGAATGCAATAAGTAATATTGTAACAATAAATAGTTAGAATAAATAGTTTTAGATGTAAAAAAAGTATTTGGAAACCTTCCAAATGCCCTTTTTACACCTGAAATGGTGACAACATCAAATTCAGTGTTTTAAGTGTCTTTCTACAGCTTGGCAAAAAACAGTAGAAAACCGGAAGTCGCCACTGTGCTCTCGCTACCAGCACTTTGAATGATTTTATTTTATTTTCACTTATTACGTTAGTTTTATGGCACAATAATAAATCTAACAAAACTGCGTCTTTGTTTACATCAAATATTTTAAAACGTTGTCAGCAAATAAAAAGATTAGTTCCGTTTCAAGACGTTCTGGCCAAGCTGTAAGTTCCTATATCAATGTTTTAGTGCACTACAGAGCCTTATTTCTTATTTTCATACAGTAAATTTACCAAATTAATTAAAACTTGTAAATAATTGACAGCTATTTGCGACATTGCCAATTTTCTGGTTATGCGCCCCTAACGACTAATTCGTGTCAAAAATATTTATGTATTTTTCCCAGATTCAAAGACCCGAAACCGAGCCTACGAAGCTCGGCGTACCTTTAAATGGAACTTCTTACAAGCATATGAGTGATAGTATGAGCAGCAGTTGCACATTACCATCAGGTGAGATATTTTTTTACTAGAATATAATTACAACAATCAATTTAAGAGTCGAAATCTGTAAGTGCTCAACTATGAGCAGTGGGGAATCCTCAATGCTCAACCAAACTGAGTAGTTGAGAATTCAGGCATTATTCCTGTTCCCTACTGCTCACCTAAAAAAAATACATAGGGAAAAAGATTTGAAACAGGGACAATACAGGGCATCTGGTAGAGGTGATGTTTGTTATTATGATGACTTTTTTAAATGTACTACTCAACATACCTGAGAATATTTCAAACTAACCTGAGCGATGTCATCCAACAAATTGCAAATTCCAATTTTGCAATAAATTGTTTAGGATCAAATGAAAATAACTGTCTATTGGTAACTGGATGACAGAGAGATCTTATTATTAATTTATAGATGACCAGGCCAGTTAAGTAGTTGAGTAGTGGGGAAAAAGGGGTCGAATTTAGTTATCTGGAGATTTTTGCTAGTGTGATATTGTAAACATACTGGTATTCAGTTATACTAGATGCCAATCCCGACAGAACAGAGAAAAGGGTAGACAGAACACTAGTGTTTAATTGTACTAAACCACGGTCTATACTCGTAGATCTGTTTTGACGCCGTGCAATGCATGGATTTATAAACAGCCTTGTGCCAGCGCGGCCGAACCGCTCGCACTACGCTGTGACTAAAGTTTGCTATTCAGTAAACTACGGACAGCGACACTAGCACTCACAGCTGGCGCTGCAAGATCTGACGATAACAAAGCCACCTCGTCGTAGAGGACATCGTAGAGCCCAGCGATGAGAATTCTTGTAGAGAATAGCATATCAGGTTTAATAAAAACATATTGACTAATTTGCAGTAACAATCAGAATTTATCTTTCCATTAATCGCTAAATCCTGATTATAAATTCAAGTGCATAATTACATGCTCAATACACGAACGTCTTATTCCCGCTACTTATTTGATTTATCGATCAGATTTAATGTGTCTTATGTCACTAATGCCACGCAAACAAGACGCTCTTGTAAAGAACTCGGTTAATAACGAGATTATAAGCTACTTTGTGCAGCCTAGCGCACATACATCTATAAACGTGTGACCTAGACATTACCTCCTCATCTACAGTCTACGTAAATATTATAAAGATGTAAAGATGCGATTCCACGACTCACTCAAGCAAACACGTATAATAGGGTATTTTATTGCATAAATAAATTGAAAATCAGTTTAATTCGTCAGTTAAAATATTGAAAAATAATGGACACACATTTAAATCAATGAATATTGACAAACATAAAACGCTTCCAATTTCGGTCAGTGGGAGATTGTGACGTCATAAAGCTTGTAAATTATACCGACCAATACGACCCGTATTTTTTCTTTTTTTACGCAATCCAAAATTGACGGAGATATGATGCTTTCAAAATTGCTAATACGTCACAATTTAGTACATTTTTTACTGAATTCTGACGTCACGAGCCCCCACTCTCGAGTCTGGATGTGTTATATTATCTTGGTAAATAGCCTATTGACGTTATGTTATTTTTAGAAGCGTTGTATCTTCGTCACTTTTGGTTTATGTAACAAAAGAAAAATACGGGGCTAATATTTTTTTTATAATTTAACCTATGTTTCGCACTAATATTTCTTTAGTAATAAACCTATTTTCCGCGAACATTTAAAAATGCTCACTGACAATTGTTCGCTGTAATTTTATGCTCGCGCACACCTGGATACTTTTGTGCGCAATCGACTCGTACCATAAATATCATATACAGGTAAAATCTTTTTTTCTTGTTATTCATTAGGCGGTCTTCGTCGGAAGCACTCGTTCCACGACGTTCTAGAATGGGAAGAGAGCAGGCCTTTAAATGCGTCACCGCCAGCTTCGCCAACACGACGCGCTCCTCTCAGAATGGACGCACTACAGCGAATCGTCGATATCGTCAAACGGAGCGGTATGTATTTTTTATAAGTGCAATAATAATTTATTCCAAAATTCTCACTTCAAACACACGAGTTTCCTCACCAAATGTGTAAACTGTTGAAGAGGAGACAAGGTAACTCGACTTTTAAATCTTTTTCAAGGAAAACTGGTCTTTTAGTTATGTAAATAAAGTTTAAAATTGTTTCACGCTGAAAGTGCTCGCCGTATGGGCTGTTTGATGGTCCCAGGGTTTGGTGTTTCTTCTCACCTAACAGAATCTAGTGGGCTGACGAGTTTGATTCACCACTTCTTCTTCCTCCCAGCTTAACACGAGGAAGTGACGAAGGGCAGCGTTTTGAGAAACTAACTATAAAGTTAATGTTCTTAAAGTAGAGATCTTCCATACTATATTGAGAAATAAAGTTTGATTTGATGGTTACTTTTTCATTATTGATATATTTATATTATTTATTGTGTGCTTTAATGGACAAATTTGTACTTTACTGTACTGTATTGTACTAAGTATTAATTACATAAGAACTTGTGATTATCCGATATATCTCTGTATCGAGATAATAGCTTGACAACTTATTAGGTAAGAAATCTTATCATAGCAATATCCTTATTAAGCACCTTGTTTACATTTTCCGCTTTTTTAACTGCAGGTGTTAACATTGATGATGTGGATGCAGACACAGTAATGCCAACTACAAAAAAGAAAATTCTCAATGATGAGGAACAATATAATGAAGACATAAGGTTCAATATTGCAATCAGAGAAACCTTCCTGAACAGATTTGTGCACATATTTCTCATGTATGAGAACTTCGTCATCATGCCTGATCAGGTAAATATACTTTCAGTATAAGTACCTAGTGTCCACCAACATAATGTGGCGATTTCTAATTAGTCATTCTAGATCGAGTTAAATTAATTTTGACTTATGGCCTGTCCACATCTCCACGTCACGACGTCGTCAACGTGGAACGGTACGTTGACGTGACGTGCAAATTCACGATAACGTAACGTTAAAATTCTGGTGCATTCTTCACAATCGTACGTCAGTCTCGGCTTTACAAGGCACAGCGACGTGCAACGTTGCTGTGTCAAATTCACGTTAACGTAACGTAAACTGCACGTCACGACGTACGTTATCGTGAATTTGCACGTCGCGTCATCTTACCGTTCCACGTTACCGCACCGTTCCACGTTGAGGACGTCGTGGATAGGAGATGTGAACAGGCTCTTTCACCAGTTTCGATTTCGTATTACGAGTAACTGCTTAATAAATCCATTATCAAATACTTTAAAACTTATAAAATTATTTTTTCCTACAGGATCGTGAGTCATGGCTGTCATCTCGCGAATCAATGGTTAACTTTGATAAAGCGTCATTCTTATCGGACCAACCGCAGCGGCACCGACCATTCCTCTCGCGGTTCCTTGAGACCCAGATGTTCGCCACATTGATTGATAACAAGATAATGGGCAACTGGGGAGAATATGATGCCAACCTTCAAGTATTTGAACACCGGATCAAATCTGTCAAGTAAGACGAATTACTTTAAAGGTGAACTGCATTAACGTTTATTTCACTTCGTTTAAAAGCTTAAAGTATGCTACGTTAATGTGGTTTAATATAATTTATGCAACATTTAATAATACAGCATGTAGACTGGATTTAGCATGGGAACCGAGGAATGGATGATTTGAATGAAAATATAGGTGCACCGATCGGGCACATGCCACCGCATACTAACGTCATGTAACAAGGGATTGTAACCAATAGAAGTTTGAACATTTGACTAACCGAAATCACATCACAGTATTAATATGATTATGAACATGCAGTATGCTGTGTTTTTATTGTTAACATTGCTAGTAGGATTAAGTTGGCCTTTGGGAAACGTTTCTGGCAATCATTGCTGAAACAGCCATGAAATATTGTAGTTGTTAATGGTACTACTAAAGTCCGGTCGTAGAGCAGGAGGAATTTCGTACATTGACCTCTTTACCTACTGACAGCGATCACTAACATGTTTCTATTGAGTAAAAGGTAACTGGTATGACAGTATGCGGTTATGCATACTATCGGTAAAAGGATTACAATCCCTGAGGACGGCGGCCATTGCATCAGTGCAAGTGAGACTCATTATATTTACGCGGGAGTGACAGAGACAGGTAATAATAGGTCAATGTACGAAATTATTCGTGCTTCACGACCGGATTAATTGAGTCTCGGTCACCTGACGCGAAAAAGTTTCTGACCAATCGAAGCAGCGCCGCAGATGTGAGTCCGCAGCAAGCCAGCAATAAGGTGAGTTTGTGTTGCAGGCGGCGGATAGGAGAGGGCGGGCTGGCGACGCGCGGGTACTGCGTGTGGGCGGGGGGCGCGGGCGCGGGGGCGGGCGCGGGCGCGCAGCTGGAGGTGGGCGCGCCGGCCGAGCGGCTCCCGCACCGCGCGGCCTACTACCGCGCCTTCCCCGCGCGACTGGACGCGCACGCACTCGCTCGCCCGCCCGCGCCCGACGCCAGGTGCGCTCCTCTGTCGCCGCACGACGCCTGACCGCTGTCGCCGTCTGTCCGAACTTCCCTCGCCCCGCTCCGATCTGACGTTTACCCCCGAGAGTTGCGACGGGGAAGTTCCGTTTACGCTTGAATTCAGAATCTTAAATCAATATTCAGAGCCTCTACCATGAGTGGTCATTACTATACTCGATCCTACGCATCAACCGCGTTTGGCGCTCTTATTGGTTGAGAGCACCAAACGCGGTCGATACCGATGATCGAGTATCATAATGACAACTCATGGTATGGGTACAGAACAACTAACTCAATGTCGTACGTAAGAAAGTTAAAAAAATAACATACTTTTTAAATGCGGCAATGAAGATTCTGAATTCACGTATCGACCCGCGTCCTTTTGCTCCCCGTATTTGTATTGTCCAAAGTTTAGTTGATAAAACGCGTCCTGGCCGCTTAGTTCAACTAACCGCGAGTGCAGCTTTCGTGATATGATTATCATAGTCTCGTGCGTGCGTCATCCGTCTGAGGCGTTTGTATTGCTGTCTGAGACTTGCATGTTGCCCCGTACATTTTTAGCACCGAGATAACCATTTTAATACTGCTTTGTATTATACATACTACATTATTAATTTAATTAATGTTTTTACTACCATTTTACTTACGTAGTGTTGCTGTAGAGTTTGATGTAGTTCGAATTAAATAGGTGTGACTGGATCTTTTTGATCGGAGCTGAGCTTAACCTTATCATCTAAAATATACATTATTAAAATTGTTAACTCGGTGAACACACGATTTTTGGTCGTTTTGTTCTCTTACTGCTTTAAAGAGTGACCTAAAATCTGTCATAGATAAACTTGCTTCATATGACAGCATGCGATTGTATAATGTACGTTATTATATTCATTACTGAATTAACACTACCGTGTAGTTCGTGTAATGTATCTATAGCTTTGAAAAAATAGTAATAGCCAGCTTTACAAACTTGCAAGATCATGTGAGTTTACGAGGGAAAGAAAGCTTATACGTCACGACTGTGGTCCAGGGAGCTTCCCTCATGCAATCTTGTGGGCTCATAATTATTCGCGAACGATCGTGCGTGTAAAGTGAATTATATAGGTACTTTCATATTTAACATCAAAAATCAAATACAATTTGATAAGCTATGAATCTCCTACAAAATATCGCATAATAGGATCAGAAAAGTTAGTTATAACCTGTGATACATAGTAGGTATACTCAATAGAAAGGTACACAGAACTAATTAATGTTTTAGGTGATAGCCATTTAATTATTATTCTCTTAATTATTGGATCACATGTTGTAAAAATTATGATCTAATTGAAAATTATCCCTAACTAATATTGTTAATAAAAACATACCGATATTAGTATTGTTGTGGACGTATTTACAATGACGTGTAAAAATATGACGATTTTCTTTATAAAAAAAGCAGATGTACTGCATAGCAAAGATGTTTATATTATTAGGGCCAGCAGGTTCCTTTGAATAGTTAACACATTGAAATAGTATATTAGTAGTACTTACATATTTTGTGTTGTACAAAATGTAGCACCTTTAATGTAAGAAAGTCGTATCATGGCAGCATACAAAACAAGGCAACTTTTGATATGACTGTTAACGACATTTTCTTACTTTAAATAAAGGCTTATTTCCAAGAAGCTAGTTGCCGGTGCGTTGTTTTAATATTTGGATTAATTTCCAAATGAGAACAAAAAACAGAGTTTTTTTATGTAAACTGCCCCACTAAGGATTTCTCCTGTATCGTGGGTTCGTTTAGAAACATTAAACGAAGTTGAGGGCTACTAACAAAACTTTAAAAGTAAATGCTTTTGGTTTCTGATTTTTAATTGTTATCCAGACAAAGCCAGAAACTTACTTCTGGATTATATAGCCTTTTTAGCTCAGTTTTTCCTAACGAATTTAAAATATGACTATTGTAAGTTTATATTTTTTTAAGATCGTAATCCGAATTAACTTAACGTTACTACTATTGTAACGTCTCATTTAAACAATCATGGGAATGGTTCGGTTTTGGAAGACTTTTGAAATAACTAAAATAAAATGTTGAATTGTATTTTTATGAATAAATTTTATATCAAATTCATGAGTTATTTCCAAAGCCTCTCTAAATCTGAAAACCAGTACTATTTCTGAATGTTGTGATAGTCAGTGTTTTGTACTAAAAGTGCATGATTTGTTTATATTGCATGCAGTATGAAATACTTTCATGTAATAAATATATTATGTGATTTTATATGTTTATAGTGTTATACTCGAGCGATATGTTTTGTCCAACCCTATTTATTCATTTACATTATTTTGTTTTGTTTTTTTATGACATAATTATATCTAACTTTTATTTTACATAGTTATCAGCATTATAAAGTTATATCATAGTTAATAATATTGACAGATCTTCCCAGAATAAGGTAACTCCATAATGCAATAATATTGTTTTAATGTAGGCTTTATGTATGTAAATAGGATTATGATAAAATAAAATAAAGTTATTTATATTTAATGCGTATTTTGAATGTTCGTTTACCTATTCCCTTGATTAGTATTTGAATGTATTGTGCCTGTAGTAACAGTGTGCGCGAGTTTTGTGTATGTCAATGCTTCCTATTCCATTCCTCCATTTGCAGTCAGTCATTTTTCTTTCAACGAGAAGTAATATTATCGGGCCATTGTAAAACTTAAGCTCATTGCATACTGCCTGAAAATCAAGGAGTATTGTTGATTGCATGTAACCCGCGCGCCTATTTATGTAATTCATGCAATATCACGATCCTTTTGTTTGCTTTAGCTACGCCAGCTTTTCATAACATTACATACTTCAGTTTTTCTCACTGTTTACTAAGTTGCAACTTATCGTTTCGCTTTCCAGAACAAACAGTCTAAAACGTATAAAGAATGCAAAATGGCAAGTGAAGGATTGTCCACCGGAACTATTGCTGGGGGATATAAGTAGGAGACTGTCCACAGAAGTGACTCCGGCAGCCATTGCTCAGAACAATAGAGCATTTGTTGAGAAGCTTCTGAAGGTATGATTTCATTAACCTTAAATTCCAAACTCGAATTGCGTACGACTGATCAATTAAAAAAATAATAATTTGATACTAATAGTAATACCAATTTTAGGAGTGTAAAAGCAAAACGAAAAGAATGCTCTTAGAGAAGATGGGTACCGAAGAATCGGACTTGGGTTTGGGCAGTGAGGTGTCGATAACAGGCGTGGAAGAGAGTACCATGATAGCCTCACTATGCGATCTCTTAGAGAGGCTATGGTCGCATGGATTGCAGCACAAGTTGGGCAAGTCTGCACTTTGGATGCATCTCACCAACTATCAAGAGCTAGAGCAGTGCAGCAACTCCACTAAACCTATCGATCCCAACTACCTTACTCCTGGTAAGTATGTTTTTAACGTGTTATATTGGTTTAAAATATATCTGTCGTTAATGACTGTTACCCTCTTAGGAACGAAAATAGACCCCAATTGATTAGACTGATTCCGCCACTGGATGTTATTTAAAGTACTTATTAACTTACATAACTTATATTATTTATGATTTTGCTTTTATCTACTTGTCATCCCGGCTCTCGGGATCTCTATATTGGTAATACGATCCTGCTGATATTATGTTTATGTCATAATAACCTTTCTAAAATTGTCCATGTTATCAATCATTGTATTGCTTTGGAACATGCAGCTTTGGCTTGGTGTGTTTTGCGCAAAAGACTCGACTGTAAGTAATGTTCTTTTCTTCATATCACATCATAAAAATAACCCTTATCTCAAGAAAATCGACTATAATTTATTGAAATGTCTCCATACAGATCTCTCATCTGTGGGTGCTGAAGTAGAGGCGCACCAAAGCACAAGTTCAGGCAGTCGGTCCCGAGATAGTTCCCGAGGCGGCTCACGGGACAGCTCGCGGGATCGTCTGAGTAACTCCGGAACTTTAGAAAGGAAATCTTCTCAACCACCCAACCCTTTACGTCCTCTGCCAGAGAGTTTAACTTTTGATATGAGGTTGGTACATGGATAACTTTTGATTTCTGTTACAGGCAGCTGTCGCATTCAGTGCATTTTTAACCGACTTCAAAAAAAGGAGGAGGTTCTCAATTCGTCGGAATCTTTTTTTTTTTTTTTTTTATTATGTATGTTCCCCGATTTCTCGAAGACGCCTGGACCGATTTGGATTTTTTTTCTTTTGTTTGAAAGGGTATTCTTTCCAATTGGTCCCATGATCATCAGGTCAGGATCTGATGATGGAATCCCAGGGAAATCGAGGGCAACCTTCAAATTTTATAGGCACATAGTACCATTTTCATATATTTTCTAAAGCTGTTCAAGTATTTGCATCTGATAATCATCATCTCAGGTGGATGAGCTGATGATGGAAGGTACAACTCCTCAACGGCTTGGAGTAGGCATCGACTGATTTAGTTTGTGTTCGCATATCTCTGGAACTACAAGTCCGATTTAAGTAATTCTTTTTTGTTGTACTAAGTATTGTTTAACTTACGGAATACTGCAAGTTTCATCAAAATCGGTTCAGTAGTTTTTGAGATAGGGAATTTTATTAGCTTATTGTGCACTTGAGAGAGAATGATTTATTTGACAAGAATTTGAGTTGAATATTTAAACTAAAAAGAGTAAAATAAAAAACTTTAAAAAAAAATGTAACCGCCTTCAAAAACAACCACAAAAAAGGGTAAAATAACCTACAAAATAACTTTTCTTTCAGAAGTCGGTGGCAAAAAAACAATGAAATGAACACAAAGGCACCGACTTCTGAAAGCAAAGTTATTTTGTAGGTTATTTTACCCTTTTTTGTGGTTGTTTTTGAAGGCGGTTACATTTTTTTTGAACATTATATAGTCCAGGTTTCCTCACGATTTCTTCGTTCACGGACCTCAGTGATGCCTAAAAAAACATATTAGTACTTACCCTGATTTAAGCCTACCTCAATCCATAAACTCGGCGTCACCACGGCCTTTTGCAGAACTATGAATAATGATAATTTAATTTCCAGAAACGTGCAAGCAATGACGGATATTAAAACAGAGATAGGCTACGCTCGTGCTTGGGTTCGACTGTCATTAGAAAAGAAGTTGCTATCGAAACATCTGCGGGAACTTCTCGCCGACACTACGTTGCTTAGATCTCAGTACAAAAGGACGGCCTTCTTACGCTCAGAAGAGGAAAGGGAACAATTCCTCTATCACCTACTCACATTGAATGCTGTTGACTATTTCTGCTTTACGAATACCTATCCCACCACTAGTAAGTATTTTAAACCTTAACTCGATATTTTTAATGAAAATATTAAGTACCACGATACTTGAGGGTTTTTAGGGTTCCGTAGCCAAATGGCAAAAACGGAACCCTTATAGATTCGTCATGTCTGTCTGTCTGGCTGTCCGTGTATGTCACAGCCACTTTTTGTCGAAAGTATAAGAGCTATCCTGTTGAAACTTGGTAGAAAGATGTATTATGTGAACCGCATTAGGATTTTCACACAAAAATCAAAACAAAACAAATTTTGGGGGTGCCCCCCATACTTAGAATTGAAACTCAAAAAAAAATTTTTCACCAAACCCATACGTGTGGGGTATCTATGAATAGGTCTTTAAAAATGATATTGAGGTTACTAACATCATTTTTTTCTAAACTGAACAGTTTGCGCGAGAGACACTTCCAAAGTGGTAAAAAGTGTGTCCCCCCCCCCCGTAACTTCTAAAATAAGAGAATGATAAAACTAGAAAAAATATATAATGTAGACCTCAACCAAAACTACCAACGAAAATTGGTTTGGATGAGATACAGTTAGCAGTTTTTGAGATATAGTACATTTTCAAAAACCGCAAATATAACTTTGCCATTCATACAAATACTATGAAAAACAAAGTTATTTTTATTGTTTGTGTATATTTCTTACTAATCTCAATATAATTATATCTCTAATCTATACTTGCTGCTACGGAACCCTTCATGGGCGAGTCCAACTCGCACTTGGCCGGTTTTTTTATTTTTCTATGACTTAGATTTATTTTGACCACGATTCTTAAGCTGTCTACCGTGCACATTGCTAAGCCGCGTTTCTCAGCCGCGGCTGACGGACGCGTCCGATAATATGTTCTCAGTTTTAGGCTCGTATTACAGAACGTCACTCAATACTCAAGCATTACTTAACCTTTGAAGGCATTTGACTGGTTGAAACTAGTGTTGAGTAACATTTGAGTTTTGAGGTACGTAATTCTGTAATACGGGTCTTAAACTCTCTTTTCGTCTTGCAGAACTGCCATACCGAGTCCTCATAGTTCCTTCCCGTAAAGCAAGTCAGACGACCGCTAACTGTTGGATCTCAATATCTGGAGCGAACGGCGAATCTACGCCTAAAATACCCATACCACGTAACACTAACGAATTTGTTTTCCACGTAAGTAGCAGATTTAGAATGATGAAGGGGTTGTAACAAGTGGAGGCCCCTTGCTGGCTTAGGTTCAAGCTATGAAATCTATTCTTAACAAATTATCATTGTACAGCACGGCTACACATCAAACTGTAAAAAAACCAGTTTAATGTGGTCTCGCATACAAAATGATCTTTTCGCACATTCAACGCTCAGCTTATACTGGATTTGTATAGCTTGTTGCGTATACCTTTTGTAAGGTTAAAAACTGATTTAAATATGTGGTGGCATGGTTTCGTGAAAGTAAAGCTGGTTATTTAAAATTCTGTATATTTTTGTAATATAGCATAAAAATCTGGGGATCCTGTCTACCTTGCGCATTGGACACGACAACTCTGGACTTTCGCCGCGTTGGTTACTCGATCAAGTATTTGTGAGGAATGAAGTGACTGGACACACTTACACGTAAGTAGTTTTTGAATTATTGTTGCAGCATTTATCCTTATACTGGAATTATGAAGTTTTGTACTTATTGAATTTGAGCTACTGTCTTCGCCAGAGCATGAGTTACCATTAGTAAAAAATATCAATCCAATTTCTTTCGCGGGTTTCACAAGATAACTTAGAAATAAAGTTATTAGTTAAGAGAAAAAGAAAGAAACTTACAAACTAAGTCGTTTTTTTTATATGTACAAGTCTATTTATTAGAAATGTAGGGTACTACATTTTTAATAAATAGGCTGGTATCCGACACTAACGGAACACCTGAAAAAATCAAGTCTGTTATATCCCTGCTGGGGTGCTTACGTCTAGTGACTGTCTTGAGGCCTTATGTTGTTGAATTTATTGTCTTGTAGATTCCCGTGCAACCGCTGGCTGGGCACGGGCGTGGACGACGGCTCCACGGAGCGTCTGCTGGTGGCACTGCGCATGCGCGGCACGGCCACCCCCCGCTCCCCCGCGCCGCCCGCGCCCGCCCCGCCCACGCCCACCACCACGCACCTGTCCACGTCCACCATCCAGCACATGATCGGTACATTCTACAGCTGCTACCATAACATGCGACGCGTCTTTGTTAACGCCTGAGCGTTTGGTAACCGTCTGTACTAGCTGAGCAGTGCGAAGCGACGCGCTTATACCAACATTGCATCGTATTTGATAAATTACAACGGGGTTAGCGCTTAAATGATGTTGTCAAGGGGCGCTGGTGTGCACTGGAAAGCTAACGGCCAGCATTTTCAAATACACTGGCTTTTTAAATATGTACTTGCACTTATGGTAAATGAGACCTTTGGCCCTGAGATGAAATGGCCTGCTAGAGCCCGTGCTCTTTGACACAAATGCCAGGTATCTTTTTCTTGAAATTGTGAAAGTATGTTTCTGATCGACACAAAAGTATCAAGGTTACGGGAATATGCAAATCTGGGCGAATAGGTCTAGCTAAGCCACAATCGCCATGACTGCTAGATGCACAGCCGCTTACGTAGAACGCATCTTTATGGCGATTCTTTGCTACGCAACGCGCTGCTCACTATTTCAATGAAGGCTCGAGGAATTATTTAAATAATTAATTACATTAACAAACTTCTATAGGTGACTGTGTTAACGCGATAGTAAAGTGGCACTATCAGTCGAAGAGAGACAAGGACGCGAACTCACTTAGTGTACTGCTTTGTGGAGAAAATGGACTGGTCAAGTGCTTAGAGCAAGCTTTCCTGTGTGGATTCAAGTCTGTGCGGCTGTTTGGAAAGAATCTTTTCATTTGGGATTACTTTGGTAAGTGAAAATATAATATTGTTGACCCACCATACATCTTGCCCTAAAGACAACGCCACCTACCAGGTCCAACTATAACTATGAACCATCAAGGCAATGTCATATGTACAAAAAAATAACATTAAGGGTCAAGACACACCGACGCGTCGCTGCGCGCACGTTTCAGTACATCTACTCAAAATTTAACTCTATTTACTACACGAAAAGAAAAACATCGTTGCGTCACATCGCGCCGCGTCGCGTCTCGGTGTGTGCTGACCCTAAGAGAAAAATGAAAAATATTTCAAATCTATTCGATGGATTCAAAAAATTAAAAATTACCTTGAAAAAATTACATTGGCTATAAATAAAAAAGGTCCAGTCCAGTAAATCGTGTCTTTTGAAATTATAAGTTTTATACAGCAGCTAGCGAACAGTCTACCTAACTATCCCTAAGGCAGCTTTCCATCAGAAATTTGCTATGCTACGTTGCTGTAGATGCGTTTGATATCCACCAATCATATTCATTGCTTTACATAGAATAGTACTGGTGGAAATGGATTCAACTAAGATGTGTTTTTTATATGGAAGGATGCGTGCTATGGCTGCGTGCTATGGATGCGTGCTATGAGTCGTCTTCCTAACTATCGATATATCGCATAGCTCGAGCTGCGCATCTTCCTAGCCAGCTACTTTGCCGCGGCGCATCTTCATAGCACATCTTACTCGCACCGCTACATAGCGCAGCATCAGTGAAAACGGTCACACAATTTCGTAGCTCAGCTTTTACATTCTCGCAGCACCACAGATTACCAGATATTGCACTCCATGTCTGTACATGGAGTGCAATATCTGGTAATCTGGTAATAGGTTGATGTGCTGGCGTCTGTACGCCAGCACATCAACCTACCACAATCTGCCAAATTTCTTCAATAGATTTTCAACCTTATCACAATAGTGGAAGGTTAATGTTCGATTGGTAAAATCTGACAGTTTCGGGTAGGTTGACCTGCTGGCGTCTGTACTTACACGCGCTAACTACCTACTGGCCGTCGCCGGTTTTCCTCGTGATACAGAGATTTAAGTTTTTTTTTGTTATGAAAAAATGTACTAACCTACAATTATTTGAAATAGTCGTTTATTAAATAGTTGTAGGTAGGTACCTACATTTTTTCATCGTCGATTTTACGTTTCGATTATTTTAAACGTACCCAAGACACAGGAAAAATTTCTGTCTGGTGTAGGACAATGTTATAAAAAAGACAACGTTTTCTTTCTTTTTACAAGTGTCACTTGTTCCGTTGGCGGTCTGTAATAAAATTTTGATAATTTTTGACCCACTTCCCGGCTTCCGATTGAGCAGATGAACTCGTAATAATAGGTACAGCCGACAATCGTTAACTCTCGCTATTACGAATTATCGAATGTTTAAAAGATCAACAGGAAAAAAAATGAGAGAAAAAAAAAACTCTGACTTATTAAGTGTTGATAAACAAACAAATTCGTACGAAAGTGTACTGTGTCAAAAAAACCCTAGGTACTAACATCATTGTCGACAGAGGGAGCCCTCGCAATCTATATCTATACATATAATAAAATCGTAGAGCTGTCATTCCTGTACATTGAATATTTTATTCTTTTTGTATTTTTTTCGAGTTAAGGAATTGATT
Organism: Agrotis exclamationis; assembly: GCA_950005045.1. Classification (NCBI taxonomy): domain Eukaryota; kingdom Metazoa; phylum Arthropoda; class Insecta; order Lepidoptera; family Noctuidae; genus Agrotis; species Agrotis exclamationis. The sequence goes on along the minus strand of OX465425.1, from coordinate 9,881,569 downwards.
CTGATGACAAATCAACTTTTTTTTCCAGAATTTTTTAGGGTTTTTTCTTTTGCGTTAATTCCTAAACTACTGAAAATTTTCCTCAAATATTCCTAATAATTTAATGCTTTTGTCAATAGGCTATGTATTATTACGCTATTGTCACTGGGAGATGAGCAATTTTGAATTATGTTGTTTTAAAATGTATGATTTGAGTTGGCGGCTTAACCACTGGAAAATGTTTATTCAATTTCCTCTGCTCTACAATTAATAGGGTATGTATAATTTCGCTATTCCCCTTGGGGGATTAGCAATGTTAATTTTTGTCGGTTTTCAGACATTGTTGACATTTCTATAAGAACCACTATTTGAAACTCACTGTCAGCAAGCCAGCTGGTCGTGTTAGTAACATAGCTGCCTCACGAGACACGGGTCTCTGGATCAAACTCTTGGTTCCTTTCTTTTTCACTTGTTTCTTTTTTTTTTGTTTTTATTTATCCTGTGAGAGTTTCAAATAATTAAAAATAATTTTATGCATACTTTTATTCCAATATTATTTGAAATTTTATTTTTTTCTAATATTTTTCAGTAGTTCTCTAGGATAAATCTGCGCTGATTTAAATTGTAGGTAGGCAAGTTGGATATTTTTTAAACCGTAATTTATTGTTTCGAGGTGTAGGAATTTCAAAGATTCGAAAACAATCAAATCTTTCTATTATTTTGTGTTTATTTATGTTTTGAATTAGTGCTAAAACCAGTGCATAGATCCTGTTTTAAGCGACATTTCGAACATCGAGTAAAATAATAAGCTATTTTTAAGGTATCACGCGGTTTGCTAAAGAGGGAAGAGCAATGCTATTGTACGTTCAATTGCGTTAACAAATTGCAGCAATACTGTAAATCGACCAAAAAATGATAGGCTTATGTTTAAGATAAACACAGATCTTTCAAATTCATGTAACGCTCAAACAAGGACGTTTCCTATGCAAACTATGTATGTACCTATAACATTATTGATCTAAACTAATATTATAAATGCAAGCAAGTAAGTACATAATTATGTTTGTTTTTTACCTTTTCACGCAAACTACCTACTCAATCGATCGTCCCAAATTTTTGCATATAAGTACGTTGTTAGGAGAAGACACGTATATAGGGTATCTTTCATCCCGAAAAACAGAAAAGAGCTGTTGCCGAGAAAAAAAAACAATTACGTTCATATTCCAGATGGCGTCCCTTACACGATCCGTATTGTTTCTCAAATTCTAAATTAACGCAAGCGAAGCCGCGGGCAAACACTAGTTTACAATATCCACGTGGCGGCGCGCATCTTCAAAGCTAAACTTACTTTACGTTTGTATGGTTAGGTACATTTTGGTTCGCAGCGTCTATCGTCTTGAAAGTGTAGGCTATTATAGCGGTAGGGTATTGAACATTTTGTATGGAGTGAGTTATATGTAATATGTGGCAGCACAGCTAAATAGCACATCTCAGGTGGAAAGGCACCCTTATGTAGATGATAAATCCAAACGTCTCTCTCTTCACAGCTAAAGTAAAAGACGAGTTCAAAATGAGTCTTTGCGATGAGCCGACCGCCCAGAACAACAAGAGTTGCGGCATGGCGTACAACTGCCGCCAGGACCAGGAGCACAGGGCCATCTGGCGGTGCTACTGCCACCTCATGGACGAGATCAACTCCGTGGGACGAACGCTCGGGAAAGATGGAAAGTTCCAACTTTTCATATGCCTCAGTTTACGGTGAGTGCCTCTTAATGGCCAAGTCACACCGAGATGCGACGTTGCGCGCACATTTAAATAGAGTTACTCAAAATCTAACTCTATTTACTACACGAAAAGATACACACATTTGCAGTATCGTTGCGACACGTCGCATCGCGTCTCGGTGTGAGCGGACCCTTACTCTTCGTAAAATAAGCGCTACTTGCCCTCTTGTATTGCGTCATCTTATTTTGATAATTTCCCTTTTTTTATAAATCCTAATCTAATTAAATCCTATGTAATGTTATAAATGCGAAAGAAAGTAAGTTTGTTTGTTATCTTTTAATAACCATCTCCACTGCTGTCTTTGTCCAGCTACTTCACTTCAGTTTTTCCAGCATTCGTCAATGGTTTTGACAACACCATTTTTAGGGTTCCGTACGTCCGAATACAAAAACGGAACCCTTATAGGATCACTCGTGTGTCCGTCTGTCTGTCGCTTACAGTCAATTATCTCCGTATCTACTAGACCGATTGGGTTGAAATTTGGTACACATATCAATTCCTGTAACCCAAGCACAGAGGTGTGACGTAAATAGATGAAATCTGTATGTGGGAGGTAATTTTTGGGGGGGAAGGGGAAAAAGAAAAAAAGTTTTGAAAACTGCATCGTGTGACATATCAAATGAAATGTCTTGTTGAGACAATCTTAAATGTATTTTTTTTGTAATTTTAAAATAAATAGTTTCCAAGTTATTCAAGAAAATAGACGAAATTTGACCATTTCCCCTCCCCCCTTATCTCCGAAACTACTGAACCTAATTTTTTTTTAAAAATACAGAAATTAGTTTTCTACTTATAGATTATAGGAAAACCTAAAAGAAGTCCACGATATTAAAATAACATGGTAAATCACTCAATATTGTGCGTACCAATTTGGGTCAGATTTAAAAAAAACGTTATAGGTAACATCGTACGGAACCCTCTTCACGCGAGTCCAACTCGCACTTGGCCGGTTTTTTTAATGCGCTGACGACGTGCGTATAACGCAAACAGGACGCCTAAAAAAACGTGGTGTGCAAAGACTCTTAGGTAATAACAATGGGCTTGTGTTTAAACGCCTACCAGAAAAATCGACCTAAGCAGGGCCGACGAAGCCCCGCTTTGCGGGGCTTCTATTTCTGTTTGCATGGTTTAAAGAAACCTATCAAAACTGAACTTCGGGGTGTCCCAGAATTCTTGCTAAAGCGAGTTTTAGATTTGGTGACCATTTATCCATTTTGGTATACAAATAGAATTATTGATGAGCATTTAAATTATAGCCATAACAATGCAATATTATTTCGCAGTGAGCACTGGCTTCATCGAATGCTTGTACCGATGTCAATGACGCGCGTTACCATCGAGATGTACGAAGAACAAAGTTTCCTGCGCAAGCGCGGCCTGCTCACATTCCTCAGGCAGATACTCGAACCGCTCGATGAATTCGATATTGTACTCGAGAATTCCCTCACTCAAGGCATTTAATTATATCGTTTTCGGTTGTTATGAACACTATTTAAAACCCGTGGGGCGTGGTTAAACCAATTTTAAGTCTTATGATTCAGTGAACCAGCTAATTACCACTTTATATATTTTTTGTATGTAAACGCAAATACTCACTTATAAGTTATGTTTATTTGATATTATAAATCAGGGTCTGATTATTTTGTAGTTTTATTGTTAAGTTTAAATGTGATTATTGTTTCTGTTAACTTGCCAGATGAATCCAAAGATTTTATTTTTATAATAAGGGTGCTTAGGGATAAGTTCTTTTTACTAGGAATTTTATTTTTTATATTGCATAAGGCTCTTACAGAATACTCTTGTTATTTGTAGGTATAATTCAAATGATTTGCATTGATGATATTGTAATTATTTTGCTTGACTTTGATGTTTTCAAGTGTTAAAAAAATTAGTTTTAATATTAACCCTTTCTAAAATGAAAGGGTTAATATTAAAACAACTTTTTGTAAGAAATTGGGAATTTTATTATGAATTTATCTTATTCTGGTATATTTAATTCATTTACAAGTAACTATTTACAGGACAGAGTAAACTATCCACCGCATAATTTTATTCTAAAACTTTTTGATGTGATTAAATTAGTTGTAAGTCGATGAACCCGTGAACCGTGTTTTGTATTGTGTGGATTTTCTAAGGACTACTCAGCTAATGAATGTTAAAACAATAATATATAGTAAGTTACTACAAATATCAATTATATCAAATAGTAAACAGCTAGTAGGTTCGTCAAAGATCTCGACATTATTAGAACTTAGCCTGTGTTCATATCCATCATAACTTTAGAAACAAAATGTTACAGCACCGTTTTAACAATCGCGATAAAATATTTGCGTGGTGCGGCTTGTATCTTGATGAAAGCTTTGCATCATAATAAAATTATAAGTTAAGTAGATCATGCTTTAGGGTGTGTTCACACCGAGACGCGACGGTACTGGAAATGTGTACCTTTTCGTGTAGAACATAAAGTTAAATTTTGAGTTGCTATTAAAAGGTGCGCGCAGCGTCGTGTATCGGTGTGCATTGACACTTAAGTAACACCCAACATACCTCTTATAGTAAGTCTTATAGGAAACACAGTAGAGCATACGGTGCAAGACTGCCCCGCTTGGGCAGAGCACCGACGTGTCCTCACGGCGGCGATAGGCGGAGACCTCTCGCGCCCGGCATTGGTTGCGGCCATGCTGCGGGGCGAGGCGGAGTGGGAAGCGGTCGCCTCCTTCTGCGAAGCAGTAATGCTCGCGAAGGAGGAGGCGGGCCGCGTGAGAGAGAGGACAGTGTCCTCCCTCCGCCCCAACCGCAGTGGTGGACGCCCACGGCGACGGACGTCGCAAGACGATCTCCGGCCACCGTAGGCGCGGGCATGCGGGCGGCGAGTAAAGGGCAACTCGCTGCCCGACCATGGACCATGCCCGGGTCGACGGCGCGTTGTGTTCCACGCGCGCCTCAAAGAGCGTCAGCAAGATGACGGGGCCCCCTCTCTAGAGGGCCAAAGCCTGCCGGGGTCGCGGGACTTCTCTCATTACCGTGACCCCGGAACATAAAGGGCTATCGAAGGACACCGTGGATTTTAGTCAGTACAAGTCTGACAGTCCCTCCCGCCCTGCCCGGGGTGGGAGGACTCATTAGATGATTTTACCACGATAAAAAAAAAAAAAAAAAAAAGTCTTATAGGAAAAAAATACTCGAGTAATATTCATAGCAAATAGAGCTCACAACAACGCAACTTAAAGAAAAACTCTGTAAGGACGATGGATTTATGCCTTTTTTTATCGTGGTAAAATCATCAAATGAGTCCTCCCACCCAGGGCAAGGCGGGAGAGACTGTCAGACTCGTACTGACTAAAATCCACGGTGTCCTTCAATAGCCCTTTATGTTCCAGGGTCACGGTAATGAGATAAGTCCCGCGACCCCGGCAGGCATGGATTTATCCCTAGCGCAACTTTGAAACTCTATTGCAATTAGGTTGTATTTATAATACTCGAAAAACTTTTTTGTAAATTTATATAAACATAAAGCCAAACTTATTATAGTGGTACGTTGGGTTATATTCCCCATCCTTTTTAGGATTGGAATTGCCTTTCATGTTTTTTTTTTTATATATTAAGTTATCTCTTACGCACACTTCAATTTATTGATGTACCTACCTATATGTTAGAATAATTGTGAAAAAATATATTATATAAATATTAAACATTCGTCCGGAATAAGAAAAATATCTTTTAAAATATTGAAGCTAGTAAAATTATAAATGTTGTGCACTGTTCGTAAAACATTGCTATTTCGACTCATTCTTAATAAGTTAACTTTTGCTCTCTTTTAAATGGTTGTTTGTAGTTCCTGCCGTCCTGCATGCTCATAGTTCACTATCAGTGTATTAAATTACCTAGGCTTGGTAACTTTACAGCTGCGCATTATAGCATTATTATGCAGAATATTCTAAATAAGTTTTAGTCTACATTTAAAAAATCTACGAAACTCTAAGTTTTGTACACAAGAAACGCATGCACGGAATGTTGTGCCAAAATCATAATCAATCTTTCATTAAATAAAAACATGTTTTTACCCTTTCATTTTCTAAAAACATTTATAAATTTCCAAAGGAACTCGAACATGAGTTTTCAGCAGAATAACGCCGTGATAATTGTAAGTTTTTGCAGAAATCTGTACATCAGAAAATATTCTAAGAGACCTGTGTCTTGTGTAAACAACCATAAATTGGTTAATAAAATAAATATAAAAATTACTTAACTCACGTTCTTTTTAGCTGATGATTATGTATATAAATAAATGTGTACACAGTAACCACATAATAAATATAAAAATCTCAAATCCATGCAAATAAGCTAAATATTTTTATATAGTTTCTCAGAAATAAGATCTATGTAAAATATGTATAGAGATTAGCGGTATTTATAACAAATAATTATTCAACAATTTGATCAAAGAAATCCTTATCCTCAAAACTTGGTCAGTACCTATATAAAACCACGAAATTCTAACGTTGAAAGCTACTTCATTAAAATTAGTAATCAAATGAAAAATATAGCGTTTTAGTTTTGTTCTCTTATAATTACAAGTAGATTAGAATTGAGAGATTTTTATGTGAAAGTAAAGAAGTTTACCAAAGAAAATTGACAATTTAATTTTAAATAGTCTGCTACTGAAATAGTTATGTCCAATAAATAAAATTATTGAACTTCAGTTGTATTTTTTTTTAATCCTCTGACGACAAGACCATAAAATGTGAACAGTTGCTTACGCAATGTGAGAAATGCGTGGAAAACCACACATGTAGGTATACATTTTATTATCCTCCGCCCGATATATTTTTTTGCCAACCTTCGCGACTATCGTAAAGACATCAACGTTCACGGCGTCAAATCATCATAATTAAAAAGGGAGTTGATATCGTCGGCTATTCGCTGGGTGCGAAGTACTAGGTGGGGATATCAGAATCGATTGCAGCTCTCAAAGCTGCAGGTGGCTAAAAGTAGAAATAATGACGGCTCCGTCTCAGAGTACAGGGTCAGTTCAGACCGAGACACGAAGCGACGCGACGATGCGCGCTCACTAAAGTCGTATTTTGAACGGCTCTTAAAAGTGTGCGCGCATCGTCGCGTCGCTTCGCGTCTCGGTCTGAACTGACCCTAAACGAATCAATCAGTACCCTTAGCACGAGTTTTCACTCTTTTACTTTACAGCGGCGTGTTTTCAGTATTTACAGCGTTTCTTGTATGAAAAAATGGAACAGCGCCTCTGGTGTGCGAAGAAGGAACTAATTTTTTCCTTGAAAATTGTCAATTTGAAATTGTCAAAGTTCCAGTTTACTTACGTTCGTTTCAACCGCGCGGCCATGGCGTTTTTTTTTTAAATTAAAACCATTCCAAGTTTTTGTAAAAAAATGTAAAAGTCGATTCCCAAAAACCATAAATTTGTCAAAGCAATGGTTAAAAAGTTATAAGGGTTTGAACGTGGCGGTGCCATCGAAACGCGGCGAACCGCGCGGCCATGGAGATCTTTAAAACTAAGCGTCGCAGAGACCTGAAATTTTCAGAAATAGTAGATTGATTTTGTAAAAAATTTGTAAAAATATAGAAAAAAATCCTGTGTTTATATTTTAGGAGCTGTAAGGCCAAAACCTCATAGCCGCGCCATTGAAACGGTGACAAAAACGTTATCGCCGATATCTCGCTGAAAAAACATCGCAGACATCTGAAGTTTTTTGTAAAACACAGATTTCATATTGTCAAAACTAGTAAAAATACAACGAAAAATCCTAGGTTTATATTTCAGGAGCTATAACCCTAAAACCTCATGGCCGCGCCATCAAAACGTTGAAAATTTAGTTTTTCGCCAATATCTCGCTGAAAAAGCATCGCAGAGGTCTGAATTTTTTTGTAAAACCTAGACTTAAAATTGTCAAAACTAGCAAAAATACAACAAAAAATCCTAGGTTTATATTTAAGGAGCTGTTGAAGAAAATCTACAATGCGTCTTGAATATGTCGATTAGGGTGACCACAGATTATTATTTACAGAGAGTTTCCATCTTTTTTAGGGTTCCGTAGCCAAATGGCAAAAAAGGAACCCTTATAGATTCGTCATGTCTGTCTGTCCGTCTGGCCGTCCATGTGTCACAGCCACTTTTCTTCGAAAGTATAAGAGCTGTCCTGTTGAAACTTGGTAAGTAGATGTATTATGTGAACCGCATTAAGATTTTCACACAAACATAGAAACAAAACAAATTTTGGGGGTGCCCCCCATACTTAGAATTGAAACTCTTTTTTTTAAATCAGTGGGTTCGATTCCTGGGCAGGATTATTGATTTTTCTAATATCCATATCCATTGATGCATTTGTTGTTTTCGTCAAAATCAGCCTCGAGACTCCTTTCAAAGTTTTTCGATATTCCTCATAGTTTCGGATGTAGCCATCCACGCCCAGTTGAAAAATTCACCCTGTATATACAAGGTAGGGTTAGAAGTTTATGTTGTGTGTATGTTAACTAGTATTCTAATCAGTCGTTTTTGTAGTGTGAAAAGTGTTGGTCCGTCTGTCCTCTTATTATTATAATAACCATGCGTATGCATAGACATAATATGTAACCAGAGCAGTGGAGAGATTTGAAGATTTTTTTTATTTCACCGAATAGGTATATAATTTTTTCAAGGGAAACTTGGCATATCTTTTTTAATTTAACAATTACTTTTTAAAGAAATATACTTTAATGTAACCGAACAATCTCAAATTTACGTGATTTTTAAAGAAATAGCCATATTATTGCTCCTCATTGTTCACCGAATCCTTGAGTATTCATTTCTAATTAAAAACGTGGAAAGTCTCTGTAAATATTAATCTGTGGTCACCCTAGTTGACATATTCAAGACGCATTGTAGATTTTCTTCAACAGCTCCTGAAATATAAACCTAGGATTATTTGTTGTATTTTTGCTAGTTTTGACAATTTTAAATCTAGGTTTTACAAAAAACTTCAAACTCTGCGATGCTTTTTCAATGAGATATTGGCGAAAAACTAAATTTTCAACGTTTCGATGGCGCGGCCATGAGTTTTTAGTCTTATAGCTCCTGAAATATAAACCTAGGATTTTTCGTTGTATTTTTACTAGTTTTGACAAAATGAAATCTGTGTTTTACAAAAAACTTCAGACGTCTGCGATGTTTTTTCAGCGAGATATCGGCGATAACGTTTTTGTCACCGTTTCAATGGCGCGGCCATGAGGTTTTGGCCTTACAGCTCCTAAAATATAAACACAGGATTTTTTTCTATATTTTTACAAATTTTTTACAAAATCAATCTACTATTTCTGAAAATTTCAGGTCTCTGCGACGCTTAGTTTTAAAGATCTCCATGGCCGCGCGGTTCGCCGCTTTTCGATGGCGCGGCCACGTTCAAACCCTTATAACTTTTTAACCATTGCTTTGACAAATTTATGGTTTTTGGGAATCGACTTTTACATTTTTTTACAAAAACTTGGGATGGTTTTTTTAAAAAAAAAATCGCCTTGGCCGCGCGGTCGAAACGAACGTGTTTACTTTACGTCTCAAATACTGAAAACTCGTGCTAAGGGTACTGAAGTCACATTTCATAAAAAAAACATTAGCTTGCCCTTTAAGATTCCCAGAATTTGATCCTTATTAGCAACACTATCGAATGGGAGTTCGATTCCTGGCCAGGATTATTGAATTTTCTAAAATCCAATGATGGAGTTGTAGTTTTGGTCAAAATCTGCCTCGAGCGGATACAGCCAACCACGCCCAGTAGAATAATCTACTCTGTATATACTTATTTAAAAAAAAAATGTAAAAATATTTATTAAAGAACGTTAAATATTGAAAGTTTCATAATTTTTTATAGAAAATGAGCGAGAGCGGACGATAATTATGTCGGTTTCGTATCGTACTCGTAACCGTTTTCGTCAAATGTGAAATCACAAAAAGGAATGATTAAAAATCAAAGAATCTACTAATTCTTCTTTTTCATGTGAGGATGTGGCCACCCTTTTGTGTCAGAGTGAAACCGTCTCTGTAAACACTACAGTTATCTGTGGTCCTCTCAGTGGCGTAGCTAGGCGGGGCGAAGAGGACCCCAGAGGACCCTAGCCCCCGGCCTCGCACCTGAAGGGACCTCTCACTTAGAGAAAAAAAAGAACAAATCTTGACAACGGCGATCACTAGCCAGTAAAGCAGTGCAACACTTCTACAAAGAAATGAACATGACATAAAATGGCTACAAATGTACTTGTGATGTCTGATGAGTGGGATCTGAAAGAACCTAAGAGAGCTCGCAATGATGATGTCGCCGACGGCGACGATCACGTTTAGGTCAAGCGCATCCACTGTTTGCGCGAGGCCCCATGTTAACTTGGTAACTTTTTTTAAGCTATTGCATAGCTTTTATCGCAGGCTCTGAGCGCGGCGCGGCTCGAAAAACCTAAGGAAAATACCTGATACCGTCGTCTAACGTCGTTTCAGTTCTGGACTCTGGAGACTTCGGCAATTATAAAGGTACGGACAGACGTGCTCATAAGGGTATGGACAGACACAGACGTGCTCATTACTAGCACAAAAGCATGCTTTTCAATGATATTTTACTTTTAATATCATTGATGCTTTTATTGAGGGAGAGGGAGGAGAACGTTTCTTGACGTTTCACTTGATCGACATGGCTGACCATAGCCTAATTACTTAGTACAGTAATAAATATGATAAATAAATAATTATAATTGCATAAGTTGATAAAAAATGCTATGCAATAGCTTTACCGCGGCAGTCCCCGAGTGCCACACGTATTTTTTTTGTTATTGGGAACTGAAATAGTCCAATAGGCCTCGCAAAGCTGATGTCGCTGTCACATCCCAATCCTAATCACATTTGGTATACGATCACATGAGACAGTCATCCATCTTTTACAACAAGAAGGGCTCGTCGAACAGCGGAGGCATGTTATATTTTTGCCCTGAAAAAAAGGGCCTCACTCGCACATCGGCGTCTTGAAGCATCTTGCTTGCTAGATTTGGTCTCGCTGCGCCCAGCTACGCCACTGGGTCCTTTAACATGGCTTTAGTACACCTGTACTTAATTGGTAGAGACGTCAGCAGGTCAACCTACCCCAATCTGTTAAATTCAAGGAATTTATATACTAACTGGAAGGTGTACGAACAAAAAATTTAAAAAAAAAAATCAACTCTATCTTAAAAACCTAGAGTTTCCTTTTGTATAATGGAGTCAAGGAATAAAAAACGTTCCCGAGCGTGTGCGAGCGAGAAACCGATATAGGTGGAGTGTGTCTCTGTCTTGCCTGGTCACCGATTGGTCAGCGATTGAATCAATATGGCCGAAACATTTTCGCGTTGAAGTCTTATTTTTGTGTTCGCAGGTTCTTTCTAATGTATTTAAGTGAAAACGCATTAAATATGGTAAAATCGTGTTGTGTGAAGGGGTATAGTAGTTAGGGGTATGCTGGATGTGGAATTTCGTTTTTCAAGTAAATTTTTAACTTTGTATACAACTTTTACAACTAGGGTGACCAATGTTTTAGATTGACATAAGGAAAATTCCAATTAAGAATCACATAGATGCATGAAAATTGCTAAGCGTGGTACTCTATGTAGTCTGTGGTGCTAAGTTCGAAAATTCGAACAATCTATCTATAAAATCATGAAAACGGTTTTTGATGGAACTAAAATTTTTCTAAGTAGTTCAAAACTAATTCGAGGTACATCGTATGTCATCGACTTGTTTTGCGACTCATTATCACCGTAGACTTGAAAAGGACTAAAACGCATTATTAGCATATTAACATTGGACCTCGCGTATGGCGTTGGTAGTAGTTTAAAATCAAATCATTTATTTCAAGTAGGCCATATACAGGCACTTTTGAATTGTCATTGGCAATGTTTGTTTTCTAAATACAAGTATTTGTTTTGTTTCTAGATTCCCTAAAAATGAAAATTTGCAGCAGCGGTGGCTTGAAGTTTTTCCTTTAAAGAAAAAGTATTCAAGCTATAGCATAGTTTGCAACTGTCATTTCAAGTCAGAGGACATAATCATTCACAATTATGAGAAAATCAATTCTCAAACGTGATGCCATTACAAAACTTTTTAATCATTTATAATAATTTAATAAACGTATTCAGTAAAATTATGTGTTGTTTTAGTATAGAAAAGCTCAAGCTTGGTCTATTTTTTTAATTGCATCCCTGTATCTATGCTTTAAAACCTCTTAACAATATCTTCTCTCTGATCTCTGATCTTGAAGACACTGAATGAATACGAGTGCCACGTATCTTCACATCACTTAAAAAGCTGTACCTAATGGGTAAAGACGACGGCACGGTTAGTGCAGTGGCTGAGCGATTTTACTGCTGCGCTGCGTGTCGCGGGTTCGATTCCCGCGCGGAGCAAATATTTATATGATTTACAAGTAGTTGTTTCAGGTCTGGGCGTTTGTTTATGTAAGTTTCTATGTTTGTAAACTCTCCCACGACACGGGAGAAATTCCTAGTGTGGTTCAACGTTTAAAAAAAACAAAAGACCCAACACAGTTGCAGGCCATGATCATAAAATAGTAGTTGTTTGTAGCTGTCCCAAGAGTTTTATGATTATCGGACACCCTATTAGAAAGAGACAACATACACTCTCGAAGCTTATTCGCTGGGAACGTTTTTGGGTTGCTCGTCCTCATTCCAGTTAGTATATAAGTTCCTTGGTTAAATTTCACCAATGGAACATTAACCTTCCTCTTTTGTGATATGGTTGAAAATCGACTAAGGTTTGACAAATTGAGGTAGTTTGATGCGCTGGCTTCTGTACAATAAATATAGTTTCGGGTCATAAATAATATAGGTAATAAATCTAAAACCTGAATAAGTGCCTGTGAGTAAATTGAAGAAGATGCCGAGTTTGAGTAGATTTTATTTCAAACTCCATTCGTAGAACATCGTGCAATAACTTAACGTTACTTCGGGAACGGAAACTCCGCTATTTCAAAGTTTTTTTTATAAAATATCTCAAACAAAAAAAGATCGTGGAGCAATGCAAATAAGTAGCTATGAACACTTTAAATTGCAGAAAAAATCTAGTTCTTTAGAATGAAAACTATGATTTTGCTTAAAATTTATGCAAAACGTAAAAAAAGTCTTTAAATACAAATTTCTAGATGGCGCTGTACAGCTTGTTTTGTGTGCGGTCGTTCGTTCGACCGACCGACAGATATTCGACAAGTAAGATGGCGGCGATTAATGTGAAAGGCGAAACGTTGTCCTATCCCACTTGTAAATAAAGTTATTGGTTTGTTGAAATATTATTGTCACTTTATCGACAGCAGAATATTTGATATTGCACAGTGTTAAAACAAAGAGTGATCTGTTGTGAACAACTTAGGACTTGAATTACATTTCATTTCACAATAGACAAAACCCGTCGCAACGAGCACTCGACCAGTCGAGGCCATATTTATGATGTTATCTGTCCTGTGAGCGTCCTCCGAAACCACATTGATAAATGGTTGTGGAAACCCAAGGCGATGGTATGTTTCTTCGTATAAATGCAAACTTAGTATTCCCTGGCAGAGTTAAATACGATTCTGTATTGTTCCGTCACTCTGACGCTTGTGTAGTGAAGCGCCGGATTATTTTTGTTCGTAGGGTCCAGATGCTTTATTTTGTATTATTCGTCGGTTATAAACTAAATTATTGTGTTTTTATCAATAATATGTATTGTTTCTACTATGATAAACATTCTTCTTTTCTTATTGGATCGTAATATCGTGCTGTACTAGCCAAATGTGTTGTTTTGGTAATAATATTACTTTTTTTTTGTTTTCAGGAGTGTTTTCTCTGTATGAAGAGTATGTAAAATCAACATGAGTACCAGTGTTCCAAAAAAGTGCTAGTAACCATACATACAATTGAAGTGTGTTACAAACTATGGATGAAAGTGTGGACTTCTATTGACATATTATATACATTGACATTTGAGCAACACGGAGGTGGTAATGGATCCAGTAGGACCATGGTCAGCATATTCATACAATCGGTTAGCAGGGGTTCAGGCCGGTGCTGCAAGTGGGGATTTCCATCACCACCTAGCAAGTGGTGGCTCTGGATTAGGCAGCCAGTCAGTGCCATCAACTACAAGTCAGTTGCTTCTCCAAGCAGCACATACAACAGCTTCATTAGCAGGACAACTTGGCTCATCAACTGCATCACCTTTCAATCCTGCAGGATTTTTGTCTCCCCCAGCTGTTGGGTATGACGCAGTATTTTCACCACTGTTTCATCATGCAAACCCCAAACCTGCACACTACAGTTCTTCTCTTCAAGCCCAGCATCGCCAAGTTATAGCTCAAGCTCAGGCCGCAGCTGCATCTAAACAATCTTCAGTGGAGTCAGAACTATCTACATTAAGAGAAAATTATTCACATCAAACATTGGCAGCACAAGGAACATCATTTTTTGACCAATCATCAACTCCAGGCAGCACAACTGGTTTAAGCTGGCAAGGAAATAACCAACTTCCAAGCCCATTTGGAATTTTACCTCATGAAAGTGTTGTGCCCTCGTCTCCTAGCCCAGCTACAACTAAAGCATCGGCTACATATGAGAACTTTAACGCACATTTTGCTGCAGCACAAACTCTAAATAATCATTTGAACTCTCAAATCTCAAGTGCTGGTAAACAAACTAACAGATCTGGTTCACCGGCGACAGCATCCAAACAGCCAGCAACATCAACCTCATCATCATCAACGTTTTTTCAATCTCCATCATCTTTTGGAAATCAGACTGATAATTCGTATAGTACAAGCAGTGCAAAGAGTGGTCAACTCTCATCGCAACAGGATTATGCAGGAAGTAAGTCCTATTCAAGTTCTGCAAGTTCAACTGCTCATTCCCAGCAATCGTGTATAGTGTCAACTCCACCAGTCACCTCCTCCGCAACTCCACCCAGTAAGGAGTACCGGTCATCTTCCAGTACCACCTCTAGGCCATCAGCTTCCATTTACAATTCCCAGTCTCCCAAAAATACAAGTAGTGAAAAGCCTATAAGACAGGTCACTAATAGCATAAGTAATTTTGTATCTCCTACAATCAAAGCGCCACAAATACAGACAAAAGCTCAAAGTAAAATATATCCAGAAATAAGTAATGAACAAAGAAAAAGTTGTGACTCTAATGAAAAAGTTCAGCCACAGTCATCCCCAATAAGTTATTCTATAATGGATGCTCCAGGTAGATTGAATTATAGTAGCAGTACTGGAAGTTCATCTAAGACAAATAGAATCAATAGTTCACAATATTCTACTACACAAAACTCTAGTTTTAGGCATTATCAAAGTGGAAATAACATTGAATCAGATTATCATGTTAGAGCGAAAAGTAGTTCTAGCACAGATACTGGTTACTCCAGTAGTAGTTCTCAAAATGGCCCAGATTGTGGTGTAGTTGTGCCAAGACGACAAAGTCCTTCCCAAGCAGCTCCACAAACTTCTCCTTTGGATCATGGGTCAAGTCCTGCTTATCCAATGTATCATAGTCCTATGAACTCAATCAATTCTCCACAACCACACAATGATCATTACACTAAAGTTAATAGTGCTGCACCCCGGTCTCCTTTAGATGCATCAGTGACAAGATCACCATCTCAAAATAGTCAAGTAGCTTACCCTTCTGTTATTACTAGGGCTTTAGGTCTTGAACAAAACAAAACTTATAGTGAAAGCAGATATGAACGAAATCAAACACAGTCTTCTGGTCAAAATTGTTGGGAAGGTGACCGGCAAGGTTCTAGAAAGTATTCTAGTAATAGCAGTAGTAATAGTTACAATAATGGTATGGAAAGTAATACTCATAATGAAGAATCAGTTCCTCAGAGTCAATCTTCTAGTAGGGTGCTAAGTTTACCAGATAAACAAAACTATTTTGATGGTAATAATGTAGCTTTACAAGATCTGTCTAGTTGTCGAGGTGATCCTATGAGTATAGTAAAAAATTTGCAAAGCTTGCAACAAAGTTGTCAATTACAAGAAGTCAAATCCAGTAAAAGCCAACCACCAGTAACGGTTCCAACACCTACTAACAAAATACCTGCCAGGAGAAAGAGTGTTGAAAAACCAGTTCCCCATGCAAATATGAATGAATTGTCTAATGTTGTGATGGCTGATTATTTGGCAAATAGAATTCCCCCACCAGCACACAGTTCAACTAGTAGTCAGCAGCAAAATGGTAGTTATTTTGATTTTGAAAGGTGGAATCTTCCACCTCCTCCACCTAAAATGTTCCCAGGTACTTCAGCCTTTGGTTCACAAGCCCCTTTACATGCAACCAATTTTGCTAATCAACATCAAGCACTCATGCCTCATGGACATGCCTTAACATATTTTCCGCCCTTCCACCTAGGTCCTCATCCTGATTTCCAATCTTCTGTGGAGTTAACACCACTCTCGTCATTTAGCGAAACTCCACCTTCGGCTTCCTCGTCATCCTTTTCGACGCCTGAAACGCGTGAAGAGGAACAGCCTAAGGTGGTAGTACCTAATATAGAGGAAGAACTTGGTTTCCTTGCAGAACAACGGGCAAATACTGCATCGTCGGTAGCACCCTCTTCACAGCAGCAGAACATTAACAGCACTTCACAAGACGCTACTTCAAAAGTTATGGATAAAAAATTTAATGTTCCCGTCACGGGCCCCGGTTCAGGATTCATGGCTTCTTACTTGAAATTTTTACAAGGAGAGCGTGACACTTCTCCTCCACCGGCCGGCAGAGGCGCCAGAAAATCCACATGGTCGAGAACTAATACTAATAATACAACTAATAATAAGCCTTATACACCGAATGATCATAATAAATGTGATACGAATGCCACACAGCAGAGTGCCAATGGAGCCATGGCGTCGACAAACGTCATAAACTCTGGTATGTCACTGACTAATCCTGTCATGAGCTCTTCAGCGAGTATGAGTGCGGCAGGCTTGTTGGGTGCTAATCAAATTCACGGCCCGTCGTCGAGCCTCCTTACCTCTCAAACGAAAGAGTTGGACGATCCTCGCTATTATAATTTGAATAAAGATAGAAAACGTAAATACGATGGCAGTGAGGAAACTACTTATGATGCAGAAGAGGAAGCGAGAAGGCTTAACAAGCCGGTGCTCAATGTGCCTAGTACACCTCTAAATGACAAAGGAAAGAACAAGGGTCGAACAAGTATGAACAAGCCGACGCCATCGGCGGTAGTGGCGCCCCAGCCGGCCGCACCTAAGAAGCCACGACCTCCTGCGCCGCCGCCCGTGACGTCGCTGCAGGCAGCGCCACAGCAACAATACTATTATCAACACCAGCCCGACGAAGGTGCGTTCAATTTATTAGATTTCCATTTAAGAAGTAGAGCGCGATGGTGAAGAGCTAGCCCTGAAGCTTGTATGACAGGAGCAAGCTAACTGCCTTTTGAGCAGGATATCGTGAAAACTTGTTACATTTTAACTGTGATAATGTAAATTTTTATTAGATGAAATCTATGATTACATAATTATTTGTAAATATTTTCTGTGAAAAAATGTGATGTACCTATCCTAGTAAACGTCGATATTTTTAGGGTTAGCCTGTAACAAGATTTCACCTAAATTGTTGTTAATGACACATTATTAGTGCCATTTTATTGTAAATTGTAGAATTTGTGACTCTTGTCATACTCGCTATTGAAGGGGTGCTACCATTAATAATTCCAAATTATGGTATATTTTTTTATGGAATTCATACCAGTGGGTGTCTGTTGTACATATAAATACCTAATGTATTGTATTTTACAGTATTTGAGATTAGTTAGTACTTACAATAGTGTATGCATATTCTATATAGCTGAAAGTGATTTTATATTATAAGGGAAATTAATTGCATAATACATTGACAGCTATAAGTAAGTACGAGATAATGTAATAGAAGGCCATGCCCTGAACATAAGTTTTTTGTATTTCTATTTAATTGTTATTTGTTTATGCACAACTCTTAATATTTTATGTAAATAATTTTGTATAATAGGAGAAGACATAAAATAAACATGAGTATATTACTGATAATGTGTTAAATAATTTTAATTTGTAATTATTCCTGGTAGCACCCCTCACTTCGCCAAAATAGGGATAACATGTACAGTACAACCATAAATGTGAATGTTGTAGCTACTGAACCATAAGAGAATTGAGTAGCTTTTTAAATTCCAATGAGTATTATAAATGTAGATCAAATACTGTTATGTGTGTACATGTTATCACAATGATGAATACATTCATCAGTTGGCTATCCTTTTCCTTTACCAATCCCACCTCTATTTCATAATATTGCGTCATAACAATTGCTAGCGTCATTGATTTACCTATGCCCGAATTTAATAGTCTAGCTCAATCCGAATCCTGCAATGGTATTCTCAAAGTAGTCAATCGATATATTTCTTATGTTAGTAAAGTATAAAGTTGAAAAACAAATACCTATGACAAACTAGTTTCGATGACGACTTAACAGAATAGCACTGCTGATCCGTTTTCTTTGACGGCTGCTTTTGGTTGCACGAAAGCGAATTCGGATGTTAGGGGGTAGGGGATCAAGCCCGATTTCATCGAAACTCGTGGGGGGGGGAAGGATCTCGGTAAAAATCCCTACGTGGTGATCTAAAAAAGAGGCTTCAGTATAGCGGTAACTAATTTTTATCTATTGCAAGAACTGCAAAGCAGAGGCGCGGCGTGAAATCCATATTGCACTTGCACACAAGGTGCGACCCTTCCAACAACGCATTTTCAAAAAGGGGAGGGAATCGAACAATATCTCATGGTATCTCGCTATAGGGGACAGGTTCAGGGTCGAAAATTCACCAAAAATGCCTCATTTAATTGATGGATGCCTTCTTATTGCTTTCATTGAAACGTGGCCGTAGAAGGCAAGAAGTGAAGTGCTTAAATCCGACTGCAACTGGAATGAGAATTTTCATATTAGGGATCTTCAATTCGCACAATGAAAAAGAAGCGAAGTATTAATTAAAAGAGACATGCATCAGACTTGATCGCCGTCGAGTGCGCATTTCAGTTTGAACTTCGAACTTTGTGAATTATTCCATGACTTATCTAGTCTTTATAAGTACCTGTTCGGTAACAGAGATTTTCTGAAAAAAATGGTAGGTGTTTGCATAAATTGACTTAATTATTATTAAGACTTTAGATTTCATTCAGACATTCAAGATCGAGACATCATGATTATTTAGCCAGATTTCTTATATATTATTGTTCATTATTTTAGTTGCAGCGCACGGTGCTAACATGGGTTATGGGTTATATGGGACTACAGAAAACGACAATAAGGCGAACAGAAATATGCAACAGAATTTGAAATCCCACCATCAAGTTTCCAGTAGTGGGCAAGTAGACAATTCAAGACCGATCGAAGAAATGCCTTATCAGGTATGAATTCATATTAGGTACCTTTATTTTCATACAAAATTGAGCTCTCGTGGCTAAGAAATTACATCTGTATAGGCCGATCTTCCGGGTTAAGCCGGAGGTTGCCGAGGTTGGTCTGTGGATGGGTGGCCATCTGTCATAGCAAGTTTCCGTTTGAGTACAGTACCCTTAGCACGAGTTTTCACTCTTTTACTTTACAGCGGTTTTTCAGTATTTACAGCGTTTCTTGTATGAAAAAATGGAACAGCGCCTCTGGTGTGCGAAGAAGGAACTAATTTTTTCCTTGAAAATTGTCAATTTGAAATTGTCAAAGTTCCAGTTTACTTTACGTCTCAAATACTGAAAACTCGTGCTAAGGGTACAGTACGATTCAAACTTAATTGCGGCTCGGAACATCGTGCGTTCCGATGCGCAAAACGCAATTTTGGGTATCAGCGGGGTGTAGACAGGCGGGGCACATCCCGCGCCCTCGCACCCTCTGTCTCACTCACACTCGCGCGACGCGGTGTATGTTTGTTGTCAACTTGACTGTACCTGCGCGCAACTGCACCCGCAGCTAACTTCCGAACCGCCATTAAGTTTGAATCGAACTGTACCTACCTGTATCGTCTATGCACGACTGCACGTCCTGATCTCAAAAATGTGGTCCTTATAGACTACAGGTACAGGCCCATGTCCAAAATGGATGGGTCATATGAACCACCAGGTGACGTATATAGGACGATATAAGAGCATAAATAAAATAATAAGATTGAGCACTATGCCGTCACTTGTAAGCTGTCCAATTCCATCTTTTTCCGTGATCCGGGGGTAACCCTCGATTTTTTCCCCTTGTCGCATGATTTTTGTATGGCGTTGCGGAATAATGGATTGGAAGCTGTATTGAAACAGTATGAAACTGATGCCGTACAGAATGAAATGACCAAAACCCTGGAAATTGTTAGAAAATCAAAAAATTTACCGACTTTGTGGCGCACCATTTTTTTACGGCACGGCGCGCTTATTATTTTTCATGGATCTATCGATGGTAAAAATGCCGTACAAAAATATAATGATTTGGTCATGTACTCACTCTACCTGCACTTTTGAATTCTCACCAGAGCACTCAGTTGGACAGCTTACAAGTGACGGCATAGTGCTGAATCTTATTATTTTATGCTCTTAAATCGTCCTATATACGTCACCTGGTGGTTCATATGACCCATCCATTTTGGACATGGGCCCGCCTGTAGTCTATTAGCAGTTCTTCACTGGGCCTACCCTTTAGTGGCTGCTAAGGATTACTTACATATTTTTTATGGCTGAAATAATGTTTAATGTACAGACGCCAGCACAACAACCTACTCTGTCAAATCCTTTTAATCGATTTTCATCTTTATCATAACAGAAGAAGGTCGAACACGAGTTAGATTGGGAAAACTGATAGATTGGGGTAGGTTGATGTGCGTCTGTACAGCTTGGCAAAAAACAGTAGAAAACCGGAAGTCGCCACTGTCTTCACGCTACCAGCACTTTGAATGATTTTATTTTATTTATTTTCACTTACTAGGTTAGTTTTATGGCACAATACTAAATCTTACAAACCTGCGTCTTTGTTCACATCAAATATCAAATATTTTAAAACGTTGTCAGCAAATAAAAAGATTAGTTCCGTTTCAAGACGTTCTGGCCAAGCTGTACTTGATTATTTATTTTATAATAATGCGATGATAACTCCCATGAGCTAATATTTATTTCAGTCGGGAGAATTTATAGCATTAAAATCGGAATTGAATGAAATGTGGCCAGCAATTTGGAGGGTTGATGGCAAAACACTATTGCAAAAGTATGAACCGTTCGAGGAAAATGGAAAAGTTCTATATCGTAACATTTCTACAGTAAGTATTATAATTTCGTTAGAATGAGCACTTACTTCGTCTTTTTCTAGCTAACTTTAGCGTCTAACTACTAGCCGTTCACTCCGAGTTACCTCCCGTCGCATTGCTCACCCCGCACCTTAAGACAGCGTGACTATTATGGCTTTGTCAGCGGTACTTGTGCATATGACGTCATTTTGTAATGGTCAACTCGAAGTAAACGGCTAGTATATCAGCAGGTGGAATGATATCCCACACACTTCCACCTGCATTTTAATACTGTACTTATATTTTTGAACAAGCAAAAAGTAAATCCATCCTTACTTTTCGGTTGCCACACACTTTTTTTTAGCGTGGTAAAATCATCAAATGAATCCTCCCCACCCAGGGCAGGGCGGGAGGGACTGTCAGACTTGTACTGACTAAAATTCACGGTGTCCTTCATTAGCCCTTTACTTTCCAGGATCACGGTAATGGAATAAGTCCCGCGATCGCGGCAGGCTTTGGCCCTCTAGAGGGAGTCATCTCGCTGGCACTCTTTGAGGCGCGCGTGGAACACAACGCGCCGTCGACCCGGGCATGGTCCATGGTCGGGCGGCGAGTTGCCCATTACTCGCCGCTGCATGCCCGCGCCTACGGTGGCCGGAGATCGTCTTGCGACGTCCGACGCCGTGGGCGTCTACCACTACGGCTGGAGCGGAGGGTGGACGCTGTCCTCTCTCTCTCACGGCCCGCCTTCCTCCTTCGCGAGCATAACTGCTTCGCAGAAGGAGGCGACCGCTTCCCACTCCATCTCGCCCCGCAGCATGGCCTCGACCAATGCCGGGCGCGAGAGGTGTCGGCCTATCGCTGCCGTTAGGACCCGGCGGTGCTCTGCCCAATCGGGGTAGTCCTGCACCGTATGCTCCACTGTGTCCTCCGGGCGATCTTTGCAGTGGTGACACCAAGCGTTTCTAGCCTCCCTATCCGACACAGGTACCTCCCGAAACTTCCGTGTCCGGCGAGGACCTGCGTCATGCGGTAGGTCAGGACGCCGTGACGCCTTTCCAGCCACTCCTCAAAGAGGGTCTTACCGCCGCCATTGCGGCGCGCCCTGACCTCGGTTGCGACAGTCCGTTACCTCCATACTGCCCTGAGATCGCGCCAGACCTCTTCCCGCCGCGCCTCGACTTGTCGGGGCAGCGGGAATTCTCCCCGGCGCTGCGCCTCCACGCGCCACTCATAGACGCGCTGGAGGGCAGTAGCCTCCAGATCCCAGTGCAGTAATCCGGCAAGGAGGTTGGCCGAGTCGCCGGTGATCGTGCGGTATCCTCGGATCATCTGGATAGCCATAATCCTTTGGCATGCGACCAGCCTCGCTGGTCGCGTCCGGATGCTCAGGGCCCACACGGGGGCCCCGTAGAGGGCCATGGACCGCACAACACCGGCGTACAACCTACGGCAGGAGGCGTTTGGCCCGCTGAGATTGGGCAGGAGTCGCCCGGGCTGCTGCCCGGTTCAGCTTTGGGGCCAAACGCAGGAAGTGCTCCTTGAAGTTCCACCGGCTGTCGAGGACGAGTCCCAGGTACTTATCGTCCACCCGACCCCTCCCACCGTTATGTGGGACTCTGACCGTGGCGCGTTCAGACGGCCATGAAAACACATGACCTCTGTTTTGTGAAGCGCCACGTCGAGTCCCAACTGCCGGATCCTTCCAACGACTGTCGCGACCGCTTGCGTCGCCAGGTCGGCCGCCGCCTGGTGCGACTCTCCCTCCGCCAGGACGAGCGTGTCGTTTGCGTAACATATTACGCCGAAGCCGTCAGGGAGGTCGGTTGCCACACACTTGGAATTTTTCATGTCGTGGGGTGTTAACAAATATTGTAACTTACATTATAGAAACAGCCAGACGCGGATCAACTACTTGTAAGAATTACATATAAACCAGCGATCCAGCAGCCAATCCGCTCACCCGCTCCTCCAACTACGGTAGCGTTCATTTCAAAGAGTTGTTATGACCGTACGACCTACTAAGTATGTAAATAAATGACACAGCCTCACACTTTACCTATTTTCGTTTCAGTATACTGTGTGGAATCCAGAGAATAAAAAGTTGTATACACAAGTTCCGGTTAAAGTGAGGTCACAGACGCATTTGGAAAACATAGTCGAATTAGTTAGAAGTGAACTAGCAATCGATGATTGCAGTTTTATCGAGAAAAGAATGTTGGAAACTCAAATGTACCAGGAAAACTTTGAAGTCTATATTCAAACGTTAATATCACACGCATTAGATCCCAATTTTCTTACGGAAATATTTCAAGAACAAGGTAATCGTTGTATTTTATTACTCTGCTTTTTTTGATGTAGGTATTTTGTGAAAGATTAATACCCCATAAATCATAAAAAGATTAAAATTATTGTGATAATAATATAAGGTTTTATAAACATTTTTAAGAAATTGGAACAAAATAGTTATGTTAAATTGGATGTTACTTTATATCAAAAACACCATTTAATTTGAATGCTTTTCTGATACTTATTACTACAAAATAGGTGAACAGAATTGAGTATAATCATCGTCATCATCATCATCTCAGCCATAGGACGTCCACTGCTGAACATAGGCCTCCCCTTTAGATCTCCACCTCCATCTCTTTGAGTATAATAAGCCTTACAAACACGTCATACGCACGTCCACTGTGTTGGTGCCGGTATTGGTGCTTTCATTTTGAGCAATTGTTGCAGCGAGACAGCAGCGCGACCGCAGCTCGACCGAAGCGCGATCGTCGCATAAAAGTTTCGTTCCATACAATAACCGCAGCGCGCCTGCAGCGCTGCTGTCGCGCGACCGCTCGGCGATGCACGACGACCGTCAAAAGTTGTCGGAATCCATTGTGAGATTTTGCCGCACGACAGCAGCGCTCCGGCAGAGCGGCCGAGGCCTCCTCGGTCGCGAAGCCGTCGCGCTGAACGAGCCCTACTCCCAACTGCACCGTCACATTTCAGACGAGTACTTCCTATCGAACGTGAAGACGGTGGACGAGGTGACGGAGAGCATGCGCGCGCGCGTGTCGTGCGGCGGCGCGGCCGGCTCCAGTGGCGCGCGCGCGCTGGACGCGGCCGTGGCCACGTGGCCCGGCCTCAGTGTGGCGGCGGGCGCGGGCGGCGCGGGCGGCTGCCGGGCCTGCGCGCGCGCTCCTCAGGCGCGGCTGCTGCTGTACGGCCAGCCCTACAACCCCGCCACGCTCGAGCCCGTCCAGCCCGACGCACGCCTCGCCTATGAGAAGGTATGCACATTGCACGCACTCAAACTTTACAACTAATACATCGCGCACCATCAATGCTTCATGACCAAAAGTCGGAATTAGGTAGAGTTATTTTAGTACTTGCATCGAAATGTTGATATTAATATGGATCTTCCTGGGATTTCTAATAGAAAATCTCGTGTGAAAACAGTATTACAAATAAAATATAATAATAATAGAAACATCAGAGATAGATTAGACAAATAAATTGTGTAAAAGTAAATAACTTTTATATTTATTAAATCACTGGATTTGGGGCACGTCCACTTTATTCTTTCGCTGTATGAAATCAGTGTAAGTACATGAATAACTCTAAATTCCGACACGACCCGTCATGAACCCTATGTATGAACATAGGGTTCATGACGAGTCATGTCGGATTGCCATCCCATCGCAGTGTAGGAAAAGAGAACTTGATCAAGTCCATACTTAAGATATCTAGCTGGCACGAGGTCTAATTTTTCATAATAGTTTTCCTTTGCATTCAGGTTCGTTAAGTTTTAGCGCAAATTGGTTATAAAAACATTGTTTGGTTTCCAGGATTTCCTTGTTTGTGCGTCGTGTTGTAGTCGGGTGCAGCTATATTCGAGGATATCCCATCAAAAGTATCTAATGTATGGAGAGTGCAGTAAACGAGTTGCTGAGAAAAGAATGCAAAACCCCAGTAAAGACACCACTGTAATTCTGAACGAGTTGTTGGCGGACGAAGTATGGCTTTCTCAGGTGAGTGTCATTGTTTTTAACCGACTTCCAAAAGGAGGAGCTTCTCAATTCGGATGTTTATATTTTTTTTTTATGTTTGTTCCGGCATAACTCCGTCGTTTACCAACCGATTTGAAAAAATCTTTTTTTTTGGAAAGGTTATACTTCCCGAATGGTCCCATTAAAATTTTATCAAAATCGGCCTAGCACTTTTTGAAAGATCAAAAAAAACCTAAAAAGTTTTCAACATTGTCTACACCGATTACTCCGAGGTTTCTGGTCCGATTTCTATGATTCTTTTTTAGTTCGATACAGTATATCTGCCATTCGGTCTCATCAAATTTTCATTTAGTTGCGTGCAGTAGTTTTCATTTTTAGCTCATTGTGTAAGAGTACATACATGGGCGGTGTTATTACCGGTCCTACGGATTACACTATAAATATGTACATGTAAGAAAATTATGTATTTGACAATAATTTGGGTTGAATATTGAAACTAAAAAGGATAAAATAAAAAATGTCGGTTACATTTTTTTTAAGTTTTTTTTTAATGTTTACCACGTGTTAGGTCATGTCCTTCTTCAAACAATAACGATCCTACGGTTAAATATAACTGATATCTCGCAGCTCCAAAAGAAAATATTTAAAATCATGGTGCTGTAAATGGGTCACGATCAGAATGCAGGTGGCCATGACGTCTTAAGAGTGTTATCGGTAAAAAATGACAATTTACATAAAATTGGGGTTTTTTAAAGTTTAATTACTACAAATTGGCACGAAATTATTAAAAACTAATTTTAGTACCGCATTAAGGCGCGGTCTTATCTCATATTCCCAAAAATTGGTTTCTTAGAACGTCGAGTATGACGTAATGTAATAAAAATAAGCAACGCGAAAAATACAGTCAACAGAGAAGGGTATAAAGAAGAATTTAAACCGAACAGAATAATAAATAAGAGTTTGATATTCCCAATAAAAATTGGGAAGTTGTAGCACAAAAATAAACTTTGACGTCGAAGATCTCTGTATTTCCAGCGATAACAACAGTTTTTTTTTAAGAATTTAGTAGGTTTTCCATTTTTTTAAAACTTTAACCGAACCATTATTTAATTTTATGTCTATATTTTAAATAATCTAAAGAAAAGCAGTAAAATAAATGCCCATTCGCAGCTTACGTCACATTTCAACACAAATGTCATTTTTTCAATTTTCAATCTTATTGACGCTCCATAGTGGTGACAATAGTTTACGCGGTCATAAGCGATTAAAATCGTAGTCAGTCCGCGTCTTAAGCATATCTTTATGTTGTATTTGTATAGAATAAAAATTGAAAAACATTATTAAAAAATCAAAATGAAAGCTTATTTTGAACTCATATTTCTGAGATTATACGGGAAGACTGAATTTCGGAATGAAATTATGAATCAACAAAGAGTCGTAGAAGCCTGGAAAAAATACGTGGAAAAAGAAAGATACCGTTATTGTTATTGTATAGAATAAAAAAGTAATTTTAATCCAATAAGTACCTAAAAAAATTTTTTTTTCAACCTAAATTTGACAAACTAAAACATCATTTTTATTTAATATTTAGGCTGAAATAACTTTTGAAAAATACACTGTTTTGAAAGTGGAGTTCGGGCAAACAAAAATCAGAAAAAAGAAAACTTACAAATATTATTTTATCGACAATATAAAATTTCAAAGTTACTAATAAATTACGCAGCGCGGAGCTGTGTCGGCCAGTTGTATACAAATACAATATAAAGATATGCTTAATGCGGTACTAAAATTAGTTTTTAATAATTTCGTGCCAATTTGTAGTAATTTAACTTTAAAAAACCCCGATTTTATGTAAATTGACATTTTTTACCGATAACACTCTTGAAGCGTGAGTCTTAAGGCTGTGGGAAAGAGACAGAGCTATACAACTCGTCTAGCGCCATCCCGTTCCCTGAGCGGAACCACTCACGCACACAAAAATACCTAGCTAGCTTAGTATAATGCTGTGACACCATGCAAGACGGCGACTAAGCGAGCTTGCTGATGACGCTATGGAACGCAATTCGACCGATTTCAACTTCAAGTGAAAGTCATCCTTACCACTACAACATATGACATAAAACGTGCGGTTCATCATCATCATCATCATCAGCCTATAAATGTTCCCACTGCTGGGACACAGGCCTCCTCTCTGTGAGAGGGAGTGGGCCGTAATCTACCACGCGGGCCCAGTGCGAATTGGTAGATGTCACATGTCTTCGAAATTTTGGTTCTAGGACATGCCGGTTTCCTCACGATGTTTTCCTTCGCCGTTTTGAGAGCAGTGGTGTTGAAATAAATTACACAAAGTAATGCGTCTGAACGGGTTCGAACCTACGACCTACAACTCGTAAGTCGAGGCCGATACCACTGGGCCACCACTGCTCCTGCGGTGCGGTTATCTACAGATAAATGAAAAACAAAACACGCTCGCCACGACGACGTAAGTCAGTCGAATTGCCTCATATCAACGACCATTTATATCTAGACGCCTCATGCACGATCTGACTAACGAAAATTATTCTGCCAAGTCGCTGAGGTACGACGTAAGCGAGGGGGACGGGGCACTGCGTTCTGATTGGCTAACGGGACGGGGTACTGCGTTCTGATTAGCTAACTCAAGGTCAGTGCGACGAGGGGACTCGCAGGAGTGGTCGAGTCACGACGGTTATAAGACTTTTTTACCTAATGTGTTGACAGACATCGGTCGCCTGTGATTAGGAGTCTAGATATAAATGGTCGTTGCCTCATATCATAGTAGCAAGGACGAATTTCAATTTTGGTTTGTAGAAATTGCAGATCACACAAATCGAGTCATGAGCAAGCTCGTTAAGAGCTAATTTTGAACGACAACCGGCTGTTTTACAAACATAGGAACTCACATACACGAACACCCAGACCCGGAACAACTACTTGCAGGTAATGCAAATATTTGTTCCGTGCGGGAATCGAACCCGCGACACGCTGCGCCGCATCGAATCGCTGAGCCTCTGCGCTAACCGAGCCGTCGTCTTTTTCGTGTTGACGTGGTCGAGTTGCTTTGACGTGTGTGTGTGTTGCAGCTGTTCCGCGACGTGCGGCACTCGTGGGCGGAGGCGGAGGCGTGGGAGCGCAAGGTGCGGCACTCGATGTCCCGCCAGATGATTTAACGTTGGTCGCACCAGCGTTGGCCGGACCTCGCGCGCCTCTGCAGCATGCTCTAGTAAATATTTTCTAAGGACAATATTTTCTTTTAATTTTTATACAGGTGAAAACGTGCTGTATGTATGTATTTTTTTGTATTTTATTATAATTTTTAGCATTTAATTATAATGTTTCAAATCAAATCTTGGCGTATCTTGTTCTAGTTTTAAACAAACCTCAAATGTTGTTAACATCTAATTGAATTCATTGACTGTTACTTAGTATTTATTGAAAATACTCTGGTGCCATTTTATGCTTGCTTTTCCTGTATCTGTTGGCATTTACTGTATTGGGAAATATTTTTATTTTCTGTGCACATGTAAATGATTGTAATAGATATTCATAAACCGAAGGCGGCCTTAGCTTACGAACATATCAATTATGGGTTACCCTAATTGACCAGTAGCAAATTGTAAAACTAGATGATTGTAACCCCCCTTATTCGCATAAGTTATTACATTTCACGGGTTTTTGGTTATCGCTACAATCCCCATAAGACTGGGTTATGCGCCTCTTACTTTGAGTGTGATATGATCATACAATGGATGCATAAGAAAGAGCTAGGTAATATTTCCGTAAATGCTATAAATGAGTAATGACTACTGCGATGTATTATACATATAACGGAAACAGAAATGATGCGCAATAAAACTGTAATAAATTGAAGTACATACTACATAGTATATTAGTTCCACAAGTACACCTGACAATACTTTGTCAGGCCTGATTAGGGTCGTTAAGGCCGTCATTTCAGTAAAGTGTATTTTGCTGGTTTTATTTAAATGTACTACATAATAGAACTAAGTTTACATAATCACAAGCATACGAATACAGTCTATTAACTTCCATAGACCAATACCTAGACTAGATACACTAGACGACACAGTGAAATATAAGCTGATCAACAGTTAAATCGTAACAAGTTCTTTTTGTGATATCATTTATTTTAGGGCCTAACTACTGTAATTACTACACGTAAACTCTTTTTGTATGTATTTTTAATCTACAAAGGTTATTAATTAAAGAACATGATTTTATTATACATACTCATAAAAATATATTGTATGAACAGATTATAAAGTTACTCTTTAGTTGACTTCCAAAACTCAATAAAGGTTGTATAATGTATATTTGCAGTAGCTTATTTGCACATGTCAAGCAGTATGCATGGCGATTTAAATTGTCTTTGGTCATTTATGTGAATGTGTAAGATCCCTTGTTTAAGGGAATGAAAACACCCGATCACCGATTCGAAAGAATATCATGTCCATGAAAATTTAGTGTCAGTCGCCTTTTTACGGCTGGAAAGACCCGACTCCGCGTCAACCTATTTGCTGGGGTTTAAGCCAATTCGGCGTCGATCAAACTGTTTGATCCATTAAAAATATGGAATCGCGTCTCTCTTAATAATATGGTAACATCATTGCGTTGTAAAAGCTATACATTGGCAAACGGTGTTGATTATTTTGTCAAGTCAGGATAGGATACCTTTTAATACTACTACACAGAGCAGGGTTAGATTGTAAAGATGAAAAAAGTAGGTACCACCTTTAACTACTATCGAGTTATCACTGTAACACTTTTACTTTGGCATTTTATGAATTATGACATGTTAGCGAATTGATATTACAGACTCGATAAATACCTACTTAAAAATGTTGTTATGATAAAAAAAGTCCTTACTCTAACGAACATTTTCTGGATATGACTTCGTGACGATCGCTTGCTGGGATACGTGTACGCTCCTTTTCAGTTAAATTTTTATAAGCATGCTTGCAGCTTGGTTACAACAATAGATCTGACTTCCAAGTTGCTGCCTTTTATAATATGTAGCTACGTATCATTTTAAATGATTTGTTAAAGACAATATTAAACAGCAGCTCATAAGCAGTTACACCATTAATTATTGCGATATTTTAACAAATTATAATTAATAATCTTTCAAATTGTGGTGATTACAATGTGTCAGTTATGAATTATCACAGTCTTAATGATCTCAGCCTACGTTTCTACAAGGTAAATTAAGGACCATAAATACATAAAACTGGCTTGCTTAATTTACAGTTTGTTGTGAAGTTCAAATTCGAAGTAACACATTCCTGGAGCGTTAATTCAATTCTTTTTTTGTTGAATAAAATTACCCCTATACTTTTAAGTGATTACAATTTGGCACGACTGTTGTTATCTGCCCTTTATTTATAAATGAACAAATTGTGACGATATTATATTTCTATTTTTAAATATAAGTACACTATGAAAAAAAGATATTTTGTATAATTGCTTTAGGTTGTATAGGTTTTGAATAATATGACTACGTCATTATAGTTCTATAGTAGTTATAATAGCATTGTAAAAATAACAGGTTCTGTCTGGTAATTAAAGTTAAAGAGAACTTTATTTATTTTGTTCAGATTGGACAGGTATAGGTCTACTTGTTTTAATACCATTTCTTACTATAAGATATAACGGCAATTTTATCGAATAAAACCTATAACTAGCTAATACGTTTGTTTTATTAGTTTATAGCTTCTGCCGCCGATTTCCCTCGCGTGAAGTTTCGAGACCTATCACGTCGCATCCCATAGCTCGCTCCTGTTTTTAGTTTTCAGACTTGCTGCACAAATATTGTGTTAGGTCGGCTAGTATTTATTTGATTGATTCAAATAGTGTAAATGTCAATTTTGATCACACTATCACCTCGGCTGATCTCTCCACCGTGAAACGGTGAAATACACGGTTCACGATTCACGCAGTGGTTTAACCCATGCGTTTCTTCCTACCCAATCCGACACAGGAACCTCTCGAAACATCGTGTCCAGTGGGTGAGGAGCTACGTCAGGCGGAAAGTGAGGACCCTGGACGCTGTGGCGCCTCTCCAGCCACTCCCCAAAGAAGGCTCGTGCTTTTGCTCCGGTTCAAAGATTTAAGAGATCTGGGTCTGGGACAGCTACCCTTTAACCGCCAGACTTCATATTATGACTTGTCGTGCCCCCAGCGCCAGGCACTGTGAATAGAAAATAAATACCTACAACAAAGAGGGAAGTGCAGTACTCAACTTTATCGATATCGATATTTCATGTACTTTCCTACATTAAAGTTAAACGAGTTTGTTTCAATCACATTATTGCAATTATTATCTTCTAGCTACTGCACGCGGCTCCGCCCGCATTAGTTTGAAAAAAGTATCCCATGTGTTATTCCAGGCAGTTGTCTACTTCTGTAACAATTTCATCACAAGCTCTTGTGTAGTTTTTGCGTGAAAGAGTAACAAACATCCATCCATCCATCTTCACAAAATTTCACATTTATAATATTATTATTAAGTAGGTAGTAGGACTTATTGTTGTTTTGTACTTTTAGAACGTTTTCCTGTTAGGATACCATGCAACCGACAAAAGTCAGCGGTGCAAAGTGTATCTGTGTGTAGATCCATAATAATTATGTGCTGTTGAGAGTACCACAATTCTACAACACAATCGGTATTGTAATCTCACATCACTATTTTCGTGTTTAGTCTATTTTCTCTATGCAGGTCTGTTAGACGTTGTTGATATTCGACAATATTGAAAATAAGACAGTATAATTGTTATTGTAGAGTAATAAATTTTAATAGGGATATGAGCCCCTTTCGCTGCTTGTTGCTGGCGCGGGCGCTTTACGCAGTTTCAGCCATAAAATTTCCAATTAGACACAAGACAAAGACGAACGACAGAATAAAAAAAATTACCTCTACTGCACAGTATAAATATGGACAGTATGGAAACTAGGCCTAGTTGTAATACCTACCCTCCACTGCAGCATTAGGGTTGCCACTCTTAATGTTTTTGAAAGTGAACTGTATTCATTAATAAATATCTGTGTTCTGTAGTCATCAAACAATCGAGTTAAATTAACTAGTTTACAAATAAAATTTAAATAGGTAATCTCATGGCTTCGGTTAATACCAGTAAAAGAAGATTGTTTATAACACGGAATAGTTAATATTAATACACAACAACTTGTGAGCTTTATCAATATGGCATAATCTTTTACAAGTTTTGACATGAGCCGCGGATCGACGAAAACGGAAGGGCGTGCGGAGGACGCCGCAAGCGGCGTGCGGCCTGATTAACCTGGCGGCTGCGCACTGTATTATGCGTTTCAAGTTTCAACTAAGGATAGGATGACCTTGGCACCATATTGTAACACGACAATTATGTTTAACAAAGAAATACTTTGTGCAAATTACTTTTCAATAACATTTATCTTATTCATATTATTTCATATGATTTTTGTTCATTGCCATCTGGGATTTTTATTTTGACAGCAATATCGGCTTCAACACCCCCAAAAACCAAGAAAACGACACCTATGACGAAAACTTCGAGAATGTTTGCAGTCACCATCTTGGATTTACATTTTGACTGCATTATCGGCTTCAACACCCTCGAAAACCATGAAAACGACACCTATGACGAAAAACTCGATAATTTTTGCAGCCGCCATCTTGGATTTACATTTCGACTGCACTATCGGCTTCAACACCCTCGAAAACCATAAAAACGACACCCATGACGAAAACCTCGATAATTTTAACAGGCCTGTTGGTCTAGTGGTTAGTGACCCTGACTGCTATGCCAGAGGTCGTGGGTTCTATTCCCACCCAGGACAAATGTTTGTGTGATGAGCACGATCATTTGTTCAGTGTCTGGGTGTAATTTATCTATAATATTTATGTATTTAGAAATATGTAAGTATGTTTACAACGTCTAGTACCCATAACACAAGCTCTGCTTAGCTTGGGACTAGATGGCGTTGTGTGATAGTTGTGGAATATTATTATTATTTTTGTAGCCGCCATCTTGGATTTTCATTTTACTGCACCATAGGCTTCAACACCCTCAAATACCATGAAAACGACACCCATGACGAAAAACACGATAATTTTTGCAGCCGCCATCTTGGATTTACATTTTGACAGCACTATTGGTTTCAAAACCCTCGAAGACGAAAACCATGAAAAGACACCCGTTATGAGAAATATGTAGCAGCCACCATGTTGGTTTTTTACAAATTTACGAATTTATTAAAAGATCACGCGGACTTATAATTCGATACCTATCGTGAATCATTTACCTTTCAAAATATGCAGGGAGTTCAAAAAACAAAATCTCCGGTTTTTGATGACGCCAAGTTCAAACAGCCTATACCTACGCAATACACTCGTGGCATTTTGTGGAGATAAACGTTTCGTACTGTCCATTTTTACTGTGTCAACTGCCTAGACTCTACATCATCAAGGTCAAACTCTTCGCTTGATAAAAATACTTCATTTTCGTCGCCTCTCGTCTAAAATTCGTAGTAACATAGTAGTGGTCATTTCAATACACATTCATTTATCACACACATGTAAAAGTACATGCATTATCACAACGCTATTGCAAAATTCCAGAAGGCGGCACTCTTTGATGACGTCAGAAGCGGTCGTAATATATCCGACCGTGGCACAGTAGTGCCGTGGCGCTGGGAGTATTAGCAAAGTAAGCAAAAGTAAGTGTCGGAACATTTAGGCTAGGGATGGGAACCATCAAGTAAGTCGCTTACAGAAGTGCTAAGTAGGCGTGACACGCGTGCCAATATTAAGCGTTGTTACGCTTAACCGATCCCAGTCGCGTTCTGACTGACATAGCGTCGAGTTGCTAGTCTCGCGAAAAATTCATATTTCCCTAGCTATGCCGTATTGTTCCGTTTTAGAGTGCAAAAATGGACAAAAATCTTAAAAATAGAGTTATTTCGTATCATCGGTAAGTACGATTTTCACTGTTTTCTAATAAAAATCTTATTTTGTTTCAATTTACTAATATTTAATAGAACAGTTAGTCAAAACCAACCTTGTACAATTAAGAGAAAGTTTATTTTGGATTGATTTATTTCAATAGAACATTCTCGAAAGCACTTCGCTACTCAAGTAGTGATGTGGTCAAGTCGAATATTTAATTTGTCGATTGATATCGATCCAAGGAATACCTAAACAAGTTACCTAGTTTATTTAAATTCATTATTTATTTAGTTTTACATTACAGTACAAGTATAGGGAAGGTCGCCTTCATTCATACTTACACGAAGTTTTTTTGAAGTAAATTTCATTCTTCTTCATCATTATGGTCGCATAAATGCTATAAAGCAAAAATATAATCATTGTTTTAAATACACTCGAGAGCAATGAATCCGGGTCACTTAAAGAATCCTAAAAATCTCGGAAACTAAAAATGCTAGGTTAATGCAATAAATTGTATTTAATAGACAATGTAATACTCCTTAAATGAAGGTATTAAAACTTCTTAGTTATTGTAAAGTTATATCATAAAAAAATCAATTTTGAAAAAGGGCCACTTTCGAAGATGGAACTACGAAATTACAGCATTTGGTTTTGCTTTTGTTTGTAATCTGTCATTTATGTGGGTACATAAACCATGTTGATAGTGCTCTATATTCATTATTCAAGCTGAAATTATGTCGCTTACGCCTGAAGAATGCACCAGAATACTTACAATGCTGGAAACCGGCCGGAGTCAGCGCGATACAGCCAGGACTGTCGGTGTGTCGCTGTCAACAGTACAAAGAGTTCTCCGACGTTACGAAGAAACTGGTTCTAACCTACGCAGACCAGGAACGGGCAGAACCAGGTGTACCACAGCACGAGAAGACCGATACTTGGTGAACACCATGCTTCGAAATCGCTTTCTCACAGGAACTGAACTCACCAATCAGTTTCGACGCCTCGGAGGAAGTAACCCAAGTGCATGGACAGTAAGGCTGCTTTTCCACCAGAGATGCGCTATGCTACGTTGCTGCGGATGCGTTTGATATCCACCAATCATATTCACTGGTTTACATAGCACAGCACTGGTGGAAACGGATTCAACTAAGATGTGTTTTTTATATGTAAGGATGCGTGCTACGGCTGCGTGCTGTGGCTGCGTGCTATGGCTGCGTGCTGTGGATGCGTGCTATGGGTCGTTTTCCCTAGTATCGATACATCGCATAGCTCGAGCTGCGCATCTTCATAGCACAGACAGTGATAGGACACGCAATATATGTATATTGACTATCTATAATTTTCGACCTTATTGACATTTTTAATTTGGTTTGATTTTTCTCACATTCTCGTTCGCTAACATTGCTCCTTCATTAAAGTCAGGTGGTTGAATAAATGTCAATAAGATCGAAAATCGCTTGAAGCTGTTTTTTTGACTTGCTATCGTTCAGCAATTAAAAAAACAGGTTCAAACGATTTTCGACCTTATTGACATTTAAAATTTGGTTTGTTTTTTCTCACATTCTCGTTCGCTAACATTGCTCCTTAATTAAATCCGGTGTTTGCATAAATGACAATAAGGTCGAAAATCGCTTGAACCTTTTTTTTTATTGCTTAACGATAGCAAGTTAAAAAAACAGATTCAAGCCATTTTCGACCTTATTGACATTTAAAATTTGGTTTGTTTTTTCTCACATTCTTGCATTATTCTCATTAAGCATTAAGCAAGTGATTGCCTTAAAGCAACTTTGAACACCACGAGCACATCTTCGTAGCGCAGCTACGCATCTTCATAGCACAGCTACCTTGTGACAGCACATCTTCGTAGCGCAGCTACGCATCTTCATAGCACATCTTACCGCACAGCTACATAGCGTAGCATCAGTGAAAACGGTCACACAGTTTCGTAGCTCAGCTTTTACATCCTCGCAGCACAGCTACATAGCGCATCTCTGGTGGAAAAGCAGCCTAAGGCTGCTTTTCCACCAGAGATGCGCTAAGATGTGCTATGAAGATGGGTAGCTGCGCTACGAAGATGCGTAGCTGCGTTACGAAGATGTGCTGTCACAAGGTAGCTGCGCTATGAAGATGCGTAGCTGCGCTACGAAGATGTGCTGTCACAAGGTAGCTGCGCTATGAAGATGCGTAGCTGCGCTACGAAGATGTGCTGTCACAAGGTAGCTGCGCTATGAAGATGCGTAGCTGCGCTACGAAGATGTGCTGTCACAAGGTAGCTGCGCTATGAAGATGCGTAGCTGCGCTTCGAAGATGTGCTGTCACAAGGTAGCTGCGCTATGAAGATGCGTAGCTGCGCTACGAAGATGTGCTGTCACAAGGTAGCTGCGCTATGAAGATGCGCCGCCACAAGGTAGCTGCGCTATGAGGATGCGCAGCTCGAGCTATGCGATGTATCGATACTAGGGAAAACGACCCATAGCACGCATCCATAGCACGCAGCCATAGCACGCAGCCACAGCACGCAGCCATAGCACGCATCCTTACATTTAAAAAACACATCTTAGTTGAATCCGTTTCCACCAGTGCTGTGCTATGTAAACCAGTGAATATGATTGGTGGATATCAAACGCATCCGCAGCAACGTAGCATAGCGCATCTCTGGTGGAATATGTTGATAGTGCGCACCAGAGATGCGCTATGTAGCTGTGCTGCGAGTATGTAAAAGCTGAGCTACGAAACTGTGTGACCGTTTCCACTGATGCTACGCTATGTAGCTGTGCTGTGAAGATGGGTAGCTGCGCTACGAAGATGCGCTGTCACAAGGTAGCTGCGCTATGAAGATGCGCCGCCACAAGGTAGCTGCGCTACGAAGATGTGCTGTCACAAGGTAGCTGCGCTATGAAGATGCGTAGCTGCGCTACGAAGATGTGCTGTCACAAGGTAGCTGCGCTATGAAGATGCGTAGCTGCGCTACGAAGATGCGCTGTCACAAGGTAGCTGCGCTATGAAGATGCGTAGCTGCGCTACGAAGATGTGCTGTCACAAGGTAGCTGCGCTATGAAGATGCGCAGCTCGAGCTATGCGATGTGTCGATACTAGGGAAAACGACCCGTAGCACGCATCCACAGCACGCAGCCTTAGCA
Organism: Agrotis exclamationis; assembly: GCA_950005045.1. Lineage (NCBI taxonomy): Eukaryota > Metazoa > Arthropoda > Insecta > Lepidoptera > Noctuidae > Agrotis > Agrotis exclamationis. Next base: position 9,844,375 of record OX465425.1, on the reverse strand, counting down.
CGCAGCCACAGCACGCAGCCATAGCACGCATCCTTACATATAAAAAACACATCTTAGTTGAATCCGTTTCCACCAGTGCTGTGCTATGTAAACCAGTGAATATGATTGGTGGATATCAAACGCATCCGCAGCAACGTAGCATAGCGCATCTCTGGTGGAAAAGCAGCCTTAGACGTCGGCTTGCTGAATCTAACTTAAAACCCCTTAGACCTGGAAACGGCCCTAAACTGGAGCGTGGGCATCGTATTTCAAGACTAAGATATGCCCAGAGCCACGTAAATTTGAGTATTGAAGATTGGTCAAAAGTTATGTTCTCCGACGAATCAAAATTTATGCTCTACAAGCACGACGGAAGACACAGAGTGTATCGAAGACCAGGGGAAAGATTCAAGCAAGCATGCATCGAAGAAAAAGTAGCCTACGGTGGTGGGTCTGTACTTGTGTGGGCCGGAATTTCTTCTGAAAGTCGCACAGAGCTGGTGATCATAGAAAACGGCTCTTTAACTAGCGTAAGATATGTGGAAGAAATCCTCAATGATCACGTTGGTCCATTTATGGTCAATTTAGGTGAGGGTGCTATTTTTATGCATAACAATGCCCGACCTCATACAGGTAGGATTGTGAATGACTACCTTCAAGAGATGAACATTACTCGTATGGAGTGGCCAGCGCGCAGCCCGGATATCAACCCGATCGAGCATGCTTGGGACGAGCTAGGCAGATGCGTAAAACAACGAAACCCTCCCCCAATCACGCTTCGTGAGCTCAAAATTGCTCTCACAGAGGAATGGGAGAATATTCCCCAAAATCGTATAAGGAACTTGGTGTACAGCATGCCAAACCGCGTAAACGCAGTAATGGAAGCACGAGGAGGCAATACAAAGTATTGAAATTCAAGAAAATCGTAATAAAGTTCAAAAATTTCATGTTTCCTATTTTTGTTTTAAGGAGAGATCTGCAGTTTTTTTCTTTATGTAATTTTGTGTTAATTAAATGTATGGTGACTCATATTTTTTTTACTTTCATTTAAGGAGTATTACATTGTCTATTAAATACAATTTATTGCATTAACCTATCATTTTTAGTTTCCGAGATTTTTAACATTCTTTAAGTGACCCGGATTCATTGCTCTCGAGTGTAGTAAAATCATTATTATAATTTACTAATGGTTGAAACGTTGCATTGATCCCTTATATCTAATATCAAATATCCCTAATTAGATATCAATAGAATAAATATTCATGCATATGTATATTACCAGCACTTTTATTTAATTTTAAATTTACGTGTCTATCTGTGTGTCCATTAATTAATGGTTTAAAAATGAACAGCGGTTTGTGTACCAAATAAATAAATCGAGTACATTTATTTATTACACAACAAGTCTTATTTATCCTAATTGAACAAAATATCGGGTATCTATCGATATCGATAAAGAATTTTAATGTGCTACGTGGTGCGGCCTTAACCGAGTAGCAGCAAAACTCAACCGATCACGCCACGATCACGCAAATGTCAACCGTGTGTCCAACGCGATTAAGTTGATAATTGTGACCCCTGAGAATAGCGCCATCTATTGCCGAGTAGCGGAATTGACTCGTCAATCGAATCTTAGTGCGACTGTAGACCGTAAATACGTTTTGCCGCTAAAGCAAAATAAATCTTATTTGTATCACACCAGGGTTTATTTCCAAATATGTGAGTGTCCGTTACCCAGGCCAGATGTTGTCGAAAATGGTCATTTGAATCTTATAGATAATTAGTTTTGCGGCTTCTGTAATTGTTGCGCACATTTTTAAATTTGTTGCGTTTATAGTTTTTTAATTATTTCACAAAAACATTTCCTGCTGGGGTAACGTTACCCCAGCCAGACCTTTTTCTTTCTAATGGGAATATTTAAATAAATACTAGCTATAAAATTAGTTGTCTAGATGAAGTAAATGTTGTGCCTTATTTTGTATTTATTCTTTCTTCGGTTGCGAAGTTATTCGAGATTTTGCTGGGGTAACGTTTTTCGTTTTGCTAGATCTTTGAAATGGTTAAGCGGATTCTTATCATATTTTGTACATGACTTCTTAGGAATCAGTTTAAATTTGTTCTGCAATAAAAAAACCAAAATAATGCATAGCTTAAAGGTTATTTCATTAAATAGAAAAACACTTCAATTGGTCCCAGCACTCTCAATAAGAAGTCTAAAGACTTACTTTAAACGTTATTTTAAAGCTTGTAACTGCCTTCAAATGTATATGAAGTTTCATTAGTATCCTGTAAGTATTTAACAAGTTATGATGATATTCAGTTCTTCACGAGCACGATCTTGATGCGCGCGGTGTTATTTGGCCACTGGATTGGATATATGAACTGAATGTTATGTCAATTATTAGTTTTTTAGTTCAGTTGTATATCAGTAAAATTTCAGCGTAGTACATTGGATAATTAATGAGATAATACGATTAAAGTCATTAGGAAGTGAATAACAGTGGTAACCCGACCAAGTTTAGGTGGTTACGAAAAAGCGAAAACGCAGAACATTATGGTACCTTCTAAAATATGTAGGATAGTGTTTCAAATTTAGTACAGACATGTACACAAGTTTAAAAAAAAAACTACATGATTATTAAAGATTTTTTATTGACAGGTAAAATAATCATTTAAATTGAACTTTTAAAGTATTAATGAACTTATACTTAAAAACACTCACAGATTAAAATTACAGATAGTAATTTTGCTTTTTTGAAATTTTCTAAATTATTTTTTATTTAAATCTATAATTTCAGTATACACAGTACACAGTTACAGTTTTTATTGAAATATACAATATTGGAATGTGTAATGATTGATACACATTTGAAACTCGAATCGTCATCTATTTGCGAGTTTATATCAACGCGAGTATTGCAACAAGGTAATCATGGATTTCTTAAAGTCTACGTGTTCAAGGAGTGTGTGGAAATAAGTAGCTACCTACCTGTTGCGATAGTCCCGACTCCCGACATTGATAACGATAAAAATCGGTTGCTAAGTCATGAATTTCATTAATCAATTTTCTAGTCATATGTTGACAATGTATACACAAAAACCTTCCACTTGAATCAATCTATCTATTAAAAAAAACTGCTTCAGAATCCGTTGCGTAGTTTTAAAGATCTAAGCAAACAGGGACAAACAAACGGGAAGCGACTTTGTTTTATAGGCACTATAGCGAAGGATAAATATGTCGTTATCATTGTTGAAAATTCCAGTCCAGTTAATAACTAAGTACGAAAAAAAGAAAATAATAATTAAGTTCCTAAATTCAAATATTTAAGCCTTAAAAAAAATACAGTTTTAGATAAGCACCTAACAACATGTAGGTACATATTAATAATAATTTTGCTACTATTTCTGTTGTTACATTATGCAAGCTTACCTTGTTCGTGAATTCATCAAGCAGCCCGCACCATAATTATGATAATCAATAGAAGCACTCCACATTAGCAGTAATTCGCCACACTTATTATTATATAATAGCTCTCACGCACTCGATAAATATTTGCAAAAACAGGAAACGGAACTGCCGAAGTGCACGCGCACTCTGCAAGATGAATTACACCCCTTCACCCCACCCCTCCCACGTCCCACCGAACGACATAATTATATCGGTGATTTTCGATAAGTTTGTGCAACTGGAAGATAATAATAATGTTTTCATAGTACAGATATTATTGTATTATTATTTAACAGTGTACGCGTCTGTACCGAAATTGTAAGGTGTATTATACTAAACATTTCAAAAGATAGTGTAATGTTCTGCGTTTTCGCTTTTTCGTAACCACCTAAACTTGGTCGGGTTACCACTGTTATTCACTTCCTAATGACTTTAATCGTATTATCTCATTAATTATCCAATGTACTACGCTGAAATTTTACTGATATACAACTGAACTAAAAAACTAATAATTGACATAACATTCAGTTCATATATCCAATCCAGTGGCCAAATAACACCGCGCGCATCAAGATCGTGCTCGTGAAGAACTGAATATCATCATAACTTGTTAAATACTTACAGGATACTAATGAAACTTCATATACATTTGAAGGCAGTTACAAGCTTTAAAATAACGTTTAAAGTAAGTCTTTAGACTTCTTATTGAGAGTGCTGGGACCAATTGAAGTGTTTTTCTATTTAATGAAATAACCTTTAAGCTATGCATTATTTTGGTTTTTTTATTGCAGAACAAATTTAAACTGATTCCTAAGAAGTCATGTACAAAATATGATAAGAATCCGCTTAACCATTTCAAAGATCTAGCAAAACGAAAAACGTTACCCCAGCAAAATCTCGAATAACTTCGCAACCGAAGAAAGAATAAATACAAAATAAGGCACAACATTTACTTCATCTAGACAACTAATTTTATAGCTAGTATTTATTTAAATATTCCCATTAGAAAGAAAAAGGTCTGGCTGGGGTAACGTTACCCCAGCAGGAAATGTTTTTGTGAAATAATTAAAAAACTATAAACGCAACAAATTTAAAAATGTGCGCAACAATTACAGAAGCCGCAAAACTAATTATCTATAAGATTCAAATGACCATTTTCGACAACATCTGGCCTGGGTAACGGACACAATATGTGATGTAGGCTAATTTTGACTAAACTTAAAACTACAAATCAAACGAATTGTTTCTTTGTAGTGCAATATATGATTATAGGTTTATTTGTGTGAGTTTGGCGACAGCGGTTCCCATAGTAAGGGTCCCCACATACGAGTACATCAGTTTTCCTGATCAGGAATCCTGATCCGTTTTCTATACGAACACAGTGAATTCTTACAAGTGTGTGTGCATGTTTTGTGTGTGTTGTTCACATTTCATCGTATTTCATTCATCATTTCGAATTCCGTTCGGAATTCCTGATCAGGAAAACTGATGTATGTGGGGACCCTAAGGGACTTAACTCATGGCCCGATGCGACGCAATGCGACGCGATTCGAATGAATTCCAACTACAAGTGAAAATCAACCTTATTACCACTATGACATATGATATAAAACGCGTTGTTATCTATGGGTAGATGACAAACAACAAATCACGATGGTTATGACGACATCATGTCAATCGAATTGCATCATTATTTCTTAGTGGCAAGGTTGATTTTCACTTCGCTCCCGGCATTGGTCGAGGCCATGTTGCGGGGCGAGACGGAGTGGGAAGCGGTCGCCACAGAGTACTTTTACAATAGGGCGTCGCCTCCTCCTCAGAGTACAGTAATAATACTAGAGAGCCTCCTCGGCGCTGGACATCAATGCAATTTACTAAAAATAATTGTTAGAAATTTGTTGAACTTTGGACATTATTTTAAGGACTTCTAATTAAGAGAATAAAGTGCAATTGTAAATGATTACTTAATTATCTATTTACCTAATATAATCACGTTTTTGATAGAATACAGCTTAATTAAATAAAAAAATCACATTAAACCAGTCGTGGTATTTCAGTCGGATAAATCCGACGTCGCGCGTCGGTCGGCGGAATAGGCCCGAAAAAATTTGTCGGATAGATCCGACGTTGGCGGTTAAAAGGTTAATACAACCACAACTTCAAGATATGGTCGCCAAACAATTTGCCTGTAATGTAACATTACAGATTTGAGCAATACATCAGTGTGGGACGACGGGACGAGAATAGAGCATTACAGGGCGCACTTTGTAATGATACAATTTAGGTACCTTTATATTCAACTTATAACATCAATGCACTCTAAGGGTGCTCCCACATTTATCGACGCGGAATCGGCTTAAGCAGAGTGCGTATCACCACACTGCAGCACGTAGCTGCCGCGACGGATGTTCGCATGCTATCGGCGCGGCAGTCGATTACTCCGAACGGCCGTCGCGACGGCTGTTCACTTACGTTCAGGTGTCGACTCCTCCGAACGGCTGTCGCGACGCATGTTCGCATCTGTTCGGCGCGGTGCCTGTGGCCACAGGCCCTATGCACAGTGTTTTATGAAGACCATTTTTCGGACATTGACTCCACGCAATTGGGATGTGGTATTTTTGTGGTGCGCAAGGAAAATTTAGGGCATAATTTCAGTATAAATAAAGTCGAAAATCGCTTGCACCTGTTTTTTTAACTTGCTATCGTTCAGCAAATGTTTTCCGACCTTCAAGCGATTTTCGACCTTATTGACATTTATGCAAACACCGGATTTTACTGAAGGAGCAATGTTAGCTAACGAAAATGTGAGAAAAAAAACAAACTAAATTTTAAATGTCAATAAGGTCGAAAATCGCTTGAACCTGTTTTTTTAACTTGCTTAACGATAGCAGGTTAAAAAAAATAAGAGAGAGAGAGAGACAGACAAACATGCGCACGCCGCAATGCGACAAGTCACGTGGAACGGGGCGCGGGGGGGGAAGTGTCTTTACAACTTTTCGTGTTTATTTTTTCCGACTAGTAGCCCAGTCAACGAATGCTCAAAATAGAGTATAGAGGGAAAGTCTTGGAACACAATTTTTGACTTTGTAACTTTGTTTAGCCTAGTTAGGAGGTAAACATATCAAAAGTCCCCGCCTCTATAAGCCCTTGAGCTTTGGGAGGGGGGGGGGTTTGAAGGTCCCATTTTTTGGTTTTTCGCTTATATCTCGGAACCTATGCATCCTAGCGACATAGTACCACGGAACAAAATAAAAGCTGATTAAATTTGCTACAAGTTATACTAAATAAGCATTTCAATATCTTCTTCAGTTTTCGAGATATATACTCCTGAAAGTCTGTCATTTTGAAAAAATCATTCTAACTTTACATTTTTAGAACGGAAATCTTCAAAGATGCAATTAGTTAATAATTGCCGGCAAAAAGCTTTTAGAGCATTACATTTTCTTCAATAAAACTCTATTATTTTCCTTCAAATGTTAATGTAAATGCTGTATATTATATTATTTATAAAAGGTAGGTACCTTGTCTTTGAAAAAAGGTCTTTGTAAATCAATGTACGAGTATGTATCAATGTAATGCTGGCACATTACATTAGCTTAGACTAAAGCACATTTTAAAGAAAATGGATAAAATATTATAGTATTATTAAAGGAAATTGAGTGTTCTACAACCCTTTTGCCAGCATTTACTTATGGTTGTATCGTTAAAGAGTTATCCGGTAAAAAAGCGCAAAAATGTAAAGTTAGTTTCCTGAAAGTCTGTAATTTTTTCAAAATGACAGACTTTCAGGAGTATATATCTCGAAAACTGTAAAAGATATCGAAATACTTATTTAGTATAACTTGTAGCAAATTTAATCAGCTTTTATTTTGTTCTGAGGTAATATGTCGCTAGGACGCATAGGTTCCGAGATATAAGGGAAAAACCAAAAAATGGGACCTTCAACCCCCCTCCCAAAGCTCAAGGGCTAGAGGCGGGGACTTTTGATATGTTTACCTCCTAACTAGTCTAAACAAAGTTATGAAGTCAAAAATTGTGTTCCAAGACTTTCCCTCTATAATCATTCGTTGACTGGACTATAGCCCCCTTTCGCAAAGAGCGATAAGGAACTTCGTTCCAAAAAAGAAATGTCCGAAAAATGGTCTTCCTAAAACACTGTGCTGTGCCACCATCGCGATCGGTACTCGGCCGTCTTCGGCGCCGATCGGCCGTGTCCGGCGCCGTTCGTATGTCTCCGGCTCCGTTCGGCCGTCTTCGGCGCTGTTCGGCAGCAGTCGGAAACGTTCAGCTAGATTCAGCGCCGTACGGACTATTATTGATCGAAGCCGTACGGACACGTACGGATGCGATCAGCTAACCGACAAACGACTCGTTCCGCCATCGGCCGACGTAGCGTCGCGTCGTCCGAGCCGAGCCGATGCGAATGGTATTAGTAACACCCATATTACGTTGACATAAAGGATATTTTGACCGACTTAAGCCGATTCCGCGTCGATAGATGTGGGTGCACCCTAAATGTGTCCAGTGGGTATTTAAAGTCAAATCTGTAACATTAAATTACACGCGAATGCTCGTTTGAGGGAGCACCTTACTAGTAACACTGAAACATTAATTTGGAAATAAATATTCGAAACAGGGTCGACGAAGCCCTGCTGCTGCGGGGCTTCTTTTTGTGTTCAGAGTTAAAGAACCAAAAATGACGGTGGCATCACTCGTTAGAGCATTCATTGCGATTAAACCCAGGCTGAAGTTTTTTTTGTACTTACAGATAGGCATTGTTAATTTAACTAGGCATTAGTGACGAGAGATATTAAATAAAAGGTTTTTAGTTTTATAGAATACTTTTAATTTGCTTGCACACAGCCTCTATTGAGAACAATGTTAAGGAATATGTAAAAAGCCTGGACAAGACAAACAAAAATAATTCAGGGGAACCAAATACCATAACATCTTTACATTTGATCAATTTTAAATAGCTCTATTTGAACGATAAATAATTACAAGCAAAATCAAGTAGAGCTATTCACTAATAGATCGGAACATATTTTAGTTCACTATTACATGCAAAATTAACGTGATATGGCCAGTTCATTCTCTTAAATCATAAAATGTCAACAGGTATGTGATAGGTATTAGGTATCCTGTACCTGTTCAATTCCAATATAATTAAAAACAAACTCAAAAAAGTTGCGCATGAATAGTAGCAAAATTATAACTATATGTAGTTGACATGAAAGCTTTTTAATAATAATATACTTTGATGTTTTATGAGAACAAATATGTATATAATAATAATATCTTAACACATTTATAATTATTATTTTAAATCAACTGTATTAAAAGTACAAAGATCAATGTGATTTGGAAAAAGGTCCCAGGTTGACAGTTTAGTCAGTTGTGTGCACATCTCCTGTACTTATATTATCACGAGGACGAGGCACGCACGAGGTACTGAGCGATGACGACGGCCACGGCCGGCCTCTCGCACCGCGTCACTAGCGTCACTTGCGCGACATAACTTATACAAGAATCTAGAATTACGTAAGTATTAATAACTGCATATATCATACATCTAAACTCAAGTAACTTATTTTTTATTCAGTTTCAAGTTTTAATATTTTACTTTTTTTTTATTATCTTTTTATTTATTTTTATACCATAATCTCTCGTTTGTTAACCACAGCGCGTTGTTGCCGGTGAAATCTGCCTTCCACGAATGAATTTGTCCGTCATAATAATACATTTATATCGTGGTGATGTCGCTAATGCAACACACCGTCGAGATCCACATGAACTATTCAACTTTTTCCGGTTTGCGTGTGTACTGCGCACGAGGAGGCCGCGTCGCACCACGAGCTCCGCCGCGAGGTCCTCCTCTGCCGCGGCCCTTGAAGCCACCCTGGTAGCTCTGGTTATCGTTGTATCTATCACGACCACCATTTTCATTCTGCTGGTGACTATCACCGGTGTCACCGTTACCGTAGTATCCATCGCGATCGTCCCCTCCGCGATTTTGGTAGCTGTCTTTGTTGTGTCTGTTCTGATATCCGTCGTATTGTCTGTTCTGGTAGCCGTCTTTCCCAGATCTGCCCTGATAGTCACCTGGGTGCCTACCGCGGTAGCCCTCTCCTTGTCTATTCTGGAATGCACCGCGGCCGCGATGTCCGTTCGGAGCGCCCCGACCGCCGCCTCCGCCGCCGCCGCGTCCGAATCGTCGGTACCGGGCTTGGCCGTCACCTTGTCCATGAATTTTACGCTCTCCGCCATCGTCACGATCGGGACTTGCACCCTCCTTGGCCTCATCGTCATGTTTGTCGTCCGAGGGCGATACGGCCGGGCGCTCCTCCAGCACGGGCGGCGCGGGAGGGGCGGAGGGCGCGGGCTGCGGCGCGGGCGCCTGCATGGGCGGCACGTGCGGCGGCAGTGGCGCCACGTGCGGCACGGGCAGCGGCACGCCGGGCGGGAAGGCGTGCTCGGGATGCGGCGGGAAGTGTGGCTGCGGCGGCATGGGTAGAGTGCCGGGCTCGGCCACGCGCCCGCCTGGCAGCTGGACGAATTGCTGATTGGTGAAAGTCTGACTTGGAATTTGCCCTGGTGGTGACGGCTGATTAAGGATGACCGGCGGTTGTGGTGTGCCGACGGGGCTGTCTATTTCAGAGTCTTGCAAGAAGAAGAAATTCTGAGAACCTATAACTTCGGCGATAGGTCTCTGTTGAGGATATTGTTGGGAGAAATACGCATGCTCTACCTCCTGCAATGTGATAGGCGGCAGCGGTCTGAGCGGGTAGGCGGGCGCGGGCACGACAGCGGGAGCGGGCGGCACAGGCAGCGCGCCCGGCGGGTACACGGCCGCCACCTCTGCTTCCACCTCGTTGTCGACCACTTCTACAGGCTCCATTTCTGGTGCTAGAACGTGTGTCTCTTCTATCTCTGTTGTTATAATATCTGCTGAACGGTCAAAGTAGCCACATTCGTGAACAGTGCTCACAATTTCTTTAATATGAGTATATGTGGTGCCCAATATTTCTTTAGGTCTACCATCAATTATGGCATACAAATGTTCAGCAGCCTTTGTAGTCTGAATATGAAATCCAGGTTGGCCTTCTTCATTAACCTCATGCTTGGGTGTCACTTCAGGGTACCTGAAAATTGTTTTTATTATATTAATCAATTTGCGTAGTTTAGAAAATCTATTAGATAACATTTTGTACCCTTCTACAATGTGATAGAGAATCATCATCATCAGCCTATAATGTTCCCACTGCTGGGACACAGGCCTCCCCTCGGGAGTGGGCCATAATCCACCACGCGGGCCCAGTGCGGGTTGGTAGATGTCACATTTCTTCGAATTTTTGGTTCTAGGATATCCCAGTTTCCTCACGATGTTTTCCTTCACCATTTTGAGTGGTCTCAAAACTGGTGTATCTGATGTTTTTTTTTAGGTGGTAAAATCATCAAATGAGTCCTCCCGCCCTGGGTGGGGCGTAAGGGACTGTCAGACTCTTACTGACTAAAATCCACCCGTGTTCCTTCGGATGCCCTTTACGTTTCGGGGCCACGGTAGCCTGTGTTAAGAAAAACCCGCGACCCCAGCAGGCATTTGGCCCCATGAGGGGCCCCGTCAGTTGCTGACAACTCCCCGAAGGCACGCGCGCAACACGACACGACGCGCCACCGACCCGGGCTTGGTCCTTGGTCGGACGGTGAGCTACCCATTACTCACCGTCCGCAAGCCTGCTCCGCCGCTGTGCCCTCTGCTGATCAGAGGGACACGCGTTGGAGCGTCCACACGACAGGCTATTCGCATACGGGCAAAGAGACCCCTTAGGCACACAGTGCCTAAGGAAGAGTTTTTGCCCGCATCCCAGGGTGCACCGGCCCGAAAAACTGGTCTTGCCCACGGACGTATCCGAGAGGGAACTCCAGTCCACGGGCGCACGTGGAGGTTTCCTGTCTTAGCACCCCGTGTATCTGATGTTGAGATAAATTACACAAAGTAATGCGCCTGGCTGGGGTAGAACCCACGACCTACAACTCGTAAGTCGGAGCCGATACCACTGGGCCACCACTGCTCTTCTGATAAAGAATGCTTTGTGGCATTTAGTTTGCCCAAGTATCCCATCACCGGGGTGCTAAGACAGGAAACCTCCACGTGCGTCCGTGGACTGGAGTTCCCTCTCGGATACGTCCGGAGGGAAGACCAGTTTTTCGGGCCGGTGCACCCTGGGATGCGGGCAAAAACTCTTCCTTAGGCACTGTGTGCCTAAGGGGTCTCTTTGCCCGTATGCAAATAGCCTGTCGGGTGGACGCTCCAACGCGTGCCCCTCTGAATAGCAGAGGGCACAGCGGCGGAGCGGGCTTGCGGACGGTGAATAATGGGTAAGATCGCCGTCCGACCAGGTACCAAGCCCAGGTCGGTGGCGCGTCGTGTTTTACGCGTCACCGACGGGGCCCCTTATGGGACCAAATGCCTGCCGGGGTCGCGGATTTTTTCTTAATCCAGGATACCGTGGCCCGGAATGCTAGACTAAAATTATAATAGGTCAGCTAATTTTCGTGATATAAATATGAGTTTTAAGACATAAATCGGATAATCGGGCCTAAATTACCAAAAGTTTACTTTTATTCCCACAAAAGAATAATACAGACATTCCTTTTAGAATCACGGATTTATAGCATTTCATTAATCTGTTAAATAGTTGAATAAATTTACACTACATGACCTTATTGTGCACATTTTCATTTTCGATTGATATTCCATTAGTTTAGAATAATATAAAGTTTGTTATAGTTGTTTTTACAAAATTGAACAATCCCCAATCTCTAAAAAACTAATAAAAAAAACATGTATTATAAGAATTAAACTTACAGATCATCTAAAATTTTTAGATCCTCTTCAGTAAGCTTTGCTGCACCATTGGTACCATTGAGAAAGTCATTTCTAGCTTCTGTATTTCCCATTTGGTTAAGACAATCCAAAATAAGTAAAACTTCTCTGATTTTGCTGGTTTCTGCCGCATACCGCACCCACGCATCCTGTATTACAATAACTTCTGGTATAACAGATGATGATGATTGTTACATTACTATGTAATACCAATACATAGAACTTTTTACATCATAGTAGATTCTACTATGTTGTAACATAGTAGCTTATATTTGCACATATGCAATGTTCAAACAACAATCATTCTTAAAGTTTTAGACATACAGTTGCAAATTTAACCATGTCTGAATACACTCTATAAGTGAATATAAAAGATTAAACATAATACTAATTTAATTTCTTTTTCAGACATGTGTATTAAAAAGACATTTTTTTAATGTTTTTATTGAGTGGAGCTCGGACATAATTAATAAACATTCTAAGAAAATTTAAAAATTTTACTTTTGTCTACCTTTTTTGCTTGTTTTTTAGCCTCTCGCTCGGCAGAAGTAGCTATTGATGTGACTTGCTTAGACAACTCCCTTGCAAACTCGAGTGTTTGAGCAACCTCATCATATTTAGCCACTGCCACTTTCTGGTCACTATTCAGTTCTTTTCCAGCTTTTTGTAAGTCTCGATATGATGTTAACTTGCTCTGTAACAAAAAAAAAAAATCAGGAAGTTTCTTTTACAGATATTTTGTAAAGTTTATGTCTTGGCTTCTTTATATTCCAATTAATTTGATAAAAAGACTTGGTTTGTGCCAAAAGCTACTCCATTTTAGAAAATCTGAGAGTATCATAAGCATGTTTTCATACACTTTCCATGTAAACTTGTGTATCCACTAAAACAATTAATAAAAAAAATCTACTTCAAAATCGGTGCATTTTGCATAGAAGTAATGATGCCACATGGAGACAGATCAAATCTAATAACACTCCTCATTTTAGTTTAAATTTAGAAATGCATGATGATTTTTATTTTGACTGCCCAACAAATACATAATCTTATCTCTATTATATAAAAATCAATTGCTGTTCGTTAGTCTCGCTAAAACTCGAGAACGGCTGGACCGATTTGGCTAATTTTGGTCTTGAATTACTTCTGGAAGTCCAGGGAAGGTTTAAAAGGTGAGGCGGTACGAAGTTTGCCCGGTCAGCTAGGGAAGGTTTAAAAGGTGAGGCGGTACGAAGTTTGCCCGGTCAGCTAGTAAACAATAAAAATATCTTACTTTAATATATTTTATTATAAAAATTTATCAATATAAAATAAAATACTTAAATAAAACTAAACTATTACTTCATAAAATTAAACATAATATTATTATAGGTATTCCTAACTCCTCTGATGTTGCACAAGATGATAGAATACACTTTAATTAAGGCCATGTTTCCATTTATACAAGTTTCTCATAAACAAGTTGCAAATTGTATGCAGTTTAAACAAACCTGCATTCAAGTTACAAGTACAAAATTTGAACTGTAGATTGTTTTTTTTTTCCAATTCAAGCTACTTGTATAAAAATGTGACATCATAGTGTTATGCAAAACTTGAGCCACTGAAGGAAATGCACGCCTTTGAAGCATGTTTCCATTAGAAGTCTTGCATCCAATTAGCTTGAATTGAAAACATGTACACAAGGGTGTGCAAACTGCATGCAGGCTTTACCATCAAAATGTACAAGTTCAAGCTACCTACTTGCAACTTCTAGCTTGTATGCAGGTCAAGTTGCATACAAGACATACAACATACATACATTACTTGTATACAAGTAACTACTAAAACAGAGATCCACCATTCACACTTCTAAACTGGTTGACAATTTGCAGCTTAAGATTATTTGATTAATTAGTTAATCTTTATGTAATTTGTAGTCATGTAGAGAAAAATACACAAATTACATTGAGAGTGCAAGCAGTGGTGCTGAAATGGAGGTAGGTCAGATGGGTCACCACACCAACATTCAGCAGATTATGGGTAAGTTTTGGTTAAAGCTTGTGCAAATCAGGCAAGCATGGCAGGGGTGCGTTTAAGTCAATTATCCAGTTTAAAATTTATACTGACTAAACGTCAAACACCCCGTTCAAGCACACCGCGAGGTGAAAAATTAAACTGACTAAAATTTAATCTGCCCCGTTTACGGTCGTCTGCTGGTATAAGTTTTCGCCTGATTAGGATAAATTTTAGCGACCTTTTTACCTCGCTAAATTTTATCCTGCTGTCAGATTGATATTGATTGACATTGACTTTTGTTGTTAATGCTCGAATCGCGCCGTAAAAACGAATATTTTTATTTTATAGAGTACCTAATTCATCGTCTCGGTGAATATTATTTGTGGATCATGGATATAATTAAAATTACACCGTCAAATTGATTTTTCATGTTCCGGTCCATTTTTACTGTGAAATAATTTCGAGATCACAAATTAAATCCTAATTTTACGGAGATTACAATAAAATATTCGGACTGTTGCGTTGAATTGAATTGTTACTTTTTTGATAAACTGAGCTGTCAATTGAATTTGACAGCTAACATTGACAGAAACCTATGACTCCGTTCAGCGAACCCTCGCTAGTTTAATTTTTATCCGGCGAAAATTTCGCCGGCGTACTTAAACGCACCCCAGAGGGTAAAACAGGGCAGCAAGTATCAAATTCAAAAGTTAAAAATATAGAAAAAAATATCATGCAAATGTATTTAGTTTAGTAACAATTAATTATATTAAACAGTACTACATTTTGCATCAAAGGTAAAAGAAAACACATTTATTACACATTAAATGTGCGTATTTAGCAATAGCTGCTACCTATTTACTCATAATTTCTTCAATTACATAGTATGTATACTTATTGTATATTCAACTTAATTCAAAACCTCTATTGATAGGAACAGAATAGAAAACACCTTGATCATGATTGAAATAATCTTAGGTGCAGTTTATAAGTGCAATGACAAATACTTGTAATCAAATTTGATTTTATGTTTATATATACATTGTTTATTATGCCGATAATAGACAGCCAAACAATTAAACGATAATGTTGGCAAGTTATTCGAAGACTGACCTTCCCCTAACAACTAAGTTTACATGCCTAAATAAAATGTAAACTTTAGGGCGTCATGGTTTATTGTATCGTCAACATACTATGAGCACATGTGTGAAAATGGCGTCAAGTCTGCGGCAATATTTTACGCTAGGAGTGGGCAAAATGTATGCGGCTTTGAACAAAGACCTAAGACTTTCAGTTACAAATGGATAGCAGCATCACGAAAATCAGGGAATCTTTTACATTTAATGGGTTCGTAACTGTTGACTAATAGCTTTACTACATACCTTTCTTTTCTCCAAATTACGGATTTTGTGTTCAAGAATCGTCATAATTTGTCGTATTGGAGAATTGTCCAAAGCCTCCGAAGAGGCTGGTTTCTCAGACTTTGCATTCGCAGCTGAAGGCATCCTTCACAGGCAACAACTCTTCCCGGATTGCGTATGGTGGTGGTTGAAGAGATAGAGATAGAATTTTCTATCTATCTTTATAACCACAAAACAACTGTCATTCCGAGATGAACGACGCAAGTCGTAAACGCATTTATTTTGGTAGGTTGGCAGAATTGAAAGTCATATTTAATCTGGTAACATTCAATCATAGATCTATAATATGGACTGAGTTTTGTTTTGTCAACATAAAAAATTGGCTAGTATCGAGTATTAGCCCCTATTCGCACGAGCGCTTTAAAAGCGTTGTGAACCTTGGCGTTGACGCTTTTTAAGTCCTGATACGAGCGCTTTAAAATCACTCTTGTCCGGTGGCCCGTGTCTCGCTTCAGTACACGTCAAAATGGTTTCTTATAAATTGCTAGCAACAGCGATCTGCGTTGCTAGAAGACGAAAGAATTAAATGTGGATGTATGTACTCTAAGGGGGAACCGATCAATTTACCGAATTTTGTTTGTTCGAATTTCATTACACCGAAAACTATTGACCGACATCTCTTTTGCTATACGCATTATTTGACATATTTTCAGTTCATCGAAGTATCATTACCCATAAGTATTATTTTACCGAAGTATGTTCCGCCGATTAACAAAATAACTTTTTACTATTGACCGAAGCCTCTTTTTGTCGCGGCTAGGCGCTTAGGAGGCCTAGCGCGATGGGATTAGAATATTTATATGGACTTTGTACCTGAGTTTCTTATTTGAGATTTGGTTTTCTGAGAAGAATCTTCAATAGTTAGGGAAGTCTGCTTCGCATTCATCGGTTGATTGTTCTTATCATTTAGTGCCACGTTCCGTCCGCCATCTGTTGGTTAAATTTAAATTGATTCCCACCATTTTAAACAATTGATATACACAATTACACATACATAGAATCATTTGTGGTGTCTCAGTTTTAGATTTGGAGTCACAGCCGTAGACCGAGCAATTCCCAGTCCACGGTCCCGGCACAACAACGTTACACATAGATACGTCCTGCCAGGATTAATTTTAATCACACTTGCTACGAGACTCATTCCCACAGCATATTAATTTAAAGCGGAGCCAGCACTGAAGCTACTGATTAACCCCTTGCTATCATATCTGGGTGCAGCGGAGCCAGCACTGAAGCTGCTGATTAACCCCTTGCTATCATTATGTGGGTGCAGCGGAGCCAGCACTGAAGCTACTGATCAACCCCTTGCTATCATATCTAGGTGCAGCGGAGCCAGCACTGAAGCTGCTGATTAACCCCTTGCTATCATTATCTGGGTGCAGCGGAGCCAGCACTGAAGCTGCTGATTAACCCCTTGCCATCATAGTTATCTAGGTGCAGCGGAGCCAGCACTGAAGCTGCTGATTAACCCCTTGCCATCATAATTATCTAGGTGCACCTCAGATCATTTCTTAATTAACTCTTCTGTATGTACCTAATAATGTTATACATACGAATCTCCGTTGTAGGTACCCTAATGTGCATACAACAGCAGATTACTTTGTGTTGGGACGACTTCGTATAGGAGCACCGACTGTCTCCCAATTGACTGATCACGGCCTTTCGCCCAGTCTTAATTTCACGAAGTTTCGCATTGCAACATCGAACGACTTGCAACACGAAAGCTCTCATAAATCCGACCCACATTGAGATCACCACAAACTCTTCAAACTCTTAGATCAATTAGGAAATTTAGAATCAGTATTAAGTGGGGAACCACTGCACTTATATTAGTGCTACCACTTAGCTTTGTAACTTTCCGGATGAGCGGCGGCCAGGCTGGAAAGGCTCCCATCAGCACCACCAACTTTTACTTTTCTTCTTGAAAGGGTATTAAATAAAATACTCGTGTCATAGCCAAAAGGCGGTAAAGTGGCACAGGCTATATAGACACTACGTAAACGTCATAACCATGAATTGTAAGTACTTTTATCTGTGGCAATCCCTATGAATTCGGTGTTGCCAGCAAATCACCTCACGTTGATTAGTTTGATACATGTTTCGCTCCGATAATATTAGTCTAATTCTGTTACCTGTTTATTTCGCGGACTGCTCGTCGCGACACTCCCGCCCGAACAGTTTTAAAGCAGGGTTAGTAGGCTACGCGTCCACTCTGCGATTTTCTCCAGAGCCCTTGTGGCCGCGCCTCTTCTTTGTTTAACTTCCTTGTTTACTTGACTATCTTTTCTGATTCATCCCCTTTCTGACTCAACATTTTTTCTCTGTCCGTGCTTTCTGATACATTATTAAAGTCTTCCAACACACCCTTTCCGGTTGGAGTTATCAACTCACTATTTTCTTTCCCATTTTTTAAATTATCTGATGCATTCTTTGAATCTGTGACCTTAACTTCTAATGGTAACAATTCGTGTACCGTTGTATTCCGGGGTGTTTCACTTTCCCTTTCTGATGCGTTCGCATCGTATTCTATTTCTTCATTATCCTCCATTTCCAATGGATACAAGTGAGCTAAGGATCTTACAAACTCCTTGTTTCCAACATTGACCTTCGCAACTCTGCAAAGTCCGTCAGAATTTTTGACTAATGAAGTAATTTTTCCTACCTTCCATTCTTCTCGATTTTTACTATCTCCTTTTATCTGTACAATTTGTCCTACCTTCGGTATTAATTTTGCCGTGATTCTAGGTTCTTTAACAGAATGTCCGTATCGTTCACGCAAACTTTGCAAATATCGATTTGTGAACATGTCTTTAAATTCATTTAAAATAACTAAACCGCTTTTCCAAGCTTTGATAAGATCAGATTTTGTTGTAGTGCCTTGTACTAAAAGGTCTTCGGTGGAACCCTCCATCGTTATGCATTTTCCCATAGTTAAGAAATCAGATGGTTTTAAAATATTTATTAATTCAGAATCGACACAAGTTAGTGGTCTAGTATTGACAGTTGCTTCAATTTCTTTAATTAATGTGAACAATTGGCTATCTGACAGCATGTGCTTCTCCAATGTTCTTCGCATACAATTTTTTATTATTCCGATTAATCGTTCATAAAATCCCCCGAACCAGGGAGCTAGTTGGGGTATGAACCTCCAACGAATTTCGTGTTTAGTACAATAAGAATTTGTTAATATTTCTGACATAAGCTTAAAATTTGTAGCATTATCTGATGTGATTAACTGTGGCACACCTCTTGTCGATATCATTCTTCTCAAAGCGTGAAGTCCTTCTTCTGCTGTGAGGTCTTGAACAACTTCTAAATGCACTGCCCTGACTGCTAGGCAAGTGAAAGGTGCTATCCAACGTTTACTTGTATCATTTCCGTGTTTGATTAGTACAGGGCCCATGTAGTCTAGGCCTGTAAATGTAAATGGTGAAGTGTAATTTACTCTTTCAGCGGGTAACGCCGGGGTTGGTGTTAGCTTGAACGGCCCCCCACCGTGCTTCTGACATCTAGGACATTTCTTTATAATCTTCTGGACTTGGCGTTTCCCTTGTGGAATCCAAAAGGTTTGACGTATTATAGCGAGGGTGTGGTTGACACCTACATGATGATTGTCGCTGTGAGTCTGGTTGATAATTTTATTAGTGTAGTCACTATCCTTTGGGATAAGTATTGGGTAGCGTTGGTCATACGACCAATCCGTGTTCTTTAAACGTCCTTTGCAACGTAAAAGTCCATCTACGTCCAGAAATAGTCCAAGATTAATTTTTAAACTTGTTTCCTTACCTTCTAGTTCTTTTGGAAAATGTTCGGCTTGTAATTTTCTAAGCTGCTTAATTTTGTCACCCTTTTCTTCACTTATGTCTACATTCATCTTAGTTAGGTTACTTGTACTATCTTGATTTCCTGCATCAAATGTATTTTCTGTATCCATTGTATATTCTTGTAACTCTTTCGAGAGACCCTCCCCCGCGCAAAGAGAAGAAACTTCTTTGGTTCCTGCTGGCCAGGAATCCGGATGTTGTAATACAAATTGAGGGCCAGTCAGCCATTTTAATTTATCTTCTTTGGAGCTGAATGGTCTTGTGGCAACATCCGCTGGATTTAGATCTAATGGAACATGTCGTATTATTAGGTTTTTATTCCTTTTAATTTCTTCGACTCTTCTGGCTACGAACGGCGTGAGAAGTTTGTCTGACTTGCACCAGTCAATAACAATTTGACTATCCGTCCATAACGTTTGACTTGTGATGTTATACTGCAAAAATTGTGTTACGTATTTGATTAGTCTAGCTCCAATTAATACGCCGAGTAATTCCAATCGTGGTATTTTCAGATTGTCTTGATCCTTCAAAGGAACTAGCCTTGATTTCCCTATGACAAACTGTATCTCCTTGTTGTTGACTATGTAGATCACAGCTGCATAGGCCTTCGTAGAAGAGTCTGTGAAGCAGTGAATTTGGCACGTACTTATAGTGGCGTCCCTGAAGTAACATCTGGGCAAAGATATGTCACGAACCTCATCTAATTCGTTACATATCTCTGACCAATCGGTTTTTAATGTCTCAGAAAATGGTGTATCCCATTTTACCTTATTCTTCCATAGATTTTGTATGAACAGTTTGCTAGACAACAGTGACGGTACAGCAAATCCACATGGATCATAGATTGACGCTATGATTTTTAAGACACCTCTTTTTGTGAATAATGGTTCATTAACGACCTTATCTTTCAGTTGAAGTGTGTCTTCCTTCAGTTTCCAGTTTAGACCAAGAATCTTGATCTTGTCTTCTTTGCAAGATTCAGGTACTTGTTTTATAAATTCTTCGGAATTGGAACTCCAATCTCTAAGATTCATGGATAGCTGGTTGAATGTCTTTTTAGAATTCTTATAAAGTTGAAGTGCTTCTTTTACTGTTTTTGTTCCGGTTACGACGTTATCAACGTATATGTCCTTAGTTAATTTCTTGACTTGTTCATCATCCGAACTTTGTAGGTGTAATCTAATTGTTGCATTAAGTAAAAATGGGCTTGATATAACGCCAAACGGAACTCTTGTTAATCTTAAATGAAGCAGATTTTCTTCTGTAGCAGGCTTCTTTGTACCTTTTAGCCACAGAAATCGAGTTACATCTCGATCTGATTTATTAAGTGCAATCTGTAGGAACACCTTCTCGACGTCTGCACATATACCTATTGGTTGACACCTGAACTTTACAAGTAATCCGGTCAAGTCCTCTAACATCGTAGGTCCACAATACAAACATTGATTTAAACTTTTATTGTTTTTTGTTTTAGATGACGCGTCGTAGACAATTCTCATAGGTAAAGTACCTGACAAGTACTTTTACTCCATGGTGTGGAAGGTAATGAATTGGATGTTTTACTGGCTGATCTCTCCAGTCAGGTGCGACTTCAATTATTCCTTTCATCATTTGGTTCTTCAATGTGTCTTCATGTGCCAATAATGTGGATGTATCTAGCCGTTTCAATAAGTTAACGAGGCGACCGTTAGCCAATCCAAAATTCATCCAGAGCAAGGTGGTACTCAATCCAGGGCCAGGATACTGAGTACCTATTATCACATTACATAACATTATTAACATTATTTTTAGTATATGCGAAACCTGAATACAGTTTGTTCAGAATCAGTAACTGAATCGATTCCAATAATTTTTACACCATGTTATATTTTGTCCCAAAATTATTTAAAAAAGGTTACAAGTTGGACATCTATCCGCAATCATACACAACAAAGGTTATGGGAGGTCATAGCGATCAGCTGAAGGCGCGCGCGGCGGCGGCGCACTGGCAGCGGGGCGCACAACGGAGGGCGGAGAACACAACCCCACCCACCCTTCAACAGTCGCACGCGCCTGTGTCACGCTTGGCGCTTAGCGACACAACGCGATACGCGAAATAGTTTAGTGTGTATGTGATAGTGATCGTGAAGAATATCGTTTTCGTAATCGTAGAATGTTATTATTTGCACCTAGAGCCTGCAAAGTGGTCAAGTAATGTGATGCTTTTCATCCACTTTGAACTTTAAGTCGTTGTCGTAAGTTGCAACAAATCGCATTAATCACCTCTTATCCCTTAAGGCTGCATTTAAGAATAAAGTAACAATAACAATATCTACCTACAGTTAACCATTACGACAATCCAAAGCCTGCAAGTGCGATGGAAATGTTACTACCAGTTAATTACAATGCCTTATCTCTTGTGTGCAGAACATTAGTTGTTATCGATTTATCCTTTCATCTATCAGAAATTTTGGTGGGACATAAAGCACGATTATGACCTACTTTATGGCAATGGATGCATTCCCTTTTCTTTCTACATTCTACAAAGGAATGTCCTATTTTAAAACAACCGTAACATCTATTTCTTAATAGGGATTTTCTTTCGTTAGTTTCCTTGTATTTAGTACACTCTTCGTTGTAATGTGACTCTTTACAGAAGATACATTGAAATTTAGGCTTCTTTCTAGGTGGTCCCTCCTTCTTTGGGGCCTTCCTAGGATAAATTGCATCATTTGGTCCTTTCCCGCTATCACTCCTTTGGCTTCTCCTTTTTAAAGAATTCTTTAGGTATATTATCTTGCCAACATCTGGTAAATAGCGATTATGAATATTGAAATTAAATTGGTCCCAAAATTGGTGCCATTCCAGAATGTTGCCTTCAAATTGTGATAGCTCTAATTTTGGTAATTTTCCTGTTAGGAAGCGTTCTTCAATTTTGTTGTTATTTGTTGTTGACTTTTCATATTCTTCTAACTCTACTTTAAGTTCGCAGCAAATTTCTTCAGCTTCCAGTTGTATTGCAGAGATGGAAGAGATCTCGTCTACCTGTGGTTCGCTAACGAGTCGAAAATAGTTGTTCAGTTCCCTCTCCAACCGTTGAAGACATGTATGAAGTTTAGAGGATACCACTCTTCCTTCATGTAAGGTTAAGTCATTTATTTCATTAGTGAATTTAATCATTGTATC
Source organism: Agrotis exclamationis (assembly GCA_950005045.1). Taxonomy (NCBI): domain Eukaryota; kingdom Metazoa; phylum Arthropoda; class Insecta; order Lepidoptera; family Noctuidae; genus Agrotis; species Agrotis exclamationis. The sequence goes on along the minus strand of OX465425.1, from coordinate 9,821,659 downwards.
TCGAGCACATTCGGACAGAGTTTTTATTTTATCAGACAGGCCGCGAAGAATGAGGAGTACGGATTCCTCCATATTGGTGTCCTGCAATATAATATTGCACTATCACGGCTACATGTTTTAATTATAACAATAAAATAACGCTTGTATTAATTTCTGAAATATTTCTGTATTGATTTCATCATTATAATTAATATTTGTTTGCAAAACTCATAATTTAATTGCAATAGATCACACATCAACATACAGAGTATTTTTAAAAATTTTCATTGCCCTTCTGAAAATGGAACTTCAAAATCCAATTTTCCCTTAAGAAAAATTTGTTCATATCATTGAAATAAAGATTTCCTTTCATATTTATTTAGGTATGTCACCCTTTACAGGTAAGTAAATGTCATTTGATATTTTAAGATTAGGAATGTTATACACACTCAATCACCAGGCGCACATAATCAATCATAGAATAGATAGTTTGAGTGTTACATACACTCAATCACCAGGTGTACATAATCAATTATAGAATAGATAATATGAGTGCTACATACACTCAATCACAGGTGTACATAATCAATTATAGAATAGATAATATGAGTGCCACATACACTCAATCATAGGTGTACATAATCAATCATAGAATAGATAATATGTACCTGCCCATTATTTTAACGACATCACCAGTCTTATATGGTGTGCCCTCAACTAACTGACACCGTTATGTACATAAAGAGTACAAGAATTTATAATCTCTCTAGAATTATTTATTTGTATGTGTTGATGACACCTCTGCTAAGTCTCTATCGCTCTAGCTTAGTCAGTCAGGGCTTCATTCGATTATTGAACGAGACAGCAGCTATAGGCACTCATCCATTGTGAAAATATGAGATTAAAAACTATTACTCACTTCAGATGTTATTAATTGTACTTCACTAATTCTATAGGTAGCTGTAGGTAATTTAATTTACTCCTTTTGGTGGCAATTACTTCTCCACTTATCAATTCTGGTCCTGTAAGAAGTGATTGAAAGGATAAAATATATAGTTTTTTATTATTCAGGTACCTACTTAATTTTCTTTACAATTTTATTGAATTTTCTCATTGCTTTATACAGGTGATCATTTTATTATAGTCAAATCTCGTGGGTAGTAGCACAATCCGTTTTTATGACACCTTCCTTTCAAGCGGGCGCTCGACGGCGCGTAGAACATAGAGTATAGTAAGGCGTAGCCCCCACAGACGAGATCCACTTACTGGCGCAGGCGTGGTTCATGACCGCCAACATTCAAAGGGATTTCGTCGAAAGAGAAGAATTTCCCTTCTCTCCTACCTGATTACGTGTGAATCTGAGTATATCAGAGTATTTAACAATTTCACTGAGAAATCAAATTCGAAATAGTAATAAACACATGTCTGAGTCATACTGACCTTAGTGTTCACTTATTTTAAACACACTTATTTTATTATTTACGTGGGGTAAATAAATAACTTTCGTTATTTTGTTATCACGACACCGGTAACGTTAACTTTTTGCAGTCATAAAAGTTTTTAAGCATAGAAGCAGCGCACAAAATGGCGAATGCTTAAGTTAAGAAAGCACGTCGCGTCGGTACCTGTTGACATTTTCCGTTTCCGTTTTACGATGAATATCCGTTTCACATAAATAGACTTGTAACGTCGTATTCTTATAAATTAGTGAGTACTAATGATAAATCCTTGAGATAAATCATGAAACGAATTAACATACAACATTACTTAGTTTATTTCACAAACAAGAAATAATCCTATCAATCTGAATTATATTTCAACAACGAGTAACGCCATCTAGCTAGGCGATCCGTCATGCCGATCTATCACCTTAAATTTTCAACACACATAACTAATTACCTGTGATAGTTAATCCTTAAATAATTACATTAACATTTATAATTATCGAGTCAGTATCAGCGAAACGTGTATCAAACCTATTCAACATTTTAGCATTTAATAATTTCATCAATCTTTACACTGTGTTTACACAGAGCATTCACAGATGGCAGCACTAGTAAGAACCCGACCATAAGAACTCAACCATAATATTAACCAATTAATCTCTTTTAAATAATCCTTTGTATTGATTATTCTTCTCAGATCCCAGCATCTCCACCATGTCGCGGTTAGGCGCTTAGGAGGCCTAGCGCGATGGGATTAGAATATTTATATGGACTTTGTACCTGAGTTTCTTATTTGAGATTTGGTTTTCTGAGAAGAATCTTCAATAGTTAGGGAAGTCTGCTTCGCATTCATCGGTTGATTGTTCTTATCATTTAGTGCCACGTTCCGTCCGCCATCTGTTGGTTAAATTTAAATTGATTCCCACCATTTTAAACAATTGATATACACAATTACACATACATAGAATCATTTGTGGTGTCTCAGTTTTAGATTTGGAGTCACAGCCGTAGACCGAGCAATTCCCAGTCCACGGTCCCGGCACAACAACGTTACACATAGATACGTCCTGCCAGGATTAATTTTAATCACACTTGCTACGAGACTCATTCCCACAGCATATTAATTTAAAGCGGAGCCAGCACTGAAGCTACTGATTAACCCCTTGCTATCATATCTGGGTGCAGCGGAGCCAGCACTGAAGCTGCTGATTAACCCCTTGCTATCATTATGTGGGTGCAGCGGAGCCAGCACTGAAGCTACTGATCAACCCCTTGCTATCATATCTAGGTGCAGCGGAGCCAGCACTGAAGCTGCTGATTAACCCCTTGCTATCATTATCTGGGTGCAGCGGAGCCAGCACTGAAGCTGCTGATTAACCCCTTGCCATCATAGTTATCTAGGTGCAGCGGAGCCAGCACTGAAGCTGCTGATTAACCCCTTGCCATCATAATTATCTAGGTGCACCTCAGATCATTTCTTAATTAACTCTTCTGTATGTACCTAATAATGTTATACATACGAATCTCCGTTGTAGGTACCCTAATGTGCATACAACAGCAGATTACTTTGTGTTGGGACGACTTCGTATAGGAGCACCGACTGTCTCCCAATTGACTGATCACGGCCTTTCGCCCAGTCTTAATTTCACGAAGTTTCGCATTGCAACATCGAACGACTTGCAACACGAAAGCTCTCATAAATCCGACCCACATTGAGATCACCACAAACTCTTCAAACTCTTAGATCAATTAGGAAATTTAGAATCAGTATTAAGTGGGGAACCACTGCACTTATATTAGTGCTACCACTTAGCTTTGTAACTTTCCGGATGAGCGGCGGCCAGGCTGGAAAGGCTCCCATCAGCACCACCAACTTTTACTTTTCTTCTTGAAAGGGTATTAAATAAAATACTCGTGTCATAGCCAAAAGGCGGTAAAGTGGCACAGGCTATATAGACACTACGTAAACGTCATAACCATGAATTGTAAGTACTTTTATCTGTGGCAATCCCTATGAATTCGGTGTTGCCAGCAAATCACCTCACGTTGATTAGTTTGATACATGTTTCGCTCCGATAATATTAAGGCTCCAGTACACGTTGGCCGAGCACGCTCGGCCAATGCGCTCGGCAGATTTTCGTGGTACCGTTCACACGTTGGCGACTTTCATTCTGCGTTGGTCGCTCTACGAAGATGGACGTTAGGGCGATCACGGCCGCTGCATTAAACTTGTACAGCACTTTCAAATTTTATTATTAATAATTATCAATGAATCTAAATATTTCTTCGTTACTCCAAGACGCCATGATTTTGAAACAATATTAACCGCGACACTAAAATCTAATCCGACGCCTAAATTTGAAATAAACATTCGGCCAACGTGTGATCGCTGTTTGCGGCTTGCGCCAAATTCCTTTGATTTGTGCACGAAAAACCGACACTAATCGGATCGTCGGCGAATGTTGGCCGCAAACGACAAATACACACAAAACAGCCTAGTACACGTTGGCCGAACGCACTCGCCGAACGCGCTGGGCCAACGTGTACTGGAGCCTTTAGTCTAATTCTGTTACCTGTTTATTTCGCGGACTGCTCGTCGCGACACTTTTAAACTTTTTTAAATTGCCAAATGTTTTATTTGCCATATTTTCACCATACCGAAATAACATTTTACCGAAAAGTTAAATTACTGTCATAAAAATTCAATATATTGTGCTACAAAACTTTGTGGCGGAACGAAATGCTGCAAAGCCGACTTTACGTAGTCTTGTCTGCCCTACCCCTAGAGTGTAATTTAAAATCGCGTAGGCGCGGAGGGGTGGGGTGGCCCGCGAGCTGAGGAGCAGGTGGTTGGAACGGCCGCCGCCGCGGCTGAGGCTGGCCGGCGAAGCCGGCCAGTAAACCGAAGCTGCGGTGGTGAGCGTTCAAATCATCTGCGACGATAAGTTCGCGTGGGGCCAACCAAAACCCCGTAGCGCCGGAGCCATGACAGAAACAATGCTTGTTGCATGTTGCATGCTTGCTTGAATGCTGCGTATTTGCTGAATGTTGCATGCTGCGTGCTTGCTGCATGTTGCATGCTGCATGCTTGCTTACATGCTGCATGCTTGCTTGCATGCTGCATGCTTGTTTGCATGCTGCACGCTTGCTTGCATGCTGCATGCTTGCTTGCATGTTTTTGTGATGCTTGTTTGCATGTTGCATATCTGTTTTATGCTGTATGCAAGTGTATCACAATACAAACCTTTTTACAAACACAAGAACAACACAATAACAAAAGAGTATCAAGAATCACACAAAATCCGCAAAAAGATTCGGACACACGTGCTAGCCAGAACACCCCTAAAGGTGAAACCGCACTAGGCGGAACTGCACTGCAGCAGAACTGCGACCCATGACGCATCAAAATATTCTTTATATGAAATTATCATATATGACTTTTGTACAATTGTTTTGTATTGTCGCCATTGAAATGTAGGTAACATTTCAATGGCGCCTGCTAAAAATTTAACAGCAATAATTAGTGTGCACAAATCTCTTGGTGTTTGGTGAAATGAAAATATGGCAATTAAAACAGTGGTATTATAAATGTTTGGAAACATAATACTTCGAACAACCGTCATTTCAAGTAACTGTAACATCGGTAAAAAGTTTTTCGGCCAAATGAAGTGTTGGAGTAACGAAAAAAAACGAATAGATAATAGGTTAACTGAAACAGTGGCAAACGTGACTTCGATGAAGTAAAAAAAAAACCAAACGATAATAGTTGAAAAGTTTTAGGTCAAATGAAATTCGGTCAAACATTTTTCGATCTTATGATAGGTAACCACTCTAAGGTGATCCTCTGCTTAGCCCTTTGTAAGTTACAGGGGTGATGTTAAATTTAATGTTTGATTTGAGCGAGCTGCACATGCGCGGCGCATTCGCCAGATGTGGACGCACCCTTATTAACGGTTGAACAAATAAAATTTTTATTCTGAATAAAATAATATATTCTAGACCTTTAACAGACACAAACCATCAACTGAGGGAGGTCGTACGTTTGAACAGATAAATACATTACAGCTTGGCCAGAACGTCTTGAAACGGAACTAATATTTTTATTTGCTGACAACGTTTTAAAATATTTGATATTTGATGTAAACAAAGACGCAGGTTTGTAAGATTTATTATTGTGCCATAAAACTAACGTAATAAGTGAAAATAAATAAAATAAAATCATTCAAAGTGCTGGTAGCGAGAAGACAGTGGCGACTTCCGGTTTTCTACTGTTTTTTGCCAAGCTCTAAATGGGAATGCATATTTTATTCTATTTCAGCGCTTATAAAACGCCGGCAACACAGCGCTTTTTAACGCCCTTATTAAACGATCAACTTAGCCCCCATTCGCACGAACGCTTACGCGATGTAAAACAATCGCTGAGTCTGAACAATTAAAAAAGCGCTCGTGCGAATGGGGTCTAAAAACCGCAAAATAATAACAATCATGCAAAAAACCACAGACTCGACTAACCCTTTGTCATTGTCAAATATGTCAAATCAACTGGTTGTGGTGGTTGGTAACTCCCTCCAACTTTCCATCCAGGGAAAATTTTGGAGGTTATTTTTGCGACTACCAGTACTACCACTGGTTTGGAAAATTCGTGAAAATAATCATTTACCGAACAACGAGTATACTTTATTATCAAGATAGCAAATACTGAATCTCATCATGTTTCCAGTCTTCAGGGCAAGTAAAATTTTCGTAATACATTATATTCTACCCAAACATAAACTTCTCCAACCGGCTGAGACTGTTTTGTATTTTTAAAATTATTAAGATTACTATCGCAAAATGTTAGTTCTCTACACATTTGAGTATTGACCACTTACACAAGATTGTATAATAAACAAAAAATATAATTATTTGAGTCCAAATAAATACATAAATAGGTATGTAATACCTACAAAAATTGAAGCTTGTTTTTGATTCAAAGTAGGTTAAATTGAAACGATAATATTCGATTTGGATTTTCTTAATGTTTCATAAAATTTAATAAAACAAAAAAAAACCATGTAAGTATTGTGTTGGTACTTTATTAATATGCCATTTTATTTTTAATGAATCATTATGTTGTGTTTGGGTAAGTTAAAATTGGTGTCAATTAATGTTGTAACAATTTTCAAAACTGGTAACTGCATTGCCCTTTTTTGAGAGCCATATAATGTATTCATTTGTTTTATCTTTTATACTTTTTCTTTGCAGGTACGACACATGGTGCAGAAAGTTGTTCAACAAACTGTGATCAGAAATAATTCCCAGAAATCTGAAAAAAGTTAGTAGTGTCAACCTTTAACGTTGTGATTCAGTAGGAATGAATAATAAAATTTCATGTTCACACTATTGACTCAAGTTTGATGTGGTTAAATTTACCAACTTACCTTTATTATTGCTCTTGTCGTTCAGTTTCTTATAGTTAAATCAGTAACATTTAAAATACATTTCATAGTGTGAATATATTAATTTTATTCAGTCTGCCATGTTATAGACAATATTTAAATACTTATTTATCTTCAATATTTCTTTATGTTACAGCAATAAACCAAGTAACATTACTGGGTAGAGTTGGTGCTGATCCACAGAAACGTGGTTCTGAGGAACATCCAGTAATAAACTTTCCACTAGCCACTCATTACAGTTACAAATATGAATCAGGCGACATGTTGCAAAGAACTGACTGGCACAGAATAAGTATCTTCAAGCCTGGTCTTAGAGATACTGTATACAAATACCTAAAGAAAGGCCAAAGAGTTTACATAACTGGCAAACTATCATATGGGGAAGTAAAAATGGATGATGGTCAAGTTAGAACTGCTTCCACAATCATAGCTGATGATGTCATATTTTTCCAAAATGCACCTCCTGAACATTCATAAATCTAGACATTGTAGGTTATTGTTGACCTACTATTTCATTAAGTTTAACTAGATTTTAAGAGCCAATTTGTTGTAGTTAAAAGACAAGTATAAAGAAGTCTTTAATTTTTTGTGTTTGTTTCTATTTTAGCACACCACTGACTACAGCACCTACTCACACAAGCAGCACCCTGCTTAAAGTATTAAAATTCACACAGTACCTAGCAAAACGCTATTCATGTTGGTTGACACCACCAGCCGTTTAAAAACTTATAGGCAAATGTGCAAGGGTTCTGAACAAAACAAATAAAATTACGCAGTTTAACCTATTAATACTTATAATTTATTCAGGCACTTTGGAAGACTTACTGCTTAAAATATATTATGCCAGGCCTTAAATAAAACTGGCCAGTTGGACTCGCATGAAGGGTTCCATTATTCCATATGAGCGGTTCTTAACATACCCGTGCAAAGCTGGGACGGGCCACTAGTTATCTATAAAAAATCACTTTTTGAATGGAACCCCCCCCTTAATTTTGATCTAATTATTTTTTAAAGTGAATCCACTCAGTCGGTGACAGTTCGTGGTCGAACAAAACTTAATATCTCAACAGTCCTGATGCACTGTATGTGCGACCAGCCACCATCTTGAACTTTTTTTGAAAACCTTAGTCCAATTTTTTGTTTTTTTTTTTTTTTTTTGAGGAGCTCATGGCTAAATAATTACAGCCGCACAGGCTGGGTTAAGTCGCGGTTGCCGAGGTTGGTCTGTGGATGGGTGACAATCTGTCGTAGCGAGTTTCTTCTGTGCCTCGGAAAGCACGTAAAGCTGTTGGTCCCGGCCCCGTATTAAAAATGTTTGGGGGCCCTTATAAAAGGTAAAGATTTATCACAAAAGAAAAAAAAACTGTCACTTTTCCAAAAAATTTACAAACTTTTCAAATTAGAGTTTATACACTCTTCTTGGCTTTTTTTTCATCGTATCATCGTATCGTATGTACGGACATCGATTTTTGTGGGATTCCTCTGTTGAAATAAATGACTTTAACGGGGAATTCCCGCAGCCCGCGATAACCAATGTAGAGTGTTGCCCAATGATATTTTTCTTAATTTTTGCTTACGCACGTTGGGGGGCCCGGGGGCCCCGTATAATTGATGCGGCAGATACGGCGGTAGCTACGCCCCTGGTCAGAAACTCTAAAGTCTGACAACCAGTCTTACCAGGGGGTATCGTATTACCCAGTTACCGGGTTGTGGAGGCAGTCGCTCCATGATACTGATATTCAGCTGCATCTGGTTTGACTGGAAGCCGACCCCAATATAGTTGGGAAAAGGCTAGGCAGATGATGAGTCCAATTTTTTGTTTATATTTCGGCGTAGATATAATGCGTAAGAAAGTTTATATGAAACCTTTTTGGGCCCAAACCACTAAACAGGTTGCCCTGAAAATTTGCATAATAATATACCTACGTTGTGAGATGAACCTATTAGTCTACTCTCTAACCCCGTCATCAAAGATACGGCCCATACGTTATATATGGTCGTTGGCCCATACGAAAATATCACGAATCTTTTGGTTAGAATCCAACTCATTATTTTCAAAATCTTGAGTTTTGACGGACAACTGACCAATGTGTTGTAATTGCTTTTTAGGGTTCCGAAGTCAAATGGCAAAAAACGGAACGGTTATAGATTCGTCACGTCTGTCTGTCCGTCCGTATCTTACAGCCTCTTTTTAAGTATAAGAGCTATCCTGTTGAAACTTGGTAAGTAGATGTATTATGTAAACCCATTAGGATTTTCACACGAAAAAAAAAAGTTTTGCGAGATATCGGCTATTACGTTTTTGTCACCGTTTCAATGGCGCGGCCATGAGGTTTTAGCCTTACAGCTTCTAAAATATAAACACAGGATATTTTTCTATATTTTTACAAATTTTTTACAAAATCAATCTACTATTTTTTCAAAATTTCAGGTCTCTGCGACGCTTAGTTTTAAAGATCTCCATGGGCGCGCGGTTCGCCGAGTTTCAATAGCGCGGCCACGTTCAAACCCTTGATAACTTTTTAACCATTGCTTTGACAAATTTTTGGTTTTTGGGAATCGACTTTTACATTTTTTTCACAAAAACTTGTGATGGTTTTTATTAAAAAAAACGCCATGGCCGCGCGGTTGAAACGAATGTTTAAGAAAAAGAGATGCCGTTTCTAAAGAGAATACTGGGTTCATTCCTTTATTGTATTTCGATATTTTCACGCTGTTTGAGTTACCTACTTTGCTTAGGAAGTCATGTTAGTTTTAATTTTTCGGGGACTCTCCTCACTCGCACTTTTTTGTCCGGATCGGTCTCCCGGCGTCCTCGGATATTCGGGAATCTTTATATGGGGTACCTACTTTTTGACCAATGTGTGCGTTATTCGATACAGTAGGTACTTATATTCAGGGCCTGATTAACCCTTAGGCTAATTAGGCTGCAGCCTAGGGCGCGAGGATAGAGGGGGCGCTGAAATCGTGTCTTCGCATGCACTAATCTAGCATCATTGCATCTACCCTACATATTTCAACTAGAGACAAAACATTAAAACTAAATGCGCTTGAGAGTCCCTGATTTAAATAATAAATTTTGAAATTTTAAAAGCGCGCGCACAACAAACACTGACTTGTTACTCGAATCGGTCGTTGGTTGAGCGAGTAGGTGAGCTGGCAAAATAGTGCCTCGTGCGAGTTTTGTTTAATCCGCCTCGCAATAACGGGCGTAATAGACTACAGGCCCATGTCCAAAATGGATGGGTCATATTATGACGGTCATATTACCAGGTGACGTATATAGGGCGATATAAAAGCATAAAATAATATAATATGCCGTCACTTGTAAGCTGTCCAACTGAGTGCTGGTGAGAATTCAAAAGTGAAGGTAGAGTAAGTACATTTTGGTCATATATTTTTGTACGAAATTTTTACCATCGATAGATCCATGAAAAATAATAAGAAAGCGCGCAGTGCCGTAAAAAAAATGGTGCGCCACAAAGTCGGTATTTTTTTTTGATTTTCTGTCAATTTTCAGGGGGAAATTTGGCCATTTCATTTTGTACGGCATCAGTTTCATACTGTTTCAATACAGCATCTAATCCATTATTCCGCAACGCCTTACAAAAATCATGCGACAAGCGGAAAAAATCGAGGGTTGCAACCCCCGGATCACGGAAAGATAGGGAATTGCAGCTTGCAGCTCTCTCGTTAATGCATAAAGTGATTTTTTACAAACTATTAAATTTGAAAAAAATTGTGGAATGATTTGCAAACGCTAAAGCACGAAAAATGGCTTTTGAATAATCTAATAACAGGTAATTACTATAATTTTCAAATAAATCATTAATCAGTTACAAAAATGATTCACTTGTATGATGCCTCTTCTCTTTTTTTTATATTTAATTTTTTCTCTAGAGTAAATATTTAAAAAATACTCAAGTCGAAGCAACTTCACACACTAGATGACCATACTCATGGTCAATGGCAATGGCAACTAAGTTATCTATAGAAACTAAGCCAATACAAGTCATGCGGCCAAATACGACATAGATTTGGTTTTCTACGTAATAGCCTGCAGTCACTTGTCATGATTTTAGTCTTATAATGCGTGAGTTACTTTGCCTTTATGTACGGTCAGCTTAAATCATGGTTTGCCACCCTAATGACATGCAGATTAAAAAACAACGTTAGTTTCGCTTGCAGATCGATCTGAAAACTTTTATAGATAGTATGAACCATGTTAAAATTTTCACACTACTACTCTACTCAGTTACTACTTTTTAGGCCGTCCGTAACACACCTGACGAGGGCGCGTCCTCATAATTAGCCTAGGGCGGTCAGAACTCTTGATCAGTCGCTGCTTATATTAGATCATTTTGCGGAGCCTTAGAGCACCTACCCCAAGGACTGACTCTCTGCTCAGGCCCTAACATACTAGTATTGATCACTAAGAATAAAGAACTATAAGGTACCTAACACCATAGGTTGGCCTTCCTTAGCCAACTGACATACAAAATTGTCCCCTCTAGAAAGAGAGAAAATCATTTTTAACAAAAAGTTTTAAACATAATTGTTTTCCTCTCTTTCTTGAGAGATTGGTCAATTTTAAGCAGCTGTTGCTCAGTTTCTATGCTTAGACTAAACCCCCTTTTTTTTTAGTGTGGCAAAATCATCAAATGAGTCCTCCCGCCCAGGGCAGGACAGGAGGGACTGTCAGATTTGTACTGACTAAAATCCAAGGTGTTCCTTCAATAGCCCTTTATGTACCAGGGTCACGGTTACCGAGTGAGACAGTCCCGCGACCCCGGTCTTCCTAACCCCTCAGAGAATTTTGGCATGTTTTGTTCTGTTTATTTGTCTTGTCTCACAGCGGCATCGTAGTCTTTCAGTTCCTTCAGCCATATCGTCTTATGTTAGGACTTACGAACGCTATCCATTTTATATTTTCGTATCTTTGACGAAGATCGTGTTCTTTCTAGATTACTTTGATGGAACTTGCCCTATAGTCAAACAGCAGACGACAATCGTTATATCGCTCAGCAGTCACTAATATATTTCCAACTTAATACTCCAGCGCGTAAAGTTGAAAATCTATCGGAGTTTACAGATCGTTTTCGTTTGTTAGTGCTCAGTAGTATTTAATATTAGGTCTTTACCTATGAAATTGCCGTTCTGCAGTACTGGCCATTTCAAATTAAAAAAAAAAATTTTGTTTGGTTAAGAATTCTAATTTCAAATTAACACATTTTAAAAACATTTTTTCAAAAAGTAGTCATTTGTTTATTGGTTTATTGATTAGTGTTACATTTTCATCGCATTTCAATCTTTTTCGTCCTCATGGATACTTACGTTAAAAATTCGAGTAATTATGGAATATGAGTACCGTCGTGGCAGCAACGCGGCACAAGCGGCACGCAACATCAACGACGTTTACGGAGCTAACACTACAAACCAACGCACCACCTGTTATTGGTTTGCTCGCTTCCGTTCTGGAAATTTCGACCTGAAAAATGAACCTCGCGGTCGTCCGAAGACTTTGGTCGACAATGACGAATTTACGGCTGAATTAACAGCAGCTTTAGACGTTAGCGTCAAAACAATATTGGTCCATTTGCGTCAAATTGGCAAGGTAAAAAAGCTTGATAAATGGGTGCCCCACGAACTCATTGATCGCCAGAGCGAAGTACGCGTCGAGACGTGCCTTGCACTGCTCAACAGACACACAAATGACACAAATGAAGGAATTTTGAACCGCATTGTTACCTGCGATGAAAAATGGATTTTGTTTGATAACCGCAAGCGCTCAGCAAGTTGGTTGGATCCTGGTTCAGCACCTAAACAATGCCCTAAACGAAAACTTACCCCTAGAAAAGTGATGGTCACTGTTTGATGGTCTAGCGCCGCCGCCGGTGTGATTCATCACAGCTTCTTACCAAACGGGGTGAGCATTCCTGCAGATGTGTACTGTGAAGAACTGAACACAATGATGGAGAAGCTGGCACATCTCCAACCAGCATTGGTCAATCGCTCGTCTCCGCTGCTCCTGCACGACAACGCGTGACCTCATACTGCACAGCAGACGGTCTCCAAGTTGCAAGAACTGGGGTTGGAAGCTCTCCGTCATCCGCCCTACTCACCAGACTTTGCGCCTACAGACTACAACTTTTTCCAGAATTTGGATAACTTCTTGGCGGGAAAAAAATTCAATACCGGCTTCGATCATTAATAACAACTAGATACACAATCCCGTACAAAAACAAATTAAAAACTGTCCTCAAGTAGGTCGTAAAATAGAAAGAGAAAGAAAACAGAAAGAAACATAACTGGCCAACATATTATATCAAAAGAAATTAAACCTTATGCAAATGAGTTAAAGTGGGATTTAGAACGGTCATAAAAACATATTAAATTTTACGACCGCGACTCGAATCAACACATGTTACCCGACTAAATCAAGTAGCCATGCGACACTACGAACTGTACGTTTAGTAAAAGTCTTTTCAATTTAGGTGCTTTATAACCCCGGCTGATAATTTCGTCGATTTTAAAATAAATGTTTTACGGCGATTTCTTAACGAAATATCAGTATTTATAGTACAGTGATAGTTATTATATATTGGTAATGTTAGTACTTACTGAAAAATGAAATTACATCCTTTTTTTCGGTCCTGGAAGAGTGATTTTTGCACTTTTTAAACGAGCACGGAGGCATGTTTACGTTCCGAAGAACAGTACTAAACCAAAAGGATGACCGATCTCTGATTTGGTCATTCTTTTGGTGAGGACGTTTTTTGTCGCTGATTGTGTATCTAGTTGTTATAAATGATCGAAGAATACCGGAGAGGCAGTACGAAATGCCTTTTTTATTTTTTTAGGTGGTAAAATCATCAAATGAGTCCTCCCGCCCTGGGTGGGGCGGAAGGGACTGTCAGACTCTTACTGACTAAAATCCACCCGTGTTCCTTCGGATGCCCTTTACGTTCCGGGGCCACGGTTTGGCAAATGCCTGCTGGGGTCGCGGGTTTTTCTTAACCCTGTGTTAAGAAAAACCCGCGACCCCAGCAAGCATTTGGCCCCATAAGGGGCTGCTTTCAGTTTGCTGAAAGCACGCGCGAAACATTGACACGACGCGCCATCGACCCGGGCTTGGTCCTTGGTCGGACGGCGAGCTACCCATTACTCACCGTCCGCAAGCCCGCTCCGCCGCTGTCCCCTCTGCTAATCAGAGGGACACGCGTTGGAGCGTCCACACGACAGGCTATTCGTATACGGGCAAAGGGACCTCTTAGGCACACAGTGCCTAAGGAAGAGTTTTTGCCCGCATCCCAGGGTGCACCGGCCCGAAAAACTGGTCTTCCCCACGGACGTATCCGAGAGGGAACTCCAGTCCACGGGCGCACGTGGAGGTTTCCTGTCTTAGCACCCCAGTACAAAATACCTTTGAAGAATTTGTTGCCTCCCGTCCAGCTGATTTCTTTAAGATGGGCATATTAATAAACTGCCACTGCGTTGGCAAAGATGCATTGATTGCATGGGTGATTACTTCGATTAATACAAATAAAAAATACATGAAAAAAATTCGTTTAAATTTTTTCATACAAAACGGCAATTTCATAGGTAAAGACCTATTAGATTTTCAACTTTATGCGCTAGTGTGTAAAGTTGAAAATGTATTAGTGACTGCTGAGCGATAACGATTGTCGTCTGCTGTTTGGCTATAGGGCCTGGATCTAAAATCTCGCATTCGCAATGAGCATAATTATTAGAAATTGTATTGTTCGGGATATAAGGTATGACGATAGGATCGTCTTAGTTTAGGGCTGCCAAACGTTTTGATACTCTACGATCAGTCCTGTTTTGAAATATTGCATTTCCAATCAGTTATTATTTGTCTCTAGAGCAAATTTATTATTTTGACTACGATTTTGTAAACGCCTACGTAACGTGAGGTGCTAATGCATAATTTTCCGAGATAGCATTTTACGATTTTTCGTGATTCTGAGAAAGATTTAGGAATGTTAATAATAAATGACCTTTTACACATAATATTATTTCTCATTTATTTTAAGTTATAATAAATCTGACACAATATTTATTGAAACTTCATATTGTGTATATCAAGCTGGAAATGTCTGCATCCATGCCAAATACAAATAAATGTAAAAATACAAACTCAGTTGTAATAGAACTTACTGATATACTAGGTACTTTAATAAAGCTCCACTTTTTGTTTTACAAATCATACATACACTCTCTTTACAGTCAGTTCCTTATTTTCTAACTAATTCAAAACTATATTAATATTTACAAAGACATCTTTATTCTATAACATCTATCTACCTACCTACATTGATAAAAGAGATCACAGAAAATTGTAGCTGGAAATCTTTGAGTAAAGTCCCTATCGTACTATATGTCTACCACCTTCATTTTATCACAGTGGGTGTGCTTTATTGATTCAAAGGCATTTTTTTTAAATATTTGACATTTTATTGTCTTTTTAATATTAATAGATTCAATATATTTCTTTACAAACCAAAACGTAATTTTTCAAAGCTGCCAAATACGATGAAATTTCGCATTTATGTGGTAGATGTTATAGTTTATACATTTCTCATGCTACAATTGAAGGTTTGCCAAAAAGAACGAATGGAAGACGTTACTTTATGATAAAATTCTTTTTTCAAATTATATATTTATCTTCTCTTTTTAGCAAATCTAAACAAAAATATAAAACACTCTTAGAACTAATTAAATTACGCAAATGCATTAATCGAGTGCGAGCTGCGCACGTAACATATGGATAGATACAGAGCTGTGGCAACAATCTTCTGTAACTGCTAAATCTCAGTTAACAGCTACGTAAGTGATAGTCCATTGCACAAATCTTACAATAATTTCTATGACTTTAACACAAATAAACTCTTGTCCCTTTTGCTAACTATTTAGATAGATAATTGACACTATTAGGTATAAAAATCACTTGGCACAAAGGCATCATTAAGGTCCATACCCTGTTAAACTCCAATGACCATCCGAAATCCGTCAAAGTACTCTCAGTGATTGTTCAACAAGTACGTTATTTTGTTTTTAGAGGAAGACTTAAATATCCTTTCTGAGAGGAATTTGACTAGAATTTTAGTGGGTGGAGCTGATTGCATACTGAATATGCAGGAAATGCGTTTTGCACTGACGAGTGTCCCACGGTAAAAGTCTTTTTTAATCATTGTTCACATTTTTCACTTTTGAGATTGAGCGCGTAATGCTCAGTGGCGTAGTCAGTTTCCCGTTTGATCATCATATTGTCTCCAATGAGAGCACTGATGTGGTGTTTGTCATGCGGCTGCTGGACGGGGCTAGGGTCCGGCCGCGCTCGTTTCCGCCACGGTTCTGATGCTGCCATACTCAAGTCAGTAGGCATATCTTCGTCAACAGCTTCTTCATCGCAACGTTCTTCTTTCATTTCTGTTTTCACGACTGCTTGAGGCACAACTCTCGTTGGACTCATTTGTTGCCGCAGTAGCGAAATATTTTTGATGTTTTTCAGCTCAGTTGGATTTCTCAAAAATCTGTAAAAATAAAAATATAGATGAGTACCTGCTCATAAATAAAACGACATCTGATTTGATTATTCGTATTGATATTGATACTTACTGGTAGCAATGTCTTTCGCCTTGCACTTTCCTCAGAATATTCACGCGGTAGTAGTATCTTAAAGCACGTGACATTTTATCGTAATTCATGGAAAGATGATTTTTCTGAATTCCCCACAGTTTCGCCAGACCGGCTGGATCAACAATTTTGAACACTCCTGTTTCTCTATTTTTCCATGCAATGTAGTTAGTGTACCGTTGTGAAGGATCGTTTAGTAGCTGTTGCAGGAAGTCCCAGAGTAGTCTTCCATCTGAAAAAAAAACACAGTTAGTTTCAAGTGGACAATTTAATGTCTATCTCAACAAAATACATTCAGCTTTATTGACAAAATGAAATGTGATGATCAGTAACTTACTTGTATTCGATTCTGGCATATCGTTAGGGAAAAATTCTCTGTGTTGGGCTCGGTAGTGTGAATGTTGTGGTCCTGGGTGAGGCTGTGGTGCCGGGCTTACTAAAGGGGCTTCCTTAGGAGAGCGTGGTTGCGGTGCAAATTGAGCTTCTTCATCAGAATCAGAATGATTGCTTCCTGAACTAGCTGCCTGAGTTGTAGCTGGCATTGATGGGGCATAATTTGGTGCATAATTTACTGCTTCCCCTCTTTGAGGGCTTCCTGAACTGTCCACTGATGGAGCTGGACTTAGAGTTACGGAATTGGGTTGAGCAGCTGCTGCAGCAGCGCTGTGGAAATGGTGAAAGCTGTCAACAGCCCATGTCGGAGTAGGCGGGTGTGAATGTGGGGAAGGTGGGTAAGGCGCGGCACGCGCTGTGGGTGTCACAGGAGATGAGGGAACTCTTCCCAGTAATGCGGCATCACGAACTAGCATTTGCAGCACATTATGTAGTACGTCTCCGGCACCTGGACAGCGCTCGCCTAAATCAGTTTTTGTTAAGAGGCACAGAGCCTTGCCTGAAAAGAAGCAAGTGTTTTTAAGTTAATTTGGTTATCTTGGGTTTTTAATAGTGAGGCATAGTTGGCATAGCTAATTTTGAGTATTTACCATTCATTTGGAAGAGGTCCATATCGAAGTTCGGCAAATCAAATTCCCTTTCGCACCATTTTAGGAAAACTGAAACATCGTCTCTAGTCCATAATCTGGGTTCTGGTGGAAGACCTGCCGGCAGTTGGGCCTTAGTATCGCCAAGGGGTGACGGCGGTGGCGGGGCCCACGGCAGGGGATACCGCCATAGCAACTCCGTAGGGCTAAATGGTAGCGGTAACCGCTCCATGCTGGGCCCGGACGGTAGTTGGAGACTTACAACTTTCATCGCGATTGTCTGTAACAACATAATATACATGGTTGTAATCAAATAATGAGCATATAAACAAACAGGATATTGTTAATCATTTGAGATAAGCGTAAAGTATGAATTAAAAACAACACTTCAATTACTGTTAACTTCAGCTATTTGATAACAGGTGGCGCTAAGGTGCCCGTTTCAATGCGCAAGGGCGCTTCCTCACCGCGTGCATTCTTCTGTAATGTAACGTTACAGATTCGAACATTCGAAGACAATAGAGCATCAAAATGCGCACTTTTATGTTACATTACAGGTGAATGCTCGCGGTGAGGGAACGCCTTAATACTTTAGGCTTGATAGTTTTAGTTTTTTCCTATTTATCTTATTTATCTTTACTGATGTTATCTTCCTATCTGCCGTTATTATCGCGTAAATGATACTACTGACTTTCTGTCTTTGAGGGAAGTGGATTTTCCATTTTTATATCAACAATAATCGTGATGATGTTTTACTTAAATCATCACAAATCTAAATATTTAAAAAGTTTTAGTTAAATTTGAAGCTGTGGAATAATAGAATTGCATATACTGTTATGTAAGCAAAACTAAAGCTATTAAAATCAATATTTGTTTCTTGAGTTATTTTCCTAATGTATTTTTATTGATAGCCTTTTCTTAAAAAGTCGATAACTTGTATGTGTTACATAATTTATTGATGTAAATGCGCTTATGGATCTGCAATGTGTTGTGCAATTTCAATAGGTAGCATAATTTCAAGTATTATTTTTCTTTTTCGAATATTACAAATTACAAAACCTCAGGCAGGTTGTGTATCTTTCTATCGTTTATATTTTGCACATAGATAAATTGATATTACATAATTATTTAATTTGGTGTATCAGCGCCGTCATTCAGCCAGAAGACATGCCTGTATCGAAAAATCGATTAAATGCAAAATACGTTTTAATTTCAGTGTCTTCTTTCCTAGTCTACTTTAAATAAAATCGACACAACTTCGCAGGTTATCACAATCCGATAACCTAAACCACTTCATATCCAAGTTTTGAGTAATGTCGGTGATCTAAGGTTGTTTTTATAAATTATTGAATGTTGACGTTGAATGCATCACTTTTTAATTAAAGGGCATTGTAGGTACATTTTCTATTGATAAAATCTCTCGTTTATGGCAGAGCCATTTGCCCATAAGAATTGATAGACCTGTAAGTATTCATGCAATTCTGTATATTTCTTATGGCTGAATTGACTATGTTTGAAGAGTCAAGTTACTACACGAGTTATCTCTTTGTTGCAGTCAGCAGCAAAGTATTTTACAAGTTTAGATACTTACATGCGTATCATGTCTACTCAAGTGCCGCCTAAGCTGAAAGTTTTATTTATGAAAGCAACAGACTTTATATCGTAAACTACAAACGCAGGATAGTCTAGGCCCTTTGTTGATCATATACTGGAATTTGTTATTCCGCTTTAATTCTTTATTGTTTGTTGTGAATTCAACAAGTTACTTTGCCCAATGACCAAACTTAACATCATACGTTAGCTGTTTTACTGTGTTCTTGTTCTTCATAACTTCATAATAATCGGCAATCACCTTACTAAAGTGGTTTTAACTTCGAAATGATGTGCCGTATAATGGCATAAAATGTATACATATTTGAATTTCTTGTAAGTTTTATTTGCTTTCGGATTTGGAGTTCGTATCTGTAGGCACTGTACAGTCAGTTGCCTTATCGGGCGCGGTCGGAAATGCGTGAGTCCGCGATAGCGTGGACTGCGATAAGCACCGCTACTTACCGGCTGAGCTGATCCGGAACTGGTTGCGTCGTCAAAATCCTTTAGGTAGACGGTAACTTGATAAATCAGCACATGTACATTGTCACAACACTAGTAGCACAGAATCCAGTGTTCACAGAGCACCAGGCACACGCGAAGCAGCGGCGGTCCCTCCAAACGTGTCGTGTTACGGCTCGCCGTAAACCAGCAGCGTATCTGAGGGAACAAGCTCGCAGACAAGCGTCGCGGGCAACTCTCCGACGCGGACTGATGATGCGGTGGAGGCGCGGGCGGACGGACGCGCGCCAACCACTCCCCTCCCGCACGCCCGCTCGCCCCTCGCCACCTCACACATTGAGATAAAACTTCGGGAGCCAGACCAAGTCCCATTTTTAACTAAAAGTACCGAGCGCTGTTTCCGCAAACCGTTATCGGGGTAGATTGGCGTTGACGGACGACGCCCCGCGATCAGCACTTGTCGAAGCAAATCTTAAGTAACAACATTTATAATATGGAGGAACGTTGAAATGGGATTATTATACGAGTGTGCCTGCTTAGGGCACGCGGAAGTGCTAGTTAGTGTGGTAGAATTACGTCAGCGCGCCAGTTTTTAATAACTCACAATATTTCCTTGTTTGTACAGTAATCGCAGAGCCACGAGTCTAGTTTTTTTTTATAGGGGTTTAATGTGTTTAATTTCCGGGCATACGTAGACATTATTCAATTAGGTACCAGAATTATTTTGATAAGTAAATAGTCGAAAGTATGAGTTATCCTTTTATTTGAATTTTTTGGATGCCAAACATATTCAGTTATTATTACATGAAGCAAGTATGTATGCCTAGGAGAAAGGGATACACTTGATGTAAATAAATGCCGTAATGTTGTTTAAATAGGTTTGATAATAGTTCAAATAATTATGTTGTCATTGTTATAATTATGCAGGATTGTGTAGTCAGTTCATCGCCTATCTATTGGAACAACATAACACTAGGAACTCACGAATGTGATCTATCAACGTAGGTACAGTTCAAGATATCGTGACATTACTGAGACAAAGCACAGGAAACGTCTCAGCAACCGACCGGCAGTTTCCTGGTGCAGAGTGAGACAATATGAGCGCCAACCGGTTTGAGTTGAGCTCATTCGACTCTGCTACGTGTGCATTATGTTTGTCAGCTCTGCGACACGCATAAAATCATTGAAATTATTCAGCGTTGTCTCTTTTTAATGACGTCATTTTATTGTATTTAATACCAGTTATTTATCATAACGATTGTTTCTAAAGTCTCATTTTCTAAAACTTTATTTTCTGCATCGTTAATTCATTAGGAAACACTTAGTGGATCATCCGGAGTATTCCTAAGGGCAAAAGCCAGTGTTGTATCATTAGTTCAGTAGGTACCTATTACTACCTAAGTATATTATATCGTGTAGCGTGTAGCGGTGTAGGTTGAGATTATCTCGTGTGTGCCCTGGCCGCCGTCCCACTACCGGTTCGAGACAGAAATATTCGGCAGCCAAGACGGAAGTGGCCTCGGAATCTTTACCTGTTGCTCCCTTCGCCCGCCCCGCACTCCCTGATCATGTTGTCTCGCTCTAACTCATTGGCCGGTATACGTTGATGTTCTAGCGGCATGCAGACGTTCGTCGTGAAGTTATGTGCAGTAATTTAGAGAATAAAAGACCATGATGTTCGGTCATACGTGACCGTGACCGCAGAACTTGCTGCTACTTTCTTTGTTAACATTCTAATGTTACAAGTTGGTATTACGTGATTACGTTTTACTTATCAGTCTACAATTACAACTATGTACCTATGATGTTTGTTACGATACTTGTTTATTTTCTGTCCTTTGTTTTGGAGTCTGCTGATCTTAAGTATTTATGTTCTGTCTTCAAAGACTGATATAAGATTTAAGGTTATTTCCCTTACTCAGAGATTCTTCAACTAACGTAATTTTTTGGGGTGAGGATTATTGTTGAGGAATATTGGATTTTTCATACAAAAGTAAAGGTTCAGCACAGGGCCATTCAAATTGATAAAATGACAGTGATAAACTGGAATAATTGAGAGTACAACTAAAAAGTTAATAAAGATTGACTGCGACACAGGCGGAATGCGATGAACGTCTGGACTTGAATCCGAACACATGCGGAAGTAGGTATCCACCCAAAATAAGTTCATTGCGTGAGCGCATACTCTCAGCGGTCGCCGGAGGTACTCCAACCTTACCTACCAAGCATTATTTTCACGGTATTACATACTTTTTCACAATATTGGACAAATGGCCACTTGGGAGGCAATAAAATACATAAGTATTTAATACTTTCGCTTATATGGCGACCTAATACCTACGGTTCTTTAGTGTAAAATCGTACCTATTTTGCAGCAATATTCGGAAGGAAGTTAAAACGGAAACGAACTAACGGAAACGGAAGCTAAGATGTGTATAAAAATAAATCGTTAAATACCTAAACATAATGTAATTATGACACGTTTATTCTATTACAAAATCAATCATGCGTGTCATAGGAAAAACATTCCCGAGTCTAGTTGACACAATTTTGATATGTTGAGTTGGTATTTTGATGACATCATAATATGCCCCCACTGTTAAAAATATTGGTACAGTTTTTCTGAATAGAAGAAAAACATTCCTTATGTACACGAAAAAGAAGGGCCAGGGGAGAAAGTAGGAACTGAAAATATTGTATAGAAATCAGAATACAAACCATAGTCAAAACTTGAAGATGGAATTACGAAAATCATTACGAATGCTTATTAATAGGAAATGAACGACATGAAATAGTTTAAGCCGGAAATTAATACACGCGGGAAGAGGAAATTGGACAGCGGCGGCCTACGGGCACCGGACGTGTAGGGGAGAGCAAGGGTGGAGCAGGGAGGGGGGACGCGCGAATCTCTGTCCCTACTTCCGATGATGGTCGTAACACGGAAAAGGAACGGCTGTGCGGAAACGTTGTCGTATACTACCTAGAGCTACGGTTACATGATGGTACAACAAACTTGCCCCTGTGTTTGACTTGTGCCAAATGTATCTGCTTATACATACGCGTCAATATAGGCAATGTATCTCTAGAACTGTTATTTCGGTTTAATTCTCCATTAATCCCTGAAAAGTTTCGCGAAAATCCGCTTAATAGATAAAGTGTGTAAGCCTAATAAATGACATCTTAAGCATTGTTTGGTGTAGGTACTAGAAATACACGCACTTCCTTGCCAAGGAAACAGAATTACTTTATGAAGTACAGAAAATTGCATGGCAGGCAAAATGTTTCGTGGGGTGTTAAAGTCGACCTTGAAATATTTGTAATTGCTTTGTGTTGTTACATTTCGAAATCGGAACAGAATATTCAATTAGTTCCCGTTTAATATGGCGTAAGCTCGTGTACCTTCTTAATCAAATGTATTGTTTGGATACTTTGAAGTTTTTTGATTGTAATATGTAGTCGATTGTATTGTAAAATAACATTTTCTGTAATTAGTATTCTTTTACAATTATGATATTCGATGCTGAGTATCATAATTGTAAAAGAAAATCGATGTGGGGAAAAGCGTTGCAAATACACCAGAAGTCTGTGCCGGATACCGCACCATTTAAATTGCAGTCGTATGGAAATAGCGGCACTTCCTGCGAACTGACCCGGTTCAGATGTATTACTTCCACTCGACAGTATTGCTCAAGAATGTCACAATACTCATATTTTTAATAAATTGAATTCGTTTCGTTTGCGTAGATTTTTTACGTAGCTGTATTATTCTTCCAGAATCGTCATAAATTAATGTCATGTCTTTATAATAATAAGATAATAAACATTTCTGTTTCTGAATCTTTACTACACTCTAGTTGAATCAATCACCACCAACGTTAGGTCAAACTCCGAACCTAAATTCATCTATAAGCACAGGTTATTTTCCTTATTAAAAAAAAAAAAACATCTAAATAGCGGTTTGATATGCTTAATTCTTGTTTTATATTTAGCTGTTCCCTAATTGCATGATGCATCTTATACTTAGAATTTATTTCAGAAAGAATTCAGGGCTCCCAAAAATATCATAATGATATCTTAAAAAGGTTAGCCTGGATTCTTCTTTACAATGCCAATACTTTAAAAAGCCCGTAAATATGCATTGCATGACGGCTAAACACGTTTAAAAAGTTTTTTACACCGATCTCAGGTGAATCGGGAAAGGCAGGAGAATGATAGTGATGACCACAATGAAGTTGAAAGTAAATTATAATTTAGGAACACTCAAAGTCCTAATTTCGTAAGTCATAAATTCAAAATATTCTTCCGAATTAGATTCGATAAATTAACTTTGGTTAGCAGTAAGTAAATTATATAATTAGCATTTAACACCGAAGTGGTTGTGAGGCATCTAGAGTTTGTAATCACGATAAATGATCGAGTGTTGCACCACCTGAAGCATTCATTGAGTCTCAACGCACTTCCGAGCGCTCGCTCGCAGACTGCGACCCCGTTTCAACCGTCGTTGTTCTCGTATTACATAATCAGGTGCCACTCAGAACTAGGCAACGATGTCACACCGAAAAATTGCGCCACTTGCTTGCCTTTAGAGTAGACCAAAACTTTACGTTGTAACGGCTTGTTCTGGTTGGGTAATACTACAAATTCATAAATCTATATAATATGAACAGGGTTTTTTTTATTAAGACTTGACTACGGCCGAAACCGCTAAACGCAGTAACTTGAATTTTGGACAGCAGTTGCAGTCTACCATGGAGGGAAGCAATAAGACGGGATTTTGCGAAAATCCTCCTCTAAGGGGGTGAAAAGGGGTGAAAACGTTTGTATGAAAAATCTTATTCCTTGGGTTTATAAATTTGAAACTTGCCACGAATAAGAACACAAGTAAATAAAAAAGATTGGCACTATTATTTTTTTTAAACTAACCTCCATTGGTAATCTAGGCGTTGCTAAATCATAACGCGTTAGTTAATTAATGTGAAAATCAGTATTTATATACTAGATCAGAAATAATTAAACACGTGTTTTTGGATTTTTCGAAAATCACCCGCCAAATTAGTGAAAAGGGGTATTCAAGTTTAAAGGGGAGGATCTTTAACCGCTAAAAGTATAACCTGAATTTTGGTCGGTAGTTGCAATTTATCATGTAGTTGCACTGAGAAGGTATTTTGCGAAAAACCACCTATAAGGGGGTGAAAAGGGGTGAAAACCTTTGGATGTAAAATCTTATCCCTTAGGTTTATAAACTTGAAACTTTGTACGAATACGAGTATAAGTAAATAAAAAAGATAGGCATTATTAGTTTTTTAAAACTACCGTCCATTGATAATCTAGACGATTTTAAAGTTTGTATGGGAAAATCATAACGCGCTAATTGATAAATTTGAAACTCAGTTTATAGAAAGTAGATAAAAAATAATCAAACACGTGTTTTTGGGTTTTTCGAAAATCATCCCCTACATTGGAGAAAAGGGGTGATTAAGTTTTAAGGGAAGGATTTTATTGCTTGCTTCGATAAACTCAAAACTGGGCTAAGTTATCTCTCAATCGAATAAACGATGCGGATTTATTTAGATTTCGAAAATCAACCCCTAGTCGGGAGAACATCGAAAAATCAGTTTGTCTACACTATGTATTTCAAAAAGAGGAAAGATTTGATTCTTTGTAGGTATTGAATAGGCTCCGAAACTACTAGACCATTTTTATATTTTCCAAAAGTATCCTTTTGGAAAATCAAATCGGACCAACCCGCACTGGCCCGCGTGGTGGATTATGGCCCACTCCCTCTCACAGAGAGGAGGTCTGTATCCCAGCAGTGTGGAAACATTAAAGGCTGATGATGATGATGATCCTTTAAGGAACCTGACCGGGCATCAAATTCACTGAGTTCGAAGTTAGGAACACGCGCAGACGAAGTCGCGGGCGGAGTGCTAGTAAATATATATGAAAGTATGACCAACTTTTTGTATTCAAAATTGTGGGATGAAGCATCTCCGGCCTTACGTTGATTAATCATTTTAAAAGCCAGCACTCTGGATTCCCTTGAAGTCACAGCTGCCTATTTTCTTTGTAAAATAAATACCATACTTAAAGGACTGTCGTGCTCAGGTCATGTCAATGTGATATGCGAATAAAATTGTTCAGTTACAAGTGCGCGAGTCCTTTGACTTATAGTTGCAATATTACCTTTTACCACTCATGATAGTTCATGAGGAGAGCAGCGATGTAGTTGGCTGATATGATGAACCATAGGATTGTAAACAAGCGTTTATCTTGCCTATGATCTGTAGACTTGATAACCCGCTGCTAGGCAGCAAGCAGTAGGTTCTTTAAATTCATGATTAGATAATAATGGTAATTAACGTCATAAAGTATAATGATTAAAAAGTCACGTTTTATCTATTACTACTTACAACAAAACTACTGGGTTTTGTGATCTCTAAAGCTGGTACACATATTTAAGGTCAATGATTTATGGTTCCTTAAGATTGAAATGTCATATACCTAATCTACCACACATAGCGATCCACATAATAAGTACCTGTTTAAAGGAGTTTCTTTAAAAAGTAGTGTTTTGAACAGCGGATCCATATTCCTTCATTCTTCTTTTCCTACAAAAAAAAAATGGAAACATAAGAAATTCGCGTTCGACGGTGCCGAAAGAAAGGCAGTAGGTTCTCAAGATTTTTGGAATGTTTTAAAAATAAAGGTAATTCATATTCAACGCATCCGCAACCTCAGCACGCAATCCTTTATCTTGTTTAAATCCTTTATAGATAATTGCATGCCGTTAAGAAATCGTCAACTTCCGTCGACCTCAGTCGATGGCAACGCACAACAGTTTATGGTCACGCAACGAATACTTAAATGGCTAAAGATTTCAAGCTTCGTCTTTCTCGTATAATTGTACATTATGTTATACATACATGTAAAACATCTGTGTCTATCCCTGAAAACAATTTATGTTGGGTTTCAACGTTTAATTTACTTTTTGCTTAATGTATTTTTTGGCTGCAATGAGTTCTAGTAAGCATCATAAAACGTGCAGTGTAATTCGTACACATGGCTTTATTGATCCTGGCGATGTAACAACGCGAACTTGCCTTGAATGGACAATTAATCCCTGATTTTAACGAGTAACCCCCTGGGTGAAGTCTCTGTGCGCACAAGTGTCACATGACAAAGCGACCCCTCCGTTCGTTTCGGATCGACGTGATCAAAAAACCGGGCTGGGAATGCATCCGTATGGATGAGGGCACATGACGCGGGCGGCATTATGTAGGTAAACGCAACCATATTTTCTTGTATGGATAACATAAACTTAGTAGTATTATATTTTACTCAAATTTGCCGTAAGCACTATAATCAATACTATAGACTCTAGTTGCGTCCGTTTTCTGTTGTGTTGTGGCAATACATATTTTTTGCCAGTCAACTTTTAAAACAACTGAAGACCACAGCAAGTAATAACGTGCAGTATTTTGTAAACATCGCTAAGTGACGAGTAAAAGCAGGAAGTAAAAATTCTGAAAAATATTCGCTGTGTTTAACTGTTTATGCTTTGGTGTTAAAACATGCGATGGTTTCCATACAGTAGGTCTATCGACTATCGTGTGTAATAATAATATCATAATAAGTATGTGTCGTAAAAAGTGTATCGTCTGGGGGCTCACTTGGTATGTCCCAATCAGGCCATGTGCGCGCGGTCCCACGCATAGTTGACGCACAAGTGTGCGCCAGCGCCACATAGCGCTCCTACCTATAGCTGATATAGGCGCTTCCTATGTGTGAGTGAGCTGCTACTTCCTGGTACAGCCGCGAGACTCTTTATTTAAATTCTTCCTTTGTGTGCGTACGCAATATTATTTATATTCAGCTACTTCTACACGCGGGATGGTACCTATACGAATATTATTACATTAACCATGCGTGTGTGTAACGAGTCTCTTTAATCTTCATTGTACTTCCTGATTATGCGTCAGTGTGTGTGAGCCACTTGTTTGAATGCTAGGGCGACTTTATCTCAGTGAGGGACAAAGTGCAGAGTCCGATTACTTTAGGGCGGTGCACTATATTTTATCGATATTTTTGTATTAGACATCCTACTTATTTTATTGTTTTTTGTTTGCATGTCTCATGTTAATATCGCATTTTGCAACATCAATTGTTTGAATTTTGTCATTAAGTGCAGATTTATAAGATTTCATTTGTGCGCAATATGTAGCCACGGTTAATCGTCGTATCTTTGGCTAGCTACTCACATCAAACAAAGAGCTGATGTTTATATTCACATTGGAAACAGGAAGCATAAAGTCCGCAATATGTCTCAAGCTTGTACT
Source organism: Agrotis exclamationis (assembly GCA_950005045.1). Classification (NCBI taxonomy): domain Eukaryota; kingdom Metazoa; phylum Arthropoda; class Insecta; order Lepidoptera; family Noctuidae; genus Agrotis; species Agrotis exclamationis. Next base: position 9,793,772 of record OX465425.1, on the reverse strand, counting down.
GTTCTCGGTATGAAACAATACCAGTTCCGCTGTGTTTGCTAAACTGTACTCCTTTCAGGAAGTGACCGCACTTTAATTGAGCTGCTTAAACCGTTGGCTGGGAACTGAATTGTTACTTAGTTACTGAGTAACGTTACCATTATAAAAGGAAGTAGGTATTTAGCGTTGGCATTGGAATAGTATATCCTTGTATTTGGAAATTCGAGTGATTGCCCAGTGTGATAGATTAAAAATTAATTTGAAACATCGATGTTATTTTCATTACTGTTGGGCGTCACTAAAAAGCAAGTGGACAGATGCATCGCATAGCGAGCAGTTTGCACAATTCGGAAGGGTCCGTTCACAGTCAGAGAGGGAGGAGATCTATGAATTTTCACCGCTAAACCCCCTGTCGCTCACATCTGTCGCTTCTATGGATTGTAGATTAGATACAACGTCATTAATTGATTTAAGTTTAGTGAAAGGGTTAGGGCTTATTTTTTAAATGTAATGCACACATTTGTCGTTTTAAATAAGGGCCTTTCTAAAAATCGAATGTGTTTCGTAAGCTCGTGCTAAATTTTTGTTTTTGACTCGGTAACTTTTTGAAATTGATTTTTAATCTCCTTTGAACACAATTTCCGGATTTTAATCGTTGATTGTCAATGGCAGTGACGGCATTGCAGTCGGTAATGCAATTAAACTAGTAACGCGTGTTTACGTTCTGGAAGGAGGGATGCGGTGAGGGGCGAACTTGTAAGGCATCGTGCAGCGTGAGCGATTTGACGTAACTTGCTTTATTGTAGAACTCAGTGCTTACCTGTCGCTACGAGATTTAGGGTGAGGCCAAACGAGCTTAATTTTTGAGTTGAGAGTCGCAGAATTTCGGTCGCTTTCATACAAAACTAAAGACGACTCTTTCGCGACGCATTTTTTTTCTATGAAAGCGACCGAAATTCTGCGACTGAAATTCTGAAATTACGCTCGTTTGGCCCCTCCCTTATAGGTAAAAATAATAACATGAAATTCTGCTGGGCAGAAAGACACCATCTATTTTAGACACTTATTTTGCATAAATCTATCCTAATGCATAAATTAACTAGGTACTAATTTCCATGCATTATGTTTTGAATACATTTATCATTTAATAAAATCAATGAAAGTTTGATAAACTTCGAAATTTCGATGATGGCACTTGTAAATCAAATGCGACACCTTGCAGCGAACTTCAGCGAGCGTGAGAAGAAGGGCAAGTTCAGCCCCTCGTTAAGATACACACACAGGTGTAAACATTGTTCTGATACCGCCCCACGACCCTTAAACCTTTTCAACGAGAAAACCAAGTTTATACCTACCTGAGGGTATGTTGTGTTCAATAGCTTAAAGTAAATAAATGTCATTGTTATTGAATAGAGAGGGTCTAGATACCTGCAAAGCAAATCGTAGATACCTAATTGATTGAGAGAGCTGCGTTCGCTGCTTTTTTACTGGTTTGACCTTTGGCCGTATCTTTTAACTACGTACCACAAAAATGGCGACGCTCATGTCAGCAGACGTCTGATCTGCAAACTAACATCTATGTAGGTATGCCTGTGCCTGATACGTTTGCATGAATTCATTGGGTAACAATTTTATGATGTTGTCATCTCTGTCTTGCATCTTAGTAGCTTCAGATATCTCGTTTTATTACATCGCTTCCTATTACGCGTCGCTAGGCGCTGCACTCACGCACTCTCAAAACGGACAAAGACTAATCATTGTTTTTAATGTAGATGGGAATTGTTGTTTTGTTTATATTTGTTTTTAATTTCTATGAGCAACGTGTTTTTTTGTATCGATAAAGATATTTATACTGATATTTACAGTCGATTGTCCATATTGGTTAATCGACTGTAAATAGACGCCAACAAATTTTAAAAGTCATGGAACTTTATTTCATCTAGATAGGTCCAGAAGTCAAAACTACCCTATACATTTAGAATCTCGTAGCCAGTCTACGAGCTTAGTAGCGCTTCTACTTTTTTATTATTATTCTTTTACCTACCTACTTAGATAACTTCGAAGCCTGCGTAGCTGAGCTAACAAACATCCTTATTATCGCAACTGTTTATGATGCAATTTATTATATAAGTATGTCCTTTATCGTAGACGTTTTTGAATCTTTGTACAATAGGACTCGTTACATTATAATATGATGACAAATTGTCTACCACAGAATGTCATATCACGTGATAAACACGCGAAGTGGTGATGTATGTATCTAAGTTCTTAGATTAAAATATTTTCATGTGCATTGCAGCAGTTGTACCTACGAGTACCTTCTCCACATTAGGTACATACAACGTTAAATAACTGTCAATGGCAGTTTTTCTTAAACAGGTCAATCGTGGCAATCGGTAAATACATATTAAAAACCAATTTCAATTTGACAGAATTGATTAAATTAGTGACGAGGTGTCGTTTAATAACAGTTAGTTCACGTAATTTTCTAGTAATTTTATTTTATGTAATACTAAGTATTTTTCTGTTTTCAATCTTCTTAGATTTGAATTTGATTAGAAGAAATCTTTTATTTATGTTAACTTAGGTTTGAAGTATATCAATAACATATACTAATTACCTATTAATTTATTAAACCTACAAATTGAATTATTAATAAAATTTTCTTCCTAATAATACGGATATTGACTTAAATTTGTGTCAAAAAAAAACTGTTCTTATATTATTATTTGTCACAATCTTTTAGAAGCTTTTATGGCTGGCACACGCCCTTCGCAGAGAACCCATAAAATTGGTCAACCCTAATTTTATATCGCAAATATCGTACGTCCAATATGACTGTAGTAAATATGGCATGGCAAATTATATGATTATAACTGCGGCTTACTAAAACTTAGGTTTATTGATCAGAAAATAATTTGAACATAACAATGATGTTCTTCGTGTTGAATTAAATTGTACGGGTTCTGGAAATTTCTGTTCAGCGTAATTTCACTTTACCCAAACAGCAAAATTTCATTTCAGTTGGAATTAACAAAGAACGATGATATGAATACGTGTCACATCACCCGTGAAACCCCGGCTTTGTCCAGAGTGTGAAAGGGTTCACTCATTAGGAAGATTGCAAGGGCGCGGAGCGATGCAAAACAGTGTCTATGCGTGGTTGCGCTCCCGCATTGTCTATGCCTAGTACTCTACTGTTTCTAACGCTAAATCGTAGCTTGTGCTCAGAAAGTTTATATTTCTCAGCATAAAAGAAACGAGGCTGTAGTGTAGGATAAAAGAAAGTGCATTCGGGGTTAGAGAGATTCAACGAGAATAAATGGGATGATCCTTCTGTCTTCTGTCCATTACTGAAATGACTGCTGTCACTGAATGACAAGGGTTTAGTATCCACTCAAATCCTTTTAATTTAGTGTAAAAACATTGTGTTAAATAAAGTAGGTAGTAATTTTGTTTAGGTGTCAGCTATATATGTATATGTATAGGAAAAATATTAACATTGCCAAAACTACTCCTGATAGTCATGCCTGTGGGACTTTCATTTGATGACGTTAATTAAATAATTTGGACGATGTTTAATGTAAAATTGCAATGAATACAATAGAAATAACAAGGTACCAACTTACAAGTAGGTACTACCTACATTCATTCGCTTGACTCGATTCTTGGCGTTCAAATTATGTAGAGTCGAGCCAGTGTATGGCGCCGGCGTTCGATTCAAACCAAACCAAGATGGCATCGAGCAGGAAGTGAAGTAGGAAAACGTTCTAGCGTCATCCAAGGTCGACAACGCGACGAGCTACATCCACCACGCTCGCTATAAGCGGCACCTCGCTTGACAAACTTCCATTGTTTTGTAATTAGTTAAGATTCGGTATATTTCGGAACATACATACTTACAAAAGATTTTGCCTGATTAAAATTTAGTGACTTCCCTAGAACTTGCATGTCGAATGCTAGCAGATTGTGAGCCCTAAATACTTTGGGACCATACATTTTTGTAATCATATTCAGTTCTTTCGAGTAGGTATGTTGAAGAATTCCTAGAATCTACGAGTACATATAGTGATCTTTTATTCTTTAGAATTGAAGAGACGCACCTATTTTTTCTACGATCAATTACATTGCCCATCCCACTTATAAAACTTCTGCCAATACATTGCTTTACACTCTCTCTGGTGTATTATCCGATCTCTTGTGAATATTTGCACTATTTATAACCTTCCCATAATATGTGTGCAATCCGTACTTTTATTCTTCTAAATAGCAGGTAACGTTTGCGGTACACAATGGAAACGAATTTCGTTCAGCTAAAATATTAACTTTCATACAAAGGGATACATTATACTTCCAAGTATGGAGCACTTCTTCACTTCCGAACAATACCTTGAATGGGAAACGAAGTGGTAAACAGTGGTTCTTTTCCAGTTCAATCGTATCGTGTGGTGACCATCCAACATTGTTGTATTCTTTGCGAATTAAGCTTTCCCATTGGTGGATATACATGTATATTATTATATTATGTAATCAAGGTTCTGAATAACCGTGATCATGATACATGTGTAAAAAAATCTGGTGGAATTTCAGCGGTACTTTTGTTCTAGTATTACAAAGATCTGAATATTTGGATTTATTTTTATTAGCTAGGTAGAAAGAGAAATGAGAAAATTTAAAATACATAACCTCGATTGTAGGTGCACACTTTTCTGTAGTTTTGGGAGATGGTAAGATTGGTTATAAACTCTCAATAAGAAGCCAGAATACTGTTAATAACAATTGTATGGACTCCTGTCTATGTATAAAAAGCGCTTACATTCTCTTAACGGCTTCGAGCACACACACAATAAAGGCTCTGTTACCTATATTTTTATTAAAAGCCTTTTCGTAGAAAGTGGACAAACTAAGCTCTAAATAGGATATTGAGAGGTCTATTCACTTACAAAGCCATGGAAGAAGCGAGGAAATAAAAGGTTCAAGAGCTTTACAACCATTTTATTATTTGTATAAATACAAAAGATCCGTTCGAAATCTTAGGAATTCCTCTTAGTTAAAGCACATTGTCTAATAGACGCCGGCGTTAGATTATTATAAGCTCTTCACAATTTTACAGGAGCCTATCGTTTGGGATGAAATAAGCTTCGGTCTTCAGTCTTTTGTTATATTCCGACACCAAGACGAGTTTTATAGTTTACAAGGAACTTTGTTTACTTATCTCTTTGCGGTTTTGCGGATTTGCAGCGAATAAGAACTTTTAGTTGTTCTTTTTTATTAAAAATACCGATTTATTTTTGTAGGTAGTAATCTAAAATCATAGTTCCTTCTAAAAAATGAAATCTACATTTCAATAACATTTCATAAGTTAAAGTTCGAAAGGTCTTATTTTATTTTATTGATATTTAACATTACTTGCGTTTGTTATTTTCGTCCCAATTTAATAAGAATAAGAAATCGGGTAACACTAAAAATAAACATAGCTTTGGGACTTAAAAAAACAATCGTTTAGAAGCTGAGGAACCACTACCTAAATTCCACTCAACCTAAACCAATATTTTTTCTTATATCATCTACAATAATTATTATGATCCGATCAGATATGAGATGAGATGGGTACAACTACACTTTATAACGCTTCTTTTGCCGACGTATTGTCTGCTCGCTCCACCACATCCCAAAAGGATTCCTGTTCGTTATAATTCCGGCTAGCATTTCCATAAAAATCGTTGTGATCGTTATCTTCGTGAACAGGTCGGATTCTTTTTTTCTAAGTGCATCATTTATTATCTTTAAGGGCACAAAAAATGTAGGGTCTCTAAGGCGCCGCGGTGTCCCTTCTAGGAAACGGCCTCGGATTTGTTTGACACACGTCTGTGAGATATAGAGCGGCTAGTGGACAGGGTAGTTCGATGAAGGACACTTGCAATGGTTTGGACTTCGGCGGGGACAAAGAGGTGTGAATTCACAACTTAACGATTTTGCACGGTGCACTTCAGTATAAGATCATAGATATGCCCTTCAAGATTTTGGATGATAGCGCTGATAAATATATTATGTTAAATGTTGTGTTTTTTGAAAGCCTCCGCATCTAAGTTTACACCTGGTTAAACTATACACCGTGACTTTTTAGTCGTCTTACAAAAGTCGTCCACTTAATGTATCCGACCTAAAATACCTCTAGGCGAGTTTAATTTTTTTTAAATCGCTAATAATAATTTTTATTTTTAATAAATAGGTACATTAGAAATATGAAACACCCTGTTAAAATGTTTACGTATCAATCTGTAGAGTATACCTACCCAGCGCAATAGTCGGGTAGATCATTCCATTTCCATTTTCTATGAGACAAGGGCGTTTCTAACTACGCCTTGTGTCATAATAACCAATTAAAGTTTTATTATTAAATTTTTCAAATCTCTTAAATACATATTTTTTTATTATAAACGTGTTCTAGTCATTGGATACATGAACTGGGCTGCTTTTGTAAGACGACTAAAAAGTCACGGTGTATAAACTATATCATGTGCACATTATCTTAGAAAGGCTAATAAACCCTTCATTTAGCAAGCTGTTTTTGATTTTTTTCTCATATTTTTTTTTTTAGCAAGTCTTTGTGACAACCAATTATTCTGGTTTCTGCACGTAAGTTACTGTTATCTAGGATTACCTCTTCAGGTATACAACGAAAGGGTTGTATAAAAAGCCTCCATTTCACGCTTACTGGTTGTCATTATCTGACATGATACTACCTCCAAGATGATGGATCAAAGGTTTCTTATAACGTTCAACGGTCGTTGCGCAATTTCCCACAGCATCTCAAAAGCAAATACCTTCTATTGAGTCAGGATACAATGGCAGGGCAAGAGTCAGGTAAAGCGCCTTGCGCTGCGGGGTTCCAGCGCAGAAGTTTTATATTTCCGCTTCTTTGTCATGTCTTTGGGCCAATTAATAATTTCTCTGGATGACCGAAGTCATTGTTAAACCATCGTGCCGCACCTACGGCCCATTCAAATGGCGAAGATTGATGAACTCCCAGCAATTGTCACATTTTTACGTTTATAGACTGTTTTTGCTTTACATCTACTGAATGACTTTGCTCTCTTGCGATTGTTGTGTGGGAGAGAAGTGAATCTTTGGTATCAAGGAACGTTTGATAATGTACGAGTATTTAAATAGTGGAGTAAACTACTAACAAAACAAATGTTTCATGTGTGTGATAAGATATCATGTAAAATTCGCTTATTTTTATACTGCATGACGTCAATTAGAATTCAACACATGACTTTTGTGTTCAAATTTAGCTAAATAAATCATATTTTGGGCACTTCCTGCTCGTATATATAGATCTTATATGAAACGGGAAAAGATGCGCGCAAAAAACAGAACACTTGCTTGGCAGTCGGGTAAAAACACATATCAATATCACACCATCACGGCTGGCACAAATCACAACTACGTGGCTGTTATTGAGGAAACCCTGATGGACAACCCCAATAACACTTTGCCCTAACTGGGAATCGAATACAGGACCGCGTGCTCAACGAGAAAAAAACCAGAAATATTCTTCCATTAATATGAATTCGTAAATATGTATCTACGTATTATTTCGCCTTTTGTTTTTTTTTATATTTTAGTTTGTCTGCTCGTCTGAGTATTTCCTGTTCGCAAAATTAAATTCAAATATATGCATACTTTTTGTCGACCAGTTACGACCGGGCAGCGGTGGCTGAGCTCGTCGAGACGATGTACTTACATGAGAAAAAAAAACTCACAAGTTCTTTTAAGACATTATATAGCATTTTTGCTTATACTTCCTGGACTCGCTGTATATCCTATTACAATATAACCTCGATGTTAATAAATACTACTAGCTGTTCCCAGTGCTTTCATACCCCAGCTACTCGGCTCCTTTAGTTTTTTTTTTTGAGTGGCATCTCGCAGGACCTAGAGGAGGTTGTGAGCTGCTTAACCGGACTTTTCTGTGGATGCCTTAAATTAATCTAAAGGCGCTCCCTCACCATTCGAGCATTCACCTGCAATGTAACGTTACAGATTCGAACATTCCATCAGTGACGGAAGACAATCGAGCATCACAATGCGCACTTTGATGTTCATTACTTACATTACACGCGACTGCTCCCAGTGAGGGAGCGCCTTAAGGCCACCAGCCACAGGTCGTCTCCTTTTGGATATAGCCTTTCTCGATAAATGGACTATCCGACACATTTTTTTAATCGAACCTTTAGTTCCTGAGATTAACGGGTTCAACCAAACAAACAAACTCTTCAGCTTTTTCATATTATACTTAGGTACAGATTAATTAAAAGATAGTAAGTAGGAAGTATGTCTCAAGTGGGTTTATACTTGCTGCCCTACTCAAATAATATTTTTTTCCTAAAATTGTTTATGCAACAACATTCGCAATATTTATTTTGGTTATTTCTTAAATCTTTGTAGTCCCGTAGCACAGCCCGTAGGAAGTAATTTACTTACAATTAAACTTCAATTATTTTGCTCGTAGTATATAATAATACTCAAATAATATCACAGAAACGATTATTAACTCGACAAGTTTCCATATTCACCTACTATTTTATTAGTTGTCTGTTGTTTGGCCAGAATGATAATGAGCAAATCGTTATTCCGGGAAATGGTCATCAATATGTTATTCCGTCAGTGGTTTTTTTTTTTCCTTGCAGTATTAATATTTCGTACAAGTTTTCCTAGTTATTTGATGTACGACAAGACGAATAGTTGCGATCAATTTTGATTAGTTATAAAATGTACTTTGGGATGTATTTTATGTTATTAATTTGTTACAGTTAGAATGATATTATGTATATTATAGATTAACCTGACTGAGAAACATGTTACATAATCTTGGCTTTTGATGCTCTTTACAAATGGTTTTGTGGTAATTTTAATTTATTTATTATCCTCACCTATATTTCATAGAAACTGCTTGTTTTATCTTTGCACACAATTTTTAAATAAAATTATTAGATACTGAACGATAAGAAATAGTTGCGATTATGAAAGACTACAAGACAATCTCGCACAACTGTCTAATCAGATAAGGCATGTTGTTCGTTGCTCTTATGGATTGGGTGCCATGATTAAAATGTCGTGTCATCGTTACCTTATAAATTATTGAATGTGTAGGTAATTATTATTTTTATTGGTGGACTGAATGGTTTTTCTTATCAACTTGATAAAAAAACCATTCACAACAACATATTACGAGCGAAGACTATAGTAATGAATTAATGATACTATTCAAGGTAATGATAGCCATTCTTTTTTACTTTTTCTGCCTCGTGTTCAAAATATCAATAATTATGAACACAAGGCAGAAAAGAGTTAAGATCTCTTCAAGTACACATCCAGTAAAAATAGTCGATCATCTGCAGATCAGATAATCTGCAATTATACCCACTTAAGAACAGCGTTGACTATCCCATTAGTTATATGTAGATATCCAATACAGTATAATTTTCTGTCCGGGTGCATGTGCTATTTACCCAAATAGAATATAAAATTGACTCGTCCAACAGGCCGCGACTGCGCGGGCGCCGATGCCGCTCGCTTCCACTCCGCTTGATAAGTGTCACTTGGGGACCTAGCGGTCCACCTTGCACTCTACTTGTGATTTTAATTACATTTTATTGGCACTCTACTTGGTATGTCGGCGTATCACCGTGTTGTAACGAGCTATATGCTCGTCCACTAAGGGTGTTATTAGACAGAATTCCCGTTGTTCATCTAAAGACAGATACTGCGTAATAATAGTGGGGTTTATTTCCCTGAGCGAATAACTAGTTTACTACGTCAATTTTTCGATAACAAAAACTGGTAAAAACATATTTCCATTTTGTCTTCATTTCTTCATGTATCTGTAACTTCCCAAGTACAAAATAAGGAGAAACCGTATTATTCATTTGATAACCTTTTGATGTGCAATAATAAAAAGAGTCTTGTGATTGTGACATTGGCTGTGGTCAATGTCGAGGCGATGCAGTTTCAAATACGAAATATTTGACACCTCCTTTTTTAAACTTATTCAAATGATAAACGTTATGAATTTAATTAATTAATTATTATTTAGTACTATTAATCAGTGTTATGCTACCAAAACTATGATATGCCTATTTATAAAACAAACAATCTTATTGCACTTAAAGCTAGCAGCCTAATAATGAATCTTAGTTTTAAAGCATAAATAGGTACTTTAAATTTGAAATTATGATATATCCGCCTCAATAATAATCACATATAACTTGGTGGTTGGCTAAGGTGTACCTTATGAAATATACATTTCATCACTCAATCCGACATACAAGAACAATGTTGCTTATTTTTCATGCGTACACATAGAACACCTGCCCACTATTTTCAGAAGCAAAGCCTGTCTTGGTGGCACGTAAAAAGTTCTTGATTAGCCTCTCGGGATTGTAGTACAAAGGTACTTAATAGTATCTAACTGTCTATTCCAATGATTAAACCTATCAATTAGCCGGCGGCGGCGGTGGTAGTACGCACAAAGCGGTAACAGCAAACATCAATGGCAAGTATCGCCGGCGATACTGTTATATGTATGTAATGTGACAGATTAGTGCATTTTTCCATGTGGTGTGCGTTTACAGCGAGCGGCGTGGATCCGGGTCAGGCTCGTCACGTAACGGGCTCGATGATAACGGCCCAGCCTAGCCTAGCCTAGCCTAGGTCGCGCAGCGGGATGAACTACGCGGAAGTAGGATTGCGGACGACGATTAAAGCCTACGTGGCCGTGCGGCTGTACATTCAATATAGCCTTTACTGTGTTTTTGAAGTAACAACAACAAAACTATTTACTTCGCAATCCGTGTTCTATATTTTCACACTATGACGTAATGTGAAAATTGCGTTTTTTAAGAAATATCTGGCTTTTCAAATTGTGTCACGTAGTCTGAGCAATTTAGGTCGGTTTTATGCTTGATTGGATAGATATTTATGAGTATCTCATACCCACTTATTTATAGTTGACTATCGTTTATTTTTAGAAACAGTAATAAGTTTATGAATGTACAGTTTTTAGTTAACTGGAATACAGCAATTATTGACGAAGTGCCTAACTGCATTCGAATTAGATACTACAAAACTCTCTCCTATTGCCAAAGGCTATTTAAAAAAGTAATTTTTATATTTATTGGATGCCACTTTTGCAAACTGTTAGTTTTCAAAGTGTTATGTAAAATTTTATTATTTGATAACATGTAATGTGGCACGCACTGTTGCCTCAGAGTAGACATGATCGAAATAACGCTAATAAATAATTCAGAAGTGCTTAATAACTGCAATGGATTAAACTAATTTAGCGTGTATGACACGTTAGGTTTTATTAACCGAGCACGATCCACGCTTGGTCGCCGGTCGCAGGCTGTGCGCCAGCGCAAGCCAAAGAAAGTAAGTTCACTGCCACGGTCGCGCGCGGTACGACAACCTTGCTTCACACAGGGTTGACTGCTTTTTTGTTGACGATGTCCGTAACAAAATAGACATTTGTTTGTCAAAGTTTTCCTCTTCTTGCTTGATATTGGTTTAGCATAGTGCCGTGTATATTCTACGTTTCTTGTTATCTTGATGAAAATGTTTTTAACATTTAATTAAAATTTACCTTTACTGCGATACAAAATAAGTAGTTAATTTTACTTTATTCACCAAAAACAAGAAATTAATTTAAAACATTCTATTTCACCAACATTTCTTTAAGTACTATAGCAATAAATTATAGAAAAAATAATCTTTTATGTAATAAAATATAAAAGATGACATCTACCTATCTAAATTGCTTTCGCGGTGCGTCTACGCGACATCTCTAACGCCTACGCAGTATGCTACGTCTCGCACGCCTACGTGGTATCGGCGTAGCCAAGCTCTCGTAGCTATGCAGCTACGCGATGTTGGCGTAGCGCATAGCTACGTGATACCGGCGTAGCAGACGTCTACGCACCGTCTGCGGCTACGCACACAAAACGCCGTGTGTAAATAAACTATGTTTTTATATTTGCACATACATGTTTCTGATTGGAATTAGTTACAATTGATTTTATTAAATACGTTTAAATTAAACTATAGTAGTATTGCGATGAAAGTAAAGAACATTATTATTTTATACGTATTTATTGTAAAAAAGTCCGATAGTGTTGAGAGATTTGGCAACCCTGGCCGTGAGACTGCGTTCCTCATCGTAACGTAACATTTGTCTACTGCCAAATTACGACTTTTACATTATTTACACATTCAGATAACTGTTATGAAATCAAGGTCTACGAGGGGCAGTTACACAACAGCGTCCTACTTATCTGATATTAAAATATCGTTATTGAAGTTGTTAATGAATTTACTATAATATTTTATTGCAGACTTATTCTGAATAGTATGATTGTAAAACTGTCAGGTTGGAGCATGAGGGAATATTTAATCTCAACAAATCATCATAAAAATCGACGCTAACGGTACAATCTTAGTATTACCTGTAAAGTGTTAACCCACAATTATAAGGTTGTAATGGAAGTGATGGCAAGCACGCACTCAGCGCGCCGCGAGGTTGGCGCCAGCCCAGCGCACGCGCACCGGTGCTTTGCGGAATGTCCCTGGATCCGGTTCATACACTCCACCGTACAAGAACATTGACGTCCCTTCTTCATTTTGCTATTTGAGATACTAAAGACATTGACAATAGGTACTAAAGATGAAATGTCGTAGAAAAATATGTCAGTGACGCCTTAAAGCCAAACGTCACAATTACCAATTTTGAAATGTTACACTATGATCTGACGTCAATCAGTTCTTGCAAGTAGATTATGACTTTGTTTGCGTTGACCCGAGACCAATTAAAAAGTCTTTGTTTAGTATTGTAACAACATAATAGCTGCTTCTTAAAATTCACTTTATATTCCATGATTTTTAAAGTAGTCGTTTTCATTTTTACTATTCCGTATCTGAAGGGTAACTAAAGGAACTTTGTTAATATGGCCCCGTTTTCTGCCTGTCTGTCAGCGGCCTACATTGCTATTAATTTTACAGATTGGGTATTCCTGTTGCCATCTAAAATAAATGATACGACACCTTTCATGCGTGAGTTCAACTCGCACGTGGCCGGCTCTTTTTTTAGGTTTCTAAATATTTTATTATTAAGTCATTTAATCCTTACAACTAAATGAGCTTCATAAAGTCTACGAAAATAATAAAAGCTTAACATTTAAACCAAATGTTTTTTTAACCGACTTCAAAAAAAGGAGGAGGACAAACAAAATAACTTTTCTTTCGGAAGTCGGTGGCATAAAAGACAACGAAATAAAAAAAAACAAAGCCACCTACTTCCGAAAGAAAAGTTATTTTGTAGGTTATTTTACCCTTTTTTGTGGTTGTTTTTGAAGGCGGTTAATTTTTTTTTTTTTAAGTTTTTTTTACTTAGTTTATTGCTTTCAAAGTTATAACCAAGCATTAACTTATTTCATTGATTATTTTTATTAATTATGTAACTTCATAATTTATTAAACATCTTGAAACCCAAACAGACAGGTCTGCGTCATTTCTTAAAGTGTTTTATTTGACTGCTAAGTGCGCAAAGTCAAGTGAATACAATTTAAATATTCCAACAGATACAAAAAGACTGGAGCAACAATCAAGTAATAAAAACATCATTCGATTTCCAATTTAACTGATAGAGACATGAATCATTCGTATGATGTACAATTTCAGCTTCAATTCGTACACATACGAATAAGAAATTGAAATCACGAGGTTCGACGAGATTCTCAGACGCACTGACGCGGTACTCGATAGTAGACAGACACGTGTTCTGAATGTAAATGCAACAGTCAGTGCACAACTTCATCAGTTTACGCACATCATGTTTATCTACTTTGAAGAAATACATTAGTGACATTTATATTATCGATCACAGTCAGGAAATGTTAATCGTACTAGTACAAGAATCGTTTAAATTAATTAAGATAACAAAATGAATTCTACTTATGTAATTTCTTATCGATCTGTTAACTATTTTCTTTTATTCGTACATTTAATCAATGTTTACACGTATTGTTTGGTCATGAACAACGAACTCTAGTTTGAACAGTCATATATTTATTTATGGGTATGTGTGCTAGACAGCGAATTCCAAAAGATGTTAGTCTGGACACCTACTTGTTGTGTAACGTTGAATCATAGTACAGATATGCAGTGAGCAAGCCAAAGTCAGACGCCATCATATGTGAATCAGCGCGACCGGAAACTTCGCCATGTTGGCTCGCCGCCGCCATGTTTATCGGCGCTCCGGAAGTTGCGCGCGCGCCGACCGTCTTTAGATACCATTTTCACAAGTAGTGAGGAATACGAGTCGGAAATATTCAGCATCTATTTTGGGTGCCGACGTTTTTCCGCTTCACGGAGACATTCGCCGGAGTTAATCATATACTTGACGACGGAGCCCGTTGTATTTATAGAGAAAATTGCTTGCTGCGACGCATTTAGATTTAGAGTCTCATACTTCTGTCTGGGTACATGTTTGTATGCCACAATGTTTGTTTGGATCACATAATTTCGTAATTAATTATAGTTCAGTGCATTTATTGAACATGAAGTATTCAAGATGAATAAAGATGAGGTGAAGTTGTTTCCTGACTCTATGAAAATGTTTATGATAGATATTCTTACGACACGTGAGTCTTGTAAATCACTTTATTTGCATAAGTATAAATAAATTGTACGAATTATTTAGACATGACGTTAGTGACGTGAATATTCATGGTAGAACCGGTATTGAAGTAGGTTGGAGTATAATAAAAAAAAAAATGTAAAATTTTAGCTTAGCTGGGGATAGGACGTAATTGGCTCGGCCACATTATAAAATATAATGATTTTATAATTAGCTGTCCGGATTAGTTTTTGTTAAATTAAAGTATATCTATTAAAATATATTTGTTCCCTTTTTAACGGACTTCTTTAGAAACAGGCTTTACCCGTATTACGATTAATTAGTCATTAAGTTCGTTGGTAGGGTCATCGGTGTGATGTTTGAAGAAAGGGTGCGTCTGCGCACGGAGGCTCTACAGGAATGTGGTCGGACAAGCGGGAGGGGAGAGGCGGCCTGGGGACCGGGAGGTTGTTGAGGGACAAAGCCTCGAGAACTGGTTTTGCTTCCTGTACGTGTCGGATGTCCTGCGGCTTCCTGCCCCTTTCCCCGCCCACCGCAGAACCAGAGAAAAAGGTGTGAGTAGGGTTGTGTCCAAAACAAAACACGCACAGACCATCTTGAAAATATTTAATCTTTACAATGTTTGTTAATTATGTAGTAGTACTGTACCACTATTCTGCCGCTTGTGATCGTCTTCTTATTGCTATTGCCTGCTGCTCAAGTCCTTTCAGTCTATAAAAAGAGTGAGTGACAGATATTTCAACGTTCGAAATTCAAATATGTAGAAGGATTCCAATTCTCACACTAAATCGACTTAGGAACAACAACTAGGTACTGTAGATAAGTAAATCGTGCCTATAGTAAACAAACGTCACCAAAGTGTATACAGACAATTTGTTATGATTCACACATAGCACGTAGGTGACGCCACGTAACATCAGCCTTAAATGTATATACACATCGAGCCTTTTAAATCGGACTTACTAACTTAATTATGTACACAACGTAGACTGGTCTAATGAAATATTTTTGGCACCGTGATGGGAAATTTACTAGTTCGTAACTTCATATTAGTGTAAATAATGTTGTGTGTGGACTGACGTAGAGAATATTATATTCCATTTGACAATTGTTTGTACACTATCTTTTGCTCGCGGCTTCCCTTGCGTTTATTTATATGCCATATAGTTTTATTTTCATAGGAACGATCGTTATTGTTGTTTTTATCGGGAACAGCACTTTTTTCGGGATGAAAAGTTAACCTTTCGTTCGTTCGTCTCGGTACAACTGACAACGTAGATATTTAAATGATCTTAAAAAATATTAGTTATTTACGCTATTGTTTAATTTTCTAACAAACCATTCGAATTGCAGACTTGAAAATTAATAATTTTCTTCATAAGTTATTTGAGAAACACCTAAAAGTGGTCGTTGTTTTGTCAGGTGAGGTGACAGTAAGCCCTGCGCGTGAGTGGACCGCAGGACACGCACGATTGAGGACATGCTTTTGCTTTGTTTTTGTTGCGCTCGCGCTGCGGAGTGCGGTCACTGTAACACAACACGAGCAGCCCCTGCCTTTGGGAATAGCTGCACACACTGCTTTACTGTGCACGTATTTTATCATTAGGCTGATACAAATTCAAGTTTTTCTTTTATTAGAGCAAGTCTTATTTTATGGATAATGTTACGCACTAATACAAGACGATTTTACTTTGTCCAGATTATTTTTTTGCAAAATGTTTTTAGTTAGTAATTTAAACTTATTATGTACTTTGTAAAATCTTGTTTAAAAATGAAGACATTTATGTACTTCAAAAATAAACGCCGTATCTTTACTTAAGGAAGATTGAGTCTCTGAAATTAAAATACAAACTTGTTTAAAGTTATTTAAGGATGAACGGGAACAGGAATATGGAAATGTTAGTTGATCTTTGAAAAATCTAAGCGGCGGAATATAAATTAGAAAAATATTTAACATCGTTAATCTAACTGCCGCCATAATAATGTGAATGGTGCGACTTTATCGTTTCTTTGTGTCAGTTAAAACTGTGTGGTCAACTAACGTATTTTTCTAAGTTACATACATACTTAGATAATAATATATACTGAAAGGTTTATTTTTTTCTTTTTTTCGTACATATCTATTTTGTTTGTTGACTAGCACTTGTTAGGCCGGATCACAAGATTTCTATATTGTACTTATAGCTTACTTGAAGTGTGTACAGCGTATGATATATGGAAAATGAAAAGGCGCCTCTAGTGTATGAATGAGGAACTAATTTTTAAATAAACGTCAAAGTTCCCGTTTTATTTTACGTCACAAAAATTTGAAGTCTTGCTAGAGCTTTTTAATGAGTTTCTCGTCATAGTTATGAGGTGTAAAAAACGTGAGGCTTTGATTTCTTAACATTTAGTGTTCTTAATAGGTTTTTATTACAAGTCAACGTCACCAAAATGTTTTCGTAAATTGATACAAGAATGAAATATGTATTGTTATAAATAGCGAAGTATAGGTAGTCTCAATTTCCATCGGAAAATGTTTATTGTTGAATTTGTAACTTTATCTTGTTTATGTTTATTAATCAGTTTCAATCTGTCACTCAATGAAAATCTGTTTATTTTATTAACTTGTTTGCCTTCGAAAAGCGATCATAAACCTACTTACTTATTTAATATTTTGGTGAGATACATTTCCATTATTTTTAAAAGAGTAGCAATTTTAAAACTTAAATAAAACCCACCATTTGAAATATCACAGAATATCCAATAAGACTTAGTTAAACAGTGACATATTCACTTACCAATACGGTAAACGGGTTTTTAGAAGTGCCATTAACTCAGTAAATACAAGTCGTTAGTCGCATAATGTATCCGTTTCCTCAGCGTCGCCTCCCCCGCGTGTCTCTACCCTCCCGCCCCGCCCCCCGCGCCGATCTACGTAATCTACGTTAAAACAATGCGCGGGCGCTTCCGTATCGTCAATCGTTTTCCACGCGCAAGGCTAATGCCAAGGTCTCGACTTTCTACCGTATACTGTCGAACACAAAAACTTACAATACAGTTATGCAGACAGACCAAGTGCAATGTTACGATTATTATACCCCACATAATATTATTATACCTACCACTTCTCTTAGTACTATACGTAGTTCATCAGTATACCTTCGATCAAAGTGATCGAAGTAGTTTCCATAGCAATCGATGCAGTGTACTATAATGATGAGTCTAGACACCTTAATTCATGTTGTAGGTACACATTACCTAATAATTATGAAATATACATTCGTTCGATAATACTTATGACTAATAAAGTTTTGAAAGTGAGTATCTGATAATATTAAGTAGATATGTACCTACAGTAATTTGGTATTTCCTGATTAATGATCATAAATAAGTAATTATTTAATTATAATGCTAAATAGCGTTTACAATAATGAGGTAAGTAGATAAGTATCTATGCACTGTTATGGAAAATAATTTTATTGTTGGCTTACATATTTTCTACTTCAATAAATCTTGAAGCTAAAAAATAGAAACTAAGAAACATACTCTCTAGTAGGAACAAAATGAAAATTTAAGATATTTTCTAGGCTTTTGTTTTTAATTTGTTTAAACGAGAATGCTAGATGTGTTCAGATTTAAAGAAGAAAATTACGTTTTCATTCGAGATAATGTTTGACCATTAATGAGGTATCGCAATTATTATGTCAGTACAATAGCCACTACAAGAGTTAGCACATCCGCGATTGCGTCACGCGACTTGAGAAAAACTGCGAGAGGAAAATGAATGGAATCCAAGCCGGATATCGTTGTTCACACGATTAATTATTCGATGCAACTTGGCGTTTCATGGCTTACAACTTGGCACCTGTTCAACTGCTCCTCGAATTTCCTCGAGACTCAGGATACAAACAGGCTTTAATTAATTCTTTATGAACCACTTTGTCCCGGATGTGAACTGATAAACCGTAATAGCTCCCTATTTATCCTTATATGTATGTTACACATTGCCGCAAGTAGGTAATGTTACTTATATGAACCACATTTTCGCAAAGTGTTGAATGATGGATTTAATTTTTGAGCCTGTTTTAATAATAAATCATTTAATTGAATGATTACAAGCATTAGATAGGCAGGTGCGTCAATGATATTAAATTAGTCGTTTATCACATTGACCATATCTACCATCATCTCTCTTATCTTTGGGTGCAAAGTTCTTTGTAAATCAATCCGAACTCTGAAAGTTGATCGAAAACTGTCGTCTTTGGGGTTATAAAATACGTAATCATGTTGACAATAGGTAATACGATCCACACAGTGAGTTAGATCTAAATTGAAGACACATGATACCAATTGGTCACGCGCGCTGCGCTTAGAAACCCGGGGGGCGTCGACTGCGGCGCACGCAAGCCGTTGTCACTCTCCACCGTCCCGAGAGGAAAACAATGTGATTTCTTCTTTTAAAAAAACATCATGCGAACCAATCTCGAGATGCCTAATGCGATGTTAATAACTTTTGCTATCGATGATATTTTATCTATCGTACAAAGATGTGGTAAGTAGACGGACCGGTCCTCCATAGGAACCTCCTGGTACTGATATTCGCCGTTTTAGGTACAAGTATATTCATAATATGTTGTGGTTTTCCTCAATTATTTGGTCTCTTGATGTTTTAGAAATCATTTTTTTATCAATCGCATAATGAATGATTTCTGGGATTTTTGGTCCGTTCATGTAAAGGGTTCGTGGAATTCAATATGGTAGGCAGTACCGTTGCTTTAAAGTTTACCCGATTGTATTGAAAATAGTTCAAAAGTATTATTAAACGCTTATGATTGGATGATTGTATAGGTACCATACCATTTCTGTTGTTCAGAAAGGAAAGGAAAGTAGGAGTTTCTAAAGTATGAAGGTGGAAAGCTTCGTGGAATATTTTGCCAAAACCCGCTTTTGAAAGCCTGATCCTAGCTTGTTCAAATATTTAAGAAAATTGTTTCTAGTAAAACTGAAAGTTGTTGTGTTGGTATACCCGCCGAAATGAAAAAAGGATAATAATAACACATTAAATTTTAAAACTGGGGTTTAGAATTCCATGTATTGCATACCTACTTAAAAAGATCGTAGAGTTTATATAACCTGTTTACGGTCGGGAAGCCAACAAGTTATTCTTTTCTGGAATTGAGGCCAATATAAAATACAGAAATTCTGTGAGAAGCAATCTGTAGATTGAACATATCTGCAATTTTTTGTCATTTTTGAAATCATATACCTAATTAGATCCGTGAGGCCTCAGCACAAAATTTCCGTAATTTACTTTCAGCATAGGTACTTAAGAAGAAGAGAAGAGAAGTAGGTATTAACGGCGTTTATTGTATGGAAAATGAATGGCCTCTAGTGTACGAACGAAGAACTATTTTTTTTTCCATTAAATTAACATCATAGCCCTTATCACGAATTTACACTATTTTACTTTACAGCGTTTCTTGTATGGAAATATGGAACAGCGTCTCTGGTGTACGAAGAAGGAACTAAGGTTCCAGTTTTACAGTTTACTTTACGTCACAATAACTGAAAACTCAAGGCCTCAGTTCCCGTTTACTTTACGTCACATAACACGTAAAAAGTCATGCTAGGGCCTCCGAACAACCCTTGTTGAAAAACCATTTAGGCGTAGTACCTACAACCAAAATAGTTATTTGTCAAAAATAAAGCTATAATCTTGTATTTGTATTACAATTATAATAATTATCTTCCCACTATCGCAAAAATGTTAGCTGACCAATGATACCAAATAAAATAACTTCTACCTACATACGTACCTAAAATAATTTGTGCTACCTAAATAAGTTCTGTTGTTCCTGGGGCAATAGCTATTCAACATTAATTTGAATAAAAAACTGTTAAAGTGGAATAACACGCTAGATAAATGAAATGTGTACCATATGATAAGTGGTGCACTTCCACAAACAGTACGATATATCGATCATCCACCTCGGTGTGGCTCTGATAAGCTATCGACGTCCGCGGCTCCGTGGCCAGCTGTCCCGGAAACTGCGCGAGTATCAACACTGACGTCATCACAGTACCGTACACAACAACCGCTAATTAACATAGCACAATATTAGCATAACAATGACAAGTACGAACAGGAAAACTTTTCCGCTCTTCTCTCTTTTTCTTTATTTTCACCGAATAAAAAAAAAATGAAGTTGTCAGTTCGACCCGTATGTTTGTATGTTTATCCGCGATTATCCCGTGTTTGGCTGAACCGATTTTGCTGCGGTTTTCAGAAAAATATTCGGTATATTCCGGAGATGGATTTGGTGCACAACAATAATGGATGTCTTATGACGATATCGCGCGCATGGCGCGTTTTAAAAAATGCTGATGATTGAAAGAACCCTCGGCCGATTAACATCTTTCCTCTCGCTTCTGTGGGTGAAATGTGTAAACGAAAGTGAAACAGGATAAGAAGAATTGAAAAATTTTGTGTTACCCAAAGACGCAGTTGTAGAATGAGCCGTCAGATAGTAGCAACTCTTACCGAGGTCTGTCTTTGGATGGGACATAAAAGTTAAGCAACTGTTTGTGCCAAGGTTTGTCTGGATAACTCTCTAATGTCTCAAATCTCTTTTTTTGTTTATCGTATTTCCTTTCTACACACTAACAATTAGTTTGTTATGTGTGTACGAAATAGTCAGTCTGAAATACATAGATCATAAGTATACTTGTAAAGGCAAACACTGAAACAAAAGAGGAACTAATGATTTTGACAGGCCTGTTGGTCTAGTGGTTAGTGACCCTGACTGCTATGCCGGAGGTCGTGGGTTCGATTCCCACCCAGGACAAATGTTTGTGTGATGAGCACGATCATTTGTTCTGTGTCTGGGTGTAATTATATCTATAATATGTATGTATTTAGAAATATCTAAGTATGTTTATCAGTTGTCTAGTACCCATAACACAAGCTCTGCTTAGCTTGGGACTAGATGGCGTTGTGTGATAGTTGTGGAATATTATATTTATATTTATATTTAATTTAATCTTTTGTTATTCGAAACAGAAAAACATGTTACTTGAGACTATGTTGCATCATATACGGATGACTGTTGCAACATTTTTTTGCAATTTCCTGCACTGCATATAAATTAAGAGATAATTGTATTAATATATATCATGACCATATTAGTCATTTACAATAATCATTAACATATATATGTCTTATTATATGCCAGTCTTATATAATCTAATACACAACACGTGTAGGAAGATAATAAAAACACGGAAACGAGCGACTATGTTGAATTGTTGGGTGTAGGTAACATGCTACAAAGTAAAACGGACGTAAACCTTTACACATTGCTTATTGATTCATTTACAATCAATCATTATTATTTAAATGCCATTACTAACCATTTACGTACGTCATAAACAAATTAACCTATACATTTCCTCAGAATAATTATTTTTCCAACAATAATAATAATAAGGAAACAACATAACATATTTGTTTTAACTACGTCTGTTCATAAAGAAATTGTAATGGTTAACGAGTATTTTATGAACTCTATTTTATTAAGGATTCCATTATCGCGTTCGCAGGTTTAGTGGTGAGTAAACAAGAATTATGTCACGCAGTTTTGTAAGTCGAACGTGCGATAACAAGCTATAAGAATACTCTCTTGAAAGCGGAAGGTTGACTGACAGTAACCAATTGAAGCAATTGCGTTTGTTTGCGAAAAGAAATCAAATAACCTGGCTCTGTGTGTGTGCCTAGCAATAAACGCTCGTGATCATCAGACGAGCTCTAAATTGCTCGACTGTTACATTACAACATACGATGACCTTAATTCACTAATTAAAGTCGTGTTATAAAAACTAATTTACCGACTAAATTACTTGCAAAGCTACTTAAATCTGTAGGCTCTCTTTGGCGGAAATCTACGACTAGCGATCAAGAGGCGTGAATCGCAAACGTTGATGAGTTACGTACTTGTTCGCAAGGAATGCCTCATAGAATTAATACCAATAAAGGAACAGGTATTTATTTACGTAATAAAATGTTGCACAACGTAGACTAGTTAGCTGGGTGGTGAGACGATGTAACCAAAGTACACGTAACAGAAGGACTAGATGGAGGAACTGTAAGTCCTTTAAATATGTCGTTATTGAAACAGCAACATATATCAGAGGACAGATGGCAGATGTTTGGCCGGTGATGCTAGTGGAATAGAAAGCGGAAGGGTGGCAGTGTCGTCAATTGGCACAATTGGCAGTAATTGTGGACGGTATGTCCGGGCACGCCGCCACGCCGGCCGGTCGCCGCTGCGTCAGCTTCACAGACTGGAATAAGATCATGTATAATGTGTTGTGTGTTATAGTACTACTAATAGGTACATTCATCAATCTAACCTCAGTAGATTGGGAAGAGGAAATACCAAATGTTAGCTTCATATTTACGTATGTAATTATTTGATGATGATGATGTTCTCCTATCAGAAAAGGCGATGGAATGACTGAATGTCTTTCACAATTTGCAGTACTTATAACGTTGCTATCGCCTTTGTTTATCACTCAATTCTTCTAGATTTCCGGCCAACCTATCAATAGATTAGAGGTTTATTATTTAAGGATAGGTAACTTGTGACAATTATTATTTTATTTCATGTTATCGTAAACATAAACATAAACATAAACATAAAAAGTATTTATTGACATAAAACAATATAACAGATGCATTGAATTCTCTGACTCCTGCACTAGTTACAACTGTGTTGCAGGAGCCAGTGTCCTCCCGTAATAAAAAGACACGCCTTTTATTGTTTCATGACAAAAATTTAAATTTCAATAACAATGTGTGGGAAAGTAATAAAATTAGAAAAATTAAAATTTAAACTAAAATTAAGATCAAAATAAAAAAAATAAAATAAACATAACTATAACACATTTCTACTGTTACGCACGTGTGTGTGTGTGTGTGATTGTGTGTATATGTTTGTATGTGTGTGTTTGTGTGTCTGTTTGTATGTGCGTGTCATTATTCAAGTCACCACCTTTAGCAAGTCCTCTACCGACTCATAATCAAGTGACATCAGCCAGATGAAGATGGCTTTTTTAAATTTGAAAATGCTCAACTTACGAATACGATTATTTAACATTAAACAATAATATTAAACGATTGTCTTACTTGCGGAATTATCACTTATCAAAGATTTATTAGCTGTCTCCGGTATTATGACGATGTCTTTTGCTGTCGGTTCTGAATGGCAAGTCATTAGTCCTATTTATCATGATTATATCAACATTACTTATGCGAAAGAATAAACTTGCTCTACTGTATTCATTATTCTGTGATTATCATCCTTTTATGCCGGCTGCTGGCTGATACAACAAGATAGCTATGCATCTATTTTGCGGTTAATATTCCTGCATTAGTTTCTGATTCGCTTATTTCAGCATGAACTCTCGTCATTCGGGGAAATAGTAGCGACATCGACAGCAAATTCCAAGTGCTCTGTCATTAATACTACAAGCCTTTCGTTTGAGTTGTTGTTAGTTGACTTGTCAGTCAGTCGTTATTTTGGGCATTCATGCCCATTTATTTATTCAGGAATTGTCGGTAAGATTTTAAACGGACAGGGTTACTAGCACTATCATTAGAAGTTAACATGGGATATTTACCATCATAATCATGGCGTTGCAAAAGCACCGCAATATTGGAATTTGGAAACGCAGAACGAATAATAAAATTGGTTAATTAACCAGTACTCATTTGTAAATATAGGTAGAGTTGTCCGTCTGTCACCGTAAAATAAAGAAACAATTCGATATCAGCTAAGCATTCAGAACGAGCACACATTCACATAAAATATGTTGTCTAATAAAGTAGATAGTACCTAATGATTAGGTACTAATGATACAAAGGATTTTCTTTCTTTTTAAGAAATGACACCGTTGAGACATTATGGATTAACAAAACAATCGTTTGTCGTCAACCCGCTCAAAATAATAAAAAACCAGCCAAGTGCGAGTCGGACTCGCCCATTAAGGGCGCATAACCAGAAAGTTGGCAACGTCGCAAATAACTGTCAAATGTTTACAAGTTATAATTATTTTGGTAAATTTACTGTATTAAAATAAGAAATATGGCTCTGTAGTGTACTACAAAGTTGATATAGGAATGCAATTAAAACACTGAATTTGATGTTATCACCGTTTCAGGTGTAAAAAAGGCATTTGGAAGGTTTCCAAATACTTTTTTACATCTAAAATTATATATTCGGCGTTACGATATTACTTATTGCATTCCCTTATCATTTTTTAGTGCACTACAGAGCCATATTTCTTGTATCCATACTGTAACATTGCTAAATTAATTAGAATTTGTTAATATTTAACAACTATTTGCGACGTTGCCAACTTTCAGAATATGCCCTCTTAAGGGTTCCGTAGCAGCAAGTAGGTAACATAATATAAAAGTTTTTGTAGTTGGTTGTAACGTTGAAA
Source organism: Agrotis exclamationis (assembly GCA_950005045.1). Classification (NCBI taxonomy): domain Eukaryota; kingdom Metazoa; phylum Arthropoda; class Insecta; order Lepidoptera; family Noctuidae; genus Agrotis; species Agrotis exclamationis. The sequence goes on along the minus strand of OX465425.1, from coordinate 9,768,610 downwards.
GGTCAATTGCGGTTTACGATTTATGTCGTATTAAAAAAAAACTTATTACTTGATCTCGTTCAAACCAATTTTCGCTGGAAGTTTGCATGGTAATGTACCTACATCATATTTTTTAGTTATATCATTCTCTTATTTTAGAAGTTACGGGGGGGGGGACACATTTTACCACTTTGGAAGTGTCTTTCGCGCAAACTGTTCAGTTTAGAAAAATATGATATAAGTAACCTCAATATCATTTTTACAGACCTATCCATAGATACCCCACACGTATGGGTTTGGTGAAAAACATTTTTACAACACCCCCAAAATTCGTTTTTTTTTTAATTTTGTTGTTTGCGGTTCACATAATACATCTACTTGCCAAGTTTCAACAGGATAGCTCATATACCTTCTAAAAAAAGTGGCTGTGAAATACGAACGGACAGACAGACAGAGAGACATGACGAATCTATAAGGGTTCCGTTTTTTGCAATTTGGCTATGGAACCCTAATAAAAACGGGAAAAGCCAAAACCTAAGCTTTGGTTCTTCTTACAAGTTTTACTTTTTAGAGTAGGTACTTATTTAAGTTCTGAGTGCTTTGTACTTTCATAATAACAACGTGCATAGCATAAATAAATGAGGAAACGAAAGGGTTCTTTGTCTAAAATGGTAAATTATTTTCTCCGTCTTTTCATTATCGTTGAAATTATGACGCATTTCCCTTATTATCAGATCATCGCGTACTGTTACTTCCTTTCTTATTAATTTAATAAACTACCTAATCTTGAAAATCAATGTTCACATACGATTGTTAAATTAATTTGATAAACTCATCGATGGATATAAATGCAGATAAATGGTTGAACAACAAAATTAACTATGCTCTTGTGTGTTTCACATAATTAACCTGATTAAAATTATTGTGTTTACTAAAAAAAATAACAATACATTTATCACATCTGATCTTGTTTTATAAAGTGCTAGAATGATTAAAACCTGTCATTCTAATTACTTGGAAATAAATTTACAACCCAATATTATTAGTTGATAGCTGGTGAATGGTATAATCAATTTCCCGGTGGTCCGATTATTTACAGAATAGCAACACGTGACAGAAACGATTCTGATAAATCGTAACACCCCACTCGGCAGTAACATCTCTAAGAAAATGCCGTCACATGTTTACACATACAGATATCGTGTTACAACATTTGATAATAATTGTCTTCCATTTGGATGTCTCATAATTACGTTACGAGCCGGTGGTTAATAATGTATGTAGCAGTCACGAGTGGAGCGCACGCGCAGCGCAGGGCAACGCGGAAGTCGCACACACTTCCGCGTGCCGCCATCTTGGCTAACACCTCGTGAGATTCGCCTGTTTCTTAACGGATTAGGTGCAGATTTAACGCTGGTATTCGAACAATAGTGGTATTTTAAAATGTCACCGTTTGAGTGTTGTAAATGGCCTCAAATCCTACATTGTGATTTATTTTTACGAGGTTCAAGATTTTTTTTTAAATTAAAAAAAAAACTGTAAATATCTTAATGTTTTAAATTGCACGAAATGTGGCACCTTTTATATAACCAAAATTAAAATTAATTTATTGTTAATGACTACTAAATTGTAACTAGGTAAAGATGGTCATGTGGAATTCTACAAGCCCATCAATACTTAGTTCACGTGTTCTTGCAATCAAACAGCTACCTAAGCTAATTTACATGCGATATACTCCTGCATAATAATGTAAAATCAGCGTAAGTACCCTCACCCTCTCTTTCTAATTACGGAATAACTTGGTGGAACAAAAAGAGATGACCCACTTTCGGGACCGGTCGTGCGAGATCGGGTGCGCACCGTTGCACACATTACGTGTTAGAAGATGGGGTTATGCACTGAGCGAATTGCGCTGGTGTAACGGAACACAACCGATGTGAATTTTCTCGCCCTAATACCGTTTTTGCGTACTTTTTCCGATTTTGTAACGTTACCGACGGCACTTGTGCAACGGTTGACATGACTGCAATTCGAATCTCAGCATACATTTCTCAAAGGAGGTTAGGTCGGCTGTTGAAAAAGTAGTCACGTGTTTGTTTGTTACACCTACATAGAGTTTTGTAATTGTGTTATTGTTGTTACATACTATATTTTAAGTACATAGGTGGTTAATTTGTTATTATCCAAAGAAACAAAATAATCATGATACCTACTATAACTAAAACATTGGTGAATACATAGGTAATATGTAAAAATAATTGTTTTCTGCAATTGAACGTTAGAAAATTAACCTCAATTATAGAGTTTTAAACCAAGGCCATCGGTAATGTAATGACATAAAAAAAATGAAAAAACATTCGATCTCCCTACATTCCAATCGATGAACTTTGATTATGTGCATAATTAAACTTACAACATACTTTTATAAATAACTTACCTTCCTCTTTTTCATTACTTTCCCTATCACACAAAAACATAACAATTAAAATTATTTGTGCCTGAGGATTCATTAACGTTTCCGGGTTAGGGTTAAACTACCGAATTGAACCTTGAAAATATGTCCGACATCAGTAGTTAATTATGTTGGAATTATGTTATTGGTTGGTGTATTAGTTGTAGGTTAAAAACAAATATCGGCATGGCAATGCAATAAGTTACCGCGTCGCGCGTCGTCGGGAAAACATAACTGACATATTTATAAGTAGGCACTAGAAGGCAGTGCCTATTTTGTTTCCAGTTGAGGATACAATAAATTGATGTCTACGTGAATGTACAGAATTTCCTCTATAAGTTTTAACTTAAGAAAAACCGGCCAAGTGCGAGTTGGACTCGCCCATGAAGGGTTCCGTAGTAGCAAGCATAGATTAGGGATATAATTATATTGAGATTAGTAAGTAATATACACAAGCAATAAAAATAAATTTGTTTTTCATGGTGTTTGTATGAATGGCAAAGTTATATTTGCGGTTTTTGAAAATGTACTATATCTCAAAAAGTGCTAACTGTATCTCATCCAAACTAATTTTCATTGAAGGTTTTTGTTGAGGTCTACATTATATATATTTTTTAGTTTTATCATTCTCACACACATTTTATTTATTTATTTAAACTTTCACGTACAATTGTGGTACATAAGGCGGACTTAATGCCGCAAGGCATTATCTACCAGTCAACCTTTGGGTCAAATGGAGAAACAGCTGGAATAGGTGCAACAGTACAATACGAAATATTAAAACTACTACTTACATCTAACTATACTACATACTACTATACTACATATGAAAATATATACATTATATTTTACCACTTTGGAAGTGTCTCTCGCGCAAACTGTTCAGTTTAGAAAAAAATGATAGTAGTAACCTCAATATCATTTTTAAAGACTTATCCATAGGTACCCCACACATATGGGTTTGGTGAAAAAAAAATTTGAGTTTCAATTCTAAGTATGGGGGGCACCCTCAAAATTTCTTTTGTTTTTATTTTTGTGTGAATATAAGAATAAGAATAAGAATAAGAATAAGAATAAATTTATTTACAAACTGTTACAAAGATAACCTTAAATCTAAACATTGTTTCATGTGTAACTAATTGAGGCGAACATTATTGTTTGATTGGTGGTCCCCAAACTAGGTTTTACCTGTATCTTGGGAACCAGAGTTGCGAGAGTCTTAGTATTTATAATTTCGGTATCGTGGACATTTCGTTTTGAAAAAACATTTTCTGTTTCGAGCAATTAAGGTTAACAATAAAATAATTCAAAGAAATAAAATAATTCAAAGAAACACAATATAAAAGAAATTTTAACAAAAAAAATTAAGATTCTAATGAAATACACGAGGGTTGCGTATGTGTACTTGTGTTGTCTGTGAGTGGATTGTGATGCGTGTGCCGAGCGTAAGTACACTGTGTGTGTGTGTGTATGTGTGTGAGGGTGTGTGTGTGTATGTGTGTGAGTGTGTTTGCAGACTTTTTGGTCTTAGAGTTCAATTAACTAAGGATATCCTAATGCGGTTCACATAATACATCTACCTACCAAGTTTCAACAGGATATCTCTTATACTTTCGACAAAAAGTGATGGCTGTGACATACGGACGGACAGACAGACAGACAGACATGACGAATCTATAAGGGTTCCGTTTTTGCCATTTGGCTACGGAACCCTAAAAAATATACTGAAATTTTCTATATGTATTTCTATATGTATTTTATATTTTATAATTATCTTCGTAAAATCATCGAATGAGTCCTCCCACCCTGACACATCACTTTACCTGACACTGACTAAAATCCACGGTGTCTTTCAATAGCCCTTTATGTTCCGGGGTCACGGTAATGAGATAAGTCCCGCGACCCCGGCAGGCTTTGGCCCTCTAGAGGGGGGCCCCGTCATCGTGCGCCGTCGACCCGGGCATGGTACAGCGAGTTGCCCTTTACTCGCTGCCCGCATGCCCGCGCCTACGGTGGCCGGAGATCGTCTGCCGACGTCCGACGCCGTGGGCGTCTACCACTGCGACTGGGGTGGAGGGAGGACGCTATCCTCTCCCTCACGCGGCCCGCCTCCTCCTTCGCGAGCATGACTGCTTCGCAGAAGGAGGCGACCGCTTCCCACTCCGTCTCGGCCCGCAGCATGGCCGCGACCAATGCCGGACACGAGAGGTCTCCGCATATCGCCGCCGTGAGGACACATCAGTGCTCTGACCAAGCGGGGCAGTCTTGCACCGTACCTATGCTCTACTGTGTCCTCCGGGCGATCCTCGCAGTAGTGACACCCAGGCGTTTCCTCCTTCCTCATCAGACACAGAGGTACCTCCCGAAACTTCCGTGTCCGGTGAGGACTTGTGTCATGCGGTAGATCAGGACGCAGTGACGCTTATCCAGCCACTCCTCAAAGAGGGGTCTTACCGCCGCGATTGCGGCGTGCCCGGACGTCGGTCGCGACAGTCGTCCCCTCCATACTGCCCTGAGATCGCGCCGGAGCTCTTCCCGCCGCGCCTCGACTTCTCGAGTCAGCGGGGATACACCCCGGTGCTGCGCCTCCACGCGCCACTCATAGACGCGTTGGAGGGCAGTCGCCTCCAGATCCCAGGGCAGTAATCCGGCAAGGAGGTTGGCCCATTCGCCGGCAATCGTGCGGTATCCCCGGATCATCCGGATAGCCATGATCCTCTGGCATGCGACTAACTTTAGTGGTCGCATCCGGATGCTCAGGGCCCACACGGGGGCCCCGTAGAGGGCCATGGACCGCGCGACACCGGCGTACAGCCTCCGGCAGGAGGCGTTTGGCCCGCTGAGATTAGGCAGGAGTCGCCTGAGGGCGGCTGCTGCCCGGTTCAGCTTTGGGGCCAAACTCAGGTAATGCTCCCTGAAGTTCCACCGGCTGTCGAGGACGAGGCCCAGGTACTTCATCGTCCTCTTGACGCCGATGCGAACTCCTCCCACTGTTATGTAGGATTCTGACCGCGGCGCGTTCAGACGGGCATGAAAACACATGGCCTCTGTTTTGTGCAGTGCCACGTCGAGTCCCAACCGCCGGATCCTTTCGACGACTGTCGCAACCGCTTGCGTCGCCAGGTCGGCTGCCGCCTGGTGCGACTCTCCCTCCGATGTATTTTCCCACGTTTTTATGTTTGTAAATTTTTCTGTTTAATTTTTGATGGGACATTCACATGTCAATTCATTGCTCTAATCAGTAGTGCTATTCTGTAACGTTCATGTGCTCACTTTACCCAAGCTAGCACAAAATCGTAGAGTTCGATTGGATACAACAAGATTTTAAAAAATATATAAAATCATTGATATCCCAAAGTAATCCTGGTTTAGCGTTTACATATCTCTATTTGTATTCTTTTTTTTTTTCAGAACATGAAAACAGCAAGAAACAATTTTAAACCCGCTTCAAAAAGGAGGAGGTTCTCAATTCGTACGATTGAAAACAGAAATTTTGTGATAAGGTTTCTGTTCCTGCAGCTCTTTCTAACTTCCTCTCACTGAACACACTCATTCAATGTTTATACGGGCCGTTTGTCAATAAAGTGATAGATACCTTCTTAAGTTTTTACGGCTAGTTTTAAACTTTATAGTTCTCGATATGATTAAAACAAAACATTAAGTAATTTTATGTTGCAAGTAAGTACAAGCAATTTCGTAACAGCTGTAATATAGTACGTTAAGCAAGCCTTAGGCTTAGGTAACTCGCCATAGTTCCGAGAGAGATTATACATCCTGCTTCGCGGACGAACACGAAGGCAATAAGATTTGTTTCTTAATAGCTGTAGGCGTTCCCTCGTGTTTTACGCTCTACTAGATATTTATCACATTATAACGCTTTCTGACGCTACCCATTTATAAAATGTTTAAATACTCGTATTTGTGCCCTTCAGAATTGGTTACTCATTGTACATTAAAAATAGTCTCGAACTGCTGCTAATTAGATTTCAAAATTCAATCTCCTGTTATTCTGTTTCCAACTTCGATCATTAATTACAACAAGTTGTTATTAATGATCGAAGGTTTCCAAATATTAATATAGATAATTGAATATCTAAACCAGAAGCGAGCAATTGTCGTAACACAGCAATCGTCAGGTTAGAAAGGATGGCAACCGGCACTGTTCACGCGGCGTTGCATGGTGTGTGGTAAGACGCAGGTCGCGACCACAGACTCCCGTACGTGTTTCTCAAGCAAGGATAGTGTCCGGGCGCGGCGGCGACGGCGGCGGCGGCGCGGGCGCAGGCAACACGCCGCACTACGTAATCCCGCAGCAACGGCACTTCCTGAAGGTGGCGCAAGCGGTACGCGAATGTCGGCCGAGCATTTCGCGCCACTTTCGTAATTCGTTGCGTGGTGCGACCGGCCGCCTTGCCTGGCCCGCAGGAAGTAAAAGTTCGAAGGTAAGAAAGTAGGTCTCCGCTGTAATTGGCAACGCGCCTGCATACTGATGTTTACTATATTTATATAGGTTGCGATACCAACACCTGTGAATACAACGCCGCCAATCGACAAAAATGTCACACGAAGAATACAGGATTCATATATTATTGGAATTAGGTTACCGCGAACTAATGTTGTTCTTATACACATTGGAAGTCACATTAATCATCATTTTGTTTTAAACATTACTAGGCCTAGTCTATGCATTCTTTATCTTTCAGCAGTTCCGTATTTCTGAAGGACTTCTGACGTTAACTCGTTAACGCCAACACTTCCATGAATTGTCTGGAAATAAATTGAGTGTTTATTAATTTGATTTATAACAAACGTTATTTTGTAACGCTATTAAAGGGTCCGTAGACAGCACGTATGTATGTTACGCACGCTGCCCGTATGACATAACTCGTATGGACAAGGCGCAGGCGCCGCCGCTGACCCAATCCGCTTGCTCTATGACGTAAGGCAGCGGCAAGCACCAAGCGAGCTCACCACGAACTAGGCCGAGATTCAAGATGCGCCGAAACTTATCGTTTGCGCAACGTGCGACCCCGCAAGTGCGCATTGGGGCTTACATGAATTGAATTAACTTGGTAATTAGGTAAACATTGAGTAATACCGGCTTACGAAGACATTTTAATTAATTAATTATTTTTAAGGGATAAAATGACTCTAACTGAATCTTGAGTTTTGGTAAGAAGGACCTAAGAAAATATAAGTGGCTCTTTGTTACAAAAAATGATTAGGAATTTGCAAAATAACCGCAAATCCATTGCATCAGTATGCAGGAAGTCGGCGCGGCGGCACAGTCACCGTCCATGGCGGGGGCGATGCGCGTGCGCCGCTGAAGAAATTGGGCGGCGCGCGGCGGCTCTGTGCAATGGAGGAAGTGCTGCTATCTGATGAGCTTGCGACAGACTACGACGCTCGCTTTGCGAAATCTCAGGTGTTACGAATTCTACGATAATTCTCAAATGAGGTAAATTGTTATGTTCGAGAAAAATCACGTGGGCTTGATGAAATATGATCTCTCAGACACACAGCATGCGAAACTAAAAACATCTAGATTTTCAAATTAATTTCAATTGTCACATCTAATTGTGGATGTATTTCACGTCTGTTGAACATTGTTTGTTTGTTCTAGTGAAGCTTTTAAGGTTATACAAATCAAACAACGGGTAGCATTGAGACTAAACAATTTTATGCCAACTGTTGAAAGGAGATAGGCACCTAGAGCATTTTTTGTGAGTGTAAACGTTGTACACAAAACGCGCGAGACTAATTGGGGCAGAATCAATAAAGACAGAAAATGAATCTCGAAAGTGTTTGCTTTATAGTTTCGTCGTAAATCAACTTTTGTTTATTATTAGATACGTCTGTTTACATATTATTAAACTGTAAATTCAGGCTTGCGTAATTGGGTGGTAAGTTTATTTTTCATACAGATAGGTTTATTCAGGATTTCAGGAATAAAATGGTCACTACCTATGCAAATCCATCTAACTCTAGGCAATCAATCTCTCAACGTCTGCCTGTTTCGTCAGGATGACTAGGTACACTAGTATAATTATTTCCGTAACAGAATTTCTTTTCTGTTCATATTTCGAACGTCGTTGTTTATTATCTTGTAAACATGATCGAGTATCGATATATTTCATAATTAGTCGTACCTAATAAGTACTAGAGCAGTGGTGGCCCAGTGTTATCGGCCTCGACTTACGAGTAGTAGATCGTGGGTTCGAACCCCGTCAGGCGCATTACTTTGTGTAATTTATTTCAACACAACTGCTCTCAAAACGGTGAAGGAAAACATCGTGAGGAAACCGGCCTGTCCTAGAACCAAAAATTCGAAGACATGTGACATCTACCAATCCGCACTGGGCCCGCGTGGTAGATTACCTACTCTCACAGAGAGGAGGCCTGAGTCCCAGCAGTGGGAACATTTATAGGCTGATGATGATGATGATGAATAAATACTAGTGTCTGTTTGTCTTGCTGCTTGCTTGATTGCTTTTTAACTTGTTTCAGGTAAACTGTGCTGCTAATGTTCCGGCTCCGAAGAATTTTCTGGTTCAGCCGGAAAATTGTAAACTATTTACAATCAAGCGAGAGGAAAAATATACGAATATGTATAATAATATACTCTAAGTATCTTACTTAGTTGCTATGCCAGTTTTTTATCAATTTTTGCTATTAACATATTTGCTTTAGTAACATACCGCTTGTCGCTAATTACTTTTTAACTGTTTAGTCTAGCGACATAATAAACGTTTGTTACGTTACGAACATGCTCACTTGCTCAGCAATTAGTGATCATATCAAACGTCGTCTCTACATTTTTCTAGTTGCTGGAATACTATCAGTAATTACTATAAAACTTCAATAGCAAAAAAAAAAAAATGTAACCTGCACAATCAATATTGAATTAATTGTTCTTGAGATTCAAGCGGGCGTACGGTATCAGACGGCATTATAAATTCAATGAAATTCAAACAGCCATAGGTCATCGCCTGTACTTGGCAATGACATTGTTGCCAAAATCATATTCTAAATAGGTAAACATTTTAAAATTCGCATGAACTTGCTCTGGTATTCTCACATTAATATTATTGACGTAACAATCGTGTCTACTGAACCAAAAAGCCTCTTCCACGACAGGGTAGCGAGGAGGAAATTTCGACCGACTTCAAAGGCAGCCGGAAACCGGAACCGCGGTAAGGGTTAGAGCGGAGACGACGCCCGTTTCCGGCGGAAGTGCGGCGCCAGGAAGGTGGGTAGATAGAAGATAAATAAACCGACGCCATATTGCCGGACTCCAATCGATAAATCCGTTCAGTTTTGCATGTTCCTTACGTACGACTTCCGTCTCCTGTTTACTTTTTACGGGCGAGGACAAAACACCAACACCGGAGCTGTGAAAAGTTTTAGAAAAATCTTTTGCTTTTTGTAAAGTTGACGTAACAACTGCGGTGGCAGGTTAAAAAAAAAACCGTGATAAGGTCGGGTTTCTGAAACAGCAACTATCTACACACATTTTGAATGTTAGATCTGCGATAAGGTTATCTAAATATTGGGATATTATGAGGAAATGAACGGATCGCTGGGGATCCTCCACCTACTTCCTTTATGGATTCTTCCGCATAAGACTTCATAATACTCGTATATCCTACCTAACTTGTTATAGGTACCGTACGCACTCATTCACGTAGAGAGTTTTAACTTTAAGCAAAATATAGGTATCTTTTTGTAATTTCTTTTTTTTTTTTAATTGAATTGATGTGTAGGTTTTGTAAGTCACGTAAACTTGAAGTTAGACTCTCTAAAGACACTATCGTTGCAAATAATCGAATCGACACATATTTTGTTGCTGAGGACAAACAGGTTTACTCGATGCGAAACACAGAAGACTAACTGCTTTATGCTATTAGATTTCGTGCCATTACTAACATTTAGGTCGTAACTCTTGTCTTGAAATACTGTCTTTAACCTTCCTCAGTACTGTAGGAAAAGAGTTAATTAATCACTGTCGAGTGTCGACGTATCTGTGGCGTAGTTCAGCCATTGACGTATAAATTGTTAAAAATGTTGCTAATGTTTACAAACGTGTGTGCAAAGAGAGGTGTTAAGTCACGCCGGTTCTGGGAAGCGGACATAATTTATCCAAAACATTCCCAAACTTATTTATACTCGGACTATCTGTTGTTCTCATGCTTTTAGCATGTTGCATCTTCTATAATTACAGTTACTAAAATATCCACAAGAATGTGGAGGTGGACTTTAAACTCGTGTATATTTTAGTTAGGTACCTAATTTGTAAATATATTTTAAACTTGTCGACTAAAGGTGTTAATCAGTAGGTAATATTTTGGATGATCAACTCTGACAATTTTTTTTTTTTATGTAAGAGTAATACGTACCTACGAAAACAGTTTCTTTTATTACTTAGCTATCTACGTGCGAAGAGCCGAAGACTGTAATCCTAAGAATTTAAACCGCACCCGGGAAAACCCATGCATTATACGCAAATCAATTAATAAATCACACATAACAACAGAGGCGTAGCGTGCCTTGCCGGGGCCCCGTATAAAAATTTGTTTGGGGCCCTTAGGTAGGGTAAAAATTTATCACACAAGAAAAAAAATGCATTGCTCTGTATCTACGCCGAAATATTAACAAAAAATTGGACAAAGGTCATCAAACAAATTCAAAATGCGACTGATCATTCCAGATGTCAGAATTAGGTAGAGTTATTTTAATCATCATCATCATCAGCCTATAAATGTTCCCACTGCTGGGACACAGGCCTCCTCTCTGTGAGAGGGAGTGGGCCGTAATCTACCACGCGGGCCGAGTGCGGATTGGTAGATGTCACATGTCTTCGATTTTTTGGTTCTAGGACATGCCGGTTTCCTCACGATGTTTTCCTTCACCGTTTTGAGAGCAGTGGTGTTGAAAATAAATTACACAAAGTAATGCGCCTGACGGGGTTCGAACCCACGACCTACAACTCGTAAGTCGAGGCCGATACCACCGAGGTTATTTTAATACTTGCATCGAAATGTTGATATTAATATGGATCTTCCCGGGATTTCTAATAGACAATCTCGTGCTTAAAACAGTATTACATTTAAATAATAATAAAAACACCAGAGATAGATTAGACAAATAAATTGTGTAAAAGTAAATAACTTTTTTATTTAATAAATCATTAAGTTTTTATTAATTTTTGTTTACGCACGTTGGGGGCCCCTGTGGCCCGGGGGCCCAGTATAATTGATACGGCAGATACGGCGGCAGCTACGCCCCTGCATAACAATATAGGCACCTACTTAATAAAAAAGTCGACTGAAGTTTATCTAACGTATTATAATTATGTTTATCTAAATAACGATGGATATAATCGCTGAACATCGTAAGTCTAAAAATTTCAGTCAGTTCTGGAAATCTACAAATAAACTCGAGCCAAAATTGAATCTCCCAGCCAGTGTAGAGGGGAAGAGTGCTCCCCGTGATGTGGCTAACCTATGTAGGAATCACTTTAGAGTTGAACCTTAATTGACACCGAAAGAGGGCGAAATGATGCTTGATGCTGAAAACCACGGTACCGGTGAGTCCGGTGACCCTTCAGTTAAAATAACTTATGCTGAGGTTGAAAACGTTATTAAGCAGATGAGCAGAGGGAAATCACCGGGCCACGATGGACTCAGCATTGAGCATCTGCAACATGCGGGTGTTCACGCTCCTAGGGTCTTATCCATGTTGTTTACCTTCTGTTTTCGACATAACTTCCTACCAGACGATCTCATGAAAACTGTTGTAGTACCTATACTTTAAAACGGGTGACGTATCGGATAAGGCAAAATAAAGACCCAACACAACACTGGATGGTGTGCTTAACAGACATTTAAACCAACATGTCTTTCTGCATTACGCGCAGTTCGGATTCCGACCTGGGCTGTCCACAGAATCTGCAGTACTGTGTCATGCATACTGTCCAGTACTATACTGACAGAAGAACACCAGTGGACGCCTGCTTCTTGGACCTGTCAAAAGTTTTTGACATGGTGTCATACAGTGTTCTGTGGAAGAAGATGAGACATAACACTAGGCTGCCTATAGAGGTCACCAACTTATTGAGGTATTGGTACGATAACCAAAAAAATGTTGTCAGATGGATGGGCGAATGTTCGGATGAATATAAGATGGAGTGTGGAGTGAGGCAGGGGGGACTAACTTCACCTACACTGTTTAATTTAAATGTAAACGGACTAATTGAAGAACTCAGCAGTGCTGGTGTCGGATGTTCAGTGGATGGTGTTTTTACAAAAAAACATTAGCTATGCTGATGACACGGTGCTGCTGGGTCCCTCAATTGGTTCCGTGAGGTCAGGTATTGGCCATATGTGAACAGTATGCAATGCCTCATGGTCTAAAGTACAAAGTTGAGAAGAGCGAGCTAGAGTTTTTAAAGCCGGAACTAAAACTTACCCTGTTCCTCTGATAACCCTAAATGGCACCGCCTTTATTCAATTCAATTATGTACTTTGAAAGACAGATTCAGGCTAAATCAGGGATTCAAAAGATAATTTAGACCGATCGGGCTAATTTACAAAAAAGTCCAAATAAGTTTGTGCGACATAAAAACGAATGGAGTAAGTACCAAATTAAATGTTTAGGCAGAACCTACCGGGCGTCCGCACGAGGAAGGAAACAAGTTGATATTTGGCGTCGCGTCCGCGTCGTGCTCTCAACCGGTTTCGCAAGTGTTATTCTGTAAACGAGATGACTCTGGACTTTCCGATCACACATTTTTTTACATACTTATTTTTTTATGTCGCTCATATGTGGAGGACAACAACAGCTTTTTACCGACGGACGATCGAAGGTCACACGGAACTTGAGTCTAGCCCGACGAGAATTATTTTTGCGTGGATTACGAAGGAAGTAATAAAAACTGAATGAGAATTGATAGAGCAGGTAACATTTAGAGACTTTTTTTTAACTCAATAATTATATTTACATATAAAATATGTATGCAACTCAATTATGCCAATTTATTCAACTAGCACGTACCTTCCTTTATGTATATTAAAAGCCTAGTTGTATGTAAATACGTGCTTACTCAATCCTCAGCCACAGTCAAGAGGAACACATATTGCCGCATCCTTATCCGACTAGACAGTATAAAACTAATTTAGTATGTATATGTAGTTCAAACACAAAATAAGTAAGATTTTTATCATATGTATAACTAAATAGGCACTGATCCGTATTTTTAGATAATTTAGCATTCTAATGAGGTTCGTAATGCTGCATCTAACTGATTTGTTCGACTCTCGTATTAGCTAGGCTATCAAGTCTTGTATGTTTTTCAGGCATATTAATGGACAGGATATTTAACTGAGTAGATAAACGTGTCGTCGTCTTATTCTCATCTCAGCTTCATTAATATGTAGATGAAGTTGTAATGAATATGTATGGCCACCGAGAAGAGGCCTCGACGACCGCTCTAGAGGTCAATGTCAGTTGAAAGATACGACCACTCAAGAGAGAACCTTCACAGGCAGTTTACTTCCCTTTCTCTTTTTACATTTACGAAGCACTATAGAAAATACGAGGGATCAAAATATGCTGGCCTTAATATAGACTACCGGTTCCGCTTGGTGTAAGTACACCTAAAGTTATCACATATTGTTATATATGTAGGTACTTGCTTGAGATGAGTTTCAGTGGTAACGCTCCGTTAAAATGTTTGTTAGAACTTTGGCTCGGTAACGTTTTTCTATCATGTACTTCACAGCACTTATCGGGCATTGCTTTGTCTACAAAAGGATTTGTGATAAATATGATAATGTATTTTGACTGTTTGAACCTCGCCCATGTTGAACTTGCAGTAACTAGGTAGGTAGGATTGAAGACCGAATGTTAATCTGAGAAACTTGAAGTGTAAGTAAATAGGTACTTAGTACTTACATTTTGTACAACATTCAGATTCAGATCGTAGGTATTAATGGTTCGTATTAAGTACAACATTTTTTTTTTCTAATTGGTACACTAATCAAAAATTAGTCCGCCCGCCCTACGTGGAACGCGCAAAGGACTGACGACTCGTACTGACTTAAATCTACCGGATTCCTTCAGTTGTCCTATACGGTCCAGGGTCACTTTTTCAGGTTTAAGATTTTTTTCCAAATAACGTTCACTTCATTTATGTTTTTACCCGAAAATAAATTACCAGTGCTATTGTCAACAAAAAGGCTTCCTCCTTTCGAAGTCACAAAAACATCTTGGTACTTAGGATATAAGTTATTTACAATTGAATTCAAACATCACGTAGTCTTATTAATATAGATATTAATAATTGGCAGTTACTAGGTAAAGCCCGCGTTGGTAGATTGGGGACTTTTTCTTTTTTTTTAATAAGGAACTTGTTCATAAGGAAATTAAATTGTGTGTTGTGTCTATACATTTTGAGAAGAAGCATAATTTTATATTTAGATAGGTACACATTTTATTATTACCACGTTTTTATACACTCACTTTTCTTGTTTGTTTGTCGTTCCGGTTGGACTTTTGCAACTCAATTTTGAGGCACTTCCCGATAAGCTAGCAGGCTGAAATTTTGTACACGCTTTGAGTTCTGATGACAATACATGACTAGCTAAGAAACGTCATAACAAATCCAATATGGCGGCCTCCCCAAGATGGCGGACTGGCTGTTTGAAACCCACCCCCATGATATATGTATCAAATGAAAGGGTTTGCTGCCAGGAATACGAAAAAAATAGTCACGGGACTTAAATCCAATATGGCGGACGTCCAAGATGGCAGACAGGCTATTTGAAATGCACCCCTGTGATATGGATATCAAATGAAAGGGTTTGCTATCAGGAGTACGAAAAAAATAGTCACGTGACTTAAATCCAATATGGCGGACGTCCAAGATGGTAGACTGGCTGTTTGAAATCCACCCCCGTGATAATATATGGGTATCAAATGAAAGGGTTTGCTGTCAGGAATACGAAAAAAAATTGTCATGTGGCTTATGCTAGGCTAGGCTATTAATCCAATATGGCGGACGTCCAAGATGGCGGACAGGCTTTGAGGCACTTCCCGATAAGCTAGCAGGCTGAAATTTTCAGGGTAGCTTCAAACCCGATGAACAATGATAAAAATAATAAAATAATTAATAGATTTAAAAAATCTAAAAACCCACGTTTTTAAATGTCCTAAAAAGAAGAAAATAACCCTACGGGGCTGAGAGAGGGGCCACTCAAAACGTGGGGGCGTATCTTTGCAAGTTACACCTACGATCTCACGTCATGTAAATATATCCCATAAATAATCCCTTATATAATATACGCCCCCACGTTTTGAGTGGCCCCTCTCTCAGCCCCGTAGGGTTATTTTCTTCTTTTTAGGACATTTAAAAACGTGGGTTTTTAGATTTTTTAAATCTATTTTTGTTAATACATATTCTTGTTTGTAAAAAGTGGCATATCAAAAATAGTTGCCGGGAAATTTTCAGAAACGTCATCTAGTAACCCTGACCACAACCAATACAAATAATAACAAACATCATCTTTACATAACATCACGCCATTGATCCCCTAAGGGGTAGGCAGAGGTGTACCCTAAAAATTAGCTTACTGACATTGGTGGTGAATAAGTCTAGATCATCAACACTGACAAAATGTATTGTATGATCTAATAGCTCTTATATTAATATGTATAGTATCTATCGGTATCTACAGAAACTTAATTAACAGGTGTCTTCTTCTTCTTCGTGTGGCTGGCACGACGGTAATAATATTTCATAGGCCCAAAACTCCGCCATCTCCACCGCGTTGTCGGTAGCAGCGAAGAGGTCTATTTGGCTGCATCTTTTTAGGCTAAGAGGGCAGGATAGGAGATAAAGCATGGTTTGTGACTCAGCTCCACATCCGCATCCCGCTGCCGTTCCACTGCGATAGCCCCATTTTATCAAGCTGGAGTTACATCTCCCCACCTGGGTCCGGAGGCGATTCAGGGATTTCCAGGTTGACCATGGAAGATTCGATCCTGCAGGAAGATATTCTTTTGGTGGTAAATAGTAGGAGGGAGGGGGACACAGTTTTTCCCAAATTTCACATCGGGCTTTGGTCATTCGCTACAGGTGTCGAATCCAATAGTTTTTGCCTAGTTTGGGTCTATGTGTATAATGTTTATGTTTTGATGAAAAACTCGACAGCAAACACTGCTGTTACCAAGCTAATTATCATTAGGCATTCGCATCAAAATCTATGAAGTAATCCATAATTAGGTTTATAAATGCGACAGAAGATGTCTGTTTGTTGACTTTTTACGACTGAGGAGCTGAACACGCAGTCGTCGCTAAAATATCTTGCACACGAAGAATTGTGTAAGATTTTTATCCGTGTAGTAGGTACCTAATAGTCAGGCACATTCCCGTGGACTAAATTCCCAGACGAAGCCTGGTAGCTAATGATAACAGAAAGCAATACAGCTAGTAGGTTTATAAAACAAATAGAAAAAAGATTTGTTGGGAATTTATTCTTTAACTTATAAAAACAGTTTAATTGTGTTGTTATAAAGGAGTATGCTGCCTAATGGTAATCATCATAATATTTTACCCTTTTTGTGACTTTTATTTGTTGTTTTCAGTAGGACATGGGTGTCCATCGGATGCTACTGTCTGTGCTACTGTCATGCATGTTAGACAATTTTAGATATCGTAATCCTCTTATTGGGCTTTGATTTATTAATATTCGTTTTACTTTATAATCGAACAAGTTTCTAAAAGTTCTAAAAACGGCGGTTGTTTTTTAAAGTCTACAGTCATGTGCCACTGTGTGACACAGTGCATAAAAGCGTCTTGGTTTCTACTAAAAATGAAACCCTAAAAACTAATTTCAAAATTAAATTTAGATACCTACATTTTATTAATGAGGTCATTTCTCTCCACGTGGAATATGAAACTTCAGACACGGATGTCAAAATTACTATACCACCACTCCTTTTATGCGTCCCGGAATAAAAATCTGGGAATTATAAATTAATCTGCATTAATCCTCATGTATCTCCCGAGGTAGGCGAAGATACTTTATATCGTCTCATTAATCACCCAAGTGAATACTTGGCAATCTTGGCATTCAGCATTCTGTATATACCAGTAGCGCCTCATAACGCCAATTAAGATGATGAACAGAAATAGAACTAGCAAGGCGCCTTCCCTTGCGACCTCTTTCATCAATCTGGCGTTCTGGTACCGAATATACCTAATGAGAGGAATAGGTACAACGATGTTATTGCCAGTCGCATCTAGGATGAAATTGCGCAGATTCTATCATTTCTGAAGCAAAATTCTAAGTAGGAAATAAAGATTTCGTAATAACCCTCTACTATTCTGTGGAAAGAAATTTAAAACTTTCTTGTCAACAAACACTGTAGTAGAATTTACGCTCAGTATTTATTTTGATGTGACAAGCACTACATGCGCACGAGTTAGAAATGCGCCGTGGAGAGCAAGGGGCATGGTCACGCGGCGTGACAGCGCACTCGTCCAATTGGTCGAGATTGCGCGCTTCCGTCGCGGCTTCCGGCCGATAACAGCAAGACCGCTGCTACTTACGAACTTACCAAGTTACAACAACGGTCAACGGACTTGCTCAATGCTCAATACTACCTACTTAGACGTTCGTTATGCTATTTAGACCGGACAAACGCCACATCGGATGTTCAAATCGAATATTCCGGACTAACAGCTATTGCTGAGTTGCTATGTAAGTGGAATACCTGCATAAGTGCATCGTTGGTTTTACATTTTACGGTTAATGGTTTCTGCTTATTGAAAATGTTTTAATTTTATCTTAGATTAATTATAATGTAGTTTAAATAACATAGGAAAAGTAATAAGCGTTCAACTGGTATTTCTTGAGATTTTTAATATTCAAATTATATTACATTACAATAATTATATTACAAAAACTGATGAACCAAACTGAAGGTGCTAAATTCGTCGCCACATCGATCTGGGGCCGATTCAATTTATATTGCCATGGAGACGGTAAGTATGTATATGGACAGACTATAGATACTTATTACCAATCTTGAAGAAAATGCATCCGTGCTACTCATAACATAATTACTTAAGTTAGAACGTTACGAATGCCTTTGTCCGGTCCTCTTATTGAGTAGGCAACAGTAGGTACTTTGTAACCACTCACAAATTCCTGGGTAGGTAATGCAATGTGTTGTTACTATGGATGTACATATGCACGTGCAATAATGAAGTAATAAACACTACGCGGCGACTGTCTACTTCCTAGGAGACGTGTAATAATTTGTACTTTTTTAGTCTCGATATTCTAGAATTTTGTGAAAGTACTAAGTAGATATGTAGATAAGGAACTTACATTAGGTATTATTCAGAATTTCTGACTAATTTTGATATGTTCATGTTTATCGAACATTGCGGAAGGACCAAAATGAGCTATGTGTGAGATATTTGGAAATGATAATTTTGTGACTCCATTAGCACGACATAACATATTTTTTCTGAAAACTGCTGAAGTAAGAAATGCGTGTCTGTAATGAAAAACGTTTCTCACAAACAACGGTATCTTGTTAGTTGTTGTGTGTCGATAGCTGTTGATAAATATTGCAAAATTTCCAGAGAAACGAACCGGGGACATTGCGACACGGTCCTGTTGTGCAACTAAGACGGTCCGTTAATAAATGTAGTGGAACCAAACGTTTTGCTTCAATGAAACCTGTGCGGTAACCAAACGTTTGAGAATGTATAAAAGTTTACTAGGATACCATATAGGTACACCATTGGGTGCAGTTGTGGTCCAGAACGTGCCACCCTTCTCCTGTGGGGTTCGTAAAGTTGAGGGTGCTAATATCAAGAGGGTGTTTAGTTGATTATAGCTTATTGTATTCAGATGCAAAGGCCCAGTAGTAAAATAAATTATGTCAATAAAATATAAAACAAATATAATTTAAAAAAGCAATTCGAATGAAACAGATAGGTACACCAGACAGCCAACATTGAACACGCTTATCCAATCTTAGTACCTACTACGTAAAATGCATTAAGATGGTACTAACAATAATATATGTATGTATAAGCCAAGTCTATATGTATAGCGAGTATTGGATCATATTTAAGGTTACCCTACATAAAGGAAATAGCTGAGAGTGCCGAGGCGCGAGCGAGCAGAGCGGAGCGGAAGTGGCGACCGTTCCCACGGACATTCATCCGTTACTTCACCTCGTCGTACATCCCCCCTCTGCCTCACCACCTTAACCCCACCGCACCTCCTTAAAACACCCATTACTTTCTTAGTAGATCTGGGTTTACTGAACAAAACAATGCAACGTAAACAATGAACATCGCCCTTAAACGTCTCCTACTCCCAGTATGGAAACTTTCGCTTCAAATCAAACTTACGTGCCACATAAGGCCACGACGAGTCGGTCAAGTAACAAAGATGAACGAACTTATTTAAATTTTAAATTGGAGCACAGGAAATAATAATAAAGTAGAAGCTTTATGTGTATAAGGATAGCTGGATGGTGGAATGTCGGTCAAGGGCGCCATCATCAATCAAGGTGACCAAGATTATGGCGGAACAAGGGCGAGAACTATGAAAACATTGTCATATAATTTAATTACTCATCCGAACTCTGCCACTTCTATAAATAGCAGGAAATAATTTACTTCCAAGCAGGTAATGCATTTAATTTTTTCAACAACACATAATTTTTTGACACCTAAATGTATGATAATTAGCAGAATAGTATGCAATGTTTATGTTTTGTAAAGTGTCAGTATATTTCTCCTTATTTTTATAAAGTGAGTAATCCCTTTGGTTTACATTGTTAAATACATTCTTCCTCATGCCTTGCGGAAGGTGATTGAACGACTTACATAAAACTTTTACAGCCTTACTACAAAAACGAACATTGTCTAAAAAAAAGTGTGACTGCAAAACGGACCTTATTTCAACGTCATAATCTGAAATTTTTTTAGACTAGTGTTCAACAGACGTTTAAAAGTTTTTGCGTAGGTACGACGGTGTCTGTGGTGTCTGTGTAAAAATCCTGCGTCAATTGCACTTACTTAACAAGCGCGATTTTCTGAACAACGTGATTGGCGGTTGGGCGTAGCTACAGACTTCAAAACAATAGTCAGGAATAATCTGACTCTTGTTTACAGTCCCGACACGATCCCGGGCGGGCCGAATAGAATCGATGTCTTTGTCGACTAAATAGCCGACTAACGCCATACCGCAATAGGTCCAGCTGATCTCATTGTTTAGTCTACCCGGGAACGCTTTTAATTCCTAACAAAACTGATTACAAAGCTATGTGATTACTCACGACGATATTTATTGGCTATGTGTGTGTAACTGAAGTGTTGTACGGAATGTGGCGGTGAGACTGCTACCTACTGTGGGTTAGGTTACAAAGTTTAGTGAAATTATGGGAAGTATTAATAGACCGACGTTTATTGGTACGACGAAATTGTAGGTATATTTCAGCCATTGTAGATGTGACTTTGCGACTTCACATCTACAATGGCTGAAATAAATTAGGTAGTAAAACTATATCCTTCATTGTTTACCATGTAGAGTTGAAGAAGCTACATAAGTAGCTTTAAATTCCAAGAAAGTCCATACCTCTGTTACAAAACAGAAGTATGGACTTTCTTGGATTTGCAACCATAAAATAAGAAACAACTATTCTATTATCTAAAAGACGTTTAGACGTTAGGTTCTAAAGTACGGCATAGCATTGAAATAGCGCTGCTGTCAGAAGCTAACTGAATACCTAACTGTAGTTTAGACACCAGGGTAGCGCTGCATACAAGGCTGTATCCTAATATCCTTAGAGAATAGGTAGCCGTCCAGACTTCAGATCGTATGAATACAATTTTTCAACAAAGCAAGCCATAGCGATAAATCAGTATAAACACAAAAAATGTAGTAATGATCGTTAAACCGTCAGTCGGTGGAACGTCGTGATCGTACAAGTGGACCGGATCTCCGGCGTGTGCGCAGCCGGAAGTGCGCAAGACTTCCGCTCCCTCGGGAGTTGGCGTCACGCGTCGCGGCGACTGCGCAACCGTGTCTTACCAACGGCGGCTTTCACGACAATGTTTATAATACACCACGCTGCTAATATTAAGTGAGTTCTGTTCATATGGAAGATATTAAATTCACTCAATATCGCTTGGCTCCTTTAATTAGTACGGCTTGCTATTGATAGCTTACAGATCACAGCTTTTTAACCGATGTTATTTGCCTGTTTTCGTTCATTGGACTGACAATTTTTAAAGGTGTTTTCGATGGGTCCATATTGGCTCACCTAAAGTTCTTTACCCGAAATTGTTCTTCCTAACGATTTGTAATCCGAATGATCACTCTTCCTAAAATTTTTCGTCCTAAAGTTTTTCATTCATACTATTTGTACTTAGTGCTAGCAGCGATGCTCATAACACTCA
Source organism: Agrotis exclamationis (assembly GCA_950005045.1). Taxonomy (NCBI): domain Eukaryota; kingdom Metazoa; phylum Arthropoda; class Insecta; order Lepidoptera; family Noctuidae; genus Agrotis; species Agrotis exclamationis. The sequence goes on along the minus strand of OX465425.1, from coordinate 9,746,690 downwards.
TGTTTCCAAAAATTGTAATTAACAATATCATTATTGAAAATATATTTAAACTCCTAGGTACTGTTTTTTATCATAAGTAACGTTTTTATCCCTAAACTTGCGTCGAGCTACCTTGTTAGGTGGTAATCAAGAATCGCTCGCCCTTGCATCCTTGGTGGCGGGGTCTTTCAGACCCCGCCATCCCCTTCTAACCTAGCCTGTCCGAGTCGGGATGCCCCAAGTCCCGAGCTCGCTTCGCTCGCTTTTGCATCCTTTTATATCTTAAAAAAAAGACATGACTTTGAATAATAGTGTAAATGTAAACGATGGTTATGTTGAGAAAATATAGGAAAACAAATAAAAGTATAGATGTTTATTGCTACTGACATTATGAAGTTGAATGCTTCGGAATTATGAACATTAGAGACGGGTTAGTTAGGAATTGTCATTGTTAGGATGAAAAATGTTAGGAAGAACATTTTCGGATTTCCAATTATCGGAGTTGAAAATTTAGGTGAATTTTGGCACACCCGTTTTCGATAGCAGTGCACTTTCGATAACATTCAGTTATTTTACCACTCCTCCCAAAACCATCATGTCATCAAATCTTAACTTTTTGATCTTAATGTTTGTACTTAATCAAATTAATCTTTGGTGTATACAGGCTCCTTACGGAGTAGCTACTGGCTCACAAGGTATATTATGACAAGTAAGTTTTATAAATGCAAATAAAACATTTATCATTAAAATTTTAAGAAGTAGGTATAGACTGGTGCAATTAAACTGGAAATATCCACAGTATTTTTTTTAATAACCTCGAACTCTACAGCTGAGTAGATAATTCATAAAAATGTTTTTCTCATTTACAAAGAGGTGTGTTTAAATAGCCACAGAAAGATAATAAGTATGTACATAGACATACTATGGTCAAGTCTTATCCAAAAGGTTTAATTTAATTTCTTAAATGGAAACTAGTGAATAAATGAATTATTTAATTACAGGCGCCTAAAAGATATTTAATTAGATATTAGCAATTTGTTTTGAACAAGATTTTGTAATCAAGTATGAATTAAAGACAATTTCATTCGTTCAATCTCAGTCTACAGATTTTATTTCAACAAGTTTTGAATTTATTGGTGACTAGCTGCTGCCCGCGACTTCGTACGCGGATCCTGTTGCTTATGCCAGCACCACGGGGTCGTCAAAATCGAACATCTGATAAGTCTGATGTTCAATTTCAAGAGCCCGGGTAAAAAAATAAATGGGAGTTTTGGCCTGTAGAGTCAAATTTTTATTCATATATAAGTATTCATCGTCATCGAAAAGTTCTAAACTGTTACCGCCTTTACTGCATGGAGGTACTCCCACCTCATCTTATTTTAAAATTATACAGTGAAATTAGTGATAGCTTTGATTTCCACATCAGGTGTTTCAGATCTTCAGTTTTATACGTCAACAGAGAGTGCTCATCAGGCTGAACAACTTTGCTAAGACGTCATTCCTGGGGTGCTAAGACAGGAAACCTCCACGTGCGCCCGTGGACTGGAGTTCCCTCTCGGATACGTCCGGGGGGAAGGCCAGTTTTTCGGGCCGGTGCACCCTGGGATGCGGGCAAAAACTCTTCCTTAGGCACTGTGCCTAGGGGTCTCTTTGCCCGTATGCAAATAGCCTGTCGGGTGGACGCTCCAACGCGTGTCCCTCTGAATAGCAGAGGGCACAGCGGCGGAGCGGGCTTGCGGACTGTGAGTAATGGGTATGCTCGCCGTCCGACCAAGGACCAAGCCCGGGTCGGTGCCGCGTCGTGTTTCACGCGTCACCGACGGGGACCCTTATGGGGCCAAATGCCTGCTGGGGTCGCGGATTTTTCTTAATCCAGGATACCGTGGCCCCGGAACGTAAAGGGCATCCGAAGGAACACGGGTGGATTTTAGTCAGTAAGAGTCTGACAGTCCCTTCCGCCCTGGGTGGGGCCAGGGCGGGAGGACTCATTTGATGATTTTGCCACCCCAAAAAAAAAAAAAAAGACGTCATTCCTATATATTATGTTATGGTGTAGCTGGGATCTTGGTGTTATACATCAGGTGTTCCAGATATTCAATTTTTATATGTCAACAGAGAGTGCTCATTAGGCTGAACAACTTTTCTAAGACGTCATTCCTATATATTATGTTATGGTGTAGCTGGTCTCTTGGAGTTCCACATCAGGTGTTCCTGATCTTCAATTTTTATATGGCAACAGAGAGTGCTTATCAGGCTAAACAACTCTTGCTAAGATGTCATTCCTGTATATGATATAGTTTAGCTGGGCTCTTGCTGTTCTACATCAGGTGTTCCAGATCTTCAATTTTTATACGGCAACAGAGAGTGCTTATCAGGCTGAACAACTCTTGCTAAGACGTCATTCCTGTATGTGATATAGTTTAGCTGGGCTCTTGGGGTTCCACTTCCACATCAGGTGTTCCAGATCTTCAATTTTTATACGGCAACAGAGAGTGCTTATCAGGCTGAACGACTTGCTAAGACGTCATTCCTGTATATGTTATAGTGTAGCTGGTCTCTTGGAGTTCCACATCAGGTGTTCCTGATCTCCAATATTTATACATCAACAGAAAGTGCTCATCAGGTTGAACAACTTTGCTAAGACGTCATTCCTATATATTATGTTATGGTGTAGCTGGGCTCTTGGTGTTCTACATCAGGTTTTCCAGATCTTCAATTTTTATACGGCAACAGAGAGTGCTTATCAGGCTAAACAACTCTTGCTAAGACGTCATTCCTGTATGTTATATAGTTTTGCTGGGCTCTTGGTGTTCTACATCATGTGTTCCAGATCTTCAATTTTTATACGGCAACAGAGAGTGCTTATCAGGCTGAACAACTCTTGTTAAGACGTCATTCCTGTATGTGATATAGTTTAGCTGGGCTCTTGGGGTTCCACATCTGGTGTTCCAGATCTTCAATTTTTATACGGCAACAGAGAGTGCTTATCAGGCTGAACGATTCTTGCTTAGACGTCATTCCTGTATATGTTATAGTGTAGCTGGGCTCTTAGAGTTCCACATCAGGTGTTCCAAATCTTCAAATTTATTCTCTCAGCAAAAAATGCTCATCACGTGGAACAATTTTTGCTATGGCACCATTTTTGTATCTCTTATAGCTTAGCTGGTTTGTTGCGGTTCTGCACCAGGTCTTCAAGTTTTCAAGATAAATTATAGCCTATATGTTGGCCAGACTTTATATCTATACACCAAAAAAAGAATCATTCAAATCCGTCCAGTAGTTTTTTCGTGAAAGGGTAACAAACATACATCCATCCTCACAAACTTTCGCATTTATAATATTAGTAGGATTCTTGGAGCAATCATGGATTGCATATTCGCTACAATAGATAATGTCTATTTTTATAAATGTACGTACCAAATATCTTATTTCAACTTAACAGTGGTGTTACTTAAGACGCGGACTGACTACGATTTTAATCGCTTATGACCGCGTAAACTATTGTCACCACTATAGAGCGTCAATAAGATTGAAAATTGAAAAAATGACATTTGTGTTGAAATGTGACGTAAGCTGCGAATGGGCATTTATTTTACTGCTTTTCTTTAGATTATTTAAAATATAGACATAAAATTAAATAATGGTTCGGTTAAAGTTTAAAAAAAATGGAAAACCTACTAAATTCTTAAAAAAAAACTGTTGTTATCGCTGGAAATACAGAGATCTTCGACGTCAAAGTTTATTTTTACCGACTTCAAAAAAAAGGAGGTTATCAATTCGACCCGTATGTATGTAATATTATCAGAACTGCCCAGTTTTCATATATGTTAGTCTATATCAGCGACTGAACAAATGTGCCAAATTTCATAAGTGTATGTATGTATGTATGTATGTTTTTATGTTTGTGCACGCATATCTCCGGAACTATAAGTTCGATTTAAGTAATTCTTTTTTTGTTGTACTAGGTATTGTTCAACTTAGGGTACACTGCAAGTTTCATCAAAATCGGTTCAGTAGTTTTAGAGATATAGATTTTTTTATGTTGTGACGGATTACAAGATTAGTGCATAAGTAAGAAAATTTTTGTATTTTACAAGAATTTGGGTTGAATATCTAATAAATAAACTAATAAAAAGGGTAAAATAAAAACTTTTTTTAAAAAAAGTACCGACTTCAAAACAAATACAAAAAAGTTTTAAATAACTTTTCTTTCGGAAGTCGGTGGCTTTGTTTTGTTGTGTCATTGACTATAATTGCCACCGACTTCCGAAAGAAAAGTTATTTTAAACTTTTTTGTATTTGTTTTGAAGTCGGTACTTTTTTAAAAAAAAGTTTTTTGTGCTACAACTTCCCAATTTTTATTGGGAATATCAAACTCTTATTTATTATTCTGTTCGGTTTATATTCTTCTTTATACCCTTCTCTGTTCACTGTATTTTTCGCGTTGCTTATTTTTATTACATTACGTCATACTCGACGTTCTAAGAAACCAATTTTTGGGAATATGAGATAAGACCGCGCCTTAAGCACAGAGGTAAAGACGATACTTCTGTATCGCCGACTACTATTAAACTCATTTTACCGATACTTTAGTTACACAATTTATTTAAAAGAACGCAATAGAGGAACCTGCAAGCAAACTCTAGTAATACTAAACTAGTGAATTTATCTTCCACGTATTTGACCTTCATTCACACGGTATTTATTATCGCGGTTTTGCTAAAAATATTTTATTTACAATACATGGCTATTTTTGTAGTCGTATCCCAGGAAGCAGTAAAGAGGTTTGCGTACACTTATTTACCTATCTATCGTGGAAAGAAATTGATAGCTAGTCTATGCTTTATCTATGATTTAAACTACAGACGTCATATAAGATGTAAACAGAAGAATTATTTACTTTACGGAAACACAAAATAAAATACACACATGTCGGCAACAAAAGTAGATAGTGAAGAATCGCTCCACGCGCTCCCTCCGAAATTTATCCTCAACACTCGGGAGAAGATTGAACCAGACCAGGTGAATATATTATAGATCTCCTAAAACTTTGAAGTCGTAAGACTTTTCCTTTCCCGCAGTACGTCATGGTTAACTGTTCCGTTGTAGGTACTTCTGTAAGCAGCTATGCTATTCTCTAAAATAAATCTCATCGTTAGACTAATAGTGCTCAAACGTTGGCTCAAACACACTGCGAGCCTAGCGCGGTGGCGGCGCGGGCGCGATAATATTAAACGTATGAAATCGCTGCTTGTGGCCACACTGAAGCTATGAAGCTGAAGCTAAGGCGGGAGCCTAGCGCGGTGGTTACGAGCGATTTTGCGAGCCTATGCGTTGCTAGGCAACAACCGATACAACGGGCGGGTGACAGGTGTATCAAACCTTTTCCGTCTTTTAGTAGCGCCATCTAGTTACCAGAACATGCACTAAAGTACTACCGTTGGATGCTATTGTACATATTTGAATTATTTTTACCGTACTTGCGTAGAAAAATGTAGAATGATTGATAATTTAGTTGTATACAATCCCCTATAAAAAAATTAAAATGAATTTCTTTAAACCAGATTTATAGAAACTACTAAGTAGGTACCACCGGTTTGCAACACCTGAAGTCGCCAGTCGCCGCAACAAAAACAAACGCTTGATCGGCAGTGTGGACACGTATCGCGCCCGCAGCCGCGCTCGTCACTGCACCCGCCGCCGCGCTAGGCTTCCAGTGTGGACACACATATACGATGTGTCTTTCACGAGGCGGCTCTGAGATCGTCCGATCGTACAGCATGACCGGAAAGCGCTAGTATCGCTGTCAATAGCTTAGTGAATAGCAAACTAGAGTTCCAGCGTGGCGTGGGCGCTGCCGCCGCCACGCTGTCACAAGGCTGTGGTTAAAGATAATAGCAGTGCAGGTAGTACTACTTATTTTTCATTACGAATCGGTTTCTCTCTTTTGTCAGTCCATTTAAATCCTGGACGTTCAGGAAGGTAGGAAAGGAGGTGGGAAATGTCTGGCAGGGGTAGGCTGGCCATCCTAAATGCATAATTTAGGATGGCTCTAATATACATACATATACTTAGAGCGAATTTGAAAAGTCGTCGTGGCAAAATTAATGTAAAAGAACATGAATGCGTCGTATTCCACGCGCGTTTCAAGGAGCTGTCACCTAACTGACGAAGCCCGATAGCGCCAAATTCATGCTGAGGCCACGGGGCTTGAAAGTTTACCGTGTTCCTGGAATGCTAAGGGCAACTGGTTGGTTTTGACAAAGTCAAGTCTGACTATCTGACAGTCCCTTCCGCTCCATCGAGAGCTAGGCGGACTCATTTTCCTACTTAAAAAAAGGACTATGTCGCAGTTGCTTTACTCAATAGTGCGCTGGGTGTAAGCCCGGTTAGCAACTTTATCATCCCTTGGGTTAATTTGTACTAGAAGATTGTATCGCAATTTAGTAAACATTACATACGCAGTCTTATCCATAATGAAATCCAATCATTTTCTCAGATACCTGTGGAAGAATTGGTTGTCCTAGACAAAAAACATCGTTTGCATCATGAGGCAACTCTGATGGATCCAAACCCCGTGAAACCGCCTCCAGAACCCATTCCCAAGTTTGCGCTAGAAATGACGTGGAATCCAAACAGCTTATATTTTGAATTGGCCGAAGAACCTGTAACACTCAGAGTCAGGTTAGAAATGGTTATTTCTTAATCTTACTTCTTATCTTCTTTTTACTGTTACTAATGTTATAAATACGGATGGATGGTAGGATGGAGGTTTGTTACTCTTTCACGCAAAAATTAATGAACGGATTTGGATGAGTTACACAGATAGTTCACAATCTGGATAATCTTCTCATGAGATATTTTTCAAGTTGTAGCGGACGAAGCGGCTGGCAGTAGCTAGTATTTAAATAAAGAGATATTATATTTGGTATGTTTTTGTCAATGACAATAGATTAGAAATACGTGGGTTCCTTTATCTGGTACTTTATCTACAATTGTGATACACATTGCTTACGGACGATCGGATCTAGATGAGTAACGAAATTATGTAAGAAGATATAAATTCTCTTTAAGTTCATAGAACTAACATCACGAGTAGCAAGCACTCAATTTTATCTTTAAATTCAGGATTTGGAACAGCTCCTACCATTCCATGTACTTCTTGTACTGCGGGTTATGGGGAGACAGGGCACGGCTTTGTGCCAGTTGGCGCTGTTCCCCTCGCACCAGGATCTGGCTGCCTCCAGGACTTAGCGCAGATATTACCGTGAAAGCAACCCCTCGGGAAATAGCACCCATCCCATCCGCTAATGCCAGCATGCAAATAACTGCTGGACATTTGAGAGACGTCGTTGCCGGCTACTTTTCTATACCGATTACAGCGAAATTTTTGAAATATGTACCGCCTCCGCCACCTGAAGGCGAATATAATGAATAAAGTGTTATTAACATTGTATCAAATGGTTTTTTTTTAATTTTTATTTTAGATAACCGGTGGCATATACTCGTACATATTTGTGTTCTGTGGTTTTTGTGACAATTTTCCTTACCTATATGGTTTTATCTGATTTATTTAAAGTCTTGTACAAGATAATTAACTTGAATATTAATCCTGATAAAAAAATAATCGTTTAAAAAGTACCGGATGTGCGTACCTATGTACAGACGCCAGCACATCAATGTTCCTCAATCTGTTAGATTTTCCCAACGGAATATGAACCTTTTGTTTTCGTGATAAAATTGAAAATCCATTAAAGGCACGCGGCTTGGGTTAGGTTATTGGTCTGTAGGTACTTATAACAATGTGAATAGATATAATTATTTTATTTTCCTCCTAATAATCTAATTGATAAATTCCTATATTACTGAATGGTGCTATCTCTCTTAATTCCTGGAAACCTGCAGCTAATCATATTGACTCATTGAAGGTATTGTATCTTATCTATCAAAATCATACTAAAACAAAATGTAGGTAAAAATAACAAGGCAAGAACCTATCATTGATGTAACTATATAGGCTACTAAATAAATACCGCATGTAGGTAAATAGAGGGCACGGTAAGACCCCTCTTTGAGGAGTAGCTGGATAGGATTCACGGCGTCCTAACCTTCCGCCTGACGCAGGTCCTCACCGGACACGGCTGTTTTGGGAGGTACCCGTGTCTGAGGAAAAAGGAGGAAACGTCTGGGTGTCACCACTGCGAGGACCTCCCGGAGGACACGGTGGAGCATACGGTGCAGGACTGCCCTGCTTGGGCAGAGCTCCGCCGTGTCCTCAGGGCGACGATAGGAGGAGACCTCCCTCTCGCTCCCGGCATTGGTCGAGGCCATGCTGCGGGGCGAGACGGGAAAGGAGTGGGAAGCGGTCGCCTCCTTCTGCGAAGCAGTCATGCTCGCGAAGGAGGTGGCGCACCACGCGAGTGAGAGGACAGCGTCCTCCCTCCAGCCCAGCCGCAGTGGTGGACGCCCACGGCGACGGACGTCGCAAGACGATCTCCGGCCACCGTAGGCGCGGGCATGCGGGCGGCGAGTAAAGGGCAACTCGCTGTCCGACCATGGATCATGCCCGGGTCGACGGCGCTTTGTGTTCCACGCGCGCCTCAAAGAGCGTCAGCATGATGACGCCCCCCCCCCCCCCCCTCTAGAGGGCCGAAGCCTGCCGGGTTCGCGGGACTTATCTCATAACCGTGACCCCGGAACATAAAGGGCTATTGAAGGACACCGTGGATTTTAGTCAGTACAAGTCTGACAGAGGGGGTGGGAGGACTCAATTGACGATTATACAACGCTAAAAAAAAAAAAATTAGGTAAATAGACGACTAAAGAGATACAACATTTTCTTTTGAATAAACAGACCACAGGAATAAAAAAACGCCACTTTCGCAATGTTGCTAATAGAATTGCAATTAAATTGTTCTTTATCAATCTCCATGGACTAAGAAAGTGATGGGTATGAATGTGACTACGAGAGTGATGGTAAATGATGGTATTGAATGTTAATGGATGGAGAGGCAGAGGAAAGCCAAAGAAAATATGGATGGATTGTCTAAGTAATTATAAAAAAAAAAAGGAGTAAATGATACTGTGACGTCTGAAAGATACGGGGGAATGGAAGAAGAACACGTGTTGCGCCGACCCCAAGTAAAATGGGATATAGGCAGGAAGATGATGATGATGTAATGAAAAAAGTGTATGTGCGAATAAAGTTACTAAGTGGATATTTTTGACTGTAATAATGTTACTAAGTGGACATTTTTGCCAGCTTGTAGGTAACAACATTAGTTATTAAGTTGACAGATAAAAAGTAAAAAAAAAATGAGTGAAACTGGTTCCGAAGTTCCAACATGTAAATGAAGTATATCTATTAAAATACCGTGGACACAAGCGCCATGATAATCCGGTAACTAACTAAATAATATAAAATTAACGTACCTATTTGCGTCATCATCACCGTTTTAAATAATAATATAATTAGTTTTTAGGGTTCTGTATTTCGAAAGGAAAAATCGGAACCCTTATAGGATCTCTTTGTTGTCCGTCCGTCCGTCAAGACCCTTTTTCTCAGGAGCGCGTGCGTGGTGGTATCAAGCTGAAATTTATAACAAGTACTCAGGTCTACTGTTCCTTGGAGCTGTGAAAAAAAAATCAAACTTCTAAGCCAACGCAATCAAAAGATACAGCCTTTTATGCCACAATTTTCTGCAAACGAAACTCGCAAGGGAATCAAAACCTACAAAGTACTTCCCGTGAACTCACATCTTGTTTGATACGAAGCATCGTACAGCACAAAAAAAGGAAAAATTGCAAAAACCGAAATTTTTTAGTTAAGTACATCACATTTTTTACATAATAGATAATGGTACGGACCCCTTAATGCGCGAGTCCGACTCGCACTTGGCCGGTTTTTTTTGTAGGTAGTTCTTAACGCACCCGGACTATTAGAGAACCTGTTGTTGGAGACAAAATCTACTGATCTAAAACAGGCACTTTAAGCAATATTCCTAATGATTCACTTCGTGCATTGCCAGTACCATCATCATCAGCCTATAATGTTCCCACTGCTGGGCCACAGGCTTCCTGTCTGTAAGAGGGAGTGGGCCATAATACACGTGGGCCCATTGCGGGTTGGTATATGTCACATGTCTTCGAATTTTTGATTCTAGGACATGCCAGTTTCCTCACGATGTTTTCCTTCAATGTTCCAGCAACGTCATTGGCTATTCTTTATATGGCTACTTAGCAATATTAGCGTACGGATGCGTCAATAAAAAAAAACCATGCACTATAAATGGATTCCGTAATTCTTCATAATGTATGTTATACCTAATAAATAATGATTTGACGGGACTATAATGGTCACCAATTGGTCGAAAACCGTATACATTCGTTGTGGTATCTGCTCTTCTCCGTATAAACTTTGACTGTGCCAATTTCAGATAAGTGACATATTACAGAGGAGTATCCTCTGTCGCAATTTTCGTAAAAAGGGGGACTTACAAAGTTTTTGCTTTACGTATCAGATCAATAGAGAAGTACTGAAACTCCGAATCTGAGTTACAACCATGTAAGCTAAATGCTTATTAAGGAAGGAACCAGTAACTCAGTAGTTATTATAGAATTCTCATAAACAGAGGCCTAATCACAAGATTTCTACATTCTATTAATAGCGAACTTGAAGTATTTATTAGGTACTGCATTTATTGTAAAGAAAAATGGAAAAGCTCCTCTAGTGTACGAACAAGGAACCATTTATTTCCTTCAAATTAATGTCAAAGTTCCACTTTTCGTCACAAGAACGGGAAAGGTAGGTATTATTATGTAGTTATCTTTAATTTCAGCTAGCTAAAACTATAAATATTAGTATACTAAACATTTACAAAAATGTAATGTTTTTGTAGTTTACTGGAAGAGGTATGAAAAAATTGTTGTTTGTACAAAAAATACGATTACGCATTAAAATGTTTTTATTCTATTGGGGAATTCCCGGCAGCACCAGGGAGTTAAAGTTTTAGAATTAAGTCAAAGAATTTCCTTGTGAGATTTCCATTAAGTTATTCATGCAACTTCCTTAAGAAGTGCGTCAATCGTATTTTATATCCTTAGAATGTCGCATGTCTTACAGATTGGAATAGTAATCAAAATGAATTAAGAATCAAGCATTGTCTGCGTGGAGACAGGCACACTATACGCGGGTGCGCAGGCGCGGGCAGGGCGTGACGAGCGCAGTGCGCAGGAGTCACTGCCGTGCTGCGCTCGCTTTGATATTAGGCCTAATAATCTCGTCGGTGACTCACTGCCTTTGTCCACAAACCGTAGGAAAAACTATTACGAGAGACTTTGATGAATAATCCACCAAAACATATTTTCAGCCGTTTCATCAGCCATTTCATGTTGAACAGACGTCTTATTTTTAAACACTTTGAAAAACGTGGGTGTTGCAGCAATTCTGTTTTTGCTTTGAACAAGAAAGTTCAGAAACGGATTATAAAAATACCTGCATTAACGCACGAAATTCCTTCTCATAATAAACTTATAGCAGAGGTATAGAGGAGCTGGATAACACTACAACTGGTATGTACTTGCGTACATAGGTAGAATAGAGCAGGTAAATGACTCAACATAATGGAAGATTTAACTGATTCTGCTTATAAATCAGTTCCAGTGATATTTTCGTTTTAATGTTGATTGTCCTCTAAATAAAATTATTTGTATATCGCCTACGAGCCGCAATAGCGCGAGAAATAGATTTTACGAGTGCGTGTGGCGCGATATTTACGTGTGTTTACACTTCAGACGATTTTATAGGCGCAACGACACCGTCATGTGCCATATTAACATATAAGGAGCTCTTTAGTACCACTGCGTTATTACGTAACTGCTACACTGAAGTACCGTACCCGATTCAGGTATCTTTATGGCTGGAAGTAAATTCTAATTTAGGTACTCTTGGTCAAGTTAAGAGGGTGTAATGTAAATATTTTAATACCTGTTGTTTTAATTTGATGTTATAATTTCTAATCAGCCATTAAAAAGTATTTATAACCCCATTTAGCCTTTCTTTTGTTAATTAGTTTTGAACAAAAGTATTCTATGCAAAAAGTAAATTATGTTTAAGTCCACAATGTTCCTCAAAAGGGACTTTGTAGCAGCTATAAAGTCGTAAAACAAATTACTTGTATTAAATGTGCCGTTACCCGACCGAACATAATCGATGCCTTGGACGTTGGTGCCGTATTTCAAGGTTCCTATAGGACTTGGTGGTAAGACTTTATAGGTGGTTTTATTCAAGCATTATATGTATAAATACAGTCTACGTGTAGATAATATTATTATGAAACCTACTTAAGTAAGGATTTTTCTGAGAATTTATTGATGTACTTACCTATAATAAAGAAGGAAAAGCACGTAGGTAGAAGTACATACAAAAAAACAAGAACAGGAAAAAATAAAGATATTAACAAACTAAATCTAAACATGAAAACAGGACAAAATACAATACAGAATCGGCAGCCTCACGGCATGGCTGAGACAAGAAAGCAAGCAAGCAAGGCTTTCACTTAGTATAATGCTGTGCTATGGGGGGCCAACAGCACAACGCTGATTTTCATTGGTCACCTGAAGATCACACCAGTCAACATGTTTCCGGAAGGTATTTCCTCCAAAGAAGGAAGAAAAACCCAGTTAGACAGATGAGATTCACAGCGTACATTTTGCAATTTGAATTTTTATATTCTAGTAGTTTACGTTAAAAAATTCGTGAAATATTTTTTGTGGATTGCAATTATTCATTAATTCATTACGCAGTGATAGCTTAGTAAGCAATGTGGTAATACTTAGTAACTGTAATGATTCATTAACAACAACTATTTAGTATTCTCGTAGTGGGTATGTTGCTCTAATAAATGTTACAATTGGGGCTTGATCGTTTAGTTCTTGATATACCTACTAAATATTGATGACATCAACTCCTTTCTTTAAAATCAAATATTTATATTTTACAATAGCGTTTAAAATATGTCACATTAATTTTGCAGATTTAAATTATTTTGATTGTTTGGGCCCTCGTGTTGTATTTTGGCCCACTCTCGCACACAGAGAGGAGGCCGATGTCCCAGCTGTGGGAACATTATAGTAGGCTGATAATGTAATTAATTGAATATATGTTACTCTTCTTATGATACAAATGCTAAAAAATATTCGTAGGAAACCACTGTAACTGCAAAAAACGTTATGAACCGCGAAATTGGATGTTTAGTGAGTAAATATGTGAATTTGTGGCACACATCGTCGCCAGCGAACAATCAGTTGGTCCAGCTACAAGGCTTCCGGGTGCTGATTGATGCTGATTGATATTGATTCGAGCAGCCGCGCAGCCGGCCTGCGCCCCGCCGGACATCTCGCCGCACTTGTATGGTACCCGACAACATTCGAGCAGATTACATTCATCAAGATAGGATACCTACATATAATGTTATGTTGAATAACGATCTTTACAGCGTTCAATAGCCGTAAGATTTGTAGAACGTCAAATAAACATTAATACATTCCGACGCTGAGCTTATATGAGGACAAAAGGACTTGTAAACTGAAACATGGAGAATAAAATTCTCTCCGGAATATCTTCTAAATAGACTTGATCTTTAATAAAGTGTGTCATTCCATAAAAATATAAATACAAGACAATATCATATTGTGACACTTTCTTTGAAATACCGACATCTTACCTATTCAGTTATGTTCAAAGACATTTTATTATTGACGAGGACTCTCCTGTTCTTTATTAATATTTAACATAAAACGTTTTCAACAATTTAATTTCACCGTTGCTTGTGATCTCTATTCGGAACACAAATTATCGACTCGGTTTGATCCCACGCCCAAAATAAAATATCATATTTCCTGTCAGGCGGGCAAGCTTCAGCCATTCGAGTGTCTTTTTTTCTTCAATTTTTTCAGGCCACCAAAGTTTTTTAAGGAACTGCACCGCACATGTTTGTTCAACATACGCGTCTTCTCTACAAGTAGTTTCGGCGTCTGGCGACGATACTTATTTCTAAAGTTTTTATTGTATTCGATATTTGAGCTATAAGTTAGGATTGGTGTAGTTTTGCAGGGACAATATTGTGAGTGTCGGAATACTTTAAAAGTTTTTTACGGGGTTCGTCTATTGTGATCCTGATGGTTGTAGCTATATTAGTTCAAACGTAAAGACCTATGAAACTGCCAACTAATCTACTAATTACTGTGATCGTCGTCTGGCCACGTGGTGAAGCGTTACATCTGTCAAGACGCAAGATTTGATTAGATCTCAGGCAATTTGAGTAGGTAATCATCAAACTTTTTAGATTCTCCGTTGAAATGTCGCTACCGCCTTTCTTCGGTTTCCGTGGTTTCAGTAGCGGTAAACTGAACGACAATATGCTGCTGGCTGCTAATAAACTGTTGCTATAAACTGCATATGGCTCGTAACGCGTAATTAATTCAATGACGTGATTTCACAATGGCTGATCAGTGGTGGTTATAACGAGGTGCTGCCGTTAGGCGACTTGGAAGCGTGCTCATGCGCGTTTAGCGGTGGCGGTGTATTACAGGTGTTGCGCTGCTTCTCACGGCCGGTTCCGCGCGGCTTGCATAACGGCCTGCGCCTGCGCCACAGCACACGTAACGCGCCGTAACACCGCGCATTATGCATGTAGGGCGCAAGTCGACGACTCCGACACCGCGCTAGCTTTGTTCGCAATAGACAATTTATCGATTTTATACTGTTATTGCTGTTCCTGATCATATTTCTATGTAGGAAAACTCCGCACCTATGAAAGTAGCTTTTAAAAATTTTGTAAATATGTTTTTTGCCTCATGCCGTAAGTATAGGACAATTTTAATAAGATTACTTTACGAAAAATCCTGCTTCACCTGGCAAATCAATATGTCAGGTAGACACGGCGCGGCGGCTGATGAGGATGACAATCCGAAATCCTCTTTTATCATACCATTTTAGGCTCCATCTGCTTTTTGTATCGCTACCACAAAAGCCTGCCCACTGCGCCCACGTCTCGGGTTACCGATGAAGATGACATGCGCACGAGACAACTCCGATCACCCTGTCAGATACATGCAGAAATCTCGCCTCCAACAACAAAAGATCAAATTCCGCGATTGAAGTCGAATGCACCCATTTTACGGAAGCGGTAGGCGCCAGCTGCCTGCAGAGTATCAAATACCACACTGATAAAGGCTTCCTTAATAAGAAAAATGTAAGACGAACTCACGACTCAACTTCGAAATGTTTTCACGCTAAATCGAACCGAGACAGTGGAGGCCTGTAACTTACACCGACTGATTCAACGATCGCTTTGAAATCTTCTTTAGTTCTCTTTTCATGCATTACTGAAGATGGCTCGTAGATGGCTTGTACTTACATTGGAATCAAATGCCTTATACAGATTGTACTTATTTCGGCACGAGCGTACCTAGTTGTACACTTGATCTTCGGTCATGTTTGAGTTGTTAAGATACGATATTATGACGACTCGTTATTTCTTTTTATTCAAAAATTGTCTGTAGGCCTGTACCAATATTGCATATTATTTTAAGATTTTAAATATTTTTTGATACGTATGAATTAGTTGCTTCATCATCAGCCGGAAAACGTCCACTGCTGAACATAGGCCTCCCCCTTAGACCGCCACGCCGAACGACAATTCGCCACTTACATCCATCGGTTGCCCGCGACCCTCACGATGTCGTCGGTCCACCTAGTGGGAGGCCTACCTACGCTGCGTCTTCCGGTCCGTGGTCGCCACTCGAGAACTTTTCTTCCCCATCGGTTGTCAGTTCTACGAGCGATGTGGCCTGTCCATTGCCACTTCAACTTGCAAACGTATGAATTAGTTGCTTGCATATTTAGTATTTACCTACAGATTCATTGATGTTCTAAATTACGTATAATGTGCCTTCTTAAAAGTTTTCTTCCACTTGCTATTAAATAGGTAGTACCTGCTGTAATATTCGATTGAGTAAATTATCCCAGCTCTTTGTAGACAAAGAAGAATTGATTTAGCTCATGCGTAACGTAAAAATCCGTAAACTTTTTTTTTACGTGTTTTGCAATTATCGGCACTGCTATGAAATGTATACTTTTTAGTCTAGCTTTGAAAGTTTGGTTGATGCCTGTCAAACAGTCTGCGCCAGAAATTGGCACAACAAACGATTTTCAAAATGACTGTTGATTCGACAAAATGGATTTCATGATTGTTAAATGAAATCTTGTTCATCAGAAGCGATATTGTTGTTGGTGATCTGATATATCACTGTTGATGATAAACAAATATGTAATATTATTTATATTTTATGACTAATTAATAATTGTAATATGACAATGAGTCACAGCCAATAAACACTCAAGCGGTTGGGCTGCGTCAAGACATCGCATCTATCATAACTCTAATCTCTGATTCACGCTCAATGAAGAGATTAAATTCGAAATACGAATTAAAGTTTTAAGATAAGCTCATTGTTATTTAATTATGTGTAGGTAATAGGTATTGTATAGTAATACATATATTGTGCACATTTCAAAGATGGTCCTAAAAAGGAACCGGGGAAACTGGTGCTAGTTGCTGGAGAGATAGACCCTTTAATTTGAAACTATTGTTTTCGCGTCCTGTCATTAGTTTTAGTACTATTATTAAGTGATGACCATGTTCTTGATGTATTACTTGGATCTGTCTTATATCATTTAGTCCAAGACTGACTAATTACTTTAGGGGAAGAACAATTTTTTATCAAACCCATAATATGTATATCGATATTAATCAAAACCACAAATCGGAGAGGAAGTACCGTGCATAACATTGTTTATCGATTTATCATTAAATCAAGGAAAAACGTGAATATTTGAATACCTACTTGTTCGTACATTTATGTGGTCGTACAATTTTTCCGCATGCAATTTTATTTATATGTTTTCCGCCTAACGCCAGTAGAAAAGTTGGGCGCGGAAGTCCCGTGACCGGAAGACGGGGAGCATGGTGGGGTGGCAGGGGAAGCATCCGGTGACGTCCTTGCCTTTCCGGACATTGACTTCCGGTTCACTATCTGTACGATTTTCTCCGCTGTGCTATGGTAAGGCAAAATGTTATTATGAAATTAAGGAGCTGTAATACAATTCATAAGGCCGCGTTGTTTGATCAGTAGTAAAACTTACAATTTGTTAAATCTTATACATTTTATTATAAACATTTTGTTCAATAATGTGTGAGATTTAACAAAAGTAGGTAAGTTTAACTATTGAGCAAACAATTCGCCTAACCTAAGTTATAAAAAGTATATACCATACATGGGTAATACTTTTGTGTCCCAGCAGGCAGATTACAAGATATTTATAACAAAAACATAAAACAAATTGAAGACGCCGATGATTGCCGAGAAACAATCATCGATCATGCGCGTTTAACTGTGACTTACATTCTGCTTTCACAGTAGCGTGTCATTGAGACGCTTTTTATTTATTTTAGTTCTCATAAAGTATACACATGCACATTCTGTATGGTTATGGACTTATATGGGACGGGTGGATGGGTGAGTGATGAGACTCCCGGACCGCGAGTCTCCGTGTGAGGCCTTCCGTTCAGGAACCGTGCCCAAAAATATTTTATTAGTCTACTTCAATACAATGTATACTGTACAGATTTAGACGAAGACTAAATAATATGGGT
Organism: Agrotis exclamationis; assembly: GCA_950005045.1. Classification (NCBI taxonomy): domain Eukaryota; kingdom Metazoa; phylum Arthropoda; class Insecta; order Lepidoptera; family Noctuidae; genus Agrotis; species Agrotis exclamationis. The sequence continues at coordinate 9,728,994 of OX465425.1, read as the reverse complement.
TACGTAAATTACACTTTTCTTCGGCATGAAATAAGTACTTATTTTTTCAAATAGAGTTTTAGATTTTTTACTAGGTAATCCTAAACGTTTGATATTGAAGCTTGCCAATCAGCAAGCCTTCGGATTATTATATATTTTAATATATATATTCGGAAGCATTATTAATATTTGATACCTAGTTGTATTTAACATAACACTTATTTATACTATTCACAATATTTCTATTAAAACTTAGAACCGACCGAAAAAAACATTGTACTACCAAAACTTAATAATTTGAGATGAGAATGCAGCAAATAAATATTTATGACAAGGAAATATTTAAACAATGAATGCCCTTAGGCGCTATGTTAGTAATAAACATGAAGTGCTTACTCATGATTCATTACAACCAGAAGTGTTAGCTGTCGACCCACCACGTGTGTTACTTTGCAGTTTTTAGAGCAGTCGAACAAATAAATAAATACCATATTGACCGTGTTGCATTTCATAATAATACGTGGTAGTCAGCTACACCGTTACCTAGATACATATTTATAGATTGATATTTAAATAGACTCATAAAATTGTCTTATATAAAAATATATTGAATACAAATAGATAGGTATTTATTTACTAAAAAGTTCATATAATAAAAAGTATAAAAACATATTATTATTTATTACCTACCTACTTAATTTGTTGTACTTAAATATTTTATCATAATTGGTGTTCAAATAGACTATAACTTTGTAAAATGTAAAGTGGGCCTTACCTATAAAGATAGAAGTATTGGAATCTTTGGCACACTCTGCATTAATGGGTACTCTATTTTGCTAATAAAATTTCAATTTTACGACTACTCTATGTAAACCAAAGCAGTAATGTTAAGTACTACATGAGAAGGCAGTATTGTTGCAGCTTATGCGTATTTTTTTGTACGGTTACAAGTCGGCAAGGCCCATAGACTTAACTGAACGTCTCTAGAAAGAGAGGGAAACAATTATTACTGCTTTTAAAATCGAAATAATTGTTTTCCTCTCTTTCTAGACGATGGCCAATTTTATCTATCAGTTGGCAAAGAAAGGCGCAGTCCTTCCTTTTAAGTCTATGGTAAGGCCCAAGATTCATAAGGAACTCGGCGGGAGAGCAAATGGCTACCTATACTATAATAATATATGACACACTCTAACCGCGGCGTAACCGAATGAGCTGTTACGTGATTCTTTTACTATTTAAGTTATGGATATTTACTCGGTACTCGGTAGGCAACTAGGCAGTACATAGATGCTAGAGGTCATTACACTGCAAACTAAATGTGAGATTTAATCAATAATAACAGCTCAGTAGGCAACAAGTAAGTAAGTATCTCTGTTGTGTAATGACTTGTACGAACTGGACACAATATTCAATTGAGGAAGAAGATATGAAATACAGATATGATGCAATCAATTCGCGTATAAAGAAGTCCACATGTCGGCCGTTTGCAATAGTAAGGATATTACTACGAATAATTTTGGTTTTTGGCGTACCTACCTACGAATCTTCTTTTTCAATTTTATTCGTTTGTGGCTTCAAGACTTCAAGTAGATTGGTACGTGTATGTACTACAGGTGTTGTTTTTTAAACAATTAGCACTAATGTTGGTTTCCTACAAACAGACTATGTATAAGTATGTCCTTTTGGCACAGCTCAAAGTACTTTATTTCTTAGCGCAGTGTCTGCTACATCTGTTGATCTTTACAATGTATAAGAGCGCTTTCATTGTAGGGCTGATCTTTTTTGTACTTACATATTACTAGTAAGTTTTATTTATAGTTTGTATATAATTAAAGTACTGTAGAATTGAATAGTTATATGGCTGAAAGTTTTCGATATCTCTGCTATCGACAGGTTTATTTATTTATTAAGGTTTTCCAACAGCTTTTGTGTACAGTAAAGTTAAGGTATATTATTAAAATAAGACTAGAACTTACACAGTCGCCAATTATATAAAAAATAATTAATGAATTATACAAATTAAAGAAATTACCTAGCAACTAAAACTCCTGAAATTGGTGAGTTATCGATATTTTAGTTGATAAAGATGACTAAAATGTTACGAAAACTATAACGTATAAAACAATAATTTAACAGGTTTCGTCTTCTTTATTTTATTATTGCTCTTTACCATCTTAGAACTAAAGTATGTATTTTAATACATTAAATTGTGTACATAAATATCCATAACCAAAGTCCCTTAAAGTAATCTTATTCTATCATTATTAGCCAGAATATAATTTAAGGTAGGTTACCCAGTCTTGTTTTAGTAAATCATGATCAACATTTCATTACAGAACCAACATACTTAGCAGGGATATAAGACATTTCGTAACATAACAAATCCATATTATAGTTGTGTACATTGTCCACACGTGCGCGCCGATCAAGACAAGTGCACTGACATACAACGGTTCAATTCTCAGAATCGGGTTAATTCGGTGCGTGACGTCACCGGCGACTGCGCCTGCGCCGCTTCCTTGTCCGACGGAATAACGACTCGACGGTAATTAATAGTTAAATTCATTTAGTTCCTGACTTACAACTTGACGCTTTGAAAGTGAATAATTGTCGTTTGAACTGGAATTGTGCGCAAGTGTGCGCGTTACTGGCTCTGATAGTGCAACGCAATCCTTATTACTTACTTACGTTATGTAATATACGATCTCGATCGATGCTATATGATTGTATATTTCCGTAAATGTTTTGTAGTCAACGTCCTGCTTCCCTTCATGTGAATGTTTTAACTATGGATGAGTGCGTGTTTAGTTGAGGAATAACTTTATTAGTCTCTGAAATTGGAACCAATTGTTAACCGACTTCAAAAAAAGGAGGAGGTTCTCAATTCGTCGGAATCTTTTTTTTTTATGTATGTTCCCCGATTTCTCGAAGACGCCTGGACCGATTTGGAAATTTTTTTTTTGTTTGAAGGAGTATACTTCCCAAGTGGTCCCATGTCCCATCCCATCATCAGGTCAGGATCTGATGATGGGATCCCAGGGAAATCGAGGGCAACCCTCAAATTTTATAGGCCCGCACATCGTTTTTCGCGAATTTTATGAAGTAATTTAAGTACTTGCGTATGATAATCATCATCTCATGTAGCTGAACTGATGATGGAAGGTACAACTCCTTAACAGTAAGGAGTAGGCATCGACTGATTTAGTTTGTGTTCGCATATCTCCGGAACTGCAAGTCCAATTTAAGTAATTCTTTTTTTGTTGTACTAGGTATTGTTTAACTTACGGAATACTGCAAGTTTCATCAAAATCGGTTCAGGAGTTTTTGAGATAGGGAATTTTATTAGCTTATTGTGCACTTGAGCGATGTTGTTACCGGTGCTACGAATGATTTATTTGACAAGAATTTGGGTTGAATATTTAAACTAAAAAGAGTAAAATAAAAAACTTTTTTTAAAAAAATGTAACCGCCTTCAAAAACAACCACAAAAAAGGGTAAAATAACCTACAAAATAACTTTTTTTTCCGAAGTCGGTGGCAAAAAGACAATGAAATGAAAAAAAAACAAAGGCACCGACTTCTGAAAGAAAAGTTATTTTGTAGGTTATTTTACCCTTTTTTGTGGTTGTTTTTGAAGGCGGTTACATATTTTTTGAAACGGTTTTTTTTGTTATCTCCGCTGGTTTAAATATCATTGTACGTCTGAACATTTTTTTATTTGATTGCGTAGATATAGGTTGGTACTTGGTATATTAGGTAATTAATGCAACTTTGGTAAAACACAACAACACAATTACCTATTTAATGTTCTTACTTCTTACAATAAAATATATTAACGATCAAGTGCATAATGGAAGACTAGTAAATAAAAAAACCGGCCAAGAGCGAGTCGGACTCGCCCATAAAGGGTTCCGTAGCAGCAAGTAATAACATACTATAAAAGTTCTTGTAGTTGGTTCCAACTTTGAAAGGTTTACGATTTATGACGTATTAAAAAAAAAAAATTTGAGAGGTGTCAAGGCACGTCGAAAATCGCTATGAACCTGTTAAAAAGGTTCAAGCGATTTTCGACCCTCCACCCCACACTACCCCACTCCACTCCGCTCCACTCCGCTCCACTCCGCTCCACTCCGCTCCACTCCACTCCGCTCCGCTCCACTCCCTTCCACTCCACTCCGCTCCGCTCCACTCCACTCCACTCCGCTCCACTCCACTCCACTCCACTCCGCTCCACTCCACTCCGCTCCACTCCACTCCACTCCGCTCCACTCCACTCCACTCCACACCACTCCTCTCCACTCCACTCCACTGCACTGCACTCCACTCCACTCCACTCCACTCCACTACCTATTATAGCTGTAAAAATGAAGTTGACAAACTTACATTTCCGATACATTTTGTTTAGGAAAATGTTATCCCAGTACGTTTTATAAGTTGCTCAACTATTACTAGTAAACTTGTAAAGCCCACTTAGTCATGATAATTTTCTTTTAAACTTCGTTATATATACTACTAATGTAAATTTTTTCACACCCCCAAACATAACCGTTTAGCTGGTAGAGGGGGGGACACTCGAGTAGGGCAAAAATTAGCACTTTAAAGCTTAATATTTCACAAACGAATCTTTTTATCAAAAAATTGTTGATGGAAACTACTATAATATAATATTTTTTAAAGGCCTATTTAATGATACCCCACACTAAGGGGTACGCGAGAAAAAAAAAAAAACATCCCCGCTTTACGTGTACAGGAGGTACCCTAAAAAAAATATTTTACGAGATTTTATTTTACCACTTTTTTGACGCAACAAATCCGTATATTTACACCAAATTACAGCTTTCTAGTGCTGGGCGTCTCTGAGCTAAGCTGCGGACAGACGGACGGACGGACGGACGGACATGGCGAAACTATAAGGGTTCCTTGTTGACTACGGAACCCTAAAAAACTGTATTATAAATGTATTGACAACAAAACATAAATAAGTACCTACAATTTATTCACAAAGAACCAGATAAACTACCTATTTTGAAACATAATTACTTACAAAATGAAGACTGAACCCACTAAGTCATCGATAATCGATTTGAAAAAAATGAAGACCCCAAGCAACGGTCTTTGATTGAAACCACATGACGTCGCCGAACGACAAAATAAATTAAAAAACAATCACCAGCTCATTTAAGTAAACAGAAAAAAGCTTTAAGCCTCGCTGCAACCGAGACATTTGCTCCCGAAAACAAACCTATTAGTCGCTAAGGAACGAAAACGCATTCACAGTTCAAAGTAAGTTTGTTCGAAGATGTTACCCGAGCTTTAACGTTAACTAAGGCGTTTATGTTTCAAGGACTTGTTGCGTCGCAGCGTGGGAAAGCTCAGTGAGGTCAGGTGGCACATGTGGTGCACTCCTGTTTAGGATGTTTAAAAATAATATTTAACAAAATACAGACGAAGGTGCAGAGATTATGAAGCTTCGCGGGGGAGATGAGTTACACACCTACACATCAGCCCCCGCCTGGTGGTCCCTAAACAATAACAGAGCAGAGCATTATTTATCTTATTTATGACGAGACTTTACGATACGAACGGGGAATCCTCCTACATATGGTGTTAATCGGGTTACCGCAGAATAAAATTACCTCATTATACTTCACTTTTCGAAGCAGAAGAGTCTGGTTTTGTGGTGCTATTTTATCTATAAAATCTTTCGAATTTCAAACTGTTTTAGATTTTATGGTCTTATAAATTATTTTTATGGTCTCATTTAATGCTTTAAATACTGCCCTAGTATTAGTGTTAGTGTTTTGAGTTACGTATGTGTACTTCCAGTCGACTTATTATGTGTCTGTCAGTGTATTGTCCTACACTTTCTGCCTGTAAGGCATTTGAGTCCGCATCCCCTTGTGAATACTTTTTCGCGTGATCTGCTGGGAAGAATGTCTTCGTTCACAAAAAGTTAAATCTCAGCATTGGCACCGCCCAACTTTGGCTTCTGTACGTCACATGAGCCCGTGGGATTGAAGCGATAATGGACGGGAATTCGCGACGTGGGTGTCCGGCTCGCGCTCGCATTATGCAGCACTTTTTATGCCTCCTTGTAGATAGAACGTTTTCTGTTCATCGATGCGCAATAACGTAGGCTTTGTGAATGAACAAACATGGTGCGTAAACACACCCAGTGACGCGTTGCTTCATTGGCTGTCGGTAAACGCCTGCTTCTTATATTTCCAAAATTCTATAATCAGTTGATATTCTTACAATTGTAGCTTTTCCTGCTATGCATAAATCAACGCGAAATTAATAATAATAAAGTAAGGATGGTAAGGTCGCCGGAAGACGCTGGATGCAGGTCGCTTCTAACCGGTATATGTGGAGATCTAAAGGGGAGGCCTATGTTCAGCAGTGGACGTCCTATGGCTGAGATGATGATGATGATGATGAAAGTATCATGGCTTACAGGGGTGCAAAAATACAGAGCCGTATAGGAAATAAACGACTTTATCTTATTATATTTTCAGTCGCCTAAGATCTCTCTGAATTGAGGCGGACATAGTACATACAAATGTATGCGAAATTATACGATCATTACCAATTCAAATAATACTTTACTTCCGTATTTTGAGAGCAAAACTAAAGTTTTTGCGTGTACGTATGTACATGTTTAATTTTTATACAGATGTTTGTAGCTACATTAAAAATATAGGTAGTTATGTAAAGTTTTTCAAAGTATTCGCTACAAGAAGAACCGTAACAACCTCTACATAATTAGGTATTTCTAGTTCTGTTGAAGTTTTTGCCGGGAAGTCTGAGTTAAATAACCAGAAAATTCTGCTGAAATCTACATAATTACTTAGATGAGATTGGAGGTAATAAAAAGAAGTTGTACTGGTATCTGATCGCATAACCGACGGATGTCATAAATTAGCAAGATGTGCCAGTAGTGGGTGCGCACGATACACACAACTTGACAGACTGACACGGAAGCTAAATGTGCCTACAAACGCCCACAGCGAGCGACCGTCCGCTTGCGTCAGAATCGAATCTCAGCCTAACTATTACTTCCTATTACACTGTACTTGTAGGGTTGCCAGTTGCCACGAGATGACGTACTAGCTACACTAGTTACAGCTGAGTACATACGATATATCGTGCTCGAGTAAGTACTTACCTACCTACAATCTATCGTGCTCGAGTACCTACCCTTACACGTCTTTATATGTTTGACAATGAAGTGTATCAACGATAGCAAACAGCTAATTTCGTCATTGAAGTGGTTGAGATTTTAGAGTTATCCTCTAAAATCAGAAGCGCACTCTAAACTAACTCTAATAAGTAACCCAAAAATCATGGATGTTCGATTAATCGTTCCTGTTAACATTCATGAAGTCATTATGATTCCTCTTTTTCAACCTTTAGCCACCCAATGCTGAGTGTAGGTCTCTTCCGAATGTTTCCATTTCTGGCGGTTTTGTGTCTTCGCTATCTTCTCCGGACACTATAACGAGATCGTCTGTCCACCTAGTTGGTTATAAATTATAGTCGGTCTATATGATTAAACTGATATTAATTAGGTAGGTTTCTCAATAAAATTGTTCGACACGTATAATACATATAATATGAGAGAAATATACGTCCTGCAAGTCTGGAATATCTATTGTGATAGTACAAGTCGCGTTGTCAGACACTTCCCGGTTCAACGCTCGTCAATGAGATCGCATACCAAACTATGACTTAACGCCTACTGACTGTGGAAGTGCTGTATCTAATTAGGTAGATTACATGCACGGGAGATTCAGTTATGGCATGTAGGAAGTTTGCCTGTTTCAAATAATTCTGTATGTTGAGAAATCCCGTTCTCGATAAGGAAAATCGCACTAACTGTTGCCATGATAACCCTAAGTATGATAATTGTGTTGAGCAAAAAAAACACATTTTGCAAAGTGAGGCTCCTTCCGCCTTTGTCACTGTCAATTTTTTTGGATACGTTAATGAATCATCAATTCTTAACATTTTCTTTCACGTCTTATCATGGGCTTTTCCCGAGTTCTTCTCCAATATAATATTTTAGAGCTTGTTTCCGATATTTTTGTCATTTTGCGTTTCGTCTACATTTTCTTATAGCTAGGAGACCATTATCAGGAGGCCTATCAATGCCGACCAGTAACTACTACATACCTAGACCAACATTTGCCTGCATGTCTTAATTTGCTCTATTGAGTATGGGGAATGGTTGTCACACGTGAGTAACTGCCTATCGACGAATTGAATCAATTATTTTTTTCATCTCCTCAATTTGTGTAAGTTAAATGATTTTGTTACGTATTAACCTTGAGTTTGTTCTGACAACCGCTGGCTTCCGGTATACACAGTCCCGTCTACAGACACGCTGTGGATTTCAAATTACATAAATCAGTACGTCCGAGAACCGTCTAGTCACTTGAACACATATTCTGTGTCAACAACACAAGTACTTTTCTATGACGTAGTGTTTGGTTCCTTTTGAGAACTTCTTCGTTATACATAACAGGTTTTTCCTTCATAAAACACGATACAGTCTAATAAAATGTGGATATTTGCATAAGTTATTTATGTGAACCTATTAAGTACAACGTTTGGGTCGTTAAAATTTATTGATGGGTTCGTGAGATATGGTCGAAAATGTTTGCTAAGATTCTACTATGCCTACGACGATACATTAGTTAAATCCTTCTGTTCAGATGGTTGAAACTGTTAAAGATTGATTAATTAAATAGTAGCCGAAGGGATGTTTTCCTATTTCACGTGTCAGAGTAACTTATTCCGCTTTGTGTAAGTACCCAGTTGACCAGTTCATCGATGGCATGGTGATGCGGAAACGCACCTACTCAGAGTGACATCGAGAGATTAGGTCAAGAACAACTAGCAATCATCATTTATCGGTTCAAATGATTACGACGGAAATACCATTTAATGGTGACACACAATTATACACGATAACGCTTTTAATGTAATGTAAATTATGAGCATTCGTCGTAAAATACAACATTGTTCGATTACAATAACAATAAGCGGTGTTTGAGGTCGTGTCCTATCGTGATAACGCAATTTTACAACACACTGTCAGTCTTTCATAATTCCGTTTTATCGGTACCAAAGCATAACAAATTCCAATTACATCACATTATACAAGCGGTCCCGAGTGCCACGTAATAGCTTGTAGATCGTGGAGAAAGCACGCCGGCCTTGGCAATGAAGCGCGCGCAGCCGGGCGCGTCGTCGTCGCGCACCGACCGCCGCGCGCCGCCGCCGCCGCCTGCGCGCCCGCCGCACGCCGCACCCGCCTGCGCTTATAATTGGCGCGAGTTTTCACGCATGCGCAACACTTTCGTTGTCAATGAACTTGGAAAGCGGGGATGCTCTGTCATTGTCATTAGATAGCTGGGAATGCACTCTCGCTGCTTTGCACGCGCTTCAATGGTTGCTGCTTGCACGCAAGTGACGCAAGACACACAATCGCGGCCTCATTATAAAAAAAACATCATCTAATTTATTTTAATTTCACCTTTTAATCATTGCAGAAAGTTTCTGAAACAATCACTCACTTGATCAGAAGAAACCATATTATATGAAAGAGAAATGAGATTGAATATCGATAGGGTATAATTTACTAAATAGCTTCAAGTAGTCGAAATTACTACAAGATGGATATAACTTAGTGGGTCCGATCTCATAAGTCTAGTATTGTATTTCGTTTGTGTTTTAGCACCACACGATAACATAAATCGTGCGGTCAAATGGCACATGCACGATAAATCCAAAATGTTGTCATCTTGTCATGAGGCTGTTTTCGGTTATTTTCCTAAAAGATTTCTAACGTATCTGTTGCGTGACTTAATTAGTTGGTAATAAGGCTTCGGGTGACGGGGTGCGGGATGGTCCTGGTGGGAAAATTGTAGGCGTTTGGACTCACTTGACGCTCCAACGACCACGAAAACTGCCTTGCTTGTGTCCAGGATGACAAAACATGGAGTTGCCGTTCTGATTAGTTTTAGGATTGACTTTCTTATAAATGTATTTAGACGTTCAAATATGCATCCAGTGAAATTACCTAAAAAAAATTGAGCATTCTCTTCAATCTAACCGAAGACTACGCCGTGCTACGTAGCATCTACGCTCCGCTGTGTTACGCCTACGACGTACTACGCAACTGCATCGCTGTGCTACGCGGCGTCTACGCATTGCTACATGGCGTCTACGACTCTACGAATTGCGCCTACGGTGTGCTACGCGGCGTCTACGCATTGCTACTTGGCGTCTACGACTCTACGAATTGCGCCTACGGTGTGCTACTTGGCGTCTACGACTCTATGTATTGCGTCTACACTGTGCTACGCGACAAATATGAGGTGCTAAACTAATCTTAGGCAGTGACTACGCTGAGCAATACATTGAGAATTAGATATGTATTTATTTCGTCACAAAAAAACCAGTTTTAGTTAGTTGTTTGTTAATTATTATTTCGCATAACCTATCTTCTTAATTTAGGAATCTTAGCAGATCTTATCATTGGATATTTAACAAACTTTACCCGTTTATGTTCGGAACTGTTGTGTATGTTATGTACACGGTTTCCGCTATTTAGTGTCAATTAAATAGCTCTATACCATTAATTAATACTACTTAATAGTTCTGAATATTATAAATAAATTAATTCATGCTTCCTATGATCACGGAAAAGAAGAATAAGATTATAGTTATGAAAAGATGACACATTTTGATGAGAAGTGTCTCCATGGTTTTATTGTTCTAAATCACAGGACATAATAAGAAAGGCTTGGGGGAATCGCGCTCCATTGGCGCCGTCGTTACGCCGGGCCCTTCGACACGACTGCCATCTGACGGCTAATGCTGGCGCTATTGTTTTGTTATGTTGCGATGAATAAAAAGTGCATTGTTTCCAATAAATTATAATTTAGTTGACCAACATCTTTTTCAGCATTAACTTAAGCATTATCAGCCTACTTATAATATTCCCAATTTTCCACTGCTGGTACACAAGACTCATCTTTGTGTGAGAGATATCAGAAGTCTTCGAATGATCATTTTTAGGACAAGCCGGTTTCGGTGTTTTCCTTAACCGTTTTGAGCAGTGTTGATGAGAAGAAATAAATCACGCAAAGTATAGTAGGTAATGCGCCTGGCTGTAATGACAGTAATGGACCTGAATTCTGCATTTTGGTTGCTTGCTCGAATTCGACCCCAAAAACGGGCAGTACACAGGAGTTCCCTAAACTGTCCTTCGTCTTCGTCATCACACCCCTAATGACAGTTACAACCTATCTAGCATACCGATCTATTTGAAATATTTAATATCACCTTTTCTGTGGTTGTTGCACGTTTCTGCACGATATTTAAAATCAACTTAGCAAATGAATCTCAAACTTTTCAATTGGCGCAGTGACTGAGCGATCAACTGCTGTACAGTTGTTGCGAGTTCGAATGACCTACAAATAGTTGTTCCGTGTCTGTGTGTTTGTGTATGTGTTTGTTTCCTTGTTTGTAAACGCGCCCGCTCTACAGGAGAAATTCCTAGTGTGGGGCACTGGTTAAAAACGAAAAAAAGGAAGTGGTGACCGCTTATATTCATGATTTGGACCCGTAATTAACAGGTTCCCAAAGTAAATCTTTCGTTTTAATAATTGGCAGATTTAAAACAGGCTCTGTTGGAAAAATCCATACACAAACGACAACACTTCCTTATTGATAGTGACTATAGTAGTAGGTAGCGGTTACTATGCCAAAAATACAACATAATATTTGGCATAATAACCGGCGTCAACTGACGAAACATTATATTAGAAATGAGATGTGGAGATTACAATTTGTTCTGCGAGTCGCGACGTCAACTCTGATGAGTACACATCCCCGGATCACCTCTAGATGTTTGTTTGCGAGCAAAGTATCAGAACAACAAACAGGTAGGTAGGTATTACACAAAGGAAATTATTTACGAAGAAGTAGTGCCTACATATACGCAGTTGGTCCACTCTGATGATCTCGCTCAAAATGCCCTAAAAATACAAAACATCCTCATAAAAATTCGTGCGAAACAAGAAGTTAATGGAAATATCCAATATAAGGTACCTATTTGTTGAAATCGTTCTAAGACGTATTCATACAACGCATAAGATAAATAAACATATTTACGGAAATCTTTTAGTGGAAGGGAAGCAAAAGCTCAAAAAATTACAAAAGTAATACCTACCCAATTCGACACGGAGGCTTTTCACTTGAAACTGTATGTAAGAATATGTATAGATTGTTGAAGGGAGGGTGGGGACGCGAATATCGTAGGCTCTCGGAGGCTCGGCGGTAAAGGAAGTGAACGGTCCTGACCTTGACATTTCCCTCGTCGCGAATGTTGTTATAGCCGTCCGCCACGCTAGGAAGTAGGAACACGGTACCGCCTCCCACAGTACTGAAGTTCCAAGAATTACTCATGCATCTAGTTTTTCTTCAATTGTTGCCATTTACATATTTATTTGGAATATAAGGAACACAGGACAATCATAGTAACTTGAATATACGCAGACGATCTCAAAGAGACATGATTTCATTGTTACTTTGTGCTCAATAAGTTGTTGCCATTGTTATCTGGTGCTGGGCTCTTGTGCTAAATGGCACCAGTAGATATATGTACCTAGGCATTATATTGTATGCCTTCATTAACAAAATCAGATTATCAGAGAGCTTAATAATAATGCATGATATCTTAGAATTGAACAGGTGTTTGAAGTAACAACGCAATAGTTCCAAAAAGAAAATAATGAAACCAATAAAGAACACGCTCCTGGCGGGGCTGTAAATAGAATAATCAAACAAAGCTCCCGATGTCTCAATGAGCAAACAAAAAGTCAATAAGATGTCTCTGAACAGTCCCTTAGAAAGTGCATTCAAGCGCGGCGCGTACAATGTGCCCGTAGACCAAAACCACTTCAATCATGAAGACCCGAGGAAATAAAACGTGTACAAAATGTGATGACGCTCAAAAAACCCTTTATGCCTCAGCACTCAGCAGCCAGTTATTGAGAAGATTGAATTTGTGAGCCACACAGTCCATGTCCAATTAAGATTAAAGTTAGTCGTTGGACGCTCGACATTTTTACTTGCTGGCGTTGCATCTATGCATATTATTTATTAGTCAACTGTGATTAATAACAGGTATTATAAGATATGTTACGGTTATATGTTTGTGGCAGGCCCAAGCGAAGATGGCGAGATGACTTGAACCGCTTCATGAAGGACTGGACCACAGTCGTCGCCGAAAGCCGTGAGAAGTGGAAAGAGTGGAGGGAGGTCTTTGCACAGCAGTGGGACACTATGGGCTGATATAATAATAATAATAATTATGTTTATAGTTCTTCTGACTCTATCTGTAAGTACTATTAGGACGAGTAGGTACTTAATATTTATTTATCTTGCTTGTATCATATTTTAAAGCGTTTTGGTAGTCACTAACATATTTCTACGTGTTATAGTTTAATTAGTAGAGGTATACAAGATTCCTATCAGTATTTAGGTTTCGGCATTAAGTTACTTAAGGGTAATCTGTTAGTGCCTGTATTATCACTATTTTTGGCAGAGACAAGCAAAACTTTCAGAATTCTATTTACACTTTATTCTCATAAAAAAACCGTGTTGATAGGAACTGTAGATAGGCACGCTACAGTTGATCGTATTTGTAATAGGTACTCATTGCTAACGTAAGCTTTGATGCCTTGCATAACAATAGGAACTGTTTGTTGTTACCTATGAATCTTATAATATTTCTCAACACTGACTAGAATAAATTAAACGAGTTTTGGTGTTAGTTTATATTACATCCCATACCTGTTATAATGTGTTATGATGTGTAGTGCGAATATGAGCCGTGTTGACATAATTCTTCATTACCAATATGAATATTAATCATCAGTCTTTATGCAATATTTAAAAAAAAACTTTATACAAGTGATTGTGGTGCAGTCTAGCTAGAGCTAAGGTTCTTTGTAATATACCTATAGGTAACTGATCTGCGTGAATGAAAAATATGTGTAAATATTTATAGCTTGTTTTTAACTGCTCTCATTTTGGTTTTGTATTATTTTGCCTTCTCCAGCCCATTGGTCAAAATCAAGTCTAAACATTAACATTAGCAACAACAATCATATTAATAACATATTTTATTTTATTATATTCTCCCTTAGACATAGATAATTTTAATTCAAACAAAGAACAAGACAATGTGTACAAAATGTACTCTTTGTACGTGCAGCGCCCTCTCGTATCAAGTAGAGTAAAAACTTTCCGATGGTTTCTTCTATTCTGCGAGAGATGGCAGTATTCATAGAAATATATTTTTATTTTAAAGCAAGAATTTTCACACAAGTTTGACTACATGGCGGACTATAATTAGTGGACAATGGATTTTGTTGGTAAAACAAATACCGCAATGTAAAAGTCAAACTTGCACGGGAATTCTTGCATGTCTAAATGGGGCTTTAGATTTTGAAATGGTTCATAATGTAACCTACCCACCAAATATTAATACACCTGCTTTTGTATTTCTTCGCAGACCATAGGTCTTTGCGTGCATTGATGATGATCAACCGTAGGTACCTACTGTAGGTCTGAGATATGATAGGCTTTACGGATAAACTTTATGGGATCGTGCAGGGTAAAATACAAGTTACCTACATAACTACTTATAAATTGAAAACCTGCGAAATGCTGTAGCAGTAATGTGAAGATGAAAATGGAATTACCCATCAAAGATATTATTTTGTGTTATTCTTTCGTATACCTAGCATAACCTACCCACGACGCTTTAACAAATTTTCGTAAATAAAAATTTCCTCCAAGAAGGTACTGACTTGATCAACGTTCACACATGTATCGGTGATAATATTTATTTTCCAAGAAAATACCTAACTATGTATGTGACCGGAAGCAATTACGACAACATTCCAAGTATCAATAGCTATAAACTGATTTTCACATGCTGTCTACGTGATGATACGTAGGTGTAATGTTACCGCGTACACATAAGTAATAAATTTACTTCAGTATGTGTCCGCTTTGACCGCCAAATATCGTCATTTGTATTCAACATAGGACCCTCAAGTGCGCAACGAAGCTACTGCTTGAGTTTACCTCCATGCGCGGGTTTTTTAAACACCTTATACCTACCTTCAGGGTTCAAAACCATCGTCATATTCCAGATAATACCGACTTAAAATTAATAGCACTTCCTTTTCCATCTGATTACGTTATCTAAAGGTTCTACCTAGACATCGAAGATGGTCTGAGGGAATTTATGCGCAAAAGGAAAATCGCGAGGTATTCCGAATGATTCAAACGGTAGCTATCGTCAATGTCTTGTATATCAATGTATTTAAGCATGGCTAAGCGAATATGAGCAACAAAGGTCTTTGAACTCGTGTCATATCGACAACATTAATCTACTGGGTTTATAGTCAAATAAATAGTTCAGATACTCAATGCAAATTCAAATCACATAAGGCTCGCGATATTTTTTGTCGGTCTATTATAACATAATAATATTTAAATAAACAATTAATTCTCCCTATAAGTACCGGTGCCGTATAGAACAGTGAACACCCTATTGTTTTACAACTTGTAATACAAACGGACTAAACAAGGATGTACATTCTAAACATTCCGGCTGAATTAATTTGAATGCTTGAATTTTCTTCATGGTCGATTTATTGGTGTGTTTTAATAAAACATAAGGCACAAGTGGTTTATGGCTGCCTACTTACACACGTCTATTGTTTTATGTTCTTTGAAATCAACCTGCCAGGTGGTTAGAACCGTTAGGTAATTATATGAATCAAACAATAAGTGCTTTAGGCGCCAGAAAGTCCTGTCGTATCGTATAAATCGTACTTAAGCCTTCCAAATGACTAAACAAGTGTATGTACTATGTACCTATCAGTAAATATATATATGCTCTGATCAATATCGCAGCGCATTTGAATTCTGCTGTCAAACAAGGATCTGAATACAATTTGGTGCTTCTAACACGTGTGGGTCGTCAGTAGATAGTTATTATTCACATTTGGCACAAAGCCGACTTGGCCCGCGGTGTCAACGCCCTTGCATCATGTAGGGAAGATCACGTAAGTGTATGTAACGAGGAAATTTATGTCTATCTAGTCCTACAGAAGCTTTGACAAAATAGTTGAGTTGACGTATGTAGCGAAATTCTGATCACTGAAATGAGCGGTCTTCGAACCCCTGAGGAAGTACCCTTTTATCAATTTGCTAGAGTACTATCAGCATTTGATGTAGGTACTTAATTGTTGAGTAAGATGGAATGATTAGTCAATCTTCATCATATTTCAAGTGACACGCTTGAGGGTCGAACTCGTGAGGAGTCGCATATATGCTATGCTGCTGAGCTAATAGAACGGTACGCTCGCTGCAGAGAAAACCCACCCCCTTTGTTTGTGACATCACTACTAAAGGGGATGACTTTTCTCTGAAGCTGATGGCGTAACTAGTGGTCACTTGTTAGAAATATTCAATCAAACACTCACAGGTAACTTCCAGTTCCTTTCTTTATTGCAATAACCTTCAGCATTCTTGACATTTATATCATCGGTTATAACTCATCAGTTGCTAGCTAGAACCGATATGATGAGTCAACAAGTGTCAGGATGTTTGTTATGCGGTGCCATCGCGTCCAAAACACTCGGTCATGTTTATTTCGAGGAACTTGTTTTAGGTGGTGAGGTGCTTCGCTTACGAATGCAGTGGAACGGAATAGTAAAACAAGTTTTCGCGAAAATGAAGTTATGTCTATTAGTGAATCAAGCCAGGTCTTAATTGCCTTGGTTTATATATTATTACTACCATTTAATAGTGGGCATGGGCCATGAGGAGCAACTGTTCTGAGTCATAATTTCTGAAGTTGGAGAAGCTTTGTGACAGCAATACCTACTAAGAATATAATATGTATATACATGCTCTATTTCTCACTCCCCCGCTATTTAATTGTTTTCTGATTGATTATGCTGCGAGATCCAAGCTATTTAAATCAATTCTCTGCGACTTCCTCAAGCCATTCGTTCGGCATTTTTCCGTTGGTCGCCCACTGCTGATTCTGGCTTTCAAGAGTTGAACTTTGAAACTGTCCCAAAAAATTGTTTATCTTGAGCATAAGCCGCATTCATTTAAGGGTTTTGTGGGGTGCTTCGTCAGGGTCCCAAATATGGAGACGCTCAGTTTTCAAGGAACCTCAATCGACATAGGCTAAATAAGTACCAATCTATTGTTCTGACCAATCACTGTAGTTCCATTTAGGTACTGCTAAATTGAACATACCCATTAATAGAAGAACGATTTACGACTGCGAATATTATCCTCAATAACTTACATGCTTGGCCCAACCTCAAAGCCTACGTGGTCAAATCAAATTACTCAGCAACTCGGGAACAATACAGTCGGTTTTCCCCCATTACTCCGAAGTTACTATGTCGGAGGCACCTAATCCATTCCGCTGTCGTATTGTACAATTAAATTACCATAGCGGTTGCGGGAACCCGGCCAGCAGGAAGCGGCTGTCTTCGCTGCATACTGATGCAGCACAGCGCTTTGTCTCTGTAATCGTAAGCCCTCAGACATAACCCTTACAATGATGATAAATCTTAATTACAGTCTAGCTAGAGAGAGATATCAAAGAATAACCTACCTGAATTAAATTTAAGAAAAGCACATCGGATAATATAATTATACCTATATGGAAATGAAATCACTAAATTCATCATCCATAAATTATGCCCACAGAATGTAATGTTGTAGTTGAAACTATCGGAACTTATTGTAACGCAAACTTTTTACTGGAAGTTTTAATAACATACTTAGTTACTGGCAAGAAGTGGTATAGAAATTAAGGATGCCATTTATTTTGACGTGTTTTTTTGTTTTTGGAAAAGGGCATTTTTCCTCCTTTTCCAGCTAAATCAGCCTGTACGTAGGACGATGGTAGGACGGTAGGACGTTATTCGATTGCAAACCTTTTTCAATAAAGTGGGGTGCTACATCGAAGAATGAAAACTTTTTCTACAGTTTACCTATAGATGCTGCTCTTGGTTTCTTACTGAATATTTCAGTGATAAATCAGTACTTATTTCACAAGCTTCCTGGTTAACAAAGTAAATAAAGTATTAATCAGAAAGCTTGTTAAATTAGTGTTAGAAGGCCTCTTCAATCGACTTAGATAAAAAAAAAACACAAAAAAGTGTAAAATATCTTAGACGGTTTTGTTTCGTCAACAATGCATAGATCTTCAATGAATGACCTACGCGTCATTCATCGAAGAGTTCCCTCAATTTGTCCAAGATCCCGTCATCAGATCCTGACCTGATTACCACGGGAACCACCACTAAAACAAAAAAAGAATATTGCAAATCGGTCCACGCATCATCGAGAAATCGGGGAACAGCAATGGAAACATTTTACTGGAGGTCTTACTATCAATTTACTGGCTGGAAGCCAGAAAATTGATAGTAAGACCTCCGCAAAAAAATCAGAAAGCCTATTAATACTTTTTTTTTAAATATATTTTTTCTTTTGCAGAAAATGGCATTCGTTTTACTTTGAAAGCTAAAAATCAGCCTGTATCTACGAAGTATGTTAATGGGGATGGCAACTCAAAGCTATTCGTAGATGTCGCTGCGATCGTTGTCTCATATGTCAGAAACTGTTTAGCTTGTACAAAAAACAAACACGTATTTTGTTATAAAAACTGAGTTTATTTTAAAAAACAAATATGGAAAATTATTCGTCAATGCAAGTGCATACACTAAAACAAGAACTAAGACGCCGCGGTGCATCTACAAGAGGAAAAAAAAGTGATTTAGTTGAGAGGCTAGAAATTTGATTCTACTACAGTAAACACACATTTACTTGTAGTAAGGATTTAAAATTGTATTTTTTATGTAGGTATTACATGTGCTAGCCTCTACAAGGAATATAGTACTGCTTCTGACATTCTATGTTGAGAAAAATGTCATCAAGTTTTGTGTTTGTCTTCCTCATCTAATTTTACATGTATTTTATAGATTGGAGAAATATGATAAGAATTTTAACTTTCTAACACCACAACTATCACAAATCTCGGTCCCGGTGAAAATTCTTCCATCAGAATAACCATTTCATGATATAAAGAGCGATGCAATACTTAACCTCCAATAGAAAAGTAGATATTATTTTCAAAGGTGTATTCGATTGTTTAGTTATGGTACAATCATAGAATTTCATTTATAAATTCAACTAACGGCCTGTCCCGGCTTCGCAAGGGTAGATTTTTGTTTATTGCATAGCTTTTCCTTAGTGATAATACAATTTTTGTTCTCATAGCAGTCTCAGTAGCTACCCATTATTTATTGATAGTGTGATTTGTCGGAAATTTGTATGTTCCATCATTTTTACAGCCTTTTACATAATATCTAGTCATTTTACATCAATAAAACGCTTTTTTTCAGAAAATTCCTTTGATTTGACAGTTCTTTTGGGACACAGATGTCACTTTTCACTTTGACACTTGCCTTCCCCATTGATGGCAACCTTTTATTTTTTCAAAATAGGAGACATCTACTCACGATAATGATTAGTGCAGTGCTTGTGAGTTCGAACCCAGCCAGGCCCATTACTTTGTGTAATTTCATCACCACTGCTCTGAAAATTATGGAGGAAAACATCGTGAGGAAACCGACATGTCTTAGAATAGAACAAGACCTGTGACATCTACCACAGGGCCCGGCAGATCTTCTATGACCCACACCCTCTTACAGAGAGGAGGTCTGTGTCCCAGCAGTGGGAACATGATAGCCTGATGATGATGATGAGTCACGATGTCAATGATGCCCAAGACAAACTTT
This sequence comes from Agrotis exclamationis, assembly GCA_950005045.1. Classification (NCBI taxonomy): domain Eukaryota; kingdom Metazoa; phylum Arthropoda; class Insecta; order Lepidoptera; family Noctuidae; genus Agrotis; species Agrotis exclamationis. The sequence goes on along the minus strand of OX465425.1, from coordinate 9,709,094 downwards.
GAAGAATAAAAACTTCTATTCTTCTAAGGGTGTTTCCGTAGTAAACATAAATGTACAATGGAGTCATTTTATGGTGTTTGTGTTTCTATTGTGACAATGTGAGAACTTTTGGCAAACCTAGTATGAATTTAAACACTTAAATGCTTGATGTAACAGAACACCTATTTTGTTGTTTTTTTTTTTTTTTTTTTTGTTATTAAACTTAGGTTTATTGTATGTTGACTGGTAGAGAATGTCTTGTGGCATAAGCTTATACAAAATTATTTTTAGTATATGCGAAACCTGTGGCGGTAAGACCCCTCTTTGAGGAGTGGCTGGATAGGCGTCACGGCGCGGCCGGGCGTCCTGACCTTCTGCTTGACGCGGGTTCACCGGACACGGATGTTTCGGAAGGTACCTGTGTCTGATGAGGAAGGAAGAAACGTCTGGGTGTCACCACTGCGAGGATCGCCCGGAGGACACGGTGGAGTATACGGTGCAGGAGTGCCCCGCTTGGGCAGAGCACACAGTGTCCTCACGACGGCGATAGGTGGAGACCTCTCGCGCCCGGCATTGGTCGGGGCCACGCTGCGGGGCGAGACGGAGCGTGGATTTTAGTCAGTACGAGTCTGACAGTCCCTCCCGCCCTGCCCTGGGTGGGAGGACTCATTTGATGATTTTACCACGCTAAAAAAAAAGGATTTGTGAAATCGACCTGAATATACATAGTAGGTAGTTCGAATCAGAAACTGATTCGATTCCAATAATGTTTACACCATTACCAAAAATATTTTTAACAAATATCACCAGTTATTTACGATACAATCATGAATCACCGTACGGTCAGGTACCTATTGCCTGACTAATTATAAATGCATGTACGACACAGGAGCCGCGGGTTGCCCGGTTGCGCGGGGGTAGGTACCACGAACCGCCGCGAAATTACCATGTTTTTGAACGGACCACCAGGTAACACAACAAGCATAAAAACTTTGTGATTTTTCGTGGAACAGTTTTGAAATTTCGTACATATCGATATTTATACAAAAAAATACTACATAGATACTGCTACTAGAGTCGCGCGACTTCAGTTATTCTTCAGTTATTTGACTGGAGTACCTATCGGATAATGGCGTCGCGTTGTGTACGAGGGGCTAAAAGTAAATTATTTTCCTTCAAGCTTGTTCCCTAGCAATGTTCAACATCTGATTGTGAATATGAACAATCAGCACATCATATTCTATGGGAGTGTAGGTATTCTTTGGCAGAACGAACGCAATATTATGTTGGATACTGTACAGACTACATCTGGAGTCATTTACTATACGGACCTAATAAGACGGTGCATACGTTCATGAAGTTTGAATTAATAATGTGGTGCAGTGCAGTGCAGCACACAATGATTATCCATAACTTCCATGAGGCACATTTTAGTCTTTGAAAACTTAAAAAAAGAACCGACTTCTAAACCAAACACAAAAAGTGTAAAATAACTTTTCTTTTCTTTCTTTTTTATTTTATTATCCTTTTTAGTTCAGATATTCAACATTAATCTTCGTATAATCGGGTCTTTAGAAATCTATAATCCAAGTGAGCAACTAAAACGGATTTATGCGGGCAACGTCTCGAGATATCCATTACTGTTATATACTTAAACCTTCCCCAGAATGTAACAAACACTTTTTTGAAAACCGCATCAAAATCGGTTCAACCAAACGCGAGATAATCGCGACCAAACATACAATCGTCTTTGAAAATCCACAATCCAAGTAAGCAAAAAACTCCCTATCTCAAAACTACTGAAACGATTTTGATGAAACTTGCAGTATTCCCTAAGTTGAACAACACCTAGTACAATAAAAAAGAATTACTTAAATCGGACTTATAGTTCCGGAGATATGCGAACACAAACATAAAAACATACATATTACATACATACACTTTTGAAATTTGGCACATTTGTTCAGACTCTGATATTGACTAACATAATATACGAAAACTGCGGCGTTCTGGAAAAATTACATACATACGTCGAATTGATAACCTCCTTTTTTTTAAGTCGGTAAAAATCTGGTAAAAATAGAACCTAAGCAAATTAATGCTGTCCTTTCAGTAATCTCTTCTTTATTTCTTCTTCTTTATATCTACTTCAAGTCTAAAATAATACATCGCAATATCTGCATTTCCATTGCGTCTACAGACTATTATTTCGCGTGTATCGCACAAAATGAGTATGTCGTCTGCACCTATGTTGTTTTGAAATTAAGAAATAAGTAAATAAATTACCACCAGATAATATTGATTGTGCTTCTTGCAGTCAGACAAAAAAAGGAAGACCTGAGAAAAGGCGTAGTCCTAATGGCGTGAAGGTATTGAAAAATCCGGTGTAGTGCGTAAAAATAAGTGTAAGCAACAAGCGGAAATACGATTTGATTCTACGTAAACCAAGTCACTTGAAATGAATAAGCTTCCAATGTATTCCACATGTTTCCCTTCTAGATTATGGGTTCTGATTTCTGAAATAAGACAAGTTAAACGTTAACAATAAAGCACCGTACAAATGGCGCGAGTCGACTGTTTGTCGCGTTTTAAATAAATTATGCAGTGCTTTCACGGAACAACATGTACCATTACTCCTCAATATAACAATGACAAAAAAATGACAATTGTTAGCATGTACTTGAGAAGTGTCAACATGAATAGTTTTGCACCATTCTCGCTAGTTGGGGAGTCCGCGACCTTACCAGAATACAAAGACGGGCGGCTCCTTATGCACGACGACGCATGTGCGGTCACCGACTCCAGACACGGCCTCCCCGCCTACCCCACTCCCCAGCGCCTCCAGGCCACGTGCGCCGGCGCATACTTACCGTGAAAATGACCATTTCCACGAACATACCGGAACTCTGAACGTTCACCAAATTATTTTGTCGATATTGATGAGTTATTGCTCGTCAGGCCGCAATTTAAGTGGAAATTTTACATGCATAAATACTTGGTTTTGTCATGTCTGGTTCTTACTTAAGTGCCAATTATGATAAGTGGGCAAGAATGTATCTTGACGCGCGTCCTTAATAAAATATGGCTAACGAGAGCGGTTAAAATTATTTTTGACTGCAAATTGGCTAACTCTCCATAAATCATGGGACTAGGGCGCAGGACCGCAACTTGCCTCCGGATCCGTATTGAGTAAGAACCGGGCGCCAACGCAATAGACACTTGATGTAACCGTACCGCAACCTTTCCGCTGGCGTGACGCAATAACCAGCTGTTCCTGCAACGCTGACGCTCCATCTAAACAGTGTCAGTCGTGCCGACGCGGAAATAATTAGAATAGTTTACGTCACTCATTATGATACACTCCGAAATGCAATGTGTAAAGATTACATTATCTACAATTACGTTTATTTGTTGTGCCGGGTGGTCTTTGAAGACCACCCTGGCTATCTGACAGCAAAGTCAGATAGTATCAGCTTAGACGTTTTCAAACTGAGAGCCCATTGCTACTGAACTGGTAAGATTCGATCATTTTTCATGCCAAAACCTCCTGTTTGTAGAGTTACCTACCTACTTGCCCCTCCAAATAGTGGCAATTATTTTTCGGCTATTCTTTGGGAGACACCAGGTCTAGAATCATAATCTTAATCTTCCTGCACTGTACCACTGGTAATTAAATTAAAATCGTTTTAGGCGGGCTACCAGTCTTTAGGCTTACCGCTTACCTCCCTTACCGTTGCTTTCATTTGAGAATTTTACTGACAAACAAGCAATTGATAGAAAAAATAGCAGTTTAAATAATTAATCTGATTACTATGTTAATGTTAACGTGAATTAGCCTGCTTTTGCATCAGATCACTAAGCATTCTTCAATAAATAATCGCGCATTTAAAATTGCTTTCGTCGACTATAATAAGTTAAAGGTTGTCGGACGGAACGAAAGGATTCCAAGCTTAAATAATTAATCTGATTACTATGTTAATGTGAACGTGAATTAGCCTGCTTTTGCATCAGATCACTAAGCATTCTTCAATAAATAATCACGCATTTAAAATTGCTTTCGTCGACTATAATAAGTTAAAGGTTGTCGGACGGAACGAAATGATTCCAAGCATTTTCCCAACTCTTTCACAGATTACTTAGGTAAGTAGGTAATACTCAGTTAGGTAACTTCGTATTAGGCATTCTCTATGCGTGAGGTAAGAGGTCGCTAGCTAACTTATTATAGTCGCCTCCTATAACTCTGGTATTTCTGATAATCTGGTCGGTATTTCGATATCTCTAAATACCCGCACGGTTGTTTTTACGACAGATTTCTGCTTGAAAAATCTACCGAAATGAAACTAAAGCTGTATCTACCCATCTAGGTACTCGTAAATTTCCTTGTCGTTAAACTGGCAGTTAATAGGTAGGTACTTACTTATTCTTTCATCAAAACTTTTATTACCATGTTTAATATTTAAATCACTATCATTTTAAATTTAAAATGCCGATAGCATGTACCCCGCGGCTATTTCTGATGCATGCGATGTAACGTTGGTCATTATTTAAAAACAGAACACACTCGTTGACATAATCACGCCTCCTTATTCGGCAAAAATACATTGTTTGGTGAGTCCGCGAACAATAGAGTTAACAGTAAAGCTGCTTCTTATTCCGCTCGGATACGGACACGGGCCGAACGCGTCGACCGGTTGGAGTCTGTAAATTCCGTACATTGTAATTCAGATTGAATGTCGAAACGCACGAGGCGGCATGCAGCTATGCGGATGCTTCAGTTGCTCGAACTTTGACTTACAGTACCTTTACTTTGTCTGTAGGTATATCGACATAACATAATATTATTATTTTTTCATCCAACATGTTTTAATCCTCTATTTAAAACGCAAACATTCAAGCTATTCCTAGGTAGCAACAAATACATACACAGATGCGTGAATATACGGCTAACTTATTTATATTATAATTAAAAATACATAATGATCGAGCGTGATCCAGTGCGTCGCTTCTAGGAAGTAACGTCGTTAGCATCTCCCGCGTCTCCACCCACTTTATTAATCAGTAAACGTCGCGCGGCCAATAAAAGTGCGGCATTTATAGACTGGTTGTATAAAACACATAAATCCAAGCCAAAAGAATGGCGTACCCTGTCCAACATCACAGAAACAGATTTCAAAGGCACGTCGTTTTTCATTGGGCCTATAAACTCAGGTGTTTATGGGGTTTGTCACTTTCGCATTTTTTACCGACCCTTATATATGTGGAAATAATTTATAGCTGTACAACTAGGGCAAGAATTGGGTCCCGAAATGCCTGTCAAAATAACTACTTTCATAATTTCAAATAAGTATTTGCCTATGTAACAAATCTAAAGCCTTTTTAATAAAAAAGTTTTCAAAAGATTCAAAAACAGGTGTGTTGCATTAAATATCGGCAATTTGAGATGTGAGAAACGTGAAAAGACACACTGGCGGCAACTTCTATTTTGCCAACACATATCATATTATCCATTATTCTCAATCGAAACCATTTGGATCATGAATCGACAGTTTTACACTCAAGTACCGATTCTTTAGTTTTGCTATCAAAAAATCAAAACAGAATGCATTCCTTTGTCATACTACGTTCGCCGAACTTTTGTCAAAGCTTTTGTGACGTGCCGCCGAATGAGCGAAAAAAGTTTTACGCCTATGACACAACATTTACTAAGGAACCGCTTTTTTAACGTCGTCGTTCGTTTCCCAGTGGATTGTAAGTTTTTTTAAAAGATAAATCGGATTACGCCGTGTATTTCTTTAAACGGAATTGGTATAACTTTTTTCGTATAAAAGGTAACCGTTATCTTAAAACCGACAAAATAATTATAATAATTTATTATTAAGTAATGAACAATGATAGTAAGAATAAAATTAAAAGAAAAGAGACTCATGTGACAGAGAGAGATGAGTATGAATGTTGATGGATGGAGAGGAAGAGGAAGACTAAGGAATGATAATTATAAAAGAAAAAGGAGTAAATGATACTGTGACATCTGATACGGGAGAATGGAAGAAAAAAACGTGTTGCGCCGACCCCAAGTAAAATGGGATAAGGGCAGGAAGATGAGAATAAAATTTGCAGAATGCAAATCACGTGTTATAAAACTTATAAATTCAGAAAATACCTATGTAACGCCTGAACATGACTTTTTAGTTGTCTTACAACGGCAGCCCAGTTCATGTATCCAATGACTAGTAAACATTCATAATAACAAAAACAGGTACCTATTTATGAATTTTGAATAATTTAAAAATAAAAACATTATTCTTTAATAATCATTAATGACGCAAGGCGTAGTTAGAAACACTCTTGTCTCATAGAAAATGATCTGTTCGACTCGTGCTTTGGTTGGGTAAACTCTACAGTTTGGTACGTAAACTTCATATTTCCAATGAATTTATATTTATTAATGATAAAAATTATAATTATTTAAAAAGTAAAAAAATTCGCGCCTCGGGATACATTGAGTGGACCACTTTTGTAAGACGACTAAAAGTCACGGTGTATAGTTAGCAATCAATTTCAATAACTAGTTCAATAAAGTAGAATCCGCGTCACGACTGGTAGTCCTTTTGACACGGCGCTAGTGTCTATTTCTACACAACAAATTAATATTGCATTAAGAAAATGTAGTACTACTTTTCCGCAGAACTTTCGTCGAGGCGTGGACTCTACATTTATCTTTAAGAGATCATTGATAGAGACTCTTCTTCTTCTTCCTGCCCTTATCCCATTCTATCATTGATAGAGACGAGTCTGATAATTATTTAGTTAGGTACCTACTAAGTACATACTCGAGTCTTTATTTTTCAACTCGGTTTTTTCCCTCACTCACTCAATTTCATAATGACAGAAATAGCCACATGCCAACATTTTGACGGACTTGGTGTCACTTGAAGCTAGACACTTGCCCCCTTATTAATAAACGTGGACTAAAGTAGATAACGCCAAGGTTAATCCTTAAAAAATGTATGGTTAATTCGAATATTATCCTGGTAGTAACTTTAGTCCACGTTTATTAACAAGGGGGTAAGTGATTTGGTGCACTTGGACTTCCGGTAACGTATGTACGAATGTTTTTTATTTTCGTAAAATCATCAAATGAGTCCTCCCACCCAGGGCAGGGCGGGAGGGACTATCAGACTCGTACTGACTAAAATCCACGCTGTCCTTCAATAGCCCTTTATGTTCCGGGGTCACGGTAATGAGATAAGTACCGCGACCCCGGCAGGCTTTGGCCCTCTAGAGGGGGGCTCCGTCATCATGCTGACACTCCTTGAGGCACGGGTGGAACACAACGCGTCGTCGACCGGGCATGGTCCATGGTCGGACAGCGAGTCGCCCGTTACTCCCTGCCCGCATGCCCGCGCCTACGGTGGCCGGAGATCGTCTGCCGACGTCCGACGCCGTGGGCGTCTACCACTGCGGCTAGGGTGGAGGGAGGATGCTATCCTCTCCCTCACACGGCGGAAGGAGGAGGCAACCGCTTTCCATTCCATCCCGCCCCGCAGCATGGCCTCGACCAATGCCGGGCGCGAGAGGTCTCCGCTTATCGCCGCCGAGAGGACACGGCGGTGCTGTGCCCAAGCAGGGCAGTCCTTCACCGTATGCTCCACCGTGTCCTCCGGGCGATCCTCGTAGTGGTGACACCCAGGCGTTTCTTCCTTGCCCATACGACACAGGAACCTCCCGAAACATCCGTGCCCGGTGAGGACCTGCGTCAAGCGGAAGGTGAGGACGCCGTGACGTCTCTCCAGCCACTCCTCAAAGAGGGGTCTTACCGCCGCGATTGCGGCGTGCCCGAACCTAGGTTGCGACAGTCGTTCCCTCCATACTGCCCTGAGATCACGCCGGAGCTCTTCCCGCCGCGCCTCGACTTGTCGAGGCAGCAGGGACTCGCCCCGGCGCTGCGCCTCCACGCGCCACTCATGGCCGCGCTGGAGGGCAATCGCGTCCAGATCCCAGGGCAAGTTTGGGCCCCCTTAGGAAGGGTTCGATTCCCACCCAGGACAAATGTTTGTGTGATGAGCACGATCATTTGTTCTGGGTCTGGGTGTAATTTATCTATAATACAGGGTGTAATTAGACACATCACATAGCCGTTAACTACGCATACTGTACATCTAACTAAGTAACTTTACGCTAAAATTATCGCTGGGAAACGACTTTTATTTTTAGGTACCGTATCAAAAAAAAAAAAAATATATTGCGCGCAATGTAAAGCAAATAGGTTTCGTGTCGTTGTTTGCGTAGACAGGCGGCTTCGGCTTGAAGCTCACAACGAACGCGCCTATGCTGGAACGCGCTGTGATAAGAACGTATCGACGTGCGTGCGTAATTTTTTTAGAAAAATCGAAAATTCAGGTAATGTTTGTTTGGAAAAAAGTTTTGTAATAATACTTATAATTCGATTTCGTAAAACAAAGTTTAAAAAAAATTCAACTTTGACCTTCAATATCTCGAGAACCCTTGGAGTCCCAGGTACGGTCTAAAGGAAAAAAATGATCCAAATAATGGGTAGAATACGTGGCTTTCGGCTTCGTTAAGTGTCTTCTTACACCCTGTATTTATGTATTTAGAAATATATGTATAAGTATGTTTATCAGTTGTCTAGTACCCATAACACAAGCTCTGCTTAGCTTGGGACTAGATGGCGTTGTGTGATGGTTGTGGAATATTATATTATACAGGGTGACTTTTTTACCACCGTCCAAAATTTTTCTAGGCATTAGGTATCAATCACTAACCCCATTTTTGAAAACAAATCGATACCATAAATTTTCATATTTAATCATTTTCTCATCGCTCTGCGTGGTCACCAAGCTAAACGTTATTAATACTACACTTGCCGGCGCATGAAACGGGCAGAGCGCACCTCGCCTACCCCCCCGCCCCGCCCCGCTACACCTGAGCGACACATCACAGCGCGTTGCCCAGATTCATCAACTTTTTATAGATAACATTGAGACGTGATATCTCGATATTTTTGTATTGAGTGATACAAAAAGAAAAAACACGTATTCAATGATTTTCGCCAAAGATTAATGTATTAAAATTTGGATGGTGACTGAAAAATCATCCTGTATATTATATTGTGGGAAACTCCCGTTTGAAGTAAATGAGTTAGTTAAGGTGATTGTCAATCACCTTAACTCATTTTATTTAATGTGAATGCAAAATGTAATGTGAATAATTAAGGTGAATGCTCCAGAGTATACGGTATTTTTTGCAATTTGCAAGCCAGTGCTAGGTTGTATGTTGATTAAAATATTATTCGCGGCTGTAAGACGTATGTACTAGTTATAGAATTATAATCAACAAAATCACCAATATAACGCTCTAAATTCATAAAGCTCTAGGAATTACTTATGTTATTTATTTGTTCCTACGTCTTTATGAACTTGGAGGGTTGTATTGGTGATTTTGATGATAATAATTCTGTAACTATATACGTCTTACAGCCGCGACTAATATTTTAATCAACATACAACCTAGTACTGGCCGGTAACTCCTTTGACTTATGCACATTTAGTGTTACATAGTCTATTACTAGGTCAACTTTGCTAATTAATAATCGGACCTGAAACACATAGCAGTTCCCAGAGCACGTGTGACTACCACCACATCCGAACGATCACTGTCCGTCCATGGGATCGTGGGGTTTATCAGCTAACTCTGGACTCAGACCAACGCCTAAACAAAGGCGCTTTGTGTTACCTTTAAGGGCTTATTCAACCAAGATCCGACACGGCCATCCTGCAGGACACACGTCCTCGTGTGTTAATCTGCAGTAACAGAAATATCAATTACAAGAAACTGCCGTTCGGTCATTCTGACTTAACCAAGAGAATGTGTCAAATTCCTCTTGTTACAAAATTATCATAATTATCATGAGATGTAAACCTCATAATCACTTTATTTGTTAACAAATTTTGTCTTGAAACAAAACTTACGTTTGTCTTAGACTAGCCAGTTTAAAAAAGTGTAAGTACTATTTAACTAGAACTAAATAAAATTAAAAACGGCCTGCAAATTGCAAAAAACGCAAGAAATTTTGAATTTCGCGGGCTGGTTGGAGCATTCCCCTTTCCAATGTAGGGTGTTGCCAACTTTTGAACGCAAACTTTATCCCGCGTAAAAGAAATTGCTGAAAAAAAGGGCGGGAAATTTCTAACAGAGCGGACGCGTCTTTTTTGATAATTATTTAGAAAATTGTAAAATACTGTAAAATAGCATCAATAATTGTAGTTTTTTAGTGTAAATATTTATATTTAGAAGTAGTGTTTTAATCTTTAGTGGTAAGTGTCTTATTTTTTACTTGTATAGTTGAACATGAATGATCCGCCTGACCCGGGGGGCGAAGTCCCCCCGGCAGGCAGTTATGTCACCATAATGTCGAATGAATCGGGCATGGAGACCGATGGGTCATCTACGGCCCGAGCTTTAAAACGTACTTGCCGAGTACACGTTTGCAAACAATGTAACAAACGACGACGCACTCGCAAGGGTCAGGGACCTGAATCTTCGGGTTGTGACTGCACTGATCCAATCGTTGCTGCAGATGAGGAGAATGCCCCTAATAATAATGCATTGCCGGTAATTGAGACCCCTAATCAAATTAACATAACAACAATCTCTCCGGATACAGTTCCCGCTCAAATTGCGAGAAACATTTACGACAAAACGGATTGCGCGCCTTTTGTCGTACATGTACAAAAAAACATTACTGATAATAAAGATACCACACTGCACCCTATTACTTTTGGGAAGTTTTTGAAATCCTTTAGATTTCAAAATATTGTTAATGGAAGTGTTAAAAAAATTGGACGTAACAAAATAAGTCTGGCGTTTTCAAAGTTTACAGATGCAAATTCTTTTCTTAATCATGATAGCCTAGTTAAGCATAATTTAAAAGCGTTCATACCCTCATACAACGTTACTAGAATAGGATTAGTTCGCGGAGTTCCTGTTGAATGGTCTCCAGAGGAAGTTATTGAGAATATGTCTGTTCCAATTGGCTGTGGACCCATTCTAAAAATCAGACGGCTTAATTTTAAAAGTGTAATAGATGGCACAAGCTCATGGAAACCATCACAATCTGTTGTTGTAACATTTGATGGTCAGATATTACCGAAAAGAATTTTTATTTGTTACAATGCTTTACCTGTAGAGTTGTACATCTTCCCCACCATACAATGTTTCAATTGCTGTCGGTTTGGGCATACTAAATTGCACTGTAGGTCGAAACCTAGGTGTTACAAGTGCGGTGATAGCCATTCCGCTGACACTTGTAGCATTGAGGATGAGGGTGAGGCTAATTGTTGTAGTTGCAGCGGTAATCATTATGCCATTAATAAAAAGTGTCCCGAATATGATAGACAGAAATCTATTAAACATTATATGGCCCATAATTCTGTTTCCTATGTAGAAGCTTCTCAAATTCATCCACCAGTATCTAAATTATATTCTGAAACTTTAACATCCATTCATAAACAGCAAACCAAGTTTTCCCCCATTTTAGAAACTAGACAGCCCATATCGTATACAAAAACGGTATTCAGAAAGCCTCGTGACCCACCAAAAATTCAAAAGGGTTATGACAAAATTGCACATCAGACTTTAGTCAAAAATGATGTTCAATCTACTGGTAATGGGTGTGCATTGCAGAATAAAAATAATAAAAAAAACCAATTACAGGAAATTATTGCTTTAATTAACTCTCTTTCGACACATAATAATATAGAACCGTCCAACGTTGCCCCAGTAATTGACTTTTTAACAAACTTATTCCACCGCAATGGATCCAAATCTTTCGAAGATTATTCAGTGGAACAGTCGCAGCATAGTCAATAAAAAATCAGATTTATCATACATCATAAATAAATATGAGCCATTTGTTGTTGCTCTCTGTGAGACATGGCTTAAACCAGGGTTTTCGTTTAGAATCCCTGGTTATACCTGTCTAAGATCTGACAGAAGTGATGGGTATGGCGGAGTCGCCATACTTGTTAAAAATTCTTTTTCCTTCAAATCTTTCGATCTTCCTCCTCTATGCGAAGACATCTCGGCTGTCGCAGCAATTGTAAATAATATCTGTTTAGTCTGTATATATTATTCTCGCCCTAATGTAAATATTTTTTCTGAAATCAATAATCTGTTAGCTGTATTACCTAAACCATTTTTAGTGATGGGCGATTTTAACTCCCAACATCAAGCTTGGGGTAGTACTCACTCTAATTATTATGGGGAGCAATTACTGACCATTTTAGATCATCATAATCTTTGTATTTTGAACACCTGTCTTCCAACACGTCACACAGATCCAGATCAGGGAACAAGCGCTCCTGACCTTTCTATATGTACACCTGATATAGCATCATTACTGTCATGGGCACCCTTGTCTTCTTCCTATGGTAGTGATCATTTTCCCTTGATCATAAGTTTCCCTTTCAAAAAACCTGATTCACATATTCCAAAACCTAGACTAAAGTACAGATTAGAGAATGCTGACTGGGAGACATATAGAGACGCTGTAGAGAATAAAATTCTTGTTCTGTCAGATTCTTTATCAAATTATGATTCACAATCATTGTCTGATGAATTTACAAGGATTCTAATAGATGTTGCAGATAATATTTTACCCATTAAAAATGGTGCTTCAGGTAAGATTCCTTCTCCTCCCTGGTGGGATGCTGAGTGTACAGTGGCTATTAAAAACAGGAAAGAAGCCGAGAAAAGATATTGCAAATGTATGTCAAAACACAATTTTCAGTTATTCACAGAAATTTCTCGTGATACACGTAAGCTCCTTAGAAAAAAGAAATTTGAAGGTTGGCAGAGATTCTGTACTTCCATTTGTCCACAAGTATGTGCGTCAGTCGTGTGGCGTAATATTAGGCGCTTCAGGTCAGCATTCAGTGAAACAGCAGCTACAAAGTTACCACCAGACTTAGCTAATCTATTTATGGATCAACTAGCACCTCCTTCAGTTCCAGAACATAGGTCTTTAAATCCCTCTCCATCTTCACCTATTTGTCACCCTGAGCTTGATTCAGTTTTTACATTGAGTGAGTTGAAAGGTGTCCTTTCCCATGTTAAAGATTCAGCTCCTGGAGAAGATGGTATACCATACTCATTTATAGCAAATCTCTCTGATCCAGTTCTTTCTGTGTATTTAAATCTTATCAACAATGTTGTCAGTTCTGGTTCCATTCCATCTAGCTGGAAATCCCAAAGCATAGTTCCTATTTTAAAACCTAACAAGCCTCCATGTGATGTTTCTTCATATCGTCCCATTGCTCTGTCATCAGTTCTAGCCAAAATTACTGAGCATCTTATTAAGATCAGGTTAGAATGGTATATTGAAAGCAATAATTTGTTAGCTCCCTCTCAATTTGGTTTCAGAAAGAGCAGAGGCACTATAGACAGCCTGAGTGTATTTACTACCGACATTCGCTTAGCTTTTTCTGCCAATAAATCTGTACTTGCAGCTTTTCTTGATATTAATTCTGCATATGATAATGTTCTGGTGTCAGTGCTGGAACAAAAATTGAATGCATTAAAAGTTCCAAAATTTTTATCCAATTTTATCATTAATATGCTTTCAGAGAGATCTATAAATCTGTACCTTGATGATGGATCCAAATTTTCCCGATTAGTGTGGAGAGGATTGCCCCAAGGATCTGTGCTCAGTCCTCCTCTTTATAATATATATACCTATGATCTAGAATCCTCTCTCAACAGATCAGTACAAGTACTTCAGTATGCTGATGACTTGGTTTTGTACCTTTCTGGTAACAATGTTGACAATTTAAGTATATCATTAACCTCTTCTTTGCAGTTATTAAACTCATGGTTAGGACATAATGGCCTTGACCTCTCAGCCCATAAAAGTAGTGTTGTTTTGTTTACAAGAATGCGTAGGCCTCCAACAGTCTCTGTTCAGTACAACAATGTTTCTATTCCTGTAAAAAATCAAGTAAAATTTTTAGGAGTTATTTTGGATTCCAAATTAACAGGACTTCCTCATTGTGAATATATTGCAGCAAAATGTGAAAGAAACATAAACATTATCAGATGCCTCTCTGGTGTTTGGTGGGGTGCACATCCTTTCTCATTAAAACTGCTTTATAACACTTTAATTCGTAGTGTGATCGACTACGGTACATTTTTGCTGGAGCCTGGAAACATTAAGGGATTAAAAAAACTAGATGGGATTCAGTCCAAAGCCCTGAGAGTTATTTCAGGTGCAATGAAATCCAGCCCTACCAGGTGTTTGCAGGTGGAATGTGGAGATCCCCCACTTCACTTACGGAGACAATTTTTAGCTGACAGATTCATGTGCCGATGTTTACAATTTACAAATCACCCATTGAAATTGAAGGTTTCTCTTCTCTCTGAAGAATTGACAAATTCAACTTACTGGAAGCATAAAGCTATGCCTTGTTTAGTTAAAAGCTTTAGAAAATTTAATCTAATTAAAGCTCCAATTCATCAGTCTCCATTTCTTCCCATATTTCACTGTAATTATAATGCATTAACTCTATTGCCATCTATCAAAGATAACCTCAACATTTTTAAAGATGACATATGTCAAAACCAGAACTTTAATGTTAACATGGGTCTAGATTGGAGTGATTATCATCACATTTTTACAGATGCCTCAAAGCATAGCAGTGACACTTGTGTGGGGGTTGGTGTATATCACTCTCAGTACAATGTGACTCAGAAAATTAAACTCCCCCCTGAATCTTCTGTATTTACAGGAGAATGCTTTGGGATATTTAAAGCGGTAGAGTATGTCCTTTTGATGAAACTTAAAAAAACAATAATATTGACTGATGCAAAATGCGCACTTCAATCTTTGGCCAGATTTCCTTTTTACTTCCAAAATTCTGCTGTAATATTTGAAACACGGGAACTTCTTCTCAAATGCTCCTTGAGGGGATATTCAGTGCATTTTGCTTGGATACCTTCTCATAGTGGTATTACTGGTAACGAGAAAGCAGATAAATTAGCCAGTGATGCGGTGCAGTGTGGTGATATGTTTCCGTACAAAAACAATTTTCAAGATATTTCCACTTTGCCCAGGGTTTATTTAAAGGAAGCTTGGAATCAACTCTGGACAAGTTCAACTGAAATAGGTAGACACTATCGTGCAATTCAACCTGATATACCTGCTAAACCCTGGTTTAGTAAGTTCAAGTTTAGCAAGAAATTAACAACTATTTTGATACGTATGCGCTTAGGTCATGTTAGTTCTCCTGCGCATCTTGCTAAACTTGGCATTGTGCAGGATCCCGAGTGTGCATGCGGTGCTGACTATGGTGACCTCAACCACATATTTTTTTCCTGTCCCCTTTATGATCATTCTACCTTTTTACAAAACCTATTATCTGTAGGAGTTCCTTTTCCTTCTTCCATTCCTAGTATTTTATTTCATTGTAATGTAGATGTATATAAAATTATTACAGATTTCGTAATTGATAATAATATTTCAATTTAATGTGTATTGTGTATATTTTCTTATTTCCTGTTTGTAAGTAGTTCCGTTTTATATCGTTTCTTTTACATACAATTAATTGATGCCTTTTCCAAATTCCGTTTCTCCGTCCATTACCAATTCCTTTCGCGATATCTTTCCTGCTCTTTAATACCGTCTGGCAACAAGCACGAATAGTGCAAAGCCAAAAAAAAAAAAAAAAAAAAAAAAAAAAAAAGAAATTGCTTTTTCGATTTTTGTCATTTGTGAAATAAAAAAAGTTTGGTCACATTGGGGGCCCCCGTGGCCCAGGGGCCCTGTTTAATTGACACGGCAGAAACGGTGGTAGCTACGCCCCTGAGGGGAAACGAAACTGCAAGCATACATTGATTAGTGCTTCTATTTTTGTCACAAAAATACACTTGATTGTCCTGTAAGTGCTCCTACATATTAGAAGGGCTTGAGTTAGTGCAGGATTAACACAGTAGCAGGAGTAACAATTGCTTCGAGCCCCACGTATTATAATGGGGCCCCGCGTATTGGACACCCGTGACCCCTGATGGTGCGAGGACGCCCACTTTTGTTATGACTTGTGGTCATGACAGCTAAACTGGAAACGTTACATATACTATTCCAATTATTAATCCAATTTCGAACTTTTTCAAATTGTCTGTTTTAATAATCGACTACACAGAAACATAATGTATATACATCTGTAAATATGTGGAACATCTCTAAAGCATGCTACCAACATAATGATATTTATTATGCCAAATCAACTGTCAAATTATAGAAGATAAAATTATCACAGACTAGGCTGTATGGTCTAAGACCTTTGCCTATCCTCAACGGGATGAATGAAAAATCATCATCATCAACTGTCAAATTTAATTCAACACAAATGAATGAAGCTTTTACAGATTTTTAAAAATATTTTGCTAATAAATGTTACAAAACTGGATATTTTCAAAAGATAAAATGCAAGGCACAATCAAGGAACTTCTTGACGCGTTAGGGTTAGCTGGGAGTTTGATTATCTAGAGAATTTGGGCTAAGACTCGAGTATTGTAATCTAAGGATTTGTAATTGACGATAATGTCTTTTTTATTGAATTTACAGATGTAGTTTGGAAGCAGACACTGTTTTAGATTACATCCAGAACGATCCCAACTATGGCAATAGTAATTTATCGTCTAAGCAAGTGAACGAATACGCACAGAGATTGGCGCTAAAAGCATCGAACGCCAAGTCGTTTTTGAAAAAATACGAGGAACTCAGGAACAGAAAGTACGTAATTTCGTGTTCTTTTACTAAAACCTTAAAGATTTTTATGATCAATCACGTTTTCCTGGATGTCAGATGCTTTTCATAAGAAGAGTGTAGTTTGTTTAAAATTTACATTAAGAACACGTAATTGAAACTAATGATGCATGTCAAACTAAGGGAGCGCCTAGAAGCCACTTTGCAGTACTTTTATGTGGATTAGCAGTATCATTCCATTCAAGTTATGCGTCTATAACTGTTTTCTTAAATTCTTCCAGTACTGATAACTTGGCAGACATCATAGCCCTTTTCTACAAATTAGTGTGTGACGAGAAAAAGTCAAAGATATACAAACCTAAAGTGGCTCCAAAACCAATACTGGGTGACAACAAACATCAGATTACTAAGGAGGACCTTCCACAAGTATGTTGTTCTGTTATGACTCGCCTATGGTTAATTTCATTATTGATAAGCAACACAGTCAAACAATGACTTATTAAACTCTATGATTAATACTAAATGGTTATGTATACTTTCTGGAAATGCTATATCAAATGGGGAAGTTTCATTAGTATTTTATGTGGTTGGTCGCAGGACTAACAAATAACTGACCTGCCCTGCCCTGGGTGGGAGGACTCATTTAATGATTTTACCATGCTAAAAAAACATTTTATGTGGCTACATAATAATAATAAGCAGAAATTCTACTTGTCACACTAAGCCCATGTTGAATAGAGCTTGCCTTTGAACATTTAACATAAAATTTACTTTTTTTGCCTTAGCCAGTAAAAATATAGCTTCTTACCTTTACATATTGATGTTATATTCTTAAAGTTGTCATGACAACATCAAGTAAGTAGTATGATTTTATCAATGGTTTCCATGGTATTAAACTTCTTTGTTGTAATATTACTTTAGCCTAGCAGTAATTGTTGATTTGGAATGGCATATTTTGTTTGGCATATGGTAAATACAATGTTAATAAACTTTACTACCAATAATCATACATAGTTACTTCTACAACACAATTCATTAATATCCAGAATTTAAAAAAATCACCTTCAAAGATGATTAATATCAAAATCTATTTATTCCCTCTGCTTTATCGGCTAAACAAGGATTTTAATTTTTGTGTTAGAACACTAGGATAATTATTTGCCTTAAAGAAAGGAAATCAGATTGATTTTTAAATCACATATAATTTCAGATCAAGGACAAACTCCTGAAAGCAGTTGATGAGAGCAAGAAACTCGTTATGAAGTCTTTTGAAGAGAAAGAAGTAAAGCTAAGACCAAACTGGTACAGCAGTTTGGACCTGCCCAGCTGGCAAAAAGACCATCCTGCTATGTCCTGGGATTTTCCTAAGGATCCCCTACCAATTGTCTCTTCCTTAAGTAAGTATATTGCTTAAAATTCAAACCTCTAATCTAATGGTATTTTTTTTAAATTGTATTTTAAGTTTGCTATATCCCCAAAAACATGACTTAATGTGTCTAATTTAGAAGAACATGTGTTGCTACTTAAATCATTAGGGCTTGTGATCTTGTTATGCTTCAATCTCAATTGGTCACTCAAATAATTATTAGAGATTGACTGACAACCTTTGGCCGACTTGTTGACCAAGAATCATTCTCGTTTGTTAGTACAGAATCTATTGAAAATGTAACTATTCATGTACAGACACTAGACACATCAGTGACAAGTTGGCACATAGTACAAAATAAGTGATATACACATCATTATTCAACCTTAGAGTGTGATGTAACAAGATAATATGTATCAATCTATTTCAGCTGGTGTGCCCATAGAATCTCAAGAGAACATCATTATTGATGACTTGCTATATGTCTTCTCCGGTGTTCCTGGCAACTACATTGTCCACCAACCAGTTAAGGACACCTTTGACCCTAGAGTATTTCTAATATCTGATGATCTGGATGATGCACTGAAACAAATTGTTCAACAAATGCTTCCATTGGCTTCCAATTATTCTATAGTGAGAAGATTTATTGAACATTGCAACATGTGGTCTGGCCAGGTGCTGCATGCTCTGGTTGCAGCCATTGAAATACTTTTGAAGGATTATTATGTAAGTATATCACACAGTATTTCCTTATAGTTAAATTCTATTTTCTTTTAAAACTCCAGCAGACATGCATTGCATTATAATGATTTGAGATAAAACTCATTTCCATCAGAGCTGGTTTTTAAATGAACCCTGAGTATGATCCTTTGTGAAGTGCCACTTAATGGAGTGGTAAAGATAGCTTTATGGAGAGATATTTTTCTTTAAAATTTAGTTAATTATTATCCTTTTCAGACTATGATAGCTCAATTGGAGACAGAGCACTTATCTGCCAACCTCACATTACAAAAGCTGTGGTATTTTGTCTTGCCTACTATGCATACGATGCAAGTTCTTGCCGCTATCGTCACTAACATCGGAAAGGTTTGTAATTTTATTTATTTAAGTCATATTTTTTTATGTGGCGCCTATCTGGCTTGAAAGCTAAACAGAAGTCCGAAAAGTGAAATGTTTTCACATAAAATTACGCCGATAAAGCCCCGCAGAGTTGTGCAAAGTTATACACATAAATGCAGCATTAAGAACCTATGTAACCTTCTGAGAAATTTAAGACAGACAAAGACATGCTTTACTTCAAACCTGATAATGTACCCAAGATCTTATGCTCACTCAATAGTGCTTGCGACATGTAGAACATAGAAACAGTCACTGGACCAACAAGACAGCTAAAATTCCATGGAATTAATAAATTTGATTATATTTTCAGAGTGAGTTGCGGGGTGGTGCTGTCCTTACAGTTCTCCACGACAAAACTAACACGTTGATGGGCGACGCCAGAGCTCAGGAGATATCTTTGTTCCTCACTGAGCGTGCTTGCCGACCTTACCTGTGTATACTTGACCAGTGGATACATAAAGGGACTATTGTTGATCCTTTTCAGGTAAACCTTTATTTATTTTATTTTGAGGATACAAACGAGAAAAACATTACATTAATTGTTACAAATTGGCTTAAATAGTTTACAATGACACATGATGTGCACTCAATTACAGGTAACCACAACTTACACAATTTCGAGTTTTCTTTTTTAAAGCTACACTTCTAGCAAGCTTTGTAATTAATTTATTTTTATAGATAAAAGTTACTTAAACGTACATTCTACCTCTAATATGTTGAGGTTCATAGTAAATTGCTATAGTAAAACTTGATGCCACATTCCTCCTCCTCTGACGAGATTCTCTTTCTTCTTCTTTTTCAAAACCGTTGCCCCACACTAGGAATTTCTACTGTGTCGTGGGTGCTTTTACAAACATATAAACTCACATACACATTGATCTCATCTGAGAAGCTTTGAATTATGTACAATCGACAAATTTGAATTATGATCCACCATAAGCTTATTATCTTGTAGACGTTCAAATAATTAAGTCTAAATTCGCGTAAATATACATAACCTTGTTCTATGTTATTTTCAAACGATTTATCGTCTAAGTGGGTCATGATCCGGGTCGACGGCGCGTTGTGTTCTACGCGCGCCTCGAAAAGTGTCAGCAAGATGACGGGGACTCCCTCTAGAGGGCCAAAGCCTGCCGGGGTCGCGGGACTTATACCATTACCGTGACCCTGGAACGTAAGGGCTAATGAAGGACACCGTGGATTTTAGTCAGTACAAGTCTGACAGTCCCTCCCGCCCTGCCCTGGGTGGGAGGACTCATTTGATGATTTTACCACGCTAAAAAAAAAGTGGGTCATGATTCAACTTTGTCGATTGTACTACTTACTTTTGTCCCACGAAGAGATCAATTTTTTGCGTCCTACAGTGTCATATTTATGTGTTTTAGGAGTTTATGATAGAAGATAACGAACTGATCAACAAAGAAGAGCTCCCAGTGGACTACTCCGCCGACTACTGGGAGAAACGCTACAGTATTCAGAGAGATAGAGTGCCAAAGTTCCTAGAAAAGTTCACTGATATCATACTCAGAACTGGGAAGTATTTGAATGTGATAAGTCAGTGTGGTAAGTTTAAATTGATAGTTAAATTGATTGATGTTATTAATTTTTACAGTTATTGTTACATCATTTCATACAATACTAGCTGACCCGGCAAACGTTGTTTTGCCATACCAATAAATAATTTAAAAAAAAATTAGGTGTGGACTACCCCTAACATTTAGGGGGATGAAAAATAGATGTTGGCCGATTCTCATAGATCCCGGATAAGCACAAAAAATTTCATCAAATCGGTCAAGTCGTTTCGGAGGAGTATGGCAACGAAAACTGTGACACGAGAATTTTATATAATATTAGACTAGCTGACCCGGCAAATGTTGTTTTGCCATATAAATAATTAAAAAAAAATTAGGTGTGGACTACCCCTAACATTTAGGGGGATGAAAAATAGATGTTGGCCGATTCTCATAGATACCGGATAAGCACAAAAAATTTCATCAAAATCGGTCAAGCCGTTTCGGAGGAGTATGGCAACGAAAACTGTGACACGAGAATTTTATATATTAGATATTCAATATTTATATAAGTAAGGATACCTAATGCCCAAAAATATATGGAGCAAAGACCCAGAATCAATTAAAACGATTTATGTGTGGCAAGGTAGAGTATACTCGTACATACTATATCCCAAATCCAATAATAGTTTTCGATTGAACCATCACCAAGTAAACTCAAGGAAAAGGAATATTATAATATCTTATAATGTTAAAAAACAGCTATTTCCTTTAGTTTGCAGTATATGATTACTTCCCAGAATTAGATCCTTATCAGCAACACTATCGATTGGTGTAATAATACAGGGTGTGATTTTTTTCCAAAATCAGCGGGTTCGATTCCTGGCAGCATTATTGATATTTCTAAAATCCAATGATGCAGTTTTAGTTTTCAAAAAAATCGGCTTCGAGACTTCTTGAAACGTTTTTTGATATTCCTCATAGTTTCGGATAATAGCCATCCACGCCCAGTTGAAAAAATCATTCTGTATAATATGATGCTGGTCTGTTTGGTTATGGTTTTATGCGAAACGAATTGCGTATTTATGACCTCTGACTTAAGGTCTATTTTGTTGTTCATAAATTATTTTAATCAACTTCGGGTTTTTTTTTGGCGTCCTCCTTTACAATGGAAAGCATAAAGGCGTTGGGAAAATGCACTTGCCATTTAATTTCAAATTTCCAATTAGAAATCTCCTAATTTATGAGTGATCGACTGCGTTGATCGATCGCGGGATCGATCCCCACCCGGAACAAATATTCGTATGTTCTGCAAGTAGTTATTCCTGGTCTGGGGTGAGTTTCTATTTATTTATTTATTAAGAAAGGCACACCAACGACATATTTACAAAATCAATGATATATGATTAAATCACAGGTGTTCAGTTCTGTGTAAATACATCACTTACAGGCATGCACAACATTCAAATTTAAATTCAGTAAGTATAGTAATAAATCAAAATTAATATGTTTGTAAACGCACCCACGATACAGGATAAATTCCACATGCTATTTTCAACGATTTAAAAAATATACAGGGTGATTTTTTCAATTTCTGGTTTTCTCGATTCCTGGCCAGGATTATTGATTTTTCTAAAATCCAAAGATGCAGTTTTAGTTTTCGTCAAAATCGGCCTTGAGACTCCTTTCAGCATTTTTCGATATTCTTCATAGTTTCTGATCACGCCCAGTTTAAAAATTCAGCCTGTATAATATATGTATACAAATGTAGTGTGTTTAGATTAAAATTACTTAAAATTCAGGTAAACCAATCACGAAAACCAACACTGAAGAAATAAAATACTCCCTTCGAGAGCAGAACTACGGTGCAATCATACAAAAGGCCTACGCATACGCTAGCAAGTCGTTGTTAGAGCTCCTTCTGAAGGAGTATGATCTCATGGGAAGACTGAAATCTGTAAAGAACTACTTTTTAATGAGCCAAGGAGACTTTATTGTACAGTTCATGGATGCTACTGAACAAGAGTTATCTAAAAAGATTGATGACATCATACCCTCCAAACTAGAGTCCCTTTTGGGATTGTGTTTGAGGTAATATTTTTGTTTTTCCAACTCTTTTTATAATTATTGTTACGTAAGCCAGTTAAAAATTTAAACTAGAATTTTTCAACTGCCAAAGAAGCTTCAAAGAGGCTTTTTAACCAACTTCAAAAATGCAAAATCAGGAGCAGTAGGCATGTATGAGACTTTACTTTTGACATATCAATAGCGCAAATTTATGTCTCAATAAAAACTTTGTAGTCATTTTCTTGCTAAAGACTGAAAAAAAATTGTCACAATGCACTGAACCTACTTTAGTGTATATCAAAGTAGGTTCATTTTAATATGTCTGACTAGCTGTTCTCCGCTTTTTCAACCAACCCCCTCCATGCTCGGCTCCTATTGGGCGTAGCGTGATGTTATATAGCCTATAGCCTTCCTCTATAAGTGGACTATCCAACACAAAAAGATTTTTTCGATTCGGACCAGTAGTTCCTGAGATAAGCGCGTTCAACCAAACTATTCAGCTTCATAATATTAGTATAGATGATTTGTTCGTGTTTTAGGCTCTCTGCAGCGAGCCACGACCCGTACAATGAAGATATGAAGATTGAACTACTTCCCTACGACTTGCAATTCCAAATGTTCAAAATTTTATCTATTGAGACTGAAGATGAGAAAGGTAACTCACTTTTTTTTTTCAAGCACCTTTGTCCCTTTCGCCCCTTTCGTCTAAGCCAGTGGTTCTCAAACTTTTTTGGTGACGGAATCCTTTTGAAAAGCAAAATTTTTGACAGAACCCCAAAAAAAAAAAAAAAGTTACGTGCATTGTTCAATAGCAGGGAATCACATTACAATGAAGGTGTATACTGTATAGTGTATATTATAATAAATTAAAAAAAACCTAATAAGATGTGTGAAACTGTTTCTTATTTGTCATTAATTGGTTTATATAACTTAGGTTTTATCAAAGAGAGTTGAATTGTTATATCAGGTTCGGCATCCAGTCAATTGCGATATTTTGTTTTGGTAGCTGTATTCTCGTGGAGCCCCCAGAAAGACTTCGCGGAGCCCCAGGGTTCGCGGAGCACACTGAGTATAGCTGGTCTAAGCGATAAAAGGCTACCTATGATTCGATGGGTCGTGAGACTAACATGCTACTGTGACCCCGGAACGTAAAGGGCTATTGAAGGACACCGTGGATTTTAGTCAGTACAAGTCTGACAGTCCCTCGTGCCCTGCCCTGGGTGGAAGGACTCATTTGACAATTTTACCACGCTAAAAAAGAAAACCTATGATTCGGTAACATAAAAATTATTAGCACCTGAAAAATTATGTACATATATCCAAAAAGAGAGATAGAATGCTATTTATTATGTACCACACAAATTATTGATAATATCGCAAGAGAACTTATAACTATTCACACTGACGGGGCCCCCATTAGAGGGCCAAAGCCTGACGGGGTCGCGGGCCTGTCTCATCAGGTAGGAAGGATAACCGTGGATTTCAGTCAGAACAAGTCTGACAGTCCATCCCGTCCCGTCCTGGGTGGGAGGACTTACTTGATGATTTTACCAAGTCAAAAAAATACGCTTTTTCACTCGATCACCGGCTACTCTCATCCAGCTGTTAGATGTCACCTTGCGAAGGTCGTCGCTCTACCTAGTCTGAGAGCATCGTCCAACCCTACGTTTACTGATTCACTGTCTCCACTCGAGTATACTTGCCACTTCAGCTTGCCTATTCTGTGGGTTATGTCGATCACTTTCGTTCTAATAGTATAATACCATTTCAGAATACAAACAGAATAAAGACTGCCCACCACTGACCGGTATCGAGACATTCTCGTTCGGTATGGAGGTGAAGTGGCCCGTCTCGCTCATACTCAACCATAAAGCCATCGCCTGCTACCAGATGATATTCAGACACCTGTTCTACTGCAAGCACGTTGAGAGACTACTTTGCAGGTCAGTATTTGATTGATAATCTATAAAGCTTCTTATGTTCACTACATATAGGTGCATGACTTTTAAATCTTAAAGCAGTGTAACTGTTGAAGTTGTTGAAATAAAGTCGAAAATTGAAGGTTGCTAAATAATTCTTGCGTCGTCTTTGATGATCCTAATATTTTCGAGTTTATGACAACTTTCTCTACGTTGTTATTTGTTTGTTTATGTTCAGCAAAAGACAAATGGCCGATATTCACTAGACCAGGGGTTCCCAAACTTTTTGAGCTCGCGGCGCACATACAGGTTTAGAATTTTGTCTCGGCGTCCTAGCTAGTTGATACCAGGTTAATAATAAAACAGTAATACCTGGTTCCAAACTCCACGAAATCAGAGCACGTGAATCTGGTTTTGTAGCTGCAAAAGAGATCAATGAGACTATCCTCTTCTTTCTGGTGGATATTTTATACATATATAGATAATCTTGGTTCCACACATTATAAATCCGGATAATGGTTGACCCTCGCGTCTCACGACGCCCCTCTGTACTCTACGACGCAGCAGGGCGTCGCGGCGCACTGTTTGGAAACCCCTGCTCTAGACGACAACCATTGGAACCAACGCCATTTTGTTTTCCTTTTTTTATTTCTATTACGTTATTGACGACGCCCCTTTGAAAGACCTTTAAGCGCCTATAAAATCAGTGTATCACTGGAATTAATTAGCATACATGAATTCACACAGAGTGTGGCTGTACAACAAGGTGGTGAAACGTTTCTCCGAGGCGCGACTGTACGCGGACGCCTTCGCCCTGCGCCAGCGCATGTTGAGTTGTATCCAACACCTGCAGTACTACATGTGTGTCGAGGTCATCGAACCCTCCTGGTGCCAGCTCATACAGAGCCTCGATAAGGTTAGTGGGATTTGGCATGTTGACAGCATAAATAAAGCCAAGGATACACTAGGGGACAAATGTGCCACGACATGTATCGGCGACATGACGTCAAGTGAAACCGTCGCGCGACTTATGTCTGCAGTGACGTCAGACGAAATCGTGCGACTTCGCGAAACTTCGCCTGACATATCTGGCGACATCCCGCGTTATGTTACTTACGCTACTTCACTCGATGTAGTTGGCGACACGTGTCGCGCGATGATGCCAGAAATTTCGAGCGAAGTCCGGCAACGTCGCGCTACCTCATCTGACGTCGCTGGCGACCCGTGTCGCGCGATGTTACCAGACATGTCGACCGAAGTCCGGCGACGTCGTGCTACTTCACCCAACGTCGCTGGCGACACGTGTCGCACGACTTTTGTCCCCTAGTGTATCCTTGGCTTAAATTGCAAATGTAATTAGTCCGTTAGAAAGAGTTTATAATGGATACATATTAGGATGTAACGCAGGAGCTCCCAAACTTTTTCAGCTCGCGACGCACTAGACCTAGAGGTTTAGAATTTTTTCGCGACGCCCTAGTTGTTACCAGGTGAATAATAAACAATAATACCTGGTTCGGAACTCCACGTAATCAGAACACGTGAATGTGAGTCTGTTGCTGCAAAAGAGATCAATGAGACTATCGTCTTCTTTCTGGTGGACATTTTATACATATAGAATCTTGGTTCCACGCGATATAAAACTGGAGAATGGTCGAACCTCGCGTCTCACGACGCCCCTCTGTTTACTCTTTGCGACGCTCCAGGGCGTCGCGGCGCACAGTTTGGGAACCCCTGTTATGACACATCAAAATTCGAGAGTGGGGCTAGTGAAGTCAGAAGCAAGTAAAAACTGTACTTGCTCGTGACGTATCGCGTATTGGCATTTTCTAAAGTGTCGTATGTTCGTCAATTTTGGTTTACGTAACAAATGAAAAAACCGGCCAAGTGCGAGTTGGACTCACCCATGAAGGATTCCGTAGTAGCAAGCATAGATTAGGGATATAATTATATTGAGATTAGTAAGTAATATACACAAACAATAAAATAACTTTGTTTTTCATAGTGTTTGTAGGAATGGAAAAGTTATATTTGCGGTTTTTGAAAATGTACTATATCGCAAAAACTGCTAACTGTATCTCATCCAAACCAATTTTCTTTGGAAGTTTTTAGTTTTAGGTATCATTCTCTTATTTTAGAAGTTACAGGCGGGGGGACACATTTTACCATTTTGGAAGTGTCTCTCGTGCAAACGGTTCAGTTTAGAAAAAAATGATATTAGTAACCTCAATATAATTTTCAAAGACCTATCCTATCCATAGATACCCCACACGTATGGGTTTGGTGAAAATAAAAATTTTGAGTTTCAATTCTAAGTATGGCGGGCACCCCCAAAATTTGTTTTGTTTTTATTTTTGTGTGAAAATCCTAATGCGGTTCACATAATACATCTACCTACCAAGTTCCAACAGGATAGCTCTTATACTTTCGACAAAAAGTGGCTGTGACATACGGACGGACAGACAGACAGACATGACGAATCTATAAGGGTTCCGTTTTTGCCATTTGGCTACGGAACCCTAAAAATACGAGTAAAGTATTTTTTGACGGACTATTTAGATGTTTACAGTCGAATACCCTGTTGTTAAAAATGTCTTAAGCACGTCCTCTTTATTGAGAAGGGTGGTTGGTCAGTAGATGTCACAGGACACAAATGACTTTGTTATTTTTTTTACATTTTTGAGAGGTACACGAAATAAATTATATGAAGCAAGACTTCACTTGTGTTCAGCGTGACGTTTCATAAACCCATGACGGAATCGTTACTACTGAGCCGAAAAAATGTACGTAAATATTGATATTTACGGACATGCCGTCTAACATCAAGTATTAATTATTTAGTGTTAATTTCACGCGCAATTATCATTCTTTTTTTATCAGAGACTTGTTACGGTTGTTTATATTTTTATTGGAATAATAAATGTGGTTATTTAGTTTAGTTAATTCTTGTACACCACATTTTAGAGAACTCGTTATATGCCGTTAGTGTGACCAGGCTTTTAAAAAAAATACAACAACTATTCTTAAATTATTTTGAAATTAAAACATTACAATATTATGATGAGGAACAAACAAACAATGAGAACAGAAACAAAGAATTTAGAGTAATTTAAAAAAGAATTTATTGAAAAATTTTAAATTAATTAAAAACGAGATTCGTAAGGTACAAAATATTGGACGCGATAAAATAATAGTTTTATCATTCTCTTATTTCTTACTTAACATAAATGCCTCCAAAGTTAAAACTGTAGTTAGTACTACTTTTACACAATTATAAATTATAAATAAAATATTGATACATAAACGAAGCAGAGAATTATAATTTGTTAAAAGTTAAAATAGAAAATGCTCTTAAAATATTTTAACGGTTTTCCAAAGCCTGCAACACCTTCTTCAAGGTGCTCTCAAGACTATCTATTTTTATTTCGTATTTCGATAGCCGATTCTTAATTTCGTCAAATTCTGTTACATGTGTCTTCTTGCTTACAACAATTTTTGCTCTCTTAACAATTTTGTAGTCCAATCTGTAGTTCTGACAGCGTTCGAAACAACAACTGCCTGTGCCACCTTCTATGTCTTCATAATCATCTCCGAACTTGCCCAGTGGCTCTGCGTGAGGGATTTCGATTTTGTTATCCTGATTTGGCTTCACAATTATCCTGTATTTTGGTATAAAGTGAGGGAACAGGCTAATACGCTTGGCAAAAGGTTTGATGCAAAACATTTTCGGCTTTATAATATTTAGTTTTTCAAAGCTAACAGGCAGCCATGACCAGCAAGTACTCGGTCGGGAATAAGATCTAGCGTTACCTATTAGTACGCGCTCGAAGTAAGATATTAGTTTAACTGTGGAAACATGCCCCACAAGTTCTGCATTAGCTCTGATTTCTTGAGTATCGCTTACAGCTAAACCGTTAAGTAAATTAAATAATACGATGGGAATCATAAAAACAAACACCATAAATATTAAGTGACTTGTAACTGGGAATGTACTGAACTTGATTGATCCGGCGTCAAATTCACCTGTTAACATAACTATCGTCTTAAATAATGAACTGCCTGGATTCTCAAAGAAGTCTTCGTCTTCCTCCTCCTCTTTTCCTACATTATTAGGATTTGGTACTTTCTGTTCTTCATCTGGTTCTTGTCGAAACAATGTATAAAAGCTCAAAGCAAAAGCTACTATTAAGAGACAATACCAGAGCAAAAATTTGAAAAAGTTCCATGAGACAGTTTTTAACATCACAATATTCGTTGATAAAGTAGGGAATTGGCCAATGAGTAGAACTAGTTCAGCGGATGATAGCAATATGGCGACTGCAGATAATTGTTGTTTGGTAGACTCTTGCGCTGAGTCGTTACTTACTATCAGCGCGGTAACAAATATCAATACCATTTCCATCCAATTCTCCAAGCTTTGTAAATATCGTATCGGGGACACAAGTAATTGAAACAGCTCACGGAATATTAATACGATTAACCCTATTACTGCACCAGTATGAGTAATAACATTCAGCGCTTCTATTGAGCCTGATGGTTTCTTCTCTTCTACGTATCCAAATATTATATAAAGGATCAAACAAAGACAAAGGAGTGAGTAAAATGTTATGTTTGCGAAAAATAGACAACTTATTCTTTGCCACTTCAAATATAAGAAACTCGTGATGACTGGATGTTTCAACAGAGGCCGCAATTCTTCACTTCTTGTCATGTACAGTAAAGCATCTGTTTCAGGTGCTAAAAGGGAATCTAATTCCTTTGCGTTATTGATAGAATTGTCCATTAGAGGCACCTTGCAGAGCTCGTTCTCAAGCGAATTATTTGGATAAACAAGGAAACTATATTTCATGTGAATTTCGTAATCATCGTCGCTTGGTCGTTCGCCATTAGTCGTTATACATTCGTCCAAATATGTTTCCAATGTTTTAGCATTAATATCGGCTAAAGGCGGTTCATTAAATTTGTTACGAAGTCCCACACAGGCTCCGTTCCTTAATAACTCTAAAACAGTTTCTTGGTCGCCATTCCTGGCGGCGTAGTGCAGTGCAGTGTTGTCTTTAAGATCAGGTTGGTTAACGTTGATGTTAACTTTGGGATGCTTCAGTAATAATTGTAAACACTCGTTGAAACTTTCTTTTGGTGTTTTGGAATAAGAGCGCATACCTTTCACAGTTGTCTGAAGAAGAGATTCACTATTCCCTGAGTCAAATATTGTTCGTTCGTTCTCTACAAACATTTTAAGTATTTTTGGGTAGCCATTTTGACAAGCAATTGCAACAGGTCTCATTGTATTAGCTGAACACGTAGCATTTGGGTCTGCATCGGAGTTCAGTAAAGTTCTTACTACTCTGTGTAATCCTTTTTCAGTAGCCATTTGCAGCATAGTATTTATTCCATTGTTAGCTGCCAAAGCTGGACCATGATCATTTTTCTTAACGAGGATAGTGAAGTCGCGGATAAAGTTATCTTCTTCATGTCTACTCAGATAGGAAAATAATTTATCAACGTCTACTGTTTCTGGTTCCAGTTCCTGCTGAGTTTCAAACTTAGCTAATAAATCCGGGAATGCTTCTTTTAGATAGTCACGCGCCGTTCTTCCTCTTCTGTCTTTGTACGTGTCTAGGTGAATAGGTTCCTTAGCGTAATCTAATATCAAATTTACAATTCTTACCAGACCTTGCTTGGCAGCAGAATAAACAGGAGTTACTCCCTTTAAATCTGCACTATTGGCATTGCATCCCGCTTTTAGCAACATTTCAATCATGTCCTCATATGTGGCCAAATCACGATCTAGGTCGTCATCCAAGTCTTCTATTTTTTTTATGGCCATAAGTAGAGCTGTGTCACCTTTGCTTTTGATATTCACGTCAATTCTGTGGTCTTCTAACAGCGCTGCTAATGCTTCGATATTTCCATTCTCAACAGCGAAGTGTATTGGAGCAGCGGCATGTTTTTCATTCACTTTATTGACTTCCACTTTTTGCAGTAAAAGCTTCACAAATTCTTGTTTGTTTGGTTCAGACACTGCGATCTCGAGACATGTCTTGTAATCTGGATATGGATATACATGTTCAAGATCTACTGAACCGGCGTTGACAAGTTTTTCAAACGTAGCGAAATCGTTGGTTTGTAGCGCCACTCTTAGCTGGATTTGGGGGTCCGCGCCGAAGAGGGAGCTCCCGCGTGTCAGCCGGTTGGGCTTCATCTCGTAAGTGTCCCGCGTCATGTCGCGCACAGCACTAGCATCTGAAACGTAAAATGGGTAATTGTTTTATCACCACAATTTTCTCATTGAAGTAAATGTTGTGAAACTCTAGTGTAGTACTCCAAAACTAGTAGTTAAGAACAATTGGATCAATTGAAATGGATTGGCCATAGAACATCTGGCGGACTTTCACGTGCTTGTTTGTAACCATTAAACCTTTTTCGAAGATATGGAAGTGTAAATGAATCAAGATACCCCAAATTCGCGCGTTTATTTGATGAACTACGCTAAGTGCATCCACATACTCTTTTGTGAAAACGTGATAATCGTTGCCTCGTATGTTCCGTTAACTACAAATCAATCCATTAAAGTAAGTCGAGCCCTATTTTGAGAATTCTCATTGATCAGGATAAAACAAACTTTCAATTTATTGTTTGTAATAAACTGTTATCTTAGTTAATTGGTTTACACGAAGATTAATTTATTGCATCCTAGCATTAAGCTTAAAACATTACAGTTAGTTGCCTGTCATAGTTTTAAATGATCTACTTTTTACCAAAATCACTCGAGTTTACCTAACTGCCACCGTAATGAAGGGGCAATTATTCCGAATTTCTCTCACTACCATAAAATTAATGCTCCGCGCGTGCAGCATGCCCATGCTCTTACATCAAGTAATTGGATTGATTTGCGGTGTCTATTATGTTAAACTTGATGGTAAAACTATTCGAACTCTTCAAAAACGCACCTTGACTGGAAGGCAAGAGTGGTCATTTTGAAAGTATAAGTCTCAACGTTGTAAGTTCCCAATTTGTGAATTTTATTGCTGCATAATTGATTCTTGGAGCATTAATGAACTAATGAAGTTCGAGTACAATACTTTGTATGCTTTGTTGTTTCACAATTTACATACTGAGCACCCGCATGTTAACTTATTTGCTCTACCTATACACACACTGTTGATTCGGTTGTTTGACTATCGTGATTCGTGTATTTTATTTGAGACTTAATCCGATTACCATTTTTCTAAATGTTTAAATCGTGACAAAGAGGTATATAAAGCCGCTAACTACCTCTATATTTGTTGCGCTTGTCTGACTGCTAGGGACAATATTTATCTTCGGATTTGCTCTGAATACACCATGACTAAATCTCGCCTTGGGCATTGCTCATATTATAATCGTATTAGAGAACATGGCTTCTGTGTGCTTAAAAAATACTAAGTACGTATATATTTGGTGGCTTCACAGTTTTGTATACTTTTCTCTGATGCAACATAATTGGAAAACAGCGGAATGCATTGCTTCCAAGTGTTTATGATGTAATTTTCAAACAATGTAAATAGTAAAATAGTTATTGTTACGCAGCAACGTAAACAGTTTCTGGTAAACATACGTGAAATTCCTGCTATTTAAGTAACGCGTTTTAATGGAATAATTTGCCGTACGGTACGTCCAAAATAAAGATGAGACTAACAAAGCGTTTTCACCAAACAATAGGCGTGTGCGCCCATCGGAACGACTATGAGATACTCCACATGTTCGCCGGACATTGTACAACATTGAACTATACAATATATCACGGCTTTCATGCCCGTCGCTTTTGGGCTCAAACGGAGTTTGCTATTGTGTTCCACATCGGGACCACCTGTTCCACGGCGCCGATGGTTCAGTGCTCTATATTGATTGATCGACAATAATGTGCCAGGTTGCTCACTGCCAGAGCTGCTCGTTAAACTATTTTATTTGGAATATATATTAAACAGTATTGTATTTTTGTACTGTTTCTCATTGTACAGTTTTATAGTCTAATTGTGTTTTCTTACATTGCAAAAATTAATCGCTGGTCTGCACGAATGTATGAACAGAACATTTGCGATGTTAACATAGGATTAAAAGCTACCTCATTTGATAAGCCGAAGCCTCTTTAGCTTACTATTAACAAATCGTGAGCTCACTCTGGGATAACAATCTCTCTGCCGTGCCCTTTGCCTCTTTTATTTGTCAAAATTCAAGCACACCCTTCGAAAATCCTTGGCATTTAATACCTGTACATGAAAAATAAATAGCCATGGGCGTGTTCCATGGCATAAAGTACAGTTGACCTTTCTTATTGTTTAAAACTTTAATGAAGTTTGATTTGCACTCTACTTTACCATTAAGTTTATCTTTGAGGTGGTAAAATCCAGTACCTCTTTTATTCATTTAACTAGCACTCCGCCCGCGACTTCGTCTGCGCGTGTTTCTAACTTCGAACTCAGTGAAATTAATGCCCGCCGGTAATGGAAATCTAAAAATGGTCTAGTAGTCCGATGTTCACCCCGCTAGGGGTTGATGTTTGACCAGAGATACGATAGAGAGATTATTTATGACCAGTTTTGAGTTTATCGAAGCAAGCAGTTAAATGCCTCCCTTAAAAAATAATCAGCCCTTTAACTAACTTGGGGGGTGATTTTCGAAAAATCCAAAAACACTTATTTAATTATTTTTGATTTAGTATATTAATACTGATTTTCACATTAATCAACTCACGCATTATGATTTTCCCATACAAACTTTAACATCGTCTAGATTACCAATGGAGGGTAGTTCTAAAAAAACGATAGTGCCAATCTTTTTTATTTACTTGTGTTCTTATTCGTGGCAAGTTTCAAAGTTATAAACCCAAGGAATAAGATTTTTCATACAAACGTTTTCACCCCTTTTCACCCCCTTAGAGGAGGATTTTTTTCGCAAAATCCCTTCTTATGTTCACCTACATAATAAATTGCAACTACCGATCAAAATTCAGGTTATACGTTTAGCGGTTAAAGAATCTCCCCTTTAAACTTGAATACCCCTTTTCACTAACTTGGGGGGTGATTTTCGAAAAATCCAAAAACACGTGTTTAATTATTTTTGATCTAGTATATAAATACTGATTTTCACATTAATCAACTCACGCGTTATGATTTTTCCATACAAACTTTAACAACGCCTAGATTACCAATGGAGGGTAGTTTTAAAAAAATAATATCGCCAATCTTTTTTATTTATTATTGTTCTTATTCGTGGCAAGTTTCAAATTTATAAACCCAAGGAATAAGATTTTTCATACAAACGTTTTCACCCCTTTTCACCCCCTTAGAGGAGGATTTTCGCAAAATCCCGTCTTATTGCTTCCCTACATGGTAGACTGCAACTGCTGTCTAAAATTCAAGTTACTGCGTTTAGCGGTTTCGGCTGTAGTCGAGTCTTAATAAAAAACCCTGTTCTTTTATATATATAGATAATTGACTGTGAATAATGATTAAAATAATTATTATTAACATTTTGTTTTGTTGTCGGACTAAACGGTCACAAGTTTAATTTACCAAATGAATAATAAGTAATTATTATTCTCTGACCACAATTAATGAACAAATGGAAGGCAACAATAGTATTTTATAAGGCTTGTAGGTACAAAAAATATACCATTTATATAAATAAATAGAATATAATGGTTAATACTGCAATCTTTGCTAAGCTAAAGCTAAGACTGTGCATTTTGAAAGTTGGCAACGATGCAAATTCGCTTTGGTTTTAAATTATAATTTGCAAATTGCAATAATATACATAACATTGATTGCATAATGCATGGTCAATCAGCCTAATATAATGTTACTACTGTTGGGACACAGGCCTCTTCTCACAGAAATCCACCAAGCGGGCCCAGTGCGTGTTGGTACTTGGTAGATGTCACATGTCTTTGATTTTCAGGTTTTAGGACATGCTCGTTTCTTTACGATATTTTCCTATTTGCGAGCGGTAGGGATGAATTAAATTACACAAAATAGTGTTGTGGATCCACCACCACAAGATCAAAAAACTTTTTTTTTTAATTTACAGTAAGTAATAGGTCTAATTTCTGTTTGTTCTTTTTATTTTTGTGAACAAAATTTCACATCAAATGTTAAAATTCATGGTCTTTATTTTTGACACTATGTTATTTAGCAAAAACGAATCCTTATGATCGGTATGATAAAACTACAGGATCAATTTTTTTCTCGTGTAGCGGGTTCGTTTCCCGGTTCAACCATGTAATTATTTAAAAATTTATGAATGCAGTTTAAATTGTTTTTTAAATTAAAATAATCTCTTCTTTCAGTAAAATGTTCTATCTACAATATTTAAGGTACTTTCCCTCCATGTGGCATAACCGTGGGACGCCCTGTTTTAGATTTTTTTGATTCAGATTAGTCCCTCAGTAAGAGTTTTGAAAAATAATGGATACGTATTTTTTCTTTTGTTGAATTAATGTTTTACAAAGATATAAAGCATCGAAATTCGAGAGTGGGGGCTCGTAACGTCGCAAGTAGAAAATGTCATAGTTTGTAACGTATTGACAATTTTTAAAGTGTCGTAATTTCGTCAATTTTGGTTTAGGTAACAAAATAAAAAATACTTGTCAAATATTTTTTGATAATCTAACTAACGGTATTTTTAGATTTTTTCAATCAAATACCAGAATAATTAACGAAATTAACAATGGCAACACAAATTGTTAAGGGGGTACATACAGTACATAGTATAAGTACAGTATATAAGTCAATCGTGTCAAGTATTTGAAATCATCATCAAAGCTTAAGGAAACTGAGTTTTGCTTGTTGCCTATGTTAGGATAGAGTCATATCGTTGTCATTGCGGTTTTCGGATATTTTAATAAAGTATATTTGAATCTTATTTGTAGTTTTCCGACCGCAATAACAATCAGTTTATTAGTCACACTAATAGGCATAAATAATTGCTGAAGAAATTATATGAGATCATTGTATTAACTAACTAACTTTTAGGTACTCATCTATACATATTAATAAACCTATACTATACCTACTATAAAAACCGTAGCGATCTTTGTAACTAGATTATCTTGGTAACGTGTTTATTATATCCAATATGTATCTTCACTCCTTAGTACTTTTTACAAGTACTCATCCATTGTGTGTGGCCACTGAGAAAAATATACAGCAGAAAAAAAATAGTTTTCTTTAGAATTCCTAGTATGTATTTCCTATTGTGTTTGTTAAGAAGAAACTGAGAAATTGACGATACGAGACCAGTCCCCTTGTATTATATAGACTTACAGTCCTACTGTTACTTTACTGGCAAAGGATAGCGCAAATACTATATTAACTGTATCTTCTTCTTCTTCTTCCTGCCCTTATCCCATTCTACTTGGAGTCGGTACTATATTAACTCTATACCTACCGTTAAAAATATACTTAAAAAAATTACTGACTTAAAAAACAATCACAATGTAGTGTAAAATAATTATTCTTTTATACATATATTAATAACCAAAGCCTAAAAGTAATATATTTATTTCAAAAAAGTAAAAATAAAGAAAAGTATTATATTATATATATTTATTATTAAAATAATGTATTTCGTTGACTTTTTTCCCATCGACTTCTGAAAGAAAAGTCTTTATACGCCTTTTTAAAAGAAAGTTTTTTATTCAATACTTATCATAAAAAAAAAATCTTATACGCGCACTAGAATTTTGTAATCCGTAGAAACAGTAATAAAAGCGTCGAAGTAAGCGAATAACGCTCATATAATAAAAAAACTGAGCCAAACTGAATGAATTTTTAAGGGACCAAACGGCATGTATGCTGCATCGAACAAAAAAGAATTACACAAATCGTACCAGAAAGCTCGGAGTAAACAGTGTACATACATTAAAAAAAATACCGAACAAATTGAGATCCTCCTTTTTGTCCAAATCTTCAACGTTACTTCAATACGTAAGCCTTGAGTCAGAGCGCAACGTCAATAATCACTTACATTTATTTATCAGTAACCCCCATCGGATGCTTTGCATATGGAGATTGGAGAGTATTTGTGTTAAATGTCAGTGTGATTCTTGCGCTAATGTACGTGCTCTGTTGAGGTCATACATCCACGAATATTGTTCCATTTAAATTGCAGATATGGATAAACCCATGCCTTTTTTTAACGTGGTAAAATCATCATATGCGTCCTCCCCCCCCAGGGTGGGACAGGACGGGCTGTCCGACTCGTACTGACTAAAATCCACGGTGTTCCGTCAATGGCGCTTTAAATTTCAGGGTCACGGTTACCTGATGAGACAGTCCCGTGATCCCTCGAGGCTTTGGCCCTCTAAGGGGCCCCCAACAGATTGCTGACAGCTCATAGTCTTCAACCCGGGCATGGTCTCGGAAATCGCACATTTTGTATACTACGTCTTTGTATTAAACATTTCTCATAAATAATAGTTATTCATATAGAGTGCACATCGCTTAGCTTGCTACCGGTTTATGGCTCTCGCATCAGCTAACGAACGATAGGCGATTTTCCCACGATGGAGTATAATGAACAAATATTATCACTAAACATACTTTCCTATATGTCATGTTGATTATGCCACACAGCATAACTTACACTGAATGGTCTAGCGCTATGAAAAAAGATCATAATTATAAAACTTAACTTATCACCCAAATCTTTTTTCATTCGTCTTTTTTATTCTTTTATTTTTATAAATTCGAAATTTATGCTATCCCTTTCTAAAGCACACAAAATTTTAATGAGCTCATACGAAAGTTATCCTAAACTAAAAAAAAGGTTCCTTTAATGGTGTTAGCAATTAGGCGTATCCGTTGTTTCTCAATGATATTGCTTTAGTTATATGTTTTATCTGCACGCTACCGGTGCGCGGTGGCTAGCGCTTCGGTCTAATTGCCGGACACGCCTTACTTTATGGAGAAAATGACTGCTTTATGAAAAAAAAAACTATTACGATAAGATACTGCGCGCGCGTTTCGGGATTTATTCGTTTAGATAAGATTGCGCTCCCAGTTTATTTGGTTGTATAAAATAAATATTCTCTGACAACTCTTCATCTTTTTTCATCCGAAAGACGTCATTCGCTGGACCAAATATTACTAATTGGTATATACTTACTAAATAATTATAATTAGGATGAACCTTCAATGTGTACATTAGCAAAGGGCAGATGGGCAATTCTGGACTTAGTGAAAGGGTTATGTAAAGGAAGTACCTACTTGCAGTAGAAATCACGAGCTTTAGATTAAATAAAACTTAAATTGAAAGGCGTCTCTAAATCGAATACGTGATCCAATATTAAACCGTTTGAGATATCTAAACAGCATTATGCTTTAGTCGTATATTTTATATTGCGGTTTGTATGGGATCAGTGATCCAAGGAATATAATTAACTTAACTCAATTTACACCTACGAATCCACTTAATATGCATTGAAATTTAAAAATAATTTCCTTGCCTTTAGAGGAAATATTTTAATCAATGAAAAAGTATTAAATTATACTGTGGAGGCCGACACTGATTATTTATTTTTATGAATGAATCAATTGGTATGTAGACACTATAATAGCAGACAGTGCGTAAGCGCACCCAAACTTGTGCAGATCTCGTGCATTGTCACCTGCGAGCAGTCTGCCTTGAACGTGATGCAACCATCCCGACCCGCCGTAATACCAGTATGTACCACCATCGCCTTACCGGGCTCTACGGTCCTTTGTATGAATGGTGAATCGATCAAGTGTATTTTTAGTAATTACTACTACTCTGTTAATTTGTCATACAATGATAATATTTGTTCATATTTCATATGACATAACTGCGCCATGAGACTTAATAACAAAATATCCAATCTTAGTCGTTAATTCTATTTTCGTAATAATTAATTCTATTCCCTTACATGGTTTTACATAATAAAAATTTATCAGCCTAACTAAACAGGTTTCCGTGAAATACCAGATTACTCTCATCGTAACGGTTCCCCGACTCGTATGAATTTTAACTAGTCTCATCAAGAACTTGTTTTCTTTTATTACAAACTCCAACCGAGATTTGATGATCAAACATAAACATGCATAGGTATACGCACATAGAAATCCAAATTGTTTTCCACGTACAATATTCAAGTACGCATCACCATAAAGATTGTTTACGGACGAACGTGACCAATTCTCTCATGAGAGGAAGATGATGCGTATCATAATGTCGATGCACCCACAGATATGTGGTCAAAATAAGTGTGGAGAATTGGCAGTAATCTCAGGCAGTATTACCACACATCCGGTACTTGACCAACTAAACATAAAAAAGTCTTCCGTTCCGCACATAACATTTCAATTTGGACGCGCGTAACAACAGCCAGACGATCGGTTGGACGACGCTTTTTGTCAACTTTGTGCCTAATTTGCTTCGCCCTAAAAACAAGACGCGTTTCTTTTCGTTTCGCTTTCTTACTTGCGTCTATGGATTCTACAATGTACGTCGTATGCATTATTCCTATGCTAAATGCACGATGAAGGTTCATGACTAAACCCTCAAGACGGTCAGGAATTGGCTATAAAGCTTCCCAACTGGATTTATTTCGAGATTAGTACGCATAAAATTGGCAATGTGGACGTAACTGTAAGAAGGCTATGAACTCTGTATCAAGTGCTTAATGAACACTAAAGATTAAATCAACATCGATCATTTACGACACCCTGATGTACTTGGAAATATCATTTCGTGTTTCTATTTCAGTTCGATGAAGCGGTTCGCTCCGCGTCCGCCGATTAACAGTTTTTACTAAGATCTCCGCAGCCACAGCTTCGCACTTGGCTTGAATACTTTCCGCTTGTTGCGCTTTGGTTACATCTGATAGTTTTGTTCTCGTCAAGATCTTGTTTTTCAAACAGTTTCGCGTCATCTTTTTGTAGTTTTGCTTATAACTTTCTTTACACTGAAATAAATCATAGCCATTCCTCCGTTTTAAATTACAACGCAGGAGTAGTTCAATCCCACCTTTTTTATTTACAAAACCTGTTACTACATACCATGAATGTTTGTTTTTTGCTATCGATGATAAACCTAAGGGCACTTGAGATGTTTTGCTCAGATAGTTTAGATTTTAGATATGTAGGGACATTAGTATAAAGTGTTCTTATTCTAATGTCCCTGTTCTTTCATTGAGTTAATAGACACATTTTTTGTACTTTAAATTAAGAGCATTCTTATGTTGAAGTATTATGCTGTATAATGAGAGTTTTTATGTGTGCTCAAATTACATTTTATTGTGTCAATTGTGGTTAGGCCATGTGTAATGTAGAGCCCTAATGGTATGCTTACTATCTTATTTACTATGTAGTACTGCTAGCTTGCACATCGTCGTATTGTATGGATCGGAATGCTGGGCTGTGAAAAAGATGGATGAGAAACGATTGCACGTAGCGGAGATGAGGATGTTGAGATGGATGTGTGGAGTAACAAGAATGGATAAAGTAAGGAATGAGTTTATAAGGGGAAGTTTGAAAGTGACGCCTGTAACAGAATGTAGATTCAATCCCATCCCATCCCATTTCCTTAATTTTAATATTTCGACGTTTAAAAGTGCCTCTTTGATGGCCTATTTGAAATAAAAGATTTGACTTTGACTTTGAGAAAAAATGAAAGGGAATCGTCTGTCTTGGTATGGACATGTGATGAGGAGGGATGAGACTCATGTGACTAAGAGAGTGATGGGTATGAATGTTGATGGATGGAGAGGAAGAGGAAAGCCAAAGAAAATATGGATGGATTGTCTAAGGAATGATATGAATGAAAAAGGAGTAAATGACACTGTGACGTCTGATAGGGGAGAATGGAAGAAAAAAACGTGTTGCGCCGACCCCAAGTAAAATGGGATAAGGGCAGGAAGTTGATGACTGCTAGCTTGCTACTTGTAGTAACAGTTCATGTCGTGTAGGTACATTTCTTGATTAATCTATTGATATTTGTTTCAATTTGAATCTGTTGAGCCCCCAGCTCGTGTATTATCCAATTGAATATGTTACTCACTGAACTTAGTTCACCAAATGCAGACTGGCCCTAATAAGTGTACTTCTCTATTCACACTTCCATAAATTGCAACCTATATTTGGCCATAACAAATAGTGTCACCAGCCATACAAATTAATTTCTATTGTAAATAGTTTTCTTATATGGAAGTACCGTTTGTTGACTTGTGCGACGGACTCGGAAGCGCTTTACTGAATCAATATGAATTTCATTATGCTGGTAGTTTGCTACCACCTGCATTTAGTAACGTGGTAGTTATGTGGGCGAGCTGCCGTCATCATTAGTCAACGATTGCATCAATATTTAGTTCCAATGACCAGTCAAGTTCGTCAATATTATAATTTATTTAGGCCAGTGTCGCAAAATCCTTGAAAATACAGAAAACACGCAGACGACTATTCTAAAGACAAGAGCTAAGCTATCCATAACCTATTAGGTCTTTTTTTTAAATGAAGTTTAAAAGCAATTTGTTGGAACATCGGTTCCACAAATAAAAATCAAAATGATCTAAACGTTTTGTTTAACAAATAAAAGTTTACGGCGCGGCTATAGTGTTATTTTAACATGAAAGATTTGTAGTATTCGTCACACGTATTTTTTCAAAAGAAACTTTGTGTTATCCGTGCATTTCTGTCTATCTTAAATTGTGCAGAATTTTAGAATCTTCAGACAAACAGCAGTTCCAGTAGACCTGTTTTTCAGATTTTTGTAACTATGTAGTGTGATTTAAGTGTTTATTTGCTTAGGTAGCAAAATATAACAAATATTAATACATTTATAGATGTACTCTAAGTTCGCAAATAACTTTTCAAAAAAATATCTACTTAGCAACTGATAAAGAAGGTATAGAGGTCTCTAGTAAAGAGGTCGGTTTGAGGTCATGGCTTGTCTTTCAAGTTATTGGCCTGCCATCTCATCCAATCATCTATTGTAACTTTGCCTCATTGGTGTTATTATCAATTTTCTATCTGCGGCTTCTTAACTTTACGGCACGTTTCCATTATACAATTTACAAATTGTGTGCTACTTGAACAAACCTGCATTCAGAGCTACAAGTTGCAAGTAATTTGAACTTGTACGTACATTTTGTTTCAAATTTCTGTCAACCTACTCAATTGGAAACTATGCAAGTAAAACATGCATGCAGTTTGCACACTCTCAAAAACATGTTTCCAGTTCAAGCTACTTGTATGCAGATGTGACGTCATACTTGTATGCAAGACTTGTCTGATGGAAACTCGCCATTAATAGGCTTTTTTTATTCCGCTTACTTAGTTTGGCTCAAAGAATGACGCAAAATATATCATTATTGTCTACCTTCACTGATTGCCCTATCACTCATAGCTCATATGCTACCTGTCTCCAGTCTTATAAGGACTCTTGTCCTACTTTAATGAGTCACTAAAACATACCCAATATACACATACGGGCTGTTTCGCATACATAATTAGGATGTTTAAAGTCGCATTCTTAATTTATCAATTCCACTTCAAAGCACAAGGTACAAGAATTCACATTACCAAGACATCCGTCGATACAGCGGATAGCAAACCTGGGCTAACTAGTTTTGCGAAGTACTTATTGACCGTTTGTAAACCTTGACGTATCGATGAACGATGCACTTTGCAATAAACGGGCCCATTGTCTTGCTTTTCCAACCTGCTGGACAAAGATCATCCCTATTCTTTCCACTTCGTCATATTAACCGTCTCAAAAGTCGTCATTAGACTAAGCTTGCAAATTCAACCCATTTTT
Source organism: Agrotis exclamationis (assembly GCA_950005045.1). Classification (NCBI taxonomy): domain Eukaryota; kingdom Metazoa; phylum Arthropoda; class Insecta; order Lepidoptera; family Noctuidae; genus Agrotis; species Agrotis exclamationis. Next base: position 9,666,545 of record OX465425.1, on the reverse strand, counting down.
TGTTGCGAAAAGGGTCTAATTTAACTTGGCAAAAACTAGCTTAAACAGTGTTTCTTTTACATGCATTTAAAAAAATATATTTTTACACTATCACCGGATACGTATGTTTCGCTGGAATTAAACTGGTGCTCGCGTCGCTTGCATTTGTCTACCACTTAATCAATTACAGCCGACATGGCCCAACTTCCCGCACTCTGTATAGGCTCAGCGACCCACATGTCCTGCGTCATCATAATAATAATGACGTCACCCCTGCCGACCTTGTCGAGGGCTTGGACTACCAGCATATGTGATGATCTCTTCCTATGTTTACACCCACATATGTTTTGAACAGTTAATGAAACTTTGTGTCACGGTCATCAACTTACTATTGCACGTAGACTGAACAGATCGTTTGGTCCACATTGTGGATCCATTTTTTTTTAGCAAAGAACGGAGTTTGGCCCTTGTTCCGGTCCCTGACTGATAATAAGGCGCTGATTTGTCCAGTTTACGTATAGAAAATAATTGTCTACTATTTCCAAGTTTTCCAATTAACTTTAGAAACCAGCTTCAACCGTTGCTATAAGGGTGACGTATACCTTTCTATCCACCTAGGTATCGCTGATTTTTATGCATATGTCGAAAACTATCTGTAGTACCTTCACCTGCCTACAGGGTTCCTTTCTTGAGAATTGAATTACACTCATTGCAATTCTTAAGTATCTGATTGCATAAACCACTGCCCGATCCTACCAGAACTCATCGAAAACATGGAAATAAAATACGAGGATATCGAATTGCGACTTATTAATTTGATATGAGTTGATTATATTACTGGATGCACTGGATTTTCGTGATTTTAGGGATTGAATGTATTCAAAACCCACCTGAGAGACACGATAGCACAACTGAAAGTTCACACTTCACAAGCACTTCACTGACTGGTTGGTGTTCGCAAAGCGGCCGCGCCACTCGGCCCTGTGATCGGAGTGAGGCGTGCGCGCGCGCCGCGACTGTGGGAGGCGATAGTTGCTCGCTTATCCTGCAACACTGCTGACCAAACGCAATTACTGACCATACAGATCGTAGTGATGTACATAAACGTTTTTAATTGCTCATAATACAATTACCGATCACGTCCAACGCTTAAACGGTTGGATATTGGTTTAACGTGAGTTGTGAATCGAAGACTGTTGTTAATTTATACTATTAATTCTTATGTTTGATGATCGAAGAGTCGAAAATCTTAGTCGCTTGAAGAATGCATTTTCTTTTATGAGTCATTTGCATTTTTACCTATCCTGCGCTTATGCAGGCATCTCTAATAATCATGAATCATGACCTCCTATGTCCTTATTAAAGTAACATCCTGGAGCATACTAGGTGTAATGTAACGAGATAAATGAAGTAATGAGCAATGTAATAGGTCGCAAGGTGAAAAGCTTGGTCAGCCATATTGTTATAGTTTTTATAAAGCCTATGTTTTTTCTGTGGGCGGAGCAGATTCGCGATAATTTGTAGGCGGTACTCCTTACCAGTTACCAGTGGTTGCCGTCGCGTCACAAGGTTGTATTACTCACTGTTTTGGTCTGACGCCGTTTGTGTAAGGTGTAAAAAATCTTGATTTCAAAGCAAAGTATTTGGGGTGGAACATTCCGAATGTCCAAAACTGGAGTTGTTTCCTACACAATGAGATTACACAGTAAGAATGTTGTCCAAATGTCTACTCCTAGGCTGAGACCTATAGAGCGACTTTACTCAATCTAAATACTGTAGCGTTTAATACGAAAATTTATGACTTTTCTTCTGTTGTTTAGCAAACCGTGAGTCATGAAAAATTTTGCGTGCAAAAAACAGTTCAGTGGGTATCTGAAACTTTAATGTTCCTCAGGTCCACAATGTGGATGAAGTACTGGAGCGTCATAACGACTTCTTGGAGTCGTGCCTCGGAGACTGCATGCTGACTAGTCCACAGCTGCTGAAGGCAGTCACCACGCTGTGCCTCGTCTGCGTACAGTTCTGTACATTCATACAGGTGACACGTTATTCATGTTTTATTATAAATAATATTTTAATTTCGAATTCTAATGTAGAAAACTGAAAAGATTTGCGTATTTTATAGTCGAGCATAGCTGGTATCTATAGTAGAAACTAGACATCACTTTTTATTGTGAGTGTGTACGTTTTAGGTGCACTGCGTTTTGTGATGCACAGTGGTCACGCGGCAGCGCTCTGCAGACGCAAAAAGCACTGCTTCTTCAAGACAAAAAATCATCATCGCGCGTTGCTTCTAAAGCGCCTATACAAAACGCAGTGAATATAGGCTCTTACAAGAAAGATCAGAAGAGTTCGTCGTAGTCTACCTCGTTAGTCTTATGATCCCAGCTGCTAAGCGAATGGTCCTGGGTTCGAAGCCCTGGTCGGGAATGGTTTTTCCATTAAGGACTTCTCAGTATCAGCCACGTAGTCTGGATTTGTCGCCAGTGGAATGGCAACAGACTTGCCCTAATTGCATACATGAGACTCAAACATAAGTAAAGAAATCAACTCTTCGAGGAGTATTATACCCAATACTCCTCGAAAAGTTGCTGAAAATAGTACTTTTTAACTTAGATGCACTTGCTAGCTATTTGTACTTTTAGTAGTCAGTGCAGTTATTACAATAATATAATTATGTATATTTTAATTAAATATGTATCCAATATTATGTATGTTTCAAAATCTGGTGACGGTTTGTTTATTATTATTCCTGCTGTAAGCAATTATCACATAATATTGTGTTATATATTTCCTTCCGCTGCAATCTATATTTTTTTATACTTTATTATCGATGTTTAGCAACGCTTTCCAGTGGTTAGTATACCTATATGATTTCTAACATTATAATTTATTATTGTATTTTCTTTTAACGCTATCACGTTAATTGGCAAAAGGAGATGCACAAGTACTTCGTGGACGCAGAGCTTAACAGTATGCTTGGATCGACGTATGACAATACAGACTATAGTGAGGTATATACAGCATAGATCAACCGTTATATAGTGCACTGACACAAAGTAAATAATATCACAATATCATTGAATACTCGTATCACTGAACTGAACTTTTAGTAACATGGCGACCTATCAACAACACCTATATGACAAATTTTCAGCCAATCACAATCCGCGCTCACTAAATACTGTAATACGATTTTGTAAAACATTTCACATTGCTTCTAAACGGTAATGGTGTTTACATAATGTTGTACTAAAAACTAATGAATTTGTTACAATACATCTTGCTTCCATGTAGTATTTGTGAATTATATCAAAACCATTAACTTATATTTTCTTACCATTCTTTCATGACTTTTCTGTTTTAGAATTTTACAGTGAGTATATTATTATTAGTATGTATTATTAAAATATCTGTCATATCATTTAATTATAGAACTTCTAACAATTTATTTTCCCAACTCTTAATTCCTTACTGATATTATAAAGCTGAAGAGTTTGTTTGTTTGGATGAACGCGGTAATCTCAGGAACTGGTTCATATTGACAAATTCTTTTTGTGTTGGATATTCATTTGTCGAGTTATCACGTCTTAGATAGCGCCTATGTCCTTAAAAGAATCCCTATGAAAAATTCTTAACTAGAAGTCACACTTCGTTACACTGTGGTAACGAAGTTCCATACAAACTATCGCAACCCTAAAAACCTCTTAGGGATCGAATTCCTCAAAATCCCGTCTTAGAAAGCACATATGTCCTAAAAAACCCCATGCAAAATTTTACATTTCTGGCACTTGTAGTAACCATTTTTTTTACAAACTATCAACACCAAAACAAACCCCTTTTTTTTAGCGTGGCAAAATCATCAAATGAGTCCTCCCGCCCAGGGCGGGACAGGAGGGACTGTCAGACTTGTACTGACTAAAATCCACGGTGTTCCTTCAATAGCCCTTTATGTACCAGGGTCACGGTTACCGAGTGAGACAATCCCGCGACCCCGGCAGGCTCTGGCCCTCTTAGGGGCCCCGTCAGATTGCTGACAGCTCTTTGAGGCGCGCGTGAAACACAACGCGCCGTCGACCCGAGCATGGTCCATAATTGGACGGCGAGTCACCCATTACTCGCCGCTCGCATGCCCGCGCCTACGGTGGCCGGAGATCGTCTTGCGACGTCCGTTGCCGTGGGCGTCTCCCGCAGCGGCTGGGTCGTGAGGTGGACGCTGTCCTCTTCCTCACGTGTTCCGCCTCCTCCTTTGCTAGCATTACTGCTTCACAGAAGGAGGCGACCGCTTCCCATTCCGTCTCGCCCGCAGCGTGGCCTCGACCAGTGCCGGGCGCGAGAGGTCGCCGCCTATCGCCTCCGTGAGGACACGGCGGTGCTCTGCCCAAGCGGGGAAGTCCTGCACCGTATGCTCCACCGTGTCCTCCGGGCGATCCTCGCAATGGTGACACCCAGGCGTTTCTTCCTTGCCCATACGACACAGGAACCTCCCGAAACATCCGTGCCAGGTGAGGACCTGCGTCAAGCGTGAGGTCGCCGTGACGTCTCTCCAGCCACTCCTCAAAGAGGGGTCTACCGATTGCGGCGTGCCCGAACCTCGGTTGCGACAGTCGTTCCCTCCATACTGCCCTGAGATCACGCCGGAGCTCTTTCCGCCGCGCCTCGACTTCTCGAGGCAGCAGGGACTCGCCCCGGCGCTACGCCTCCACGCGCTACTCATAGACGCGCTGGAGGGCAGTCGCCTTCAGATCCCAGGGCAGCAATCCGGCAAGGAGATTGGCCGATTCGCCGACGATCCGGCGACTGCTGGTCGCCTCCGCATGCTCAGGGCCCACACGGGGGCCCCGTAGAGCCATGGACCGCACGACACCGGCGTACAGCCTCCGGTAGGAGGCGTTTGGCCCGCTGAGATTGGGCAGGAGTCGCTAGAGGGCGGCTGCTGCCAGGTTCAGCCTTGGGGCCAAACAAAGGAAATGTTCCTTAAAGCTCCACTGGCTGTCGAGGATGAGTCCCAGGTACTTCATCGTCGACTCGACGCCGATGAGAGCCCCCCCCCCCCCCCCCCCCCCACCGTTATGTGGGACTCTGTCCGTGGCGCGTTCAGACGGCCATGAAAGCACATGGCCTCTGTTTTATGCAGCGCCACTTCGAGTCCCAACTGCCGGATCCTGTCAACGACTGTCGCAACCGCTTGTGTCGCCAAGTCGGCCGTCGCCGCCTGATGCGATTCTCCCTGCGCCAGGACAAGCGTGTCGTCAGCATAACAAACTACGCTGACGCCGTCAGGGAGATCGCCACGCAGCACCCAGTCGTACCCGATGTCCCTCAGGTGCGGCCCGAGAACCGAACCCTGTGGGAAACCGCACGACATCTCTCGCCGGTTCCACTCTCCCCGGTGGCCGGGGTAGATGACGGCTCTGTCCGTCAGGTAATCCTCGACTATTCGACGGAGGTAGGTCGGCATCCGGTGATACCGGAGTGCCTCCCTAATGCAACTCCAGGGCAGGGTGTTGAATGCGTTGGTGATGTCTAATGACACCGCCGCCACGACGACCTTGCTCCGGGATACTGCAGCCCCCGTCGTGAGGGCTCTCACGCGCATGATGGCGTCCACCGTAGAACGCCCCCTGCGAAAGCCAACTGACCGTCCGCTCTAAAACAACATCTTACGATTAGAAATTCGCAAAATCTCACCTTAGTGGGCAAATACGTCCTAAAAAGAATCCCCATAATCATCAGCATTATTAATGTTCCCACTGCTGGGACACAGGCCTCCTCTCTGTGAGAGGGAGTGGCCCATAATCCACCACGCAGGCCCAGTGCGGGTTGGTGGATGTCACATGTCTTCGAATGTTTGGTTCTAGGACATGCCGGTTTCCTCACGATGTTTTCCTTCACCGTTTTTGAGAGCATTGGTGATGAAATAAATTACACAAAGTAATGCGCCTGGCTGGGTTCGAACCCACGACCTGCTACTCGTAAGTCTGGTCCGATACCACTGGGCCACCACTGCTCTATCTATGCTATATCTACCCCATGCAAAACTTAAAACTCCTAGCACTTCTAGTTTCTGAGATTTCGTCATGAATGATAGTAGTGAGTGTTTGACCTTTCGCTTTTTTATAAACATATTTAAATTCAGGTTTAAATCAAAACGTGTTTCTTTATGTACTGACATGTTTTTTCGCGTATATAGGACGCGGGTTGTGGAGGGACAGCAACGAGCGGGTCGGCGGACTCGTTCTCGCGGTCTGTGTCGAGGTATGGACTGCGGTTCACGGCGGCGCTGCTGTCTGTACTCGCGATCATCGAGAGGATGGCCAGGGACAACAACACCAACAAACTGCTGAATATATCTGCTAGGTAAGTAGTTTCTTTATACTCGACTTTGTCTAAGACATCAAGCCAATAAGGTTTTTGACTGAAAAAAATTAATGTACGTTAACCTTATTTTCTCAAACAATATTTGACACTTATTTTATCTTTTGTTACGTAAGCCAAAGTTAAAAGATACGACACTTTTAAAATTGGCAATACGTCACAAGCACACTTTTTACTTGCTTCTGACATCACGAAACAAAATTCTCGAAAAAATAAAAGAAGTCAATATGCATTGGTTTAAGAAAAAAAATGTCCTATATTTTTCGAAACTAGCTGACAGAACTAGATTTGAAAATTATTGATGCACTGTCAAATTGCCTATACTGCATGTTGTTAGGTTTGAAATCACGACGTGTTGCTTGCCAGTCCTTATCTTAAACGCAGCTTAGATTATAATGCTCACGGGACTGTCTAAGGAGGATACGGTGGCTATGAATTTCAAAAGCCAACCCAAGGAACATGGTGGAATTTGTTAATATCTGACAGTCTCTACCGCTCAAACTAGGGTCTCCAATCTTAATCACATTTATGAAGTTTCTGATCTGTATTAATTATCTGAAAATTCTCAGAAAGTTCGATTGAAAATACACGAGAATCCACAGGTTTACCTCCCACCATCATCCATTTATAGCATCTTAGATAATGCCTATAAGATGACTTTTTTTTTTAAATAAAGCTAATGTTCTAGAATTCAGAATCTTAGATTTGGGATTCACTATAATTCACAACTTGTGGATGTCACAACGAGGATAGACGATCTAATGAAGACTACAGGATCGCGATAGATGCAAGTCGCTTCCAACCCGAAATCGGAAATCTATAGGGGAGATGTTCAGCAGTAGACGTCCTACGGCTGATACAATGATTATGATGATAAAAGCTAATATCAACTTACAGATTAAACTTCAACACGTACTACGTGAAGCAGCTGGAAAAGTTCTGCTCAGACGATAAGTTGCTGGAGGGCGAGAAGAAGCAGCCCGTGTCCTAGCACAGGACCGCGCGTAGGCGCACCAACCTCGTCACCTCCGTGTGAACGTACTACTATACTACTCCATATGTGAAGTACACTAACTATATCAACGATACAGAGAATTATCGATTCACGTGACATAATAACTTCCCTAATATAGATGTAGAGCACAGTCCGTAAAAAAAAATAAAAAGAAGGTAGATTGTAGTGAGCTGGAACACCCAAAACTTTGAGCCTTTTTGCTTCCACAAAATTATCATTTTATTTAGAGTTATTGCGTAGCTACTAAAATATTACTGTTTAAAACGATGCTCTCCTGCCACTTTTTCTAAAAGTACAATGCATATTTAAAAGACGAGTATTTTTTTACTACTCGAATATCTAATAATCTCAAAATGAAATTAATTTTATTAATGATGTAACTGATATTTTTAGTAAATAGGCAATAGTTATAGTAACCTTTTTCGCAAACAAAATCACAAAATTATTTTCAAAATTACGATTAAGAAAGTACAAACACTATATGATGCATTTGGTAAATTTAACAGTATTTAGTTGTTGTGCCGTGTTAGATGTTAGGCAAATAACTAGGAGAAGTTTATTAGTCTCAGAACAAAATATTGTCGTACTAGATAATATCTTTTTAGCGAGGAATTTGTATAAAATAGTAGTAGACACGGTATAAATCGAGTTAAACCAACTCGCTAGAGAAGACGATTCGTTCTACATTCGAACGCAATATATAATTATATTATGCATATAACAAATAAAATAAAAACATAATTAAATGTATCATATCTAAGAAATTTTGTTGCGATTACGTATAGACTGGTAACTAACATATTTTTGATAGAAACGTTCACTATTATAGCAATTAATTTTAAAATTCTACTAACAGAACGTCACAAAGTTTCTCATTCCTTGCCATAAGTGATACAATTCTAAAGCCATGACAAATAGTGTTTAAATTAGCCGTAGACTTAATTGGTGTAAATAAAACGAAGAATCACAAAAACAAAAAAAAATACTCCTCATTATTGTAATATTAGGTCAGCATTAATATTTTACTTCCATTACAATATAACATGAATATTATATTTATAGTATGAATTTTACATTTGTTGTTGTTATTGGCTGTGTCATTCAAAACCATTAATTGTTACATTTAAGTGAATAATTAGGTTTCTGCTGTTAAATAGGATTGTCTTGGTTGACCAGTTTTGTTAACCAACATGTTGGATTGATTTTTTTATTAAAATTTACACATTTTGTTAATGATAATCAACACAAATTCACAATGCTGTCTCAATGTAACTAATAACTGCAATAATTTATATATTCGAAAAGTGGGACTGCATACGGCCATGATGTCATTATGAAATGCAGTACGTTACTTACATTTGTAAATACCATCGTTATTATTCAATAAACACAATAACTGAAAACTAGATTGTTTTGTTTATTTTTAAATTATTTTGGGACACAGACAAACTATCTTAGCAGGTGGCGTTTTCTTTTTCCTGCCTATCCCAAATGGGAAATCCGTGAGCTTATGTATGTATATATGTTTAAGTCCTAATTAAGTGAACTAATGACGACAAGAGCTAATGTGCTTAGCTGCCTAGCCACGGGATAGTTCGCCGCATCGAAAATTTGCGCAGCAGGAACGGCGCATCATCTTGAGACGTACGACTTAAAGTATAAATGTACAGAAATGTAAAGTAATGTATTCGTAGTATATTTCGATACATTTGTTGATCTGTTTCTGATAATATCCTATCAAACTCCAAACTCTTATTAAGAGCGATGTCCAAAATTAAACGTCTGTGAAAAATCGCCAAACAAATCGCCTTTGTGTGAATTTCTTCCCACTAAACGGAATTTCAGCAACGAATAACACCATCGAATTATTCCGAGACGGGGGCCTATTATGCTAATACAATTCATATCAAACTCCGTAGAATCACAATCGGGTAAAATCACAATGTGGCGTTGCTGTGACCACCACCGACGTCTGATTACTTATGCGAGTGTGGTAAAACACACAGTAAAAAGTGTGCTTCAACGTAATTCGAAACCCATTGCGATGTGCACACACATTTGTATTTGCATATTTTGGTATACAAAACGAATGTGCGGTAAAATACACACCTTCCATGTATGTGTATGTTTTCTTTTGCTGCACCAGTGCGGTTATTTCGTAACTATAAGCCCACATGTAAAAATAAAAGAAGAATATAAGAAAGAAGTTTAAGAGAAGACGGATAAGGTATTTGATAGTGTCTATGATTGCAGTTTCACAGTTTTCCCACACTTCCTGTGTGGGAGATAGCAAGGGAGAGTATGGTACAAGCGGCCACAAAGTTATGTGGTCTTGCACGGAGGAAAAGAGGAAGTAGGGCGAATGATTTTTGGGTGGATGGTGAGAAGTTCTGAGTAAGAAGAAAGAGGCATGGCTTAAGAGCGCGTATTCTGAAAGTTGGCAACGTCGTAAATAGCTGTCAAATATTTACAAGTTTTAATTAATTTGGCAAATTTATTATATGACAATAAGAAATATGGCTCTGTAGTGCACTAAAAAAGTTATATAGGAATGCAATTAAAACACTGAATTTGATGTTGTAACCGTTTCAGGTGTATAAAAGGCATTTGGAAAGTTGCCAAATGCTTTTTTGGATAAATTGCAGTCAGAATTGCATTACCTTATCATTTTTTTTGTGCACTACAGAGCCATATTTCTTATTTCCATACAGTAACATTGCCAAATTAATTAAAACTTGTTAATATTTGACAACTATTTGCGACGTTGTCAACTTTCTGGTTATGCGCCCTTAATGCATGTTAGCCTGTAAAGCCCAAAGTCGAATGAATTAGGCAACTGACATGACAAATGATTTGGAAAGAATGAAGAAGAGATACACCGTAAAAGTAGCCATACACCATACTGCTTATAGTCCAATCGGCATGACGCTGCCGACTGGATCAAATTGGCAGTTCGTCCATATACACCATAGGTACTGCCTATCGTCCAATCGGCATGACGATCGATTTGATCATACTTCAAATCGTCAGCAGTGATGCCAACTTAGCAACTTTATAGCTAGATCTAGCTATAAAGTTGCTAAGTTGGCATCACTGCCACAGTCACTGCTGACGATTTGAAGTTTTACATGCCGATTTGATCCAATCGGAAGGTTCAAATAGGCATGATCAAGCCTATCAAATTTAACTGTCATGCCAATTTGATGGATTCCACGCCCACACACGGTCAATTATAAATGATCCAATCGGCAGCGTCATGCCGATTGGACGATAGGCAGTATGGTGTATAGCTACCATAATGAAAGCGAAAGCAAAAGAAGAAAAATTTGATAGGATGTTCGCGTACACATTATAAATATCTCTTTTAAATAAAAAATACGCTGGGCAGCAGCCAATCACTCAGCCACTGAGCAAACCGTGCCGTCAAGTCAGTTGACAGGCAAGACGAGTTTTTTGACAGACATTTTCATGGAGATCGTGTTCGGTATTAGGGTCATGGCACACTACCGGCACGGCAACGGCACGGCTCCAATCCATCACTTGTCATTCAAATTAGAGCCTTAAATCATGTGTCGTATATTTCATAATGTCAATATGATAAAGCCAAAGGCGGGGAGTCGGCGCGCTTACCGGTACCATACAACTCGCCTCGCAGCCCGCGCGCTGCGAGCGAGCAGACGGCGCGCTTACGGCGCGTCTGCCGCGTGCTTACGGCGCGTCTACAGCAAGCTTGCACCTTACAGATGGCGCACCGCACGGACTGCGAGCTTACACCTCGCGGACGACGCGCAGTTAGCTAACGGCTAGCCGTAGCCTAAATTCGAGGTGACGCCGTGCTGCAGCTGTGCAGTTGCGGTGGTGGTAATGTGCCATGACCTTTAATCGACTGCAACGTCACTGTCACCTGAACTCTGCAACATCAGTACCCTTAGCACGAGTTTTCACTCTTTTACTTTACAGCGTCTTTTTAGTATTTACAGCTGCGTTTGACGTTTCTTGTAACAATTGACAAATAGCAAGGAAAAAAATATTTCCTTCTTCGTACACCAGAGGCGCTGTTCCATTTTTTCATACAAGAAACGCTGTAAATACTGGAAAGACGCTGTAAAGTAAAACAGTGAAAACTCGTGATAATGATGAGTTTTCACTAAAGCCGAAGTTAGACGGTTCATCAAAAGTGATTCATTCTTGCAATGAATAGTGAATGATGAACAGTGAATTAAACAATCGGAAGCCGCAAGCTTTCATCGCGAAGGTGCACTGCAATTTACAAATTTCATTTTCGGTCTTTCATCGATGAAGCATCGATAATGAAAGCAAAAATGAACCGTCTCACTTCGGCTTAAGGTTCAACTCACGAGAATTCCCGCGGCGCCGCGGGCATCCGCGCGACTCGTTCGAGTTTCTCATCTATACATATAATAAATCTGTAGAAGGGTCAATTCTGTACATTGAAAATATTGAAAAAATAAATAGCGGGGGGTGTTGCTGGATCGATACCAAACCCAAATATGTGATTAAAAAAAATTTTGTCTGTCTGTCTGTATACGCAGGCATCACGTGAAAACTAACGGTTCAATTTCGATGAAACTTGGTATAATTATACCTTATTATCCTGGGCATAAAATGGGATACTTTTTATCCTGGAAAAATACGTAGAAAAAAAATCTTATTTTTCAGTTTTATTCATAGACGTTGTTCTGTAGAACCGCGAACACACGTTGCATTACCCGCAGTGGATTCAGCGCTGTAACCTGTAGCGCCGAAAGTCGGATTTGGCTTGAACCGTTTGCGGCACACGCGGGCCACGCCTCCCCGACTCCTATATAAGGAGCCGCGTTACGCGCCGCGCGATGCATATAAATTCTGAATTTTGATGCGAGCGGACGTGTCCAGTGTGGCGAGCGGTCGTCCGTGGAATTAATATTGTATGCGTGTCATTTTAAACCGTGCTTTTTAGCACGACCTTTTTGATTACTGTTCCGATCAGTTATTTGTAAATACAAGGTCGGAATTACTATGAAAAAAAATACTTACTACAGAACGCGAGCTCAACAGCAGTAGCTCAATAGAGGGATCTCCTTAATTATTATAGGCTTAGCCGTATTTGGGTCCAATAGATATTTATAAGATGTCATTGTCAGAGTTAGGTACTCAAAATGGAGAAATAAACCATCCACGCGAAGACCGACATCCGCGCGGACGGAGTCGCGGGCGGAAGCTAGTGCGATAATAAGTATTTTAGTGATGAAAATTAAGTTAAAATTCATATGACACTGAAACTGCGCTCCGCTTCGCTGCCCTTCGCCGCTCTTTTGGTGTGAGTTGAGCCTTATTGTGACTTAAAGTAAACTGGAACTTTGACATTAATTTCTAGGAAAAAATTAGTTCCTTCTTCGTACACCAGAGGCGCTGTTCCATTTTCCCATACAAGAAACGCTGTAAATACTGAAAAGACGCTGTAAAGTAAAATAGTGAAAACTCGTGATCTGCGCTGCCGTTGCAATCACAATTAATTGTACTTAACAGCCCGTTCACGACCTTGCCGCTGTGAGCAGTTAGTGTCTAAACACACTATGCCGAAGTTACGCGACCGAAGTTCGGCGCAATTACGCCTGCAATGCTATTTGAATTACTGACGACACACTATGCCGAAATTACGTCGCGTCATAAAGCGTACAGCGTAACTTCGGTCGGGCGTAAGTTCGGCGTGAACTTATTCTGTGACCACACATTATACGCGACCGAAGTTCGGTTCGATTACCGACGAAGATCCGGGGGTGGGGAGCAGCAGGGAGCCGCCCGCGCCACCCGCGCCGAATTTCCGCCGCGTAAGTTCGGCACTTATGGTGTGTCATATCAGCCGAATACGTCGGAACGTGAAATCAGCCGCCGAACTTCCGTCGCGTAACTTCGGCATAGTGTGTTTAGGCACTTACTTCGGGGGAAATGTTTGAAACACGCCACGAGAGGCGCCTCGAGTAGCGAATTCGCGTATTTATTAAAAATGTCTTATTCGCGCCACACCGCTCACATCGCTTAGACCAAAGCCGTGAACGGGCCGTTAGACATTGTTAGTATAGCAACATACATTTTGAATTGATTGCAGACTGTCGCTGCGAGACCGTAACTGGAGGAATATAAGGCAGTATAAATCAAAGACAAGTGACCATGACAATTATTCTATATTTTAATATTTAACAGACTTTTAAATACAATCTTATTTATGTAACATTCAATTGGTTTCGTTTGATACATAAAGCAAACCACTTTTTGGACTTCAACAATAAATACATCATGTAACATTGGAATACTCACTATTCTAGTTCATGATAAAAACAAATAAATTACTTTAGCATGGACATGACACAAAATGACTTGATAACGTGAATGAATTTCTATAACACAGCATGCGGAACTATAACGAACAAGGAACTATATTTAAAATTATACTGTAAAAGCAACTTATTGCTTATCGACTTACGATATAATCAATGATAAAAGCCTTGCAATTGGTCACATACAACTAATTTTAAAAAAACCGACCAACCCTGTAAACAGGGGATAAACAGAATATACAACTAATCAATTCATATTACCTGACTAACACATCATTCAATCATAAAACGAGCGAAACAATTTCATTTAAAAGGTACAGTAAAACTACTAAGGACAGCCAGCTTCTATAGAAATGTCTAGAAGACATTACAAGTAATATCACTGCATTGATTACTACAATGTTTATTTGAATATTCTTTAATGTTAACCCTACGTTATGTGCATGTTTTACATTTAACAATAGTGAAATGGTAACTGAAGTCAACAGCTTTAAGTTTGTGCAAAATTAATTAAATAAAGTACAACTGAAGCACTGCATTGAATTTAAGCCACCGGTGCACCCTTTTATAAAATGTATTGGCACAGTTTTCGTAACCAAAATATAAAAATAACAATTTCTATTTACCAAGTACCATTTATATCATCATGCATACGGTTTAATACAGTTTAGCGTGCTATCGGCATTTAAACATATCGTCATCAAGTGAGACGTAATAATTTGTTACAACGTGACCTTACTCTGCTAAAAAACAAATAATCAAATGGAATTCCTACTACTTTTATGGTGATGTGTTTTAAAACTCATGCTCAACGTGTATTTGATACATAGATAAAATTTAACATGTTTATAAATTCGATAAGCTGGTCAAGAGCATAAATATACATATCTAAAATAATAAGGTTCATAAATGAGCATTCAGATACAAGTACAAATCTGAGCACGAGTTGTTAAAACAATTCATGCACAATGAAAAATAGAACTGGCTACATAAAATTGGTGTTAATGAAAATGATGACTATGATAGTCAAATGACAACAATAAGTACTTTCTACAATAAACCTTGCAAAATGACTGAATACTTAATTAAACGCATTTTACCTGTATGCGGTGCCATTTTAAAAATGTCCAACTAAATCTAACATGCATTTGCTTCTACATTTTCTGCCGTTACTCCCGATTTTTTGGTTTCCGACAAAATGTCATGAATAAATAAATCTAATATATAGCAAAGAGAGCTGCAGAATTAAAATGATAAAAGCAAATGTATGTGAATCGTAAGTAAAAAGCCTAATGCACATAATTTACCTACATAAGAGGAGTATGTACAGAGCTCTGGGCTCAAATTAACTAATTCACAGACTAGAGTCTCCATCGTCGAGCGAGCATCACCACATGTGCGTTTCTCGGATCTCACTGATGATCTGACCGGCACGCTGCAAAGCCTGAAATTATATGAAAACATTGAGTACCTACTTCACTTTTTAAAGAACCAAACTTGAGAATTTAGCAAGAATAAAATAACAGTAGCTATTATGTAGACTAGGGATGCATCGATACGCCATTTCGCCGATACGATACCGATATTCTTATAAAAATATCGGCGATACCGATACGCTTATTGTGAATTAAAAAATTATGATAATAAATAAATCACGAGTCAATTTCTTTTTTATTAATATATAAAGTAGTGTCATAGGTTGATATTAGATATATAAATTTTAGTAATTAAAATTAACATTAATAACATTTTTGTTTAAAAAACAAAGTAGGTAATCTTAATTTTTTTCGGAGAAAGGCGCTTCCGCGAGTCTGTTTGAAAAAGACCTGCGCTGGAAAATAGTCTCTCAGATGCGTCAGAACTCACTTGGAATCTAAAGTACTTCTGCTCATTTTTTTTTTCAAGTTTGGGTATTAGATGTCATTTCGCCAGAAAATGAATGAATCTGCATCTCTCGATATATTGGTAGACCTTAGGTATCTCTCGACTTCTTCTTTGAGAGAATTACAGCTCAGAGTAGACAGGGGCTCATCTTCCCACAAACACTCCAAAGCCCGCCACTCGTAGGCATCTCAGAAATTACAGTTGCAGTACTGGGTTACCCGGGCATAGTTCGTGCCTCGTTTAGAACGAAATAGACGAGACAACACGCTCGTTTACACTACATTTTTAAATTAAAAAGTATCATTGAATCGGTCATAAAATATCGTCGATACCGATATATCGGCTAACCCAAAGTATCGCCGATATATCGGTATCGGTATCGATATCGGATGCATCACTAATGTAGGCGAAACTTAAGTGAGCAGTAGAGTAATAATTTTAGAGAACGTTTTTTTATCCATAAAAAAATAGGTATTTTTGTGCTTCAGCTACAGTAATTAATATTCATCACCTTCAGACACAAAACAATAACGGTTAAAACTAACCTTGAGCATGTCAGCGGCCTCCTTCCTCCTCTGTGCAATATGTTCCGACTCGTTGAGCATGCTCTCTGCCTGGTCCGACTTGTACAAGTGAGTCACTAGCTCAGACTGCAGGTTATCTTGCACATAGTTCACCAAGAAATGCATCACAGCCTTCGGAACTGAATCCTGGATCGATTTGCGCACGATGTAGAAATACGACTTTATCAATCGTTCTGTAAAAAGAAAGCTTGCTTAGTTCATTCTTACCATATGTTGCTTTTAAAAGGAAATGATAGTGGATACAAATCCTCATACAAACCAATCTATTTAATTACCTAATGTTAGTAAAAGGTGCTAAATGGCTCGTCTTTTTAATGCGATGCTAATGAGCTGTGATGGATGAATGATTGTTAGTTGAAAACAACGTTATAAATAAATTCTAACATACTGAAACATCCCACAATAAATTAATATACAACATCGCGTTGTAACTGAAAATACTTGCTATAAAAACAAAAAATCTAAATGATTAAAAACGACTATAAAATTTACTTTATGGCTTAAGAAAAGATGCAATTTAATTACTATGAAACCAAAGTAAATAAGCAGCAAGCAAATAGTTCGATGGTAGGTGGTCGGAAGTTTAACAGTGAGCAAAATGAGTAAAGCATTCTGTACACCGGTTCGCTATCCTCACCCACTAAGTCACCCATTTGATTCAATTGCATCACGTTGATGCCGTCTACTGTCTCAGAGTTAGGTAAAACGATTGATGGCCCATCGCTCCGCCCACCTAGCATCACAAGAAAATACTGTTGGATGATACAATGTTAAGTAAAACATGAACGTGTTAATTGTGACATAATGAGAAACTTAAGTTACAATTTGAAAGATTAAAATTTTCATGAAATGTTAAACCAAACTATGTTAATATTAATGTGGATAAAGTTATAATTTTATTATATTCCCTTGACCTTCAAAAAAGGTATGAAAATATTATACTTTTCAGTCTATCAACATGCATCATACAGTGAAGTTGACAATTCTTTGCTTACCAATGACGTCACAATCATGTTGTTCTCTATCAGAGAGCTTGCGCGAGGTTTGATTCGGCACTTCGGGCAGGAGGTTCACTGGCTTCTGTGGAGTCAACACCTTATTCTCTTGAGTGCCATTCATCTGAAATTGGTAGAAACATTGCATTGTTTACCTTGAAAGCAAGACAACACGTAAATTGTGCAGGGATAGTGGGATTAGGGTAATCTCAAACTGGTGTATCATAGCTTGAGATGTCTTTGGGCGTGCAGATTCTTATTTTAGGTAATCTATTGTGGGTGATGAGGGTTGTTGGGTTAAAGGACTACGTATGTTCAGGCGATGTTCCAATATAAGGGGTAGATGGTTGTGCAATACATACTATTTTAATTTGCAGACATAAAAAATACCGAATTATTTTTGGATTCAATCAGTTTTCTATCTACCATCAATAAATCATTTGTTTTACCTGAGGAGTTGCAGGAGATTCACTGTTATTGCTGTTTGGAGACCTGTTTTCCTGACCATCCGTGATCGCTGGTACATGCTAAAAACAGAATATCCAACGTTTAAGTCGAGATTAGGGCTTGGATATCGGACGTTTTTTCAATTCCGGAATTGGGTTTCGATATTCGGTTTTTCAGTTCCGGAATTCCGGAATTCCGGAACTGAAAAGTGGCTTTGTATACACTAGTGAAATAGAATTTTTTTTATTGACTCATAACTGTAAAAAATTGCAAAGGTCCTGGTCGCGGGACTTATCTCATTACCGTGACCCCGGAACATAAAGGGCTATTGAAGGACACCGTGGATTTTAGTCAGTACAAGTCTGACAGTAGGGGGTGGGAGGACTCATTTGATGATTTTACAATGCAAAAAAAGGACCTAATTTTTGTAATAAATAAATGTAATCTTATGGAATTCTTTTTTAGTAAGTATCAGAAACACTTAAATGTTAGCACACCTACACCGCCAATTTAACTAGGTGAAACCGCAACCCGCGTTCCGCAGCGAAACCTAGCCAGACACGCCACGTTCGCTTCTCTCCTTCTCGCAAAGCAGAACCACCATTAATTATGCTAGTGACAAACTTGTGTTCAAATAGCAAATTATAGTCTAAACTAAGTTCTAAACTATGAGTAGACCGGGCACGCCGCAATCGCGGCGGCAAGACCCCTCTTTGAGGAGTGGCTGGAAAGGCGTCACGGCGTCCTGCCCTACCGCATGACGCAGGTCCTCACCGGACACGGAAGTTTCGAGAGGTACCTGTGTCAGATAGGGAGGGAAGAAACGCCCGGGTGTCACCATTGCGAAGATCGCCCGGAGGACACAGTGGAGCATACGGTGCACGATTGCCCCGCTTGCGCAGAGCACCACCGTGCCCTCACGGCAGCGATAGGCGGAGACCTCTCGCGCCCGGTATTGGTCGAGGCCATGCTGCGGGGCGAGACGAAGTGGGAAGCGGTCGCCTCCTTCTGCGAAGCAGTTATGCTCGCGAAGGAGGAGGCGGGCCGTGAGAGAGAGAGAACAGCGTCCTCCCTCCGCCCCAGCCGCAGTGGTAGACGCCCGCGGCATCTGACGTCGCAAGACGATCTCCGGCCACCGTAGGCGCGGGCATGCGGGCGGCGAGTGCCAGTACGCATACGAACTAATCCTGTATGGTTTGGAATAAGCGCGCAAAACTCTAGATTCCAATCTAAACGCGAGCAGTTGCATGCTCGCCATTTTGCGGTCTTTGCCATGAATGTCTGTGGGTCTATTCTAAACTTTGCATCATACTTCAGCAGAAGCCATATAAGCCCAATGTTTTACGCTTATGAACCCGAAGACAGTCAACGCCAGAGGCAGAGGAGGGTTTGGTTAGGTTGCTATAAACCTCGTAGATGGAAATAGGAGCAAAGCCCCGCTGAGTGGAGCTAAAATTTAATCTTGAAATTAAAATTCGACTAAAATTTGACCTTTTTACAATGAAGTCCCCGCCTTAGACGTACTACACTCCTACAATTATTTCAATAAACTTAATCAAGTCATAATTATAATTCACTTAACTCGCTGGGCTCCTATTTCTGTCTGTAGGGCTTATAGGAACCAAACCGAACCGAACCTTGGGGTGCCCCTGACGTCGGCCGTCTTCCCGTTAAAAGGCACAAAAACAATGATTTTTGTCAGACGTAAGTGATGTAGTATAGTTTGTAACCATCCATATTTTCACGTACGCATCCACGTTACAAACTTTATATGAAACATTCGCAAAATTCATCTATAAATAGTAATCGCAGATTAAAAAATAGGATTACAAAGCTTTTATAGATTGGAAATACGCAATGCCACCGTTGTCAAAAACTGCCATCTCTATTCTTATAATATATAAATTCAAAACTATAGTTTCCCTTCTACTTCATATTGTGGTAATTTGTCGCGCATCAAGCTGCAGAAAAAATATTATTTTCTTCAATATCGAAACTCCGGTATTGACCTCGCCAATTCCGGAATTGGAAACGATATTGAAAAGCTTCGGAATTCCGGAATTATACCGATTCCGGAATTCCGGAGGCCAAGCCCTAGTCGAGATTCGCAGTGAATTCTGTAAATGTGCCCGAAATATAAATACTTTTACGTTTTTTGTAATGAATAAATTAACATGCACATCTAGTGCAAAAATGTTTGCAACAAAAACTAAGCAAGCTAGCAATTCAAATATTCGTAAAATAACATAATATTATGTTGCCGATGTTAATTTTGCTAATATTCATTGGTAAACATTAAACTTATTGACTGGAAATGTACAAGAGGTCCGTCGTTTTGTGTTAGTTTGCCAGTGAGAATGTTTACTAATGGAAATAGGTTAGTTAGCAACAAAAAAGCCAAGTTCACAATGACAATACTCGTTTAAACACGCGCTAAGGTGAGTTTAACTTCTATCTGCATTATTATCAGCTCTGTATTGAAAATGCGAACTTGTCACTTGAACTTGCAACACAAAGTGTACACAAAGCTTTTGTTCATGCGACCTGATTGCGGCAACCAATGAAAACCATCTCACTTAGGTTGATTAATTCGCAAGGACAATCTTTGTGTGCACTCGATCGGAGAGAGAGCCCACGTAGTATTCAAAGCTTCAACATGACGCCGTCACATGATTTAGTAGGACAATGTGGCTAACATGAAACTGTAGTATTAGGGCACTAGCCCTCACTACGATGCGAGGTTTATTTTACCTTATTGTGCGCTTCCCATACACTTGCCAAGAATACTAGTGTGGACCCTCTTTCACCCATTTGTCGAAGGAATAGCTACAAAATAATTAGCAGTAATTATTTTAATCACAAAAGAAAATTAGTTTAACCAATAATTAATAAAAGTACACTCGGCACAAGAGGTAAGTAGGCAGCAATCAAGGACTATCTTTGCAAAGTTACGTTATTGTCAGGCATTGTCAGAGTCGTGGCAAAGACAGGATAGTGGGAACAGAGATGTCATTCAATGGCCTGCATACTACGAGGGGAGGTCAAAAAGTTCGCGGAATGGAGGGGGTTAGAGTGGGGACAGGAGGATTTTTTTTACCTGTCAGTACTTGGTGACTCAATACAACTACAAATTTCAGGCTGATCGGTTAATTAATGTTTGAGATTTTTTACTATTATAAATAAGTAAATCGGGAACAGAACAGTGACTATGGAGAAAATTGAGTTTCGTTCCGTGATAGAGCTCCTTTTTAAGCAGGCCAAATACCTGAGATAATTTTGAAATTAATGCAATTTGATTTTATGGACTCTAACCCTGAAATGTCAATAATTTACAAGTGGCATAGCCTCTTTGAACAAGGCAGAGATTCGATTGAAGACGATCAGTGCTCTAGTCGACCGATTGAGGCAACATCTTCAGACATTGTTGAAAAAGTTCAAAAACTTATTCTAGAAAATACTTGTTTGAAGATAAAATAGATCATCTTTTCTCTATACTGCTATTTCGAGCCTTCTCCATGACCATCTTGACATGTCTTGGGCCAGTGCAAGATGAGTGCCTAGAATGCTCATACCGCTTCAAAAACAACAGCACGTCGAGTGTTCTCGCGAGTTTTTGGATCTGTCTAGTGACAACAGGAATAAGTTTATGAACCGAATTTTGACTGGGAATAAAACGTGGGTTCATCATCATGAACTTGAGACAAAACAAGAGTCCATGCAGTGGCAAGTTCAAGGTGTCACAATCGGCCTGAAAACCTATGGCTACAGTTTTTACGGACTCAGAGGGCATTTTGTTCATCGATTATTATAAAGATAAAGGTATAAATATCACGAGGAAGCACAATGCTACGCTAACACAAAAAAAAAATATACACAAGAATTTAAAATTAAAAGAATGGGAAACTGGTGTTAAGGGTTGCGAACTTTTTGACCTACCCTCGTACTCATACATAATTATGATTCTCAGAAGTAAGTAAAGTTTTATATTACGTCAAGAAAACAGGGTATCTACAGGATATTACAAATAAACTATTATTATTTTCCAGAACAAGGATTAATCAACTAACAATTGCACTACAACTCAGCTACTATCTACTCCATACAGTGGTTCATCGCCTGACCTATCACAAGTGTAGTGGCACTAACGGTAAAACACAATTCCATTAATTTCACCATGGAATCAAAACACATATACCAGATAATAATCCAAAATTTAATTAAAAAGGAGACTATGCTGCAGTGGCGTAGCTAGGCCAGAAGGGGCCCCGTATCAAAACTTGTTTGGGACCCTTCTAACTAAGTGTACAGTTTTGCAGAATAAAGACAATAGCACCCTGACACGTGTAACTAATGTTATTTCTGATGTCACCGAGAATATTGAAGAAAATTAAGAATGCTGATCGACTGATTGTTGCTCATTTATGACAACAAAATATAGCCTTTTTGAAAATGGAGCTATGTTAGGAGTTAGATAATTGGAACTTTATGGCCGCGTTTTCATATAAGAGCAACTTTTTATGTTTTTATTCCAATCGTCGGGGGCCCTTGACACTTGGGGGCCCCATATAATTGATACGGCTGATACGGCGGTAGCTACGCCTCTGCTATGCTGTAGTCACTTAATATCCTTCACATGGGCGACGAGGTGAGAGGTATCCGAACCCAATTGTTTAACTAAGGCAGCTCTACCCCCCCCCCCCCCCCCTCACTTACCACAAACACCTGAGTACCCACGATGGCCAACTGTAAGGAGTTAGATAACACTACTACTTACCTGACGTTAGTGGCATTAGTTCTCACAGGCACGCTACATAGTAACTTAAGATTATATACTTTGAGCATGGTGAATACCGGTGAAGATGTAGGTCGGGGCGTCTTCTGGCGGAAGACAGGGCTGTGGTCGTCCATCAGACTGTCGGTACTCTTCAGTAGACCAGACACGAGCGCCGCCTCGCGGTGGAAGTCAGGGTGCTTTGTGTTTATGTACGCCAGTTCGATTTGAACTAAGTTCTCCACCTGAAGATAGAATATGTTGAAACTGTAAGAGTATATTATATTTGTTTTAATTGCTGTATTTTACTCACTCGATAGTGTGAATATTGACAAATGGTTAGGTCACTCAATTGAATAAGTGGTCACTGTATGTTTTCAATTGGCTTATGATTGCAATTTTCATTTTACCATCATTTGTCTCACAATACTCTCATAATGTTCCCGTAAACAATACTCAACATTGTTTCTGGTTCAGAGAAAAGTCCAACTATCAAAACACTGTGACATTAATATAGAAACTAGTATCCTGTGCAAAAATAATACTTGTTTCCTGTGAAAAAAACCGCATTGATAATGGTGAATTCAAGGTCACTTGCGGTTAATGCCTATTAAAATGATAATTCAAATGTCCCTGCATATCATAAAAACAATTTTCCCGGCATTATCTGTGTGAATGCTTATCTTGCAAACTTTCAGTGGAATTTGACATCATTCATTCTCACGAAATACGTCACACAAATAGGAAATGCAAGTCATGATGCATTATAGACAGAAATGTTCCCAGAGGATATCAAGAAAGACGTGACTATTTTTTTTATTATTTAAGAGACTGATTAGTGATACCATTAGACGGTCGTTAACGAGGATGAAAGATGATTTCTTTTTTCCAAAAGAAGTTAATATTTTATTTTTATTAGCGTCTCGCATGTCGACCTAGACCAGGTTATGTGCTGCTTAACCGGCCGATTTTGTGGTGTGCCTTGAATATAAGGCTTCCAGCTAGGGGGAGAAAGTTAATAAGTTCTTACCATAGCATTAGTAGCTGGCAGCCGTGTGCGCAGTAGCTGAGTAACCACATCAACGATACGTTGGTGCAGCCGCGGGAAACGTAGCATTTCTTGTTGCACCTCCGTGCCACAGTGCTGCACTATACGCTGCATCTCTTCGTGCACCTAAACACAAACATTACGTGAGCAAACCGTATCTGTCAAGATCAGTGCCGTGATAACATGCGAAATATCATGCTCCAATAACTGAACAAAAATGTAATAGAAATATTTCTCAGAACTTATTATCAATGGTTTTTCATGTATTGTTGAAAATGTGCTATCAAACATAATTAAAGGACGTTTTAGTCATTGATCTAGACCAGTGGTTGGCAACGCGCGGCCAGACCTACCTCCTTGCAGCCCGAGATTGTTTTATAAACTGGAGTAAATAAGGAGATAACCTTATTTATATACAAAGTCTTTCCGTTTCAAATATAAAAATTGCGGCACGCCGTAACCTGGTATTGCCACTTTGTGACCCTTGCTTAAAAAAAGGTTGCCGACCGCTGATCTGGACTCGAGCTAGATTAAAAGTCGCATAACAGTCCAGTGTCAGTTCTTCAGAAAGATTAATATACCTGCCTCCCAAGTTAATAATGATGATTATGTTTAGTTCATACCAGTTCAACACAGCGAAGAGACGGATCTTCGAGCCTCCTGATCTGTCGCTTTACAAGCAGCTCAAAAGACACTTCGGGAACGAACAAGGCTGGCCTCGGGCCGGTTGCGTTACGGATCGCGGTCAAAATATCCATACGCGTCAGACCTGGTAATAAATTACAATATATTATTTTACGGGATTTTACAAGGCGCGGTGCAGTTTCATGAGTAACATCATAGTATGGCTACAATGTTAGGTGGTTTTAGTATTTCCTACTAAGCTGCAGTCAATGTAGGTAGGTAGTTCTAGTTTTCGGACTATCACTTGATTTCTTACAACATGATTTAGAACCATAAGAAGTTTTATTTTTAAATAGCCAATTCGCGTTAACTACTGCTGACAGAGATCACATTCAGATCACAAGCCTTTTTTACTCAAAATAGCTCATCAAAAAGTATTCATTCAACATTAATCGAGATTTTACGCAAGGGAACTCCTGTACCACTTAAAAGATAATGTCACAGAATACTTTGGTATTAATTCGTGCATTCTACAATGATAACACTATGTGACTTAATGACAATGACAAAAAGTTGAATTTACAATGATCATGCAACTCATAAAATATTGTAATGCATGTTTCAGATGAGTCACGAAATAATCAGTATCTAATCTTGACTGTTATTCTTGGACTGTGCATAATAACAATAGCAATCATAGCACATTCACATCCTGTTATCAAGAATTTCGAAGAAAATATATTCAATTTTTTTATTAAAAAGCAACTTACCAACTAAAGGATGTATCGAGTCCAAGGTGCGTCCAAATGTCTCATGGAATATGTAACATATTCTGGCACCTCCACAGAGTTCTGTAGTCTCTATATTCCGTGCTGTACCCTCTATGGTAGAGCAGTACGCGCTCGCAAACTTTGTGATAATCTGGAGTAGGGTCTGCGACTTATCCGACACGTCTTCTCCATAAGAATTGAGAAGAGATTGGAATTGTGAGATCATTACGTTGACGCGCACCTGTTGAAGTGGAAAAAATCAGCAGTTTTCATAGAACTGAGGAATAGTTTCATCCTACTTCAATCAAATTCCCATAAAATAAAACATAGTCATGGCGTTTAGAATTATCTTTGTAACAGCAATATTAAGATAATACGTATTCGAATCAGATAACATAAGCCACATGTTTGTCATATTATAAGTCGAAATCTTGGTCAAAATTGGTAAAGGTTGAGATGTCACTCAATAAAATATAGTTTTATTGGTTGATTTTGCATTTTTCTTGAACGGGCGTAGCGTCTTATGAAAAAATAACATAAGGCATTTTCTTGCTTGTTCGCGCGTTAAATACAATAATAAAACATTTCCACTCAACAGTATTTATTTATCCTTTGTAATTACGTTAATTACCTTTAATTCCGGTAAACAATCCCTAATATGGTGCATGAGTAGTCTGTTCAAGGTCTTGGCCAAGTGCGGCGTGCCGTTGCGTGTGGCGATTGTAGGATACTTCCTTTGAAGGTATGTTGCTTCATCTTTGAGCGCGTCCTGATTGAAACAATTAAAATCAACACATCAACTGTTGCTCCTAATCATGACAAGAATACTATTAGTAGGCGATAAACATATATAGATTATTAAGCATGTAAAGTCATTGATATATGACTTAAAACTCTTAGAAAAACACTTGATAAAGCGCCAAAAGTGAACATTTTGATGCTACATAAAGATCAAAATAACGAAGTTTGCAGCTACTGTTGTTCAAATATCAGCAAATAATTCAATATTCAAGCATGTTGCATGCTGTACACAGTAAACAGCATTTGCTGCCAAATTAATTGAATACCAATAGATTTTTAAGCCCAATATTATTGGTGCATGATAGTGTAGATTTCTAATTGCCAAATAATTATTGTAACACTAAAACATGGCATTTCATAGCAATAATGAAGATAATATACCTCAATCGTCTTCTTATCAATAATGTCTTGTTGGGATCTGTTTACGACTCCGATTATGCCAAGTTTTACGGGAATGACGCGGCCGCATAGGATGTCTATGGCATCAGTTCCTGAAATAAATCACAATTTTAGTATCTATTAATAGCTATCATTGCTCCGAGGAAGAAACATTGGGTAATTTTATCATGAGTCTAGTCAAATTGCCTTCCTACAATATTTTTATCATAACTTATCATGTAATCTAATTCAGGAGATAAGTTGAAATGATATAAATTTTACACACATTTTCCAACTAGCTTAGACAAGCTATTACTTTTTGGGAATAGTTATTAATCTATCTTAAAGGGTTAGACTGGCCTGTTGGTCTAGTGGTTAGTGACCCTGACTGCTATGCCGGAGGTCGTGGGTTCGATTCCCACCCAGGATAAATGTTTGTGTGATGAGCACGATCATTTGTTCTGTGTCTGGGTGTAATTTATCTATAATATGTATGTATTTAGAAATATATAAGTATGTTTATCAGTTGTCTAGTACCCATAACACAAGCTCTGCTTAGCTTGGGACTAGATGGCGTTGTGTGATAGTTGTGGAATATTATTATTATTATTATTAAACTTGCCATATAAATGATATATTATGCTCCAACAATAGCATAATATAGTCTGTGTGTTCAATTACCTGCATCCATGAGATCAAGTTTGGTAACAACAGCTAAAGTCCTCCTGCCATCTGGATCCACCTCCTTGGACATTTTGATGGCTTCACTGGTGGCCATGTCTGTGTTAGCAGCTGTCACAGCCAGAATTATGGAGTTTGGGTTGGAAATGTACTTGATAATAAGATTCCTAATTTGGTTTTCAATGTCTTCAGGTTGATCACCTATTGGTACCTAAAAATATAAACTGCATAAACATTGTGCCAAAAATGATAGTATGAGTTTAACTAGTAAACACAAAACATATAAATTGTGCCAATTACAATGTTTACCTTCGTGATACCAGGGAGATCCACCAATGTGAGATTTACAACTCTGGTTGAGAATATCTTGAGAGTGATGGGCTCTGGACAGATGCCTTTGTTGTTGCCCGCCATGCGGTCTGTTTCTCGCTCGATTTCTTGCCTCATTTGATCGAAATCTGAGTAGATCTTGTCTTTGGTGTGGAGAAATTTGCCCCATTCTTCTAGATTTACAGTACCTGTAACAATAGAGGTTTATTGTCTAAGCATGGTAATAACTAGTTAAATTGCAGTCTTTTTCAAAAACTGTATTTCAATAAAGCATGCATTTTGTTAATATTTTTATTATGAAAGTGCTACATACTACTTTTTTTTTCACAAGCTATATGAATTAATTCTTTCAACTATTTTAATAATAGAGTTAGGTTAGGACTAGGTCTAAAAAGGCAGTAGAATCAGCAACATACATTACAACAGGTTCCTGTCATTAAAAATTTTGAATTTAATTATTATTGTTTTACAATTAATTACTATACTATGGCAATAACTAAAGCATTGATCTATATTTATTCATAATTTGAGCATTGATTTAGATAAATCATCTACTGTGGACGTCCATTTTGTAATTGTTCTTTAATTGTTATGCGGACCAATTGGTCCGTTCAACATTTCAAGGGTTAATGGAGATCTTGGAAGATTAGGATTAAACAGACATGTAACAGGGACATGCTCAAACAAAATTATTTCAGTCAGTAACTATTACAAACCTGTGCTTAATTTTTGAGAAAGTTGAGCTATTGGATTCCATGTTGATGTCTCTGTAATCTGGATTCTAAGTGCTAGCAATACATTCAAATAAAAATCTAAACTAATTATGCTACTAAATAAATATGCCACATTCAAATTTCTATAAATATATGGACATAAACTCAAACACAAAATTTCTGGCAGCAGAACCCAGGTTAAACTTCCCCTTTCTGGTATTGGCAGTCAATTAATGAACAAACCAATCAACAATAAATTTATTTGTGGTTTATAATAGTCTGATCAATGAAGTATCAATATAACATAACTATAATGACATTGGGAGCTACACAGTTATCAATTACTTATTACTTGCCCAGTCTATACAAACAGAAACATTACATATAGCAGGAAGATCATTGCTCTATTATACTAGATGGCATTGAAATCTACACAAAGCATATTCTTGTTATAATAAATTCCTAGGCTGCAATTCTCATAATAATTTGAACAATAGTATTTATGAATTAAAGTCAGTTGATAGCAAAATGATTAATTAATAAATAATGATATTGGAATTTTTTAGAGCTCTTCTATTATGCTCTTATTCCTGATCCCATGATATGAAACAAGTATGTTTTATTTATTCTCAAAGAGGCAATGGCTATTATGCCTCAATTATTTGTTACAAATTCATGACCTATACAACTAAAATTCATATTTGTTGGGAAAATATTGACGTACCTTCTTCAGCAGAGCGGTGTTCCTTACTGTCCTTAGGGCTGTAGACTAATTGTAGAATGAGGGGACGCCTAGTCACAATCCCTGGGCCTCGAGGCAGAAATGAACGGCCCACTAGACTTTCAATTACAGAACTTTTTCCAGAGCTCTGTTGGAAAACACAATTAAAAATAATAAAGCATTTTAAATATTGTCTTTGATTTCAAGAATTTGTACCGGTAAGTAGTTTGGGTTTCTAATATTTTATGGGATAAAGATTGTCATTACCTCCTCTAACCTAATCTTTGTTTTTCAGTTTACATCAAACTGAAATGTGAAACTTCATGATGTCATTGATGTTTTTATTGATTGTAAATTAGAAGCATGACTATGCGCAAAAGATTAAACTGTTAAAAGAAATGCAGGTTATGACTTCAGTAACTGTGAACCGGGAATTCGGGAGTGCGGTCTTGGTCAATGACAGCGTAGTCCAATTGAACAGAATGGGGACAAAGAACTCCACTGACACCTTTACATAACCATTACAGATATATCAACAGGAACATGATCATGTCTATCTGCCATTGTACTCGCTACTACTATTTCAGAATAATTCATTTAAATTCATAGAAAAAATGATTACCTGATTTCCTAAAACTACGATTTGAGGTAATTGGATGGCATCAGCTCCGACTGTGTTAAAAACGTCTTGCAACTTATTGATAACTGGTATTAGCGCTTCCATATTTAGTTACAGTTTCTACCGTTGACACAAGTTATATTTCAATAACCCACGACAGTTTTATGTAATAAGAAAAGATTATTTTTATCAAATATCAAAACAGACAAACCAACCGGTGAAAGTCGGCCATATTGATTTGACCGCCCGCGCCCCGCTACCGACGGTTAAGCTTTTAGGGATGCACTGTAAAAATGGCAGCTTTTAAGTTTTTTAGTCGATTTTCGATTTAGTCTGGATTAGTAAGGTGGGCGCACGTTTAGAATATTCGCGCCGAACGCGCCGAAGGAGTCGAACGAAAGGATTTTTAGATTTTTTATACAGAATTTGGCGATTCGGCGCGGATAAGTGTGCGAGGTTTCATGAGATTTCATTATAAAAAATTCTAAAATTCGATTCGTTCGACTCCTTCGACGCGTTCGGCTCGGATAAGTGTGCGTCCGCCGAAAAGTAAAAATCATTCATTAAAAATCATCAATGGGGATGGCAACTCAAAGCTATTCGTAGATGACGCTACGATCGTTTGTCCCATAACTCAGATTACTATAAAGCTTGTACAAAAAACAAACACGTATTTTGTTATGAAAATTGAGTTTATTCTAAAAAACAAATATGGGAAATTATTCGTCAATGCAAGTGCATATACTAAAACCAGAACTTAGACGCCGCGGTGCATCTACAAGAGGAAAAAAAAGTGATTTAGTTGAGAGGCTAGAAATTTGATTCTACTACATTAAACACACCATCTACTTGTAGTTGGGATTTAAAATTGTAATTTTTAAGTAGGTACCTATTACATGTGCTAGCCTCTACAAAGAATATAGTACCTACTGCTTCTGACATTATATATTGAGAAAAATGTCATCAAGTTTTGTGTTTGTTTTCTTAATCTAATTTTACATCTATTTTATAGATAAGAGCAATATGATAAGAATTTTAACTTCCTAACACCACAACTATCACAAATCTCGGTCCTGGTGATAATTCTTCCACCAGACGAACCATTTCATGATAAGAGCGATGCAATACTTAACCTCCAATAGAAAAGTAGATATTATTTTGAAAGGTGTATTCGATTGTTTAGTTATGGTATAATCATAGAATTTCATTAATAAATTCAACTAGCGGCCTGTCCCGGCTTCGCAAGGGTAGATATTTGTTTATTATATAGCTTTTCCTTATTGATAATACAATTTTTGTTCTCACAGCAGTCACAGCAGCTACCCATTATTTCTTGATAGTGTGAATTGTCGGAAATTTGTATGTTCCATGATTTTTACAGCCTATTACACAACATCTAGTCATTTTACATCAATAAAAGCGTTTTTTTATAAAATTTCTTTGACTTGACAGTTATTTTGGGACACTAATGTCACTTGTTACTTTGATACTTGCCTTCCCCATTTGATCCATACTTACGACGCGACGTGACGCAACGTTACGATACTGCAAAAAAAGCGCGGCGCCTCGCTGCGTCGCGCTGCGTTGCGAAAGGTGAATCTTTTCGTTTATGAAACAGAGTAAGATTTTAAGTAGCTCTATTGAAATGTACGCGCAGCGTCACGTCTTGGTCTGCGCTGACCCTTACAGGAAGACAAGTGTCGAAGTGACAAGTGACATTAGTGTCCCAAAAGAACTGTCAAATCAAATGAATTTTCTGAAAAAAAAACGCTTTTATTGATGTAAAATGACTAGATGTTGTGTAATAGGCTGTAAAAATTATTATGGAACATACAAATTTCCGACAATTCACACTATCAAGAAATAATGGGTAGCTGCTGTGACTGCTGTGAGAACAAAAATTGTATTATCAATAAGGAAAAGCTATATAAAAAGCTATATAATAAACAAATATTTACCCTTGCGAAGCCGGGACATGCCGTTAGTTGAATTGATTAATGAAATTCTATGATTATACCATAACTAAACAATCGAATACACCTTTCAAAATAATATCTACTTTTCTATTGGAGGTTAAGTATTGCATCGCTCTTTATATCATGAAATGGTTCGTCTGGTGGAAGAATTATCACCGGGACCGAGATTTGTGATAGTTGTGGTGTTAGGAAGTTAAAATTCTTATCATATTGCTCCAATCTATAAAATAGATGTAAAATTAGATGAAGAAGACAAACACAAAACTTGATGACATTTTTCTCAATATAGAATGTCAGAAGCAGTACTATATTCTTTGTAGAGGCTAGCACATGTAATGCCTCCTTAAAAAATACAATTTTAAATCCCAACTACAAGTAAATGTGTGTTTAATGTAGTAGAATCAAATTTCTAGCATCTCAACTAAATCACTTTTTTTTCCTCTTGTAGATGCACCGCGGCGTCATAGTTCTGGTTTTAGTATATGCACTTGCATTGATGAATAATTTCCTATATTTGTTTTTTAGAATAAACTCAATTTTCATAACAAAATACGTGTTTGTTTTTTGTACAAGCTATACAGTAATCTGACTTATGGGACAACGATCGCAGCGACATCTACGAATAGCTTTGAGTTGCCATCCCCTGTCTAGCAACACTGAAAATACTGTCACAGTCATCCGTCACGTCACGGTCAATGACCGTCAATCAAATTGAAATATTTTGTTGGTTTTGTTTTGCCCGGGGTTGGGGATTTTATTGCATTTAATTTCGATTTAGAGAATTGTATGTAAAAATCACAGCTAGGAGTTACAGTTAAACTAAGTGGATCTTTTAAAACATGTTCAACTCTGAGGTAACAAAAATATTGTAGGCGTAACCAAGGCGTAACCTTTTAAAGTGTTAGCAAAAGCTTTCCTATGCTCTGAAGTTGTATTTTATCTATATTTCCAGATACACAGTGTAGATGCTGGAAGGTATATGAGCAATTCGAAATCCATACAGTTTGGGCCGTGGGATATTTCGTACGATGTGAGCTGCATTTTACCTAGCGTTTGCTCTACCAAGATCGTATGCGAACGCGACGATGATCAGTTTTGCCAGTTTTGTATGTAAGTGTTAACCTTTAACTATAAGTAAAACTTGTTCTTAACTAAAGTAGGTATTAATAGTTTACATGAAGGGCAAAAATAATCAAATCATTATTAAAATAATCTAAGGAATAATTTACACAAGTATGTTAAGCCGCTTGTACACCCTTTATTACAATCCAACTTCTTTTTTTTGTATTTTTTTAATCAGTTTGAAATCCTTATATTCCAGATACTGCAAAGAACTGAAGATACCACATTTTCCAGACATGGTATTCCCTAAAAATGTCCTGAAGTTGACTCACAATAGTGGTGCTAATATTTGTTTTAACCCTCTTGATTCCCTGAGATGTGTGGCAAGCAGGATGGAAGCCATTGAGGTTGCTTGTGCAGAGGCTTGGCAAGAAGCCCGGTAGTCATATTGTTTTTTTTTTAAATATTATTATTACCTATTCTAATGGCTATCATATACCACCAGTTGCAATCAATATGAATTTACTCAACTGCTCATAATGATATAATGATGCATGTATGTAGATCATGACTTTCATAGAATAGTAGTGATAGTGCCATAAGTCATGGGCATTTTTGTAACATTTGAAAATAAGAGTTTGCAAGTGTTAGAAATAATAATCATTTGAAATATTATTGCAGAAATGAATGCGTGATTGGTTTAGCACTAATTTCTGGGTTGGTTGATTTGATTGGTTTTATCGGACGACGGGTAAATCATTTGGTTATTGTTTTACAAACACTGGTTTAATGATACACAAAATACTACTGAACCAAGAAATGGTAAATCTAAGTTAATGTAGCACTAAGATGGTTTGATTAGAGTTACGCGATTGGTATCCGAACACGCACTAACTGACGATAATCGCGATACATTCATTTATGTAAATGCGCGCAGGCAAAAGTGCTGAGCTGTTCAGTTGCAAAATATTATACCGAACATATTCCCAAGCATATTTTGCACCAACTATTTTTTTTTGCTAAACATATTCTTCAAGTGATAGATGGAGGTCATTGACATTGTCATTCTTATTGTGGTAATATAAGTCCATCTTTCTCACCACTATAAATAATGTTTGTGTTTTTTTTTCAAGACCAAATGCATCTAAGCCGAAGCGGCCGTTTGATTGGACTTTTTCAACAGACTACAAAGGCACACTAACAGACAATATTGTTGTAGAACCAACAGATGAGTCAATTAATTTTGATTTACTGAAACAAAAAGATCAAATCCTTTTCTATCATGATTTGACCTTATTTGAAGATGAGCTGCATGATCATGGAGTGTCTAAACTGTCTGTAAAAATAGTATGTATTAGTATTTTAATCTTTATCTACTTGACGTTAAGAATAAAAGTTCATTGAGAAGCTGTACTGCCATCCTATTACTAGAAAGCCATAAACCTCTTTTGCGCCTGACTAAAAATCACCCTTTTGCTTTAACCCTTTTTTTTGGATGGTAATATCTGGGTAGAGTGGTAATTACTGTCTAAAAATCCACCATGTTCCTTTGGTTGCCCTTTGTGTTCTAGAGCCAGGTTGCAATTTTAAGACAGTCCTGTAATCCACAGTTCTGTGGCATAATAAAACATAACATATCAAGTTATAAGGATATCATCACCTTGTTTGATGCACCATTATTTTTCACATCACATACATATAATTATTCACATTTAGTACATTATTTTTCACCTTACAAACTTAATGTTATTAAATATGTTTTCAGAGAGTCATGCCTTCATATTGGTATGTCTTGCTGAGGTACTTCCTGAGAGTTGATGATGTGCTGGTTAGAGCCAATGAAACCAGAATGTTCCATATGCTCAACTCTGATTATGTTCTCAGAGAATACACAGTGAAGGAAGCTCAAGCTAAAGATTTAAATGTAAGTATGAATTTTGCACTCACTTAACTGTGTAGTGCTTCTTATTATTAATAACGTAAACGTATTTAGGTTTTTGCCCACTGCAGGGCAACAACTTTCTCTATTTTTCTCTTTTAATCTCTTTTACTTCTCCATTATCTAAAGTTGCTAGTGAGAAATACACATCTATTACAAAGAATTTTATAAGATACTTTCTACCAAAAAGTGTAGGTATATGATTTTGGTTAGCGGAAAGGGGAAATCTAAAACTTCACCCCCTAAAACTCTACCCCATATCACCAAGGAGGATGCCCTAGTGCAGGGGTCACAAAATGGCGGACCGCGGTCCCCATCCAGACCGCCGAGTCGACCCATTACGTGCGGACCGTGAGAACACAGCGACTTGCACTACAGAGTACGATCTTATGATCGATTTCCAAGAAAACACAGTTTTAAAACAAAAACATGCTGAAGTTTCTGGATTTAATATCAAACAAACACGCAATAAAACATGACACTTATCTTAAAATGTGAAAAAATACCATTGTTATAATTGTATGCCTATTCCGTAATAGAGATCCCAGTGCCCCCAGACCCACGTCATTTTATCAAAGCTGTAATTTTGTGGGTTTGTAGTCTACTATAAAGTTAGGACATGAAGCGTACTTACTAGCTCGAAAGCGGGGCCGTTCCACAGGTAGCGCGACCTAAAAGTGGATAAAAACCTTACTCAACTACGTCATTTTAGCAAGCCTTTATTTTACATGATATTACTCATGATACTATTTCAAGACCCTTTGTAAGTTGCCAGACCAATCCGATGGGCCAATCATTCTTCCAGACGTCTTAAAGTCCTTCCCCTCCTTTTCACCAACTTACGAAAAATCCAAAAACACGTGTTTTATTATCTTTGATCTAGTATATAAATACTGATTTTCGAATTGATGGACCCGCGCGTTATGATTTTCCCATACAAATTTCAACATCGTCTAGATCACCAATGGAGGATAGTTTAAAAAAATTAATGATGTCAATCTTTTTTATTTTCATGTTCATATTCGAGATAAGTTTCAAATTTATAAACCCAAGGAATAAGATTTTTCATACAAAAGTTTTCACCCCTTTTCAAATTCACACCCTTAGAGGAGGGCTTTCGCAAAATCCGTTCTTACTGCACACCTACATAGTAAACTGCAATTACTGTCCAACATTTAGACTTCTGCGTTTAGCGGTTTTGGCTCAGGAGAGTCTTACGTCCGTTAAAGACGTCGATATTTATGACGTCATCTTTGTATATTTTGAACGGTTGGTAGATGTAAACAAAAGAACAGGGTATGGTCGTAAGACTCTTCTACAGCCAAAACCGCTAAACGCAGAAGTCTAAATTTTGGACAGCTGTAGTTGCAGTTAACTATGTAGATGGGCAGTAAGAAGGGATTTTGCGAAATCCCCCCTCTAAGGGGGTGAAAACTTTTGTATGAAAAATCTTATTCCTTGGGTTTATAAATTTGAAACTTACCTCGAATATGAACATAAGAAAATAAAAAAGATTGGCATCATTAATTTTTTTAAACTCCCTCCATTGGTGATCTAGACGATGTTGAAATTTGTATTGGAAAATCATAACGCGCGGGCCCATCAATTCGAAAATCAGTATTTATATACTAGATCAAAAATAAATCAAACACGTGTTTTTGGATTTTTCGAAAATTGCCCCACAAGTTGGTGAAAAGGGGTATTCAACTTTAAGGCGTCTGGGAGAATGAATGGCCCATCGGATTGGTCTGGCAACTTACAAAAGGTCTTGAAATAATACCATGAGTAATATCATGTAAAATGTAGGCTTGCTAAAATGACGTAGTTGAATAAGGTTTTTATCCACCTTTAGGTCGCGCTACCTGTGGAAGGGCCACGCTTTCGAGCTAGTAAGTACGCATACTGTCTTAACTTTATAGTAGACTACAAATCCACAAAATTACAGCTTTGCTAAAATGACGTAGGTCTGGGGGCACTGGGATCTTGGTCTATTAATTAC
This sequence comes from Agrotis exclamationis, assembly GCA_950005045.1. Taxonomy (NCBI): domain Eukaryota; kingdom Metazoa; phylum Arthropoda; class Insecta; order Lepidoptera; family Noctuidae; genus Agrotis; species Agrotis exclamationis. Next base: position 9,630,493 of record OX465425.1, on the reverse strand, counting down.
ATTTGTTTTTTCTACAAAATGTTCTGCGGATCGCGGTCCTTTAATGTCTTAAATCGGACCCGGAATGAAACTAATTGGTGACCCCTGCCCTAGTGAAAGGCAATGTAAAAATAAACAAAAAGCTATCGTGGAAATGTGCCTGCTAAAAATTTTAATTATGCTCAAGAAAGAAAATCTCAATAATATTTCCTGCAATTAATTGCTATTACTTTTTTCCTCAGATGCCTACTTCGCACATGAAAGACGCCGATGACGTGATACCAGTACTACCAGTGAAAGAGAAAACAACACACAAATTAATTGTTAATATACCACCAAATTAGGCTGTAGTGCTTTAATTTCCAATAATTATGAAATGAAATAAGTTAAGAAATATAAATGTTGTAATAAAGTGCAAGTTCCATTGCGTAGCATACAAATATTTTAATCCACAGCCTTTAAATCTGAAAACGGTGGTGCTATTTTTTTAACTACAGTAAAAGAATACACATAATTATACATGATAACTTATGAAGTATTGGAGAAAATAGATACCTATTTACACAAGAATAAAGAACTTGTAATGCTTGGAAAACTAAAAAGTCCTTCATTGATGATTGTGTGTTCAGTCCAACAAAGTAAAACTACACAGATCAGAGATAAAAAAAGAAAGTTAAGTATTGTGAATGAAAATCATCCAGGACAGACAAATAATGCACAACAAAGACACAGATACCCAGATAATCGATACAAGGATATTTTAATGTAAATACACCCTAATGAAATTTGGAGAATAATAAGCACTGCGCCTTGTTAAGAGGATATTTGAGAACAGTCTCTTCCGATTCCAAACATATTTTACAAGACTCAATGAATTTCTACGGTTTTGTATGAGTGCCTAATTCCATGATCAATAAGGATCAGTATTGTACCATACTACACGATGCGCCAATAAATAGTATTTTTAATAAAAGTGTTGGTTATTAACATAATCACCCTTTATATCAGGTATGATAATCTTCAATACTCCTTAACATTATGTCCTTGCAGTAAATGGAATGCAGTGATGTATGTACTCTCTGCCTCTAGAATTGAATGTAGAGTATTATTATAAAAAAAAAACTGGAACAAGTATATTGGACTTTTTGAAATTCCACCAGATATTTTAAAGATACAATTTTTTTGGAGCTTATCGTGGTAGCCAGGGCAAATGGGAAATACCTCAGGGATGAAAATACCTACTTATCTCTAATTAGCTTTTGCTAGCAGCTTCGCGTGCTCACTCCTACCCCCTTATGCCTATGTCATTTAGGGCCAAAGCAGCTTTCAACTGGTGAAAGATTTTTTGAAAACGATCCAGTAGTTTTTGAAAAACAATATTTTAGATTGGATTGGTTTGTTTTGTTTAGTTTGCGAGTTGCGTTTAATGGAAAGTGGTCATGGGGACTTTGCATTGGGCCCCGAAAATCATCCAAGAGCAAAGTCTATGTCTCTTTCATGATGAATGAAGAAAATTTGATGAATTTTCTTCGTTCAATTGCAAAGTTGCCATGGCCTAACGTCCAGCTCCATCATTAGACTCTGGAAATCGTCCAGCGCCAGAGTCCATGATTAAAGACGAATCAAATGAGCCCAACTTCGATTGAGTTCCGTCATTTAATTACAAAGTTGCCATGGCTACCCTCCAGCTCCATCATTACCCTGGAAATCATCTCGCAGCAAAGTCAATGTAAAGATTCGGTAATCAAATGAAACTAATAAATTCGATGGAGTTGCCTAATTTTAATACAAAGGTCTTTCGGCCACCTTCCAGCTCCATCATGGAACCCTGAAATAAGCCAGCACCAAAGTAGTCCTTGTAAAGACAAATTATGCCGGAGGTCGTGGGTTCGATTCCCACCCAGGACAAATGTTTGTGTGATGAGCACGATCATTTGTTCTGTGTCTGGGTGTAATTTATCTATAATATGTATGTATTTAGAAATATATAAGTATGTTTATCAGTTGTCTAGTACCCATAACACAAGCTCTGCTTAGCTTGGGACTAGATGGCGTTGAGTGATAGTTGTGGAACATTATTATTATTATGGTTTCAAACTTTCGTTTTTCTCAGGTTAATTTATCCTGGTATTTATAGAATCTCACGGGTGTGAACCAAGGCGAGATCCTAGTTATCTGTTATTATTATTCAAGTAACCCAAATTCCTCGGAGGCGATAGGCCGCGGCGACCTCGCTCGCCCGCATTGGTCGAGGTCAGGCTGCGGGCCGAAACGGAATGGGAATACAGTGTCTTCGAGACGTCGCAAGGCGATTTCCGGACACGCGAGTAATAGGTGACTTGCTGTCCGATCATGTATCATGCCCTTGCCCGGGTCGACGGCGGCGCGTCGTGTTCTCGTTGATGTCTAGTTACTCATTTGTAAGATTACGTACCGACGGATAATTTATTCTGTAATTCTGTTGATTTTTATCTTTATAGGTAATTACAATCATTACGAGTAGGTAGGTACAACGAATAATCAATGATCGAAGCAGATAGATTTTTTTTATAAGTAGCTCTGTTTCAGTGGGTATTGCAATTCCAGTTCATATTGACGAGTGTCCCAAGAGTGTAGCCACATTAACTTTGAGAGTTTTATTATTTCTGATTTTTGTATTTCGTGACAATGTGGCAAAAATATTTGTCACGGGTAGTTGCTTTATTAGGTTTGTAACTGAGATCTTTAGTTATCTTTATGCTTCTGATTTTATCTACAATTTAATAATTTTTGTCTACGGTTTTTTCAGTGTCACTTTACTTTCCGAGCACGCATACCCAGGCTTCGTTCGATTTGCGAGTAGGGAACCTTCTCCACTTGCAGCAAGGCATTGGTTGGCCTTTATACCTGAACGTGGCTGTAGGCCATGAAGCTTTGATGCGGCTCTCTGAACATCTGGAGAATCAACAGACTTGTGAGGTGACCACTCCTACTGGATTAAAGTTTAACGTCCAGAGCCCGCCCAATAATAGGTTAGTAACTAGATCGATAGCTTGTGGTTAAGTATAGGTCTAGGTCAGTCAATTCAATTCAAATGATTTATTGCAATCCATAATGTACATATACAGGTGGTAAAGATGCAATTACCTATAGAGAAACAATTATGGACCCTGTCGGGCACAGCAAAGTTTGCATATGGTTGGAGAGAGATCGATCAGTCGGTGGATGGGTGACTATCATCACACATAGTTTCCGTAAGCACGCTAAGCCGTTGGTCCCGGCTATCATTTGAAGATCTTTGTTAGTCGTTACAGGTAGTCGGTGACCCGAAAGTCTGACAACCAGTCTTACGAAGGGGCACCGTTACCCACTAACTGGGTTGTGGAGGTCAGAAAGGAATTTGCTACATGTAAAATACTGGTATGCTACGTCCGCTTAGAGTGGAAGCCGATCATAACATAGTTGAGAAAAGGCTTTATAAGGCAGATGATAATGAACTAAATAGGAATTTTTTTTATTATAATTTATTTTATCAGAGGAAGATACAGCCTAGTTGGTTTAGTGATCGAAAAAGCTACTGCAGGGCATGAAGTCATGAGTTCGATGACAGTTGGGTTTCTCAACCAGAAACTCGAATTCGTTCGCCCTTTTTAACTGATGAAATATGGTATGTGTGCGTAATTGTGTATACCTCTGCCTTATTCCGATAGGAATACAGACTTATCATCATTAGGTACCATGTGGCTTGAAAACACAGTGTTCTAAAAACAGTGGGGCTTTAGATAAATCTAGGCAACAGGTGTTCTAGACGGTGTAATAACTTTGCTAACTCGTTAGGTACAAGTGACATAATATTTTAAAAGCTTTTCATTTAGCGTACCTACTTAGTACTCTATAAACAACGCGTCCAGTGTAGATTCTTGACTACAAATGGCTTGCTGGCTTGGCTAAGTGTGAGTGAAAGGGTGAGCCGTGAGAGTGCGAAACAGTGATCAATACTTCTGGATATTTCTTATGTACAGTTTTGAATATAGGTATCTCATTTTCAATGGAAGAGATCTAGGCAACTATTTCTGAAATAATTGCCTAGATGAAAGAGTCAGAGTCAGACATTTTGGTGCTGATGTATTAATTGCAAGTGGGATGCACTAGCCGCATATGCCAGTGTTCAGTAAATTACGCTGGTATTTACTTAAGACAGGAATATACCAATAAGTACTAGGTACCTACATATTTGTGCTTGGAAGTCCATGTTCCATGTCTGGAGCCGCGTCTACAATTTGTACGATTGGACAAAATTTTGATAGTGCTTCTCTTGCCTTATTGAATTCGTGACGTGAAAGTCTAGCATAAACATCTGGAGCCTTATCACGAGCGTTTTACATGATTAGATCACGAATCACTTATCTCAACGTCATGATATTGATTGTGACATAGATGGTAGAATAATAGGTACTTAATCAACATTTGCATCTGCATTTTTATTGCAGTCATATTTTATCGGATTCATCATAACAACGAGCATTCACCAATTTTGAATTCATCATTTATGCTTGTAAAGATATTCATAATAAAATAACATCAAGCCTGTAATTATAGGCGTTCACATTTTGCCAGTCGACACAAAATGTGCTCTATAAATTTAACTTTTGTGTAAAGATACGAGGCCTGGAGTGACGGCTGCGGCGTGAGAGTCCGTAACGTAAACCCTTTTGATGTGGGGCGATGGCGCATGGTCGCAACCAGCGGAAACCATTCCATCACCGGATGGTCTGAAATGCACGTCTCAGGTATGAATGTTCTTGTGTTTTTATACGTATATACTGTTACTTGCAGTGGCGATATTTTAATTATCTACATACGAGTATAATAGTACTAAATATTGTTTTATTTAATAAAATACAACACTACAGTTGTGTTACGTATCTACCTGCATAACCGCCTGGCTACGGGACAATTGCGATTTAGACAAAATGTACGTTGCTGTCACCCTCACCATGCACCAAATTTTTATTTTGTGATATTTGCTTTTATTAGCGCTGCCTATATATTTTTATTTTCACGTACAATGAAATAATATTTACAAGAAACATTACAACAGCACTAAAGAATGGTGAATTTCATCTAATTACTACACAATTAACACTTGACTAAGATATTACCTTTGTACCCATATCAAATTTTTTAATATCAAAAAAGAGCAAAAAGCTGCATCCTCAAATAAGTATCATCATCATCAGCCGGAAGACGTTTACAGCTGAACATAGGCCTCTTCCTTAGACCGCCACGCCGAACTACAATTCGCCACTTGCATCCATCGGTTGCCCGCGACTCTCACGATGTCGTCGGTTCACCTAGTGGGAGGCCTGCCTACGCTGCGTCTTCCGGTCCGTGGTCGCCACTCAAGGAGTTTTCTTCCCTTATCGGTTATCAGTTCTACGAGCGATGTGGCCTGCCCATTGTCACTCCAACTTGCTTTTATAAGCTATGTCGGTGACCCTGGTTCTTCGACGAATATCCTCGTTCCGGATTTTATCCCGCAAAGAAACACCGAGCATAGCTTTTTCCATTGCTCGTTCTTCAGAGCCGTTAAACACCTTTGCCTTCAGGCACTGTGGGATTCTAGATGAGAAGATATCACGTAGTTTCCCAAACGCTGCCCATCCGAGTTGAATTCTTCGGGCGACCTCTTTGTCGAAGTTAGGACCTACCTAACTGAACAATCTGTCCAAGGTAAGTGTAATGGTCTACAACTTCGAGAGTATCATTCCCAACAACAACCGCTACGGGTGCCACATGGACATTCGAAATAACTTTTGTCTTGACCATATTTATTTTGAGGCACACCTGTTGGGAAACGATACTGAGGTTGCTGCGAGCATGGCGTTGAGGTACTCCAACGATTCTGACATGATGACTATATCATCTGCAAAACGAAGGTGAATGATGTACCTATTATTCACCATTGATGTTGATACCGAGTCCATTCCAGTCCAATAGCTTGTCCAGAAAACGTCCGCCAACGCCTTCGTGAACAGTTTTGGAGAAGTAACTTCTCCTCCCTGTCTCATGCCTTTCTGCAATTGGATTGGTTTAGTGCTCTCTTCCTGAAGTCGGATGGACAATTGGACATGGTGGAATTTCTATAAAAGTTTCTAGTAGTATTTTACTTCCCTAATTAAAGCTTGTTTTAATCTCACACTATTATTTCAGAGCCGATATCAAGTTACACACCGGATGCTATATCTCTGCAGGATGGTCAGACTCATGCGCTAGTGAACCTCTCATCTGTGAACAACTCTTACTGCCTTGTGGCTCAGCCTTTCAGAGAGAGTTCTTTGGTTCCGGGGCACTGCCTCGTGACCCTGGACAGAACTACCAGAGCTGTGCAGGGAAGATGGAGTGTTTTACTTGGGATACCAGGACAAGTGAATGAATTACATGTTGATGCCAACGTTGCTGTGCAAGGTGAGACGATTTGACTCTTTTTGAGTCAAAGGGAATTTACTAGTTATAATATCAGGAATCACTACCGTTTAAAGTTGCCACACGTTCAGATTTTTCCAAATAAGTCCGGAATTTTAGCTCCTTGTGTAGAAGTGCGTGATAATTGAGATAAAAAGAAGTTAAATATGGAAAGAAAAGTCTAAACTTCATTACAGGTTTATTTATAAATCTAGAAAACTACTCGCAGTTCTTCTGTTGAACATGTAGGTGGGATACCCAATTATAGCAGCTTAATGCTCAGTCAATATAATTTACAACCGAGATCACTCAGCACCGAACCGCACAGAGTTGTCTTAATACTATCATCATTAGTCAGCCTATATAATAGTGAACTGCTGGATATAGGCCTCTCCAATCGCAGGCTATTTCATTCAGAGGCGTAGCGTGCCTTGGCGAGGCCCCGTATAAAAATATGTTTGTGGGCCCTTAGGTAGCGTAACGATTTATCACTCAAGAAAAAAAATGCATTTCTCTGTATCTACGCCGAAATATGAAGAAAAAATAGGACAAAGGTCATCAAAAAAATTCAAGATGCGTCTGATTAGTCCAGAGGTCGGAATTAGGTAGAGTTATTTTAGTATTTGCATCGAAATTTTGGTATTAAGTAATATGGATTTTCCCGGGATTTCTAATAGACAATCTCGTGCTTGTATTACATATATTATATTAAAAATAAAAACACCAGAGATAGATTAGACAAATAAATTGTGTAAATGTAAATAACTATTTTATTTAATAAATCATTCATCATCATCAGCCAGAAGACGTCCACTGCTGAACATAGACCTGAATAAATCATTAAGTTTTTATTATTTTTTGTTTACGCACGTTAGGGGCCCCGTATAATTGATACGGCAGATACGGCGGTAGCCACGCCGCTGATTTAATTCTAAAACCGGCTACTTTCATCCAGCTGTTACCGACCAGGGCTATGTCGATCACATTTGTTCTCTGTCTTCTATGCTATCAGTATTGCACAGGGATACGCAAACAGTGCAGAACGTGCACGGCGACGGGATATACATCAAGTGTCGGTGTCAGAAACACGCCGTCTATCCGACAGCAAACATTCGGATTTAACGGCAAACTGATCCTCCGTTTGCAGTTAAATTCGCTATTTCGGATTCAAATGTCGGAGAAATTCCCTGCGGTTTCACCCGCTGTTCAGCTCCTATTGGTCGTTAGCGCGATGTTATACGAGTATAGCTTATAGTCTCCCTCGCTAAATAGGTTATCCAACACAAAAAGTATTTTTTAATTCGAACCTGTAGTTCCTGAGAATAGCGCGTTCAAATAAACAATTTCTTCAGGTTTACAATATTAGCATTGCTGTTGGGATTTTGGTATAGAAAATTAAGGAGTTGATTTGGTAGTTTAATAATGAAGGGAGTTGATGTGTCAGTGGCGGACATCTCATGTTACATGGGTTTATATGTATTTGAAGACAAAATGATTTCTACAATTCGGCACTGGGTCCGCATAGTGGATTACATTATAGGCTGATTATGATGATGATGACGTAATACCGCATGTATTTGATTGAATGATTGCCTATCGTGTCAATTAATAATTTCGTTCAATTTTCACACATTAATGATTTTTGATACCGTGAATGATACGTAAGCTGTTAATAATCTCAAAATACATTGTTGCATTATCAAAACCTTATCACACAAACAAAACATTATAAAGTCAAAAATAATCTGTTCAAGATTATGTCTGTCTAGCTTCTGCGCGCGACTTCGTTCGCCTAAATTTTGTCTCACCGCGTACTGGTCAAAAATTGTGAAAACTAGGTATAGTTCACAGGAATATTGTAGCTTCCTGCCAGAAAATTTATTTTTAGAACCCGATCATTCGTTTCGGAGATTTCCCTTGGATTTCCCTCTATATACCTACCAACAAATTTTACTTCTTTATAAAATTAAGTTTAATATAATTTATAAGCCCGATTGGTATTTTATCGGATGGCGATTACTTGTAAATCCTGCTACAGATGGACATGACTCTGATGTCCGATTAAGGGCACTGTCGCAAGTCTTGTAGGTAGGTACTTGCTGTACCTACCTGTTTGGTACAATAAGTACCTACTTCTAGGTCATGTCCTCGACATTGCCATATATGTGGAAAGGTCATCATGACATTAGTGTCGTGTTTCGCGTCAGTATTTTTGGTGACCGAGCCTCTACCATGTCTAGACAAAAAGGTTTTCAATGACATCAATCTGTCTCAGTTCGATAGCTAAGACATGCAGACAATAAAATTAAATATATTGCCATTTTATCGAAGACTATAAAACGAAGTAACTTTGCTATGTAATCTTTCTACTAACAACATAGAAAGATTACATAGCAAATTATAAAATTATAATTAGATAGTATTATCTATAGACTATGCTAATTTCTTGAACTTTGGAACTCACTTTTTAATTTATTTCAGCTGAGCGTCTTGATGTGGGCTACGTCCGCGAAGCCGACAATCACAAGCTTCATTTGTACTGTAATATTTTACATACTACAAAGAATATTACTTTTTGCCGTTTCCAAAAAACTACGGAAGCGTCTGGATTTAATGTGATGGACGGTTTGAGTGACGGTCGGCACAGGTTGGTTTCTAATGATATCTTTCCTATGTAAATAAAAATCATTTGCCATTGTATGACCGAGGCCATGCTGCGGGGCGAGACGGAGTGGGAAGCGGTCGCCCCCTTCTGCGAAGCAGTCATGCTCGCGAAGGAGGAGGCGGGCCGCGTGAGGGAGAGGACAGCGTTCTCCATCCACCCCAGCCGCAGTGGTAGACGGCCACGGCGACAGACGTCGGCAGACGATCTCCGGCCATCGTAGGCGCGGGCATGCCATGACTCGCTGTCCAACCCATGGACTATACCCGGGTCGACGGCGCTTTGTGTTCCACGCGCGCCTCAAAGAGTGTCAGCATAATGACGGGGCCCTCCTCTAGAGGGCCAAAGCCTGCCGGGGTCGCGGGACTTATGAATTACCGTGACCCCCGAACGTAAAGGGCTATTGAAGGACACCGTGGATTTTAGTCAGTACGAGTCTGACAGTCCCTCCCGCCCTGCCCTGGGTGGGAGGACTCATTTGATGATTTTACCACGATAAAAAAAGTGTATTCTATTCCCAAGTTTTACTCATTATAAGAGCAACTTTTATTCATAAGAGCCTTTTGTCGTCCATTACACTTTGATAATATTTTACATTGAGCGTTCCAGTTCCCTGCCAGGTTTTTGAACTACGCTTGTATTACCTGACCAGGAGAAATAGGTTGACATAGTTATACCTACCTATAGCATTTCTTTCGACGTTAAATGATTTTTCCAGTTACTACGGCCTTGGCTTCTTCAATAGACAATGTGGAATGACAATCGAGTCGGTGACTGACCAGGATTATGGAACTTGGAGGTGCACAATTGGAGTTATGGAAAGAGTCGGCAATAACATCCACCAGTTACCACCAATGCAAGCACTTGTTACTGTTCCTGTAGACGGCGGTGAATAAAGATTCATTATCATTATTTATTCAGTTAGTGAAACTTCACAAACTTTATATGCATGTCTGTTTTTAGGTACCAGAATAAGACGCAATATCGAAAGGTCAGAGCAAGAAATGAGGACTTTGTTCGTTGAGCATAATTCTAACCTCACGGTAACGTGTCGCGCGGACGCGTCTCTAGTGTATTGTTGGTTCCAGCATCCAAACGGAACACAGCTTACCCCTGTAGAGCGACAACCTGTGGGGGAACAGGCATATTGGTAAACTCCTTTCTAACGAAATCCATGTATGTAATTTTTCTGCCATGCTGGTTAGCACAATACTCCGTCGCCTCTTGTTGTTGTTGATACACAGGTATTCAGGTGAAAATCTACAATCTGGTGACTGTGGAATCACCTTTGCCAACGTTTCCAACGAAGAGGCAGGCATATGGACATGTCACATGGGTTATCAATTCCACGTTGGGGTCGAGGTCATGAATCAAATCGAAGTCCGAGTGACCGGAGCGTTAGCCGCCAATGACAATGAAGTTGAAGCTGTGGTTGGTGAAAGTGTCACCTTGTACTGCCGCACCTCGAATGGGCATAGGCCACTAGATTATTGTAGATTTTTTACTCCAACTAGAATTGGTATGAGCATAGACCCTTTGGTGGGTGAGCATAAGTAAGTATAATAACAAATAATATAATATAAGTAAATCTTCCAATAACGTTCAAATTGACTTAGAATTGAAAGAATTGAAATTGCTAGAATTTAAAGAAGCTGATTTAATAAATTGATTTGTCAATTGAACTTTTATATTAATAGTAGGTATACCTCTCTAGGGCAACACACGTAGCCAAAATGAAAACTTTCAAAACGTTTTTGACGTCCCAACTTTTCGCAGTGCTATTTTTGATCGTTATTACTTCACTCCTGGGATGGACTTGGCCTACGGTGACTGTTCACTGACCATCAGCTCAGTTCATGCTGAAGACTTTGGAGAATGGACTTGTGCTGCTTTACTAGACGACCGCGCGCTGGAGTCAAAGGACACTGTGGTCCTTTATCCAAGTAAGCATATTTGAAATCGGTTGGTCATATCATCGTCTATCTATTGTATGATATACTTAAGTACCCACTGTACTTGTTAGCCTACATCTTTCCAGTGCTGGGTAAAGGCCTCTTCTCATAAACTACCCAGACATATAAAATTATAGTCTAAAACGCTTGATTTAATATTGTGCTAAAGTTGTTGTGTTTTAGTAAAGCCGCGTACGCACGTACGAACAAATTTGTTGCGTTGCATGATACGCAAAAACTTGGTTCGCACGTGCGTACCACTAACGAACATCGAACACACTGTTCGACAAACGTGTTTGCGGCGATCCTTTTAGTATGTTCTGTATGGACGGTGTTCAGAGAGCTTTAATAAATGTCACGAAACAAAACTGTTCTTATAGATCTTGGCGGGGTGCGAGCGGGGCGGCAGAGGTAGCTAATCCTGCCCCTACCTCAGTTCGACTGTTGTGTGCGAACTCGACTCGAACTATATTCACATTCGTGTTCGAATATGCCGTCGATACGTACGAACCAAATGTTCCGATTTGATGTTTGCGCTATGTTCGTGTTCGTACGTGCGTACGCGGCTTAACAAAACAAACATCGAACACCGTTCTTGTTGCGAACCAAAATCTATAATAGATGGTAGATTTAAAAAGATTATGCAGATAGGTAGGAACCTATTAATATTCACATAAAGAACAAGTTTAGTGTTCAAGGACTGGCGACGTGTAGAGAATTAGAGATATCAGACTTATCTACATCTTTTCAGTTCTAAAATAATAAGAACATAGAATCCGGTTATTACCTATATAATAATATATAAATTGCTATGCTATACCTACTTATTAATATTTGCGCCTGTTTTCAGGTTCATCACGGACGCCTCGTCTGATGGCTGGTTTAGTCGGGACATCAGTAGGTATTGTGTTTTTAGCTCTAGTATTTGCTGTTACCATGTGGTACAAGAAAGGAAGACCCTCACCCAATACCTGGTCTAATACATTGCCTCGGTTTAGCCACAGAAGTGATAACCATCCCTTAGGCCTCAACGCCCGAAGTGACAGTAGCGGTGATAACAGTTCCCTAGGACTGAACGCGAGACAAGCCAGTGGCGATAATAACAATCCCTTCCCTATAAACGCGCAAAGTGACAGTGGTGATGATAAAAATTCCTTCCCTATGAAGGTGCTAAGTGACAGTGGAGGTGATAACAATTCCGTAGGCATGAACGCGGAAAGTGAAGGTGAACAGCGAAGGGGAAGTAATAGCACGACGAGCAGTAGCAACAGTACCAAAGTATTCGATGCGCGTAATGATCTACCATGAGGTAATGAGACTGAACGTATTTTTTGACTGTATTTTAACATTATTTACACAAAAAAATAAAAACCAAAATCATTAAAATTTCATATTCTTTTGGTCGTTGATGTTGCGTTAATGAAATTCCTATCTCGTTTTTTGTCGTCATAAATACAATGTTGAAGTGAGTATAGAACAATTAAATACACGTACCCATATAGGTATGTGCCCATATTATATTTTTGACTGAAAAATTATAATTTTAGTCCGTCAGTGAGATTTATCAAAAAATATTCGACCCGTATTTTCTCTTTCGTTACGTAATTAAAAATTATGGAGAATACGACGCTTCCTATGTTTTTTAATAAAAAAAAAACGTTGCCCCACTCTCTGAATTTCTCATGTATCGTGAGTGCGTTTTACAAACATAGAAACACACATACACAAACACCGAGACCCGGAACAAAAATTTGCAGATCATACAAATATTTATTTTGCTCCGTGCGGGGATCGAACCCGCGACACGTTGCACAGCAGTCGACCGCTCAGCCACTGCGTCAACTGTGTCGTCAAATTGACAATACTTACGTCACAATTTAGTATCTACATTTTTTTTTAAATTCTGACGTCTTAAGTTTTGTTGCGTTATAATATGTTGGTAGTTATTCATTGATTTTACAAAATAAAAAATATGTGTCCGTTATTTTTCAAAAGTTTAAGTTCAAGTGGCTAATTCAAACTAGGATCCAATAGAAATAAAACTACACAATTTTAATAAAAAAATATAATTAATTTAATTGTTTAAGCTATTAAGAAACAACATTACCCTTTACTAAAAACTGCATAGGTATCTCACTAAGAGTTGTCCTATTAATCACAATATAACACAATATTCGAGAAAAACCTAAATGTAATATAAACTCGTCATTCAACGTGTTATCTTATCGTGAGAACACTTGATTGCCGAAATTGCAATCTAAATCTTTAATAAACGACGAGCTTAGAACTTCTTAATTTAATATTTTATTATTATATCACAGCTTAGTTTATGCTTCATATCCTTTAATCAAGATGTTAATTTGGAATTTGGAGAAGAATTTGTTGATGGCCTTGACGACAGTGCGCACGATTTGCTTGATCGCCGAGGGAGCCAACTCGTCCATCAGTTGTCGCCAGTTCTCGTTGGCAAACTGAAGGGTTGTCTCAGCTGCGGAAAAATAACAAACAATTTTTAAAAATAAGTTCGACTTGTTGGGAAAAGAGGAGCAAATGTGCTGTAATAATAGACTTCTTAACCGAATTTCGGCCTTAGTACCAAATTTTATGCAGGTTATAACCGTTATAAGATAGGTGTACAAAACAGTGTCACCCTTCGCTTATTTCGCGTAGGTTGAACTGAGAACTAGTAATAAGGATATAACAGCATGGGCTGTTATATCCTTATAACAGCCCATGCTGGTAGCTAGTATGGACTAGCGTGGCTATTATTGCTAAGGCAGCACAGACAGTAGGTGAACAAATAAAATCGGCTACAATTTAAATACTCATCAATAATTCTTTTTGTACTTATACCAAAATAGATGAATGGTCACCAAATCTAAAACTCGCTTTAGCAAGATTTCAGGGACACCCCGAAGTTCGGTTTTGTTAAGTTTCTTTAAACCCTGCAAACAGATATAGAAGCCCCGCAAAGCGGGGCTTCGTCGACCCTGCTTAGGTCGATTTTTTTGTTATTACAGAAAATAGGTTCATTTCTACAGAACATGTGATACACATTTGGTGACTATTTATCCATTTTGGTAACCGTTTAGATATTTTTTGGTAGTAAAATAGGTACTTTTTTGGGCGATGTTTAAACACAAAACAATAAAATCTACCCAGTATTAAGTACCTTGTGTCCACCTCAGACTACCTAGATAATTAAGTTTCCGCCCTAAGGGCTAAAACATACTTAGGTAAGTATACTCGTGCGTCTCGGGATTGCCTATGATAGTCCCTTCTGCTTCACCCAAAGCGGGAGGTCTCATTCATAATTTATATCCCAAAATCTAAACATGCAAATATCATACGATGTCGTGTTAAATATCTTCACACGCGGGTAAAAATAAAACCATTCAACAAACCACGTGACAAAATTGTGAGCTGAAATCTTTGAATGTAGATTAGATATCGATATTCGTTTAATCTAACGATAGCGCAAAAATGTAATTAAATTATTCAGCAAGAAAAATCACAAAGCAAAAATCATACTTATATGATTGATCACCGTAGTTAAGAAATTTTAAAGTCTAGTGTAACTTCTCGTAGACATTTTGATGTTTCCTTTTTTAGGAACATATAAACTTTGTGTGTAGGTATATTGTATACCAACGTGTATAACGTGTGTATGTGTTAGTGAAGCTGCTGAGTCGGAAAACATTGTTGTTCTGGGGTTATTCTTCCTTGATAAAAGGTCCCTCCTTATTAAGTTGGGAGGTTGCTATTTCCAGCATAATACAATCATAATTTACTATGTGGAGGGTCCATAATCATGCTTTATTCCTACTATCTTTTGTTGCATTTATGACTAGTTATGTTATCCTGTTGCTTAAATTCTGATATGAATAAAATCATTAATGATTTGTTTTTCTCAGCAGTTAAATTTTTGTTTTTATAACCCTCTAACTCATGTTTATTTCCAATGGGGTTATGCAGATACCAAAGAACCACTTCTACTTTTGTTAAGTGTACATTTATGATACATTTCAATGCTTGTTACTGTAGATACACTTGTACTCGTACTGGACTAACTAATTTGCAAGGCAAGTTATACAAAAGCTTGTAATGTAAAGTTAGAAGGCTGTTGATATTTTAAGTTTCAAATTAATGTTTGTCGTGCAGTTTTATATTCTGGATTACGATTTTTTTGTGGTTGTCTGAAAAATGGCAAAAAACTTTAAAAATGTACTCGTAGTTCTCCATATAATCTCTATTATAAAATTGGCACGACGAAGAAGGTCTAACTGGAGCAGTCATGGAGACTCGTTTCATTTCCTAGACCGGTTCAGGTATTTTTTATATTCTCTTTTTATTATTAAAATAAATGTCATTGATTACTTACCAAGTTCCTTGTTCCCGTTGAACAGGTTCTTCAGGTCGAATGTGGTGCGTTCGATAGTGTACTTGTATTTCGGTGTTGCCAACTTCAAATAGTTGCCGTTGCTGTTCTTTTCATGGATTAGCTTGCTGTCGATGTGCACTTCGACGCCCTCTGTGGATTAAAAAGATTTAGTAGGTGCGTGTATTCTTGTCCCTGGTTTGATATGATTAGAAAAAGATTTTTATAGATCTTTCGCAAAATAATATACAACATTATTTTTTGTTTATGCGAAACCCGATACACCTGTTTAGTCTTTTTGTGTAAAGAATCTAAGTACAAAATTTTAAAACCGTATCATAAAAAATCACAAAGTTATAAGCTTGTATATTACCTGGTTGTCCGTTCAAAAACATGCTCATTTCGCGGTACACCCGCGTAAACCGCGTCTCCTGTGATATATACTTGTGATAATAGTTTGGCAATAGGTACCTAACCGTACGGTGATTGTATTTTAATTAACTGGCAATTAAATTTAAATAAAACATATTGAAAAAAAAAAGCATAACATGGTGTAAAAATTATTGGAATCGAATCAGTTACTGATTCTGAACAAACAATAGTACGTGTTCTGTTATGCATCTGTCTCTTTTAATTAGTCTTGTTTTATTTACTTTTATTGTTTTTGTTGCACTCACTCTTTACTTTATTTATGTATTATACATTATTATTTTGTACTTTACATATACATAATATTATATAAGTATTTACGTATTTGTTTTCGAGCGTATGGCACTCGTGGGCTGCAGCTGAAAATCAGCGTCAAGTGGTAAACTTTGTGCTACCACTTGGCATTATGCTGAGCTGAGGCCCTTTGGCATTAAAAGATTAGTTTTGTTTTTTACTTAGTTTTAATTAGTTTTAAGTTTTTGATGCTAATAAACTCAATTTTCTTTCTTTTCTTTCTTTCTTTCAATATTCAGGTTTCGCGTATACTAAAAGTAATGTTGTAGATGCAATAAATGTAATTTAGGTACCTATGTAATGTAATTAAGGTTTGTAATTAAAAAACGTACAGAGGCGTATCTAGTTGTTTTAGCCCTTGAATAACATTGTCAGGTCGTAAGTTTAAAAATATAATATGTGAAACTAGGATGTATTTACAATACAATGTTAGTAAGATTGCCTGTGGAAATTACATGAATGTAAAAAGGCTACGCGTCAGAAATATAATCCTCTGTTATTGTATTTATTAATTAAAGTAGGTATCAAACACTGACAACATGATTGAAGCACCTATGTAATTACAATGCTTGGCACAAAGAAAGCATTACATAAATGCATAATTCAAAGGAATTTTGTATGACGTAGGTTGTGCTTACGTGCAAAAATTGTGGCGGGTCCCTTTCCTTGAATCGGTAAAATTAGAATTCTGCCATCGGCGACATACTGTGCAGTTAAACTCAAGTTGCCTTTGAAAGACAACGAGAATGCACCCTCGGATTTAGTTAACTCTGCCCTGAAACAGTAAAAATGTTTGGTTAAAAACTTGAAAGTGGCATTTTTTGACAAGGCATTCTTGGTGCTTTGGTGGAGTGATTGGCTGTTGCGCTGCGTGTCCTGGGTTCGATCCCCGTAGATACGGAACAAATATTTGTAGTTATTTTTTTATTTATTTATTTAACTCGGGCTTCAAAGCTTAGATGAATTCCGGGTCTGGCTGTTTGTGTGTGTGAGCTTCAAAATATGTACCTAAATGTACCGACAATACAGAAGACATTTCTAGTGTGGGACATCGTTTTACATTAAAAAAAACTGTTCATTAAGTATAATGATTTCATAATGGCATAAGGGGTCTCTATCTTCTTTGACATCTAGTAGTCTAGCTTCATAAAAGTGTGTCTGTATACCGAGGTTTGCATGTTGCATAATTCCGACAAATCGACAATACGTAAGTATAAATAGGTAGGTACTTACTTAGGGCAAAAGTCGATCCCCACAGATTAATTATAGGTAGGTAGTAGGTTAGCTATTACAATTAGAATAGCTATTACAGGATATCGAGGAACCCGTTTAATAACAATTATAGATTAATAATCTACACGTGTATGATTTGTGCCATGGAATTTTTGCATTGTGCCTATTGTATTGATTCTGCATTACTCATATAGAACGATGTCTCGCTGCAGTTCAGTCCACAGCCATCGAACAGTTCGAACATTTGCATACAATGTGTAGCGTAGTCTTGGTGTTTCGTAACTTATTATAGTTTTCAATGATCATTGTTTATAGACGTACGATAGAAAAAAACTTCCGGATTGGTCTCTTCACATATATCTACAAGGTCTTCAATGTGGAAATAAGTTGTAAGTAGATATTGGAACGCGAACGAAGACGAAAATAACAAACAGGATAAATAAGCCTGGCTACCTACCTACAAGCGAACCAAAGTCTACATTGTTATAATGGGCTGGGACGTGGCCAACAATTTATTCGTCTCTTTATCTATTAGTTAAACCTTGACATAGGATTATTTAAGGATAACAATAACAAAAATAACTTATGAAAAAGCAACAAGGTAGTTAAATGAATTTTTTTTTAATAAAAAAAATACGTTTCCCCACACTAGGAATTTCTCCTGTTTCGTGGGTGCGTTTACAAACATAGAAACACACATACACAAACATCCAGACCCGGAACAAGTTCTTGCAGATCATACAAATATTTGTTCCGTGCGGGGATCGAACCCGTGACACGCTGCGCAGCAGTCGATTGCTCAACCGCTGCGCCAAGCGAGGAGTCAAAAGAAAATTTGCTGCTCTCCCATTGTTCCCGATGATCGGTTTGCTGTTTTGGCCGTGGCGTGAATTTTTATAGCTTATAGCCTTGATAAATGGACACAAAAATGTTTTTTCAATTCGAACCGGTGGTTCCTGAGATGAGCACGACTTAACCAAATAAACAAATAAATTCTTCAGCTTTAAAATATTAGTAAAGAGGTATAGATTTACTTTAAATCCGTCAGCTGGCTTTGGCTTAGTCCATGCATAGCGGCATCAGAGAAGGTCAAGTTTAGCCCGCTACCCAAAATCTCGATGTTCTTCAAGTGGACAGGATCTATCGATGGAACACCCAATTCAGGGACGCCTTTCGTGAAGTGCGGGAGGGCGTTCTCAATTTGTCCTCTGACACATTCAACTAAGTTTTTACTATTGAAGTCACACGGAGTTATGTAGGAAGCTGAAATTAAAAATTATATTATATTTAAGTAATGGAACTTACTATAACATTAGGGGCCATAAAACAAATACATATTTTAGAGATTTAGGCCTCATTTAGACGATGCAATGCAATTGGCGACTTTATAGGTATAATGAATTCAGTTGATCAAACAAATACCGCAATGTAGTGAAACTCTCATGCGAGTTCTTGCTCCGTCTAAATGAGGGTTAAGTCTGGATTTGCACCCTAAAAGTATGTTCATTTTAGAACGAATTTCTTCGCAATGAAAATACGTTATCATTAGAATTAAAAAAAATACTTAGCAAAGCAAACCTCATTATAGCGGTTTACACAATGGTCTATTAATAAATATCTGTTTGAAGTAATAATGCGGGAATTTTATTGTTTGTTGTAAATCTTCACTAGGTAAACATAGTTTAATTACTGTATCATAACGTACAAAGTTAACGAGATATTTATGATATTTGTGGTTATTAAGTCAATACTGTTTCTTAATTGTTATTGTTTATTGCTAAACTCATTAAGTAGGTACAGTAGGCATGTAGGAAACGTAGGTATATAGGTACTTAGATTTTTTAAATTAAAATAAGTAAGGCTAAATGGCCTTAATTCATTTAGGGTCTAATAGATTATATTATTGATTTATAAGTAACTGGTAGACAATACATTGTGACAAACCGCGAGAAAATCCCAAGTTGTGGTTAAATCACGTGGAAATCTGCATAAACAAGGTAAATTCCAAAGTCTTTTTATTGTGGTTTCGTAGTTGACATTAAGGTGATTAGTAGGTACCTAATTTCGCTAATTTCGGAAACATTTTCGGGTAGTTCTGGTTTTTTATTACACTATTATATAAGGGCGTCTTCCTTATGTTCGTAGGTACACGTTTCTGTTAATAATTCAATAACTCATATGACATACAACGCATGCGGCGTGTCCACATCAGCCGTGACGCGCGTCGACGGCGACGCCGCGACAATGATGATTGATTTTCAAACCGATCACGTATCGTTTACCTTGTCAAACTCAGATTATACAAACGAAATTATTTCGTTTCGATTTTATTTGATTGATGACATTTACTCCTTGGGTAGGTTAGGTACTAATTATCTGTTTTATTATGAACCAACTGTGGGTAAAATTGTTCAGCAATCTAGAAACAAAGAACATAATTATATATCACTGAATTAGTTCGGGTTGATCAGAACTGGAGAATATGAAATATCCTGCATCGGTCATTTTGGAAGCATGCCGATGGAAATATTCCCATGTTTTGAGGTTCTACCCAGGCGTTACTTTATTACCAATATAAACATATTAAAAACATGAACAATTTTTTTTTAGATTGATATATAACTTCAAACAATCATTAAAAAAACCTAAACCAGCAGACGACGTGAAATCAATATTTAGTGTTATTGATTACATTTTGCTTTCGTGTCGTCGCTTTCTTTACCCAGTGCATCATACTGTTGATAAAACCCGGCTTTTAGCACTTTTCTAATATTAGTGCTATATTTCTTTAGGAAGCTTTCACACAGGAGAGGATTTGCCTGTAATAAAAGCTTCTATTTTGAACTTAGTAAATACCTAGTAATCTTGTAATTGAAAACCGACCACAAAAACATGATGAATTCAACAACAATACCACCTGATTACATACCTTAAATAAGTAGATACCTAACATAGGTAGCATATAATTATGTACTACAAAAGTCAAGTTACATTGTTTCTCCATAATCTCCACAAAAAATCCAAGTTTCAGCAAATAAGTAGAGTTTTTAATACTCTGGTATTTGGTCGCGACTGTCTCCATAGTGTCGTTAAGGTCAAGAATAAACCAATTCGAGACAGGGGTTGTATCTTACAAAATTTTTGGAAGTATATGTATCATTTCAACTTTCCGTTGAACTTTGTGGTTGATAACTACCTGCCTGCGAATAAAGGGTTTCATCATACTAGCGGTTTGGATGCGGCTGCGGGGCGGAGCGGCCGCACAGCGAATGCGTCGCGATCACGCCGCGGCTGCGCAGCGAGGACGTCACGGACGCGTGGCAAATACGTAACGTTTTCGTCGCGTGTTTGTAGCAAATTATCGCCGTACAATACACTCACTGCCATGTTGATACGTACTTACGTCCTGTCACATTCATGTTTCATTACGGTCCGATGTGAGGTGGGGCGGACGGGCTGGCTTTTGTTCGAGGCAGTATAAAATGGCGTCCACTTTGCTGTTCGTGGCGATCCCGTTGTGCGTCCGCAACGAATTCGCTGCGCATGCGCGGCGTGTTCGTTATGCGAATTCGTGCGGGCCCGCTCCGCTTTGAGGACGTTCGTAATCCGCTAGTATGATAAGGCCCAAAGGCCAAATTATATTGAATCTTTTCACTGGGCCTTGTACGGCAGCTTCAAAAAATTTAATCTTATCTGTACTTAGTAGGTTAGCTACTATTACTTGATTCAATTATAATGAGCATTAATTGTACTTTAATTATTATTTCGTACTTCATTTGTCATTTGATCTATCGAAGATTAATCGCTGATAAAAAAAAAATGATTGATATCAGCTGCAATAAATCATTAATTATGTATTGTCTACGCTACCAACGCTGCCAAGTGAAGTGTGGCCTTTGCCCTATGACGAAGAATTAAAAAGGTTCAATGTACGGTAGGTACTAATCTATCAAAGTTCTTGAATAGATTTTAAATTTTTTCACAATAAGAGAAGGTTCATGTTCGATTGGGGTAGGTTGTGTATTTAGATTATAGTACAATCGCAAGTTACCCTAGTAAGGATTTTCGTTATGACCTTGCATTCTTAGACTCTTCTAAGAATGCTCTCTTGAGAAACTCTTTGGATAAATGCAAACTTCATTGTTGAAGAGTTTGCTAATTTTCGCTTAAATACCTATTACTTTTCCAAGGTGCTAGTCATATTTGTCATGGAGCCGTGCAAAGCATCGAGTAAAAATCGTATCGGAAATCTTCCAGAATTCTAATAGTAGATTATGCACCGAGGGGCTAAAGTTGTGTCTTATGTCACGGGCGTCATATTGAATCTCGAGCGCAATGAAGGATACGGGATTTAACTCCCGAGCGTAGCGAGGGAGTTAAGAGTTTAACTCACGAGCGAAGCGAGGGAGTTAATACAAGAATCCTGAATGCAGCGAGGGATTCAAGCTAGCCCAAGGCAAAGACACCTTTAGCCCAGAGGAGGATACTCTACTTTTTACACCTACTGTGAGAAAATAATAGCCATAGTACGAAAAACAAAGACAAGACAAGACACGATCAATTCGATTTTCGAAAAAAAAAGTATCTTCTATGGTTTTGTCGTGTTTGTCCTAATGATATCACTCTCATGGATGTGGCGTTTGTGTAAACTAAGTTTTATACAGGGCTGGTAGAATGGTTTTGGATGATTGGCTGTATGCATTTTGAATTTAGAACGTCATTGGAGACGCTCGTGAAAATAGAGTATTTTTGATAAAATGTGATAAATCGACTATATTATAGATAGGTTTTATTATTTATTTATTTATTTACAAGATCCACAGCAATCTTAGTGCAGTTTATTTAAAATAAATTAACTAATGTTACAGCCAATTACTATTACCTACGGTATTACGGCGCGGTACGGTATTTGTTATTATTAATGCCAGTTTTAATGTTATTTCATTCCTTTAAAAAAATGGTTCGTAGGTAGTTATCTAATTATTCTTACAATATTATGTCTTCGAAAACATGGCAACGATATGAAGATAGCAATCCTTATGATTTTTTAGGAAATCGAGAATATCATCCACGCGTAGTAAGGGTTTCGAGAATTATAGCTTTCCTCTTTCTGGCACACTAAATCAGACTTGGCTGTATGGGCTCAGCTCCCTTTGCCTGCCCCAAAGAGGGACGAAAAGAACCAAAAAAAAAATCTAGGCTGCATGGGCTAGATAGATCCCTTTGTCTTCCCAAAAGGGAAAAGAAAATTAAAAAAAAAAATCTTTCTGGCACCAAAGGGTGTTTGTTGTTTATAAACATATTCCAAATTCAAATCACATTATTGACCAGCGGGTAATAATGAAATCCAGTACAACATTATTGACCGGCTGTGCCTCGGCCAATGACAGTAATGACTCACTTTAGGTTAAGGTTGCTTGACATATAATTTGACATTTTCGAGCAGGTGGTGTGAAAAATGTTTTTGTTATACATAGTTTTAGTTCTCCTATGGTGTAAGCAAGTACTTATAATAAAAAAAAAAACATGATTATTATTTAGATTTATTTTTGTTTTGGCTTTATTTTCACTGTACTGTGATGATGGCTTGTCATTCTGCACGACCTTGTTAATATTTAATGAGTTGACCACATCATTATTAAAACTTGAACTTGAATATCCGTATCAAGTGACGATGTAGCTTTATTTTTGTAGTCTTTAGTAGGTGACACATACAGTGTAACGTTTTTGTTTGCAAAAGTATTTTTTTCTTGATAAGTAAAGGAGTTAAAATAAACAATCTTTTCTGAGCGAGTTATTAGATTTTTTTTTTTAAATCTCTTACCAAACTTTTATTTTAAAGCTCTTATATGACAACTCTAAAGACGAGCATTATATTATGAGCCTCCAGGATGTGTCTCTATAAATTATATTTATCGGAAAAACGCGCGCAACACTTTGTCTTTTGACGTGCAAACTTGCGATATCCAAATCAGCGATTTATATTTATTTTATGTGAATATTACGTCAATTTCAATATGATAATAGACTCATGCTGATAAAATATTTCTTTCAGGCTGATACAGAATCAGCAGCACCAGCACTTTTTGTTTAAGGTGAAATGAAAACCATCCAATAGCTCCTCCCACCCTGGGTGGGGTGGAAGGTACTGTTATACTCGTACTGACTATAAAATCACCATTTACCTATATGTATTTGCGCTCTGCGTTCTATGGGCTGCGGTAATCTTGCCGCGACTCCGGCAGGCTTTTGGTCCACTTGGGCCCCGTCAGTTTTTTTGACAGCTCTGAGTCGCGTATGATACATGAGTTGACGCACAGTCGATTCGGGCCTGTGGCATCTCTGGAGAGATGCCACGGCGTCCACAACTTCTCAAAGAAGGGGACTTACCGCCCTGATAATCAGCTTATTATCCTCGCAAAGCAAGTCGGGTCTATTTGTCTACAAAGATTTTGAAGCGGCTAAAGTACAGCTTGGCCAGAACGTCTTGAAACGGAACTAATCTTTTTATTTGCTGACAACGTTTTAAAATATTTGATATTTGATGTGAACAAAGACGCAGGTTTGTAAGA
Organism: Agrotis exclamationis; assembly: GCA_950005045.1. Classification (NCBI taxonomy): domain Eukaryota; kingdom Metazoa; phylum Arthropoda; class Insecta; order Lepidoptera; family Noctuidae; genus Agrotis; species Agrotis exclamationis. The sequence goes on along the minus strand of OX465425.1, from coordinate 9,606,550 downwards.
TTTGTTATTGTGCCATAAAACTAACCTAATAAGTGAAAATAAATAAAATAAAATCATTCAAAGTGCTGGTAGCGTGAAGACAGTGGCGACTTCCGGTTTTCTACTGTTTTTTGCCAAGCTGTATCTACTTGGGCATGCGGGCGGCGAGTAAAGGGCAACTCGCTGCCCGACCATGGACCATGCCCGGGTCGACGGCGCGTTGTGTTCCACGCGCGCCTCAAAGAGCGTCAGCATAATGACGCCCCCTCTCTAGAGGGCCAAAGCCTGCCGGGGTCGCGGGACTTATCTCATTACCGTGACCCCGGAACATAAAGGGCTATTGAAGGACACCGTGGATTTTAGTCAGTACAAGTCTGACAGTCCCTCCCGCCCTGCCCGGGGTGGGAGGACTCATTTGATGATTTTACCACGCAAAAAAAAAAAAAGCTGTATCTACTTTTTATGAAACCTGGCCTAACTTGAGCCATTTAATTCTTAAAATAGCAGGTACGCATAAAACCTGTATTAATCAAGAGATGGTAGGTAGGTATTATCAGGAACAAGTTTTATAGTTCAAGTTTTAGTTTTTTTGAGACAAAAGCTGTCTGACAAAAGCGGTCTAACATGATTAATATTAAAGGTAAAATCCTCGTTATTCTTTCTTCTAAACAATACGTATGTATTGATCGAAACAATAATAACTATGTACAATATAGCATAATAGCCTAGCTGCCATTCTGAAAATTAAAAGGAGGAGGAAACCAGTCAGGTGAAAAAAATCAAACCCATTTCTCTTTATACAGTATTTCCATGACAGCACCCAGCCTGTTCCATTTAGATAGGCTTCTAATTTATCGGTTTGATAAGCGTAACAATCATGGTAGTGCCCAAACACTCATTTATTTCCGTTACTAGACGTAATGCTGTTATTATAACGTCAGGTTCGTCAAACTCACTATTATTTGAGGTTGAAGCTAACGTTTGAACCCACAAAATAGCTTCTTTTAAATGGTTTGAATAGAATAGGGCTTGTTTTCTGTTCAAAAGTTCACGACCCTCCCCATTGTCATAGTCATCAGTAGCGGGTAATTATTAGGAGACCCAAGTTCAACATTATAAGTTTGTCATATGGAAATTTTTGTGAGAACCTTGCCAACTAAGAAAAAGCAGAAAATCACAATGTGGTGCAAAGTATTAAAGCAATTGGTTCCTTTTGAGCGCTAATTACACATAAGGTTTCGTACGTTGGTTTATAATCTTGAATCTAATACTTTAGCTTACACGTGTTAACATCTTTGTAGCTAAACTATAGCAATATAATTATACGTAACATAATAAAAATATTATAGGTCCCTACCTAGTAACATTACGTGACTGATTGTGTTTATAACAATTTCAGTTATAATATTAATCTGTTGAAAATCTAATGTTAATGACGATTGATACAACACCGTCATATAAATGTTGACTAGAAGAAGGTAAATAAAATTCTTTTAAACAAAACAATCCATCTGTTTTTCCCAGAGGAGTATCAAAATACATACACATACATTCCTCAGTCATTGAAATAATTACGAATGGGCATTTTAATTAACTGGGTGCAAATCCAGATTTTGTAGCTACCGAAATTTTCTTGACGAAAATATTCAGTGGGCATCATTTAAATTGTATGAAATGAATTCTTCTCAAATTATCTCCAAAATTAATTTTGTATTTAAAGATTTCGGGATTTATTTTTTCAAGTATTCAGTTTTATTGAAAATATTTTTTTCTTCCAGTTTAACATTTATTTTTACACTTACGTAATTTTCCATCCTCGCCATTAACGATGTACACGAAGAGAAGAATCACAAAACTTTTTAGTGCTAACATTTTGTTGCTAAATTGAGCTTTTAATATAATTTAAATAATGCTAGTGGTAATGTATAGTTAATATAATTATAACTTTTTGGCACAAGAGCTCAACACATACTGTGCCTCGCAAGGATCGGGTCAACTTATTTATGTTAACTCGTCGATTCTCTTTTCCGTCCGATATAATATCATGATCATTGTCATTATTTGTCAATATAGCGTACGCAATTATATGCGATGTTTCTTACGTATAAAGACTATATTACTGTGCATGTACGCGGTCAGTGCTTGTGGTAGGGTTAACAAAAAATTAACATCTTGTTCTTGGAATATTTAATTATGGGGTTTAAGAACATAAAATAAAAATGTGTTTTATTACTACACTTGACTACTTAATGTTTGTGTAGGTATTTCTGTGAGAGCCTAGTACAAGAAAAAAACACTATTGTTTGCTTTAATTTCATGGTTCAAGAAAATTTAAATGACTTTTGAAAAATTGTTTTTCAGGTTTGAACTAGTCGCAGGTACCATCAAGTAAATGCTAATAAATAACTTTAGAATAATAAGGAAGTTCCTGCTTGCTCGTTCAGACAACCCTAATTGGCTACAAGCAGGCATGGTTGTAAAAAGTAAATGTCTATAATTGTTACTTTTTTTTCTGAAACATTGTTGTTTGTTATTGTGTAGCTGCACAGTTCACAGTTCTACAGACGTTTATCAGTCATAAAAAGCAGTCAATTTATAATTGATGTAGTAAAAGCAGTCAATTTATACTGATTGATCTATGAGAGCAAAGAAACACAATGAGTGTATTTATGACGTATAACTAATACATAGTTTCAGTTTATTTGTCAACGACCATTTATATCTAGAGTCCTAATCACAGGCGACCGATGTCTGTCAACACATTAGGTAAAAAAATCTTAAAACCGTCGTGACTCGACCACTCCTGTGAGTCCCCTCGTCGCACTGACCTTGAGTTAGCCAATCAGAACGCAGTATTAGCCAATCAGAACGCAGTACCCCGTCCCCCTCGCTTACGTCGTACCTCAGCGACTTGACAGAATAATTTTCTTTAGTCAGATCGTGCATGAGGCGTCTAGATATAAATGGTCGTTGTTATTTGTTTTCTAGTCGTAGCACTATAGCTACGACCGCGTAGTTAGGGAAAGTCTTTCTCTTGCTACGTCGTAGTACTCGTAGCAACTTTTATCTAGTATTCGACGTAGCATTTTAGTACTAACATTTCGAATTCGGAGTCTTTAATTTCCATTGCTTTAAAGGCGCGTTTCCACTATACAAGTTACTTGTGTACTACTCCGTTTTTTATTCAATTTTTTTCAATAATTTTCTTAATTGGTCGTTAATTGTTAGGATAAATATATATTTGTTTGTCTTTTTAAAATGGCAATACGAAGCGGTTTATTTTTCTTTGTTCTTTTGGATTTATCGTGAATGGTTTTTATTAGTGTTATAAAGCAGTTATGTTCTTAGGTACCTAGGCACCTACCCAAAAGACACAGAGTTATGAGGAGGTATTCGTAATGTATGAGTAGTATTCAGGTGGGTAAGATTAGTTTCAAAATAACGTTTAAAAAAATTAAGCGTATAAATGTAGAACAGCGAATTAATGGATGGCTTGTATGTTGTTTGGTCACTGATTTGGAGGTGTGCCTGTAGGTTTTATTTATAAACCCAGCAAGTGGCTCGTAATAGAACACATCTTAATTAAGTTAACTAGTTAGGTAGGTTTATTTGAAACACCACTTGCGAACATTTTGAAAGGACATGGCCAATTTTTGTATGGACGTTTGCATAGTTATTGAATTCAATGTACACCAATGATTTTTGGTGTTTTATATTCGTGAATATTAGTACATTAAATTGCAGTAAATGAAACACATACATAACTTGTCATTACAACAGAGTAGACGAAAACAGTTACACTAAACCTTTAGTCAGATTGCTGGCAATAAGTGCATAGAATAGGATTTGCTATAATAGAAAGGCGCTTTAATGAATTATATATTAAAATCTGACAATAATAACCAAGTACCTATAATAGAATTTCATGTTTTTCTTTAAAGTGTGTTTTTATGGGTTCCCTTAAAAATATACTTTTAAGAATTATTGACCGAAAAAGGTTACATTATAATATACCTGTCCTAGATGCCTGCCTAGATAATTATTACGTTAAATGATGAGTTAGTATTAAATGAGTCACAGGTCAACTTTAGATAAAACTATATTTTTATTTCATACTCTTATCAGCATTAAGTTTAAAGATTTGTAATGATTCAGTTATGTTATAAATAACTGCTTTGAACATAGTAAAACAAATACAAGCATAAATGAATACATTATTTCAGAATTGTGATTCCGGAACAAAGATTTGCCTTTTTATACATTATCCTAATATTCTTGAATTGTTAACAATGTGATATCCAAAAATCCTGCTGGTGGAGCTTGGATATTGGTTGTTCTTAGTTTCATTAAACAGTTTAGGTTGCCTATCATTTGAAAGAGGTAAAAAATTATACAGAACCAAAAAGTATTTTACTGTTCCGACTTCATACCTGGGTTTGAGCATTGGTTAACCACCGTGAAACTTTTGTTTGATGGTGTGCAGAAAGCGAGGATATGAGATGCCTCTGCAGCCTTTGTATGGCTATTCCACAGTTGATGCCCCTCATAGTAATCCACAAAACAAATCCAAAACGCAAAACAAATCAGAATCCAGTACTATTAGCAAGGTAATCGTACGGTAGAAGGTATCAGTCTGTAGGGGGTCAAAAATATCAGAAAATAACCGCAAAACACAAACACAATAGACGTTGAATCTGCAATAACAGAGCGTCTGCACTGATATTAAAATTAAATTGACATTTGACGTAAACAAAACCACACTAGTAAACTAGTAAACTCGTTACGTTTTAAAGCTTTTTTGGGTGAATTGGATAAAACGCATTAAAATATATCATTACGATACGAGTATTTTATAAAACGTAACAAACACCAATGAATACAGTTTCTACCAATGAATACATGATGAATGAAATGTTCCTAATATAACGCATTTGTCGTCCATATCACACGTTTTGTACAAGTGCTTCGCGTGGTTTGGAACATCCTTTATTATATTTATCTTTCTCTAAGATCCATTAGGGCGGAACTTGACAAACGGTATTTTTAGAATTCATCTTGCATTACTCAATAATTTTTGAACATAAATACAAATAACTTTTCTTTCGGAAGTCGGTGGCTTGGTTTTTTATTTCATTGATCATGGCCACCGACTTCCGAAAGAAAAGTTATTTTACACTTTTTTTTTGTTTCGTTTTGAAATCAGTTCCCTTTTTTCAAAAAGTTTTTTATTTTGCCATTTTTAGTTTAGATATTCAACAAAAATCTTTACACTAATCGGCGTCTTTTTTTTTAGCGTGGTAAAATCATCAAATGAGTTCTCCCACCCCGGGCAGGGCGGGAGGGACTGTCAGACTTGTACCGACTAAAATCCACGGTGTCCTTCGATAGCCCTTTATGTTCTGGGGTCACGGTAATGAGATAAGTCCCGCGACCCCGGCAGGCGTTGGCCCTCTAGAGAGGGGGCCCCATCATTATGCTGACGCTCTTTGAGGCGCGCGTCGAACACAACGCGCCGTCGACCCGGGCATGGTTCATGGTCGGGCAGCGAGTTGCCCTTTACTCGACGCCCGCATGCCCGCGCCTACGGTAGCCGGAGATCGTCTTGCGACGTCGGTCGCCGTAGGCGTCCACCACAATAATCGGCGTCTTTGAAAATCTACAATCCTAGTAAGCAACAAAAACGGAACTATGCAGGCCGCTTCACGAGATATCCATTATTGTTATATACTAAAACCTTCCCCAGAATGTAACAAATACTTTTCTGAAAACCGCATCAAAATCCGTTCAGCTAAACGCGAGATAATCGCGGACAAACATGCAATGGTCACTACAAATCTACAATTGAAGTAAGCAAAAAACGGATCCACGCGGACAACGTCACAGGATATCCATTAGTGTTATATAATAAAAACCTTTTCGAGAATGTAATGAACACTTTCCTGAAAACCGCATCAAAATCGGTTCCGCCAAACGCGAGATAATCGCGGACAAACATGCAATGGTGGCTGAAAATCTACAATTCAAGTAAGCAAAGACGGATCCACGCAGGCAATGTCATGGGATATCCATCAGTGTTATATACTAAAACTTTCTCCAGAATGTATTGAACACTTTCCTGATAACCGCATCCAAATCGGTTGAGCCAAACGCGAGATAATCGCGGACAAACATACATACAGATTAAACTGAGAACCTACTTTTTTTTTGAAGTTGGTTCAAAACTGACAAGTTCAGAGAGGCTAAAACCTACGCAGTAATTTACTTTTATATTTTTATTTTATAATGGTATTTACTATGTACGTGTACATGCATTTTTGTTGGAATGCAATTTTTGGCCATGTCTTTTAAAATGTTTTTATTATCCGATATAACAAAATAAAATTATCACAAAAATGATGGCGCTAATGGTCGTAGAATTAATTACTTTAATACTAAAAAAATTGTTCCTATTTCGGTAAGATTTACATTAAAAAGATGTTATTATTAAAATGTGCCGAACCAGCGAACCTATTCTCACAATACAAAAACCTGTTTATTTAAAGATATACATTATCTGTATCATAAACCTGTATTTATAAATTTTCAATGTCAAATCTAAAAACGTTCTAATGTGCGTACAAAGTCACCCCTTAGAGTTAAATTACTGATGTCTTCTATCCATGAGGTTAAAGGCCTTTCTTGCGACAAAAAAGGCAGGTACTAATTACTTATTTATTTGAGTAACATAACCATACTGACAAGTTTATTGACGTTAGAATTTTTAATTAACATTCACATTGTAATTTATTGTTGGTATACTATTAACATGTGTGACCATACTATGTATACCCATTACGGTGGAAACTTGAAACATCTAAAGGATATATTGTATGAAACAAAAGGTAGTTTTTCTTAATTATTAGTTAGGTACTTGTATATACCTACAGAAAAAAATAAAAAAACCCTAAGGTTAAGTCGCAAGAGGAAAATACTCATTGGCTGTGTTATTTCGAGTCTACATTTTGCAAAATCATTGTTGGTGATTTAATTGTGACTCTGGCTGTATTAAAACAATTGAATGTGTGGAGTCAGCGAACTAATTAAAAGAAAAAATCAGTGGTAAGTTCGCTTGTGAGAAATAGTTATGTTGCCCGTGTAAAAAATTGATCAGCAGGAAATGTTCGCTAGTTCACTTCATGAGCAAGCAAAAAATATCTGTCTTTGATCTTTTATTTTAAAAACTTGTTCCATATATGTTAGTGGCGACATTATAAAAACGTGAATAATTTGGTTATCTATTTACTAAGAAAATCAATTCAGTGTTGAATAAAATATTAATTAAACAAATTAATTTAGTCTGATCAGTTCCTGGAGATATTTAGAATAGAGATGGGCTGACTGTGAGTTTGGCCGAATAGATTGTAAATAGGCACTCTAAGCAAACGGCCACTCAAAGCAATATCCCAAATTATTCGTGCATTTCCAGAAACGTCAGTGGGTATTTAACGTTATTGGTGACTAAAAATAGCTAATAGGTGCATCCACACAGAGCGAGCAGCCTTGCGAGGCATTTGCCGCGCGAGGAAACTGCCTCGCGAGGCTGTCCGCTCTGTGTGGATGCGCCTATTGTTTCTCAACCGAGGTACGATACAATATGCGCGAGCAAAACAAAAACACGACTCTGGATGGCTCGGGCGCCCGGTCGCTCGCCCGCGGCACGCGCTCGCTTGCCTCTGCCGAGACACGTCCACACTAACCGAGCTGTTTCGCGCGGCAAATGCCTCGCGAGGCTGCTCGGTCTGTGTGGACACACCTAGTGACGTTGCTTTAAATAGGCGAAGTGAATCATTTGTGATATTGCTAAGACGTGGCCGTTTTAGACCCTCTGATCGTTTATGCTTGTGAAATAGAGAGGTAATAAGCAATGTGGAGCAGTGGTGGCCCAGTGAGCAGTGTGGTGGCCCAGTGATATCGGCCCCGACTTACGAGTTGTAGGTCGTGGGTTCGAATCCAGCCAGGCGCATTACTTTGAGTAATTTATTTCATCACCACTGCTCTCAAAACGGTGAAGGAAAACATCGTGAGGAAAGGCATGTTCCTAGAACCAAAAGTTCGAAGACATTGTGACATCTACCAACCCGCACTGGGCCCGCGTGGTGGATTATGGCCCACTCCCTCTCTCAGAGAGGAGGCCTGTGTCCCAGCAGTGGGAACATTTATAGGCTGACCGCTGATTATGTGATGTGAAGCAATGTCAGTAGCTCTTCAGCTCCACGTACGGCTGAGTCGCTCACATTGGGTTCCTGGTGGCCTACCATGAAGCCTTAAAGCCAGAGTAGTTCCGTTTGGGAACGAGTTGGCGCTAGACGACTTGTGTAGCTCTGTTTCTTTCCTACACTGGAACAACTTCATGGTAGGCCACCTGTTCCTACATTTTAAAATGCACTCGATCGCACAAGCAGCGAGTGGTCATAGATATTCAAAATTTATTATTATTTTATCTATTAATTTATATGTTTAAAGTTGACATCATATTACCCAAAGAAAGCTGTCAATTAACATACTCGTATTATTTATATTTATGTTAGTAAAAGTAATCAAAAAACGTTATAAAGGAACAGTGTATAAGACGGGGACGCGGGGTATGATGAGAAATCACACACTTAAGGCAAACTTAACACAATACTAACGTAGCGTAAGCGCCAACAGGACGCCATTTGTTAATGGCCGCTTGCAAATGACGTCTTGATGGCGCTTGCGCTACGTTATTGTTGTGTTAAGTAAGCCTAAAGAGTGCATGTCCCCATTATACCTCGCGTCCCCGTCTTATACACTGTTCCCCTAATTTTGTATCAAGCAACCCGACCTCGACTACTGGGCGTTTTTTACCGATTATTCGCCAACTATAAACACTGGTAGGTACCTACATCTCTACCTTATGACGTTTGTGGATTTCTTCTAAAATTATTTCTTAGAACTAAGAGTACTTAATTTTTATTTTGTTTTGTCTGTGCTGCTTTTGATATTTTTATACCTACGAGGAAACGAATGAAAACTAAACTGACTGACGCTTTTGACATGACTGCCATGGAATGGTGATTCTCGCGTCTATATTGAATGTTGTTTCATTGTAAATTTAAAAAAAAAAACGGAGAATACATATTCGCTGGCTAGATAGATATCATATTTATAGGTATCCTCCGACTGCATTGGTTTTATCATTATAGCTTTTTATTATGAATTTAGGTTCATTTGATTTTTTTTATTCCACGATATTCCTTGAGCAACTACCTAACTTAATTATTAGACTAATAAAATAAATCAAATAAAAAAGTGTATGTAAAAAAATTGATGTAGAGCAGGATGATGAATAAATTAGTATATTAAATATACAATCTGATGGGGATCTACAAAGTAACTTATTATTCATTTATGCACGATTAACGTCTATATTATAATTATTTGATATAATTATTTTTAACCGACTTCAAAAAAAAGTAGGTTCTCAGTTCGACCTGTATGTATGTTTGTATGTATGTGTGTTTGTCCGCGATTATCTCGCGTTTTGCTGAACCGATTTTGATGTGGTTTTCAGAAAAGTGTTCGTTACATTCTGGGAAAGGTTTTAGTATATTATAATAATAATGGATATCTCGTGAAGTTGTCCGCATGGATTCGTTTTTGTTGCTTACTAGGATTGTAGATTTTCAAAAACGCTGATTATATGAACATTTTTCTTGAATATCTAAACTAAAAAGGGAAAAATAAAAAACTTATTGAAAAAACAGGAACCGACTTCAAAACCAAACACAAGAAAAGTGTAAAATAACTTTTCTTTCGGAAGTCGTTGGCCATAGTCAATGAAATAATAAACAAAGCCACCGACTTCCGAAAGAAAAGTTATTTTACACTTTTCTTGTGTTTGGTTTTGAAGTCGGTTCCTTTTTTTTTCAAAAAGGTTTTTATTTATTAATTTATGCATGTAAAGATAGAGACACGTTTTGTTACGAGAACACGTGATTTTTTTCATTGCGATAATGATTGCTTCCAGGTATGATAATGATAATTAACAGCTTCTAAAAATTCTTCTACTTTACGTGTCGATAAACTGGAATTTTGTCAGACTAATACTAGCAATCTGCACAGCTCTGACATTGGCTGGCTTCTTTAAGGTGTCTACACACCAAAGCCGGCGGGCTAGGCGCCGGCCTGATTGAACAATGAAGATCATGCCGCCGGCCTAGCCCGCCGGCTTTGGTGTGTAGACAGCCTTAAAATCTTGAGAGCAGCATTCAATCAAATGCATGTGTTTGCAGGATGGGCAAGCAGGTGGAGCATCCCTGCAAAGGGCCTCCACGTTGCAATTGGCATTTTTTCACAAGCAAGCATTGTTTTTGTACCATTAAGTCGATAATAATAATATGTAATTTTGCCAGCGAGACACTGAAAAGAAGAATTCTGCAAGTTAATAGTTCTATGTTGAGTTTAAAAACTCACGTTGAGTTCAAGTTGTGAATATTTCTGCTGTGCAAGTCGGTCGTGGCCGTCAACTTGAGCAATTAAACTTGGATAATTATGGTGAATGAACTCAAGTTCTTGTAAGAGTTCAAAGAATAATTTACCGGAGAAAGATTAATGATGAAGTAAGATTATAAACAGAAAATACTTAAATAAGAATTACTTCGCTTTGTTGATTTATGCTACTTATTAAATAGGTATTATCTACATTAAGCTGGTTGGGTCTTTCCTAGCCATGTCTGCCGTATGTCCTATGAGCTGCTGGAGCCGTAAAGGGTGTCAATATCAACATAATATTTGACTCTGCCTCAACCCCCAATAGTCTTAAGCAGAATGCCGATAAAAAAGCATTTTAAGGAAAACCAATGCTACTAACATGATTTTCGTTATTCTTAATCAGTTAGGTTTAAAGGTTTCCAAGGATTCTCAGCAGTGGAGCACCGACGTCATGATTTAACATTTCCTCAAACCGTATTTTAGACATCAATTTTATAAAAACAACGTTTATATTTTAATTTATTTATTTGGGAAAACAAAATAGGCATTTGTCACCGCAGTGGTGACAAAGCCAGTGGTGACAAATGGGAATAGACCTAAAATATGATGTTTTTAAATAATGGTTTTCATGAAAGTTGTCACCATCATCGTTCCTGTCCACATTTGTTCTGGATCGAAGGAATAGAGATAATTGCCAGTAGGATAGTATAGGATAACACTGGCAGAATCTTTTTGTATTATTACAGATTTATAGGATATATATAATACACGCATACTAAAAAATACCGACCTTTAATTTTCCATATTCAAGAGACAAGGATTAACTAGCTGGACAGGCATTGCCAAGGCTTCTACGATCTTATCATAGTATTGTAAAGGGCTTTTGATTGTAACGTTGGCAGTAACTAATTATTACCTGTAGTGGATTTGCCTGTACCATTAAGTGTTCCAGGTTTATAATGCGTTGAAGGTAGTTTTAATTGACCTAGGTACAGTGCCGGATTAAGAACGTGTGCAAAGAGTGTATGTGAAGCAAATGAACATAAAAATATTAAAAAAAACCACATGAGCGGGGCAGTTAGCAACGGCGAACAAACCTGTATTTCCAGAAGGCGGAAAATCGACCGATCATGTAGATGTATATAGATCATGATCATTGCCTTATTCACAATTCAAATAGAACAAAAATCTATTCATCATCATCATCTCAGCCATAGGACGTCCACTGCTGAACATAGGCCTCCCCTTTAGATCTCCACATATACCCGTTGGAAGCGACCTGCATCCAGCGTCTTCCGGCGACCTTTATAAGGTCTTCTGTCCACCTCGTTAATAAAATCTATTGGCCAAGTAATAATTTTAAAATTAATTAGTAAAGCTGGAGAGGCGTCTCTATCAAGTTTTGCCCTGGTTAAATAAAAACGTAGATCCGGAGCTGCCTAGGTTAGGTAAAGATATTTGTAGGTCATTTGGGACGTATAAATTCACACTTCCATTAAGTTATCTATATTTTCTAAGTCAGGTTTCAAACATTTTCAAGATTCCTCTTTGAACTTGAATAATTTTATGTATGAGATAGAAAATTGAGTTTTGTAATCTAATTTGTTTTTCCAATTGCAATTTGAATTTTTGTATGACGAGATTCGTTTCAGTTACGTAATAACCTTTTGTTTGTAAAACTATGCTGGACTGCTGGTAGGTGCTCTACATCACGGCTAATATTTCATGGATGGATGAGGACCTGTGTTTAAACCTCGCTCCTTTTGAACAAAATTCTCCCGAGGTATTACTTACTATCTAAGCACGAAACCTGTTATTTCGGCGGAAGTTTTGAGCGTTTTTTACTTCATGTCACTAACAGATATGAGATTAGTAAGGGACACGAACTAAAAATGAAAAAAAATGTGAGAATACAATGATACATGGTATCTGCTCCTAACGTATTTTCAAAAGTTTGAAAAATAATAATGACAAATTCAAGTTTCTTGTTACTTTCGGGCCCGTTTTTTCGTTGACGGACTTAGGGAATAGTCACCTTGCAACGTAGGTTACCAGTTACCTAGAAGCTACATTTACCTAACTATCTATATCTGTACATACATATAATAAAACAGTAAAATAACTGTCTGTACACTGAATATATTAAAAAATAATAATTGAGGGGGGTTTAAAAACAGCAATAGAGCACGAATCCAAAAAATAAAAATTATGTCTGTTTGTCTGTTTGTTTGTACACGCTAATCTTCGGAACTAATGGACGGATTTGAATGATTTTTTGTTGTTGTATAGACATTAAGTCGGAGCAACACGTAGCCTTATCTTGGAAACTTGAACACCTGATGCAGAACCGCAACAGACCAGCTAAACTATAAGATATAAAAAGATGGCACCATAGCAAAAATTGTTCCACGTGATGAGCATTTTCTGCTGCGTGAATAAATTTGAAGATCTGAAACACCTGATGTGGAACTCCCAAGAGCCCAGCTATACTATAACATAATTATATAGGAATGACGCCTTAGCAAAAGTTGTTTAGTCTGATGGACATTTCCTGTTGAATTACAAAAATGAAAGATCTGGAACACCTGATGTGGAACTCCCAAGAGCCCAGCTACACTATAACATGTATAGGAATGCCGTCTTAGCAAGGGTTGTTCAGCCTGATGAGCACTCTCTGCTGATGTATAAAAATTGAAGATCTGGAACACCTGATGGGGAACTCCTAGAGCCCAGCTACACTATAACATGTATAGGAATGACGTTCAATGGTGGACGCACACTTATCAGAGCCGAACGCGCCGAAAGAATAGAAGAGGCCCGCCCCCGGAACCGACCGCGCCGAATTCTTTACAGAATTCTAAAATTCAACTCCTTCGGCGCGTTCGGCGCGGATAAGTGTGCGTCCACCATTAGCAAGAGTTGTTCATTCCGATGAGCACTCTGACACTTCACGTATAAAATTGAAGATCTGCAGCATCTCGAATCGTCACGCGCAACCCGTTGTTTTCCCGTCCCCGGGCTCTTAGAATTCGACATCAGACGTTTCAGATCTTTGATTTTGACGACCCCGTTGTCGCTGGCATAAGCAACAGGATCCGCGTACGAAGTCGCGGGCAGAAGCTAGTTTTTGAATTAACGGCAGATGAATGTAGACATATTTTTATAATCTTCACTGTCACCTTTCATAACATAAAATATTTACTTGTAAAATTCTTGATATTGTAATCAACTGGCATCTCAATGAATCTGTTGATTGTCATTTCCTATACAGTATAAGGTCAGGGTAGTCAAAACGTATAAGAAACTTTATTTTGGTGCTTCTCGGTCACTGCCATTGACATTTTGACTCAGAAGGTTTAAGAAATTCAGTAATCATGTTTCCGCTTCGAGAATCGAGATTCCCGTTGTATTTATGACTCAGCACTGACGTTGATACATTCACGTGTTCTTAAGATTTAATAAGGTATTTTTTTGCAAGCCTATTTTATCTCACGTTGGTTCGGCCTCTCTCCGTTTTTTTCCATTGCATATTTTAAGCAATATCTCAAACTATAACCTAGGTAATTAAGTAGGTAGTAATCTAGCTGTGTGAATATTTACCTATTTATGTGTTTACTGTCCACTGTCCATTACACAATTTTATTTATTTATTTATTTATTTAAACTTTTACGTACAAATTGTGGTACATAAGGCGGACTTACATTTTACAGATTTTTTAGATTCTGCAAGTAACACCATTAGATACAGACGTGAAGTTTATATATAAATTAAAAGTTCTAAAAGTAGCAAAGTTAAATCTGTTTTAATTTTTCTGCTGCTACTGCCCATTGTAGTGCTAACTAGTATCAGACTATTCTCTCTATTTCATAAGTCTGAATTGTTCAAGAAAGTTGTGGATTTCATTTCAGATCAGCATCACATAATGATTACTACTAAGAGTCATAATTTCACAAAGTTTGCGATTCGTAAATGATATACTGCGTTCCAATAGTAAATACACGAAAATACTCTAGAATGATTCCCATCTATTGAGGAGTTGCATTTTTTATCTTCACGAAAGACACATCGGCAACAAATATCTTTAGATGTGGTCAAATTATTCCCATCCCTTGAGTTTGATATTATTAAGTGCCTCGTTCATCACCCACCTAATACGAAACATGGCAATAAGAGTGTTCTGTACATATCTACGAGTAAGTGCACCTTCAAGCATACAGACACGATATTACGCTATGGAATTGTGTCAACAATAAAATATATCCAAGTGATTGCAGAAATGCAATCGTGAGAGATTTGCTGCCGTTTATTAAAGAGTTCCTTCGTCTGTCTCCCAAGATCTATACATATAAGATAATCACTAAAATGAAATGGGACCACCGCTAAAAAATCTTCTTCCAAACATAAATGATCAAAATCTGTTGGATATTGGCGAAAATATAGCTATTATATGTCTAAAGTGTTATTCAGATGAATTGCTAGACTTTTGAAACATGCATGGCATTTAATGTTAGTGCTATTTAGAATCACAAAACAACCAACAGGTTTTATGTTTGGATAAAATAACAAAATAAAAACCTTCTGGTAAACCAGTGTCATTATTGTAACAATATTTATCTCTGCATAGTATGAAACTAAGTCGCTTAGTCAGTCAGTGTATGTTTTCACCATCACTTAGATAATTTTTCACGAAAAGTTTTGTATAACAGATTGCAATAAAGCATAGTAGAGAAAATTCACTATTTCGTGATCAAGTTGTAAACACTATCCATATTTGGGCGCATTGATGGCGTAGGTTTTAACCTATAAGATATTTGGGTCGCGGGACTGTCTCATCAGGTAACTGTGACCCTGGAACGTAGAGGGTTATTGAAGGATCACAAGGTTACAGTACGATTTGAGGCCGAAATAAATAGTCGTACCTAAGCGATAGCCAAGCCAAAGTGCTTGGCGATGTCAAATGTCAGTAATTTCCATGGTAATTACTGACATTTGACGTCGCCAAGCACTGACTTTGGCTTTAGGTACGACTACTTATTTCGGCCTGACAGTCCCTTCCGTTCCTCCCTGGGGGGGAAGACTCATTTCACTAAAATATTATAAGATATTTAAGAAAACATACCATTTAAAAATGCTATCTACTAAAAAATAATGGTTTTAAATTGTGTTACAAATACCTACGTAAAACTTATCCCCTTTTTCATAACTTGTAACCTTAGAGTATGATCTCAATTTGCAATAATATAACATAAGTTAATTAGTCCCTTTCTCCTTTTGATCGTAGTGTGGTGTTATATAGCCTATAGCCTTCCTCGACAGATGGACTATCCAAAACAAAAAAAAAATTGATCAATTCGAAGCAGTTTGTGTTTGCGTAACAATAGTAGCGCTATCGACTTTATCTGTGTTAATGTTTTAATTATTTTTAAATGTGTTTAATTTTGTTATAAAGATTTTTGTTCCTTATACATTTATGTAGGTATCTACTCACAATACTTTTTTTTTGGCTGTGCCGTGTCGGGGTCTCTTAGCTCTAAGGTTTTTGTTAACATCTTATTTTTATCTTGTGGTATAAAGCCTCCTACAGACACACGCGATTAATCGCGCTGCGACAACTAGCCAAGCTAATTTCCACTCTAAAAATACTGTGAATGGACCGCGACATGTCGCCCCGCGCGATTAATCGCGTGTGTCTGCAGGAGGCTTAAAGGGTGTTTGCATAGGACCATACGAAATACAACCACTAGTTCCATATATGTAAAATAAATATGTTGTCAGTAAAAAGGATGCACCCGTTCGAAGCCAGGGCGGGCAACTAGCAATAAGTATCACCGAAAGTTAAAGTTACTCAATGCAACTGAATCAAGTGACGACTGAAAACCAGGCTAGGCATAGGCATATTATTATAAACACAAAGGTTTGGTCATATATCTCAAAGTTAGGAAGATAAATCAGCCTCAACATAATAACAATATTTTGCAGTGTGCTAGCAGCTTACTGCGCCATGACACATAGTGAGATATAGCTTTCAATTAGGTATGTCTCCAGCGGATTTACGACAGGTATTCAAAACGCCGAATTGTGCATTTAGGTTTTTATTAGTGAATAATAAGGTCACATTACTTTTTGTTTATTTTTAAATAAACAAAGCCGAAAATAGAATCTAACAGTCGTATATTTAACGAGTCTGTGAGTATTAGCATGAAATGAAAAAAAAAAAAATTATAATGCTACCCTAGAGTGTCGTCCTCTGTAAGTGGACACCTGACCCTTAAAGCTACAGGGACCGAACGACCACATTATGTGGTTTGTTAATAGTGCCCATCATTATAAGGCACTCGTTTTGTTGCCACGAGTAGGGTTACCATATCTCAGGATTTGTTTTTTCAGGATTGCGGCCGGATTTAAGTAATCTCAGGATTTTTTCACTTATCAAAAATAATAGTATTTGCAGATTTTTTTATTAGACAAACAAATAATAATCTACAATAACATTATTATCATATTGATACTAATTTTAAAATCGATTTTGGTCTTGTGGATTGCACATATAAAATCGAACCTTAAAATCTATGAAACCTATGGGAGAGATAGATGGTAGAAACCTATCCTCACGCACTGCGCACACGACAAAGTTGTAAAACTCGAGAAAATCTTTGGATTTTTAATGATTGAAATTCAGACTTTATCTCCAGACTTTTAAATTTTCTATCTGGTAACCCTATGTGCAACGCGTGAGCGAAATCCACAGTGTATGAAAAATTAGAATTTTACAACATTTTACTTTTGAGAGAAAATTTTCAAACTAAAAAATCTCAGTATTTTTCAATGGAAATCAGGCCTTTTCTCCGGACTTTTGATTTTTTCATCTGGTAACCCTATTTATAGCCACGAGCCACGTACCTTCATTAGTGATCGAAATTGTTTCGCTCAGATTTGAGACATTCGAAAGTGGCAGTAGAGTCCCAATTATTACAACATTTTTAATAAAAATAAAAGTGGATCCTTTATGATGATTTGTCGTGTTATATTTTACTTTAAAACTCGACTCAGAATTTAACTACTTACTAGACCACTGCCAAAGAATGTAATGCCCTCTGCATTACATTCTATGGCAGATGGTCTCATACATATCATACATATCACTGCCATAGAATGTAATGCAGAGGTACCTAACTAATGTGCATGTCTGTTATCAAAATGAATATTAATCGCAACAGGTTTAAATTAAATCGTAGCTTCGTAAGTGCAGTTATTTAAGTTATGGAAGTAGTTATTACAGGATTTAGGGTAAACAAAAGGGTCAGCATATCAAAGACAGTGACGGATTAAGACCACTTGATGCCCTAAGCAGTAATTGAAGCCTTTGGTGCCCCCCATCCACGAGTTTTTTTTCGAGATTAAATACATCAAATGGGTCTTCCTGCCCAGGGCGAGACGGGAGGGACTGTCAGACTAGTACAGTACTGACTAAAATCCACTGTGATCCTTCAATAGCCCTTTACGTTCCAGGATTACGGTTTCTTGATGAGATAGTCCCGCGACCCCGGCAGTTTTTGGCCCTCTAAACGGGGCACAGTCGGTTTGACGACAGCTCTTTGAGGTGCGCGTGGAACACGATGCGCCGTCGACCCGGGAACGGTCCATGATCAGACGGCGAGTCACCCATTACTCGCCATCCGCATGCCCGCGCCTACGGTGGTCGGAAATCGGATCGCGACGTCCGTTGCCCTGAGCGTCTCCCAACTATCCACGGTAGTGTCTGCCTTTAATTTTTCACCTTTCTTCTTTATGCAATAAGGTAACCAAGCCTACGCACGATGGAATAGCGAGCTAAGTAGCTATTCCATCTAATTTAAGCCGTTTCAGTAAGTTTTTGGTGACGTGAGAGTGAGACGTGATGTCCATGGGGGGCACCAGAAGAAGCACAAAAAAATCCGTCCTTATGATTTTTTTGCGCTACTTCTGGTGCCCCCCAGGGCTGATGCTCTAAGCAATTTCTTAATTTGAGGGTTAATCCATCACTGATCAAAGATATAATAATCTACAAACTTCCGAATTTTTCAGAAATGGTGGAATGTTAGGCCCTTCGGAGTTGATTGTATGACCACAATAGTACTGTAATTTCATTAAACTATTCATATTTATCACCATAACTTCCTTAGTTAGACGCCTGCTGGAAAACGCACGAATACTAAACGAGGTGCGTTTTGGATCAGAGTCAACGATAAGGCGCTCGCGTGCGCTTATTCAACTTTTCTGAAGTGGTCATGGCCTTGTCGTCTTAACTAGCCTTACGTTATCGAATACGCTTTATGTGTAGCTAAGTGGGTTTCACTAAGGAGCATGCAATGTTATTCAAGTACCTATAGATTTTACGAAGAGACTGGCCGAATGGATTCTATCAGCCGATTTTTTTTTAGAAATAAGTATTGTCCGATAAAAATATGAAACGTAAAAACACTTTATACACACATCAAAAGTGTCTAGGGATCAACATATATTTTTGCAATAACTTTTCTCCTGATTGATATTAATTAAAATTTTCTTTAAGGATTCATCAAATAAAGTGTTTTCGTTTGTCACAGTAACGATAAACCAAGTCACCTTTGCATTAATAAAGAAATTTGCCATTTTCCTAATAAAGGGATTTTTGACATTTGAACCACTAACACAAAAGTTCGAAAAAAAGACTGAAATAACAGTTTTCTTTAAAATTTTATTGGGTAACTTAAACAATTAATAATCCGTGTTTCTACCGCGAACACTAACAACAGAAGAACATCGGTTTGGCATACTCAAAATGAGTTCATCCAAATCACGCTGTGGAATGGCCGCCCATGTTCGTTGCAACAACAAAAAAAGGTCTTCTTGCGACTGGATACCCTCCATATTCGGCAGAGCTCTTCTCTGTAGCATATCCCATGCATGCTCAATCGGATTCAAGTCTGGCGACTGAGCAGGCCAGGGCAGGACATTGATGTTAGCTGCGGCGAGAGTCTGTCTTACAACTCTTGCGGTGTGCGGTCGTGCATTATCATGCATTAACTGAAATAGGGGACCGATTTGCACTTGTAGAGGAACGATGACGTCTGATACAATCGTCTCAGCATAAATTTGAGCGTTGAGGTTGCCTCTGATCCAAATCAACTCAGTTCTTCCGCCGATCCAAATACCCGCCCATACCATGATGGTTCCACCACTATAAGGATGGACTTCCTGGCAGGATTTTAATCGCTGTTGGCGTCCAGGGGTTCTCCAGTGTCGTAGTGTGTACGTCTTGTATCCGGTCTCATACCGAAACGAGACTCATCAGAAAAGCACACGAAACGCCATTGTTCTTCTGCCCAATTTCTGTGTTCAAGAGCCCATTGATATCGAATCCTACGATTGTGCATTGCTATAGGTGGTACCCGTAGCGGTCTTCGGGAATGAAGGTTCACTTCATGCAAGCGGTTTCTGACTGTTTGGTCGCTAATTAAGTTCCCTGAAGAGTGATGAAGCCTTACGGCTAACATCATGGCGGTTATTGTTGGAGCTCTTCGAGTTAAGATTTGAATGTATCGGTCTTGTCTCCGTGTGGTGCAGCGATACCGTCCTCCATGGCGCTCAGCCACGGTACCAGTGCTTCGGTAACGTGTCCAAAGTCGACTGATAACACTCTGACTTGTATTCAGAGCTAAAGCCACAGTACGTTGCCGGGAACCAGCTTCTATCATTCCCACGGCTCTGAGCATTTCTTCCCTGCTTAAATGACGTCGCCGCTCCATAATAACGTTGGTTTTAATCAGTAGTAGGGAAACAGTAGCACTAATAATGTCTTCAATGCGTTGTATGTTTTTATAGGGAAAATATTGACAGCTGATTTTCATCTTTTACTCGAATTTGATTCACAGTTCCTGATTCAAATTATGAAATGCACCAAAAAGGATCCATATAAATTTATAAAATCATAAATTTATTACAAAGCCACATCTCAATCTCAAGAAATCCGCATAAAAATGCTTGATCCCTAGACACTTTTGATGTGTGTACATACACTTTTAAAAGAATGAGAGAGCACAACATTATTTTAGGAAAAAGAAGAAATCTTCCCATTATAAATTAAAAAAGAAATACCTATTTAGCATTTACCTACTATCTCTTTTGGTCTTATAGCAAATTCATGTACATACATACCTAGCACTTGTCCACTGAAACCTTTCAGCAAGGCTTACAGCGATACATTACGGAGCGCTGAAAGCCATCCTGTGTGCGCTCGCTAGTTTCAGAGATGTGAAAGCTTGAACAATTTCAGTTATTCGCGAGTCGCAGGCGGGGAAGGATGCTTGCCGTTCCCGCTTCGCCAAACAAACGATCGTGCGGAACTTCCTAACTTTGTGTCAACTAGTGATTGTGAAATACTCAAACTAGAATTGTAAATGAGTTCAAAACATTGGTTCTTTGAACTTTTCAGTCATAAATAAAAAGTGGAATAAAAAATAAGATTTGGTTTCGTGTAAGTACGCAAGTTAATCATTTGAATATTGATGAAGGGGATCAACTCTGGCTTTCTAACGCATATATCAAACGTAACGATCTTCTCCTTGAGGAAATTATGTTGATATTGAAGTGGTACTTTAATAGGTACATAAACCGAGCACTTTCAGAGTATTGGTATAATGAACTGCCTGCTGCCGCAACTCGACCATTTTCATGGCATTAACTAGACGTACTGGAAATCTGGTTCTACTTATGTAACTCTACGGCATTGCAGGCTATTTTTTATAAAGTTATTAACCTATTTTACCACAGCATTGAATTATTTTGTATATACATAGTTGTATTTATTTTGCCAAAAGTCATGACTATGGCACTTAGCACTTTAGCGTTTATTATTGATTTTAATTTTTATTAATACAAACACAATAATTTTTTATTAGGTTTAGGAAAACATATGATGAGATAAAAGGTGTCTGGTATTTCAAATAATAAATATTATATGCATAAACATTATAACTATAAATAAAATCAATAGAATTTTAATTCTTCCAGTTGTTTTTTTATTAATAAGCAAATCGAATGTAACTAATACAAATTAGTAGATATAAATGTGAAAATGGTACAGAAATTTGAACGGGTCTTGAATAAATTTGACTTAGGGATAAGTTAAAGTCTAGGATAACACATAGAATATCGTTTCTCCCCGTAATATGTATATACCCGTAGTAAAATTTTCGACTTACACGCGAGCAAAGCCGCCAGCAACGGCTAGTAAATAATAAAAATCTGGATTGAAATAATGCATACTTAAACAGTCTGTACCTGCCCTTAACAAGCAACACACGTTCTCTGGGTCACATCGAGCTTCATAGTCTCGGCGCTTTTCTGGTGGTTACCACTGTTGATTCTGGCTTTCGGGAGTTGCAGTGGTTTGGGAACAGTGCGGTTTGTACCAAAAAAAGTAACACACATAGACATACCATGCCTCAGCAATTCTCATTGATTTGTAGCGAAATCAACTACATAAACGGGCCTATTCATCAGAGCCCATTTCAGAACACAGAGCTCTGAACATTTCGCACTCATTTATAAAAGTCTGATAAACGTAGCAGCGAATTTATTAAACGGTAGCGAGTATATAGGTATTGATTATAATGTAAAAAAATAAAATGTGATGATTAATTGGATCTAGTAGCTGTATGCTAAAACTGCTAAATAAAATATTGGATAAGACTTATTGTGTTGTCTATAACAGGCAAACATGAATAATAACAGCTAAATTGTTGAAAAGTTTCACTCTTGTCTTGGCAGCTTCCTGACTTCCTAGAAATGCCAAGTCGGGCGGGGCGATGATAAATGATTAGCTGTTCTAAGTGTGCTTGTTATTTGCTCGGAAAATCTGAAAGCGTCGAACACCCATCGGTAGATGAATAAAAATTCTTCCTTCATAACAAACGCAATCAACAGCTGACAATAAAATATAAAAAAATGGATATGCCAAACCCAAACCATATACTTTACTAATTCTAAAAATACTTTATCTATGCTTATTACTAATATTATAAAGAGGCAAAGACTGAAGAGGCTAGGCTATGTTTTATTTTAAAATTGCATGAGTGCGAATCCAAGAATAAGAACGGAATTTCGTTAAAATCACTAGGTTTTGACTGGCTATCTAAAAAAAACAAATATTTTCACCCATTTTATAACACAAACAATATTAATTAACAAATAAAGGTGGAC
Source organism: Agrotis exclamationis (assembly GCA_950005045.1). Taxonomy (NCBI): domain Eukaryota; kingdom Metazoa; phylum Arthropoda; class Insecta; order Lepidoptera; family Noctuidae; genus Agrotis; species Agrotis exclamationis. The sequence goes on along the minus strand of OX465425.1, from coordinate 9,583,854 downwards.
ATAGAAATCACCGTACCTTCCGGTGCGGCAGTGGTAAATAATTAGATACGATTTTCAGTAATACAGTCACGTGCTTTCGTAGATCTAGAGAGAATTTGTTCACATTATTTCAGTTAGTAGGGAGTAGGGCACGTTCAGAGTTTGTTCAGGACGTTTTTTTCAAGGTCGTCTCGCAGGTCAACCTATAGAGGTTGTGAACTGCTTAATCGGACTTTTCTGTACTGAATTTATTATTTTACCTATATGAAATCTTTTGGCACATCTACCTACCCCTAATCTGTTAGAATTCAGTGGATTCTCATCTTAATTACGATTAGCTCTAGTTCATTTTCGATTGGTAAAATTTTACAGATTGGGGTAAGTTGATGTGTTGGCCTCTGTACGTTTACTCCTATTGACAAATAAATAAACTTGAGAGGCATGATGTAGTAGTACGAAATTACAGCATTGACTTAGTATTATTTCCTATTTTAGCGACATCGTTTCAAACTAAAGTACTCTGACCATTCCCAATACATGGATAGGTAATGATTCAAATAAATTCACCGTTTTATATAAAACATCAGTAGCTATTGGAATGATCTAAGTACAGTCCGCATCACGATGTAGTTACCCCTCTTGGAAGCACTTACGTTCGTAACTGGCGTAACCAATTGATGAAGCCCACCGTACATTGTATTTCGCTAGACTATCAATGAAGTCTGTTACTTATATGATTTTATATTGTTCGTCAAGAGTTGAAAAAACTTTATGTTACCTGCCTCTAACATTGGCTGCAATCCATAATCCAATTTATTATAATTAATTATTTTATCCCTGCATGTCCCACATGCTCATTCATTTATTTCACCACGTTCCCACCACTATGGGAACCACGGTGCCAAAGTTGGAAGGAATAATGCTCTACTCATGATTTCCACTGACACTTGTAGTATTTCAAGATTAAACGAAATTTTGTCGGATATTTTTTTGCAAAAAAAAAACTTGCATGGCTCGAAAAGTTATCGAAAAACTTTGACCTAACTTTGACTACGCTACAAATCAAGAGCTTTCGTGAGGCTGTAATAGGATTTAGAACCTAAAGACCTAGGTCGGTTTATTAAATACTTGAGTAGGGTCGACGGTGATACCTGTTAGTTGCTGTTTTTATTTAATTTATATAATAAGTACCTAAATTATTTATCTACGGCAGTGCTTCAAATGCTATTTTTAAAGTATCACTAAATTCAAAAATCTCTCTTGTGTTTTACCGTATATAGCTCTGTCTAGAAATCCTAAATAATAAGCTTATAACATACCTACATACTTTTTTTCTACTTGTTAAAGTCATCAAATGTGTCCCCACCCAGGGCAGGACGGGAGGGACTGTCAAACTTGTATTGACTAAAATCCACGGTGTCCTTCAATACTACTACTACGTTCCGGGGCCACGGTTACTTGACAGTCCCGCGACCCCGGCAGGCTTTGGTCCTCAAAAGAAAAGGGGCCCCGTCATATTAGAAAATATACCCACTGCTGGTTAATTGATACCAAATACCAATATAAAGCCGATTTACCAATTACTTAGTTTGAAATATTGAAAAAAAAAAACCTTTACCTTACAATAAATTTCAATGAACAACAACCTACAAACTTGAACTCGTTTACAGTTCCACAAAATGACTAGTAGATGCTATTGAACTCTATCCAAGCAAGAAATGGTGAAATTATTTGTTGAAGTGAAAAGGACCTGACAATAATGTGTAAGAACGTGAAGACCGTGTCTTGGGAGACAGAGACCCTCATGGGTACTCCTCCGAAGTCCAAGTGGGGGAGCTTCGAGCCCAGAGCTGCGCTGTCTCATGTGGGACTGTTCGTAGCACTCATGTTGTACACCGGCGGGGGAGGTTTGGTGAGTAGTTGAGTACTATATACCTTGCTTGTTCTGAACTCACTTGTAAGGCGCGTTTCCATTATACATCTTACTTGTGTACAAGTTGCAAATTGTGTGCAACTTAAACAAACCTGGCATACAAGCTACAAGTTGCAATTAGGTAGTTTGAACTTGTAGATTTTGTTTCAAGTAACCTACAGTCAGTCAACCTACTTAATTGGGAACTGTGCAAGTGTAAAACCTGTATGCAATTTGCACCCTTAGGTATTTGCCGTTGCGGGGCTAGGAATTTCTTCCTGTATCGTGGGTGCGTTAAAACATAGAAACTCACATACATACACACCTTACTACCTACTTATAGATAATTCAAATATTGGTTCCGTGCGGTGATCGAACCCGCGACACACTGCGCAGCCGCAGCTGCAGTCGATCGCTCAGCCACTGCGTCAACCGTGCCGTCAAACTTTCGAAAACTCAAGATACTTGTATGCAAATGTGATGTCATACTTGTATCCTGGACTGAAAACGCGCCTTTAATGCCTCGATGCGAGCGCCAGGCCCTTGGAAAATAAAAAGTTCGCCATACATTTTTGTCCTACGATCATCGTCTTCATCGTCTATACCTGTCGATGGGCTCAATTTATAATATTGGCTACGTATTGGTGGCCTACACTTGCTTCGTTCAAATCCAGGAAGGTGCAGGTCGTAGAGCAGGATGGCAGGAAGAGAGATGGTGGCATATCCTGCAGAGGGGCCACTAGCATTGTGATGGGCACATTTGGCGAGATTATCTTTACAGCGGCCACAAAGTTTTGGAATAAAACACGCCAGTTTTCCGTAGAAAGCATGGATCTTGTATAAAATAAAATTTAACTTTATTTAATTTTTTTTGTTTTTATATCGGACACAGTAACCCTGCGTATTTGAAATATACATATAGCCCTGTGAAAGACGGATAGACAGCAAAGCCCGGGGGCGACTGGGAATGAATGCTTAGGAATAGGGTCACACATCTGCAACCTTTGGATATGGAACGAAAACCAGCCAAGTGCGTGTCGGGGCACGCACAGTGTAGGGTTCCGTAGTTGCCCATCAAAATACTTATGCGAATTAACTAAACGGATTCGCTGAATTTAATTTTAATTTAATTTACGTACATTAACATTTATTAGGTACCTACCTTAGTGATTCAGTAGCCAACTCATAACGTCTAAAAACGGGCCCACATAGGACGATGGTAACTGTAGAAGGAGTTATAAAAACCAACTTCACAGGTAAAGTTGGTGCCAAAGTCCATGCAAAGAAAAATCAAATGACCCTAAACTCGAAGGGATTGTGTTATTGTATTACAAAGATCCCATGGCTACCTTCCAGCTCCATCATAAGAGCCTGGAAAATATCCAGTACAAAAACCCATGTAAAGACGAATCAAATGACCCTAAGCTCAGTAGGATTGAGTTGTTGTATAAGAAAGAACTCATGGTTACCTTCCAGCTCGATCATCAGACCATGGACATCATCCAGCATCAATGTCTATGTAATAAAGACGACTCTAACGAGCAGAAACTCGACGGGATTGAGTTGTTATCAAATCGCTTCAAGAATGATTTAAAATTTAAAGAGTTCCCACGATTTCTCCAGGATTCCATCACCAGATCCTGACTTGATGATCATGGGACCAATTGGAAGGAAGACCTCTTTCAATCAAATGAAGAATTTTCAAAATCGGTCCAGACGTCTTTGAGAAATCGGGGAAATACATAAAAAAAAAGATTACGACGAATTAAGAACCTCCTCCTTTTTTTGAAGTTAGTTAAAAATAGTTGACAATAAAAACCTACCTATCCCCAAAACATACCCACCTATTATAGCTGTAAAAATAAAGTTGACAAACTTACATTTGCAGTTGAAGAACATGTTCTCCGATACATTTTGTTTAGGAAAATATGTTATCCAAGTACGTTTTATAAGTTGGTCGACTATTACTCGTAAACATGTAAAGCCTACTTAGTCATGATAATTTTCTTTTAAACTTCGTTATATATACTACTATTGTGAATTTTTTCACACCCCCAAACATAACCGTTTAGCTGGTAGAGGGGAGGGGAGACACTGAAGTCGAGCAAAAATTAGCACTTTAAAGCTTAATATTTCACAAACGAATCTTTTTATCAAAAAATTGTTAATTAATGTAATCCATCAATATTTTTTAAAGGCCTATTTAATGACACCCCACACTAAGGGGTACGCGAGAAAAAAAAACATCCCCACTTTACCCAATATTATGTTGGATACTGAACAGACTACATCTGGAGTCATTTACTATACGGACCTTGTGGAAACTCGAACAAACTTCCGTGCGTTCAAGGGTTTTTGCCATACCTATTACTGGAATCAAATATAACAGCTCACAATTTAGGACCCATTAATATTAGTAGTCAATTTTACCCGTGGTGCTAGGCAACTGGGCTTCTCCCAGTTGTAATGTCCCTTTGTGCCTATTGGCCTTGTTCGGTTCTGTCTCCTGCTTGCATGGAGGGAAGTGGAAACATATTTTTTCCTACTCCTCCACTATTCTTTTCTGATTAATTTCGTGCAGGATCCAAGACAGGTAAATTCATTCTCCGGGACACGTCAAGCTCCATTGTCTCGGCGCTTTTCTGGTGGTTGCCACTGTTGATTCTGGCTTTCAGGAGTTGCAGTGGTTGGGAATAGTGAGGTGGGTTTGTCCCAACTAAAAAAAAAAAAACCCACTTTACGTGTACAGGAGGTACCCTAAAAAAATATTTTACGAGATTTTATTTTACCACTTTTTCGGCGCAACAAATCCGTACCTATATTTACACCAAAATACAGCTTTCTAGTACTGGGCGTCTCTGAGCTAAGCTGCGGACAGACGGACGGACATGGCGAAACTATAAGGGTTCCTTGTTGACTACGGAACCCTAATAATTTATAACTTTTGTAAAAAAATATATAGCTCAATAACGGTGTGTTGTGTTGCAAAACGCAAGAATGTATCTCTTCCAAGATAGACAAAGGGAAAATAAAATTCAGTTGCAATTATTCGTAAAAATTTACTTAAAATTTTAATAATAATACCTTCTTCACATTGTGAGTACACAATTCACACTGTCTGTATCAATAAAATAAAACTTAAACATGTTTTACATATATACTTAAACTTAATTATTTCCTTATAGTATCTAATAAAGTATCTTTAAGTTATGCCAACATTGGATGTACTAAAAATCAGCAAAATCTTCTTCGTAAAGGTTTACAGAACATTCTTTTAGTTTTTCATATTCAAAAGTTTCAAAATTACTTGTATCTCCAGGGTGTTTCACTTTCGGTATAAATGGAGGTCGTATCCGACTGTTCAAAAGATTATCCCAATCAACTTCTTTGAACCATTTATGATTTTTAAAATCCAATACACCATTTTTAAGTACACCATAACGCCTAGAAACATCTACTTGAAGAGTATGTCCAACTAAGTCTTTTAATTCTGAACTAAAATGTCCCGGAAACCTGTATTTTCCAGCTACAATTTTCTCGTAAATTCTCATGGGATCCGAGTCATAGAATGGTGGGTGTCCAGCGCTCATTTCATACAGTAGAATGCCAAGTGACCACCAGTCCACCGACTTACCGTAACCCTTACTAAGTATAATTTCAGGTGCCAAATATTCTGGAGTTCCACATAGCGTCCATGTCCTCCCACGTATCAGCTTACAAAATCCAAAGTCGGTTATTTTTATATATCCTGTTCTGTCAATTAATATATTTTCTGGCTTTAAATCACGGTAAACTAGGTCACACGAGTGAAGATATTCTAAAGCAAGAACTACCTGAGCACCATAAAATTTTGAGGCGGATTCCTCAAATTTTCCCATTTTACGTAGATGAGTAAACATTTCTCCTCCAGGTATGAAAGGCAATACGAAATAAATATACACGTTATCCTTAAAATAATATTTCATGTAAATAACAAACGGAAAGTTGAGACCACACAGAATCTTTTTCTCGTAAAAACTGTGCTCAACTTGCCTTAATTTGACAACTTTATCTTTTTCTAACGTTTTCATAGCATAGTATTTGCCACTTTTCACGTGCTTTACAAGAAATACTACTCCAAAGGCTCCGTTGCCAAGAACTTTGTATATTTCAAAGTCACTGAATTTTGCATTACCTTCGGACTTTTCATTCCATGAATCTATAAAGTCTTGATTTAATTTACGTAAATAAAGTGTGTACAGTTCCTGTTTTTCTTTGGAGTACCCACCACCTCCTCCAATAATATAACCGCTGGTGTCCTCAGTCATGATGGTCCTGCTCAGGCTTGGTGCTCCTGAGCATAACAGTCTGCGGATTATTGTGTAATTGTTTAATAATATAGAAAAATATAATCAAAACCTTTTTAAAACTAAGAACAGCTGTAATCACAGAGTACTTTTATTATAGCTGTAATATATCTGGAGATATACACTGAATCCACTGCTGTGATTTAAAACAAATGAACATTTTTCTTCTGAAGTTCTTCTGCCATAATATATATTTTTAATAGTTTAGTGAAGCATGGAAATATAAGGTACTCTTTAGCTACAATGTAATCGAACAATGTAGGTAAGGTTTCCTCTATTTTATTTCCACATTCAACATTTTGAAACAGTTTTACAAAAACTAGAAAAGTGCGTGTCAGACCCCTTTTTTTTACGTGGTAAAATCATCAAATGAGTCCTTCCACCCAGAGGACGGGAGGGACTGTCAGACTTGTACTGACTAAAATCCACGGTGTCCTTCAAAAGCCCTTTACGTTCTGGGGCCACGGTAACCCGATAGCTCCGCGACCCCGGGCGTGTCGGACCTTTTTTTTTTAGCGTGGTAAAATCATCAAATAAGTCCTCCCACCCCGGGCTGGGCGGGAAGGACTGTCAGACTCGTACTGACTAAAATCCACGGTGTCCTTCAATAGCCCTTTGTGTTCTGGGGTCACGGTAATTAGATAAGTCCCGCGACCCCGGCAGGCATTGGCCCTCTAGAGGGGGCCCCGTCATCATGCTGACGCTGTTTGAGGCGCGCGTGGCACACAACGCGCCGTCGACCCGGGCATGGTCCATGGTCGGACAGCGAGTTGCCCTTTACTCGCCGCCCGCATGCCCGCGCCTACGGTGGCCGGAGATCGTCTGCCGACGTACGACGCCGTGGGCGTCTACCACTGCGGCTGGGGTGGAGGGAGGACGCTATCCTCTCCCTCACGCGGCCCGCCTTCTCCTTCGCGAGCATGACTGCTTCGCAGAAGGAGGCGACTGCTTCCCACTCCGTCTCGCTCGCCTCCGTATGGCCTCGACCAATGCCGGGTATGCTCCAGCGTGTCCTCCGGGCGATCATCGCAGTGGTGTCACTCAGGCGTTTCCTCCTTCCTCATCAGACACAGGCACCTCCCGAAACTTCCGTTATCGGTGAGGACCTGCGTCATGCGTAGGTCAGGACGCCGTGATGCCTATCCAGCCACTCCTCAAAGAGGGGTCTTACCGCCGCTATTGCGGCGTGCCCGGACCTCGGTTGCGACAGTCGTCCCCTCCATACTGCCCTGAGATCGCGCCGGAGCTCTTCCCGCCGCGCCTCGATTTCTCGAGGCAGCGGGGATACACCCCGGCGCCGCGGCGCTGCACCTCCACGCGCCACTCATAGACGCGCTGGAGGGCAGTCGCCTCCAGATCCCAGGGCAGCAATCCGGCAAGGAGTTTGGCCGATTCGCTGGCGATCGTGCGGTATCCCCGGATCATCCGGATACCCATGACCCTCTGGAATGCGACCAACTTTAGTGGTCGCGTCCGGATGCTCATCAGGGCCCACACGGGAGCCTCGTAGCATGTTTTTGAGCGATTGTTGTTTTATAACAATGTAAAAAAAGAGCGATTTAGAGCTATCGAGCCGCACTCGTGGCAGAAATCGGAACTATCCCTTTTTATATTTTAACACGAAACGCAATTCTTTATCAGCAAGTTGTGAATTTGCTAAAGTAGTTACATATATATAAAAATTCTAATATTTATGTGAAAACAAAAAAAATGTGTCTGTTGGCTTCAGATAGTCTAAACTAAACCATAGTGTAAAGAAAAAAAACAACCTTAATATCTGTATAACATAACGTCACAGGCGTCATAGTTCAATGGGTTCAATGTCAAAGTTACGTGACACATGACGTATTTTAGAAAGTTGTGCCACCTAATTTAGGTTATTATTTTATTTTATATTTTCGAGGAGTTTTAGTTATTTCGATAGAATTTTTATAAATGGAATAGTTTAATGGAATGTTTGTAACGAGGTATGCCTAAATATTCTCAACAGGCTCACGAAGATCACTTACGACATTTAGAAATGATGAAAGAAGATTTTTATAAAAGATACAATGACCCCCCTCAGTCTGATAAAACACCAGAACATTATGACCGAATTAAAGCAATCGGTAACGGAGCTTATGGTGAAGTATTTTTAGTAAGAGACAAATGTACGTTCTCCTACCACGCGATGAAAGTCGTCGAAAAAGCCTTAGTAGTAGAACGAAAACACGTTAAACACTTATTACTTGAAAAAGAAATTCTTCGTTGTATTCAGTTTCCGTTTATAGTGGGCCTGGATACTGCTTTTAAAGACAACTTGTATATATACTTTATCTTGCCGTTTATTTCTGGCGGAGAAATGTTCACTTATTTACAGAAATTTGGAAATTTTGATGAAACCTTGGCTAAATTCTATTGCAGTCAAGTAGTGATGGCATTAGAATACATGCATTACTGTCGCATTATTCACAGAGACATTAAACCAGAAAATATATTAATAGATGAAACTGGTTATATAAAATTGTGTGACTTTGGATTTGCTAAAGTAATAAAGAAAAAAACTTGGACTTTATGTGGAACACCCGAATATTTGGCTCCAGAGATAATTATGTCTAAAGGATACGATTTCGCCGTTGATTGGTGGGCTGTCGGTGTTTTGATTTTTGAAATGGTGGTCGGAATCCCACCATTTTATGCATCAGATCCTAGCAGACTTTATGAAAAAGTGTTAGAAGGTAATTATAAATGTCCAAAAACTGTGAGCCAGGAATGCAAGAGTTTGCTCAGAGGCTTTCTACAAGTAGAGCCATCAAAACGTTTGGGTTCTCAGAAAAATGGATTATTAACCATTAAATGTCACGCATGGTTTGCGGACTTAGACTGGTCGAGTATCCTGAATAAAAAAATGGAACCTCCGTTCGTACCCGACGCACAAGCTCCGGGAGAAACATCCAATTTTCCTGAAATAGCTCAAACGAAACTAAGAAAAAATTCGCAGTGTCTTTTTGCAGAGGAATTCAAGGACTTTTGAGGTTATGTTTTGCAAATTGCAATGGTGCGTTAATGATTTTAAGAAACGTTTAATAATATTATTTACAATTTAATAAATCGTGTCTGTATTAAGCAAATAGTAAATGTAGATCATTCTGTGAAATATAAGTATTTTCCGAATAAACACGTAACTATTCCTTGACTAACAACATCTGATTTAAGAAATCACAATGATTTATGAGCTACTCAGCTTAATTTACCTACCTGCACAATAATTTTTTCGTTTACCACTACCTACACTATTTTATACAGCTTACTGTGATTCTGAAGAGAAACTCTGTAAGGCGTTCATTAAATTACCTGAAACATTGAGGAAGATTAGGCTAGAAAAAGATTATATTTTAATGCGCATACTATGTCGTTACTCGTTATGACGGGGCCCCTCTATAGAGGGCTGAAGTCTGGCGGTGTCGCGGGACTAACGAATTACCGTGACCCCGGAACGTAAAGGGCTATTGAAGGACACCGTGGATTTTAGTCGGTACGAGTCTGACAGTCCCTCCCGCTCTGCCCTGGGTTGAGGACACATTTGATGATTTTACCACGCTAAAAATGTCGTTACTCGTTAAATAATAATACATATGAATATAGGTGTGTATACTATATTCTGCAGTTTGGTTTGTTAATATCTTGGCAGCCGCTTGGTTGCATATCTTACGAGTACAAATTAATAATTATCATTTATGTCGGAAAAGTAACCGGATGGCGAGTGGTAATCTGGGAATTGGAGTGGTATAGATCCCTCGTATCCATCGAAATGACCCCGAGTGTACTGGTGGGGCAAAAAAAAAAAGAAATTGCCGCCCGTAAGTTAAAAATTAACCGAAGATGCTGTTATTTGCAGACACCTCATTTATTTCTTAAATTCACCGATTTTCACTTCTGATGTTTATTTTTGGGTCCAAAATTTGTTGGCGATAAAGAACTTGATGAGATGGAACGAGCTCGCCCTGAATGAACAGGAATTCCTGTGCACTGCTGGAATACAGTGAAAACTATTTGGCACCGGACTCCGATACGATCGTTGTTGCGTGACCGGGAGCCCAGCCGTGCTATTCCCTATAAACACAACCTTGTGACAACGTGGCCGCAGGCGTCGGGTCGCTATTATCAAATAAGTCCTTCCGCCCTGAATGGAGCGAAAGGAACTATCAGACTTACTAATCCACTAATGTTCCTGTAGTTGCCCATTCACCGCATCTGTCTAGATTTTTCATTTTTTTGGGGTCTGTTTCCAGTCAAATCAAATGCAGCTGAATATCGGTATTATACATGGAAAGACTGAGTGCATGGAGCATCTAACCTCTACAACCTCATAACTAGGTAATAAATAAGATAACCCTTGGTAAGACTATACAGACCTTTAAGGGTATTAGAAAATGAGTGAGCCTAACAGTAGTTGCATCTGATATGTAACATTAGACAGCTCAACTTGGCCTTTGGCTTTTACTGACTTCGACTTTTATTTTGAGATAATACACTTTATACACACCTGAAGCGACCGTTTCATGACCTTGCTCATTCATTCAAAGACAGAATTGCAAGGTTATGCTCACCCACCTAAAGGCAGACTTCGGCAAGTTACCTTACTCTAGGTTAAGTCAACTGCAGCTCGTGCCGGAATGGTCAAATCAAAGAGGGCGCGCAGGAATGGTCAAATGAAAGAAGGACCCCGAAATCCTTATTTGGTTTGACCAATCCTTGGCCACTGCCTTCTACACACTTCCGAGGGTTTTATCTACATCGCCGCCGCTGCATTATTTATTTAAATCAGTATTCATACAGAATATAAATGAAAAGTTAAATAACGTTCTCTCATCTAATTTCTTTATGTTTCTGATTAGGTGTTCCGGGCTTTGGAATATCCAGCGGAAATGGCCAAGCAGGAGTTCCATAGAGAGAGGCTGCTCACTGAGAGATGGAACCTAATACGATTTGTATCTGAGCGCAGCAATAATAGTATGGACAACGATGGAGCGGAGAAATTACTCAGCGAACAATTAGCCGTGTATGAAAAGGTAAGAAAATAAAATAGTAAATATGAAAATAGCAATTGATATAAATATGTATAATTGGCTCACTAATTCATAGAACAGTTTGTGTTATGTGTAGGCAGAATCCGGAAAGTTAGCTAAGGAGTATCGTAATATCCGGTAATCAGGTTGTGGTGGTAAGCACTCATTATTTGTGAAATACTGGTATCCAGATGCACATGTTTCGACTGAAGCTGAACAACAAAAAAATGCTAAACTCTAGGCAGATGATTAGTATAGACCAGGGGTCACTAAATGGCGGACCGCGGTCCGCATCCGGATCGCCTACCCATTTTGTGCGGACCGCGAGAACACAGCGACTTGTAATACAGAGTACGATCTTAGGATCGGTTTTCAAGAAAACATAGTTTCCAAAAAATATGACACTTTTCTCATAGAAATGTGAAAAAATACCTTTTCAACACATTTGCTCGAAAAATGCATTTACAAAGCCTGTATATGTCGCAGTAAGATAGTCAAAGCCGTAACATAGTTATATCCCTAGGGATATAATTATATACCGTAACATAGTTATATCGTTGTAGAAACGATTGGGGGCACCCCGACTCGGACAGGTTAGGTTAGAAGGTTAGAATTTTTTTTTAAACCACCCAGAAGTATACCTGTGTCACACAGGTATAACTACTATGTTACGGTATACAGGGTGATTTGTAATTCGATGCGGTCCTTGAAATGGGTGATACTAGACCTTATTTGCAACAATATTAACCCTGACAATATGGGGTCTAAACTGACTGGTTTTAGAGATATCGAACTTTAAAAATTTTTCGAAAAATTTCCACCTCTCCCTCATTAAGTGCTTATTGTTAGAAATTAACGATAGTCACTGTAATGTTGTATCTAATTAAAAGGCCGTTTATTATATATACCTTTAATTGTAGTACTTCGTGACAACATCAACTTTATTAATTATGCACAAGTTACACAAAACATCGCACGCCATGTTCTTGTAATGTCCACTGACGTAAGCGGTGGCGTTTACGAAGGCGGTGCTTTTACGAAGCTTGCTTGCTGACATCCCCCTTTTTTCAGCGATAGCGCACGGGCGGTACGATGGTGCGGCCGCTGCGGGTAGTCTTCTGTGCAGGCGCAGTGGAGACTTGCGGCAAAGCTGGCGGCGGCTCTGAACTCGGCTCGATCGCGCTAACAGGCTCTGCCGGCGGTGTCGTAGGAGCAGAAGCTGAGATTGGAACGGGACCATCTGTGAACAAATCATTGTTAGAGGGTTGTTCGTCGTCTGGCGAACTCGATATAGCGGCATGCTTAAGGTGCCATGCGTTTCTACGATAGGTTCCTCCATCTTCAGTTTGTACAATATATGAGCGTGGTCCTTCTGTTGCAGGAGTTACAACCTTGGCTGGAATCTAATTATGATGGTCTTTTCTTAGCCATACTTCTTCTCCTATTCCAAACTCTTTATTTTCCTTCTTTCCTCTGTCTGCACTTTTCTTTTCTTTTTCTTTAAGTTTCTTTAACTGCTTGCTTATATTTCTTATTATTTTTGGTTTGAAGAGTTTTTGATTAGTAGGTAGTAAAGTCTTGGTTCTTCTATTCATAAGGCGTTGGCATGGTGAGCCTAAGTCCAATCTGGGAGTGTTTCTATGATGTAGCAATGCTAAGTAAATATCTGTATTATCTTCATTGCATTTTTTAAGCAAGTTTTTTGCTTCTTGAACATAGCGTTCGGCTAGTCCGTTAGATCTTGCAAAGTGTGGGCTTGAGATTCTATGTTCAAACTTCCATTCTTTAGTGAACAGTCTAAATTCTTCACAATCATATTGTTTGCCTCCATCTGACTGAAATATGTCGGGGATTCCAAATGTTGAGAACCAAACTTTTAATGCTTTTATAATACTTGCACTATTTATGTTTTGTATTTCTTGAAAATCAAAGTATCCCGAGTACGCGTCTGCAATGAGTAAGTAATCTTTTCCTTTCAGGTGAAATAAATCCGATGCTATGATGCTCCAAGGTCTTTCTGGTATATTTTGCAAAATTATAGGTTCCATTGGGTTATCCTTTTGTATTTTATTGCATGATTTACACTCTTTTACATAATTAGTAATGTCTTGAGTCATGTCAGGCCAAAATACATTGTCTCTTGCCAGTTGTAAAGTGCCTTGTACACCTTTATGACTCAGGTGGCAATGTTTCATTACTAGTGGCACCATGGACTTGGGCACAACTACTCGGTCATTTTTGAAAATTATGTCATTGTATACACTTAGTGTCTCTCTGTAGTACCAGTATTTTCTTAAGCTTTCTTTGACTTCTTCTATTTTTTCAGGCCAACCTCTCCAAATTATTTCTTTTAAATCTTTCAATTCTTCATTGTTTTCTGTTTCTTTTTTCAGCTCTTCTTGGCGAGGCTTTGAAAACGGGACTATGGTGCATATTTGTAATGTCTCATTATGCATCTCTTCACAGGTAAGTTTTTCACAATCTCTACTCAGTGTGTCCGCTATATATAACTCATTTCCTTTTTTGTAGATCACCTTAGGGTTGTATGGTAATATTTGATAGAACATTCTTTGTAGCCTGGGTGGTGCCTCAGTAAGTGGTTTGTTGAATATAGTTTCTAATGGCTTATGATCACTTTCTATTGTAAGGTCTTTACATCCCCAGATATAACTGTGAAACTTCTTACAAGCAACTAGGATGGCAAGGCCTCCTTTTCAAGCTGACTATAACCTATCTCAGTCTTGGTCAATGATTTTGCACAGTAAGCAATGGGTTTTGCATTTTGTATTAATACTCCTCCACAAGCATAGCTGCTAGCATCTACAGACAGCAGGATGGGAGTTTTTGGATCATAGTACCCAAGAACAGGTGGCTTTTGTAAAAGTTCTTTCAGTTTCAGGAATGCTGCTTCTTGTTCACAATCCCAGTACCAAGCCACGTTCTTCTGGAGTAGCACTCTTAAAGGGCTGGTTATATCTGCCAAGTTTTTGATGAATTTTGAGAGGTAAGTGACTAATCCGAGAAATCTTTGTAATTCTTTTACATTTTCAGGTCTTTTAATCTTGCTGATGGTTTCGAGCTTCTCCTGGTCTGGCTTAAGTCCTTGGTGAGTAACATGACCTAGAAACTTTACTTCTTGTACATTAAATATGCATTTTTCTTTGTTTAGTTTTAAGCCTGACTTTCTGATTTTTTCCAGTACTTTCTGTGTAGTCTTCTCTAATTCTTCTTTTGTTCTAGAATGTAGTAATATGTCGTCCATCGAGACCTCTACATTTTTTATTCCCATGAGTAAATGACTCATCACTTGTTGGAACACTTCTGGAGCCGATGCCAGACCGAATGGCATTCGAAGACAGGAGTATCGACCGAACGGGGTGCTGAATGTTAAGTACTCAGAAGCTCTTTTTGTAACTTTGAGTTGCCAGAATCCTCTTTTACAGTCAAGCAATGTGAACCATTTTGACCCATGCATCCTCGCAGTTATTTCTTCTACAGTATTTAGTGGGTAGTGTCTTCTCCGTAAGTTTTTATTTATTGCTGAAGGATCTATACAAAGTCGAATCTTATTATTTTTTCTTACAACTACCATGGGCGAGACGGCTGGTGTAGGTTTTGTCACTGGTTTTATAATTTGTTGTGCAACCATACTATCCAACTCTTTTTTCACCTCATCTCTTATTATGTATGGGACTTTTCTAGCCGGACATATAGGCAGTTTAGGGTTATCTATCAAATCTATGTCATATCTAAATTGTTTCAGGCATCCCATGCCTTCAAATAGGTCTTCTTCTTCTTCTTTAGTTCTTGTAATGTCCACTGACGTAAGCGGTGGCGTTTACGAAGGCGGTGCTTTTACGAAGCTTGCTTGCTGACAGTCACCACTTAGAATTTATGCTTTTTCTGATAGAATATGAACGACTGAATCTAGTGAATACAAGTTTGTTATAAAAACAATCATATCTTGGGAAATTAAGTGTCATAAAGTTTCTGTTTTGAAGATATCTGAAAACTTTCCTTGTCTTTCAAAGCATATTTTTCAAAATAAATGTATGACACTTGGTGTACAAATTACAGAAAAAACTTCCTTGTCTCATCACCTTTCTAAAATGGTGCCAAAATCGGTCTTTATCTGGAGTATTTTTACCTGTCCTACAAGTAGGGTGACCCAACTTTTATGCACGCCAGTTTAGTATTTTTTTGCGAAACCAGAGCTTTTAAACATTCCGTCATTGTACATTTGTTTCAAGTAGCTGTTTCAAATGAAAGAAAATTGATGGTTTGACTATCTGGTCCATAGGTAAAAATACTCCAGATAAAGACCGATTTTGCTTGATGCGATCGACCAAAATTAAGCGCATTAACTCAAAAAGCTAATATCAGATAGCAGTTTGGACAAAAACCACAGAAAAAAAATGTTGGGTCGAAAAAACATTATAACCGATTTTCTTTGATTTACTACTTTGTCAGTAACAACCCTAATTTTCTGGTAAGACACTAACTAAAAGTGGATACTAAGGCACCATTTTAGAAAGGTAATGAGACAAGAAAGTTTTTTCTGTAATTTGTACACCAAGTGTCATACATTTATTTTGAAAAATATGCTTTGAAAGACAAGGAAAGTTTTCAGAAATCTTCAAAACAGAAACTTTATGACACTTAATTTCCCAAGATATGATTATTTTTTATAACAAACTTGTATTCACTAGATTCAGTCGTTCATATTCTATCAGAAAAGCATAAATTCTAAGTGGTGACTATCGTTACTTTCTAACAATAAGCACTTAATTAGGGAGAGGTAGAAATTTTTCGAAAAATCTTTAAAGTTCGATATCTCTAAAACCAGTCAGTTTAGACCCCATATTGTCGGGGTTAAAATTGTTGCAAATAAGGTCTAGTATCACCCATTTCAAGGACTGCATCGAATAACAAATCACCCTGTATAATTATATCCCTAGGGATACAACTATGTTACGGTTTTTGTCTATCTTACTGCGACATATACATTGTTCGAAAGTTTAAAAAAACTTTTTTTTAAATAAGAACCGACTTCAAATCAAAAACAAAAAAGTTTAAAATAACTTTTATTTCGTAAGTCGGTAGCTTTGTTTTTTATTTCATTGACTATTGCCACCGTCTTCTTCCGAAAGAAAAGTTATTTTAAAGTTGTTTTTTGTTTGATTTGAAGTCGGTTCTTTTCTTTTAAGTTTTTATTTTACCCTTTTTAGTTCAGATATTCAACAAAAATCTTCGTATAATCGGCGTCTTTAGAAATCTTTAATCCAAGTCAGCAACATAAACGGATCTATGCGGTCAACGTCACGAGATATCCATGATTGTTATGTACCTAAAACCTTTCCTAGAATGTAACAAATACTTTTGTGAAAACCGCATCAAAATCAGTTCAGCCAAACGCGAGATAATCCCGACCAAACATACAATCGACTTTGAAAATCTACAACCCAAGTAATAGGCAAAAAAACACCCTATCTAAAAAACTGCTGAACCGATTTTGATGAAACTTGCAGTGAAAAAAAAGAATTACTTAAATCGGACTTGTAGTTCCGGAGATATGCGAACACAAACATAAAAACATACATACATACTGCACACCTACATACATACACTTTTGAAATTTGGCACATTTGTTCAGACGCTGATATAGACTAACATATATGAAAACTGGGCAGTTCTGGAAATATTACATACATACGGGTCGAATTGATAACCTCCTTTTTTTTTGAAGTCGGTAAAAATTACGCACCATACAACGGAACGTGCGGTAAAATAGGTACTCTCATCTAAGTACCTATTTTACGGCATACCCCGTTGTGCGTTTTCTTTACGGTTCTTTTTTTTAATTTCCATAAAAAAATATAAGAATTCCACCAAAGAGTTTCACATTATGAGAATAAACAACCTGACTGGTCGAACCTCCTTGGAAGCGTTTTTGCTCAATACGTTGTCTCACTTTAATACTAAAGAGTAAATGAGACGAAATATGTAGTTCTAATTTTCACCACGTGCATGTGGCGCCATTTGCAAATTCGCGCCATTTTCATATTAGAAACTTCAAAAATTGTTGCGACTTTCCCACTGTTAAATAAAGTTTGTTTAATTACATATTGTACTGTTTTCTCGCAAATGTGTTGAAAAACATTGTATGACACACGTGCAGAAGTACATTCGTCTACTCGTTTGTAAAAACCAAAACCAAAACCAGCTTACCGCACTAGTATCATAAATAACTATTGTTATAATTATGTATAGTATATATTCCTTAATTACATTATTTTACCACTTTTTTTTTCTTTATAATGTTTTGCGGATCTCGATTGTCATTTCATGTCTTAAAACGGACCCCGAACGAAACTAATTGGTGATCCCTGGTATAGATCAACAAAAAAACCACTGCCAAAACTAAAACAAAAAAGTAAAAACCTATCTTATTCAGGGGTGGAAGTCAAGCTTATACAAAACGGACTACAACCACGCGCGTGACAATATTATGATCCATAATATTGTTCGTATAAATCTTTATGCGTGAAAATACAGAGAAATCGAATTTTCCTAGACATGGAACATAACTAAATTGATCTTCTCGCTGATCTCTCGGTCTTGATCGCCCCTGTAAAACCGCTATATTTCAAATTTCATCGAAATCCTTAGAGCCGTTTTTGAAAACCGGAAAATATAAAAAAAAAATGTATTGTTTAGAAATAATACAAAAGAGCTCCATAACAGGAATGGTCGCATCTTTGGTTTCTAGGGCCGATTATGTTCCGATTATTTTCACTTTTCCATTAACTCTACACAACGTAATTGTTTCTTTATTAATTGAAAAGGTGCTAGAAGAAGCATCGTCGAGCGGATTAGCGTTGGAAGTGGAGAATAATTTTCCACCGCTAGAAGAAAAATGGAGTATACTACAAGCTGTATTCTTCTCTTCTACTGTGCTCACCACAATAGGTGTGTACGACGATGTAAGCATATTATTTATTTGGCACTTGAACAAGGATTTATGAATAGTCACATCATTAGAGACTTTTTTCGTAAAATGAAACTATTTGGCAGAAGACTTTACCATATCGCATTTCTTTCATATTGTATATCCTTTGGGTACTTGATTAATCTATCGACAGACTCTAATAAAATCTGCATTGATTGAAATAATTTAGTAGAATGGAATTTAGCAAAGAGCAAATTACAAGTAGTAGAACAACGAATTAAAAGTGCTTACTCACTGCTAGCTCTCCTCACCTCATATTTCTTGTTTTCATCCCGTTTGAATCGAATAAGGTTTAAATTTTTAATCCCGTTTTCAGGATACGGTAACATAGTCCCCGAGACTTTCTGGGGCAGGTTATTTTGTATCGCATATGCGCTCATTGGAATACCTCTAACGCTGACTGTCATCGCAGATTTGGGACGAGTATTCGCCACACTAGTCTCCATCATTGCTAAACAACTACCTGCGATGCCAAGTAAGTAAAATTCTAAATAGATTGCTAAATGTTATTTCAATTATTACCAAAACATTGTGAGCTTACCTGCAAGATACATGTAATATTCTCTTTTCATTTGGGATTGACATTCCTTTTTAATTTCAGAATGCTGCAGTCGAGTTTCCGAAGCGAACCCCGCTGGACAAAGATCTCTGTATGCTTTCGGTGCTGTTGGCTTTCTATTCCTGTACTTGTCAGCCGGAGCAGGCTTGTTCAAAATGTGGGAAGACGACTGGTCATTTTATGATGGATTCTATTTTTGCTTCATCACCATGACCACGATTGGATTCGGAGATATTGTACCTAGTAAGCCATTTTTTAAGTATTTTCTAATACCATTACAGTGTTTTAAAGTAAAATAAATAGCAAGTTTTAAAAATTCTATATATTATGTAGGTAAATGGAATGAACCAGTTTCAAAATACTTTTTCGCCCTTCCCAGAAAGACCAAAGTACATGTTGATATGTACAGTATACATTTTAATCGGTTTGGCATTGACGTCGACGATTATCGAGCTGGTGCGGCGGCAGTACGCGCAGTCTTGGCAGCAGCTGCGGGCGCTGTCGGGCCCGCTGGCGGACACGCTGCGCCGCCTCGGCGACGCTGGCAGAGGGGTCGACGTCTCCGCGCTACACAGCGACCTTCGCAAAGTACTCACCGTGGTAAGTACCTATTTATATCCACTTTCACGAGAAATGAGGTCACTGAAATGAGTCTTAAGTTATTTGGATGTTGGCATCAAAATTGCAGTGAAATGCATCCAAAGCTTCGAGCCGAGAGATCAGAGGTTTGTGATGACAGATGTTCGTTGATAGTATAAACACGAGCTACTTGCGCGACGTCGTGATTGATGCCTTGTTTAAAAGAAGCAAAAAAGTACTCACATGTGTAAATGTTTAAACATGTAAACATTCAACCAGTTGTAGTTAAGATATTTAATCTAATAAATATGAGATTTTGTAGAATTTATTTTTACTTACGAGTTTTCAATGATTCAACGATGTAAATGTGCAAAGCAAGTGATGTAATAATTGCCTCACTAAACTTACTGCTGTGATTGTGTGTCATGTTTATTTAGGTCAACTCCATCCTTTAGTTTTACTTGTTTTTGCTGGAATGAGAACTCCAATTTGTGATCTTGTTTACTAATTATATAAATTTAGAAGCTTTTACAAGGTAACTAATGGATGTATTTATTGTCTGCGCATTGATTTTTGTCAGTAGCAAAAGTTAAAGTGGACAGTATAGTTTATAAATATATATTTTACAGAAAAGCTATACCGGTCCCGATACTATGGTAAAACCTCGGACCTCACCTCCCAAGGTATTTTGCCAGATTATGACAAAGTAATTATATTTCTGGCTTTTGGGATCATTCACAGTTAAATATACATAATGTACATAGTCCTCTTAATTTGCAGCTTAAAATTTGTATGCTGTTTTAATTACCACCGCATCATTATGCGGAATGAACACGAACGGAGACACGACTTGCATAGTCCATGCGCCAATACTGCAATATTACCATTATTTGAAATACTTTTTTATTTTATTCTTAGATATCTTGAGGCTGATGAACTTGTTAACAATCACTATTACCAGCGCAGTATGGGAGAATGAATCAATACTTCGCTAGTAATGATTAGAATAGAGCTTGCCTAACGCCACATCGAGGCCGCTTCAATGTCACAAGATACATACACCCTTTTAGCTTTAGTGCCCAATAAAATTCACATTTCGTGCAGTAACGCTTGCCTTATTTTGTAATGCTTTTAAACTGCGAGATAAGTAATACTGCTATTCAAAATTGAAAACGCTGGCTATTCGTTTCCAATGTTGAAAGTAGATCAAATGAAAAATAGGAGTTGTTATAAATTGTTATTGCTTTTCTCTGTAGTGCTTTGAATAAGATATATGAGTCTGATACGATCGCAGCAAAAATATCAGTATCGAATTTTACAATCCATAAGATGAATGTCTTAACGTATTTTTATAGTTTCCGAACTAGTGGTCATAAAACTGGGAACTATTATAAAAGTGCGTCAGCGTTGCGACCTTCATTCGAAAGATCCGACAGTTTCGTCGTTGTTGATTTTGTTTCCGAGTTTATAGGGGTTTTTCCTTTGCCCTTAGTTCGTTCTTAGCTCGTTAGAATAAATGATAGTGATGTTAGTTCCGGGAAAGTCTCGTAAGATATTATTATATTATGGTTATCTCTGTTTGCGTGATTTACTAAGACACACATATCGAACGTAAGTTTAATTACGTTGCAAGCGGGCTAGTAGTAAAATTGAATACTAGAGTTCCGCTGGTTAAATGTGGCCAATAAAACACATAAAGCTTTCATGCACCACATGCGGTTACTAACATTGTAGATACATAACTCTTTGTGGTACACGAATAGTATTGGAATCATAAAATTGGTTAAATGACGCAACGATGTAGGTATACTACAAATAAAATCTTTAGAAAAGTGTTCTTCACTAGCATCAATGTTGTTTTTTTATGTTGCAAGCTATCAAACATTATTTATGATAGCCAAAAGCTTCTATCGCTTCAAGGAAACGTAGACAAAAAGTCACTTACACAAGTCGACGTAACAAAAACCTGTAGCTGAGCAATGGTATTAAAAAAATATACTATAGGTTTCGAATTTCTTAGCCCAAAGAAAAAGCATTTGTTACAACGGGTTACAAATGAAGCGTGGTCGTCAAGTTATTTTCTTTTAGTGCCAATTAAGCTTCCTCTTTGAATTTTTTTGAATGGCAGAACTGCCAAGCCCAATTTCGAACTTTTATTTAGCTCTGCTACCGCTTCAACAAAGGATATAATTAAGTGTACAAGCTTATGTAAGTTTGAAGCAATTTTGCAATAAATCTATTTTAAGTATCTCATTCAGATTATTTGTTATAGGTGACAATGCCGCGATTAAGCAGTGCCGGTGGGAATGCTCTCTCTGATAAACGAAGACTGGAGTGGGAGGCGGCAGTGGAAGCCGTCATCAGGGACATCACTGCCCCAGTGCCTACACAGAAACCCCCAATAGTTCAGATAGTCATTTACGAGTCATCAGTGTAGAAATAACTGAAAAAGAAATAGCTTGAAATTACTGTCTGAATGAGCATGGGATTATCGAAATAAGTTCAAATCGCAGACACATTAAAATAGAAATGCTTCCATGAATGCCCTGCTGATATCATTACTTCCAATTATAAAGAGGCTTGATCACGGCCGCTCTCGTTCCGCGTGATATTTAGACATTATGCGTCAAAGTTCAAGGCTAGTTACCCTTGTTCGCTCGAATTAAGGCACTCAATACATAATCGCAGAAACACTGGCTCGTTTTGATTTCTGTTATAGCAGTGTTAGTGGGAAAGTCATGCGAAACTATGTCGAGCATGTGGTTCTGTTCGCGTGCCAATGTCAGAAAAAGAAGTGACTCGTTTATGCGCATTGATCTTTTTGTTTGACGTTTTCTGTAAAGACGTTATGAGCGGCGGCGTATTGTCTAGACAAGTGTGATGAATACATTTATTTTTATAGGTTACTCTCGTTAATAGATTAGCGTTTAAGTGTTTATGTGATGCATGTGTTTCATGATATTAAGAATTCGTTTATTGCGAATCATTTGGTAATTGCCATATGTTTGAGTTTGTCTGTGTTTCGAAATTTATAAATGATGCAGTTCGCCGCCTGTCTTTTTGATAGTGCAGTGATCATTAGCGTAATGTAACATCAACACAAATACATATGCGCCATTCGTATTCCATTCAATTAATAATACAGCAGTTCCACAACGGAGCTCAGGTTTAATAGAGTTGAAATCGACTGTGTAGAAAGATGAATAATGTAGAAAGAATACCTAGCAAACATATTTGTTTCGGTACTTGTAAATAGATTAGTACCTACTTTGCCATTTTTTTATTGATTGTAAATGGCGACGATCTTATTATGTATACCTAAAGTTTCGAAAATAATATTCTTATACGTTTTATTAATTTTGAATAATATGTAATTAGTTAAAATTCTAATAATTGAAGAGAAATTAAATTATTTGTAGTACCTAGTTAGTTAAATTTTTATTCTAAAATGTGGAAGTATTTGAAGGTGACATAAATAATTACAAGCAAGTGCCTACATATTACACTTTTCTGAAATAAATAATGATAATAATTTATTTCGGCTTACTCTGAACCCGACACTGTTTTCGAAAAATCTAATATTTTACAGAGTTATACGTAAAAGTTTCGTTACATTTTAAAAGAGAAAATAATGTATGTGAGGAAAATGTCTTGGAAAAGTGACGGTAATCTTAAATACATAAGCGACGCTAAGGCATTGAGATAGAAGTTGGCAAGCGTGTGTTGAATTCTGTCGACATAATTCAACAGTTGAGACCAAGTTTATAAAGAATAGATAATAGGGTTGGTAACGAAATATGTCAGGTATCTAAGTAGGTAGGTAAATACATATTTAATTCATTCATTTAGGTAATTCAGGCAGGATTAATGCATGCAATGAATCGTTAAAGATCTAAGCACAGTTTTAAAACACTGCCACGTTGTTTAAGTGTTTCCAATCGCGACTGTTGAGCTGATGAAGCCCCGGATTTGATGCCCAGGTCGCGAAATCTTTATCGAACTCGTTAAAATTTCCATTAGGAATTACTCAGTAGATCTACGGAGTCTGGATTTGTGATGAGTTGATGGCAATAGGCCCGCCCTTTATAACAGGGGACTCAAAAATAACTGGTGAAATGTGGGTTTACTATTACTTACAGCTCTGTCTAACCTTTTGGGGTTACAGGCGTGATGTTATGTTTAAGAGCGTCTTGACAGTAACAAATGTATTTTGCTCGCGTTGCGCACTATATGAAATGGAATCCAAATCAAAGAGGAATAATTTCAGTAATAAATAGTGTTTTTGAAAATTCATAGCATTGTTCGAAATAAGATATACTTAAGTATTTAAATCATAAGCGTTTTATAATTAGCATTTTGAATTACCTTTATGAAATTGTATAATTTTAATGCCCTTTCAAACTCAGACTAAATAAGCGTCAGTATGAATATCATGGTAGAAATGAGCTTTAATTTGCCAAGAAGTCGATAATCCGACTTTTCATTATCCATAATTCCATGTCAAGCAAAATGCTGGAAGCTAGTGAATGGCGTGTTCGAAAACCATTCGGTGAGTCAAATGAGATGAATGTATTTTCACAGTGAACATTATAGCTGCTTTTACATCTCTGAATCGCTTGACATTAACTGCCTTACTACAAAAAGTCAAACATCTGGTAAACACTTGTTTAAAAAAAGTGTAACTACAAAACGAAATTTGACGTTGATATAAGGACCGTTTTGCAATAGGTACGGTTTTCTAGTCACACTTTTTTAGACAAGTGTTTAACTTTTTTGTGGTAAGATTGTATTTGTTTAAAAAATACTGACTGAATTGAGAACCTACTTTTGGAACGAAGTTCCTTATCGCGCGTTGCGAAAGTGGGCTAGACGGGAAAAATTAAGACGAAAAGTTGTAACGACACTTTTTGCTATAGTAAGCTATTGTAAGCCGTGCGGCGTGAGCATGTTTCTCTGTCTGTCTCTCTCTCTCACTCTCTTTTAGAAAGCAAGCCAGATATTTTCGTTTCGTCTTTCTATTTCGCATTGAACAGTGTGGTGTCGCGACGATTATTTTTGTTGAGTGTATACAGTAACTTCGTTCCATTCGGGTGTCCCTTGACACC
Source organism: Agrotis exclamationis (assembly GCA_950005045.1). Classification (NCBI taxonomy): domain Eukaryota; kingdom Metazoa; phylum Arthropoda; class Insecta; order Lepidoptera; family Noctuidae; genus Agrotis; species Agrotis exclamationis. The sequence goes on along the minus strand of OX465425.1, from coordinate 9,559,317 downwards.
TCTCAAGTTTTTTTTAAAGTCGATTAAAAATTGAACATAAGGCAACAAATCTTGCTGTATCTTTTATCACATCGCATCATATAAAAGTGTTAGCAGTTCGGCAGATCTTGTTATTTCATATACTCCTAGTCTATTGATTCTCGATGATAGAATAACGATTGTATTTTTAATGCAGTTTGTTACTTTACATACACAAAATGGACTGAAGCTATAATTCAAACAAATGATTCAATAAATTATTTGCGTTTTTAAACTTGTTTTATTTAATTACACTAACTAGACTCAAGACTGGACATAAAATAATTGTGTAGACTTCGTGATCATAAGCGGTGAAGCCGAGAAGAAGATCTATTTGGAATACGTTTTTATTTTCATGCTCATTTCTTGGGTATAGAGAGAAATTGCAAATAACCGTTTTTGCAAAACAGAGAGAGAGATTTTTCGTGTTGTTACACACGAAAAATCTTTTAGTGCTGATGTGGTGAAGAGTTGAAGAAGCCTATGTTCAGCAGTGGGCTGATATGAGACTGAGATGACCAACCTAGGTTCATAATTTTGATAATAAGATGAGCTACTTTATCCGAATCTTCAGAACGTAAAGGGCTATTGAAGGCCATCGTGGATTTTAGTCAGCACAAGTCTGACAGTCCCTCCCGTCCTACCCTGAGTGGAACAACTCATTTGATGATTAAACAACGAATAAAAAACCGAAACTACCTTATGAGCGCATATTCTGAAAGTTGGCAAAGTCGCACACAGTTGTCAAATATTAACAAGATTTAATGAATTTAGCAATGTTACTGTATGGAAATAAGAAATATGGCTCTGTAGTGCACTAGAAAATTGATAAGGGAATGCAATAATTAATATCGTAACACCGAATATATAGTTTTAGATGTAAAAAAAGTATTTGGAAACTTGTCAAATGCATTTTTTACACCTAAAACGGTTACAACATCAAATTCAGTGTTTTAATTGCATTCCTATATCTATTTTTTAGTGCACTACAGAGCAATATTTCTTATTTACATACAGTAAATTTGCCAAATTAATTAAAACTTGTAAATATTTGACAGCCATTTGCGACGTTGCCAAGTTTCTGGTTATGCGGCCTTAAAGCTGGCTTCAATCTCACGTGTTGCCGTAAGTATATAATATTCGTAAATAATCTCTAAATAATGCGAGCAATGGATCTGAGCAGCTATTTCCATATTCATGTATCTTTCCACCTATCCACCGAAGAGTTTCATCAATAAGATCAACATGAACGTTCTTCCAGCTAGGTCATCCATACCAGTTGGTACATTCCTCTTCTCGGACATCCGCACGATAAATCTTGTACGAGAGCATTAGTTACAAGTCATTAATAAAGACCGATGTGGACCACATGTATTTACTCGTAACTGTTTGCTGGTTTGGTAATATCTTCTTGTTCTTCTTAACGTTCAGTAATTTTATGGGACCGCTGCGCATTTGTGGCTTACGGCCTGGTCATGGCTTTGGCCTAAGCAGTGACCTGCACGGCGGAGTGCGGTGGAACTTTATAGCCGAATGAAATATGTATGTGTTATTGACTTATAATTTATTACGTAAACATTTCTTTACTTTATATCGAACAACGTCGATAGCTGGATATTTTATACAAAGTTCAAAATGAAACATTTTGTTAATAATCATGCTCTTTATAGAGCGCTTAGTGTTGAGATACTAACGAACACTCGCGTTTTATAGCCATTATAATTCATAATGATTGTTTATGTTTTTTTTGTAGCGTAGTTCATAAAATAATATTACTGACGCCGCTGCTTTCATGTACATACCTACCATAATCCAATCTTTTTATCATCTGAGCTTTATAAATGAATATGAGACTTTATCTAACCTGGATTTATATACCTACTCAATTTGAACTGTGTAATCTGCTTTGATAAAACATTTTTATTTATAACAGCTATGAAAAAAGGACATTTTATTTCGAACTTATCATCAACTTCAACAAAAAGATGTAATACGAAAATGCTGTATCTAAGGATCTCAGAGCGAAAAAGCTTGTTATATGAAAAGTTATAGTTAAATAGAATATTTCTGATCTTTGGCTGCAAGAGGTAGACAGCCAGAAACTATAATATCTGTAGACAAAACAAATAAGATTTCATGCATTCTTTATACAACACAAACTATACCTAAATGGAAAATAAATGTCGCGGCGGCAAATCCTTTGTTTTAATAATAACCATTCATACATTTCCGTGACTCCGTTGGGGATTTCCGAAGCCATTACTGATGAACGAGCTCGTTGATGATTAACTTTTGTAATCATTTGAATGTTATATTTAGTAAACAGGCATCCTGTATTCTATTTCAGTATACTGCTACTGTTGTACGCTCATTGACTCACTTCCTTGTTGGTGCTTCATTCAAGTCGTTCCAATATTGATTTCATAAATATATATTATTGATCTCGAAACTAGCGCTTACGCATACTTACGATTACTGAGAACAGCTAATAAATCATATTAGAATTATTGAGCACCGGAAACCTCTATGGAATAATGGGAAAATTTATAAACTTTATGATGTACTTCTCGAGTTTATCCGAAACATCTATTTCTTTTTGTGATAAATTATTCGATTATTCTATTTATTTAGTCATTGAAAGCTGATTAGATTTTGTTGTAGTCATACTTTTTAGAATCGTATTTCGATGAGTACAAACATATTAAGTACTACATGACTATTTTCCAACTGAACAATTCTCGAACCAAGTTTTATTTAGCTTTGCAAGTAATTTGTAACACTGAAACTGAGTCATATTCATATTTTTTAACTAAATTGCGTGTCCTTGTATTTTTAACATCTGACTGACATCTGAAGAAACTGAAGAATGATTTGCCAAACGGAATTGACGAAGCGTTGAGTGTAGTGTTACGTGGAACATTTGGTATGTAAATAAATTACCTAACTACCTACAACAAAAGACTTTGAACTCTTTTCTCGTGAAAAATAGAACAAGTTTCCCGCGCTCAAATAAAATTAAAACACGAGTATCGATGGCGCCAAACGACAATGAGCGAATGGACCGAAAGGAATGTTGAAAATGCCCAGAGTTTTTGTATTATCTTCAACTCCGACAACTTTGACTTTGATAAATTATTTCGTTTTATACTTAGACACCTATTTATTTGTAAAACATTTTCCCAACTCAGTTATATTGCGTAATGGCCATTCTTTTCCTTTCAGCATTTCACAATGTTAGTTTGTTATATCCGGTTTCAACTTTATATCTCGCCACAATGGCTTGACAAATGGAACGCTTCCATTTACTAAATCTACGTTGACTCTGGTTCGTTGCAGGGCCACAGGGGTGCGACACAAATTGTCATAACCACAATGCTCGCATTCAGATTTGATGTTACGATTTGCCGCCGCACCCTTGCGATTTGCTTGGTTTATGACCCCATTCAGTAAATGCGTCGATTTATACTATTTCGTGACACTTGTGATGTATTGCTATCATCTACATTGTAGGCAGTGATCGTCAAGTCGTGTTTACAGTTGAATTTTCAATGGCGCAGGTGTATCTTCAAAGTGTTTGAGCTCAAAACAAGCATGCAACTCCATTTAGATAACAATAACAATGTGATTAACGACTTTCTTGATACGTTGTAAAACATTAAAGAAGATAAAGTAGGCATGGGTTATAAAATTTATTATAAGTACCTACTACTTGTGTTGAATTCTGACGGATGAATAAGTGGTAGGTGTTATAAGAACAATTCTAATTTGCAAACACTTTACAATTTGTCTTGATACAATAAATTTTAATGTCTAGTCATTCTTTGTCATACCTACGTTGTCACGACAATCTGTAGGGTACTACTATAGTATATGCCTACATTTTATATAACGTACTAAAAAAAATAGTCAGGCATTATCATTTAATCGACATAAACAATAGCTAGACCCATTATTATGTTAATGACTCGGTTATTCTTAATTAGGTGGTCAAACGACATAATTAAGCAATTTGTGTTTAAATTGTTTATAAGCCTTTGTTTTGTATACAGGTGGAGTTGATTTAAAATTATAAATAACGTGCTGTAAAAGTTACGAGGAAATTCAGACGTTATTAAAATTCTTGGAATTGTGTCGCTTGACTTTAAAAATACACCGCTCTGTAATAGGTAGTCAAAAAAGATGGTGAAGTTTGAAGACAGAACACAATTATTACTTTTAAATAACACAAAATGTAAATTATGATCGGTGCATTTTCGAAAAATTTAACTGAACTATGGAAGAATAGAGAAAAAAAAAATTCCGAAAATAATTTGAACACCCTGTATTTTCTGTAATTACTTGTTATGGGTTAGATTGGTAAAACTACCAGCTTTAATATAAATACAAAACAGATTGATACTGTACGTTTTCATTCAAATTTTATATTCATTTAGAGCAGTAACTTTTGAGTGAAATCTCGATAAATTGTTTGTACAGTCAATAATAAAATTAACAGGCATGCTGCTGCATTTCGAGACATTTTTAGAAAGAATTAACATGTTGTTAAGTTTAATAGGTTTGAGTATAGACAGCGATGATCACAATAAAACGACGCTACAACGTATGAAAAAGCATTGGAAATATTATATTCTCGCAGTTGGGTTCAACTTATCAGTAACTGGCGAATTTATATGGTTAATTAGAGGTCTGATCTTTGGTAGCACTCTGTGGGAAATAACTTACCTAATGCCTTGCCTCATGTTATGTTTGCTTGGTGATTTAAAAGTATACTTCTTCATTCGACACATGCCCCGCGTGAATGAGTTGATCAACGTGCTGAGGAAATTGCTGAGAGAAGATAATATAGAGAATGATGAAGAATGTGTCGCAGAAACGAAGACATGGTTAAAATTTTTATCTTCAATATCTAAAGTACTGTTGGGTTTTGTTAGTATCGGCGCTCTAGCATTTCTAGCGGGACCATTTTTAATAACTGGTTCCTATTATTTAACTACGGGTGAAATTAAACTCGTACTGCCATTCATTGTGTGGTATCCGTTTAATGAGTTGGATATACGAATTTGGCCATTTATATATCTTACCCAACTGTGGGCAGGTGAGTTTATTTTTGGAATTATTATTATGAGCCTGTGTAATAAATTCCTCTGCAAGGCACAGTCTATGTGATTTAGTGCGATTTTAGTCTCCTAGGGCTAAGCCTCTAAAAATTGTTCCACCTTATACATCAAATCGGTGCCTGCGAGAGGTTTTAACGACCAACTGTCTTTTATTGTGTTCACAACCTTGCCTACTGTTGAGTAAAAAGTTGATAATCGAAATTTCTCAGTAACACTCTAGCCCGGAGTTTGGAAGCTGGTGGTATGATACCCCCGTGCTTCGGAAAGCACGTTAATCCGGTGGCCCTTCGATGCAGTGCACCTGTCCCCACTCACATACTTGTGCACAATAATATCTCCCGCGCTGATGCAGATAGCTTATGTCTTCTGAGATTGGTCACCGTAGCCGAAATAGGTCAGGACGACTACTATTATTATCGACCAATAACTTTTCTAGGCATTCTTGGTGTTTCGACTATTTGGGAGAGATGCTATTCATCATCAAAGCTTTCATTGTAAGTCTGACTTGTAGACTGGTGTAGCTCAGTTGTTGGAGAAGAAAAAGGAAACTGTCGTCGGCGAAACGAGATAAGTTAATCTCTTTACCCTGACGACAACACCTTTTGTCGTATCAGAGTGATTTTATCTCTTGGAAAACCACTTCCAGGGTTGCTCTAAGGGTAACAAGATGCATAGCATTGTAACTAACAGTTTACTAAACTATTGTTAAAACAACTGGCTTTTATAAAGACAATTCCATCATGATGAATTCCATGAAATGATGCAAGGATTTGGAAAATCCATTTAGAATAATATTTATACTTTATACTTCTCTGGTAGTGATTGCATTTCGATCGTGTAATCTGTGGTTTATATGAGCTGCCATAATGGTGGATTTATAGTGAAACCGCGACCTCATATAAATCGTTCTTACGGCTTTGTTATTGGCAGCTGTTCCACATAGAAGTGTTGAAATGATATCGAGCTTATGGTAAATTGATTATTTACCTACATCATTTTATTGACGATTGTTAACAGGATTGAATTCACAGTAACTACTTTTATCTTTTATATTATGTCAAGTTTTAACTTCAGCATGGGTGGCAGTGCTCTCTGTTTATGGACCAGATTGTTTCTTCTTTACTTGCTGCACGTTTATACAAATACAATTCATGATTCTACAACGTGACATGGAGCGGATTGTGAAAGAAGACGCATGGAGCAGATCTGATATCACTCTTGATACATTTAAGACCGAGCTTGTGAAACTTGTTAACAAGCATCGACAACTGATGAGGTATGTAGGTACCTAGTTTTATTTTAAACAATAGACTACTGTCTTAAGGAGTTGCTCCACAGGCATAGCTGAGCCATCGATAAGCTATATGTATAAACCACCAAATACCACTATGTGAACAATTGTGTACAAATGCAGTTGACTGAACTGGGTCTATTTGACAGAGTCATGAGTCTTACAATATGTTTTTGTTTAGTTTCATTTAATATTAATCTTTTCTTTTAATACTGAGTGTAATGCCCGTGTTATAGGATACGCGGTGCGTCGGGCGGTGCGCTGGGCGGAGCGGGTCACCCGAAACACAAACATACGGCGATGAGCAATACGTTTAAGGGAAAAGAGATGAGGACGCCGCAGTGCAAGTCTCGATGGACGCTGCACTGGACGCCGCAATGTACGGACACCAAAAACGGAGAAAACTATTGACGCCACGCAGCAAGCTCCACCCGACGCACGACGCACCGCCCGACGCTCAGCGTGTTCTTGAATGTGGTCTAATGTGAATGTGTTGTTTCTTTTTCCTTAACCACACTATGCAGCGTGGTCGACAAACAAATATATACGTCCTACGCAGCGGCAGTGGACCGTTGGCTTTGAAGTAATGGATTGTACATTACTGAAAGTCAATTTTGCTCGACATTGATTTGTTTTGTGTTCCTCAATTTGGCAGTGTACCCACTGAATGCATTTCCTTCACAGGTGCCGTGTACTTTCAAATCAATGCTCTATAAAAGCTCCAAATATCCTGGGAATCTCTCACAATACTTTAATTAATATCATTCAAAATAAATTATTCATAGCTGTTGACAAAATGGGTATTCCCAGTTTGTTCGGACTTTTATTTAAATCCTCATTTTTCGATTCACTGTGGAACATTGCCAAAACGAGTCAGAAGTTCGTCGCCGCTTCGGCTAATTTATTTATTTTGATCTAAAGTTTTTCAGTTCACTACTTCTTTGTCTTCAGTTGTTTATTTTTATAGCACAAATAATAATGAACTCACGACAAGAATCTACCAACTGATAGCTTGTTGACCCACTAACTTGATGTGGCTTTACAGATGTGTGAATTTATTAGAAATAATTTACTCTAAATCAACTTTATTCAACGTGCTTACAAGTTCCTTGATTATATGCGCCGCAGGATTCAATTTGATGGTAAAATTTAAAATGTTCTCAATTTATTGTACCTATCCGTGTACCTAAAGACTAACATTATAACACCACTTTGTTCCAGGCTATCAAAGATCTAGTTCTAATGGCACCTTTCACCCAGTTCCTCACATTTGGTTTACTCCAGATATTCTTTTATTGTTATTACGGCGATTACTTGATGAGATCTGTAAGTGAACAAAACTTACATTGAATAGTATGCGTTCTAGTTTCAGCTGTAATGTTAAATTATTGTTTCAGAGTATGGGAGTAGGCGATGCTGTTTACAATAGTCGTTGGTATGAAGCAGGAGCGGCCGAGAGGAAATATCTTTTGATCGTTTTACTTCGGTAAGTGTAACAGTATTAGGAATTTCAGAAATATAAAATATAAGGAAAATGTTCTTAGAAACAAACACAGTTTACTTATTTAAGTAATTAAGTAATGAAAATATACAATTTATTACCAGTCCCACGTTTAACATGATTCATAATGTCATTCAATTTTTGTATTTCAGATCTCAAAAACCTTGCCGGTTAACAGCTTTCGGGTTTACTAATATAAATTTAACAGCATTTACTCGGGTAAGATAAATAATTGTTTGGTGCGTCCACACACAACGAGCAGCCTCGCGAGGCATTTTCCGCGCGAGGCTGCTTGCTCTGTGTGGACGCGTCTATTGTTTCTCGACCGAGGCACGAAACAAAATATGCGAGCAAAACAAAAGCCGACCCTGGACGGCTCGGGCGCTCGGTCGCTCACCCGCGGCAGCGCGTGCTCTTGCCTCGCCCGAGACACGTCTACACTAACCTCGCCCTAAGCCTAAGCCTCGCGAGGCTGCGCGCTCTGTGTGGACGCACCTATTTACTAATTTTTTTAATGATGTTTAAAAAGAAAACGTTTCTTAGAAATAATGTTACCATTATTTTTGATTATTTTCAGATACTGAGTACTTCTTGGTCTTATTTCGCTCTTCTGAAACAAATGTACGATTAATATTCCACCAATTTTACTATTTTTCTCTCTCAACACACTATAACACTCCTCGGAAATCCTTACGATAAATCTTATTATACGGGACCATTAGTTACAAGTCATTAATAAAGGCCAGTACGAATATAGTTGGCTCATTTGGTAATATCCTCGTGTTCCTTTCAATATTATTATTTTTCAATACTCCAACTGACGGATTAAACAGATATTCATCTTATTTATGCAGTAGGTAAACTACCCTATTCACCCTGTATACCTAACCTATTTGTAACTGTGTAATCTGTTTTGATTCAACTTTTTATTATACAATAAAGCTACAACAAGAGAAACTTATTTACTTATGTAACACCTATGTACACATGAATTATGGGAACATTCGTCCAAGTGTTAAATTGTCCACATGTCATTATGTAAATTATGTAAGTCAAAAGTTTTGTTATAAAGATCAAGTGACAAAATATAAAGAATTTGAGTTTGAGTTTGAAGATTCTATCATAAGAGTATGGAATAGAGTTTATTGGAAACAAATACATAATTTTATAGTAAAGATTAATTATTCGCTAATTGTAATGAAGTTTCTTGTATTTCAATAGATAGAAATACATAAATTTACCAACTGAACAATCGAGTTTTATTTGGCTCTCTATCTACTTAATGTCTTAATATTGAAACTGAGTCAGTTTCATCTTTCTGATCTTATACTCATAGATGTTTGTATGCTTGTAACTGTTACATTTTTTGGAGGAAACTGTAGATATCTTTGTCAAATGAATGAAAAAACAAAATATTATGTTTGTAAGGGCTGATTTTTTTCAATAGTCGGATAACTTTTATCTGAGGAATAAAAATGGCGGTTTGACAGCTTATCTATAGAAAATATGTCAAACCGCTACTTTTATTCCTCAGATAAAAGTTATCTGACAATTGAAAAATCAGCCCTTAACCAGCTACCTATAACAAAATTCTTAGAACTGTTGTCTCTGAAAATGTGACATGTTTATTTTTATAGTGGTTAAATTGTCAAATGAGTCCTCCCACTCTGGGAGGGATGGGAGGGACTGTCAGATTGTACTGACCAAAATCCACGGTGATCCTTCGATAGCCTTTTACGTTCCAAGGTCACGGTTACCTGATGCAGTGGCGTAATAGTTAGGCGGGGGCGAAGCAGACTCTGGCCCCCGGCCTCGCACCTGAAGGGGCCTCGCGCTCAGAGTAAAAAAAGAAAAAGTGTTGACAACGGGGCGATCACAAGTTTTTAAAGAGTCAGTAGAGCAGTACAACTTAACTTCGAGAGAGGCCTCATGTTACAAGATTACGTTTAATTTGTAACTGGGAACTGAAAGAGTCAAAGAGTCTTCGCAAAGCTGATGGCGCTGACAATCACATTTGGTATAAATGGTCTTGGGGGAACCAAGACATCTTACAAAAAGGGGGCCTCGCGCGAGCAGCGGAGGTAAGTCATATATTTCGTCCTGAAAGAAAAAGGCCTCGCAAATGCGTCTTGCCCTCTCCTAGATTCGGTCTCGCTACGCCACTGACCTGATGAGACAGTCCCGCGACTCAAAATGTGACATCTGGTAGTAGGCTAGTCAAAATCAACTATAAGATCGCAAAGCATGATGTAACTCTGATTTAAGTACGATGTTTAGACCCATTAGGGGGATGGTTGCAAAATTGGGATACCCATTTTTGTAACCCTCTATAAATTGTGGAAAGATTGTATACACAAAAAAATTGAGGAATTGGACTTGTTTCACATTCTGCTCTATATCTGATAATTAAAAAAAATTAAGTACATTTTCTAAGAAGGCAAAACCATAGGAAATAGCGAAGAAAACTCAATGAAAACTTGGGTCCTATTATGATGAAAATTGAAAACTATTTACGAGCTGTACTTTACGTGTGTAGTCTGTGGTGGGTACTATCAAATCGATCGCAGCTCGCATTGTGGCAGAGATGTGTATTAAGGGGTGCACACGCGTGAAGTACTTGTTAAGTTTAGTATGAATCACTAAATTTTCACATCACACGTCAAGACGTGAATTGACGGCCGCTTCTGGAAGCTGTGACGGAGTAAGTCTACCTAGGGCATGTATGTCATCCTGCTGGGTACTTATAACTTTGAGAATGAAGCCGACAGAAGAATCCATTTAGGAAATTTGCAATTTGCGGCATTTGGGAAACTTCATCACGTCTTCTCGTCTCTCATCCCGCAATGCTTGAAGACTAAGATCTTCAACCAGAGCGTCCTGTTCAATATGACATAAGGTGCCGAAACGTGGACACTGACAGTTGGGCTGGTCCACAAATTCAAGGTTGCTCAGAGCGCTATGGAGCGAGCTATGCTTGGAGTTTCTTTGAAGTACAAAATCAGGAATGAAGTTATCCGGAAAAGAACCGGAGTAACCGACATAAGCTTGTATAGTAAGCAAAGTGAAGTGGCAGTGGGTTGACTATGTTTGTCGTAGGACTGATGGCCGGTGGAGCAGACGAGTCCTGGAGCGGAAATCAGCAAGCGTAGTGTGGGATGCCCCCCCGCTAGAAGGACCGACCAGGGTGATGTGGTTCAGCCTGGGAGAGGCCAATGTCCAGCTGTGGACTGCGATAGGCTGAGTTGATTGAAATGATATGATGAGATGGCGCTAATGAAATTTTGTTTTAAGGGCGAAGCTAGGTCGGCCGGAAAAAAATAATTACTTTTGAAAAAGTAATAATATAATCTTTTTCGAAAGTACTTAATTATTTTTTTCCGAACGACTTTTTTTCCTACGAAGTTTCTTTTTTTTGGTAATCTCCGTCAATCTATTACTCTAATATGAGTCTTTACGAGGAAGCTACTGAAATAGAATCGTCAATAAGATTTGATCGACATAAATCATAGGACCCGTCATTATGTTAATGGGTCGGTTATTATTTCATTATGTAATGTACTCACAACATACCTATTTAAACACCTTGTACTTTCTGTAATAACATGTTATGTGTTAAGACTGGTGTAATTATCAACTACAAAACGGATTGGTTCATTCAAATGTTTGTATTGATGTTAAGCAGTGACTTTTGATTGGAATCCCGTGAAATGTTTCACAGGAGGATTTTGTACAGTCTATAACTAAAATGGATATCATGTTGAGTTTCGAAACATATTTAGAAAGAATAAAAACTTTTCTAAAATTAATAGGTTTGAGTATAGACAACGATGATCATAATAAAACTATACTTCAACGTATGAGAAAGCACTGGATATATTGTATTCACGCAATTTCGTTCAACCTATCCGTTACTTGTGAAATTATGTGGTTGATACGGAGTCTTTTCGTCGGTTGTACTCTGTGGGAAATTACTTACTTTTTGCCTTGCATCACGTTATCCTTCCTTGGTGACTTAAAAGTATACTTCTTCATTCGACACATGCACCGCGTTAATGAGTTAGTTAATGTGCTGAGAGACTTGCAAAGTGAAGACATTGAGAGTGACGAGGAATTTGTCACGGAAACGAACTCATGGTTGAAGTTTTTGTCATCAATGTCTAAATTACTGTTGATTTTAACTGCTATTGGTGCTGTAGCATTTGCAATAGGTCCATTCTTTATAACTGGTTCCTATTATTTAAGCACAGGTGAAATTAAACTCATCCTTCCATTTATTGGATGGTATCCATTCGATGAGTTGGATATAAGAATATGGCCGGTTGTATATCTTTCACAACTGTGGGGAGGTGAGTTTGTCTTCCAAATATTTTTCTTATTTATTTAACAAGATATTAATTAACTAACATTATTTCATACATTCATAAACTGACGCTTTTTTTACAATTGAACAGCCAAGGAGACGCCACACAGCCCCGTCTTTCTCCTCTCAGTGTTCATGTAACCCTAACAAGAGACCGATTCTTTGTATAAGATTTCAGTGTTTTTTTATCAAGTGTTGGTACACACCATAGATGTACATTATACACAGATAGATTGAAGATATAAAGACACATCACATGTAAGGAAATATAAACTGATAAATTCCCTGAAATAATGCACGGATTTGGAAAATCCATTTACAATAATATTTATACTTTACACTTCTGTGGTAGTGATTGCATTTTGATCGTGTGATCGGTGGATTATATGAGCTGCCATCCTGCCATAATGGTGGATTTATAGTGAAATCGCGACCTCATCTAAATCGTTCTTACGGCTTTGTTATTGGCAACCGTTCCACATAGAAGTGTTGAAATGATCTCGAGCTTATGGAAAATTGATTATTTACCTATATCATTTTATTGACGATTGTTTACAGGAATTGAATTCACTTTACTTTGACCTTTTATATTATGTCAAGTTTTAACTTCAGCATGGGTGGCAGTTCTCTCTGTTTATGGACCAGATTGTTTCTTCTTTACTTGCTGCACGTTCATACAAATACAATTCATGATTCTCCAACGTGACATGGAGCGGATTGTGAAAGAAGACGCATGGAACAGATCTGATATCACTCTTGATACATTTAAGGCAGAGCTTGTGAAACTTGTTAACAAGCATCGACAACTGATGAGGTATGTAGGTACCTATTTGAATTTTACTAAGCGTCACAGATTTAAGAAAAGATTCTTCTTTCATTTGAGGGAATCGGTCACTGACCATACTGAAATGATGAACTCCTGACAAGAATCTACCAACTGATTTTGTTGATCCACTAACTTTGATGTGACTTTACAGATGTGTGGATTTATTAGAAATTATTTACTCTAAATCAACTTTATTCAACGTACTCACAAGTTCCCTGGTTATATGCGCCGCAGGATTCAACTTAATGGTAAAATTAAATATATTTTGAATTTATTTTAACTCGTAACCTATTACCTACAGAATAACAAACAAGTATTGTGCAAACACTTTGTTCCAGGCTATCAAAAATCTGGTTCTAATGGCACCTTTCACCCAGTTCCTCATATTTGGTTTGCTCCAGATATTCTTTTACTGTTATTATGGTGACTACATTATGAGATCTGTAAGTGAACTTATCTTATATTGAATAGTATGCGTTCTAGTTTCAGTTGTAATGTTAAATTATTGTTCCAGAGTATGGGAGTAGGCGATGCTGTTTACAATAGTCGTTGGTATGAAGCAGGAGCGGCCGAGAGGAAATATCTTTTGATTGTTTTACTTCGGTAAGTGTTACAGTACTAGGAATTTCAGAAATAAATGTATTCAATACACCGATGAGAATTGATCGCACAAGAATTGGTATGTCTGAAATAGCGATATCACATTTAATTGGCTAAAGTATGGGATTATAAAAAATATCACCAAATGGACAAAAAACCTAGCCCGTACACCTTTATGGGCACACCTTGGATTAAATCTACCGATACGCAAAATTGTCGCTTCAAAAATGTTGATACTTGTAAGGAATACCATGGACAGCCTACTGCACGATCTCGTCTTGATCTTAAATAGCTAAAATTACATAAAGCAAAAATCCTTCAACTTGCTCACAACGTGAGCTACTTCGGTCACATTGCCCGCAGATGTACGAACAATATAACAGTCAAAGGAAAAGTTGGGAATAGAAAAGAAGAGTGCAAAAGACAAGTCCAAGCCCACTTCATCAGACTACTGATTGAGAGAAATGGAGGAATTAACAAGTTAAGACGGAGTCATAGTCAGAGAGCAATTGAGAAGAAAAATGAGAAAAAGATACAGAATGATGCCTCTTGAAATTATGCCTTTTAAAGAACATCTATTTATTCTCAGTCCCACGAACTTGATTGATTACTTGATTTTTCAGATCCCAAAAACCGTGCAAGTTAACAGCTTATGGGTTTACTGACATTAATTTAAGAGCATTTACTCGGGTAAGATATAAACGTTTTTATCCTATTTATAATGAAGCATGATGAAAATAATTTATTTTTATTTATTTTCAGATACTGAGTACTTCTTGGTCTTATTTCGCTCTCCTGAAACAAATGTACAATTGATAATCCGGCAATTTTACTGTTTAACGCTCTACTAACGCAACGTTGTTTACATCATTACATAATAATCAATTTTATTATCATTTGAGGCCACACTATATTATAAGTATATACCGACAAAAAGAGAAATATTCAAAAACATTATGCACATAAAAATTCTTTAGAATAAGGCTAAGGCCTAAATTCAAATTTGCAAAGCTTCTTCATATGCTTCAGTTTTACTCTGTCATCAATCTTAGTGAGACCCATATTTAGCGTCGGTTTTAAAATTATATAGTTCTTTCTTTTCCTTTCTTTCTTTGTAGTTTGCGTGTAATTAGCCTTTGGGGTGTCATTTACACCTTTAAATGCACGTTCGTGCCAGTGTTTTAATTGTTCGTTGCTACAGCATGATTCAAATATGTAGTTCAGTAATAAAGTAGGTAAATGTACGAATAAGCAAATAGGCTTTGTATTCATCATTTAATATCTTGGATTTACCAAGTCTTATCATGCGGTATCGTATTACCCAGTGAAAAAATGGGTTATGGAGGTCAGATGGAGGTGGGATGGTGGGTCCTTAAAAACTACTGATTCAGCTTCATCCAGTTAGACAGGAGCCGTTGATGAAATATGTTAGGGATAACATAGTTGGAATAAGGTTAAAGATAAAAATTTCAGAGAACACATTCATTTTTAGGATGTATCACCCGATCGTTCTTTAAGCTCGAATTTTTTTTGTGACTGTATTGTAGTCTTTTACAAACACCACGTAGAGGTATAATTTTTGCTTGTTCTATCAGTCTGTAGAATTAAACTGAATTTGATATTTCAATAATATGTGATATTTGTCACCGGGTGTGTTGAAAAGTTTTCCGACGCTCTTTCAGAAGTTTAGAAACTGACACAAGCACGAAAATGCTTGAGCAATTTGAAAAATGTTTGACAAGAGTCAATTTTTATCTAAAGTTCCTTGGCTTGAGCCTGGATAGTATGGATAAGAATAAATCTGTATTAGAACGTCTCCGTAACCACTGGATTTGCTCTGTACTCTTATTTTCGTTGAATTTAGAAGTTCTTGCACAAATACTATGGGTTCTAGAAGCCGTTATAGCCGGAAAAAGTTTTGTAGAAATAACTCGATTGATTCCTTGCCTAATTCTTTGCTTAATAAGTAATTTCAAAACGCTTTCTATTGTGTTCTATGCGCATTATAATAATGAATTAATTGAAACTATGAAAAGTTTGCTTCTGAATCAAATGGAAATTGAAGAAGAAGAAAAACTGTACAAAAAGAAAGTGATTGACACTCATGTGTTAATGTTGACTAACATTATGAGGAAGATAAGGAAATTGATAATGATGGGTGTGTTGATGTTTGCACTGACACCTGGTTTTATAAATCTTTCGGATTATTTCAATAATCATGAAGTCAAACTTGAAATGCCTTTCATAGCGTATTATCCATTCAACGAATTTGATAATATGATATATCCTTGCGTTTATTGTCATCAGGTGGTAACAGGTATGTCGCAGATTATTATTTTATGTTTCTGCGATAAATATCTACTTTGTGGTAATTCTATGATCTTATTTTTTCAGCGTGTTTTGCTATGCTCATGGTTTACGGCCCCGACTGCTTATTTTTTACTTTTTGTACTTTTCTCCATATTCAGTTTTCGTTACTGAATTATGACATGGAGAGAATTGTAAGTGAAGACACGAATAGATGTGATGGACTAAAATTCAAGAAGTTAGCTGTGCGTCATATCGAATTGATGAAGTAAGGCAGGATTTTTTATTTCCTCTTTGACCAGTCTGTAGTCAACTATTTTCAAAAAACCCTTTTTGTGAGAAATGTACAAACATACAACTTCTAAAAATGGTTGGCTTTATATGACAGTATTTCAAGGGCCCGTTGCACCAATTTTTTGTCTAAATAATAGGCTTATTACCAATGTACCTAATGTTCCCAGCGTAGCTATCAAGCATCGTTATTTGGTTACAAAATTTTTGTAATTTTATGCCTCGTTAAAAATAATTTGAACACAAGGTCAGGCGACCACCATGGGCAAGCCAAATAAAATCGAACTTTTATTTTCAGATGTGTCAATTTGTTGGAGGGAATATTTTCGAAATCAATGTTATTCAATTCTTTAACAAGTTCTGTAATCATATGTGTAACTGGATTTAATGTTTTGGTAATAAATTACTATATTATTTTAATACGTCATACTTTAATATTTGGAAGTTATTATGTTTTAATATTCTTATCTAATTTTAGGTGGTTGATAACATTGTTATGATGGCATCTTTTACAGTGTTTTTAGTGTTCGGCTTGATACAAATATTTCTTTATTGTTATTATGGGGACACTATTAGGACATCGGTAAGAAAATATCTATAAATGAAATATTAGAATAAAATATAAGTACGTATATACGGTAGGCTCTAAGTTTTTTAGACCCTGCCGTAAAGATAGACCTCAGAAATTGACCGAGCAAACCTTAAACCTCATGGCTGAACGACGCTTGCTACAGCTGCAGTCTTCCGATGACGCGAAGTCATATAGGCAGCTCAATAGACGTATATCTAAGTCCTTGCGACACGATCTGCGTCTCTTTAATACGAATCGTGTTAAAGAGACCATACAGCGAAACCAAGGCTCCAAAGTGTTCGCAAAGGACAAGTCTATTGGGCAAAGCCGGATGACAAAGCTGAAACGGGAGGATGGCAGCATAGCGTCGACCAAAGCAGAGGTTTTAGGCGAGATCGAGAGGTTCTATGGACAGTTATACACTTCGGTCGCAAAGTCCGTTGACAGCTTGGTAAGAGATCCAAGAGCCAAGCTGTCCCGACATTATACCGAAGATATCCCGGACATCAGTCTGTACGAGATTAGGATGGCCCTGAAGCAGCTTAAGAACAACAAGGCGCCGGGCGAGGACGGAATCACTTCAGAGCTTCAGAGAGCGGGTGGAACACCGGTACTTAAAGTCCTCCAGAAACTCTTTAATTCCGTCCTGTCCGAGGGCAAAACGCCTCAAACGTGGAGCAGGGGTGAGGTGGTGTTGTTCTTCAAAAAAGGTGATAACAGCCTATTGAAGAACTACAGACCCATCACGCTTCTGAGTCATGTTTATAAGCTGTTTTCAAGGGTTATCACGAACCGTCTCGAACACAGACTTGATGACTTCCAGCCTCCCGAACAAGCCGGTTTCCGAAGAGGCTATAGTACCATAGACCACATCCATACGCTGCGGCAAGTTATACAGAAGACCGAAGAGTATAACTTGCCATTATGCTTAGCGTTTGTGGACTATGAGAAAGCCTTCGATTCGGTGGAAACATGGGCGGTACTTGAGTCACTCCAGCGATGCCGTATTGACTATCGGTACATCGAGGTGTTGAAGTGTTTGTATAATAACGCCACCATGTCGGTCCGAGTACAGGAGCAGAGCACGAAGGCGATTCCATTGAGAAGAGGCGTAAGACAGGGGGACGTTATCTCCCCTAAACTGTTTACTGCCGCAATGGAAGACGCCTTCAAACTCCTGGAATGGCAAGGACTTGGCATCAACATCAACGGCGAATACATCACTCACCTTCGGTTTGCCGACGACATCGTAGTCATGGCAAAGTCGATGGAGGAACTCAGCATGATGCTCGATGGCCTCGACCGAGTTTCACAACGGGTGGGCTTGAAAATGAACATGGACAAGACGAAAATTATGTCAAATTCCAATGTTGTGCCCACCCCAGTCTCTGTTGGAAACTCGGTACTCGAAGTTGTTGACTCATATATCTATTTAGGACAAGTAGTCCAATTAGGTAGGTCCAACTTCGAGAAAGAGGTCAACCGCCGAATCCAACTCGGTTGGGCAGCGTTCGGGAAGCTACGCAATGTCTTTTCGTCCGACATACCTCAGTGCCTCAAGACGAAAGTCTTCAATCAATGTGTGTTACCAGTGATGACTTACGGCACCGAAACGTGGTCTTTCACTATCGGCCTCATCTCAAAGCTCAAAGTCGCTCAGCGAGCTATGGAGAGGGCTATGCTCGGTGTTTCTCTACGTGATCGAATCCGAAATGAGGAGATCCGTAGACGAACTAAAGTCACCGATATAGCCCACCGGATTAGCAAGCTGAAGTGGCAATGGGCAGGCCATATTGCTCGCAGAGCAGATGGCCGATGGGGTCGAAAAGTGCTAGAGTGGAGACCGCGGACGAGCAAGCGCAGCGTAGGACGTCCACCAACGAGGTGGACAGACGACCTTGTAAAGGTCGCCGGAAGACGCTGGATGCAGGTCGCTTCCAACCGGTATATGTGGAGATCTAAAGGGGAGGCCTATGTTCAGCAGTGGACGTCCTATGGCTGAGATGATGATGATGATGATGACGTATATACAGTGATAATCTTTACTACAGATTACAGCAATGAGGTCCAGACATATTTTTATTTCTTTAATTATTTTTTTAATTATAATAATATTTTATTAATTTTCATTGAAAATCCTCTATGTAATTGAGAATGGAATTGGTATTTTTTTTGTATTTGCCCCAAAATTGAGATTTTTTTAGTTCAATAGCCTGCATGGGCTAGATAACTAACAATAATAATTTTCAGAATGATATAATAGAGCTGGGTAAAAAAAGATCTTAAAGTTTATGAATAAACAAATGTTTTTGACTTGTGTTAGCGAGGGGCGACCTGTGTAATTAAGATAACCGTAATAATTTTACGGACTTACCTGACTATTTGGGAAACTGGGTAAATGAAAAGCTTATGTGATAAATATTTCTAGGTCCGTTGAGTTCTCGAGTATCCAGGTTTCACTCAGGTTTTTTCCAAATATCCCTGAGTTAAAAATTTTCATTATTTTCTCAGAGCTTGCAAGTGAGTGACGCTATTTACAACAGTCATTGGTACAACATTGGGGCGGCGGAGAGGAAAGGCTTCCTCATTGTTATAATAAGGTACTTTAACACCTGAATGGTTTTGATTAGCAGATAAATGACCTTGCACACACTTTGGGCAATGTCAGTCTATTCTAAGATGATCTTACCATGTTTCCCTTACAAATCCGAAAAAAGTTGCGAACAATATGGAGAAAATAAAACCAGGAGTCTAATTCTAGACACTCGCTGTTTGTAACGGCCTAATAAACCTGAAAAGTACCAGAAAAATCGGCCAACGTCTGGTGCTAACTGTGGCAGTTTAACAAACTTCAGCAGTCCTCCTAGAAGTTCCTTAATCGTCTGTGGACTTAAGTGGAAAGATATGACAACATAGAAAAGTGGGTTACCACAATTAAGTTGTCATAGTGTGTGGGTCACACAGTCACAGCTGTGATACGCCTCTTCTAAACCCAGATTTTTGCGCTGTCACCAACGAAGTGAACTAACAGCTCTTTCTGTCTTTTCAGAGCCCAAAAGCCCTGTGAACTAACAGCGAATGGATTTTTTAAAATTAATTTAAATGCTTTTACCAGTGTACGTGAGTCAGTAGTATATTAATTGATAATTGCACTAAAAACTAATGATATAAGGATAACTGGTACGTTCCCATTTTCAGATTTTAAGCAGGTCCTGGTCATTCTTCGCTCTTTTGAAAACGATGTACCATCCTGAATGAACATTTTGATGAACGTAACGAGAAGAGCAAAAACACAACCACATTCTTAAAATAATGTTTTAATCAATAAATAATAGAAAGGCACGTTTCCAATTACATTAGTTACACGTAAATAAACGTTGTAGATGATGATATATCTGATTTTATTGTGCTAAACTGATACGAGTTTCATATTTTATTTTATTGCTCTGAAAAGTTTGACTGTCATAGAAACGAAGTTCTAAAATGTTTTCAGGAACTTTTAAAACAGCGCTTGACCAATCGAAACGTTCAGAAAGCTGACGTTTAGCTGAAGCCGGTAACTTGTACAAAGGAAGCATTGTGAATCGCTCAAAGAGTATAAACCTAACATTTTGATACTAAATTACCAGAACGGTAACCTTTACAGAAACAGGGAAGTTCTACCATAATAACTTATTTCATTGTTTCGGCATTCATACCGTTCCGTCTCAAGAGAGCCATATCTTACACCTTATTTCTTTTTAATATAATTCAGGACGTACACTTGATACCTTTCGTTTATTTCGGGAATTGCGGAACAAGGTATTCTCAATTCTTATGTAGGTCATGAATGCGGCTGTTGATATCGGCGCGCCAAATAGCGGAGAATCCTGAAGTAGGCACGCCGTCTATTCAGACAGACAGTAAAATAATAGATAGTTAAATTAAATTAGCGGAATGACCATTGTGAATAGCAGTAAAACTTGTAATTTATGAGAAACTATCAACAGATGTCTAAGACGTCGTAAACAGTTTAAAAAATACTTTTAGCCTAAATGAAAGTGTCGCTAATGTGATTCGCTTTTTTTTATAGTCAGTATCATACGACAAGTTTGTCTCTACTAATGATATCTGCACCTTATTTCTGGTTAGATGTTCTGTCGATCATGCTATATTTGCTGAGCAGCGGATCCTGTCACGTCAACCGTAAATTGATTGCATTACATCTAACAAAGGCACACACATTTGTATCCTCGTTGATATTGCAGTACGATACAATATGACTATCTCTGTGCCGTATCTTGTATTAAAACAGTGTGTAGAATTTAAATAAATCTACTTACAAAATTGAAATGTCATGGCTACCGTCAATGAGTTCTTGGCACCTAAACAATGCCAAATATCTTTCCGAAAATATGAAAAGCCCATTTCCCTATGTGTCTCAATTTGTGTCCGACCGGCAGTGATGTACATCGATTAACTCGTGTGTGATAGATAGGTGCGTCCGTAATTAACAAGGGTGCGACTAAATTGCCGTAATTGTCGCACACACAACGCGACGCGGGATTTGTAATTAAACCACATGTCCGGAAACGTTTATACAATGGAATGTTGATTCTGGTTTGCTCATAATGTTGATAGTTTGTTGTTGTTTTGGGTAAGTTACTTATAGTTTACTTAAGTATTTTGGATTTAAGTACAGTTATGTTGGTCGCGTATATTAGATATATTTCTTGATATTTAGGAACACAGATTGATGATTTTAGAATCTTCGAAAGCTCAAAGGAGTGTAGGTGCTATTGTGAATGGTAATTTATTTATAAGCTGCTAATTAGTAATCACAACTGCAAACCACAGTCTTAATGAAATCGAACTCCGTTTATACCGGAAGATATTCTGTAGGTACGAATCATTTTGGCAGAAAAACTTTTAATGATACAAATTCCGCATTGCTCGATAAACCAAAACATTCTATTTTACATAAATAAATATTCGCATAAACATCACGTTTGCGAACTTGTCGTAAAATGATAAAAAAACGTTGGCAAAGTTAATTAAAAATTTATGACCGAGCCGTGTTTGTTGTCGTAGTAACACATGTGTTGTGGCTGAAAGAAAGATTTAATATAACACAGCGGACGTGAATGTCATTTTGTATAAGCGCTTAACCAAATGGCCGAGTTTAATCCTTACACAAAATTAAGTCTATTCTGTTGTTTCTATAACCCTTAGTACATTATGTTCCACTTAGGACTTTGGCCAACATTGTGTTCCATAAAGAAAACAAAAACAAATCTATCAAAAGATGATTTGCCATATGCGGCCCACTCGAAGTGTTAACACAAGAAATACGAGAATGTTTTTCCTCACAACAAAACATAAGTTATTACTTCTTCTTACAGATGTGACGCCTTGGGGAAAGTTCAACGGAGAAAAATAAATATTCATTGATTTCCATAATTATTAATTTAGCATTGTTTACTGTAAGGAGACAGCTAAACATTTCATATTCTGTTGCACTGTCGGCAGATAAATTATGTAATCATCTATTAAGATAAATACAGGACGAGTGACGTCATGAACAAAGCCAGGAAAGCGCTCGATACGAAATAAAATAAACTGACGTCACACAGCAAATTCTCAACATCGAATCTCGTCGAATCCCTGCTCTGTATCATCTGGTTGCGTAAACTCGGCTATCTGAAAGATGCTCTTGTAAACATTCGCTTACACAAATAATGGCTCTAATATCATCACACTATCGATTGCAACGTTTGGTTGATTCCACGATAGATAAAATAATGTTTTCGTAGTGTTTTCAAAGTATTTCGTGTTAAATCTTGAAAGGAAAGTTACGTTTCACATAAAATGTAAAACATTTTCCAAACTTCTAAATTGCATTCGCGTGGTGAATGGGTAACTAAATGGAACCACGTTTCTCTAATATTTTGCTACTCTACGTTTTCATAGGTCCCGGTTGAGTAAACTAAATATTATGCTGGTGCTAGATCTTTTATGTTAAAATGGGGAAGGATTCGACCTCGTGACCTTTCGATCGGCAGCGAACACCCCAGTCATTGAACTACAGAATTGTTATTACTGACTGCATTATTATTGTTAGCTTTTGGCAACGCAAATGTCTAGCGAGCGGATCGTTGACTCGGATAAGGAAAATGGTGGGTTATGTTTTTGGGAAATCTGTGTTACTTCTACACTTAGCCAATGCATAATGTGGCAGAATAATTTGGAATAACACAAAAGAACTAACTTGTCAAGTTATTTAAATCTACCTATAGTCTGGTTTTTAATGCAATATGTGGACCTAATAAACTATAAGATCCTGACGCAATACCTAATGAAAAATTTAAATAAAATACTCCGACGGAATGAAAATTAGTTTTTACGCAATCTGAGAGCCACATGGTCTTAGCTCCCACTCTATTAAAGCCTTGATTATAGCACTTCGCTTCCATCTAGGACTGCAGTGTAATTTTCTTGTTCAATTTTATATAACAGTGTAAGAGGTCGAGTCGAGTTCATAATTTAATTAAGAAGTTGACAACTATCATACTAAGATTCTGGAAACTTTGTTGTTAACTTGGTTAAAGTTTCTCTATTATGTGGCTGCACAGGGTGCTTTGCTGATATGGCTTTTCTTTAATAAGTAAGTGTAGAAGAAACTTGTTACACTTCCCTAAGGCCAATAAATTAGTCAGAGGCTGAAGCTATAACTAACAGTAGGTAGGTATATTATTCGGTTGGTCTACTAATTTTCTAAAAAGGTATAGCTTATGACAGATCTGGAAAAACGGTATTAAATCTAAGGGTATTAATTATACAAATTAGTTTGTTTTTTACTGATGTGGAGTCGGGAAAAATATATAATAATTATATATATTATATCGTATATATTGTCCTAAGGAGATAAATAATAATATCTTTCGGTACCAGATTTTAAACAGAAATATATATTCGACCCGGAATATTACTTCTAAACAATTACAATTTAGTCCTTTGTCCTTCATCAGTGCAATTAGGCATCATAAAGTATATTTTTGTCTTTTACGATTATTGTTGACCGAATTAAGTATAAAACTGAATTTGTTTGCTAGTGAGTTTCTTTGGAGTTTTTGTATATAATGTTTTATAACCATTTATTTCTTTACCGTGGAGTATGAATTTGTGTAACCAGTTTCAACGGAAACATCTTGACATTCAAATAAATCACGGTTAAGATTTAGATTAAGATTTGTATTTTATAGTCTATTTTGTAGATAACCGAAATACTATTATAAACAATGATGACATTCTCAAATTAGAAATTTCTCAAAGAATTATTAGGTACGTATTTTTTTCAAATATTACCTACCTACTACCTACTGGTGATTACTTATTATTATTTTGTTTACTTTTTAGGAATTGGAACAAAAATGTTTTAATACTTACATTTTATGAGGCAAATTGTACAGTTGCTCCTGGCTTTGTTTAGATTGCGATGCTAATAATGATAAAGCTCTGCAAACAATATATCACACAGACACACTAATAAACATGTCGAAAGCACTGAAGCTGTCTGGCCCATTTCGTCTCGTCCATATTTTGTAGAAATACTAGCTCGTTGCCAAGTTATTCCAATTATCGAGTCAAGGTCACCATTTAGCCTCCTTATGTTAGAAGCTCTAATCTCACGGAATGATCTAACAAACGAATAAGACTTATTTAAGTGTGTAAATTGATTAGCAACTGAATTATTTTATAAACATGCGAACTTCCTGCTTGTGGTCCGTTTTGTTGGAATAAAGGAGTTCAAAAGCAAGGAGTTTTTACTAGTTCGAATCAACTAAATTCAATGTGAAAAAAAACAATAGGGTTGGATTTGCGTATCGTCGAAAATCGACTAAAAGTTACGTACTAAAATATAGTAAACAGGTTTGTTTAGATCTCAAGAAAATTAAAAGAAAACTTAACCTCAAAGCTAAATAATACTTGCCAGATTACATGAAAAAAAATACAATGTGCCATTAACATGAAAAAAAAAAACTGAATAAAAAAGAAAACTTAATGGCGTTCAAATTTTTTTTCGCTGAAGACGACCTGTATTATTAATATACAAATAGGTTGCATTTTATAACCAAAATAGTTTGAATTTATTTCATAGTATATTATATTTTAGTAGGTATCACAAAGGTTTTCACAAGAATAAGAGATGACATCGCGATGAGATTCATAGAACAAAATTCTTACTTTTGTTATAATTATTTATATACATTTATTAAAAAAATATGTCGTATATAAAATTCATAATTATTTCCCAAAAACGAAAATAAAATACTAGACAGATTTATTTCTGAGCAAAATTTTTTAATACTGGCCGGATTGAACGAAAAAAAAAACAAAACCGCAAGTTGCTATTTGTATTGAAATACTAAATAATAAAAAGTAATAGGTAGTTAATGGCATCTTTCAATTATTTTGACTGCAAACGACCAGTAACACATGTAAATAGGTTACATTTTATAAAAAAAAAAACAAGTTTTTATTGCGAACAAAAAACATATTAGCGCTCACAAAATATTTGCTTATAAAATACATCTGGTCCTTTATTATTGCCTACTCTATAATAAATAAGCATACAAAACACAGGGTTTTTCGTTACAAACTGGGCTTTCATTGGTTCTGCCCCCATTTTTCATTTAGACAGAAGACTAAATGGGGTCGCTGTTATAAACGATATTCTTCACCGAAACCAACGAAACATGGGCGTCTGTATTTCTTAATATACTTACAATACAATAAAGGTGCTTTGCAAAAATATATTTTTTTGCCTTATTACCTAGGTATTTGTAAGTACCTAGATGCAGTACCTATTTGGTACGCAGTTAAACATTTCACGTCAATGTTCAGGAAAATATGACGCGGGGCATTATCTACATAAAGTAAGTAGGTACCATCAAGGTAGGTGCTATGCCGGAGGTCGTGGGTTCGATTCCCACCCAGGACAAATGTTTGTGTGATGAGCACGATCATTTGTTCTGTGTCTGGGTGTAATTTATCTGTAATATTTATGTATTTAGAAATATATAAGTATGTTTATCAGTTGTCTAGTACCCATAACACAAGCTCTCGATGATGGTTAGTTTCTAGCAGCAAGCTAAATTTTTTGAATAATAAATTATAAACAAGTGACGGGTTTAGAACTTGCGAAGGCATTATAATTCGTTTGAAAACTAGCCGATTCAAAAATTTGACTACAATAGTATCCTTTTTGTTTACGTGGTAAAATCATCAAATGAGTCCTCCCACTCCGGGCAGGCCGGGAGGGACTGTCAGACTCGTACTGACTAAAATCCACGGTGTCCCTCAATAGCCCTTTATGTTCCGGGGTTACGGTAATGGTATAAGTCCCGCGACCCCGGCAGGCTTTGGCCCTCTAGAGGGGGGCCCCGTCATCATGCTGACGCTCTTTGAGGTGCGCATGGAATACAACGCGTCGTCGACCCGGGCATGGTCCATGGTCGGGCAGCGAGTTGCCCTTTACTCGCCGCCCGCATGCCCGCACCTACGGTGGCCGGAGATCTTCTGCCGACGTCCGACGCTGTGGGCGTCTACCACTGCGGCTGGGGTGGAGGGAAGACGCTATCCTCTCCCTCACGCGGCCCGTCTCCTCCTTCGCGAGCATGACTGCTTCGCAGAAGGAGGCAACTGCTTCCCACTCCGTCTCACCCCGCAGCATGGCCTCGACCAATGCTGGGCGCGAGAGGTCTCCGCCTATCGCCGCCGTGAGGACACGGCGGTGTTCTGCCCAAGCGGGGCAGTCCACCGTATGCTCCACCGTGTCCTCAGGGCGATCCTCGCAGTGGTGAGACCCAGGGGTTTCTTTCTTTCTTATCAGACATACGTACCTCCCGAAACTTCCGTATCCAGTGAGAACCTGCGGTAGGTCAGGACGCCATGACGCCTATCCAGCCACTCCTCAAAGAGGGGTCTTACCGCCGCGATTGCGGCGTGCCCGGACGTCGGTTGCGACAGTCGTCCCCTCCATATTGCCCTGAGATCGCGCTGGAGCTGTTCCCGCCGCGCCTCGACTTCTCGAGTCAGCGGGGACACACAACAGACAGTTACAACCCATCTCGGTGTAAAATTCTTATCAATACAAATTAATGAAGCACAAACACAAGATAGCTGCTGTGAATCGATGAGGAGTTCCCTCGACTATCTCTCGGCTCCATCATCAGATCTACTCCAGATCTTTATTTAATTGCAAACGCACTAGTCGCCACTACAATTTTTGAATGCTCCACTCGATTTATCTTGTCCTTCGTCATCAAACCCTGATTTCCTTATCATGAGGTTTCACCTTTGAAATATCTTCTTTCCAACGAAAAAATAATCATCAAAATCGGTTCATAAACGACGAGTTAATCACCAGACAAACTTAAAAAAAATAACATAATATACGGCCGAAATGTCGAAACTCGAATTGAGTAACTTCCTTTTATGAAGTCGGTTAACAAATTATGGAATTGATATACACAGTTCCAAATTTTTGGACGTTAATATCTAAATAAAGTTTGAGATATGTTTATAAAATTTGGAATACATAATAATGTATCTCACCAGTCTCAATATACACCGTGACTTTTTAGTCGTCTTACAAAAGTCGTCCACTTAATGTATACGACCTAAAATACCTCTAGGCGAGTTTATTTTTTTTTAAATCGTTAATAATAATTTTTATTCTTAATAAATAGGTACATTAGAAATATGAAACACCCTGTTAAAATGTTTACGTATCAATCTGTAGAGTGTACCTACCCAGCGCAATAGTCGAGTAGATCATTCCATTTCCATTTTCTATGAGACAAGGGCGTTTCTAACTACGCCTTGTGTCATAATAACCAATTAAAGTTTTATGATTAAATTTTTCAAATCTCTTAAATACATATTTTTTTATTAAAAACGTGTTCTAGTCATTGGATACATGAACTGGGCTGCTTTTGTAAGACGACTAAAAAGTCACGGTGTATATTTGCCAAATTTGACAAGTCTAGGTTAAATAGTTTTTGAGTTATGAGGGGCTAAAAAGTGGTTCCAAATGGTTCGTGTAATATTACACACTGTGAGCGCGCCTGAACTTGGCTCTTCCACGCTCTCGCGAGTCTAGATATTGGTAAGGATCAGAATTACGTTCATCGTATTTTACTACTCCTCGTAAAACAATAAAAAAAGAAATCCTACAATTCAGCAGAAGCTGCTGAGTTTAAGGAATAGAGTGAAAGGGATTATTACTTACAGAACATATTTTTTTGCCAATTCGGTAATCCTTGAAGTAGATAAAAAATCTGAGCTTGTAGAAACTAGCAACTCCCAATAGTCTTCTTACGACTTTACATGTCGTGCTTATCTATATAATAATATATGTACAGTCAGGTTCATAGATCCCTACTGTACATATAACTTATAGCAATGAAATTTCGGCCTAATTACAAGTGGAAAATCTATCCTATGGATAAGCCTTAAGGTGCGTACAGACCATGTAACATAACATGTTATACAAAATTGCTAAATAACATGTTTCAGATAATGTGGACACTGAATGTTATAAAACATGTTATTGATATGTATAACAATGTTATAAATCTTAGTCACGTTTAGCACTGAAGAACGGCAAGCGACAATGGTTACATAACATTGTTATTCTAATGTGTACAGTATTGTTTTATGTTGCAATATTGAATAACAAGGTTACATGGTGTGGACGTGTTATAAAACACAGGTAACATGTTACATAGTCTGTACGCACCTATATTTTACAAGTCAACAAATAAATACCAATATTGTGCATTTATCCGCATAGTCAAAGAGATAAAAAAAAGTAGAAATATTAATTTTAAATTCAGATTTTCTATATTTTGTTTTATACGAGTATAGCACCATCATCATCATCTCAGCCATAGGACGTCCACTGCTGAACATAGGCCTCCCCTTTAGATCTCCACATATACCGGTTGGAAGCGACCTGCATCCAGCGTCTTCCGGCGACCTTTATAAGGTCGTCTGTCCACCTTGTTGGTGGACGTCCTACGCTGCGCTTGCTAGTCCGTGGTCTCCACTCTAGCACTTTTCGACCCCATCGGCCATCTGCTCTGCGAGCAATATGGCCTGCCCATTGCCACTTCAGCTTGCTAATCCGGTGGGCTATATCGGTGACTTTAGTTCGTCTACGGATCTCCTCATTTCGTATTCGATCACGTAGAGAAACACCGAGCATAGCCCTCTCCATAGCTCGCTGAGCGACTTTGAGCTTTGAGATGAGGCCGATAGTGAAAGACCACGTTTCGGTGCCGTAAGTCATCACTGGTAACACACATTGGTTGAAGACCTTCGTCTTGAGGCACTGAGGTATGTCGGACGAAAAGACATTGCGTAGCTTCCCGAACGCTGCCCAACCGAGTTGGATTCGGCGGTTGACCTCTTTCTCGAAGTTGGACCTACCTAATTGGACTACTTGTCCTAAGTAGATATATGAGTCAACAACTTCGAGTACCGAGTTTCCAACAGTCTCTGTTGGAAACTCGGTACGAGTATATACCTACTAATAATTTTGTTTAGCAAAAAGTCCATGTCATCCAGTCCAGGTTTTATAACGAAATAGGTTACTATACCAAAAGATAAAATATACTAAAAAGGTTTTCCTCTAAGCAATGTTTCAAATATGTACTGGCCAGATTGGTTGAAAAAAGATCACAAGCCATTTGCACTGAAAAAAAGAACATTAAAAAAATAAACTTAATGGCGTTCAAAAGTTATTTTGACTGAAAATGGCCAGTATTTCATATTAACCCAAAATAAGGTTTCATTTAAAACAAAATATTTTGATGTGGCCGCAGTAAGGGAAGGTTCATATCTGACGGAACATCCGTCGAGCGTATCATCGAATGATCTTTGACGCACTGTTAACGTACGAGTATCATCGGTTGAGTGCGAACGGTCAATTGTTTATCCCACGTTTTTATACACTCACTTTTCTTGTTTGTTTATTTGTTTGTTTGTTTGTCGTTCCGGTTGGACTTTTGCAACTCAATTTTCAGGCACTTCCCGATAAGCTAGCAGGCTGAAATTTTGCACACGCTCTAAGTTCTGATGACAATGCATGACTAGCTAAGAAACGTCATAACAAATCCAATATGGCGGCCTCCCCAAGATGGCAGACTGGCTGTTTGAAATCCACGCCTATGATATGGGTATCAAATGAAAGGGATTGCCGTCAGGAATACGAAAAAAATAGTCACGTGATTTAAATCCAATATGGCGGACGTCCAAGATGGCAGACAGGCTATTTGAAATGCACCCATAAGATATGGATATCAAATGAAAGGCTTTGCTGTCAGGAGTACGAAAAAAATAGTCACGTGACTTAAATCCAATATGGCGGACGTCCAAGATGGCAGACTGGCTGTTTGAAATCCATCCCCATGTTATGGGTATCAAATGAAAGGCTTTGCTGTCAGAAATACGAAAAATATAGTCATGTGACTTAAATCCAATATGGCGGACGCCCAAGATGGTGGACAAGCTTTGAGGCACTTCCCGATAAGCTAGCAGGCTGAAATTTTCAGGGTAGCTTCAAACCCGATGAACAAAAATAAAAATAATAAAATAATTAATAGATTTAAAAAAATCTAAAAACCCACGTTTTTAAATGTCCTAAAAATAAGAAAATAACCCTACGGGGCTGAGAGAGGGGCCACTCAAAACGTGGGGGCGTATCTTTGCAAGTTACACCCACGATCTATTACACGTCATGTAAATATATCCCATAAATAATCCCTTAAATAATATACGCCCCCACGTTTTGAGTGGCCCCTCTCTCAGCCCCGTAGGGTTATTTTCTTATTTTTAGGACATTTAAAAACGTGGGTTTTTAGATTTTTTAAAATCTATTAATTTTCTATACATACTAAAAATGGGGTAGCTGTTTCATACGATATACTCGTACTTCACCCAAACGCATGAAACATGGACATCTTCTGTATTTATCAGTATAATTACTTAGTATTTGCTTAGCAAAACTTTTTTAAGTGCCCTTTTTTCGCCTCCTTCTTTACCAGTGAACGCTTTACCCAAAGCAAGATTATACGTACTACCAATTTTACGTACAAATCACGTAGGTAATTCAGGTTATCAGATTATATTACTAAAGAATTTGCTATTTATATATTTTTCTAGACGCGCGTTTGAGAAAAATAACGCTGGTCATTACCTAATGAAGTATTGGATCAGAATTTCATTGCTATTTTTTACTACTAGGTTTAATAAACCCGATGTACTGTGTGTTCTAAAGTTAGTAGATAAAGAGTTATTAGAGCAGTCTAAATTTTTACACATAATTACATAACTTCACACATTTTTTATATTGTATGTAGGTAGAAACTACAGAACCTAGATACTCCTTTCGCATTGTCAACAGATCCTTACATACTCTTTTCATCTCGTCCATGTCATACTATTATAGTAAATAGATCAGAAGGGTTCAAATCAAACAAATAATCCTTAATATCAATCTAAAACTTATTTATTTGCTAAATTATCACAACTACATAAAAGACGCTTCATTATTATTGACCGCCGAAGAAAAAGTCCCAACCAATAAACAGTTGACTAAAAATGATGACGTATGTGTCAAAAACAAACAAAGGCCATATTCTTCATAAAAGAGGTTTTAT
The DNA here is from genome assembly GCA_950005045.1 of Agrotis exclamationis. Taxonomy (NCBI): domain Eukaryota; kingdom Metazoa; phylum Arthropoda; class Insecta; order Lepidoptera; family Noctuidae; genus Agrotis; species Agrotis exclamationis. Next base: position 9,527,730 of record OX465425.1, on the reverse strand, counting down.
ATTATTTTGATATAAAACCTCTTACAAAGTAAATTGTTCAAAATATCTTATCAAAAGCTAACAGTCGGCCATTCTGAAATAACAGAGTCCTCTCGTTACGTTTTACTTACCAACTATCTATGTTACAATGCTAGAAATGTATATTTCAAGTAATTAACAACAAACGAATCTAAAACTGAAACATTAATTCTTGACTGACCATCAGATAAAGCAAATTATAAATAGGTAATTCTATATTACATTCATAACACAACACTATTTTGACTTCATAAATAGAGAACATTTACCTATATAAATTTATTACATTTGCTAATTTACTTAATAAACATTATTTGTTCGGCCATCTTATTAATTAATTGTTCCATCAATTAATACATTAAAAAAAATACAATTTTAATAATAATTCAAATTTTCAACATGTTTCACTTAATCCATGTCTATAACAAATTAATTATAACTTAATACGAAAGCGCTCCAATCCTTGGCCTAGGGCCTCCTTGCGCAATATAATCTTATTCCATAAAATCTAACACACTCATAAGTGTCTTACGACTCCGTTGTGTGTAGATTTTTCCAGTTCAATCAAAAATCATTATTAATTCCATAAGTTTAAAAATAAAATAATAGTAATCCATAAAATATAACACACTCATAATTGTCTTACGACTCCATTGTGTGTAGATTTTTCCATTCCAATTGTCAAATGCAATCAAACTCTTCATAAATTCCATAGAGTTTAAAATTTTGAAGTCACTTATCCAAATCAAAGTACCTACTTTGGCTACTGAAATCCACATAACAGGACGTTGTTTTGCCAGTAATTTGAATTGGAATAATATACTTATCATCTATATCACCCGTTTACTTTAGATATTGGTTTACTGATTTCATTATTTTTACTACCTTCATTACCGTTTGTGGGATGCCATCTACAATTTGCGCCCTGATGTCCAAGTTTCTTACAAATGCTACAAGCCAATAAGGGTTTGTTACACTTAAAAGAGGTGTGACCTACCTCATTACAATTAAAACATTTCATATTTCCACTCACTTTAGAATTATCATTATTGCTATCTGAGCGACTTTGTGTACAAGGCTGACGAAATACTCTTACATCCTCTAACTTAATAGATTTAAAATAAGGTAGTAATTCTTCAGGTTGAGAATAGTTCGCAGCCTGAGCACTTAGTCGCATACCCTTGTCCTCTAACCCATATATAAGACAGTCCACAGCCCGCTTACCAGTAATATCGCATCGGTTGAGTAAGCTAATTTTATGATAAAAATAAGTTTCTAACGTTTCATTATGTGTAACCTTCCGATCCAACATTTCGTGCAAAAGTTGTGCATAATTTTGAACAGTGGGAAATGTCTTTGTCAATTTATCCTTCCACTCCAACCAACTATAATTTAAGGAAGTTAAGCCTTGGTACCACACCTTTGCTACTCCAGTCAATTTAGGCAACGCATAATGAAGTTGTTGGGTTTCAGACCATTTATACAACATCGCACATTCTTCAACTTTCGTAATCCATAAATCGATAGTTTGCTCCTTATTAGCAGGATCAAATTCTGGTACTCCATTTGTTGACATATTAAAGTGATTTTGAGTTTGGGACGCTGATGAGGGCAGTGATTTGATTAACTCCATGACATCATGAACACTAAAACTATGATCATTTACAGTTTCGTTTTTAGAAGTCTGATTCTTATTAGCTACATCTATGTTAACGTTCAAATTACTATCCACGCTGCTAGTACATGATGACTGACTTACGTCGCGACATCTTCGACTCATCCTGTGGTGACGGGATCTCCGTCTCATCTCACCTCTGCTGTGCTGCCGTCGCCGTCTCTCCCTCCGCGAGAGTGCAGATCGGGAACGCGAGCGCGTTCCTCTTCTCACACGCCGCGACTCAGCCCGACGCCGCTTACGACGTTCAAGCCTCGTATAAGAACCCGCACGTCTCCTTGGCGTGCGACCTCTGGAACCTGCGCGGCTCAGGGAGCTCGAGCTGGTCCGCACAGAACGCGGCGGCCGCGTACTGGAACAGCTTCTCCTGCTCAAACGCCCCGCGCGGCCGCGACTGCGGCTGCACGACGGCGTAGCTCCGCTATGTCTCAGCATTTTATTTAAGTCTGTAATAATCATTTTTTTTTGTCTTTTTAATCATTTTTATAAAAACATTCATAAAATCACGACTTCTTTTATGTGGAGGTAAAGATAGATTACTTATCATTAAAATCAAAGACGAAAGAAAGATTGTAATCTCTGAGCATACAAACACAAATCTTCTTAGTACTTCAATAATTATCACGTAACAATGCCTTTTATATCTTAAAACTGACTTTCTTAAAATTGATATTATTTAATATTGAAATGCAACTTACCGAGATTAGGCTTCTTACTTTACCTGTTCGTATAATAATATCAATAATCCAACCAATCTAAATCCAATATACGTACGCTAGTGGACGTGATTAGAATATTAAGTAATATTCGTTCTTATCCCACTTCTGAACTATTATAGTAAATAGATCAGAAGGGTTCAAATCAAACAAATAATCCTTAATATCAATCTAAAACTTATTTATTTGCTAAATTATCACAACTACATAAAAGACGCTTCATTATTATTGACCGCCGAAGAAAAAGTCCCAACCAATAAACAGTTGACTAAAAATGATGACGTATGTGTCAAAAACAAACAAAGGCCATATTCTTCATAAAAGAGGTTTTATATTATTTTGATATAAAACCTCTTACAAAGTAAATTGTTCAAAATATCTTATCAAAAGCTAACAATACATATAGTCATACAAACGCGCCAGTTACAAGTATTACGCACCCGACCTTTATATGCGAACACGAAAAATCCAGAGTTTGCGGAAAATATTTATTACCTACTTTCTATTTTAGATACCTTCAATATCTTCTTTGCCACATACAGTTACAAAAATAAAAAAAAGCTTCCACTTGATGTCGTTATAAGTATGCCAAATATTTTTATTCGACTTTAAGTCAAACATTTTTATGTACAAAATTAATTTGTTGGCAACATTTGTTTGGATTGTATAATGCAAAATTAACTTATGAGCAGGCGCGTAACTTTTAAGTACCTACCTATTTATTTATTCAGCTTTTTTTTACTCTCTGACAAATTGTGATATTGACGGGTTGCTATTAAAGTCTACCCCCCTTTCTTTCAATTCCTTTGATAAACTTTGGACCTAACTGTTGACTGACTTAATTGTTGCTGCGAGTTTAAAATCCGTACGACAAACTAAACGCTAGCAATTTGATAGTACGGGCGTTGTTGCTATTTAACCACTCGCACATAGTGTAAAATTCTCCCAATCATTATCTCGGCCGTACAGTTCCAGAGAATTCTATAGATTTTTTTGTGGTGCTTCAATAAGAAGTTTAATGAGCGCATAAATTATGACATCAGGCCGGAAGCATAATCTTCTAGATCTAATAAAGCCGTAGAGGAAGAAATAAAAGTAATATTAAAAAAAAAACGGCTAAGTACGAGTCGGAGTCGCTCACAAAGGGTTCCGTACCATCTATATATATAAAAGAACAGGGTTTTTTATTAAGACTCGACTACAGCCAAAACCGCTAAACGCAGTAACTTGAATTTTGGACAGCAGTTGCCGTGTAGGACCGTGTACCGTGTAGGGAAGCAATAAGACGGGATTTTGCGAAAATCCTCCTCTAAGGGGGTGAAAAGGGGTGAAAACGTTTGTATGGAAAATCTTATTCCGTGGGTTTATAAATTTGAAACTTGCCACGAATAAGAACAATAATAAATAAAAAAGACTGGCTCTATTATTTTTTTTAAACTACCCTCCATTGGTAATCTAGGTGTTGTTGAAGTTTGTAGGGGAAAATCATAACGCGTGAGTTGATTTATGTGAAAATCAGTATTTATATACTAGATCAAAAATAATTAAACACGTGTTTTTGGATTTTTCGAAAATCACCCCCAAGTTAGTGAAAAGGGGTATTCAAGTTTAAAGGGGAGATTCTTTAACCGCTAAACGTGTAACCTGAATTTTGATCGGTAGTTGCAGTTTGTTATGTAGGTGAACATAAGAAGGGATTTTGCGAAAAAATCCTCCTCTAAGGGGGTGAAAACGTTTGTATGAAAAATCTTATTCCTTGGGTTTATGAACTTGAAACTTGGTACGAATATGAGTATAAGTATATAAAAAAGATGGGCGTTATTACTTTTTTAAAACTACCCTCCATTGGTAATCTAGACGATGTTAAAGTTTGTATAGGAAAATCACCCCCTAAATTGGTGAAAAGGGATGATTAAGTTTTAAGGGAAGTATTTTACTGCTTGCTTCCCAAATCCAAAAATCTCTCAATCGAATAAAGGATGCGTATTTATTTATATTTCAATAATGAACCCTTAGCAGGATAAACAACGGAAAATTAGTTTGTCTACATTAATATTTCAAAAAAAGGAAAGATTTGATTGTTTGTTTGTATTAAATAGGCTCCTAAACTACTAGACAATTTTTAGATTTTTCAAAAGTATTCTTTATGAAGGATGACCGGGCATTAAATTCACTGAGTTCGAAGTTAGAGACACGCGCAGACGAAGTCGCGGGCGGAGTGCTAGTTATCTATAAAAACGTCAAAAATCATGTACTTACTGATGTATGGGAACCCCCTTAAATGTTTATTTTAGTATTTGTTGTTATAGCAACAATAGAAATCATCTATAAAAATTTCAACTGTCTAACTATCACGGTTCAAGAGATATACCTAGTTTGGTGACAGACAGACAGACAGGCAAACAGACGTACAGCGGAGTCTAAGTAATAGGGTCCCGTTTTACCCTTTAGGTACGGAACCCTAAAAACGCTTAATTGACTTTTAAACAGTTATCGTGTTAAATCTTCGTTATAAGTATTTTAAGTTTATTATGTTGCTATATTCATTTTATTATTTGTGTATTTTTTACTGAGTAGGTCAACAGTTAACAACGAATTTGTTCATTCAATTTATTCGCAAAGCTAGGACTTTCCGTGATTTATAAATAGGTAATGCTTTTAAACGAGTCATTTATTTTAATTAATGTTAGGAAATTAACTTAACACTTAAGCTAAGTTCTATTAGAGCAAAGTCATATTCAGCTCAAGCCAAAGTTCAGTAGCACTACAATTCAAAATAAACTTTGTTTGTATTCATTTAATATGCATATTCCTTAAAACAACTACCACTGAAGCGTGTTTATCACGAAAATAAATGTTCAGGTATATTTTTTACATAACGGTTCATTATTGTATAATGAATACGCAAAAAGCTTAAATTAAGTCAGTGTTCCCTTCATAGATTTCAGTCTTAGATATTGTTTTAATTAAAAAACAAAGCTTTAATGAAATTCAAGTTTCTGTAGTAGCATATCCGGCAAGATCACATTTGCATGCTATACTACAGCGTTCAACTTCAAAATGTTTCACATTTTGTTTGTCAAAGGAATATTCATTTCCTCTACCGCACCGTCCTGTCTGCTTAGTAACCAGAATTTTCTTCTTTTCATAAAATGAGAACCCATATTTTTGCAACAAAGGATTTTAATTTGACATCAAGAGTAATAAAGACCTAGAAATATCTTTTGAATATTTTAATTAATATTTTCGTCGTTTGATACCATTTAAGTTATGAGCCAGAATAAATTAGGTAATTATGACTGTTGCTACGCTTAACACTGGGCCAAAATGAATGAATACAAGCATATCACTGCATTTTTAACGATACCATTTACGAATTCTCCAATTCAATCTGAATTTGGTATGAACGGTATTATAGGCCTTCCGCATCGATTTCAGATTTTCTAGAAACCACACGATTCATATGAAAAACAGTTGATAGCTAAAGGTTCCTGAAAATATTCCAATCACATGATGACTGGCGAATGTCACAGGCATCAAGAACACAATATGTCTCAGCATACCGCCCCGTCATGGTTTCAATTTTCTTCATGAAATACATACTTCGAGACTTTGTGCTTAGGAATTTGGTCATTGAACCCACACATAAGTACAGACGCCGCCGCACATCAACTTACCGCAATCTGTAAAGTTGTCGCAATCCTTACATTATTATGATAAGGTTGAAATCTTTTAAAGTTTTACAGATTGAGGTACCTAGGTTGATGTGCTAGCGTCTGTAAATGGTGCTCATAAGTATCTATAAAACGTGATCGTCAAAATTCTCCTTTATTACGTAAAATACTTCTAATATCCGCATAAAAAGACCATTAATCACAAGGTAAAAATGAACTTTCATTCCATGACTTAATGATAAAAATAAAATCGTATTTTCGGAATAGTCATGTAAGAGTTTTGTAATAGGCGAATAAAAAAATCGGTCAAGTGCAATTTGAACCCCTTTGTTACTTATTGGGGTATGTAAAATATGTATTTTCACGATAACTAGAGCTTATGGCGGAACAATTTTATTTGGGTGATACTAAGCTTTAAATATAGCTTTTATATAACTCTATTCTGTAAATAATTTGAAAATAGCGATACAATTTATGTTAATGTTTCCCATTTTCAGTGTTTCCTGCTATAATTAATAACCAGTGCAAAAGCACTGGTTATTAATTATGTCGCTATACTAACGCTTTAAAGTTTATAAAGCTTTTTGATGTAGCGAATGTTTATGAAATAGTTTTGTGAAAGCCCTAGCTCCCTTAATTATGGGTACACACGCCATTATGCAGTATTATACTGTAGTTAAACGATTATATGCATAATGCGCGTTTATTTATGGGCTAATATTGAACAGTTATATTGTTATTGTTAATGAGTAATAAATGCCTATTACCTATTGTTTTGGGGTTGAAAATATCAGTAGTTAAATGAGTATTTTTTTCAGAAAATAATGGTCGTGTTAAAGATATAATGTGACTGTAACAATATTTTTATCAATTTTTAGGGTTCCGTAGTCAACAAGGAACCCTTATAGTTTCGCCATGTCCGTCCGTCCGTCCGTCCGTCTGTCCGCAGCTTAGCTCAGAGACGCCCAGCACTAGAAAGCTGTAATTTGGTGTAAATATACGGATTTGTTGCGTCAAAAAAGTGGTAAAATAAAATCTCGTAAAATATTTTTTTTTAGGGTACCTCCTGTACACGTAAAGCGGGGATGTTTTTTTTTTTTCTCGCGTACCCCTTAGTGTGGGGTATCATTAAATAGGCCTTTAAAAAATATTGGTAGTTTCCATCAACAATTTTTTGATAAAAAGATTCGTTTGTGAAATATTAAGCTTTAAAGTGCTAATTTTTGCCCTACTCGAGTGTCCCCCCCCTCTACCAGCTAAACGGTTATGTTTGGGGGTGTGAAAAAATTTACAATAGTAGTATATATAACGAAGTTTAAAAGAAAATTATCATGACTAAAGTGGGCTTTACAAGTTTACGAGTAATAGTTGACCAACTTATAAAACGTACTGGGATAACATTTTCCTAAACAAAATGTATCGGAGAACAACTGCAAATGTAAGTTTGTCAACTTCATTTTTACAGCTATAATAGGTAGTGGAGTGGAGTGGAGTGCAGTGGAGTGGAGTGCAGTGCAGTGGAGTGGAGTGGAGTGGAGTGGAGTGGAGTGGAGCGGAGTGGAGTGGAGGGGAGTGGAGTGGAGTGGAGTGGAGCGGAGTGGAGTGGAGTGGAGCGGAGCGGAGTGGAGTGGAAGGGAGTGGAGCGGAGCGGAGCGGAGTGGAGTAGAGCGGAGTGGAGCGAAGTGGAGCGGAGTGGAGTGGGGTAGTGTGGGGTGGAGGGTCGAAAATCGCTTGAACCTTTTTAACAGGTTCATAGCGATTTTCGACGTGCCTTGACACCTCTCAAGTTTTTTTTTTTTAATACGTCATAAATCGTAAACCTTTCAAAGTTGGAACCAACTACAAGAACTTTTATAGTATGTTATTACTTGCTGCTACGGAACCCTTTATGGGCGAGTCCGACTCGCTCTTGGCCGGTTTTTTTAAGTAAACTTATGTTGCATAGTAGCCATGTATTTTTTCTACGGTGAAACGTAATGTGAGTTAAGCCTTGGAGAACATTTTTATTTGTACGTTACTTAACCAAACAAAAGATAGCAAAGCATGTAAAGATGGACATTCCTCTTTGTGATTTAGTTAAAAGGCGCAGATGTCTAAAATACAGACATTTATTACTGGGATTAATGGATACAATTAAAGCGTACATTTATCGTGACTTGCACCAATTAATCTTCATCCCCTACAATTTTATCTTATTATTGCAAGGACATTCGTCTTTACGTAAAGTATAATGTGGGACAATATCATTTATACGTGAGCTTAATCTTTTGTGGTCACTCTACTTAATGCATACATTCCGGTTATTGGTCACGTAATTCTTTTGTATTTCGTTATTGTAGGCAAATATTGTGGTTAAACTAATCCCTGCTCAGATTTTTGACCTTCTAATATTTACCCTATTCTAAAATAAACGAAGAACAACATTGAATGGCCTTTTGAAGTTACTAAATCCACTGGGGTTTACTAAGTTAGGTTAGTTAAGTTGTTGTTATTTCAGATCGTTTTTGGTCTGACATCACAAGACATATAATTATATCACTCTGCCGCGTGGTCTGCTATAGATGCAGACTTCACTTCGCATTAGCTTGTAAGAACTTCGTTGATGCCTCACACCGACCGCGCGGACATGCTGCTCTCTCCTTCTATCCGCGCGGAGCACCGCCTCGTATTCTGATTCGGGATTGTGGATTACACTCAAGAATGGAGAGTGAAAATCCAAATGTTCTAAACTCCATTTCCATGAAATGGAGATTTACAACCGCAACAGTAATGCGTTGTCTTAACAAATACAGAATAGTTTGCCACGAACGTATATTTGGGGGTTAAAACTTTCGATATAAATTCCAGTGTCGAGTCTTTGTTTCAGTACTTTCAGTTTTATTGCGGTTACTTCTTCTAGGCACATTTTATGGGCTAACCCGGTTTTATGTGGGAATACCTACTGCTACCTACGTGAGCGACATATGTTATCAGATTCAGACAAGATCACTAGTGAGTCGTGTCTAAGATTGGCTGTGAATATGTTGGATGGATAAAATAGACCGACAACAAAATATGAGGCTTTATATCAACACTAAATAGTAAGCTACATCCATTTCCTTTTCCGAAATAACTCGAAAGATTAACACTTGAAATAAGAACCTAATGCTTTTATTTATATGTTAGTTCTAAATAATGACTTAGAAGGTATATTGTGTTTAGCGTCCTGAGGGACTTATAAAATAGCCAGTCTAAGAAGCTTATAAAATAAGTACGAATAGATGTATTCTACTCTTACTCTTTTATGTGTAGGTACGTATTTTCTGCACAGTGTGTTCAATTGAATTTTCCGGCAATTTCCCAGTAAATTAACATTTACGATTCACAGTGTGGTTTCAACGATATGTCAATATTTCCATTTTGTAAATACCTACGTCGGTTCTTCAATTTGTGTTGGAATCGGTAAAAAAAGAATCGGTAAGATCTAACGTGATTTTTATCGATAATTTATTCATGTGCCGCTCGTTTCTTGATGTCTACGAGTGTGACCAACTATTGATTTGCCATTTTGTTTCGGTTTTCCGGTAAGTTACTCATACTTACCTACAGCAGGAAATTAGCTGCGGATCTTGAGGAAGAATTTTGGTAAAACAATTACGTATTCAGAACTTAGATCATAGCTAGAGCTCATTTGCATTAAACAGGGTAATACCAGTGATAAGACAACTCATCGATTGAAGTAGGTGGTAGATTGAAGTTGAAACTTTGAATGGATTATTCGACAATACTATGAAGTATAGTTCGTGTTGTTTGCAGCAGTCGGTGTGTTATATTGAAAGCTTATTCTTGCTACAATGTTACACATCATTTTCCAGCTTCATTCAACAGGATTTAGAAACCTTTCCTTCGGATTATTTTCTAAGCCCGTGTCAGCAAAAAGAAAATAGATCATAGTTTGTTTCATTTAGTAACACAGATATATTTTAGAACAATGTTCATTGATCGTTTGTTCTTCCCCGAGAATAAAGCATGATTTATGAGCACATGACATGTTATTACGATTTGAAAGGAGCCATACTGTGAGCTTGCGAGTTTCTTTGTTGTTCAAGTTCTACTTTATGGCGGCGTGTGAAGTCGAGTAACGTTTTTTATTTTTGGAGCTGTATTCGGCTTATTAATAATCATCGTGCTGGTTGATCTTCAAGGTTAAGCAGTGATTTCCAAGGTCGATTTATGGATAGTGGGACCATCATCATTAGGTACAGACGCCAGGAAAAAAAGTTAAGGTTGGTCAAGGGTTGGATTTGATTTGAAGGGTTTGATTTAAACTTGAAGGGTTTGATTTGAACGTGTGTGAGACAAGTGTTTATTATATTTCCCAGTCACTGGGTTGTGGCGTTTAGATAGGCAATCGCTTCACGTAAAATAACAAGCCGTACCTAACACAGTTTGGGAAAAAGACAAGGCAGCTGATTTCTGAAGCCATAAAGCGTGTTCGATATTTCGAAGTGATCCTAAGAAATACGATGTAGAACCTCACTGAAATCTGCGAAACCTATTATCTGTAAATGTCTTATCGAGCTCTGTACACCCTCAAGATTTATCGACGTACCCTAATCTAGTTTGACGATTTGTACAAAGGGTATTTCTTTATAAAAATGTCCTCGAGGGACTGAAAGATATATGATACCTTTTGTCTTAGAGATATTGTTAAGAAAACGAAAGTATAGGTTTCTATACATATATAGGGATCATGCTACGTGTTGATCGGTCTTGATATTAGACTGAGAAAGGGTTTACTTGTTTTCTTTGTCATTTAATATAAATTGGGGTTCCTTACCTACGGTCTCGGCGGGGTACAGAGGGAGTGACTGAATGGTAATGTTATCGATTCCTCGAACTTTTCATTGTATTCTGTTGTGTCAATATTGGTTATATCGAAAATTTCAAATAGTGATCTTATATCCACTGTGTATTGAAATAAATAAAATCTATATTTACCATTGAGTAAATTAATGTTTACACTAAAACTGGATCATCCTTTGGAAATCGATGTCACACACAAGTCAAATATAAAAACGTCGTCAACTTCTTACGCAACACGAAGTACTGGGTACTATATTACGTCTACTGCATTGGGTAATTCACACAAAAGTTCCGACATATAAAATTTATGTTCGTTTTTCTGCCAACACAACGAAGAGTTCATTCTTCCGTCCTCATTTCTAACTGAGCCTTATTTAACGACACGTATCGAGTTCCAGGGCCCAATTCTACAAAAAATAATGCCCAATATGTGAATTCATATAAATGATAATTTTGTAATATCTATGGAAATGGTAATATTTTAGCTTGTCAAATGAAACGAGAGAAAAAATAAGGTTTTTCTACCCTTCTCACAACTTTGCTTGCGCTTAAATTGGCTTGTTTATATTTGGACAGACACAAAGTATACGTCTATTCATGGTCAAAGGACTTTTACACATAATCATAATATATTTAGGATGGGTTATTAATAAATGCTATTTAACTCACAGTCAACGATATCAACTTTCCTGATCACTTAAAATGAGTAATCAACAACTTAGGAACTTGTTTGATCAAGTACTCCGTTCATAATCCCTATTTTATCTTCTATTCCACAGAGGAATAGGAGGTTCTCATTTCATATATTCTCGTGTTTATTTTATGTTAGGTCAGATTTAAAGGTTTGATGTCGGTCATTTGATGTCAAAAGTGGACATTAACTAAGCACTAAAAAAAAGTAAGTAAAGATTATATGTGATCGTAGAGTCCGCGCCAATACCGTCTACTTGCGAAAAATCCATGGTAGGTACCTACTACATTTATTAATGCAACAAGGGCCGCGGTGGCCGCGTCAAAAGGATTTCAACCGTGAGGCGGACTTCACCTTTCCGGCACCGGTAGATAAACTTTTATTGCTTCTTGCATAAGTAGGCGTTACTAGAATACGTAAACATTTATGAAATATTCGAATGACGTCTAAAGTTCTGACCAAGACCTTTGTCAGCAGCCCATCTAACGAAATAAAAAAATATCTTGAGATATAGGTACGTAAAGAACAGTAAGTCCACGAATGGGGCAGTGAAGTCTAAGTAAATGGGCATTTTTAAATGATTAGGTGCTCGGATACGGATACATCATCTTCCTGCCCTTATCCCATTTTACTTGGGGTCGCCGCAACACTTTTTTTTCTTTCATTCTCCCCTATCAGACGTCACAGTATCATTTACTCCTTTTTCATTCATATCATTCCTTAGACAATCCATCCATCTTTTCTTTGGCCTTCCTCTTCCTCTCCATCCATCAACATTCATACTCACGTGAGTCTCATCCCTCCTCATCACATGTCCATACCATGTAGGTAATTGGTGGTTTAGGAGATTAACGTGTACGAATATAGTGACTTGTATTTTATACATAGCTAACACGGAAGAAGAAAGACAAAGCTCTAGAATCTAGAATGTTAATTTCAGTATCGTCGAAAGCAAATTTCAAGTGTTTTCATTAGCATACCTTCAGCGCGATTGTACTACGGATAAGCCATCGTGTTTCAAGTACGCGCGACTGGGGCAAGCATGGCTGAAACCGTTAACGTGACTTACGAGAAGTATACTATGTAGGCCGCCTCAACTTAATTCTACGTTATAGGCCAGTGCAGACGTACGGAGCGTTCGCCACGTTCCGTGGATTATGGGAAACAGTCCATATTCTTTGAAGGTTACGCTAGTGTTTTGTTTACTCATACTGCAATGCATATAGTTATATGTAACTTGTGGCCACAGATTCAGGGTTCAGGCTGAACCACGCTTTACTTATTGAGCTAACAACTAGCTTACTGAGAAACAATTTTAATTAAGCACAATAGAAATACAATTTGAATGTAACTTCGACTACTAAACTTAATTTCAAGCTAATTATCTTAATATTCACTGTTAGTTTGCGCAACTGTACCTACTTTGTCTCTAATGTACAACATTAAGCTAGCAATGAGCACGGTAATTGTGGTTTTATCTGGAACATTGACCACGTAGGGGTGAGTAGGGGGGCGTATCACAATAAGTGACGCTCGGGAGTAAATGTGGAGGTACAGCTGTTGCTCTTTTGTGTTCACATGTATCGTGTAAATAGACATTTTGTGGACTTTACTCCCTAGTAAAGTCCACAAAATAGTAAAGTCCACAAAAAGAAAAGTACTACATAAATTAAAAAACTTCCCGAAGTAAGTGGCGTTGCTGATGATGGTAAGTAAGTAGTCCTTTTTCCCTATTACTTACTGCTCATTTTTCTCATAAGATCCTTTTGTTACCTATGTTTCGGTGCAATTGCTTTTTATGATCAACTGTCCCAGGGTTTGACGAGAGGGACTTTCAGACTCGTACTGACCAAAATCTCCGGTGTTCCTTCAATAGCCATACGTTCCAGGGTCACGGTTACTGTTTAGACAGTTCGGCGACCTTGGCAGACGTTGTCCTTTTATTCCCGTCAGATAGTTTCATTTTATTTCATGTATTTTCTCTATTTGACCTCAATCGTCCTCGTGATTTCAAAACTACGGATAGACATAAACTTTAAAGATAATGTCCTAACAGCGTTATAGCTTTAAATAACGTTGTTGTTTCGCAATGCAGTAGTTGTGACGGGTTAGCTGCCCCGCGCCTGTGTGTCGGCAGACGGCACTGTGTCGTCGTTGAACTGAAAACTTTATTAATGGAGAGTACGGAGACATAATATCTATACGTTTGTTTTATTGTTTGGACTAGATTTTAAATGAGATTCTATTTTTGAATATCACACGTTGGATGATTCAGCCACTTAGCAATATTCCTAATGATTGTCTTATAATAATAGAATAGCCAATGACGTTGCTGGAAATGCAAGTGAATCAGTACTAATCAGTAGTAATATTGGTTAAAGTTGCCGTTTTAGACCCCAAGGGAACAGATACATTTAATTATACTAATAAATTATTGTACAGACGCCAACACTTTTTGTTAGATAGGTACTTTAAAATCCCAATCGAACACAAACCTTCATTTTTTGGACTGTAAGACATACATTAATAACAATTTTTACATTCCAGGTGCATATTCCCAGGAAGTTATTATAAATCAATTACACCTTTATTTTATTTTTTTCGTGGTAAAATCATCAAATGAGTCCTCCCAGCCCCGGGCAGGGCGGGAGGGACTGTCAGACTTGTACTGACTAAAATCCACGGTGTCCTTCGGTAGCCCTTTTGCGTACCGGAGTCGCGGTATACGTATGTCCCGCGACCCAAATCAATTACACCTAACTATCTTGATACAAACACTTGGTAAACCGTTAAAAGTACATCCTCTAAATCCAACCACTAGAAAATCCACATAAACTGAGGTGGATTTCTAACAGACACCTTAAGTCCTCACGATAGAATTTCATTTGAAATACATGAAGCGTGTGTGTCTCTCAAATTACCTGTCATCGGTGGGATTACGGATAGCAAACATTCCCCTCAGAGGGATACTATATCTTGATACTTTTCAGGGATAAAGTGGAATAGTTGTTGACGTGTAGTGGAATCACTTGAGCGTAGTTGAGGATTTAAAAAAAATAGTAATCGGTAATCTTACCGTCTTACTACAAAAAGTTAAACATCTGTTGAACATTTGTCTTAAAAAAGTGTAACACAGTGTACGTGTGTAAAAAAAGTTTACGTGTAAAAATGTCGTTTTGCAGTTGACAGTTTTTTAGAATTGTAGTAAGACGGGTAATGATGCTTTCTCAACACACGAAAAGGGCAATTACCTAAGTTTGTGCTTCTCGCCGCAAGGTGAATATTTGATGATTAACGACTTAGTTAACGTAGCAAGTCGTTAAACAAAATCCTGAAGAAAATCACCCGGTGCAAACATCAAACATACCAAATATAAACTCTTCGAAGCTTATGAGAATATACAAGAAGATTGATGTGTCGGGCGATTTAGAAAATGGTAATGAAGACAAATTGCAACGCGTAAAGGCTGAGAAAACTGAAGGTGACAAATTATGACAAAATTCCGGAGAAGATAAGCGTCTACGAAATGTGGGATGAAGCATTTTTATTATCGGGTTTTTAGAACAAAATTATCACATATTAGGGCTGCTGCCTAAGGTGAAGCGAAATAAACTGTAAGAGTTAACTAAAAAAAAACATATAGCCCTTCTCTTCCCCTTTGCGTGCGTTCAAGCGCTGCAATTATTTTTTAAGGCAGACCCGTGACTCTCATTTTGAATTGTCTAAATTGCTATCGGAAGATTTTTTTTTACGTAGTAACATCATCCAATGAACCCTGGTTGGAACGGAGGGACTGTCAAACCAGTACCGGCTAAAATCCGTCAAAAAGGGCTATTGAAAGTGATCCATCAATGGCCCTTTTCGTTCCAGGGTCACGGTAACCTGATAAGAGAGTCCCGCGACACTATTAATTAGCACCTATTGGATTTAAGTAATAGGTAAGTTACGAAGTGAATATGATATGAATGATCCTGGTAAGATGACTACAATATTTCTCTTTATTTAATTATGTACAAGCCCGATTCAATTTCGAGCTGAGGAATTCGAGAGACAGCGGTCCAATTACATAAAGTTATTGTTTTGGTATTATTTATTTATTTGTTAATCTTATCTTGGCTGTTTTTCCTGAGTATATTACTGGTGGTATACTAACTTTACTGTCTACATATTGAAGATTAAAGTAGATAGGCAGTCCAATTGGAACAATAATAAATCTGTACAGAAGGAAACTTTAATTGAAATATTTTTTACAGACTGAGATAACAGTCTATATTAAAAAGAAATAATAATTAGCTAAATGTAAAGTTATTTTGAAGGTGTCATAGAGTTGGTGTAATTATTAGATAATTAAACAAGACAGTTATTATACCGTTCACTGGTACCTAAGGGTACCGTGTCCTCAGTCCGCGCTACGACAGGAAGTTTTTTTGACGCGGGGCGCTATTGTCATTACTTCAAATTGCATGAAAATGTAGTATGTACCAAGAATTTTCCGCAAGACTTCAATCGTGGCGCGGACTACCTACATTTTCTTTTTAGAAAAACCTCAATACATCAACCTTAATCATTTTGATTTGACACTTATTTGACAACATGTTTGACAAAGTCCAAGTACGTGTAAAGATGAATGTACACTTGGCTAGCAAGAACAGCTTTATAAAACGGTGTAAGATCTGCAATCCGTACGTACTACATAATGTAAGTGATTTTGTTTACACTTTGCATGTTTGTATTATTTATATACCTCCTCTTAATGTTGAGTTTATTTATCTGTCTACTCTAAAAAATTATGATCTAGTGATTTTTTTTTCTGAAAGAAGGCTGAAAATGTCTCATGACGGTTGCAAATGACTTCTTAAGGTTTTTTGAGATTTGTCGCAGTATAGTACGGTACTGTATGGTAGTATTGGTAGTCCAGTTCCCAGTTAAAGGCGGGTTTCCATTATAGGTACAAGTTACTTGCATTTAGGGGAACAGTGTATAAGACGGGGACGTTAATAATCGCGAGGTATAATGGGGACATACACTCTTTAGGCATACTTAACACAACACTTATGTAGAGCAAGCGCCATCAGGACGTCATTTGCAAGCGGCCAAACGCGGCGTTTTGTGTTAAATTTGCCTTAGGTGTGTGATTTCCCATCATACCTCGTGTCCCCGTCTTATACACTGTTCCCCTGTGTTACAAATTGCATGCAACTTGAACAAACCAATACAAGCATGTAGGTAGTTTGAACTTTTACATTTTATTTCGAGTAACTGTCAACTCAATTGGGAACTATGGAAGTAAAACCTATTTCCAATTCAAGCTACTTGTATTTATGTATGCAAATGTGACAATGGGTGCGTTTAGCCGTTACAAAATCTGGACAGAATATGCTGAACATTATCATATTATATATTACGAGTATGCCTGGGTCGACGGCGCGTTGTGTTCAACACGCGCCTCTATGTGTCATTACAATGACGGGCCCCCCCTTAGAAGGCCAAAGCCTGCCGGGGTCGCGGAACTATCGAATTACCTTGACCCCGGAATGTAAAGGCCTATTATAGGATTTATAGGACACCGTAGATTGACAGTCCCTCTTACCCTGCCCTGGGTGGGAGGACTCATTTGATGATTTACGTACATATTTATGTATGCTCCAGAATGATGGTTTACAGCCAATGTTGCACTAAAAAATACATTGTTAAGTTCCGACATCCACGCGAACGAAGTCGCGGGCACAGCTAGTATATTATATATAACAGACGAGAGTGCTGTTAGCAATTAGAGCTTGAATATTCCGTCATTTTACTTTTTGAGTTTGTCAATGTCAAACTACCGGATAGTTGTCCTTGTCAGTGTTAACCGGCTATAAGGCTACACACGGTTAAGATACCTACTATAATATTTTATCTTAAGATACCATATCGCTCGCCATACAATTCAATGGACCATCACCCACGACGAAGATAAAATATATTTCATATTTTCGTATCTTAAGATAGAGAGCGATATAAGAATTTTTTATCGTAAGATAACATCTTAAAATAAAATATTATAGTATCTTAGCCGTGTGTAGCGCCCTTTATAATACCACGTATCTATCCAATCTGAATATAGCCACTTATCATTTCTCAGCCTCCTCCGACTATGCTGTTAAGCAGTCACCATTTTTCTTTTAGTGCTGAGTTGCTGACAAGATTTTGTATCGGCTAAACGCACCCAATGTAGTTGTAAGCAAGGCTAGCCTTGCCTTTACGATAAGTCTACGTTCCCCTTTAGCAATGATCGTTTACGGCTAGCCTTCACACAAAGCTTGTCACTGTCACTCCCTATCAATAATAAACTCTGTGGCTTGTCAAACAAAATAGGCATCGAATAAAAATTATAATAATTTTGTAAAATGCAAAAAGAAAAGGAACTTCAGTTAATTAAAGGTAATCATTCGAAATGAGTTCAAAATTAAAGGCTTAAAGTTGGTAAAATAATGCCTCTTTCCGCAAATTTTCGACGAGGTAAGCGCTCCTTACTGTTGTGACCATAACAGTTATCGCACCCTCTTGTCTCGGAAGTGCTAAATGAAAAGCTTTACCCCATTTCTCCAATGGTTTGGTAAAATGAAGGTTTTCGCGTAACAACACACGTATGGTTCCTGCACATTCGTTTAGAACACGCGCGTAATTAGAAATGTGCGTCATTTGTAGAGAGGGGCCACGCGACGCTTTAAGCTAAGAATAACATAATAAGTACATTAAAAACTGTAAATTATAAACCTTAAGAAATATAAATCTTAAGAAAACGTGTTGCGCTGAGTCCAAGTAAAATGGGATAACAAAATTCTTAATGCGTTTGCTGAAACTAAAGTGACAGAGAAATGAAATGCAGATTGGTCAGTGCATATTATTCTGAAGAAGATTTTTTTATTGATTTAGCGAAAAATTGTACGGCTAGTGTAATGTCATAGCCGACGTCTCGCCTGCGGCTTTTCGCTACGATAAGACAAGGAATAAATCGTATCCATTTGAAAGTTATAGCTGCTCGAATAAATCAGGCTTAAATGGGCTTAGATTCCTTTGTAGTCAAACTAACTAAGCTCGCCGAGGCTTCGTGGTTTTCAAGTTCAAAAGTCAAAGGACAGAAGTTAGACAGTCAGCTCCTTGGATTAACGAAGTTTCACGACATTCTCAAATGGTTTAACAATATCATAGGCATCATAGCATTTTTTGTTTGTGAAGATTCAGAACTGAAATTATTTGAATAAGCAGTAATGCATAATTTGTCTTTGTCCACTGTATCTATCTTGGCATGATAATTGGGTGTAATTATTGAAAAAGCCGAGTAATAAATTAAGGGACTGATTATGTTCATATCGCGTTATACTACAGGATATTTTGTTACAGAAATGCTATTGGCACTAAAAAATGCAAAGAAGAACAAAGAGGAACAAAAAAATGAAAGTGAAGCTCGTGAAGAAGGCAGTGACGGTGGTGCTACCAGCGACAATGTCAATAGAGTTGAAGTATCACCAGCTATTTCGGCAGTGGTTATCGACCCTAACCAAAAACCCGAAACTAAAACAAGTAAAACTCACGAAAATAAATAGCCGAGTGTAATTGTATTTAGACTAGAAAAATTATAATTTTATTGGTAGCGAAGCAAAGCGTAACTTAGACAAATAAAACAATATTCTGTTTATATTGAAACGGTTTCTTTTTTTGCGGACACGTCTTTATGTAACATCTCCCCAGACCCAACTACCCATTGGCTACGATGTGCTATATATCTTTTCTGCTTTACGCACATGTTACCAATACATGGACCGTGACCTTTCTCTTTGACCTAAGCTTAAAGGAAAGGAATTATTAATCACCATTCAACACTAAAAATATTCAAGTTCATAAAATGATTCCTGTCTATTTATTTTATCTACTGATAAATTACATAATCTTTGTTTTGTTTATGTTATCAGTATCTACTGTAAATCGTAATGGCGGTGATTAGACCGCCAAGGATAGAATTGATCGGAATAGTTTGGCGACTCGGTGAGGCAGGCGCGACGCGACCTTTCGGCGCCAGTCTCAAACGCCCCTGAAAAGGTTACGTTGACAACATACTGCCTATTTTACTCTAAAATCGTGCTTTTTTGTCTACCTATGCGGTTTTTGGTGACACAGTTTTGAACTACTCGTACCATATCCGACGATCCGATTAAATTTCTATCTTTTTCTATCTAGATTTTTTTTATTGATTTAACATTTGTGTAACATTACATTATGTTTCTGTCTTTGTTTTACGTATATTACTTGGGGTAACTGCAACACGTTTATTGCATTACCTACACAAGTTTTTTTCACAGTTACTAATTATTCATAGTACAACATCCTAGATTAAAACTAGGTAATTAATTAAATTAACGAATTAGTTATAATTATTACGATTACTTTTTTTAACTAATAAATAAACAATTCAAATAGTAGTAGTAGTAGTTACCATATTTTTTTTGGAATTAAAGATAGATGTGCCCATGCTGATTAAAAATGTAAAGTACAGACGCCAGCAAGTCAACCTACCCGAATGTGTCAAATATTACCGAATTATAATCGAAGATTAACCTTCCACTATTCTGATAAGGTTGAAAATCTATTAATGAAATTTGACAGATTGAGGTACATAGAGATGTGCTGACGTCTGTAGGTACCTTTTAATATAATTTAAAATTAAATTGTCGTCTTCATTTTTTCAATCACATGCTAGATGCTGTTTCCAGACGAACACGATGATATGAGAAAAATTGTGAGAGACATTAGCGCATATCGTAAGCGCATATCGAGTTTGCTAAATCATAGAGCTGTTTATTTATCATGTTCGATAGTAAAATTCAACGGTCCAAGCGAACAAACAATTTAAATATTTATCAAGCATCGAAAAACATTAATATTAAACAAGCCAAAATAAACCTTTAACGTAAAGGTACTGAAAATAAAAGTAACGATGACTACACATTATGTTTATTAGCTTCTTTGGCCATTTATCAAGCTCATATTCTTTACTGCTTGTTTGTCAGCGATGCAAAGTGAACCTTGATTCCCTGTTACGTACTGTACATTTTGTTTTTTAATCTAAATAAAACACCTTACAGTGTTCGTGAAAAAAAATATTAGGAAGTACATACCTTGACCAAGATCTAAGTTTTCTTCTCGAACTACATCTACGATACCGATCTCGTGGTAACAGCTATCTGTTACTACGAGCTAGGTATTAATCATGGGATATAGGTACCACAAAATACATATTTAGCAATGGTCGTGTATCTGGGCATGCATCAATCGTGGTGGAAAGTCTCTTCTTTGGGAAACGGCTTGGAAGACTTCACGAAGTCCTCATTTACCGCTTGACGTTGTTTTGGTGTTTTTTTTCTTGATTCTTTCGGGATATTCCTATGTCAGAGTCGGTGGAAGGAGGCCCGCTCGAGGACACAGAAAGCATATTTTGGGTCCTTCATAGTTCAAGAAAACTTCAGTTGTATGCTCGCTACAAACAGCCCAGGTCACCTCTCCTTCTACGGAGCAATAGCTCCTGCATCGAGGCACTCAAGCTGTTCCGCGCGTCTCATTGACCCGTCAGCAAACTGATAAGGCCAACCCGCTGCCTGGGCCTCGGAAGTTACCGCGGCACTGGAATGCGATGGGCAACTGAAACAATAGGGTGATTTTCAGTCAGTATAGTCCTTGCCGCTCCACCAAGAGCGTGAGGATTCATTTGAATCTTCAAGCATTTTTTGTTTTTATTTGCTAATTTATAATTATTGTTTGTCTTGTTTATAAATAAAAATGATTTTGGGTCTCCTACACATGCTTGGTGTCTAGAAATATACCTACGTAAACTACGTGACTTAGGTACTACATTACCGAATATGATATACCTCGGTTTAAGAGAAAAGGCACGTATACTATGTAAAACGACACCTACAGTATTAGATCTCGTTTTACATAAGTATATTCAGCAAAAGAGCTAAGTACACAATTTTAAAACCATTTTCCTGTACACTATCTACATGCTACAAGTACACACTTCAAAAAAGTTTGCGAACACTTTGAAAAATCGAAATCTTTTTAGCTTATGGCCATCACAATTTTTTTGATGTGTGTATGCACTTTCTGGCTTTATGCTTAGTGCAGCTGAAGGATTTGGTACCTTTGCAGACACATTGAAACTTATATACACGACACTGGAAAACCGCTTAAAAGTTGCTGCCTGGACTGTTCTCTGCTTTTGTTGACTGTACGTTCCTTTTATCTACGCGACTTCATATAGGCTTTAAAACGCTTAGCAAAGCTTAAAGGCTAAAAAACAGGGTCATTATTCAGTAGGCACTGAAAAATGTCCTTCTTAGCCTTTTAGCATTTTCGGCCCTTAGCCGACCTGATTTCCGAAATTGAGCAATAAGTCAGTTTTAACTAGGTATCTTATTAACTTTCAAAAGGGCAAACTAGTCTCAATGTGAAATACATCTAGTCTGTGTGAAATACATCAAGATAACGCCTAGAATTATGCCAGTGGACCAAGTACGAGGTCGTAGGATACTGGTTCCTAGAGCAACGTTAAACAGACCTGGCTTGGAGGATTACAACCGCAAATCTGTGCACTCTAGCAAGTGTTGAACCAAAGAGAGCTAAGAAGGTATAACTTACTGGCTTGATGGCCCGTTCATGACCTTGCCGCTGTGAGCGGTGGCATGGCGCGGGGCGGTGAGCGGTAAGATAAAATGTATAGAAATGTTTGAAACACGCCACGAGGCTCAGCCAAAGGCAAATTCACTTCAAAGTAATTAATGTCTTATTCGCCGCCCGCTGCTCCGCTCACCGGTTAAATTAGAACAAAGTCAAATCATCAAATGAGTCCTCCCGCCCTGTACGTTTGGCTTTCTTTATATATAGCTTGATAAGTAGGTGTATGTGCCATATTTATGAAAATTAAGCTGACGGAAGAGGAGTATTTTTGGCACAGACGGAAGGTTTAAACGCAGACGTGAATTTAAAGCTAACATGTTATATTATTATACAAATACATTAGTTAGATTAATAAATAAAAATGCGTATGACCGTTTCACACACACTGAATGTCAAATGTTATTCTGAAGTTAAACATCAATAAAACTGGCTCGTTGCCGTTGGTCTCGAGGTCGCTAGCGTTACTGCGGGTCCTGTCCAAGTTTCTTTTCCAACTCAAGGGCAGTGTACTTAATTGAGAATTCACCGAGTAGCAGCCGAAGGTCTGGAAATGTGTCCATTTGATAACAAAAAACCAGCCCATTTTACACGAAATTTAAACGGAACTAGCGAAACCCTTTGGAGAAAAATGGCATGATGAAAATGTTATATTTATTTTTTTAAACCATTGCCCTATACTGGGAATTTCTCCTGTATCGTGGATGCGTTTACAAACACAGAAACTCACCTACAAACACCCAGACTCGCAATAACTAACTTGTAAGTCATACAGATAAATATGTTTCTGTGCGGAGATCGAACTCGCGACATGCTGCGCCAACTAGATATATAACGCATTCTGTATATACAGACGCCAGCAGGTCAACCTACCCGAATCCATCAAATTTTACCAATCGAACATTAACCTTCCACTATTGTGATAAGGTTGAAAATCTATTAAAGAAATTTGACAGATTGTGGTAGCTTGATGTGCTGGCGTCTGAACCTACACAGTACCTGTTTAAAATACGTATATGTGTAACAAAAAATAAAAATACATCATTTAATCTGTAATGGGAAATATAACATATCCATGCAGATAGATAATTATAATGCTTATTCCCAATTCGGAATGATTCTGAGCAAGTTAACAAGAGCAGATAGTGAATGTATAGTATTGCCTTATAGCGACGATAGATACAATCATGTGGAATGTAATGAGCAATGTTGCAACACATTCGTACTACGTGACGAACATAACATCGTTATAATACTTATTTATTTATTTATATTAGGGATAACAACAGCTTCCAAGTCGACTTCGGGTGTTTTATCATTACCAACTAAATATAAACAGCTTGTTTACTCTTCCCGTGACCCAAGGGCTGGCTTTTACCTTGGCCAGAGGCTAAGAATTGTCAGACAAAGATGTAACGCCACCGTCTCTTGGGCACATTACTAGTTGACAGCGTTGAGGAGGAATTTTTCGATGCCTTGCGTATGTAATAATTGATATTCCTATATTGTTAACTTTGTTTTAAGTCAAAATTTAATTTGATTGAAATACAGGGCTACTAAATGTAAAAAAAAAAATAGCTAAAATCAGGTATCTTGATGCTCTTATTTTCACAAGCTTGAAATATAGACTTGTTTGACGTTGTTATCCTAAATGTGGCTACCCTCGGGTCACAATGAAATATTATGATGTGGGGACGGACTGGACTCTGCCGAATTTATCATAAAATTTAACAAGAGTAGTCGTAAAAACTAACAAGGCTTTTTATTGTACGTTCATCATAATATTTGGGGTACAAACTCATACAACACTCTGTTCATAAATTATATCAATCATAGGTATTTTTAACCGACTTTTAAAAAAAATTATTAACCGACTTTTAAAAAAAAATATGTTCTCAGTTCGACCTGTATGTATGTTTGTCCGCGATTATCTCGCGTTTGGCTGAACGGATTTTGATGCTGTTTTCAGGAAAGTGTTCATTACATTCTGGAGAAGGTTTTAGTATTTAACACTAATAGATATCCCGAGACGTTGCCCGCTTGGATCCATTTTGAACCGACATAAAAAAAATTATTAACCGATTTAAAAAAAAAATAACCGACTTAAAAAAAATCCGACTTAAAAAAATGGAGAAGGTTTTAGTATGTAACTGGAGAAGTTTTCAAAGTTTTAGTATGTAACAATAATGGATATCTTGTGAAGTTACCCGCCTAGATCCGTTTTTGTTGCTTACTAGGATTGTAGATTTTCAAAGACGCCGATTATAATAATGAAGATTTTGTCGAATCTCTAAACTAAAAAGGGGAAAATAAAAACAAAATTGAAAAAAAGGGAACCGACTTCAAAACCAAACACAAAAAAACTGTAAAATAACTTTTGTTTCGGAAGTCGGTGGCCATAATTATATAGTCAACTAGCTTTTCCCAGCGCCCTCGCTTTTTCACTCGCCCCCCCCCCCCCCTTATTGCCTATGTCACTCAGGACAAAAGCAGCTTTCAACTGGTGAAAGAATTTTTGAAATCGGACCAGTAGTTTTTGAGCCTTTCATTACAAACAAACAAACAAAGTTTTCCTCTTTATAATATTAGTATACTTAGATGAAAAAAAAAACAAAGCCACCGACTTCCGAAAGAAAAGTTATTTTACAGTTTTTAAGTGTTTGATTTTGAAGTCGGTTCCCTTTTTTTCAAAAAGTTTTTTTTTATCCGCTTTTTATTAGCATGGTTCTGTAGTTGAGGCTAATTACAGTAAAAAATATATCTGAGGCAGAAATTTACTGCAAATGGCCTAAAGTTCATATCTGACGAAACATCCGTCGCGGATCATCGGTCGCGGAGCGCCAGAACAGACAAATGTATAGAAAAACACTTCACCGTTCACACTTGCCGCACAAACGGATCATCCGTTGAGTGTGAACGGTCAATTGTTTTTCTATACATTTTTCTGCTCTGGCGTTCCGCGACCGACAATACGCCACGGATGTTCCGTCAGATATGAACCCACCTTAACTATCACCCTGTTTCGTTTGATCCATGAATTTTCCCCCAACCTTTATGCAACATTTTGATGAAAATACCACCATACTCCTTGCAAAAAATGAAAACAAAATCAACAAGATACTATATTCCGAAAAAAAGTAAAACAAAGCTTTTGGTCATTTTTGACAAACTGTTTATTGAGCGCTTGTCAAGGTTTACATATATTTTTTCAAAAGAAAAATCATTTTATACTAGAGTTGTAGCAGTACCAAAATCAACAATGCATACCTCGACTGATGCTATACCAAAATCAAAATCAAAATTAATATTCGGTACCTCAAGTGCAGCTTTTCAGAATTCAAAAATGGGGATGGATTCCTCCAGTACTGGGTTTCCGAAGAAACGACAACTGCCGAAACTGATGGCATGTATGACCAAAAATAGTTTGGAGGCATTTCGGAGCAAAGCTTTGTTTTCTATAACATTGCTTGATCACAATGGCGTGCGGAGGTATGAACGTGCTTTAAATAATCACTTACCTTCTTGGTTAATATCCAGTGTTAACCTTTCTTTGCCACCACAAACGCATTGTAACTGTATTATCCCATAGTAGCTGTTTAATTTTAAGTAACTTAATTTAACTGTAACTCTTGTTTGCTATGAATGGTGAGAAATAAACTATTTTATTTTTTATTTTATTTATTTTAATCAGCATCAAGCCTTGTTGTATAGTTAACGAGCTACGCGTTTTGGTTGTGATTTTGACTTTATTCGCTCAAATTGAGAATCAAACCCCGGCCCTTCGTTTGTTAATAACGATTGTCTACTGAATAGTTAATTGGAGTTAAAACATTTTTGTACAGAATATTCATTCAGTACATAGATTTCGTTAGAACTATTTGCCTTATACATTTCTGTTTTTGCAGACGTCAAAAGCCCTTAAATGAATGCCTCGTTATGGAAATGCGTGAAGCCGGGTATGGAGAAGCCTCATCATATCTGCAGGACCTCATTTACGATAACATACAGCTGGTTAACGAAGACGACATCGGCATTGTAGTGGACCTCAGGAAGAGGGATGATTATTTGGAACACATCGCTGACATTCTGCAACAAGCTGAGAGAGAACGCGAGGACGGTGTGCACTGATTGATTAATATAAAATGTATAAATTTATGTATACTTAGTCATTATTAATCTACAAATGTTCCCACTTCTGGGACACAGGCCCCGTCTCTTTGAGAGGGAGTGGGCTATAATCCACCACGCGGGCCCAGTGCGGGTTGGTGGTAATACTTAGTGCCTTTTTCAAAATTATATGTATCTCAGGAATAAATGTTTTAGACCACTAGGTAATAAGAAGAATTATTGGTTAGAACGAAAGTACAGACACTACTATAACAAACAATTGATTCCCTTTCTTGTCACGTAGAAAAAGCTGATTGTGAATTTATTAGCGTTCTTGCCTAATAAATTACTTTAAATAAAACTGAATGCCTTACCTACTAAAATAAAATAAATATATTAATAAGATAGCTACTTTGGGCACACAAAAGCAATTGTTTAGATTTTACTTTTAGAATAATCTAAATAACAAACGTGTCTAATGAAATCAAGGCATTTATTCTACTTTCAGACAACCCCAAGAAGGAATGCCTCCATTTACTAAATCTGGCGCTCTATTACGCTGAAAAAGAAAAGGGTATCTTATGGTTGGCTGAAAAGTTCTTCCAGGCATCGATAGCTGTATCAAGCCAGTACCTCATCGATGGTGGGCGGTTAAAAGCGGTCTGTAAATACAACTATGGAAAATTTCTTTTGGACAAATGTAAGTCATTTAAATCATTGAATTTATGCGTTTAAGTTACTGATTATCGCTGATTTATGATTATCAGTTCCAGGAGCAGATCCGGAAGAAGCATTCACGTTACTGACAGAAGTCAGAGATGCGTCTATCGGAAAGGTTTAGTGTTTTTTTTATTAATTTATACAGGGTTACTGGTTGAGTCGACCTGGATCCTTTGAGGGGTTATATTATCAGCCTATTGCCGTCCACTGCTGAACGTAAGCCTCCCCCAAAGAGCGTCAACCCTCCCGGTCCTGGGCAGCCCGCATCCATCCGCTGCCAGTCACATTCTTCAAATCATCGACCCATCTTGCCGCAGGGCGTCTTACACTACGTTTGCCTATTCGCGGTCTCACTCTAGTAGCTGTCTGCTCCATCTACCATCGGTCCATCTACAGACGTGGCCGGCCCACTTCCACTTCAACGTACTTATTCTACGCGCAATGTCGATTACTTTGGTTCTCTGGCGAATGATTTCCTTCCGAATTCTATCCGCCAGAGAGACTCCGAGCCTTGCTCTCTCCATTGCACGCTGAGCAAACTTGAATATGTGGACCAGTCCTATGGTAAGTGTCCACCTTGCGGCTCCGTAAGTCATTACGGGTAGGACGCACTGGTTATAAACCCTAGTTTTAAGGGATTGTGGAATCGATGATTCGAAGATACGAGGCGGCTTCCCGAATGCCGCCCAGCCCAAGCGTATCCTTCTGGTTGTTTCCTTCTCGAAGTTGTGCCGGCCCAGTTGTATAGTTTGGCCTAGATATATGTATTCTTGCACAACCTCGAGGGCAGCATCATTCACGATTACAGGTCTCGGATTGACATGGCCATTGAACATGACTTTGGTTTTGTCTAAATTCATTCCGAGACCCACACGCCTTGAAGAATCGCTTAGGCTGTTCAGCATTACTTCCCTACTCCTGCAGAGATTCCGCCATGATGACAATGTCATCCGCAAATTGGAGGTGCGAGATGTACTGACCGTTGATATTTATGCCCCGTCCTTTCCAATCAAGCGTCTTGAAAACGTCCTCCAACGCGTTTGTAAACAGTTTCGGAGAGATGACGTCTCCCTGTCTTACCCCTCGACGCAGTTGGATTGGTTTTGTGTTGTGTTCTTGTACTTTGACGGTCATAATTGCGGCCTTATACATATGAGGGGTTATAGTAGACGTTATTGATGACTGATTATACTATGGGAACTCCTATCCCAATCCTAACCATTTTTGTGTAGGTAATTACACTTTCCGCCTCTGCGTAATATCAAACATACCAAATTTTAAATATTTTGTCACAGGGACATTTTTTGTGTATATGGACACCGATATCTCCCGCCATCGCGCCTATGAAAACCCTCACGCATTTACTTACGCGCATTAAGAGAAATTCAATATGATTTACAGAGTTGGTTATTACAAGAATCTGATGAGGATCCAAAAGAGACGAGTCCTCAGGATACCGTGTTCGGGTCTACTGCCTTACAATTATTTAAGGTCCTCGTTAACAAAGCCCGGGCAGTGCGGAAGGTTGACACTCCTAAGGCTGAGAGATTGGCTCGTTTGGCCGAGAGGAGATCTAGAGATGGTAAGTAAGTCATTCAGGTTTTACTTACAAGGCATGCTTTGGCAGTCAAATAAACCAATGGCAGCTTTTAATAGCTTTATCTGTGATTATACGGAAGGAAAAACTTTAAATTCGGACTGTTACGTCTCTCCAGTCAGTTTAAATTTTCCTTACAAAATATGGTACCTATAAGGGGACTTTGAATGGCTTCCTTGTGAATTGGCGTGAAGAGGAACACCGTCGAGACAAGTGAAAGGTATGATCCTTTGCTCAGGAGTGGGACAAAGTAGGCTAGTAAAAAAAGGTACTTATAACATTTCTAATGTTTTAGCTGGTGCAATAGACAAAACGGCCGAAGCAATAATAGAAATCGGCATTTGCCAATTGATGATGAACAATTTGAATAATGCTCAGAAGACTCTTGAGAGAGCGTACAAGATACACGAGCGAAGCCAGAATGTAGAAGGGCTTTGTGAGGTTAGGATGCACATGGCTGCTGTTATGCAACGGTACAAACCTTTACTTACGTTATATAATTAAGAAACGTTCCCTCTTTTTCTTCGCCGTTTCCTCTTTCCCCAAATTGAGGAAAGTAAGAAGAAGACATATCGCGATCACATTGTTACGCCGAGTCGTTTCCAAGTTATGCAGTACCTATTCTGCAGTGTGGATCGCTTGGTACCTATATGCTTCAACAGCTTTTTAAATCTTTTCTGGCTATGGCGTATTTTGATGCAGAGAACGCATTTTGGCACAATGATAGATTATAATTTGGAATGATTTATTATTAATTCCCTGGGATAATCAGTGAACTCTAAGCAGGTGAAACTTTGTATTATTTGCTATGTTTAATACAAGAGTTGATACAGAATCAAGTATTATTCCACATATCATAAAACAAACAACAATATTAAACAAGAATATAACATTTGCATGCCCGTTTCTATTGAACTGTAATTAAATGTATTATAACTTTATAATCATCACTTTATGCATTTTAATGAGCCATCCGTTTTAACTCAAAATTACTTTATGTTTTTCTAAATTGCGACATATAGGTTTCAAATATTAGCTAGAACTAGAACGATTGCCTCACCTTTCTGAACTTATGTTCAAAATCCATCTTTAGTTCTTTATTAAGTGAAACCTATTATTTGGTTCAGATTGGGTGACCATGAGGCGGCGGCCAAGTTGCTGACAGAGATGGGGGCCAGTGCCATGGAGCATGGTCTGAGAAGGATGCTGGGTCGAGCGCTGCACCTACTTGGCGAGCTACATCTAAGGAGACAGAGACCAGAACTGGGCACCCAGCACCTGTCTGAAGCATTCCTTTGCTTCATGGGATTCAATTTTGATACAGTATAATATTGTTATATTTTTCGTAATAGTCCAAGAGCCCGTGAACCCCAGACCTACGTTATTTTATAAAAGCTGAAAGTTTGTCAGCGGATGCTCCCAACACTGGTAAGAACGATGGACCATTATGGAGTTTGGGTTGCGGTGGCTTTGGCAGGTAAACGGTACTAAAGGTGTGTAAAATATAAGTTTACTTACGTTATAGTATAAAAGCTGATTTTTATATAAAATACATGGGTAATAAGTAGATGATGTTTCCTCATTAGCCAGACGCTTAGCATGGTGGCAACCCCTTGCCAGACACCCTTAATGTTCACGAAATTATAACTTTACTTACGTTATAGTATAAAAGCTGATTTTAATATATAATACTTGGGTAATAAGTAGATGATGTTTCCTCATTAGCCAGACACTTTTGATAGTTCCAACTCCTTGCCAGACAAACATTGTAAATAGCCCAGTCAACGAATGCTCAAAACAAGGAATAGGAGGAAAGTCTTGGAACACATTTTTTGGCTACGCAACTTTGTTTGGACTAGTTAGGAGGTGAATATATCAAAAGTCCCCGTCCCTTGAGCTTTGGGGGAGGGAGGGGTTTGAAGGTACCATTTTTTGGTTCTTCGCTTATTTCTCGGAAACCATGGGTCCTAGCGGCATAAAAATCATGTATGAACAAAATAAAAGCTGAATAAATTCTCTATAATTTTTATTCAATAAATATTTCCAGGTCTTGTTAAGTTTTTGAGATATCTGCTCTTGAAAGTCTGTAATATTGGGAAAAATCATTTTGACCTTTTTGCATTTGGAGTTGTATTTGATGTCGCCACAGATCCAGAAAGCAGCAGCAGTTTTTCAGACCCTCCGCTCATCACCTACGATGAACACAACCAGGTGAAACCCGGATGTTGGGCTGGTATGGGGCTCCAGCTAAAGTAGTCTCCTTTAATGCCAACAAGTATAAGTAGTTCTTGAAGTCGGTGGTGACCATCAAGCTTGATATCTCTTATCTTCCTCCCACCGAGGAAGCAGTAAAAAGTAGCGCAGAAACTCGTGTACGTTACAACTTAAGTCGTATTTCGTTAGATTCGAGTCGTTTCATAAGATTTGATCCACTTCTGTTGCTCAGATATTATCCTTCTCATATAATGAAATCATCCTAACATGACACTTAACCAAATAGCATCATAAAAAAATAAATGATTTTTTCGTTCATACTATTTGTATGAAAAATTATTTTGCTGAATTTGACCAACTTCCGCCGTCTTGATTATTTTATTCCAATATAATAAAACGATCCTTACCTGAAAGAGAGTCGAAGGGCATTAAAAAAAATTTGGCAACTCATTTTTATGGACACCTCACACTTGATCTGAAAGTAAATATTTATGCCAAAATTGTTTACAAAAAAAAGCTAAAGTTTCCTAAGATAGTTTTTCTGTAGCTTTTACGGATGCGGATTTCTCCTTATTGGCCAACTTAAAATCAAAACCCTGTACATGTACCTAATGCGCCTGCCAGACTATGCTCCTTGCGCTGCTCATCGCTATGCTCCTCGCGCTGTCGTGATTTGCCGCGATGTTGTCCTCTCTGCCCACACACTACTCTACTCGCGCAATTAATCGCGACGCTCCTCACTTGTCATTTGCCTTGGTGAGACGATGGACGTTGAAACGGTGGCAGCGTGCGCGCTATGCATTTTTAGTATAGCTAATTATATTAATGTGGTAAAATAGTACATTGTTATCCAAGGCGTGAAAGTTACTTATTTACGTCCCGAGACGGGGTTTGGCGCCCGTAACGTAGTGAGGGCGCTAATAGTTCGAGGGACTAAATAAGTAATTTACCCGAGGTAAACACTGTGCTTTTCATTACGAATACGAGGAAAGTAAAATTAACACCATAAATAGCTAAAGAAAAATGAGTGTAGATCGGATTGTCACTTTGCTGCTTGTTTTTAGGGTTCCGTAGCCAAATGGCAAAAACGGAACCCTTATAGATTCGTCATGTCTGTCTGTCTGTCCGTGTATGTCACAGCCACTTTTTGTCGAAAGTATAAGAGCTATCCTGTTCAAACTTGGTAGAAAGATGTATTATGTGAACCGCATTAGGATTTTCACACAAAAATCAAAACAAAACAAATTTTGGGGGTGCCCCCCATACTTAGAATTGAAACTCAAAAAAAAATTTTTTTCACCAAACCCATACGTGTGGGGTATCTATGAATAAGTCTTTAAAAATGATATTGAGGTTACTAACATCATTTTTTTCTAAACTGAACAGTTTGCGCGAGAGACACTTCCAAAGTGGTAAAAAGTGTGTCCCCCCCCCCCCCCCCCGTAACTTCTAAAATAAGAGAATGATAAAACTAAAAAAAATATATAATGTAGACCTTAACCAAAACTACCAACGAAAATTGGTTTGGATGAGATACAGTTAGCAGTTTTTGAGATATAGTACATTTTCAAAAACCGCAAATATAACTTTGCCATTCATACAAATACTATGAAAAACAAAGTTATTTTTATTGTTTGTGTATATTACTTACTAATCTCAATATAATTATATCTCTAATCTATGCTTGCTGCTACGGAACCCTTCATGGGCGAGTCCAACTCGCACTTGGCCGGTTTTTTTTTTAATTTTTGTGCTGTGGTCGTCCAGCTATACAGCCAAGATTTTTCATGTTCATTATTTAAAAATTGGCAAAGATTTTGTCGAAATCTGTATTATTTTAGAGAAATAGTTGAAACTAAATTATTTTAAAGTCATTATTTATATTCTTAATACTTAAATTTATGTTATTTTAATTCGCTCTGTAATTTCGTGGCTGTATAAAAAGTTTGAACATGGTTCAATAGAAATGTCAAAATAGAACTAGTTTTTTTTCTTAAATTTGGCAGCTGTCAGTTGAAAGCGATTTTCCCTAGGGCGGCAATAGATAACTTTCAAACGGATAATCATACATGTAATGACCTACTTTCAGAGTATGAGTAATGAAAAGAAATAAACATCGTCGTCGTCGTCCTCGTTTTGCGCGAGCGCTCGATGCGGACTGCGACCGCGCGATTATGTGGCCAGCCACTCGCACTCGTATTGCCGGTCCTTTGACTCGCGCGTAAAAACCGACAAAATAGGGAGCAGTGGGCAGGACGAGGAGCATGACGTGAGGCATGACGAATAATGTTGCCACACTATGTCTCTGCCTCCTTTCCTCGTTACTTCCCATGCCACTCGTCGAGTGTGTGGCAGGCGCATAATATGTAATTATAATCTAGAATGAGTTTCTCAGCTATTTTTACTGCTCCCTCGGTGGAAGGAAGACTAGAAATATCAAGCTTGATGGTGGCTACCGAATTCAAAAATTTGTTATAACTGTGGGCACTGTAAAAGACCCCTTTAGCTGGAGGCTCATATCACCTCAAGATGCAGGTTTCACTTGACTTTGTTCATTGTAGGTGGTAAAAGGAGGGTCTGAAAAGACTGCTGATGCTTTCTGGATCTTTGGCGATATCAAATGTAACTTTCTAAATGAAAAAAGGTAAAAATATTTTTTCCCGATATTACAGACTTTCAAGAGCAGATATCTCAAAAACTTAACAAATCCTGGAAATATTTATTGAATAAAACTTATAGGGAATTCATTCAGCTTTTACTTTGTTCATACATGATTGTTATGCCGCTAGGACCCATGGTTTCCGAGATATAAGCGAAAAACCAAAAAATGGTACCTTCAAACCCCTCCCTCCCCCAAAGCTCAAGGGCTAGGGACGGGGACTTTTGATATATTCAACTCCTAACTAGTCCAAACAAAGATGCGTAGTCAAAAATTGTGTTCCAAGACTTTCCTTCTATACCTTGTTTTGAGCATTCCTTGACTGGGCTATTTACAATGTTTGTCTGGCAAGGAGTTGGAACTATCAAAAGTGGCTAATGAGGAAACATCATCTACTTATTACCCGAGTATTATATATAAAAATCAGCGTTTATACTATAACGTAAGTAAACTTATATTTTACACACCTTTAGTACCGTTTACCTGCCAAAGCCACCGCAACCCAAACTCCATAATGGTCCATCGTTCTTACCAGTGTTGGGAGCATCCGCTGACAAACTTTCAGCTTTTATAAAATGACGTAGGTCTGGGGTTCACGGGCTCTTGCTCTATAATATTTAAGTCAAAATGTACACCGAAACACAATTTAAGTCAATTGTTAATTAAATAATAATTGATAATTTCTTATATAAGGTAAAAAATCTTAACATCACGTCTGTTGATCGGGCGAAAGACACGGAAGAAAATATGGGTGCGATATACGACGCGGCCACAAAAGAAAATATATACGAAGAGGAAGCTGAACAGTCAAGACTTATGACGGCTATTTCTGCAGGTAAACAGCCTGTAATATTTATAATTATTTGTGTTGCTCTTCAATGTAAGACAGATGTTTGAAACACTGCATGTTTGAAATGTTAGGAAAATTTTGTAAGAAATTGCTTCGACGGTCCCAAAAAGGATCTTTACATAAAATTAATAACGATTAAAAATTACTAGTCTTAAATTAAATGTTAATTTTGTAAACAAAATCCTGATAATGATCTGATATAATGATGTTATAGGTCAAGAACTAATGGCCTCGTATTTCAATCTGTTGAGGGAGGCTGGCGGATGTGCAGTCGCTCAAATGAAAACGATTGAATGGAAACTATCGCATTCGGGCTGGTGGATCAAGAGGAAACACCACGACTTCATGCCCTGTATGTGCCCTGTACACGACCGAACGCCTCTGGATGTCTTATGGTATTATTTTACTAAATTATTACCTTCGCAAGTTTCTGTACAAATATATTACCTTACATTCACTCAATTCTATTTTTATAGGCTTCAACTACGATCCCAACAATCCAACGCTCAGGTGTCAATTGTCGATGTCGGTCAGTCAGCACTCAATAAAGCACTATCGATCCAAGACATCAGAGAACAACACAGCAGCTTCCTAGCTGCTAATCTATCTAATGCTGTGCCAAATCAAAGGTCTATACAAATTCAAAAAGATAATTAGAAAGCCAGCAGCCAATACTACTTGATCCATTTTAACATTATGTTAACTATCATAATAAAATACTATTAAAGCGTTAATTTCACCTTTGTTGAAACGAATTGTTACTTGTTAATCAATATTAAGGGCCTCTATTGTTTTAATTAGATAATTATGTATTTAGAAATAAAATACGGTTTATTTATTATAAATTTTATTAGTTTTTCTCATTCATCGTACAACGTATAATTTAAATGTCTATTTACAAAGAACTTAAACTAACCGCATAGTTAAATAATATTGAGCAAAACATGTTGCAGGTTGCACTGTCTTCAATACCTTCCCGTGTGCGTAGGGTCTGCCACCGATATAACATCTTGACAATAACAAATGTAACAAAATTATTTTATTCTGTGCTATCCGCACAGGCTTAACAAATATGCGAGAACCATGCGTCCATATTTACATAAAATTATAGGAATCATACACTATTCAGCACGCTTTGGTAGTTTTGCGTGGTTCCAGTCGGACCTTGAAGCCTTCAGCACGCTTCAAGATGATGTCAGCTTGCAATTTGAAGTCAGACTCTTTAAGATCTGAGTGTACGCGGAAATTCCTAAGTATCGTCGACAGGATAATCTTCAGCTTCAACATGGCGTATTTACGACCTTCGGAAGAAACACACAGATTAAGTACAAACATAATCGTTTATACAATATTATAGATTAGAAAATGTTGTAAGGTTTTGTTTGTGCACTCACCGACGCAACTTCTGGGTCCGGCGGAGAACGGTACGAAAGCATAGTAGTGACGGTTGGCAGATCTTTCAGGCAGGAAGTTGTCGGGGTCGAACTTGGTAGGGTTGGGGTACACGTCGGGGCGACGGTGCAGCTTGTATGTCGCCACTACAATAGTGGTACCAGCCGGCACTTGCTTACCGCAGGAGGCTGTTGAAAGATAAGATGTTAAGCATAGCCTGACTAAATTATGTTCCAAAAATACAGCGGTAGTAGACACTATTACTTACGAAGAGTGATGTCTTGTTTAAGGTGACGTGCAATGATTGGCACTGGTGGGAACATCCTCAACGTTTCCATGAGACACCTTTCTAGGTATTTCATTTCCAGAGTATCCTGGAAAGTGGCGGGTCGATCTGAGTCACCAAAGATTTTGTCGAGCTCATCGATAACTTTGTCTTGAATGTCCTGGTGGATGCCCATCATTGACAGGAAGAAGCTGCTACCGGCAGCAGTTGTGTCGTGACCCTGAATAAAACATTAGATTTATGCATTATTACATATTCTACAAAAGAATTAAAGTTTGGTGACTACTCTACCAAATTTAGAACACGAGTATTACCTCAAACATAATGGTGTCTACTTGTTCCTTAATTTCCTCGTCGGAAATAACGACGCCGCTCTGTGAACTCTCGAGGAGCAGGTCAAGGAAAGCTAGACGCTTCTTCTGTCCTACATCGACGTCATCTACATCCAAGTCGTCCTTAAGACCCGCCGACTGTCCAAACGACAGACCCTCTACGGATGTCGTTTTGGTGGCTTCCTCGGTGGTGGTGTTGTAGTCTTGCAAGATTGTTGGTCTCTTGCCAGAGTTGAATTCCTCCTTCTTCCTTCGGATAACCTTAAAATTCATAAGTGCAACATTAGTAGTCGGCAGTACTTTGATTCTATTAAAGTCATTTGTACGCGGCTCGTTACAATGCTAGTTTATTCCATCACCTTCAAATGTCGCATCAATACCTAGTTCCCAGTACCGTCCAATAGGTCATCAAGTCTAGGACGGCGAGGTAATTCCAGTTATTACGTTGTACTATTAATGAATGTGTATTTACCTTCTTGGTCAGACCATGGATGACGTCAAGGAGTTTGGTCTGCTTCTTAGCGTAGTCGGTAAGTCTGAAGAGCAGGTCCGGCCTGAGCCAGATTTTGGTGTGTCTCAAGTGAAGGATGTCGCACATCTTCATTACAGCCATAGCATATTCGAATCCACTCTGGTCTTGTGTAGATTTGCTGACACCCATAGCGGTTTCTAGAATGTGGAAATAAAATGTGTTTAGTAACAATTGATATTTCACTAGAACGTTATAATGAGGTGAAAATTTAACCTGTAGAACTTATATCGCCTATGGTTATTGTTAACACCATGAGCAATACGTACTTTATTTAACTACGTATACTAGCTTTTCCCTGCGGTTTCAACCGCTGGTCAGCTGTTATTGGTTGTAGCGTGCATATTATAATGTAGCCTATAGACTTCTTCGATAAACTATACAACACAAAAAGATTTTCACAATTCGAACCAGCAGTTTCTGAGATTAGCGCGTTCAACCAAACAAACTCACCAGCCTTATAATATTGGTAAAGTAGCATTCATATAATAACGGGGTGTTGTGGTTTCAATAATATGCAAACTGCGATATTATTAGGGTGAAAATAAATAAGGCTACACTTTACTGGAATTACAATCGATTTTACATCAAGGCATCTGCTGCGCATGCCGGACGCACTGTCGCTCACTCCTATTAATAAAAGAAAGAGTTTTCGACCTCCATTGAATTCAAAACAATTGCGTAAGGAGGATAGCAATAAAGGAGCCTAACGATTGTGGCCGGGAATGGCGAATATTGGCCATTAGCACGTGAGCACGTGGGGGGTCGCCAAACCTGACGCCCAGTAGTACTACGTGCCCGGTGAATCAGTGTCGAGTGGTACCACGCACGTAACAATGATTCAATCATACTTCCATCAACACTGACCATAGAGATTCGTCTTTATGAAATAATGACCTGCCACGGTGTTCTTGATGGCAATTTAACTCTCGCACCGAGATGCAGCATTGGGGTTTCAATTGCTATAAAAAGACATGTATATTGCTTAGACTTGACCTATTTCTAAAATATTATTAAATCAGTTATTAAGAGATTTTGAGATCGTGACTGGTGAATTATAGACAATAACAATTCTGATAGCGACAACGTTAATAGCTGCGAAACAAATAAAACTACCCGTATAATGCCCTTTGTTAAGATTTTCTAAGCCGCATAAGGTTAAATTAGCTTGGAACCTAACACGCAAAGGTTTTAGTTCCTTCCGAGGCTTCGTTTTCCGCTTAAGGAAAAACGTGTAGTAATAATAAATAATACAGCAAGTTTAGGCTGGTTTCCATTGAACCGGATAAATTGTTCTGAGCAAACTACATAATTATCACCATAAACATCACGGATGCAAAATCCATACTGCTATTTAGTGTTCTATTTATCTCAACTTCCTTGTAATGACTGTTATTATTATACGCAATAAGCTGATTACTCGCTACGTGATAAATGTACATTTGCGTCGTTTGAAATCTAGGAGTTATAGTTGCACGGAATTACTTCTTAAAACCGCATCATACGATCATGCAATATGCAATAGTTAGTCGCTGCAGCGACGACGCGGCTCGTGGTGTAGTGCATTAGACACAATTTTGTATAAGAGTGAGTTGAATCAACACGTAGGTAATCTTCGTCTCGAAGATTTCGCAAACAGTTTAATAGGTTCTCGGGGCATTTGCTTCAAGAACACGGTCTGTAGTCCATGTGAGGGCCGCCGTGTTGTCACAGCATGGCTGCCTACGTGACATTACATACAAATTGCTCTTTATCCTGCTTTATTTTTGTGCAAACACCTTGAGATTTAAGACCATTTCCACTTAATGTGTTCACTCTAATATAGTTTCGGGTTGCTTTTAGTTTAATGTTAGTGTTTATGTTTTCGAATGCGCAAATTTAAAGCGTATTTGTGACTTGTTTCATTATGTTGTATCTTTAATGGATCTGATCGGCTTTATTACAAAACGTGGTTTAACTTAGACCAAGGTTTAAATCAAAAATCAATTTTTGAATTTCGAACTTTATTTCTACTATCGTAAAGTTATTAATACAAAAACCGAGTTTAGATCCCGGTCTAAGTTGTCAATGTGCATTTTAGAATTTTATAGCAGTTGGAATAAAGTTCGAAATTCAAAAATTGATTTTTGATTTAAACCTTGGTCTAAGTTAAACCACGTTTTGTAATAAAGCCGAATGTGTTTTGTCGGGTTGCGAATCTAAGCAGATGAATTGCTGAAGACACTAGATTCTCAAGTGGAGGTTGTTTGTAAATTGAACACCTATCATTTGGTAAACATATAGTGGACCGCCGATAGTCGAGGATTCTGCTTCCAGTGACTGCCTGCTAGAAATCAGACATACGGCTTTATAATTTAAATATTTAGTTTTAACATCAAAGTGAAGTTTTCGTTCGTTATTCAAATCATAACTATTCGGCGCACGCGCATGGGACCTTTGGTAACAGAAACTGAATGATCTTACGCATGTCTAGCTGCACGTAGTCGACATAACGTTGACTATTTTATAATTATTCTAAACGTTTGATATATTTAAAGTACTTGTTTTCGATAAATCTAATAATTAAATGTCTCCAATGAATACAATAGGTTTTTCGTATTCATAATAATTTGAAAGTGTTTTCTGTATTTTTCCGCCTTATTTCCATTTCATTAATATTGAAATTAGGATGTTCAATGTTAAACGCAGAACTAAAGTTCATAGGTACATGCTTCAATGACAAGATAATTTCAACTATCACTATCCTGCACCAATCAAGTCAAGAATTTTGTACAGCAATTTGCTGAATTAACGCCCCTTAAATTTAACTACCAGTGCAATAATTCTAGCAAGGCCACCTCGCCCGCAGAAAAGTCTTATATGACGATGACTTTTTTTTATGTATACAGACGAGATAGTCTACTTACCAAGTAGGATTTCCACGGTACATTCGCTCATGTAGTCATGGCAGTCGAACTCTCCCGCTTCCTTCTTCAGTTTGCTGACAACGGCTCTAGAGTTGGCGTTGAACAGGTCAATGAAACTCTTCAGCACGTTCAAGTGGAAGGTAGGAGCGATCAGCTTGCGGTGGGACCTCCATTTCTGGCCTGGGATTACGAGAGGAAAAATGTTAGAATGATTCACAAGTCGATGATTTGAAGCATTTAATCAATGTTCGTATCGTTAATATAATTACGAGTTAACATACTTCTTTAAACGACTGTTAATAATTTCCTGAAGTCAGTTTAATGCTTTGTTTTATCTAAATGGAACTACCTCTACTAGCTATTAACTACCACTGGGATTTTTTAAGATAAAATACTTTTCCTCAATAAAATTTAGCCAATTGATATTCTATAATCGTCAACGAACTTTATTATAGTTTGACGTCAGAGTGGGTCGGTCAAGTGTGAACATGACAAACGAAAATGAACTCCAAACATAATTTGATTGTAATTTATTTCGGATATCTATTGCTATCTATTTTTAGCCGGTTATTTTTAGTGCGTCGTTGCTGTAAATACGTCTATTCATTTAGTTTTTTGCACTTCGGCGTCCATTAATAGTAAAATGCTACGAAAACATTCCATTACAAAATTATTAACAATATTTATTTTATGATAAACTCACCAGTACTGATCAGCAGACCATCTCCGAGCCAGGGCTTGAAGAATCTGTATTCATCAGCCTTGTCGATGTGTGTGTGACTGCTGAGGATCAGCTCCACGTCACGAGGGTCGTACAGGAACACCAGGAGACGGGGTCCAATCCAGATCTTCACAACAGATTCGCCATCGTAGGGAATACTCTTCTCGATGACGTTTCTGAAGATGTCTGTAGCAAGAATAAAATAGTTAAGTTGATTCTGTTACATGTTCTGTTTTCGAAAGACTTATTCAAAAGCTCTAGCTTACGAACATTTCTGCTCTTTATGTTTCAACTTTGTGATGCACGATATGACTGTTTTTGTTCGAAATGTTGTTTGGATGCCTGCTAGCTGTTTGTTATTTCTAGAGCACATTTATTATTTAACTTTCTATAGCATTGCCTAACCATTAAAAGTGAGAACAATCGTAACTTACCGTGAGATCCACCTGTGAACTCCAGTGCGTTTCCAAGGAGTGGCAGGCCGGGTGGTCCATGTAACTTGGCTGCGAGCTCATACATGTGTCTCCTCGACATACGCCAGTATGCGTACCAGAGGATCAGTGCTGGTACTATGAGCATGTAGAACAGGTTGGTGGCAGCCCAGGTGCTGGTGGGCACCACGCTCTCGGCGGCTGCGTAGCTCATGTTGAGATGATTTTACAACTGTAGAGTTTGATAAGAATTAACAATCTGGACTTCCAACTGAGTTGATTCTAAATGTACTATCTCAACTCTCAAACATGATGTATGTATATAAAATAACGTTTAAGCACGTGCTATGACATCTATGTGACGCTAACGCGTCTTGTTCCACTATTTCTTACAATAAAATGTAATAAATATTGAAAGTGATAACAATCTCGATTTCTAAAGTGTTTATTTTACTGTTTCTAAAACGTGCCTTTCTGACTAATCTTAGATTAAACAATCAGTTATATTATAAAAGATAAATAGATAACGTGTTCATAAGTTAATTTGAAACGAGTTTGTCACTTGGAATAAGTACTATTTAAGTTATGCGTGGGCACTCTTATAAAACTCTAGTTATAATCATTTACGTTCATAGTTTTCTATGAATGTTAATATTGTTATTCTGTTTACGCATTATCATAACTTTTAATATCTTACGATATTATGGAACCTTTGATTGTTGACTCTATTGTTGAAGACAAACTGTGAAAATAGTAGAGTATCGTTTAATTGCCAACTTTGATAATACTGTCTTAATAATTATAGTAATTATATACATTGTGCATTTTTCAACTGTGCGTGGGTGGTTATTTCCATGACTATGATGAAGGTTGATTTTAAACTAAAAAAAAAACAATAATCCTGACCAGGAATCGAACCCTCTGATTTTGGAAAAAACATCACATCCTGTTTTATTAAACCATTCGATAGCGTCGATAACAAGGATCGAATTCTGAAAAGTAATGAACGCCATTTCTGAAAAGAAATGAACTCCAAACTTAAGAAAACTGTTTATATATTAATAAATCGATTAAAAGTTTAAATTATGACCTTGATTGATGATACTTGTAGCACACTACATTTTCCAAACATGGTGTTCTCATTCTAAATGAATTAGAACTTAGTGTGACAGGGTAGTTTTGTTTGGAATTTCGCTGATTTATACTAATTGTTAGCGTTCTGTTTCGTATTTAACCTAAAATTAGCACGTTCCTATAGTCTACTATATAAAAATAAGTCGGGTTTTCCTTCCTGACCCTATAAGTAACTCCAGAACGCACAAACCGATTTCCACGGTTTTGCATTCGTTGGAAAGGTCTCGGGCTCCGTGAGGTTTATAGCAAAGAAAATTCAGGAAAAAAAAATATTTTCTTCTTTTAATCTACAAACGAAATGTTATATAAAACGAAGCCATCTGGTGGCGAAACGGAGTTCGCCGGGTTTGCTAGTTTACCATAAATATAATTTAATTTACAGCATTTAAACCTTATTAGCGCCATTATGGAATGGTGTAATAATACAGCTTGTGGATTTTTTTTCCAAAATCAACAGGTTTGGTTACTGGCCACGAATTTTAATATTTTTTTTTTAATTCGATAATGCAGATTTAGTTTTCATGAAAAACGGCCTCGTGACTTCTTTGAGCATTTTTCGACATTCCTCGTAGTTTCGAATTTGGTCATCCACGACAAGTTGGAAAATTCACCCTGTGTTTAAGACTAAACGTATAAATGTTTCGCTCCATGTTATTAACATACAAAAGTACCAGAATTGTTTTGAACGGAAGTTTTAGATTTCGTTAGCATAAACAAATTATGTCATTAATTTTATTAATTTCGTTTTTTGTTGTCAAAATGTAATAACATTGCATTAAAGTATTGACCGACTTCAAAATCACAACACAACCGACTTCGTTAGAAAAGTTATTTTACACTTTTTTGTGGTTGTTTTGTTTTACCCTTTTAGTTCAAATATTCAACCCAAATTCTTGTCATAAGTAACCATAATTTTCAAGGGAACAAAAGCGATAATTTTTCATAAAATTGAAAACTACCAGTCCCGGATAGAGAACTTTTGAAGTCGGTTAAAAAAATTGCCGAGTTCTGTGCAAAAAGGGGTATGACAAGAATCGACCCGATTCATGTTGTGTCCAACAGGATTTCTAAATTAAAGATAATTCATAACATAAAACAATAAAACATATACTAATGTGTGAATAATATGCAAAAAATCATTAATTTAATTAATCATTTATATAAGTTT
Source organism: Agrotis exclamationis (assembly GCA_950005045.1). Classification (NCBI taxonomy): domain Eukaryota; kingdom Metazoa; phylum Arthropoda; class Insecta; order Lepidoptera; family Noctuidae; genus Agrotis; species Agrotis exclamationis. The sequence continues at coordinate 9,484,352 of OX465425.1, read as the reverse complement.
CTTTCGTGTTAACGTTAAAGTATGAAGTATTGAATCATGAGTGGTCAACTCCATACAATTTTTTTTGTTTCGGTGTACTTCTCATGGAAAACTAATTATACCATTATATTCTATAATTATTTTCCTTTTTAATGATATATAGTTCATCTTTGTTGGGTTTATGGGCCGAGGCTTCAAGGGAAACTTGGCAATATCTTTTATTAAATTAATTAAAAAGGTTTTTTATGTTATTTTATAGTATGCGAATAAGTTAAGAATTCATCTAAGTTTTATAAATAGATTTAAGGATGTAGCCGTTACGTGGGTATATCACATGTCACGTGCAAAAACACGTGCTTGACTACAGCCTAATTATAATAAAGAAGATTTTCAGTTTGCGTAAACTTTAAACAAACATGCGTATGTTTAAAATTAGAATACGTCAATAATTAAATTTTCTACGTACATAGGTTTTAATTATTTGTTGTATATCAAACGTGGTTTGAATTTAAAATAGCTTACATACTATCTACATATCTGATTATACCTACCTTTAATTGATGAACTAGTACACATTAATTATTGTGTGCAGTATTTATATTATCCTCGTGGATTACTAAATATGTAGATAGACTGTAAAGGTAATAGGTTAAGTTTATATTACTATAGGTTTCCTGTTACAAGAAGAGATCAACTTTGTCCTATCTCTACTTTGTTATCCACCATCAACATGAAAGTTAATTTTCAATTTTCCGTCCTTACGACTGGTTGCTTTTGATAGGAACATAACTTCGGATGCTTCGCTACAAGAACAACCCAATGAAATGACTGGTTGTTAAACTTTTGTTTGACTTTGTTAGTACCTATCCCCGTAAAATCGGTATTATGTGGCCCAAAGGTTACACCATAACAAACTGTTTGAACCTACTTTTACGACACTTTAGTAGGTTTATGTTTGAAAGACATACAATGACCTATTCAAGGAAAGGAAACGTCGAAACTTTTGTGAAGCCTTCTGAAGTTTCACAATGTTTAATATGCAAGCAAGTTAATTATAATATTTGTGTTTAATTTTATTTAATAGATTTGTATCTATTCTATTGTTATATCTGCTGATGTTTTCTTTTTGAGTTAGTTAAAGCTAAATTAGCCTTATCTACATTTATAAAAAAAAACCATTCAAATGTCTATCGTAAAATTGTAGTTAATTTAAATGTTACTTTATTGTAAACATAAAAATTCGTATGCCGCTTTATGCGATGGATATGCTGTACCAACCATGTATAAAACCTGTATACTTAAGATATTCTACTGATAAATGTCTTGGTCTTTATAAAAAGACACGCTTTAAAAAAACTAACAAAAGTACTTTAAAGTTCTATACATTTATAGTCAATAATTTACAAATGACTTACAAATTAACAAGAATCAATCAATTTATGAATATCTTCTGGTAAAAAATAGCGGTAGGTATTAGCACTCCATTGATTTAGTTTTTGCTATTTTAATTAGGTAGGTATTACAAATGCTGATTCGTTCAGGGTTTTCTTGAATGCAACGGGCTTACCTTTCAATTTAAACAAATAACAACATTTGCACTATTTTAATGTCAATTAACGTTATTAGAGTTATAATTATGTTTAGATTAGCTAGGCATTTCTGTCGGTTACAAAATTCTGAAAGTCATGGAGGAAAATGAGAGTGATAAGTATTAGAATCCTAAATAGAAACCGGTTCAAACACGTGACTAGTACATTTTTTGGTATAATTCGGAAGTTTTGGCGATGTAAACGAAAGGGAAAAAGTCTCACGTTTCGCAATAACCTAGTTGTTACAACATTAACCTTGAACTTGGACGTGATTTTTTTTAATTTTATGCAAACTTTACACTAGATGTTTAATGTATTAAAGTGTTTGTTCCGCAAACACAACTTAATTTATGCCGAGCCAATTATTCAATAGAATGTATTAAGGTAAAGATAAATTCCTTTAGGTATCTATTGGAGTATGATTGTGCGATTTACGGCCAGGTAAACCTTGTAACAAGTATATGCTAATAATTTATTATCTACCTAGTATGATTAGTTCTACTAAAGGGTTATTAAACCTTGTAGCTTTACAGTCATATGGCCAAATCGGCCAAATCAGTCGTGTTGGATATTCAATTATTAAAAACTTTACTCTACCAAATGAAATGAAAGGGAATGTAATACCGGTATGAATATCTATAGTTGATATATCAATACTTCCAAATTTTCAAATTATTAAATGTTATTCTTATAAGGAAGATTATTATAAAATGACTAATAATGATTTCAGTAAACAGATTGATGACAAAACTAGATATTATGATCAAAAATCGGTAAATAACGGTAACAGGTTTTGGGATGAATAGATATTAGATAATTTAATTTCGACAGACGTGAATTGGACAATGTACCTATGCACTCGAGAAGGTCAAACAGAAATAGACTCATATAAAAAGATACACACAGTCTTTATGAGGGGGAATACAAAAGTTTAAACGAAGGACTAAGTGATAGATACTGGATAGAACAAGATAGGAATTGCTACTCGGACAAAATGCCCGCCACTTAAATTACGAATGGATGGCCAGATCAATCATATTGTGAAAGATCTGAAGCTGATTCGAACTAATCTAAAAATAATATTGCCTAAATCGTGTTGATTTTCTTTCGTATTGTGAAAAACAGTTCATTAGGGATATAATTTTGTCGATTAATATTTAGCTTGCGATATCAGAGTATAGAAAGTAAAAGTTCTTTCTTGTAGGATGGCGCCTGCATTGTTACGATTGTCGTCTCAGATATAAGTAGTAAATTGTTTGTTGTCTTAATTAGAAATGTAGAGACTAATCACTGATCATTATGATCACTCTCACCTTATTTCACACTCTCTCTTTCTTACTCATTCTTTTTTTTTGTCGTGTTCGCTAAGACAAGAAAGAAGAAAGAGCTCATTTTCGATTGTAAAATTTTACAGATTTGGGTACCTTGATGTACAGGCGGTCTGTACATTACTTACAGCAAGTTTTGTGCAGCAATCGGAATAATACGCACGGGATTTCGCAATCTAAATGTGTAGGTTTAGTATGAACCAGTTTAGATTGAGTTAACATTAAATTCGTTTAGGACAAAATATAATTTTTTAACACTTTAGAAAATATTTACTAAAATATTTTATAACCATAATAAAAATTTCTTATTCTAGTTACCTGCAATTAAACCAATTAATTTTAAACTTGCGAAACCAATCGAATATTTTAACTGCTTTAAGTAACACTATATTAATCAAAATGGCTCCCTACCTCTGGTCAAGAATCACCTCCACTGCGGGGTAGACAAATAGTCCTATCCCCAAACGACACTCAACGTGTCTCACTACAGACTATCTTTGAGACTCCTGCGCAACTGTCTATATACACGCGCATGACGTCAAGCAGCGTCAGCGCTGCCTGCTACTCACGGGCTACATTAATATGCAAATCTTATTAAAAAAAAAAAAAACAAAGAAAAATGTTTATTTTGTAACCATTTCCCAATATCGTTCTCCATTATGGGAATAATAAATTATTCAAGACAATTTGATGGAAAAAAATAAAAATACTTAGTGAGAGAAAAATTTTCGTTAGGTTGTTGATAGAATTAATTAACATCAGTGTTTTGTTTACAAATTAACCGTTATTTTATAAAATGATGCACTTATTGCCAAGATGAAAAAATGGAAAATTAATAAATTGGTATAGGTATATAATTATAATTACTTACTATAAAAACTAGAAATAAGTAGGTACCTATTGTAAATTGTTCGTAGTATTGGTGATTCCATTAATTAAATTGTCTAAAAATATATATACGTAATTGTACATAGTTATGTGTAATGACAGTGCGGGTTACGTTGTTTGAATATACATATTTGGCGATTAGCATAGACAAAATCCTTGTCCTTTTATTCATGATTTAAATCAAAGTTCTTGGGTATTGAACGGGACTATCATAAGTTTATGTTTATGAAGATGCTAACTGGTGAGGAGTTATTGTACCAGCAAGGTATTAAAAATGTGCTTGTTACAAGGAGGATCATGTGTGTGCAAATTATTGCAATTAAATAATTACATATTCCCTTGATAACAGTGATCAAACAGATATTACGCGTACAATTCATAAAGATTTTCCTCTATATTTTTCTTATAACCGCCCTATATTGGGAAAAAAAAGAAAAAACATTTATTTCATTTTCACATTTACAAAGAAAATTATCTTACGCAGGGGTCTCCTTTTAAGTATTGTAATACCTGTGCTATTAGGAGAATAATGTGATATTATGAAAAAAAAAGACTTCCTACTACTTATCTATACATATAATAAATCTGTAGAAAATTCATTTTTGTACATTGAAGAAATTGAAACAAAAAATAGCCAGCGTGTGAAAAGATAAGTAACAGAACCCATTTCCATCATTTTTGAAATTTTTGTCTGTTTGTTTGTTTGTCTGTTGGTCTGTTTGTTTGTGCGCACATCACGTAAAATCTACGAATTCAATGCTGACAATGTTTATATACAAAAATTATACGCAACTTGAGGTTTAACTTAGTTTTTGTTTCATCGAAATCGGTTCAGTCTATCAAAAGTTATTAGAATTTAAAGTGTTTCAGAAGTAAAATTACGGTCAGTTCACACCAAGACGTGCAGTTCAGTAGCGCGATCTAGCTTAGAATAGCAAAACTACATATTCAAATAATTCGTCTAAACATATGTACTTCAACGATAAAACGGTAGATGGCGTTAAAATAAAACCTGATATAGAGGTGTTTAAATTGAAGTAACATTATTTTATTTTTTTCATCGTAATCAGTTTACATCTAATAAAAAACGTAATTTAATTATAGCGATTTTATGGAATCATAGGATAGTCAGGACGGGACAGGACGGGACAAGACGGGACAAGACGGGACAGGACAGGACAGTACGGGACAGGACGGAACAGAACGGGACATGACGGGACAGGATGGGACGGGACGGGACGGGACGGGACGGGACGGGACGGGACGGGACGGGACGGGACGGGACAGGAAGGGACAGGACGAGACAGGACAGGACAGGACGAAACAGGACGGGACAGTACGGGACAGGACGGGACAGGACGGAATATGACGGGATAGGACGGAACAGGACGGGACAGGATGGGACAGGATATTTATGTACGCTCCAGAATGATGGTTCACAGCTGTGTTAATTTGTTCACAATATTGTTAATATTAAATAAGCACTATAGTTCCGCCAGATAAGTATGGAATAAAATAAAATAAGATACGTTGACCCCCGTATTTTGCAATATTTCAAACCAAAAAATGTAGAACGACCAAAAGCAACGCATCGTGGTAAGACGCGATATTGACCTTATATTTTATTTTGTTTGAACGATGGTGGTATGAAATTCGAACGATGCATTATTAGGATCAATGACCTTTATTCCAGATTTATTTGGCGGGGACTATAGCTTATATAAAAGATTGTATCGGTATCCTCCAACACCGCTTCGCACTAAAAATATAGATTGTTAAGTTCCGACATCCACGCGAACGAAGTCGCGGGCACAGCTAGTATAATAATAATAAACGTGAAAGTTTGTTTGGATGGATGGATGGATGGATGTTTGTTCCTCCTTCACGCAAAAACCACTGAACGGGTTTGGATGAAATTCGGTACACAGATAGTTTATAACCTGGATTAACACATAGGATAGTTTTTATTCCGATTTTATGTTCCCACGGGATGATTTTAGAATTGTAGCGGGTGAAACCGCTGGTAACAGGCAGTATAATATGTTGAAAGAATATTTAGCTCCGGAATGTTTAGGTGTTAGGGTGGGTTCATAAGGTGTTTGTGCGTCAAGTGTGAACGGTCAAGTGTTTTTCTATACTTTTGTCTGTTCTGGTGTTCCGCGACGGATATATGTTCCGTCAGATATGAACCCACCCTTAAGATGAGTCCTGGTAATTAAACAATTTTTTTACATTAATTTTAATTTAAGAATACTTGTTTGAATAATTAATTTTTTTTATATGTGTTTGTTGACTATATTACCTCCATTAATCCGAAGACAAAAACATAAAACAAGTAACTTTCCTCGATAGAAAAAAAATCAGAACTTACCTCTAAAAATAACATTTTATGAATTTTATGTCGTAGTCATGTACTTTCTGTCACATTAAAATAATGAAGAATGTAGATAATATCTTATTAAACATTAATCAGAAATCAGTTTTTAAAGAAACATAAAATTGAATTTTTAATACATTTTTATTTAGTATGGCGCTTACGTTATTTTTTTCGAGCAGGTTGCATGTTTCCTCTCTCTATCTATTTACGTTGCTATCGCATAGTTCTATCACTCTCAACCATTTACCCAGTTCGCCCGTGAACATCGTGCGTGACGGTTCTGTGTCGGTTGACTCTTGACTCTTTACGAATTACGATTATTAATTTATTAAGTTTTTAGGATAAGTATATTGATTTCAGATAGTTTTATTTCTTCGGTACGTATAAGTGACCTTCCTTGTAAATAAGTAGTGCCTTAGTATAAGTTGTAAATAATTATTTTATAAACTTTTAAATTTAAATATGGGTAATAAAACAAAGTATAAAAAAATAAATCGAAGATTATGCAGGAAAATTCAAAGAGAACATTTACATATGATGAGAGAAAAGAAAAAGTAAGTCCATATCTTTTTTTTTTTGTAAAAACATTTTTTAGTATACACAAATTTTAAAATTGTGATAACAACAAAATTTTACTTAGAATTAATTTTTTTACGTTTTTAGAACTGGCCCTTTATCAGATATAAGTAATATTGACAACATTTTGCTAACTGCACCGGCATCGGCAGAAGTCCAGCCGCCCCCGGCCGGATCAGAGAGGTCAACGACCGCTCCCACTGTTTTAGAAGAGGGCGATACTGTGGAGTCGCAACCACAACTAAAAGTTTTGAAGGATCGAAACTTGAAAGGGTAAAGTTATAGTATTTATGTATACTTACATACATTATCATCCTATTTATCATCCTATTAAATCATCCTTTTATTGATATTTTTCTTGTGACACTTATGTCAAATGTCAAACTGTCAGTTTCTTTTTCTGTCTAGCTTAGTCTATGATGCTGCTTTTTGGTTTATATAATTTAGTTTATTTTTATCAAATTGATTTCGCTGAAATATTGTATTTAATTCTAATTTAGTTTTTATATTATGATTGTACTAAATAACTTAATTCTTAATTTTACTTATGAAATTTACGCACACGAAGGAGGTCTGATATGGTCGGGTTCCAGTACATTTGAAGAAACTAGTTTGAAAATAGAAAAGAAGACTGACTTTGAAAACGAGCTGATGGGTATAAAAGCGGAGGCCGTTGGCAGAAGATTATTCTATCTCAGACTGTTGAATAGTGGCTTTTCGATCTCAGACTTCGGTCCAGTGAACACACTATGTGCAGTGGAGACTCTATCTTAGCCTTTGTGCAGACGTCAGTCTGCCTTAGCCTGCTTGGCAGAATATTGTAACTTGCTTGAGTCTATCTCAGCATTTGTGGAGTCGACGGTCTACTTCAGTCTTCTCTTTACCTGCTGCGGTCCTGCCTGTTGAGGCCAGTGCGTGCTGCATACCATCTGTCGGCGGCGGCGTTCTAACTCGGCCCTTTGTGCAGTCGACGGTCTACTTCAGTCTTCTCTCTACCTGCTGCGGTCCTACCTGTTGAGGCCAGTGCGTGCTGCATACCACCTGTCGGCGGCGGCGTTCTAACTCGGCCCTTTGTGTAGTCGACGGTCTACTTCAGTCTTCTCTCTACCTGCTGCGGTCCTGCCTGTTGGGGCCACTACTTGCTGCGGTCCTACCTGTGGAGGCCTCTTGCTGGAGGTCATTACCAAGGCCTAACCTTCTGTGCGTGACAGTGAACTGTATAGTGCTGAACTGTGTTTGATATCATTTCTTGTATTTTATATTCTAAAATAAAATTTAATTTGTTGTGTAAAAGTAAACTGTTACAATGTATGTATGTTCATCTGTTCCCTCATAACTTGTGAACTACTGATCATAATTTGACAAATGAGGTGTCGTTGGAAGTGTATTGATCGTCCGCTGGTTATAGGCTATGTGACGTCACAATAACTTGGATGTGGCGCCCTCTAGAGAACATAAAGTTTTTTTGTAATGGTGTCGTGTTTGGTATCAAATGAAAGGGCTTAAAAAGCACAATTCAAAAATGTATATATCGTAAGCAGTTGCTTGCATATTTGCTTGCATTCACCCGATAATTGGGAATAATTTCTGAAAAATCACGGCTCTAAATCATTCTCTATTACGTATACAACGCGTAAGTGAATAACAAAGACTATGTTAAGAGGTTTTGCAAATATTTAATTACGAAGTGATAACCCCAAAATAATTAAAATAAAAAATGTAAGTTCAAAAACTAAAACCCGACTACTGAAAAATCATGCTCTAGCCGTGGTCGTATGCCACCTACCCTAAAAAAGCAATACATTGGACAAAGTGGCATACGACCACGGCTTTCCTTTACAACATTTTCTTGTTTAATACTTTTAAGAGCATGATTTTTCAGTAGTCGGGTTTTAGTTTTTTTTTTTTTGTTTTCTATAAGCACTAATATGGATTTTTATCACTAATATGGATTAATATATTAATGTACTTACCTACTTTTATGAATTACAGTAATTTTAAAAGGAGGATTTTATGTGATATTTCTAGGCGACGTCAATCAATTCACAAAATACGAGATCATGGAGAAGAAGTTCAAGAAAATACAGAGTTGCAGAGCTTACCATTGCCATTCGAGTGCACAGACACTCCTACTACAGATGAAGTAAGTCATTTTGATATATTGGTTAGTATTTGATAGAACGAGCATGGAATTATAGAATTGCATGGAATTATGATAAATTATTGTAGCTTTTCGACTTGAAATAGGTAATTAAAGAAAGTAGTCTGAAAAGAGGTTATAATTTGTGATTTGTTCGTAATTGTTTTTTTTTTCAGGATCCAAAACTACAGGCAGGCCATAGAATAATAGACATTAACTATTTTGTGCAAGAACTAGTTCGTATTTCAGCTCATTCGTCATTGTTCGACTGCGGTTTAGAGAGCATGGAGCTAACTAAGGAAAAATCTTGTGGGCTGATATCTGCATTTACCTTTACATGTAAACTTTGTAAGCAAAATTTTGAAATTAAAAACACCAAAGCTAATTTAAATAAAAATGCAGTTGCGGGTATCATGGTAGCTGGTTGTGGTTATGCTCAACTCAAGCAGGTCTCTGCTTCACTCAATTTACCTATTATGTCAGAGCATACTTTTAAGATTTCTCATGACCTCGTTTCTGATGAATGGGAAGTAACTGCATGAGAAGAAATGAAAAAAGCGGGAGAAAAAGAAAGAGATGCTGCCATAAAAGAAGGAAGAGTTAATAAAGATGGCATACCAGAAATTGATGTTATTGTAGATGGCTGCTGGTGCAAACGTTCATACAAAACAAATTACGCTGCTCTATCAGGGGCAGCCACTATTATTGGAAGGCGATTTGGCCAAGTACTGTTTATGGCCGTGAAAAATAAATATTGCTGCATTTGCGCCAGAGCAGAAAAAAGTAATGTGACAGTGAAGCAACACGAGTGTTTTAAGAATTTTACAGGACCATCTACTTCTATGGAATCTGTTATAGTAGCAGAAGGCTTTAAGCTATCAATAGAAATGCATGGGCTTATTTACGCAAGGTATATTGCAGATGGTGACAGTAGCACCTACGCTAAAATTTTAGAATGTCGACCATATCCATCTTTAACAGTAGAAAAAATAGGCTGTAAAAACCATATATTGAGAAATTATTGTCACGCCAGGGTCACGGTAATGAGATAAGTCCCGCGACCCCGGCAGGCTTTGGCCCTCTACAGAGGGGGCCCCGTCATTATGCTGACGCTCTTTGAGGCGCGCGTGGAACACAACGCGTCGTCGACCCGGGCATGGTTCATGGTCGGGCAGCGAGTTGCCCTTTACTCGCCGCCCGAATGCCTGCGCCTACGGTGGCCGGAGATCGTCTTGCGACGTCCGTCGCCGTGGGCGTCCACCACTGCGGGTGGGGCGGAGGGAGGACACTGTCCTCTCTCTCACGCGGCCCGCCTCCTCCTTCGCGAGCATGACTGCTTCGCAGAAGGAGGCGACCGCTTCCCACTCCGTCTCGCCCCGCAGCATGGCCGCGACCAATGAAGATCTTTTAGTTTTGCTGAGAAATCATAAAACCCGGAATAGATCTGTAAATCATAAGCCTCCTAATATCCCCACGTTTGCGTCTTAGAGGACGGTAGGAAACATCTGATATCATAGCTTTACAGCTTTGGTACCCGATAAATCTAATTTTTCAATTAGATATTTTGTCTTATGATAATTCCGTATACTAAAGTTATTAGTATAATTTTTCGAAGCCCGCTCGCGGATAATTTTTTTCTCTCATATTATTTAAAAAAAATATATCAATAAAATACTACGAATACTTTATTTTTAATTAAGATTGTATATTTTGTGAACAACGAATAAAGATAATAAATACTAAAATAATCACAATCCCACATATAATAAAATAAACATAAACGTTAATCGACTCCACTACATCTCTGTTCTAAATCGCTACTTCCTTGCGCGCGAATTTCAAATTTTGTTGTATGAAATGCGCTCGGTTCTATATTTGACCCCGCCCACTTTTTATCATTTTCGCAACAAGGTATCGTCTTAATGTTTACCTACAGCTTCCACTGAAAATAGGGGAACAGTGTATAAGACGGGGGCGCGAGGTATGCTGGGAAATCACACACTTAATGCGAACTTAACACAATACTAACGTAGCGCAAGCGCCATCAGGACGTCATTTGTTAATGGCCGCTTACAAATGACGTCCTGATGGCACTTGCGCTACGTTGGTGTTGTGTTAAGTATGCCTAAAGAGTCCCCATTATACCTCACGTCACCGTCTATACACTGTTCTCCTACCTGCTTGAGCAAATAGCTTGATGGGAACAAAACTAAATAAATTCCGTTCCTGGAGATATTTTACGTCTCCTGATGTTCACACGGACAATTTATTTAACTACAAATAATCGCTGTTTTATAAACGTGCCATCAGTTTTGTGACGTAATATATAACTTTTTAGTTACACAATCTGTGTATCAATCATATTATATCATATCAATCATATATCATAGACACGAGAGCAACATTTTTTCGAAGATGCGTAATTACAAAAGTGATAGGTAGAAAACAGAATGATAAAACGGGTTAATTCCGTTTTAAATAAATATGCATTTCTTTTGCGTATGTTAGTTCATTGTATTTACATACGCAAAGAAGTGCATTTTAATTTGATACTTACTTGTTTTGACAAACTGAGTACAAAAATGCAAGTCTATACCTACAGTGGGTACTTTTACAATTGACTTTTAAACTGTATTGTAATTCACACACAAAAATAGGAACAACAGTATAGCTTTTCTTTGTCTCCTTTTCCCGAGTGGTATCAGATTTTAAAGGTGATCACTTACACAACATTATTTTTAGTATATGCGAAACCTGAATATAGTTTGTTCAGAATCAGTAACTGATTCGATTCCAATATTTTTTACACCAAGTTATATTTTTTTTTTTTCAATAAAAAAATTAAATTATATTACCAGTTAATTACAATAGGTACAATCACCGTACGGAGTAAGAAGTAAGAGTACCTATTGCCAAACTATTATTACGAGTGTATAACACAGGAGACACGGTTTACGGGGGTGTACCGCGAAATGAGCATGTTTTAAGTACGGACAACCAGGTAATATACAAGCTCATAACTTTGTGATTTTTTATGATACGGTTTTAAAATTTTGTACATAGATTCTTTACACAAAAATACTAGACAGGTGTATCGGGTTTCGCATAAACAAAAAATAATGTTGTATACCTATCTCTCTAGCATTTCGCCCGCGAATTCGTCCGCGCGAATTTCGAATTTTGCCTCTGTGAGTTTCTACGAGTACTTCCGGCCACCCCTTTTTAGAATAATTTTGGAAAATCTTAATCAATATCCAACAAAAATTCTATCAACCTCAAAAGCAACTCTACGTCGTTGCACCTACGTCCTAATAAGCACCCTGCAAAATTTTGAGGACTAACTATTAACACGAGATTAGCTAAATCCCCTTAGTGAGCATCTACGTCCTAAAAATAACCCTCATGCAAAATATGAGACTCCTAACAGTTGCAGTAACGAAGTTTTATTCAAATTATCAACCTCAAAACAACCAAATTTCGCCAATTCCCGTCTTAAGTAGCACTGCGTCATAACAAGAACCCTCATGCAACAATTTAAACTCCTGGTACTTGTACTAACTTCATACAAACTATCAACCCATAAAACAACCCTTTAGGGATTGTATTCCATACAATCCTGACTTAGTGAGCAGTGTGAGCACCTACGTCCTAAAAAAAACCATATTCAAAAAAGACCTCTATCACTCAACACCAAAAACAACCCTTAGGAGTCGAATTTCGCAAAACTCCGTCTTAGTGAGCATCTACGTCCTAAAAAGGGGGGTTCATGCTAAATTTGAGACACTATCACTCGTAGTAACAAAGTTTCATTCACTGTCAAGACTAAAAACAACCCCTTGAGGGTCGAATTTCGCAAAATCCCGTCTTAGGTAGGACTTACGAGTACGTCCTGAAAGGAACCCACATGCAAACAAGCTCCTCGCTTGTAGTAACAAAAACAACCCCTTAGAAGTGGAATTTCGCAAAATCCCATCTTAACGAGCACCTACGTCCTAAAACGAACCCCTATGCAAAATATTAAACCCCCAGCACTCCGAGATTTCGTGTCCTATGAGTGAGTGACCTTTTGCTTTTATATACATAAATACATATATAGATCTGTCTTTTCAAAATTGTCGAACGTATTAATTTTATGGCATGGTATCACTGTGAAGGTTAATGATTAGATTCCAAAGATATCAATAACCTGCGTCCGCGAGTCGAAAAACACACAAAACCTAATTTTCAGGTCTTTTTTTCACTTAGCTGAAGTATAGGTACAAGCTTATTATTTTGATGTTTGTACGTAAGCAACCAAAAAAAAGTAACTTGTACTATATTGTCCATTTTTCGCAAAGGCCGAGTACCTATTATAACAAAAACAGTTCATAATTAATAAGAATTAATCAAATGTTTTTGTAAGAAAAATTAAAAGTCTAATAAAAAATTGTTGAGAAGTCAAATATCTAAAGCACAGAATAATGACTCTTCAAAGGTTTCGACCTAGCAAACACATTAAGGTTGTATTCACAAACAGATCGAGAGAGCAAAAAAACTTTTCGAAAAAATCATGTAACAAAAACTTTTTTGAAAAAATTATAACCGAATTCTAAAACAACACAAAAAAGGAAAGGTTATAATTTTTTCAAAAAAGTTTTCATAAAATCCTTTCTAGTGGGTAGAGGTATTATGCTGTGTAACAATGCATTGACGTGCGATAGCAACAATCGCAGTTGATTTGCTATCATTTTGAAGATTTCCCTCGATTTCTCTAGGATATCATCATTAGATCCTGTCCTTATGATCATGGGACCACCTCGGAAATGTACCCTTTGAAACAAAAAATAAATCTAAATCTGTCCAGCGCGTCTCTGAGAAATCGAGTTACAATCATGCAAAAAAACCGGCCAAGTGCGAGTTGGACTCGCCCATGAAGGGTTCCGTAGCAGCAAGCATAGATTAGAGATATAATTATATTGAGATTAGTAAGTAATATACACAAACAATAAAAATAACTTTGTTTTTCATAGTATTTGTATGAATGGCAAAGTTATATTTGCGGTTTTTGAAAATGTACTATATCTCAAAAACTGCTAACTGTATCTCATCCAAACCAATTTTCGTTGGTAGTTTTGGTTGAGGTCTACATTATATATTTTTTTTAGTTTTATCATTCTCTTATTTTAGAAGTTTAGGGGGGGGGGTCACACTTTTTACCACTTTGGAAGTGTCTCTCGCGCAAACTGTTCAGTTTAGAAAAAAATGATGTTAGTAACCTCAATATCATTTTTAAAGACCTATTCATAGATACCCGTGTGGGGTATGGGTTTGGTGAAAAATTTTTTTTTGAGTTTCAATTCTAAGTATGGGGGGCACCCCCAAAATTTGTTTTGTTTTGATTTTTGTGTGAAAATCCTAATGCGGTTCACATAATACATCTTTCTACCAAGTTTCAACAGGATAGCTCTTATACTTTCGACAAAAAGTGGCTGTGACATACACGGACAGACAGACAGACAGACATGACGAATCTATAAGGGTTCCGTTTTTGCCATTTGGCTACGGAACCCTAAAAACATCACATGAATTGAGTTTTCGAGAACCAGTACATTTTAAAATCTCTGTTCTGCTGAAGAATTTTTACTACGTTTTGGAACACTTCATACGGAGCAAAATAACCCCAGTGGCCTTTTAACTTAAAAGTAACTTGGCAAACTGTTTCTCTCGTGGTTTACAAACAAAAGAAAGGTTGCATAAAAAGATGCTGATAGCGTAATTTGCTAGAAGTTCGGAGTAAGCATAGTTCCGACGATGTTAACATAACATACACCGTCTGTTTGCGGGGTTGGCAATATTCAGTGACTACGTACAGTCGACAAAATTGAATCATGACCCATTTTGAAAATCGTTTGAATCCGTATGTTTACGCGAATGTGGACCTAATTGTATTTGGATGTCAGTAAGAAAATAATTAAGGTGGATTCAAATTTGTCGATTGTACCTAGACTACATGCATTGTTTGCCTCGTTTAATTTGGACGAAATGGATTGCGTGCAGGTGGCCGATAGCCGAGGTACATTTATGTGCATTTACATACTGTGTCCAGTCCATTTTAAAACAGATTTATTTTTATTTTATTTTATCCTTTATTTCAGGCAACTAAGGCCCATACTTTATGCTTTGCTCCACACTAGGCTTAACAACATACATTAAAAAAAAAGTCTGGCTGCAGTAGACAGGGAAAAGGTACGTCGATAGTTAATGCCTTTTTTAAAATCGATTAGTAATGTCGCCCTCTTCCGTGACTTTTCCTTAAAATCTATTCGATTCAGCTAATTTAGGTAGCCTTAAATTTTATTGTTAATACTAAAGTGCAATGATGTCATTTGGTATTCCCATTTTACCAAATCTAACTTATTTTAATTATACCCTAACGGTGAATGGTTATGATTTCATCCCATATGTATGTATGTTCGTCTGTTCGCGCATCACTGCTAAACTGCTAATCATAATCCGAAAAATGAGGTATTTCTTAATCGCCCGTAGGTTTTTGGGCTAAGTGACTTCAAAATGAAGGCAAAGGCATAAATCTTACAATAATAGTGTAATTTAAAATTATAAATATTACTAATAATAATATTAGTTGCCATAGGAAATAATCAATGCAATACACCGTGACTTTTTAGTCGTCTTACAACGGCAGCCCAGTTCAAGTATCCAATGACTAGTACACGTTTATAATAAAAAAATTGGTTTTTAAATTAAATAATAATAATTTTTTTTTTTTTTTTTTTTGTTTCTCACCACAATATTACACAATACATCATTCAAAATGTTATGATAATAGCTTTATTATTGTGGGAGACTGGTGCCTAAACTAGGCTGCAAGCCTGTATTTCTGGACACCAGGACTCCACCTTTACACATAAATTGTCTCGATACAATAACATTAGGTTGATACTGATCGGTGATACACGGTACATGACTATTATAGTCTAGAAGTTTTAGTTTGTGTGATCTGTGTGTGAGTATAAGCGTGCGTGTGAAGCTTAATGATGTGTGTACGTGTGTGTGTGTGTGTGTGTGTGTGTGTGTGTGTGTGTGTGTTTGAGTGTGTGAGAGTGGGTGAGTGAGTGTTTGGAACATTAATACTATTACACTAAAGTAGCTAGTAGTTTTTCGGTGTCGTCATAATTTAATTCTTGTAGGAATGAAGTTATTTTCTTTTTACACATGTACTTAGTAAGATTAAATATCGGTAGCATCCTGTTAATTTTATTGTAAAGAAAGCCACCTAGATGGCAGAAGAAACGCTTTGAAAATTGGGTTGAAAGACGAATGCTTGGACGATCAACTGGGTTGTATCGTCTTTTACCTTGTGAGGTCGAAGGGTGGTAAGTAAGCATAGAATGTTGTTTTAATATCGTGCTTTTAATGAATAGTTGACGCACTGTTAGAACCTTCGCGTTTTTATATAAGAGCTCAGTGGGATAACGGTACGGTAGAAACGAAGACACTTTCAGTATGGCTCTTTGCGTTCTCTCCAAGGTAAGAAGTGTAGACTTCGGAGCTCCACCCCAAACATTGATACAATAGGTCAGCAATGACTGTGCGAGGGCAAAGTACACAACTTTTTTCAGTTTAGCATCTGCCACTTCTCTCAGACTTTTAAAGATGTATATCAGCTTGCGTAACCTAGTGTTAAGTGTATCAATGTGTTCTCGAAATCTGAGGGTGTTATCTACCATTATTCCTAGATATTTAACAGCTTGAGTGCTTCGAAGGTGTGGGCAATTACATGCATTATTTCCATATGGTATAAAGCAAGTGTGCGCTATGATTGTATAAGGTGTTCCTGATGTGGGAGTGATATTATGAGTTTTAAGAGTGAATGTCATGTAATTAGTTTTATCAGCATTAAGTGTCAATTTGTTATTTCGTAACCAATCTGTCACAGTATTGAAGCCCAACTGAGCGTGTGAAAAGACCTCTCCCCACGTGTCAGCATTGAAGAGTAGGGCGGTATCGTCTGCAAATGTTATAATCCTACTCCCGTTGGGGAGTGTGAGCATACCCAGGTCGTTAATATATATGAGGAATAGGGTCGGTCCAAGTACGCTGCCCTGGGGCACGCCGTACGTCACTGTTCGCTCATCACTTAGGAGCTCATTTATCTTAACGCACTGAGAACGCTCACTCAAGTAGTCCTTAAACAGCTCTAGCTGGGTCCCTCTAATTCCCATCTTTTCCATTTTCCGGATAAGGATGGGCACAGAAACCGTGTCAAATGCTTTGGCAAGGTCCAAAAATATTCCTAGCACCTTTTTCCTCCTATCCAGGTTAGTGACGATGTAATTGGTAAGATCGTGCACTGCATCAGACGTGGATTTATTAGTTCTAAAGCCATATTGTGTTGGAGAAAGTAGATTTTCCTTCTCAAGGAAATCCTTTAGTCTATTATTCATGATCCGCTCGAGAACCTTAGACAAAGCTGGCAGCACTGCAATAGGCCTATAATTGTTGACATGGTTTCTGTCCCCACCCTTATAGATCGGGTGTACAATAGATTTTTTGAAAACTTTGGGGAACTTGCCTGATGAGAGAGCTAAGTTACAAATGTGTGTCAGAGGTGGTACGAATAACGCCTTATGCTTCTTAAGAAAGCTACTGGATATTTTATCCCACCCCACCGCACAGTCGTTACGGAGAGACGTTAATATTTTTTCTACTTCATCTTCGTTTGTTGGTAATAGCACCATTGATAGTGAGCTATTATAAGCAAGTGGAATGGGAGAGTTTGATGGAGCTGTAATTTTTTCCGCTAGATTTTTACCAATGTCAGCAAAAAAGTTATTAACGGAGTTTACCGATTGTTCAGGAGTCGATGACAAGGCTAGCAAGTCAAGTGGTGTTTCTTTTTTATTTGTTCTGTTTGTTAAGTTATTTATTGCTGACCAAAGTTGCTTAGAATTTGTACCAGCTTTATATATTTCATTTTTTTCATATTCATTTTTGATTTTCTTAAGCAATTTATTACAGAAGTTTCTATATCTATTAAAGGTAATTTTAAGGTCGTGATTTTCTGGTGTCTTCTTCAATTTTTTATGTAAGTTGTCCCTATGTCGGACACACCGCAGGAGGCCTGGTGTTATCCATGCCTTCACGATCTTTTTACGGTTTGGGACCTTGACAGTTTTTGAGTTAGTATCTATTACTTTCCTTATTTCATTTATCATTGTCTCTGCTGCAATATTTGGATCCTGTGTGTTATATACTTCGCTGAAGTTGATTTGCTTGATGTCTATATTCAACTGCTCATGATTGATTCGGATCATAGATTTTTTTTGCAACTGTTTTAGAATTTGTATTTGCGAGGAACAATATTACCGTTTCATGATCAGTTAGTGCTGAATGTGCTATAAGTGTTGAAGCAGACCGCTGAGTTTTTAAGGCGATATGATCAAGACAGGCATGTTTTCGTGTAGGCAAGGTGTGAGAAGGTAGCAGACCGTGTGAGGCTAATAAATTTAAATAAGGATGTTTGTTTGAGTCTTGGCTTTGATCGTGGATATTAATGTTAATATCCCCGCTAATTATTATATTTTTGTAGCGTGCTATATTTGCTAACGTAAGATTTAATGAATCTAGAAAAATTGAGATATCTTTATAGCCTGGCGGTCGGTATATTGCTAGTAATATTGTGTCTTGATCAATACTTATTTGTAAACAGTTTGCATTTAAGAATGAAGGCTCTTCAACGGAGACTTTAAGTTCTCTCCTAACGTAGACGGTCACACCCTCATTCTGGGAGAGATTTTTAACAGTGCTAAAGCAATTGTAACCATCTATGTTAGGTAAGTCATGAGTGTTGGGAAGCCAGCATTCGGTTAGTGTTATTATATCCCAATCAATTTTTGTTCTAGATAACAATGTGTGGAAGCCTGCAATATTTTTTGTTATACTACGGATATTTTGATTTAAAAGTTTTAGTGATAAATTGGGCTTAAAATTAGGAGGATTACAGCTGTCAAGGTCACAGACCGATGAATCCGAGACAGAGACCAAATCTATATTATTTATGTTTTCTACTAGGTTATCGAACTTTGTATTTTAATTTTCCTGCACAATTTAACTGAGCTAAGATTTGTAGAATGTAGCAATGTAATAGTTTCTTGTATGTGTAGTGTATAGATGTATAGTGTTGTTAGTGTAAAATTATTAAAATTAAAAGCTAAAAAATTTGGTTTATAAATACAAGCTAGTTGATATTTAACTATTTTTACATATATAGTATATGACGGAAAGTTTAAGCAGTTTGTTAGATAGTTAAGTAGAATTTTAGAAAAACATTTTATTATTGTATTTAAACTATGTGAAAGATGCTGAGAAGCTAAACAATACAAGTATCTATAAAATAAAGTACAAAACAAATAATATTTACTGCACTGGTTTTTGCAAGTTACTAAGGCATTTTGAGGAGCGAATCTTTGCAGAAGGGAGGCCCTCTTTTTCACGGAGAAATATGTTTCCATTTTGAAACCAACAGTAATTATAACCATTAAGTTTAGCAAAATTTCGTGCCTCATAGAATAGCTTCCTCATACTTGAGGGGATGAATTCAGAAACGTATACGGGTCTTTGTTGACCGCCAATTCCGATATGACTGGTATTGAGTTTTTCAGACTTTGATCTATTTTTATTAAACGTACGTGCCGCCTCAATAACATTCTTTTTAATGGGAACTGTAAGAAACTCAACAATAATCGCTCGGTTTGAGTCCTTTGAACCTGGCATGCGGTAAACGTCACGTATTTGAGTAGGTTCCACTTGTACCTGGATGGCACCACAGGTTTTTAGGACTATACCTGTTAGGTCAGCATTCGATTCATTCGGAGTAGAAGAAACATTTCTTATTTCAATGGCTGATGAATGGAAATTGCGTCATAATAACGAATTAAAATAAAATTTTTATTCGTTATTATGACGCAAGGCGTAGTTAGAAACACCCTTGTGTCATAGAAAATGGAGATGGAATGATCTGCCTGACTTTTGCGCTGGGTAGGTATACTCTGTATATTATGCACTAGTTCAATCAATCCTATCATATTGCATAACAGCTTGGGGCGGGGCCCCAAAGACGTCTTTGCTTAGGTTGGAGAGAGCTCAGAGAGCTGTCCTTAAAGTTAGTCGCAAGCTTCCCTTTCTTTACCCAACGAAAGAACTTTACCAACAGTGCAAAGTACTGACAGTTCGTCAATTATTTATCTTGAGTACTGTCATTCGCAGGCATACTCAACTTACATACAATCCTGCTGAAATCCTGGGTAAGAGGCGTAAACACACAGTCTGTAAATCAAGATCCTTCAAAACAAGCTTTAGCCGTAGATTTTTTTGTTTCCTAGGAGACTACCTTTACAATAAAATCAATAAAGTAATTCCCATTTACTCCTTATCCAATTTCAACTGTAAAATTAAAGTCAGAAATTGGCTTCAATCTCTTGATTATGAAGCCACTGAAAAACTCTTAGTAGTGACTTCGTAAACAAACTGTTTGTCATGTTCCAAGCATAGATCAGTTGAACTGTTTACATATTACACACCTACATCCATTCACTACATTCCCAAACCCACTCATTACACACCCACTCTCACTCACTGCTCACCCACACTCACTCAAACTACTCTCGCTGTTTAAAAAATAAGTAATTATTTGCTAACTTGTGTTTTAATCTATTCTTGTTTCTGTTACCTTCCACCCCATTCTCGTCTATGTTATTATGTTTGTAAAAATGTGTCTTGTCCGGGTAGTTGGGAGGCCTGGAGACCTGTAACACAGGATTTCCTAGTACAGGCTCCAGTCTCCACAACATCAACGTATTTTTGTAAAATCAAATTGTACTGTACTCATGTTTCGTTATGTGGTGGAGATAATAAACGTTTTTATTATTATATTATTATTATTACTCTACAGCTTGATACGTAAACATTTTAACAGGGTGTTTCATATTTCAAATTTATTAATAAAAAAAATTTATTAACGATTAAAATTAATACTCGCCTAGAGGTATATTAATACATTAAGTGGACCACTTTTGTAAGACGACTAAAAGTCATGGTGTATATTTCAGTTAATAGGTTATTGTGTTTTTGTGTTTATCTGGTTTTTTTCCTAAGTAGGTACCTACCTTATTTACTGAAGTATGTGCGCTCTATTTTCAGGCCGGCAATAGATTTGTCTATTGTGCACGCCCACCACATGGGTTTTGAACCCGCCTTTTCGATTTTAGGAGTTAACGAATAAAGCAGTTATACATTCAGTAGGTATTTAATAGTTACGTAGCCCATTATGCTCGTTGACTGCCTTGTTGGATACAAGTGCTGCTGCTCTTACTCATTCAGCAGTGTCCTAAAATATGTCTTTTTGTACTGATTCCTAAAAGTACCTTCTGAAAATTAAGGTGATCGCGGGACTGTCTGAACCATGACCATTCAAAGAAGTCAGATCAGAAAGTCGTTTCCGCTCCACCTTGGGTTAGAGGACTCATTTGATGATATTACCACTTGAAGGATCGGTCAGTGGCCTGCATTATTTGACCCACCTTTCGTTATTCTGCTGTATAAAATGGGTCATGCACTAAAGGGCACTGACTGTACAATGCACACTTTGTTAGTCTACTTGCCTTCTTCGTCCGTCTAACGCCTTTGGTATTGGGCTATTTTTTTAAATCATGATCCAGGTAAGCTCACCTCATTTACAGCAAAAAACTATGCATATACCTACTACATGTTAAACTATTTTGATTGAAAACCTTTTTCTTTTCAAAATAAGCAGCTCAACCGCTGCCTCGAACAAAAAATCTGCATTTTATTTTTCCGAATTTTATATTTTTTTTCTTGCACTCTTTATAAATGTGTGAACTGAGGGACCATACTAATTTTCGCGATCTGGGCCACAGAAGATTCAGTTTATCCCCGTGTGGGCCGATATAAAAGAAATACCCTGTATACAGCAATTGAAGGAATGGTCGCTTTTGATGCTACAAGTTTGGTTACACTCCTTTCTGCTCTACTTCGGAAGTTATGATACGAGTTGCCACCTCTCCCCCCCCCCCCCCTTCAAAAGGAGAATATATATATTTCAGGTAGCACCTTTTTAATTTAAATACAGTAATTATCAATCATGTTTAATTAAACGTTTCCTGATTAAATTATTTATTGAAGTTTAGCATGAACGTACTCGTATAATATAATCCACAAGTAACAATGAGTAGGTGAAAATGATTCAATTTATGACAAAAGCCGTGATTACAAAGTGTCTTCATTAGGTGCGTCCACACAGAACGAGCAGCCTCGCGAGGCATTTACTGCGCGAAACATAGCAGCAGCTTTCGACGTTAGCGTCAAAACAATATTGGTCCATTTGCGTCAAATTGGCTAGGTAAAAAAGCTTGACAAATGGGAGCCACACGAACTCAATGATCGCCAGCGCGAAGTACGCGTCGAGACGTGCCTTGCACTGCTCAACAGACACACAAATGAAGGAATTTTGAACCGCATTGTTACCTGTGATGAAAAATGGATTCTGTTTGAAAACAGCAAGCGCTCAGCAAGTTGGTTGGATCATAGTTCAGCACCTAAACAATGCCCTAAACAAAAACTTACCCCTAGAAAAGTGATGGCGCCGGTGTGATTCATCACAGCTTTTTACCAAACGGGGTGAGCATAACTGCAGATGTATACTGTGAAGAACTGAACACAATGATGGAGAAGCTGGCACATCTCCAACCAGCATTGGTCAATCGCTCGTCTCCGCTGCTCCTGCACGACCTCATACTGCACAGCAGACGGCCTCCAAGTTGCAAGAACTGGGGTTGGAAGCTCTCCGTCATCCGCCCTACTCACCAGACCTTGCACCTACAGACTACTTCCTTTTTCCAGAATTTTGATAACTTCTTGGCGGGAAAAAAATTCAATACCCGAGAGGCAGTACAAAACGCCTTTGAAGAATTTGTTGTCTCCCGTCCAGCTGAATTCTTTAAGGAGGGCATCAATAAATTGCCACTGCGTTGGCAAAGATGCATTGATTGCATGGGTGATTACTTCGATTAATACAAATAAAAAATACATGAAAAAAAATCGTTTAAATTTTTTCATACAAAACGGCAATTTCATAGGTAAAGACGCTATTATTAGTATTGTTTTGAACGGTATGTTTGATTGTTTAGTTATGTTAGAATAATAGAATTTCTTAATGCAAAACGGCCTGTCCTGGCTTCACAAGGATATTTGTTTATATAGCTTTTCTTAGTGATAATACAATTTTATTCTCATAGCAGCTACTCATTATTTCGTGACAGTGTGAACTGTCGATGTGTTCCAACATTTTTGCAGCCTTTTATACAACATTTAGTCATAATATATCGATAAAACGGTTTTTCACAGAAAATTCCACCAGCGCCGTTTTGACAGTTGCCTTCCCCATTAGCATACGTATCACAAATTTATATAATAATAGCTACTGTCAGATCTGGTTCCTGACGTACCTTGATACCTAGTCCAAATTATGTCTTTTATGTTAATATTTTTGCTGTAGGTATTCGTAATTTTCCATAGCATTATCTAGTCTTATTGTTTTTTTTTATGGCTGCTAATTTCGAATTTAGAAATATCATCTTATGAGTTGCAGATTTATGAAATAATAGACTCAATTTAATGCCTGTCTTATCCAAGTCAAATCCTCATTCATATTATAATTTTCTTGAAACAATTCTAGTAGTCAATCTCAGTTTTTTACATTTACTCTAATTTCCTAAACGTAACTTTTAGCATCACACTACGCTAGGGGCACAAAAAGTTAAATAAACCTCACAAAATCACAACCTTTTTTTAGTCATAAAAACAAGTTAGGAAAATAAATTCAGGACATTTCGTGTTCTTCGTAAAACTCAAAATAAATTCTGAGCAATCTAAATAAATATGAAAACGTACAGCCGTGAAATTCTGTGTGGCTCACGCATACGCTCGCCCAATGATTTGGTGATTTTGGCACCCACAAATAGATAGAAATTCTATTTAGTACCAACATTATTTTTTAAAGTTGGAGAAGTGTTTGAAGGATCGACTGCTGCGAAGCGTGTCGTTTGTATGATCTGTAAGGGTGCTCCCACATTTATCGACGCGGAGTCGGCTTAAGCCGGTCAAGAAAACCTTTATGTCAACGTAATAAGGCTTAAGCCGATTCCGCGTCGATAAATGTGGGAACACCCTAAGTAGTTGTTCCAAGTCTGGTTGTTTTTGTACGTGAGTTTCAATGTGGGCAAAGTCACCCAAGAAACAGGAGAAATTCCTAGACTGGTGCAAAGTCAAAAAAAGTACTTTTTCATAAATAGTTTGTCTTTCTACAGCTTAAATAAAGGGTCAGGGGTGGCGAATAATTAACGTTCCTAACTGAAATAGTTATTTGTTTAATACTTGCTTCCCGACCACGTGTCAGGTGTTCAAAGTACAGGGTTATCGAAATGTCATGAAATTGCCTAAATTAACGTTAATTTATTTGTACACGTGTATAGTTCTAATTGACCAGAAATCCAAATCCGCATATTAAGCAGTATCTTGTTCTTAGTCGAGTCAGACTGGTCTGGGACTGGTGGTTTTGTCAGAGTGGTCGTGGTTGCGCAGGCAAGGTACACGTGGAGATGTTCTATGGGTCATTGACTTCCTAAGAATTGCTCTTTTACCTAACTGTGCCTTGGTCTGGCCGATTGTGGTTCTGGTCTGGCAATTTCTGCGCCCCTCTAAGGTCTGTGCCCCTGTGCCTTTCGTTTTTGTCGGTTGGACACGTTGCGTGTACATTGTATTGTACTATAGTATACTCTGGCGTGGCGGTTTAAGGGGGAGGCCTATGTTCAGCAGTGGACGTCTTCCGGCTGATGATGATGATGATGATACTCTGGCTGGCGCAAGACCGTGGAGCTTGGCACAAACAAAGAGAGGCCTATACCCAGCAGTGGGTGAAGACGGGCTGTGGATGATGATAGTATACTCTGTAGCTCTCTTCGTCAGGTCAGACTAGTGAGTTGGTGATCGACCGCGTTATCTATTGCCCTCCACTCTTCCATTAGCAGTATTCAAAAACGTAAAAAGAGAAATAGCCAACCTCCTTAAAAAAACTACCTCATGTCTTCTCCTGTCGGACTATCTTATCAGGTGACCATGGCATTGGAACGTAAAGGGCTATCGAAGGAACACCGTGGATTTTAGTCAGTACGAGTGTGACAGTCCCATCCGGTCCACCTAGGGTGGGGTTCAGTAGGAGACGCCCACGGCAACGGACGTCGCAGGACGATCTCCGGCCACCGTAGGCGCGGGCATGCGGATGGCGAGTAATGGGCGACTCGAGCTGTCAGCAATATGACGGGGCCCCGCTTAGAGGGCCAAAGCCTGCCGGGGTCGCGGTACTAACGAGCTACCGTGACCCCTGGACGTAAAGGGCTATTGAAGGACACCGTGGATTTTAGTCAGTACAAGTCTGACAGTCCTTCCTGCGCTGCCCTGGGCGGGACTCATGCGGGATGATTTTACCACGCTAAAAAAAAACCTAGTTTGGGGTGGCATTTTACCATGTATAAAATAAAATGTCTTCTCGTTGGTTAAGTGGGCATAAGGTGAGTTATAAGGTCAGCATTATTATATGTATAAGCAAATATCTTCAGTGCGACAACACTGTAGAATAGAGATACCTACACGTGTTTGTTATTTAAATTGCATAATAACCTTCATTAAAAATTAATGGGTAATTTCATGACTGATTTTTTCCCCATTTTTTAAATTATTTTCTAAGAATCACGATATTACAATGAATTTTTAAATTTCAAAGGCGAATGTATATGCTTTCAATAAAAAATGGGGAAAATGATTACTGGAATCTTTTACTGACTACCTACCTAGCTAGATTGACGGTTGACTAGAGTAAGTGGTAATTTAAAAAAGATACGTGGCCTCTGGTGTCGTAATTAATGAAGCCATATCTGGGAACACCACAGGCGTCTGACATGGCTTTGGATGTATATACATATTATTTCTTAAATAAATCCAGGTTTCCTCACGATTCAGTTACCGATGCCATTGACGTCCAAGATAAACTTAGAAAGTACATATGATTTGAAAAAGACACTTATTGGTACTTTTTTTTTTTGCGTGGTAAAATCATCAAATGAGTCCTCCCACCCCGGGCAGGGCGAGAGGGACTGTCAGACTTGTACTGACTAAAATCCACGGTGTCCTTCAATAGCCCTTTACGTTCCGGGGTCACGGTAATGAGATAAGTCCCGTGACCCGGGCAGGCTTTGTCCCTCTAGTGAGGGGGCCCCGTCATTATGCTGACGCTCTTTGAGGCGCGCGTGGAACACAACGCGCCGTCTACCCGGGCATGGTCCATGGTCGGGCAGCGAGTTGCCCTTTACTCGCCGCCCGCATGCCCGCGCCTACGGTGGCCGGAGATCGTACACTTATTGGTACTTGCCTGGGTTTGAGCTCATAACCTCATGCATGAGAAGCAAGGTGCCACCTTTGGGCCATCACGACTAATAATAATGCAAATACTTTAATAGGTCACCTAATGCGTTGTAGCAGATTCCTAATTGGTATATATGTATTGGTAAGCCCCAGTTTTTTGTAAGTTACTTGTTTATAAATAGGTATGTTTTATATCAAAATTTCCTGATTCTTAATTCTGCACAAAATGCTTATAAAGCTGATGATTAAAAACGCATCAATGTATTGAAATTCAATTTATAAATCCTAGCAAACAAAAGTATGCGCGATCTTGAATACCTACTTAATAATTAGTTATGAATAATAATGGTACCATTTAAAAGGTTTAACTGTTAACTTTAAATTGATACCAAATTTATTCAAATCACGCCATAATTTAAGGAACTATCCCAGATCAATTCCAATTCGGAGCTTCTCAGTTATCGGATAAAAATGCCTCCACGAACCTACACAATCATACCACATAGTCGTATTGCTTGGACGTGTTTCAGATAATTTATTTGCCATAACTAAGTACCATAAACATAGTTTTTTTGTTAATAAATAACATGTGTTAGAAATATAGATCCGGAAATTAATGTTGGCAAAAAATTGTTACGATGCGCTACAATTATTTGGAGCCTTAACCTGCGAATCATCTGGAATATTTTTGGTATTTACTAGTCTGTGAATGCTTCCATGGTTTCTTTTTATGAGGTATAAAATTGTAAAATGAGTCCTCCCGCCCTGAGTGGAGTGGAAGGAACTGTCAGACTCTTAGTGACTCTATTCCTTCACATGCCCTTCGCGTTACAGGGCCGCCGTGGTCCCCTTTTAAGACAGCCGCGCGTGCATGCGGCAGGCCATTAATAGTGTTTCCATTTTTAAAGGAAACTGTAAAAAATAAGCCAGTCCTAGAATACGCTATGCCTATTAGTGTTGCACTTTATGTAAACTAGACTCACTGCATTCTGCACGATTACAATAACCCTGTATGGGTATTACCATTACATAATATTGTTGTTTTTATACCTTTCATATTAAGATCGAGATAACTAAAAAATATAAAATGGACAATCAACATCTAATTATTAATTCGTCTATTATCATAATTCAGCAGTAAACAAAGTATAAAAATAACCCAAAGTTTTACTTTACCGCTTTTTTCTATATCATATAATTGATGTTTGTGTGTTCGTTGGTACATTTCCACGCAACAGACGTCAGAAGGTGGTCTATGAGGCTTTATATCGTATGTTCTAGACCATTTGAGTTTTGGTCTGTGGATTTCCCGTACACTGTCATTGGCATAAGAAATGCAATGGATGAACTTTGGAGAGATTCAAATTGTGTGCGTTCGGGAATTACAAACGCAGGAGTTCCACTCTTTTGTTTTGTGTATTTAGTTAGGACATACCTGAAGCTGCCTAATAAGCTACGTCTTCTTAAATACCAAAGATTTAATTAATAATTTTAGTTCAATTATGGTTTACCGTCACATTTTGCGGTCTGTCTTGTACTCTGCTCGTAAGCGTTAAATTGCTGCAGCTAAACCATAACCTAACGTAACAATATTTAAAGAGGTCGCGGTCACACGGGGGACTGGTCTATATTTATGCTTAGTTAGCGGATCTGGTATCACAGTCTACTTTTAGCTTGCAAGAGAATGTGTCCTTACTGGGTAATTATGTTAAAAAATCAGGGGCGTAGCTACCGCCGTATCTGCCATATCAATTATACGGGGCCCCCAACGTGCGTAAACAAAAATTAATAAAAACTCAATGATTTATTAAATAAAATAGTTATTTGCTTTTACACAATTTATTTGTCTAATCTATCTCTGGTGTTTTTATTATTATTATTATTCACATGTAATACTGTTTTAATTAAGCACGAGATTGTCTATTAGAAATCCCGGGAATTTCCATATTAATATCAACATTTCGATGCAAGTACTAAAACCTAATTCCGACCTGATCAGTCGCATCTTGAATTTTTTTATGACCTTTGTCCAATTATTTGTTTGCATTTCGGCGTAGATAAAGAGAATATGCATTTTTTTCTTGAGTGATAAACCTTTACCCTACTTAAGGGCCCCCAAACAAATTTTTATACGGGGCCCCGCCAAGGCACGCTACGCCTCTGTAAAAAATCAAATATTTTTAGTTCACATGTTACAAACTTACAATGTGGTTCATTTTGGACATATAATACTCATAAAATACTCATTGTAGTCATGTTATTTGTAAAGAGTATATTGAAACACATGAAGGAACTAGGTTATTATTATTATGGAGGTTTCTTCCACGTATAATTCGATAATAGTCTAATTTCCAGAACCAATCATTAGTGTCACATTGGACACAATATTTTTCTTTTTATCAATGAACATTGACAATGACAAAACGCATGAAAACTCGGAATTGGGGGTTCGTGGTAAATACATACCACGGTATGATGTGCCTATTGTAAATTTTAAAAGCGTATCTTCACCGATTTTCAGTAATGTAAATAAAGAAAAAAATATGTTTAAATTTTTTTTATAATCAAATTGGAGTCAGTCGTAATATACGTAAGCCTTTAAAAGTATTTTACCAAACATCCAATTTCGCTCACTTAATGTAAAAAATTAACAAATATCCCTAATACATCACACACGCAAGTAAAATAAGATAAGAAGTAAGATGAATTAGGTGGAAAATTCTAAGTTGTGTGCGAGATCAAAGTGCGTGTCTATCACGATTGGGGTGCGTAGACATATTTTTTAGACGATTTTTTTGTGCTGAACAAAGACGTCATGATTGCTATTTTATTATATCTGATGTTTATAACCTTTGGTTTATTTTTAGAACCAGTTATTACACAATCAATTATTGTATAATTATTAGACGAATTTGCAAAAACGTTACTGGTTTTGATAGAGTTTTGGATTTAGTAAAAATCGGTCCAATATATAGAAAATAAGATCATCATCACTTCTGTTAGGTGGAGGTGTACTTAATATTACATTCACATTTCACGAATCTAATTTGCCATCCACCCATCGTCAGCGTCACTCACCCCCAAAAGTTCATTAGAAGACCAGCGTCAGACAGTTTCACCTGTATGGTATGGCTGAAATGTATCTTTTTAGAGCGGCCGTGATTCACACACACCGCACTATGTATATATTCTTCCTTAATTTGTTTAGTTATTTTTATTATTTTGTGTCAATTTTTAGATCGTGATAGTGTATGCTACATGAACTAACATCAAATAAAACTTATGTTTTTATCTTTGATCAACCGGGCACTAATCCAGGTCATACAATTTTTATGAATTAATGGCCCGATGCTATTTATTTATACATTTATGGTCAACTGTCAATAAATAATCATTCTGGTCAGTACTACATGTAATTATGTGTCGTATAAATAAGGCTTCACATATTAGTAATAAATACGGTTACGCAACATAATCGGGCGGTTTTTATGCCTGCCAATAAATCGGTAAAAACACCATCGAAAATTACGTTTTATGATGGGGATCCATCTCTTAGCGGTCCTCCCATATGACACCTCAGGATTCTTGTAATCTGCGAATGAGCCACCTCACTGGCGATGGCTAGCTTCACCAGGGCCGTTTGAGAGGCCGATCACCATCCGACAGAAGTCTGGCACAAAATAGTAAATGATAAATTAGATTTATTTTGCAAATTGGTTTTGACAAACTCTTATACACGTCAAAAAACACATTCTTTTTTTAAACTAGATGAAGCCGGTGTTTCGTAGACTACTCTGAGAAGAAACAGCCGAAACAAACTCAGAGGTCTCTTTTAAAGTCCAGACATTTTGTATTGGTAAAAAATCTTACGAGAACCATGCAGGTGTCTGTGATGTTCTTTTGAAGAAAGAACCACCCAGTTTGAATGGACCTGTCAAGTATTGGGATCCATCGATGCGGAGAGTTCCAGTTCGTGAGCTCACACCAGCTTTTTTTTAAATCGAGTAAAATCATAAAATGATGAGTCCTCCCGCCCAGGGCGTGACGAGAGGGACTGTCAGACTCGTGCTGACTAAAATTCACGGTGTTCCTTTAATAGCCCTTTACGTTCCAGGGTCACCGTTAGCTGATAAAACGTTCCCGCAACCTCAGACAGTTCAGCGACCCCAGCTCACTCCAGCTTAGTTCTCATCTTTGCAGGCAACTACACGACATATTATTATAAGCAATCGCCTGCATGAGCTTTATTTCAGTATTTTCTCATAAAATAAGAGCCAAACCATTTGTCGCTTGGGTGTTGTAAACATCTAGTATAAAAATAATACATCAAGACGATTGCACCCGCACGAAAAGTGTATCAAATTCAAAGTATGATTGTAACTTCATCTGTTTTCGGTGTGTGCAGGTTCGACAAAAACCAGAACCACACATTCCACACTGTTGTTTGAATGACAGACCGAATTTGTTGGATGAATAACATACTTCATCACCAAGTCGCGACTCGTGGTATGTCGCTCGACGCAATCCTGATCGGCACTTGGTACCTACAATATTGTATGTGGTACGAGTAAGACTGTTATCACACGACATCACTCGTGCGAACTAGAGGTGAAGCGGAACTCTTTTCGCATTTGCGACAAGAGTTCCGCTTCACCTTCACGACCGACCGCGCGGAATGGCGGCGTTCTCCGCCTCTCCGCGCGGCGCACGGGCCATACATGCTCCGTCGCCTCCGCTCGATCGCGAGAACGAGCGTTGTATGACAATCACCTACATACATTCTTACTAAGCATACAATTAAGCTTAATAAGCGTACTCAAGTATTAATGTTCACCCTTAATATACCATTAATATTCTTTTACGATACAAACGGGAGGAAAGCAAGAAATAAATAATTTTATAGTGTCATTTTATTTTACCGAACTACTCACTTCGTTATACTGAGGTTGTAAAACGACAAACTCGAGTGGAAAATAAAATTGAGAAAAAGAAATAACTGCAATGGAATGTTTCAGGAGCCCATTTGTAAAAATATCGAAGTCTTTCTGAAACTTACGAAAAAATCGATACCAAAATAAGCTGCTAGCACCGCAATGCGGTTCTAAGAAAATTATGAGGCGCTATTATGATCAATAGCACTCTCATAATCCTTTGCTGGCTGACAACGAATTACAAATTGCTGGTACTAAGTACATAGGTACACTGTGAACGAAGATAGTATTATACAGGGTTAGGTAAGACACAAACGCCAACGTAAAAAAAAACTTTTTCAAAAAAAAAATGTAACCGACTTCCCACAAAAAAGTTCTAAATAACCTACAAAATAACTTTTCTTTCGAAAGTCGGTGACTTTCTTTTTTTTTCATTGACTTTTTGTCACCGACTTTCGAAAGAAAAGTTTTTTTGTAGGTTATTTAGAACTTTTTTGTGGGAAGTCGGTTACATTTTTTTTTGAAAAAGTTTTTTATTTTATCCTTTTTAGTTTCAATATTCAACCTTCTTACATGTACACTAAAATATTGTAAATACGTAGCACCGGTGATAACATCGTCCATGTATGTACTCTTACACAATGAGCTAAAAATTAAAACTGCTGCACCAAACTAAATGAAAATTTTATGGGACCAAATGGCAGATATACTGTATCGAACAAAAAAAGAATCATCGAAATCGGGCCAGAAACCTCGGAGTAATCGGTGTAGACAATGTTGAAAACTTTTTAGGTTTTCGTTGTTTTTTGTTGATTTTTCAAAAAGTGCTAGTCCGATTTCGATAAAATTTTAATGGGACCATTCGGGAAGTATATACCCTTTCCAACAAAAAAAGATTTTTTCAAATCAGTTGGTAAACGACGGAGTTATGCCCGAACAAACATAAAAAAAAATATGAACATCCGAATTGAGAACCTCCTCCTTTTGGAAGTCGGTTAAAAAAAGTTAAAGGAAAAGCAAGCTTTCCAAGAGCAAGTTTCCCTGATGATGGCAAAATATTGTATTAGGATGAGATTTGACTACAATTTCATATACAGCCCTTTTACAACATACTATAGCCACATGTTTAACTACAGACAGCACCGTTCCTGAACTACTTAAGTAATGTGGACCAAAATAAATCCTTTACCTTTATTCAGGTAGCTTATAGTATTTTATTTGTCCCAGCATGTCAATACATTTCTTGGTATATGTCAGACTCACTGCGAGGATCGCCCGGAGGACTCCGTAGAGCATACGGTGCAAGACTGCCCCCTTGGGCAGAACACCGACGTGTCCTCACGGCGGCGATAGGCGGAGACCTCTCGCGCCCGGCATTGGTCGAGGCCATGCTGCGGGGCGAGAAGGAGTAGGAAGCGGTCGCCTCCTTCTGCGAAGCAGTCATGCTCGCGAAGGAGGAGGCGGGCCGCGTGAGGGAGAGGACAATGTCCTCCCTCCGCCCCACCCGCGGTGGTGGACGCCCACGACGGACGTCGCAAGACGATCTCCGGCCACCGTAGGCGCGGGCATGCGGGCGGCGAGTAAAGGGCTACTCGCTGTCCGACAATGGACCATGCCCGGGTCAACGGCGCGTTGTGTTCCACGCGCGCCTCAAAGAGCGTCAGCATAATGACGGGGCCCCGCTCTAGAGGGCCAAAGCCTGCCGGGGTCGCGGGACTTATCTCACTACCGTGACCCCGGAACATAAAGGGCTATTGAAGGACACCGTGAATTTTAGTCAGTACAAGTCTGACAGTCCCTCTCGCCCTGCCCGGGGTCGGAGGACCCATTGGATGATTTTACCACGCTAAAAAAAAAGTATATGTCAGACTCAGACTACGTTTTACAAATCGTGAAATTCTTACTTTGTTCACCTAATGTTCACACAATGTTAGGTACGAGTAGGGGAACAGTGTATAAGACGGGGACGTTAATAATCGCGAGGTATAATGGGGACATACACTCTTTAGGCATACTTAACACAACTCTAACGTAGAGCAAGCGCCATCAGGACATCATTTGCAAGCGGCCAGACGGAAATAGCGTCCTGTTGGCGCTTGTGCTACATTAGTTTTGTGTTAAGTTTGCCTTAGGTGTGTGATTTCCCATCATACCTCGTGTCCCCGTCTTATACACTGTTCCCCTACATATGACAAAGAACGCGGTCAGCAACCCTTTCAATGTATTCTAATGTGTTGGTATAGGTATCTTTCCAGCAGTGGCGAAAGCGTTATATCTGAAGAGCTCGTGTACCCTCCGGGTAACGGTTGTTCTGTAAGGCTAGATTTTTATAGTGATCAGTCATAGTAGCGGAACAGTGTATAAGACGGGGACGCAAAGTATGATGGGAAATCACACACTTCTCATTCTTCTGATTTTACTCATTCTTCTGTGGAATGCGCTTCCTCTTGAAATCAGGACGGCTACCAGTCAATTTGCATTCAAGCGGAAGTTGCGGCATTATTATCTGCACCATTAGTAGAGTTATCTCAATCATCTTTCTATTATATTTTATAAACACCGTGACTTTTTAGTCGTCTTACAACGGCAGCCCAGTTCATGTATCCAATGACTAGAACACGTTTTCTAGTCTTATGAATAACCGTTACCCGGAGGGTTCACGAGCTCTCAGTTTATTAAAAATGTTTGTTTTAAATTAGTCTAATTCATCAATTTATCAGCTCTGAACTGTCATATATTGAATCTCATTGTAAATACAAAACACATGCATTGCCAGCCAGATTTGGCAGAACTATCGAGAGGCCCTTATGAGTTATGTACCAACGCGGAAAACTAATCCACCTTTGAGGTCACACATAACTATAATAAGTAGAAGGTACTTAAGTTGGTATTAAAATCCGTGATGGTATTAGAAATCGCGCAAATAGAATTCAACAACAAATGACCTACCGTGATCTATGTAAATCAATAGTACTAAAGTCCTATCGTCTTTGTTACAATAATAGTTAGCATTAGATTGAAAATATAACATAAAATAAATAAAATATAACTGTATCGCACCTCTTCTATCGGGGGTAAACCTTCAAAATGCTACCGCTCTTTTGGGATAAGTTCAGGGAGTGTGGGATTTTACTTTGCTAAAGCCACCCGGTGGTCCCCTACAATCCTGTAGGGGACTACCGGGTGTTCAAACAAAACTACCGGGACCTGCTCCCATATTCATGGCAGCAGACCCCGGTAGTTTAGTTTCGCTGTACAATTTGTACAATATACGGTGGCACGTGACTACCGTGCCGCCATCGTGTATGAGGTCAGTCAAAGCCGTCTCTGACAACCCGTGACCCCAAATTGACACCTGCTCTAAGTTATGCAGGCGGGGTTGCAGCATGTTAGGCGATGAGGCGGCTGCCACCCCGACGTCTTCTTCCCAACTTTATCTCACATATCATTTTTCATTTAAGATTCACGATTGGATATGGTCTTTGCTCGGGGTTTACGACACTGCGTAGCGTGGAGGTAACAGCTACACAGTCTACGCTAAATAAGCCTCTAATTTGAAAATATTAAAATTCTATTTTATCATTTGCTCTAAGTGCCTTTAATTTAACACGATCTAACACGTAGACTAGTTCCATTATACACAAAATGGAGATATTATTATTAAATGCATTCTGTTAAAGACAATGCCTCTACCTCTGGTACGTGTTAAAGTATACTACAACTGATAATGAACGGAAGTCACAATGGACATACTTGTTATTTTAATAAATAAACGAATAAATCATGACTTTTCGTGATCGCAATCTCGACAGCAACATCCTAGAGGAAAACAATTACATATCTATCTGTTTACACTACTCTAGATGGAAATCAAATATAAGAATTAATGAGAATCTTCCGATGTTGATGTTTGTGTATTTCGTATTTCCTTGGACAGCTTCCTACTGTTGTATTTCGGGCTAATTTTGGCATTTCTTGTTAATCCTACATCTTTTCTCTGTAGGTATTTATATTTCAAAAAGCGGCTAATATTACTTAATGGATATTATATTATCGTCCTGTTTAACTGTCTTCCTTCATTTATTATTCATTATAAAATTATAACAGCGATATATTTGACTGCGTTTGTTAACTACGTCGTTGCCAACTTTCAGAATGTAGGTACTCGTACCATCTTAATGTTTAATCCAGTTTATATCATTTGGCTTAATGGAACTTGACCTTGCTGTTTATTTACCTAAATAGGAAACTTGATCTGCACTCATCTCCTTATTCGGGGGGGGTTTGTGTTTGCAAATTTATGTTTTGGTTTCCGACGACACGCTTTGCTTGCTTACTTGCTTGGCTTGGTTTTGTAGATGCAAACCTACCTTGCCTTCTCCTTCAGAGATGGCAGGGTGCGTGGTCTTGAGGGAGAGCGCAACGGTCGTGTGGATCCTCAAGGCAAGTCTGGTGATGTTCCTTCTCGAGGTTGCCCCCCGTTTTTGGTCTAATTCCATATGAATTAGACGTAACAGAAATCACCGGGCGATTTACCTCAGGGGTGGCGAGGTCATGCCCCTGGGGGTCCACCATCAAACAAGAGCAGATGATGGATAGCAATGACCTCCCGCGTGTTTGTGCCGTGCGCGGGGACCCGTACGGAGGGATGAAGGGATCCTGGTGGTTGAGTGGAGCAGGCTGCACACAACACACCACTTTGGCCTGGATTTCCTCTTACACGGGAGGTAGTGGGGTAGCTACCCACTATCAACCGGCTGAGGCATCCCATAAGCGGGATGTCATGCGAGGGTCGGCTTAGTGGGGGGGGGCAGCCGGCGTGGCGTGGGGTCTCGGGGCGAGTTGCGGCATAGTCTCGTGTCGTATACAGTCCCCTGATCTTCCGTCGCGTGCGGGCTCGTCAATTTCCCACTAGGTTGATCCTATACCGAAGGAGTAGCTCTGGCGATCGCTCGTTGAACGAGTGACGTCCCCGACTGAGGGCTCCGTGGCGGGTGGAGAGCTCCAACGGTGAATTATAAACAACCAAACCTATGGATAAAGAGACAGAATCCAAACCAACCAAACTACAAGCTGCGTCCCGCTCGTCGGATGCGCTTGCAATAACCAACACACCAAGGGCTGCGTCTTTAGATGCGCCATCCACATCTAACACAAGGGCTGCGTCCCAGGATGCGCCTAAGCGGCAACTGCCCAAGACCGCACAGCAAAAACAGAAGCGCTCGGCTGCGTCTAAGGATGCGATGAGGAAGGCAACCGTAAGGGATGCGCCACAACAGGCTGCGTTCCGAGCGATCCCAACCTCATCTGCGTCCACGGATGCGCCTTCCAACACAACCCTGACCGAAAGGCCAAGGACAGCACTCGTTCATGGCGACTCGAGGAGCACTGCAAATGTAGATGCGCCCAAAACACGGGCTGCGTCAACGGCTGCGGTATCTGAGAAGGACCTGACGACTCTGGCCAAAGCCCCACTGGCAGGGGTATCAAGCGACTGGCAAATAGCCACAAAAAAGAAGACGTCCCTCAAGGCAGTGTCGGCTACGGCTGAGATGCCAAAAGACGAGGCTGCCACCGGCGCTAAGCGCAAGCGTAGCGCGAGGCCAAGAGGGCGAAAAACCAAGACCAACATCAAACAACCGGACAGGCCGCAGAAGCGTTCGCGTCCCGAAGATTCCGTCACGCCAACTGGGGTTAGCAAGAAGAGCAAGCCTGCTCGCTCCCGGATGGCTGACGGAACTTTGGTGAGCTATGCTGAAGCGGCTGCGTCCTTCAGGAGCAACGAGTTATGCGTTGCCGTCATGACCGAGCCCTTCTCGGAAATGACGCAGGAGCAAGCGGAGGGGATCCGCCAGGTAATAGAAAACCAGCTCCGGGCTCTGCTAAAGGCTCCTGAACCAACCGACACAACGCAAAGCACCGCGATCCATTTTAGAGGCCGGGCCCATTTCGCTGAAGGCGTCCTTAAGACATGGTGTGAGGATGATTTCACGATGGCCTGGCTCAGAGAGGTCGTAAACAGCATACCGTCCCCGTTACCGGGGACCAAGCTAACCGTTCGGCCTCAAGCCGACATACCCAAGAAAGTAATGTGCATGTTGTTCGTCCCCGAGAATAGCGAGGACACAACAGAACTAATAAGGATGCTGGCGAGGCAGAACCCAAATCTGAAAATGAACACCTGGACCCTGACACACGAAAGAGCTAGGCAGGAGCCCCCGGGTACCTGTCTCTTCTTTCGTGTGCCGGAGACCATGGTAAAAACCATAAAGGACCAGCAAAGGCGAGTATACTACCTCATGGGTAGTATATATATCCGCTTCCTGGAGGAGGGTGGTACCAGGGAGAAGGACGCCGTTCCAATAACAGGAGCAGCCTCGAGTGCGCCTGAAGAGGGGCCTGCTCTGCCGCTTCCGGGACGTTCCCAGTCGCCTATCGCGACGGAGACTGTTGGGGAGGCGGTGGAATTGGCGACCTCCATGGCAGCGCTGGAGGTTCTTTCAACAGCGGGTTCAACGAGGGATCCACCCTCGTCCGGTTTGATTTCGGACGAGGACTGCTTTCCGTCAGAGGAGAGAAGTGAGGGCGAGGACAGCAGCCTCTGCTCCTCTCCTTTGCGGGACTAAGATCCTTCAAACCAACCTCCAGCACAGCCAATCTGCGTCGGCCACCTTGCGCAGAGTGCTGGAGAACCAACAAGGGAAGACCATCGCCCTCATCCAAGAGCCGTGGATCAGGGGTGGCAGAATATGCGGTCTGAGCAGCATCGGGGGTAAGTTACTGCTGGACACCTCCGCTAATAACCCGCGCACCTGCATATTTATTCCAAAACATGTACCTAACCTCTTAATTAATGAATTCTGTTCAAGGGACCTGACAGCAGTCAGACTTTTTAGAACCGAACAGGAACTCCCGGACATTGTACTAGCCTCGGCATACCTGCCAGGCGATGAGGACGTGCCTCTGCCAGAGCTCGTCTCACTGGTTGAGTACTGTGAAAAGGAGAAACTGGAACTAATCATCGCGACAGACTCCAACGCGCATCACACGCTCTGGGGTAATGTCAAAACCAACATCCGAGGTGAGGAAATGCTTGATTTCATTCTTAGTAATAATCTTGTTTTACTCAACAAGGGTTCCGAACCTACCTTCGTAAACGCAAGATCGCAAACAATTATAGACTTAACTGTAGCAACCATAGGCATTTCAAACTCCATACAGGACTGGCATGTGTCCACGGAGTTATCATGCTCTGACCATAGATGGATTCGCTATACCATTAACTTCAACCTAACCAAACCACAACCAAGAAGGGTTCCTCGTAACACAGACAAAGCCAGGTTTGCTGAGCTCGTCGAGGCTGAACTAGGCAGATTACCCGCCCTTCCGGCTAAAATACCAGTAACCAATTTAGACGAACATGTAAACAAAATCACATCCATCCTTCTATCTAGCTATGAACAGTCTTGTCCCCTCACGGTACCTAGGCAGGGAGCTCGCCATTCTTGGTGGAGTCCTGAACTGGAAAGACACCGACACAAGCTGAGAAGACTATTCAACAGAGCTAGGAACACACGATCGCCAGTAGACTGGGACCGCTACACAACAGCTCGTAAAATATATAAAAAACTGATACGCCTCAGAGGGAAGAATAGTTGGAGGCGGTTCTGTACTAACATTGAAAGTAACAACCAGGCAATGAGGGTCAAAGCCTGTCTTGCTCAAGAGACAGACCACTCAATAGGATGCCTGAAAAAACCAGATAACACATACACAACAAATGATGCTGAGACAAGCGAACTACTCCTAACCACCCACTTCCCAGGATGCCAGATTGCCACCCAGCAAAGCTGGGAACCACATAGGGAGAGGGCTGCGAGCGAACTGGATTGGGAGGTGGCGTTAGAAGTAATCGACAAAGACAAAGTAACGTGGGCAATCAACACCTTCCTACCTTTCAAGGCAGCAGGACTAGACGGCATTTTCCCGGCTCTGCTCAGGTGGAGCCAAGGTTTACTGGCTGACTACCTTGTGAAGGTGTTCAGAGCCTGCCTGGCCCACCGCTACATTCCCTTGAAATGGCGGGAAGTAAAAATAATCTTTATACCGAAACCAGGTAGGGGCGACTACACCCAGCCCAAATCTTTTAGACCTATAAGCCTCTCCTCGTTCTTCTTGAAGACTCTGGAGAGGCTGGGAGATAGGAAGATTAGATCCCAAATTTCGGTACAAAGACCCTTACATCCTAATCAACACGCCTACTGTGCAGGCAAATCAACAGAATCAGCACTCCATAGCGTGGTCTCACGTATAGGAAATGCTCTTAAAGACAAAAACTCAACTCTAGGCGCCTTCATTGATATAGAAGGTGCTTTCGACAAAACCAACTTCGTCAGCATCGAACAGGCACTTGCCACACACGGTGTTGCGCGAACACTCATAGAATGGATAAACAACATGTTAAAACACCGTGCTATTCAATTTACCGTGAACACCACCACACGAGGTATCGTGAGTAGGGGCTGCCCACAGGGTGGGGTGCTGTCACCACTGCTGTGGAATTTAGTGGTAAATGAGCTCATTGCAGAGCTCAACGCCAGCGGTCTGTACTCGGTGGGATACGCGGACGATATAGCAATTCTAATCTCGGGGAAATTTGAGGGCGTCTTATGCGATCTCATGAGAAAGGCCTTCAAAATAATCGAGGGTTGGTGCACGAAGCACGAACTATCGGTTAACCCCTTGAAAACGGAACTAATAATGTTCACTAACAAGAGAATTCTTGGACCTCATAGGCTTCCAAAACTCTTAAACACAGAACTAACACTCAAGGACGAAGTCAAGTACTTGGGGGTGATCCTGGATAGCAAACTGCTCTGGAACAAGCATCTTGACTACAAACTTAATAAAAGCACAATTACACTCTACCAGTGTAAAAAAATGTTAGGAAAAACATGGGGGCTCTCTCCGAAGATTACTCTGTGGATTTATAAAACGCTGATCAGGCCAATGTTGGCTTATGGTGCACTGGTCTGGTGGACGAGGACAGAACTCTCGACCACCATTACCAGACTACAACGCTTTCAGCGACTGGCCTGTTCGGCTACCACTGGCTGCATGAGAACCACCCCAACAGCAGCCATGGAGATAGCCCTTCAATTAACTCCCCTTGACCTGTACATACAGCAGGAGGCGGCGCTGGCTGCCATCAGGCTAATGCATTTGGGCATATGGGGCAAAAACCATACCAGTTCACACGCTAAAATCCTGGACCGGGCGATTGAGTACCAACCTCTCATCGCTGCCCCGTGTGATAGAATACCAAACCAACCGATGTTCAACAAAAACTATATCATACAAACAGTTCAGGAAGAGAGGGATCAGTCAGGAGCCAATGAAGTGCGAATCTACACAGACGGCTCAAAAACACAAAACGGGTCAGGTGCTGGCATACACTCTCTTGACCTCAATATTAACATACACATACCACTAGGCACACACAGTTCGATCTTTCAATGCGAATGTGTTGCTTTAACACAAGCCGCAACAGCAGTAAAGCGCTTAGGCATCCGGGACTACGGTATTAAATTCCTATCCGACAGCCTATCTGTGCTCAAAGCTTTAGAAAATAAACAAACTAACAATAAATTAATTCTTGAGTGCCACCTAGCTCTGGAGAGCTTGTCGATGTGCAATCGAATTACTCTCCAATGGATCAAAGGACACAGCGAATCTTTGGGTAATGATGCAGCAGATGAACTTGCTAAGAGAGGCTCTGACATGAAGGTGCTAGGCCCGTACCCTCTTCTCCCACTGCCTTTCTCACAATTTCGTGCGTGGATTCGCCAAAGATCGACCGAACTCCATAACAACAGATGGTCACGGGCAACAGACTGTAGACAGTCGAAATTGGCTTTACCAATGGTACACCCGCGATTAACCAAAAAACTCCTCAGCATGAGCAGGAATAACCTTAGAATAATTATAGGAACAATTACGGGCCATAACACACTTAATAAACATCTTTTTAACATAGGTGCCACAGACAGTCCCCTTTGCAGGGGATGCCTTGACGCCGAGGAATCAGCCGCCCACGTCATCCTGGAATGCGTGGCCGTGGCCTCACAACGTGAAGAAATCCTCGGAACAATGAGGTCGCTCCGCGAAGCCTGTGAAGCTCCCAGGAAGCTTCTGTGCTTTTGGGCGGAGCTAGGCTGGCTCTGTTAGCCAGAATCCCCACGCACAACGGACCAAATGAGAGTCTAAGTGCGGAAAAGGGAGTCCCATCATCATCATCATCATCATCATCATCATCTCCTTATTCTCCGCATTCAAAAACTAGTCATTTTGGCGAGTCATATTACATTATTTCCAACATGCTAGGAACTCAGTGAATAAGTATTTTGTTTAGGTACGGCAATTTTTAAGGGAAAACTGGCATAACAACTCATTATTATTTTTTTATCCATGTTACGAACTTTTTTATCAAAACGTTTAGAAATCAGAGATTTGTCTATATTTCACAAAGATTTTAGAGAAAAAAATGTCATAAGCTTGTCATAAAATAAACCAAATTGCATGTAGCGTAACGTGTGCTAAATTCATCATTTTATAGTTTAAATTAAGGCACAGTGTAAGTAGCAATGAATCAAAAACCTAAAAGAAAGAAGTCACCACCTTCGAAAAATAATCGCCACATACCGAGTTTGGCATCTTTTGGACAATCATCAGAAATGATAGTCGCAAACCTACAGCCGGTCCAGGAGGAAACGAAAGCTGAACTTGTAGAAGAAGTTCCGGATAAGTATAATACAAGCGATTGCTTCAAGGCCGAGGTTGCAAGGTTCATAGAAATATCTAAGTATTTTTCCAGTCCTCTTCACAAAACCGCATCGTATATCTGTGAGAATCGCCTCGTGTCCTACCCAAGTGTATTCAGATTAGAATACAGGAGAGGACAGATCACACCAGAGTACATTAAATTTTGCAATGTTACTCTGGAGCCGGTGTTCATTAGACTGTTCAAAGTCATACCTGAATTGGAACAACTCAAGTTTACTAACTTGTCCCTCTCTCGATGTAAAAGGATTCCTCCGGGCCTCTCTTACAATTTGACATTTGTATATGACGATGTTAATGAAAAACCAGCGTGCAATGCGAAAATGATATTTGTGGCGACTAGAAAAACAACTACACCATGTTATCAAATATGTGAAACGGAACTTGATATTGATGTACAAAAAATTCGTTTGGGTTCTAAATAGTAACCGCTATTTACGTGAAAAGCGGAATTTGAAATTCAAATTCTAGTGCGTAGACAGAATGTGGTCA
Organism: Agrotis exclamationis; assembly: GCA_950005045.1. Lineage (NCBI taxonomy): Eukaryota > Metazoa > Arthropoda > Insecta > Lepidoptera > Noctuidae > Agrotis > Agrotis exclamationis. The sequence goes on along the minus strand of OX465425.1, from coordinate 9,441,720 downwards.
TTGTTTCAATTTACCTGCCAGTTTTCACCATGTTATTGTTTCTTGAATCATTGTCGTTTTTGTATTGTATCAATAAAGTCACTACACGTTTACCTAGACATTCTTATTTCAAGACAACTGGAGGGACCACCGGGAGCTGGTAAATCAGAACTCCTCCCACTCTTGGTGGAGTGTAAGACTCGTACTGACATAAACCGTTTTTTTGCTATGGGTGGGATCTACTATTCTACCTCCTTGCGGTAACCAGTGGAGGTAGGCCTAACCAGGGCTGCCTGATTCGCAACCACCATCCATCGGGACCGATGCCAAATAGTTTTTTTGAATTCCGTTGGTGCGCAGGAGTTCCAGTTCCTTCTAACTGAGTTCGCTCCATCTTAACCTTATCTTTGCTTCTGGACTAGATTGAGCCCAAGATCAAACACATTTTAAATTGTGAAAAAATCCCACCCTTTTCCTTCAATTACCTTTAATGTTTCAGGTAACTCTTGAATATTCCCACAAACCTGGTAATTTCAAGATCTTTGTCAACGCAGTTAGCGTTAAATAAACCTGTACAGGCGTCACATAAATCTTCAATGGTGCAATTAATTTCAGACTGCACGGTTATATTTTGAAATAATTCAGACTACGGATGACATAAGCAGTTAGAAAGGGTCCTCTTAGGAGGTCCCACTTATATAAAGTTATCACCATGTTGGTTGTGAGCCAGTTTTTCAGAAAATATGTCAGTTATGTGACGATTCAACCTTACAAAACTGACAAAATAATAAATATTTCAGAGACTTAGAATACTGACAAGAAAATTAAATAAAATACTCGTACATACCTATTAGAAAAACAGCTGCATGATTTGATTAACCCTGACCTCAAGCGCCCCAATAATCCCTAAAGTTTTCTTTTATGTAAAACATGACAATGTGATTTATGATATATAATTTCATAAAATATTACTTTTTTATTAATATCCGCCATAAAAAAAAACTTACGTTTACTTACTTTTGTCTTTTGAATGTCATTTGCCAGAAATATTGTATAGAAATCGAGAGTTTCAGAATATTTTGAAAGTTTCAGTTTCTGTGGGCGTAACCAACGGTCTACTTCGGTTTGTTAGTCTGTGCCAGGGGAAATAGGAGTTTAACTTTGGGCCGGAATCAACCTACCTCGTTAGAATTCCATTAACAGCTTGTGTCTAACTCAGCCCAGAACAGGCCTGTCTCACTCCGCGGTGTAGGCATAAAACTGCAAGTAGTTGCGGGGCCATTATGTCGTGGCCCATTCACTACGGCTGCCACGCGCCACCCGTTTCGCACGCGCTCCGTCTCCATAATATTTTTGTTACGTTACGTGTAGTTACGCACAAGTTTCTTGCTTTAGGTGCTTTTGGGAAATTATTAACACGATATTATTATGAAGAAAAAAATATATACCTAGTACAATCATATTTAGTAATGATCAACAAAATTATCTCCCTGCTTGTGAAGTATGGGCTTAACTGATCATGATTAGGTAGGTTACAAGTTTAGAAATGAGGCGAGATACTAAGTGGGGGGGGGGGGGTGTGAGCCTACTGGACGACCAAGATAAAAAGACGACACTCTCACTCACCTTAAGCTGAGTACTAAGAATTATTAGAATTAAGATCGGTAGAAAGTAGAAAGATATTTGCGTTGTTGTTTAAAAGTTCTAACTCAGAAAATGGCCACACTACGCATTCAAGGTCAGCGGTCGTAATTCGCGCGCCACTTTTTTACCTACCTACAAGAAACGCAACGCGGGGCCTGTGACAGTATGCGATAGTAATTGGTCGGTTACTAGGTTGAGTGCAAAATAATAAGGACTGGCTATTTTGCCATAGACGATAAAAATCTTTTAAATATTATTCTTTTTTTTTGTAAGATAAATGTTCAAAAATAAAACCGTTTTCCCCCCGAAGGGAAGAAAACGAATATTTAGGTTTCAGCCGTAGCTCGACCCACAGTGAGATTACCCCCTTGAACTTTGCGCGTTTGCAGTGTGTATCTACCCTCTATTTCCCTCACATTTTATTGTGACAGGTACGTGCCTAGGCGCCATCGACGGTTAGCTTGTCCTGCCAGTACTCTCACGATCACAAGCCGGCAAGAACGGCAAGTGTGGGTCGAGCTACGGCTGAAACCTAAATATTCGTTTTCTTCCCTTCGGGGGGAAAACGGTTTTATTTAGGTGTTCGAGCCTACGCTCGACCCACAGTGAGATGTGTTTATATTCTGCCGGCGATGGCTAGCCAGACGTACTGTGATAAAACAGGGAAATTATGTATTTTATACGTAATTAAGATGACAAGTATACTAATAAAAAAGTTTAATCAAATGAATAACAAAAATATCAGTCTTCCATTGTAAATTATATTAATTAGCTTAGATTGTAGAAAATGATTGACTTAAACTATCTACATTCCCTTTTGATTTATTTGGGATTTCTTTAAAGTAATATTTTAAAAAGGTCTCCCTTGATCTCCAATTCCCTCGTTTCATTACTTCATCAAGGTTAAGGTTTCTATTGATCCAATTATCTGAATTAACTGCTGCCCTACAGCTTCCAGGAGATGCGTTGATTTGCGCATCCTTGAACAACGTTCGAACCCAGCCAGCAATAACACTCCTGGTGGCTTCTTTTACTTTACCTCGAGTAGTTATGAATAGGCTGGTTAGGTTACCCCGTCTTGATTTGCTGATAGTAATCAGTTTATTAACCCAATATACTATATTTAATCTTTCAGCACCTTTATTATATAACTGCCAACCAGATTGTCTATATTTAGACGTGTCAGTTTTCGAGCCGAATCGTGGCCAAAATATAATATAATTATTATGGGACTCTAACAGTTCTGGTCCTATGTCCAAAAGCGTCAGGTCATGAATTCTTCTCCCCGATGATAATAAAAGCAATGCAGCTAAGTGCCGCGATATTTGAAAAATACTATTATTGTCAATTTCATAAGTCTTCAAAAAATCAACTAATTGCGAAACATCCCACGTTTTTGGTTTTGGTGCTGGTGGTCGTGCAATGAAGACCGCTTTCATCATCTGTTGTACGAGTGGGTGACTGCTAAGTCTACCGCTCATCTCAGGATTTGCGAACGTGGTAACAACGGATTTGTGAACTGCGATAGTTTTAGCTGCTAGTTTACTTCTTTATGAAGGAAATGAATATATTTCGCTACCTCTTGTGGTTTTGGGTTATCCATTTGGTAATTATTATTTAAAGCCCATGACTTCCAGCGCTCCCAAGCGGAACGATAAGTTTTTAATGTTGACTTCCTCCACGACGTTTCCAAAAGTTGTCGACTCTCATTTGACCATGATTCTACTAAACGAGACCAGCCCGTACCCTCCAGACCTGCAAACACAGGTCCTTTATCTCGGGAGGGGGGCGTCCCGTTCTCAGGTCTACTAGGTTCTTGCGCAAGCTCGGGATCTTGAATGCATGACCCAGAGCTCGTTTCTTGACCTCTGTTTTCCAAAAGGTGCGTTCCCATTGTGGCGTCACCAGATAGTAGGTTCCTGAGCACTTCTTGAGGTGTTGTAGAACGCGTGGTATGAGACATGGAGGGGGGAATATCCACCCCAGTTTGAAATTCCGTGGGCGACTGAATGCATCCACAAATAGACAACTGGGGTCTCTGGCATCCTCGCTCACATAGTTGTTCATGATTGCTGAACGGTGGCTTGCAAAGAGGTCGACTGTCGGGGTACCCCACTTTCGGAATACTGACCGAAGAATTGGCTTGCTCAGCGTCCATTCCGGCATTGTCTTTGCTCTTGACAGGCTGTCGGACATCGTATTGTATCGTCCGGGGAGATAGCGGGCTACTAAATCTATCCGATGACGTTTGGCTAACTGTAGAATTTCTTCGGTTATTTCCAAGAGCTTTGGGGACTTGGTTTCGCCCTCTTTGGTGATATGAGCGACGACTGACCGGTTGTCTGACTGAATCATAACTGTTTGATTTTTCAATCCAGTCCCGGATCCTCGGAGTGCCTCCAAGACAGCCCAGAGCTCTTTTCTGTTGCTGTGCCATGATTTCTGGGAATCGTTCCACCGGCCCTGGAGTTTTCGGTTGTTTATTGTTGCACCCCAACCGGTCTGGGCAGCGTCTGTGGTGATGAAGGTTGTGGCGGACGTTTGATGGATTGGTGATGATTTTCGTATGTTGCGGAGCCACCATTGAAGTTTCTGAGCAACTATATTTGGGAGAGGGAATTTTTTCTGTTTGTACTCTCTTGGAAGCCGGTTGGCTTCTATTTGGATACGACGAGAATGTAACCTCCCGAGTGGGATGACAAAATTTGCGAAGTTTAGATTCCCTAATAAGACTTTGGCTGTCCACCAAGACCACATTTGATTTCGTAGAATTCCCCGAGTTAATTGTGTTATTTTTAAAATTTTGGGATTTGGCAGGCGTTTTATATTTGCCTTTGTATTCCATAAAATCCCGAGGTATTCCACTCTTTGACAGGGGATGAGGACTGATTTCTGAAAATTTATGCACCAGCCCATTTCTGTGAGATAATCTTGAACTTGCTTGCTCTGTTGCAGAAGGATGGCAGGATCGTGATGCATTATCAAGAAATCGTCTAAATAAACTACCAGTCTGATTCCTCTTTCCCTGAAAATGTTTGCAATCCAGTTAGTTATTTTTGCAAATATGTAGGGGGCTGTTGCAAGGCCAAAAGGCAGACAGGTCATTTGGAATATTGTTTTATTATAATAGAAGGCTAAAAATCTACGATGGGATTCCACAATCGGAATATGGAAATAAGCCTGTGAAAGGTCTATTTTAACCATATAATCTGATTCGTCTAAACAGAGTGGGATTTTATGGTGGTTTATTAAGCGAAATTTAGGGGGATTCAAATATTCATTTAGCAGCTTTAGATTCAATATCGGCCGGTTCGACCCATCCGATTTCTGTCTTAAGAATATGGGAGATAAAAATCCGGAAGGACTGTTACATATTTCAATTGCACCACACTCTAACATTTTTTCGACTTCTAGTGTGATGTCTTTAGAGGACTTGGGCGCTAGTCGAGTACAAATATTCGTATTAAAAATTTTTAATGGTGGGGTGCGTGTGAAAGGAATTCTGTAGCCAGAAATGATTGACAGGAGATTTTTTGAGGCGCCCAGGTCTTCCCAAACTTGCAATTTATTTTTTACCTGTCCTGCCATGAAGTTAGTATTTTCTTCCTTCGAATTTAGTTTTCTTCGCTTTCGCGGTGGGTGCTGTAGAAGGGCGCTTTCCTGAGAATCGACCCGAGAATCTTTCTTGTCTATAGTTAGATCTTCTAGCCTCATCTCCTGTTCGCGTCTTCGTCTTGGTTTCCTGATGGATGACCGGCGTTTTAAAAGGTCTAGGTTTATAGGAATTTGCGTGGTTGCGCTGTTTTGCTGGAAAAAACTTATTAGGGCCTCCTTGCTCCTTGATTAGGTCTGACAATTGAGGTTCCGAGAAAAGGTGAGTTGCTGAAGGCGGAATTGAGTGTAATAGTTCGTTTAAAGTCTTATTGTTGGTTTTATAAACACTTCGCCTATGTTGTAATATCTCAGCTCTTTTTCCGCATGTGTATTGAAGGAGTGCATCAGACGTTTTTCTGAAATGGCTTTCTGGGCCCAGGAAATTCTTACTAATGTAAGATTTCACTTCCAGGGAAGAATTTTTAAAACTTTCCATGAAACAATCCCTTTGTTGAAGGAGGTCATGAGAGACTGCAGCTAGACATTGATCCATATTTTCTAACAGCGCAATCATTTGCCAAGGAGGCGTTGTGCTTGCAAGAATGCTATTAACCTTTAATGAAGTAAAAACCGGAGTTGCGGTAAAGTGTTTTTGAACATCTGCATATCGGATGTTCTTCCACTTTTCACTATTTAGCCTCTGAATTTGAATACCTTGCTTCACGAGAGATGCGTCTGCATCACCAACTTTTGCCTCTGATTCTTTGGTTTCAGGGTTGAAGTTGTTGAAATGCAGTTCTTCTACATTATCTGCAGTATCAGAGTTATTTGCTTGCATTGCACTTTCTTCTAATGCTAGTGGTGGTGCAGCCCAACTATTGTCTTCACTATCGTTTGAAGACTCTGGTTTATCTACTATTGAATTCTCATGAGGATAAGACTTACTAGTAGATTGTAAGACCCGCTGTAAAATTTCAGTTTGTTGCTCCATGAGACGTTCCAGTCTTTCTATCCTGGGATTTTGGTCCACCTTTGGACTATGAGTCTTTATCCGATAACTCTGTGTAGATGATGAGGGCGAAGATGATCTTTGAACTCGGGACTTAATTAGTTTAGATGCTTCAGTTTGTGAGATTAACTGAGACTTGATTGTTGGTAGAAACTCGTAAAAGCCGTTAAAGGCATCTATTGGGTGGATCATTTTCATGGTGGCGAGAGGCGCGTAAATTAGAGCGCGACCTATAGGCCAGTTAATCAGCTTCCTCTTTATAGCTTTATATTTTCGCTCACTTAGGGACGTTGTGGTACTGTCACAGAAAACGTAGGCCAGCTGAACCGTGGGTATTGCAAAACGTAGTCGGCACTCGTTATCTGATGATATCTTTCTACCGAAGAGGTCCTCGTAGTCGACGCGGTTTACAATCCAGGATCTCCAATCTTCTGGGTATATTTCATCAATCTTATTGATAAAATGGGTGTATACTGTCTCCTCATCAGGAGGGGGTTCCCAGTTGGCTAGTTCGCCCATGGTAGTGCGTTCCATGATCTGTGAGCGGAAAGATAGATTAAGAATACAGCTCGCAGCCTACTTTATGCGACTGAAAAATCGCCATATCATGTTAAAGATGTTGGCTGCTCAGCCGACGTCTACGAGCAGACGGCCTCAAACTTTTAAGTGTCGGCTGCGCAGCCGACGTAACGTGAATGTCTGCTGGTTTTGCAGCCGACGTTTCCATAAATTGTGAGGATGTAATTGGGGGCTTACCCCATTGCACATGTAAAAGCGAGTCTGCCGTCCTGAGAGCGGGCATTCGCAACGAGTGCACATCCTACTACTATATTTTAATCACTTTTATCACAATCACTTAATAAGGAGAATGTTCTTACCTCGTTTTCTCCTTGAAGAGCCATTTACGTAAAATGTAGTACACAGCAATATTATTAAAATGTAGTAGGTACACACTTCACAGGTACATTTAACAATTAATATTATTTATTTAATTTAGTATTATTTTCCTAACACACTGCTCACTGCAAAGTTCAAAGACGTACTGGCAGGACAAGCTAACCGTCGATGGCGCCTAGGCACGTACCTGTCACAATAAAATGTGAGGGAAATAGAGGGTAGATACACACTGCAAACGCGCAAAGTTCAAGGGGGTAATCTCACTGTGGGTCGAGCGTAGGCTCGAACACCTAAATATAACAATAATAGGTAGAAAAGATAATATTATTATAAATATTATTCCTCACGTAAGGTACGAGTACCTACTCGTACCTACTATTAACATTCTGTGCTAACAATCAATAATGTATGTAGTAATCGATGACGAAACCAAAAAGATAATATAGGCTGATGATAAAAACAAAATTCCTTGAGGAACATAGGTATTTATGGTAATAATGTAATTTAACAAATGCATAAAATACGCATAGGTACCTACCTATTTGTGCCTAAACTCGCAAGTCGCAACCCTATTGAGCTTGACCCATAGTAACCTTTTAACGTCGTTGGCGTCAGATAAACCAACATAAACTCTCGCGCGTAATCATTCAGTACATTTTTGCTTGCGCACGGGAAGTTTAGGCTATTATAAAAGTAGGTGGGCGGTACGGCTGCCAGTTAAAATGTACTTTATTCTCTCGGTTATAGATTTTACATTTGTTTGATTTTTTTTTTGGAGTAGTCCTTCTGTTGTACTATTAAGTATTCTGTGCCCAGAATAAAAAGTACCTACTTATAAGCAATTTTGACTCAATTTTGTATTTAATAAAGTATATATTTGTGTATATCTATGGATAATATGATAATGATAAATAATAAGCAAAATCATCATTACGTAATGGTAACAACAAAGTACTAGGATGTTTACAAGTAGGTACATGTAATCAAAAAGTTCCTATAATAATATAATTGGCGTGCCGATATTTTTTGCTTGTCATTGTTTATGTAAGTATTAAATGCAGGAATATAATTAATCTATAGCAGGTCAAGGCTCTTCAAGGTTGAGTACTTCGTAACAATAATTCATTAAGTCCTTAAAGGGAGTGCTGACCCACATTTACGAACATCAATAAAACTAAACATAAAATAAATGACACCTAACACTCGAACATACTACACGAAATTGCGTGATTTTTGTCTTCACCTCGTTCCCGAAAACTAATGCGAGAACCTCATCTCAAAAATAAACTAGCTTAATATAACATTTATGGATATAATGCTATTTATAGCAACAGTCCATTTATGGACGGTTGAAACAAAGCCTTATACCTAAGCATTTAATAAAAAAAAAAACGACTGATCAATAAAATAACCAAAAAAAAGCAACAAAAAAGATAGAACAACTCTAAATAAAACATGTAAGCTGATCTAAATGACGCATGGCCAAAGAGGTCTTTCCGATTGACGTCATGTTACTAGAACTCGACTGCGTATGGCAAATTATAGTCATTATTTATCTTTGTATGCTTGTAACATTGTAACTCCTTAAATGAGGCTCAATGGGTAATCAAACTACAATATTGCTTTTAAATCTAATCATCAATTACGTATGTATGTGTGTATTTTATTAGCAAAAATATTATATCATTTCAATCAAAATTTTCGTTACAAAATTTACAACTAGATTTTTACACAAATAAAAATATAATCACTTCTCTAGACAACCATACATAATGTAGCTGCGATTACCAAGAAGTTTCCATTCCTTAGCAAACGATTACCATTTAACAATTAACATTTTTCTTCTCTTTTATAAGTTGTTAAACACAGTAAATACAAAATCATAAAGATTTTATAAGGTTTAGTTCCTTATTAATGTGGTTGTCCTTTTCGAAGTTATTCTTTTTACTAATCAGAGTTCAAAGTAATCTTATCTCTTGCTCACCATATCCCGCCCTGCCCTTAGAACATAATCTGTCTAAGTCGAGATACCCCTAAGTTCTGAGTCTGTCCCATTCGCGCCAATGGCTCATGAAAAATATTGCAGTTCGAAATTATGCCAAAACAAATTAGAACATATATTTTTAACCTATTCTTTGTGTTATATCGATATAATAAGGCCACAGTGAAATAAAAAGCTATGCAAAAACGTTACGCCACATAATTATGATGTCTTAGAATGTATGCTTAGAGAGAGAATCCCATTTGAAAAGGAAAGAAAAAAGTGAACGAAATAAGTTCTGCCCGAAAACCCACGATATTTTTTGACGTGTTGAATTTCTTTCCTTCCTGTAGATACCTCCGTCCCAAAAACCTGTACCTAATTTATTGGATTATCAAGCAGTAAAGGTCTGATGGGTTAAACTGAAACTCTAAGATATACAAATTAGGCAAAGTGTTTTCCACGAATCCCTAGCAGAGTTCATCTTCTGGTAAAAGGTTAACTTAGTTACTCGGTAAGTTTTTTCGGAGTTAGCAGCAATCCATCTACTTCAAGTTATTGATGTTTGGTAAGTGAAACGTGTCCGAAAGGTATTTCAAAGTAACTTACGGCAAGATAATACAGAAGAGATTTATACAGATTACCTTTCTTACATAAAAAGATGTACAGGACCATCATGTCTGTAGGTACCATACTCGCTGTAATAATTAGAAATGTCATGTACGGATATAATTAGAATGATATCCGTACAGAAAACGTATATCTGATTTGTCGTATTCACGTCTACGCGACGTCAACGCGGCTAGGCGACGGCTACGCGGCTACGAGGCGTCTACACGGCTACGCGATGTCTACGCGGCTACGCTGTGAAAATGTCTGTAGGTGCGCCTACGCAAGATAAACGATGGTTGTGGAACACTCGAAAGAAGTTCCATGTTCAGTGTAGGTAATTATTTTTTTTGTTGTTGTTATGATCACTAGTAGCGATCTAAAAGTCCAGTGGAAATATACAGTGACCCCGGTCACTATTTATGTAACGAAAGTGCGTAAACAAATCGGAACCTGTACTATGACTTGTTTACCTTGACTATTTTAAAACAGCTTTTACTCCAAATTCTAGATAATGAAAATAACACCGTTGAAAAGCTATAATCTAAACAATATTATTAGGCACTAACTTACCTAAATATTGCATAAAATTAGACGTGACTAAAACCCACGGCTTAGGGTTCTGTATATCTTTTGTGAAGATCGCTGTTGTCATCTATAATTCGTAGGTTTTCAAATAAGGGAATTTGAAAGAGAAATTAATAGGTACAGAAAGCAGATATTATTATGGACTTTTTATTCGAATTTTGGGTACTGAAATTTTACTACTTATCTTCTTTTTTCTATAAAATTATAAATAATAGAACCTTTAACAAATGGAGCTGTTCTTGGCTGCTTGTTATTGCCTTGCGCCCTGATTAAAAGTTCAAGACTACTCGGAAAACCAGTATTTACACGAGTTCGATGTAAATTTAATAACTAGTCCTAGATAGTTAGATACCTATACATAGGTAATAACTGGTACTGGAAAATAACTAAATCTGTGAGATCATTAAGTTATACAAGATGCACAAAGTATGTAGATTTCATTGATTTTTCTTTGAATGCAAATAAGCTACCTATCGCTTAATGCATCCGTTGCATCTTCAATCAGGATTAATAACCCATAATTATACACGCTGCAAGAAACTGCATGCAAACTGCACTGCAAATTTGACAACATTGCAGACCATGATGGACAATGAATTCAGTTGATCAACCAAATACTGCAATATGACCATATTGCAGTATTTGGTTGAACTTGCATGCAGCTCGCATGCAATTTAGACGATGCATGAAATCTCTTGATTGTCTGTGGCTTTATGCATAGGTATTTAAGACTACATACTTAGGTATGCTATAGTATAATAGCATAAGTGTAGTTCATAGCACAATAAAAATATACTTTTTTAGCGTGGTAAAATCATCAAATCAGTCCTCCCGGAACCCAGAGCAGAGCGGGAGGGACTGTCAGATTTGTACTGACTAAATTCCAGTGTCCTTCAATGGCCCTTTAGGTTCTGGGGTGACGGTATCTTATTAGTCCCGCGACCCCGGCAAGAAATGAAATAGATACTAAATATATATTTTTAGGCTGGATAAAATAAAGGTATGGTGAGTGATATTGCTGAGCTATGAAAAAAAAACCCCATGGTTTTAAAGGCCTAGCGATATTCGCTGCCGCTAGTTGGTTCCTGGCAGCGACATCTGTTGATACGCAAGCAAACTAGTTGCGTTCTCATTTTCCTATTTGCTATATTCACGCGGTTGGAAAGTAAATGTTACAAGAATGCAAGCAAGTGTATGTAGATGGCGTTAAAACAAATTTGGTATGAGTAGTTTCAGGTCCTAGTACAAAGTGGATACAAATAGTTCCCAAGTTTAGTGTTTATTTTTAAAGAAATTATATTTTGTGTTATGAATGGCGCAGGGGCTACCGCGCTACGTGTTGCGGGTTTGATTCCCACTCGAAACCAAAACGTGTATGGCCTAGGGTTTGGGTCCAGCTGCCTGTTTCTATTTAAAATAAATGTGACTGAGTCGTTGTACTGAAGCTTTCAGGATTTATTTAATTTCGCTATATTGTAATGTGCCCTGAGGTAAAAGGAACATTATGTGTGCTTGAGAGTCACTGCAATCGGTACATAAATTATAAACCAGGTTGTGAATATTCTTGTATGTTCTTCTAAGTAACAAATGAGTAATAAAAACGAGGCGTGTCGATTCACAAAGCAACATTGTGGTAAATTAATAATATTTTTATGTTTCTTGCGCCTAGAGCTATTTTGTTCGCAGTAGAACTCAAAGAAATGAATATTATTTCATCAGGCGCTTAGAAACGCCAACATGTATGTACTCGAGATGCAAATTAATACACAGAAACTAAGGTTATTGAACTCATCATATATTAGTAAAAAATCCATGCTAGTTTATTATAGAGGCGTGTTTTTTTTAAGGTTCATGGTTCCTACCTACCCGGCGTAATGTTGAACCGACCTACTTTGACTCTATACATATTGTTCTTCCAAATTATAGAAAATCAAGTAAGGGTGGGTTCATATCTGACGGAATATCCGTTCTAACATTTTGATTAAATATCTTGCACATTGTCATCTGTAGCTATAACTACAATTAGGTAATTTAGTAAATAGGTAATACTTTCAAGGACTCTTTTTGACTTTTTTCGTTCAAATGTGGAAAAACCTTATACATTAAGCTTCCCAACTTCCTGACGGCATGGTTGGCTCAGTCACGTTTAAAAAAAAGGACGCTCCTGTCTAGATGCAGTGTAGGTTGTGGTATAAACGTTTCAAACGCCAACTCCAATGTAGCCCAGGGTGAAGAAAATTAATGTCCTAACATTCAGGAGCAGTGTGCCTAAAAGTCATTGGCAATCTTCTGAATAGAAATCAACAAGTCTTTGGTAATTCCCAAGATTTTCTGGCCAAACTTTGTCATTCCCAATAATTATTGACTTGTGGAAACTATGCACTGAGGCCACTGAAGAACTGAACCTTTAAGGAAGACACAAACGTGGTTGTTGCAAAAACGAACTGACGAAGCACGACAGTTACTGCTAAAGCACAAACCACGACCTCCTCTCCTGGAGTAGTGTACTGCTTGTATTTCTGCTCCGGCTTGAGACTTAGTAAACAAGAAGAAGTCTTTAGTGATAAAGAAGAATTTCATAATAGTTTTCTGTAGATACCGTAATGTATTTTTGCAGATCTAAAAAAAGACAGAATATTCAAGTACCTAACGCAGAAATTTCCTAATTTCCACAAAGTTCATTGCTCCTTCAATTAACAAACCTTCAATACCGTCATACTTGCACCGCAAAATATAACCTAGAACTTCTCATTGTTCACGTCGCCACTTAAAGATAATAACAGACTAGATGCCAGCGGTTTGTTACACGATTTAATTACCTATTATGTGAAAAACTATGAAGGTTAAAGCCCTCATAATGAGTTTCCGAGTGTGAAACAGGTTAATTAGCGGATATATTCGCGTTCGGCCGCGTCGGAGTGTTTTGGTCAGGACTCGTCGCGTACCGTTATATTAAAGTGGGACACGCGACTCAATGCCATTGCCGTCGTGAAAGAATTGTGTGGACAATCCTAAATCTATTCAACATTGTTTTGAGGTTTCATTAGTGTCGGGTTTTTTAGTGCCGCAGTGTATATGATAAATGAGATTACAGTCAAAATCTGTTATTACGACATCGAAGGGACTATTCACATTTAGTCGTAAAAACCGATAGTCGTTAGAACCAGTGATGCTGTCGAGGTGACAAAATATTTATTTTATGAAGTGGTATTTTAAAAACCACTTTCACAAGGCTTCCTCAATCTTCGTATGCTTCTTTGTTCTGGCTCGTTTAATTTTCAAATAATTTTTATTAAAGAGGGTTTTAATTTTTTCTTCTCTTTTCTAATGGTTGAAATTGTCGAATGTGATACACCATATTCTTTTGCCAAGTCTTTGTTTGGAACTCCGCTCTTTAGTTTTGAAATAATACGCGATTTTTCATCGATATGAATTTGTTTTTGTTACCGACGTTTTAAAAGTTTCACAAATAACTCAACAATATACATATTTTGGTGCGTCTTGTGTACAGCTAAGCACCAGCTATAACAAACTGACTAAGAGACAAGGAGAGAGCCTCTATGGCATACACATGTTTTGTTTCTAAGAATTACAAAAGACTTAGGGTCTTAGAAACTCGACACGTGCTTACTTTTCGATAATAACCTTGACCATTATACTGTTCCTATTCAAATTGTTTACAATACAGCTGAGTTGGTCGTTGTACAGATACAATTATCCGAGAACATTAGTCAAATGTGGCCGCTAAATGCGATATGTCGTAATAAGCAATGTCGTAAAAAGCAATGTTTTTGATAAGGCGGTCATATAGCATTCAGCCGGGACCTTTGATTACGGTCAATATAACCGGTAAGTTGTACTAAACGATGTCGCCAAAAACGGTTTTGACTGTATATTGATTGTTGGGCGGGAAATGTCGATCGTTGTGATTAAGTAAGGCTTAAGTCATGTAGGCGTAAGGTGGTTGTGGAAGTCCTTGTGACGTAAGATGGGTAAAAATATTACGAAACTTTAGTAACTACGCCCAATATTTTTGTATCGAAATCGTCTTGATTCATTCGTTGTGTTTAATCTTGTACTTTTTATGCATTCCAGTATGTCTGACTACGTTCCTTTAGACAGTTGGTGTTGGCAAATATTATTAAGACTTTTGCATCTCCCAAGCGAACCTCCAGAGAGTCCTGAATCGACACCGCTATGCAGAATGGCATACGTAATAAATGCTTTTAAAATGGACAAAGAGATAAAATAAGTGCTACTCGAAAGGCAAAACCAGAAACAGACAGCAGTTAGTAATACGAGGAAAATCATGAAAAATATTTGCTAACATAAATTACCGCAACGTGTGACCTAGGTAAGTGCAAGAAAATAACAACTTACGAGTACGATCGAGGAAACTACCGTTATAATCGAAAACACGAAGACCATGAGAAAATGAGTTTGTTTCTACAAATCCACTTAATACCAGCCCACGTAGGAAGTGGGTTAAGTCAAAACGTCCTTGAGAATGACGCAAGGGAGTACAGTTAGAGCAGTCAAGGAGTGCCTAGCAGAGCGCGGGAGTCACACCGTAGCTTGAGCCGTGAGTCATTGTTGCATGATTGCATCGCATGACGTTAACGCTTTAACGGGAGCTTTCCATCTCCGCGGTCCGGCACAGGATAACGGGATCACTCCCTTCGATTTCAGTTTCGAACACCTTTCGTTTTCGAGTGTTGTGTCGCGGCCGACCTCCGCTGCCTTGCGTCACCTCGCCCGTGTAATCGGGTTTTAGAAAATGAAATTCAGTGCGCTCGTGTCCTTCTTTATATGGCTAAGTTATGTTCTTTTAGTCTTTGTCCCGATTGCGGCTGATGTTGTGGTGGTCGAAGGCGTGAAGATGTTTACGTCACCTCAATGTGAAGAGATCGATGAGACACGGCGCTTGAATAAGTAATTTCGCTTGCCGTATTTTTTTGGCGTACCACTATGCAATTGCAATATAAAACGAGAATGATATGCAATTTTTCGAATGTTTCGTACGCCACGGGTAAATCCAAGAATATTTTTCTTGCAATATCTACGTACGAGCCAATTTGTCGACGTTTAAGTGTCCATTGAGGCCCATGTGAAACAAAATATATTTTGTTTTGAATTTCCTATTATAACACATAACCAGTCCAGTAAGCAGCAATCCTGGCGCTTCATAATTATTTCTTCGTCTTTGCATTCAACAAAATTCTGTTTCCAGTTTGGAATCTCTGGAAAACCACACGCTCTCAAAACAGAAGTCATCTAGAAAGCAATTACTCCGTATAAATGCGTAAATTTGTACCTATTACCACAAAGTAGGACGCCATAGGATATCCTTATTTGATCGCTAATTTAGTTATCAAGATAGCAAGAGGTATAGGCCTACTCGGGTATCCTAAGGATGAAATTTTGAGATACCTTGAGATTTATTGTTTTTTCATTAAATATGGAAGCGTGAAAAGAATCACAATAAAAAAAAAACTACCTAACAGGGATAAATACCTACTACAGTTGAATATTATGTGAATTTCTGGTGACCACGAGAATCATATTCTGGAGCAATACGGGTTACCCATGTTAAAGATATTTATATACAGGGTGTAAGAGACATCGACGCACAAACGGATACCATGGGTCCAGGACATGATTCTGGACCCCCCGTGTTGAAATTTTTCGTCGGTTTTTTCCTATTTTTTATGTTTGTTTTTAAAAGTGAGCCGCACTTAAAGTACTACAGGTACTGTGGTACTGGACACAGACTTTAGGTATACGATGACCTTTCATTATAAACATCTAAGAAGACACCATTTCTAGTTTTATTTACATTGCTACTTTTAGTGAAAGTAGTGAATTAATTACTTTTTATTAAAAATCTCATTCGGTTAGGTAAGAATAACGATTATGAACAGTGTAAAGTAATAAAACTCCAAATTTAAAAAAAAAAATGTTGAAGATTAGAAAAACTCCGACGAAAAATCATGTCCTGGACCCATGGTATCCGTTTGTGCGTCGATGTTTCTTACACCCTGTATTTTTGCTACAAGTCTGACAGTCTCTCTTCCACTCCACTCAGGGAGGAGAGGACTCATTTGATAAAAAAGGAAGGTAGTCTGTAATTTAAGTACCTTACTATGTCATATATGATTGATATCGAGATAATTAAAGATAATTATATTATGATGATATGGTTAAATATATCAATACACTATCGATTTGATATATTAATACACTTCATTAATACAACCGGATGCAGGCTGTCGAATTACTAAATACAGACTGTAGGTAGTTACCGAAACGCGCCATCTTTAAAGTGTCAATGACCCGTGATGAGGTTTAACGAGGTATTTTTCTGTTCTATTGACATTCTATCACGTTATTCTAAGCGCTTATAATGAACAACAGCATGATAGGTATACGTCCAAGCTTGTATTTACCCGTCTGGATTTCGTGAGCTTTATGACTGACTTGGCCTGATATTACGCTTTCGTGTTTGTTTATGTAGCTACGTTTCGTTTTAAAAGTTTTAAACTAAAGTTATAAAAGCCAACAAAATATTTTAATACTGTTTAAATAAATATTACTACGTTTTCTTTTCAAAATTTTAATATTTAAGCAAACAAACTATTTCAATACTATTTAAAAAAAAATGCCTAAGTATGTATTTGTAAAATCCTGTGATATACATACAAGTATTACAAGTGGATACTTCAATTTAACGAGAGCCTAGAGTTCATATATTTTTAGAATTTTGAGTATGCTTGGACGAACATGGAGACTCTAAAATCTCAAAAATATACCATCATTAGGTACCTCGTCTATTTAGAGATTTCATTATCAATTTTGCAGAAGCACCCTGAAGTCGAGAGTCGTGGCAGGTTTACAGCAAATGGCTAAAGAAAGACTCATCACAAGATACACTTATACCAACTGGAGTGATATTATTTTACTTCTAAGAACCTGTTTTGACATAAACATCTCTAAGTAATCTGAATAATTCATAAAATAATGACTCAGTGGCATTTCCAGTCCAGATTATTCGTTTATCGTCATCATCATATCAGACGTAGGACGTCCACTGTTGAACATAGGCCTCCCTCATCGATTTTCCAATAGGACTGGTTGGATGGGGCTTGCTTCCAGCGCGATTCTGTGCTCTTCATCAGAACGTCTCCACCTTGTAAGTGGACGTCCTACGCTGCGCTTGCCGGTGCGTGCTCTCCATTCGAGAACCTAGCGGCCCCATCGGCTATCAGTTCTGTGTGCTATATGGCTTGCCCACTGCCACTTCAACTTGCCAATTCGCTGGGCTATGTAGGCAACTTTGGTTTGTCTACGAATCTCCTCATTTCTGGTTCGATCACGCAGAGAGACTCCGAGCATAGATTATTCGTGATCTAGATAAAACTAAAATTCCACTAATCTATTCCGAATACAAAACAGTCAGTCATAGCTTTAACCCATAAAGCCTCATTGTCACGCAGATCGTCAACTTGCCTCCGCGCTTCTGCGCTGCGCCATTTTCCAAATGCGTTTGCGAAAATATTCCGGGAGTGAAAGAGATAGCACTTGCTGTCGATGTATATGCAAGAGCGAGAAAGAGCACAGTGCTAGGCTGCGGCGGAGGTCAGGGAACCACAAGTAGGTCGGCTTCATCCTTCCTTAACCGCGTCTAGAGCGCGTTCGTCGCTGAACTTGAACGCGTTCGTAGTTAAAAACACGGTTCTTGAGATAAAGTATTCAGATATTGTGACTAATTTGCACTACCTACATATTGCTTCTGTTGTTGAAATGTCTTTAGTTGTATCTATTACCACCTATGTTATTGTTGGTAGAACCACTACAGAGTATGTACCTATCTACCTATTTTCATGCACTTTGCATTCAATATTTATTGATTTCAACTCCTTTTTCACCAATTTCAAAAAACAAGAGTTTTTTGAATCAATTGACCGCGTGTATTTGCTTTTCGCAATTTCCTCATTACTTATTCAAGTGCAAGCTAAAAACTAACTTGTTCGCCGAAACATAATTTGCTTTCATCTTGTCTCTACTTTATTCGTGTCATGTATTGTAATAAAAAACTTTGAATTCAAGTCTCGATGGATGACGCAACTGCCAAAATGGTCAACAGCGGTCATTTCACTTTGGCCAACTTACGTGAGAGCCGCCTCTATCACCTATCTCCTTTCACCCATAGAGAGTGCTACAAGTGCGACAGGGATGGACTGCTGGCTATCTTTGAGGTATTCCCTTATGTGTAGATGTACTACGTGATAATACCTACTGGGCCTCTCAAAACTTGAATCTTTCTATGTAATGATGAGAGCTCAAAAATGTTCGCAAACTATTTTAGTTTAGCAACATTCCTTGCGTGGGTTGCCGACATGGCTCGCGAGTGGTTTATCTTCGCTAATTTTTGTAATCTATAAACTACAAGGCTCTGTCGTTTCGTTATCAAGAATACATGACTTATACTGATTGCATTAAGTGAAGATATCAAGGAGAATTTATTAATAGAATCAGTTGAAATATGGGAATACCAGTTTCTTCTTTTTACTTATACAAGCCATGGAATTACTGACAACGTAGTGCACGATGTAAAAATAGGGAAAAATTAAGCAAAAGTTATCTAATGTCTAAAACCGTATCTGCCTTTACTTTTCTGGAAACAATTTAAACGGTACGAATTCCTTTGACAACTCCACAAAGCCCTTTTTTAAACAGTTAAAAGTAAAATTGGGAATACAAATGTACCACTTTTGTCTATATTTGTAACAGTATAGACGCAATACATTATATGGTGCAGTGAAATAGAAAGTTTAAGGAAGAGTACTTCTTTTCATTCCACCCTTTTGTTTCAAGGTACACAATATTGAAGTTATTTGGACAATATGTCAAAACCAAGAAGGCCTACCGTTTGTTCTTACAATACAACAATAACTCTGAATTGCGGTAATATAACGTAGTTGCTTTAGTT
This sequence comes from Agrotis exclamationis, assembly GCA_950005045.1. NCBI lineage: Eukaryota > Metazoa > Arthropoda > Insecta > Lepidoptera > Noctuidae > Agrotis > Agrotis exclamationis. Next base: position 9,422,430 of record OX465425.1, on the reverse strand, counting down.
TTGCATATTTCTACGTAAGGGTTTTGCATCGGTTAGCTAGCGCTACACTTTTAAATGTCATCCATTGTTTTATTCAACAAAAGAAAACTAAATACGACGCTTGCCAGTCACGTAAAAAGGGATCCACCAATGAGAGCAATACAATAAAATAATGTAGGTACGCTAGTGAACTAAAAATGAGCCATGTTTATTTTTGATAATAATAACATAGCAAAAATCTTGGCAGTCATTTGAACTTTGAATACATAATGTCTATCCTAATTCTGGAATTAGTTAAGTCATTGAGGAGCACTTCGCTTTTGATGTGAATTCACTGTTTTTATAAAGAACACTGCACATAAACTTATGCAGATCATCACGAAGCTAAACGAAATTTGTAAAACATCTCCACTTTTTTTCCTGTTTATACACAACTGACTTCGAAATTAATCTTTGGTTCACAAGCGCTATTACTGAACATGACGTGCTGACATTTATTTTCAAAATGCTACGTGTTATTTGTTTTTTCCATCAGGACTTTCTTAGTAGTAGATTAGACAATTGGCGTGGGAGTAATAAAGGGACAGCTCTCTGTTCAAGGATTTCAGGCACTCAATGTCCTGCTTAAAATTACATTAATATAAGAACCAGTAAAAAATATTGAAATAAAAATTGGATTTCCTATAATAGGCTAGTTGCCCTAAAAAATGTAATTAGTCCGTCTTTTTAATTATTCAAAATCAAGGGACACGTATTTTTTTATTTGTAAATTAGACTAAAAATGACAAAGATATAGCCTATTAAAGTTACGTGTGACGTCACGCCGCGTGTCATTTTTTCGCGCGGTGTGACGTCACACGTAACTTTAATGGGCTATATCTTTGTTATTTTTTGTTTAATCGAAAAAAGAAAAAATACGTGTCCAATATTTTTTTATAATCTAAAATACGGACTCAATAGAATGTAGTTATTTTGACCCTGGAAACTACCCTAATCAACCCTTTGTACGCTCGTCAAAACCAGTAACTGTATTAGATAAGATAGTATCATTGCCAATGTCAATGAATGAATTCAAATGAATGATGGCATTCGTTCGTGCTATTGTGGTCGACCATTGTTACACAAAATGTTAAAATTTCGAGCGACCTTCAAAAGCGATAGCATTCACACGTTTTATTTGTATAAAAAAGTATAGAATCATTTGAATGGGTTTCAACAAAGGTCCGTAAAAAATCTGACCGAACACAGCTTCCGCTACGCGTTTAGTGTGTGAAGTTCTTCATTGCTAGGCTAATCCGCAATAGCTGCACGTACAAATGCAAAAATATATTTTTTCTATTCACCGTCTCTACTGTACCTATTCACTGCTTAACTTATATTTTTTGTTTAGAAAACCAATCACGTTCAACATTCTCCCATAATTTGGGTGTTACGCTACGCTACATCAAGATTGACGACTTAATGTGATTATAAAGTCAAAGAAGATTTATGTAATTTTTGTAACTCTTCGTTGGTGAAGTTAGCTTCTGACTACACAATGATTATCATAGTAATAAATGAAAATGGGTCACAGACTAAAAAGATAGCGCTCACGTGGAATGCAGTATTGTTTTAAATGATGACCAGCGTGCTGGCACGAGTCGTCACGTTGGAAATGTGCTAGCTCGTGTTGCTACGCGTGCTGTTTGAAACTTGTCTAGACTAAAATTCATGTATTCCACAGCCTATGTTTTTAGGCCAGGACCTTGTAGGGACTCCTAGATTCTAGAACACACTCGCATTTTCAATTACATTCTCATTATAATTCTACATCGCGTATTAATTTTATTGTTATAACGATCAATTATGCAAGCAATGCTCTAAATTATGAGAAATAATTCATTATTAATTGGATAACTGTAAAAGTGTGCTGAATTGATTGAAACTTATTTATTATTCGAAATATTGTGCTTGGCATAGACACCATAATAGATAGAAAAAAAAAGAAATAATGCAAAATTAAATGTAGTCTACAAAAAGATGAGGATGAGCTAATATAGATCTGCCAGCATTTTACGAAGTAGAAGGCTTTTTCTTTTTAATCAAAACTGAACCTACCGGCTTCTACTTTAATTTGCTATTCATGATTATCAACGCGAGTCCTCTAGGTAATTAATAAAAAAAACAGATCAGAATTCATATTGAAAACAGAACAGTTTATTGCGTGACACAAGTACACCGTAGAGGTTAGAATCGAAGTTCGCGCGCGGGCAGATACTCATTACAATTACCTACATGCGTTACTTCACCGACGGTTCTCACGACTGATGCAACGAAATTCGAGGCACGTGCGACTTGGTGCCTTTGAATGCCAGGACGAGACAATGCCGAATCGATAAGTAACTGTACTTATCGCCAAACATCTACGTTGTCGTCAGCAGGACTCAGGGGCAAGGACAGTCGAGGCAAATAAGGACAAGTGGGCGGGAAGATTTCTGAGAGTTACGCAAGAGGAATCGCTTCATTGATTTTGAATGTAAACAGGGCCAGTAATAAGATTTTGCTTTAAACTACGATTAGGTACTATGGCACTACTAATGAATGCATTTGTAAATCAGAATTAAGTCTATAAAAGAAGCGGATGATTTCGTGCACAACAAAGTTATTTGACTTTAAAAATGTAATCCTTCGTGATGAAAATTCTTAGCACCACTGTAATTTAGAAGTCAAATGACTTACAATTGATATTCCAACCCAGCAATCAAAAATTGGAATTGATTTCAAATCGAAAGGTCACAGACCTGAATAAACTGCATACCATCAACCTATTTTGAAAGGAGACTTCACAAACAAATCTTGCGGTAGCTCGAACTGTTTACAAAGTCTTATTCTGGCACTAAACGGGGCTAATGACTACACATTTACCTTCGGACGAACCGTCTTCGGAAAACTCAAATGTCTAAGTAAGTCTTAATTGTCTATTTGTTTGTTGTTTACATGCGTCGTTCGTCTCTCGCATGTCAAATAGTGTTTATCTAAGGATATATTTATGTGCAATGTTTGCGTTATCAAGTAACCCCTAACCTCTTTGGTATTCCCGTTGTTAATTGATACTACGCTTCTGAAAATGCTGAATCTTTTAAGATGTACGATAATTTCATAGTCTACGGAAATAGCCTTAGGTTTGATGATATAGGTGCTACCAACATTCAGCTGACCCCAAAGCAGGGTTTTTTTTTGCAACACTAGGAATTGTTGTTGGAATTGCAGTTGGGAAAAGGCTAGGTAGATAATGATGACTTACAACATTCTAATATACAAGAACGATGAGTACTATAACAAGAAACTGTGATGAATGTTTTGCAAAGCAATAAAAGTTATGCAAGATTATATACATAGCAATGTAACATGGACTCGATGGTCGTCGTAGCAGCTTTCAGGATGGTAATATCCAACAGTATACATTTCCAGACTACCGTGTATATCTGTATTACCATGACACATCAAAAACTACTAGCAGAAAATAAAGCAGTCTCAAGTACTCACATAAAAACAACTAGAATATGCTCAGAAAATGCATATTCACTGCAGAGCAGACATCGAGTTGCGAATTCACAATTCTACATCAAGTAAAACGGTCACAAATTAACTGTTTAGTAAGTTGAGCTAATAAAGCTGGGGCAATGGATGGTGTTGCTGTAATCTATGGACATCTTAACTTGTGTCTTAATCTGGCTCGCTTCTATCAGTGTTTACAGGCTTTATGGCTGTAGAAGTTAGCTACCGTATTTTTTAAAGACTGGTTGATGTGTTGTGCGTCATGCTTAGGTACAGGTAGTGTTAAGTAAGATGTTTGATTTGCTGTCGTTATTTAATGGACAGGCCATTTAATTTGAAGTAAGTTGATGATGATCCAGTGGTTTGACTGTTAAAGTGTGTTCAACTTTCTTTGTTTGGATTATGTCTTATATATTTCATCACAATAAAGAGCAAGATTGATTTGGACTTACGGTTCCGTTTTCTTTTGGCGTACGTGAATTGCCAAACTTCAATATTTTTCTTGTAGAATCAGTTCATTTCGTACATCATGATGACAAACATTTTTTCGGACATTGAATTATCACAAAATTCTCAAAAACTTTATTCATTCGGTGATGGCATAAATGCTTAGTTATGATTTTTACCGTTTTTATACGCAACACTAATACAGACTAGAAAAGCCATTCAGATGCTAATCTTACGAAATTTCAAAGAAAATGATGTAGGAACAGCGCAAGTAGTGGGTAGCCGACGGCGGTACAGGTTTAACCGGACAGGCGACCGGCTTATCACGGCTCGGGACGTCGGGTATTAATAGATGCAGTGTAACCCGGATGACGGCTACCATTATTAAGTTCGTATTAATTGGTCTTTGAATATCATTAAATTCCCGCAGGAAGTTAATGAACTAAGTCGTTATTATTTGAATTGTCGGAAAGGAAGTCACTTAATCTTTATGGTGTTTAAAAGCTTGTACAGTTGCATCAGCAGCTTCCGTATTCATGAATAAGACATGCATTCTTAGTAGCTATCTTTCTCTTAATTACATAAAAGATAAGCTTTTCATGAGATGTGGGCATGCACACAGATTCCCACATTAATGGAATCTTTCTGTAGTATCAGAAAGAAGTTTCGTGTCAAGAATACGAGTAGCTACACAACATAGGCAACTATCTCAATACTGCCTTTCTACATAGACAAGTTGGACTTAGACAAGTAGCAGGAGCTTTTATCCAAGCATTTCGTATCTCTACAAATTGCTTTACACAACGTAGCTCATGTCAATGTATTGTCGACTGGTTTTCAACTTTTTCATCGTCGTTATCGCTAATAGTGATTTGTCTATGCTCACAGTAGATACAGAGAATTTCGAGTGCCATTATTTTCTATGACGTTTTAGACCGGTCAAATTCTGTATGTAACTTAAACTCACTATGTCAAAGACACAAAAAAAAAAACCTAACAAGAACATGACGACTTAGTTTTTCGCAGTTAGTACCATTTATCACGTTCCTTTTATTACTATTGTATTGTACTAAGAGCAAGATAAAGATTTAGTAGAGATCAGATTTAATGATCTTAAATGTTAAAACAAGGTTACTCTGAAGGGCCTTCGTAGACGGCCCATAATAAAACCATTACTCACACGACCTACGCGATCATATGATATAAACCATTGTTGCAAGGCTAGTGCGAAAATAAAACTAGTAAAATTAATTCCGTATTATTACAGGTACCGGCGACTTTGTAAAGGTCATCAAGTCTTCAAACATTATCCGCCATTTATCTTCTGATTGTTGGAGATAGGTACGTCCCTCCATGAAATAAAATCATTAATGAGCAGGAAGTAACGAGAAGAATGAAAGACATGTGACTAAGCGCGACCGCATACTTTAAGAAACTTCTGCCAGAAAAAATCTGATGCTCGCCGGATGCATTCCGCATACTATCAGAAATTTTGATCCGGCAACTTTTACAATACAAAATGCACCGGAGTTCCTTTCAGCGAGCACTAGACGCGAACGACCTGACAGAATTTTTCTTACAGTGTGCGGTGTCTTATACAAAAAATATGAAGCGAGTGCCTGCCGGCGAGCATCAGAATTTTTCTGACAGAAAACTATAATATGCGGTCGCGTTTAAACAGTAATGAACGTAAACGATGGCGTATAGGAGGACGATATGGAAGGTGAAAAATACTATGTGTGGCATGCAGTTTGATGAGGGAGAAGTGAACCACCAATATTCACCAATGGCATGGGCGGAAAGAAAATCTACAATAGTTATTAAATCTACCGTGCAGCAGTGATGGTGCAGTGGTGGCCTCAATTTACTAGGTCATGAGTTCGAACAGAAGCAGGCGCGTTTCTTTGTAAAATATTTCGTCATCAATGTTCACGAAACGGGATATCCTGGAGCCAAAATTTGGATGACATTAGACATCTATACAACCCACTGTTGGATTAGAACCCACACCCTTTCATGGTAGGAGGCCAACAGTAGCAATACATTGTAAGCTGATTTAGCTTATGTTTAAGTTTGACAACTACACAGTCCAAGCATAAATCAATAACTGCATGCGTTGAATGAATTCGAATTTTTAAAGGTATTGATTTTTGAATATTAAAGCTGATTGGCAATCAGTTTATGGTGGAATTTTAAACTCATTCGTTAATATTTTATAAATATTAAACGCATTAACGCATGCGTAGCGAATTTTCAAAGTTAATGTCTAGTGGTAGTGTCATCACGAACGAAATTATCACTAAACCGAGATTAGTTGTCACTCCCACTACAAGGAAACACCTAAATGTAATGGTTTATTTCATTTATATATAAATATTTAATAAATTGAAAAAAAATATTTCGTAGCAGAGCGTAGTGTAGCAGAGCGCTACGCTACATTTGCTACGAAAATTCTCATTGAGACAAATAGCATATTTTTTTCAGCTTTTATATAGGTAACAATACCGCATATAAAATCCTTTTTTTGCTGGTCTTCTGATAAGGATGTAAGGAATAATTCAATGGAAAACGCATACAATGACGTCAAAAGGAAACCGCTTGTCTTGAACCGTTCTTCTAACGTATTGCAATAGAGATCCTAGTTAAGATAACGTGAAATATGTATAATAGCTTATTTCTACTGAACAATACAGTAAACAAATTCTTACAACCTGGGTTTTACAACTTACAGATACAGTTTTACAAAGTTTTAGTCGGAAATTAAATTGTAAGATGGTTATATTAAAGCTTCAAACAACACCATTATATTTTCTAGTTAATTTTATTTGTTCTAGTACATATGCGGTTTATTTATCTATTTGTATGTGAAGATACGCTATTTTCCGCGTAATCTCTGATTGGCGGTCCCGTTGGCTGGCTCCCGCCGTGCGACGTATACGACACGGACACGTAACGACGGCGTAATGTGTCGGCATTTGCGGTTTTATTATAAAGATTTATTAGGCTTTAGGAAGCAATAAGGGAAGCTATACGGCGATATACCACTATTTTTCTCACGTTCATAAGAGTTGATTATGGGAATTTATGATTTATGAGTGTAATGATTTATGAGTGAAATTGATCACCGTAATATGGAACAGTAGGGTTCATCAATTGGTTACCCAAGCTGTATTAAAATTTGTTTTCAAGGTACCACCTTTAAAGCAACTTTTCCACATCGTCGTGTAGCTGACTGTACCTAATACAGAAGAGTATAGGATCAAATCCAACGAACTAAACTGAAGTGATATTAAAATGAAATAGCATAATTATTGATTGTACTTAAAATCCATCTTACAGAGCAGGGAATATAACATAATTATTTTCTTGTCTATAACAAGTATAAAATGGAGCCAAAATAAATAATAACATAATTCAGCAAAAATAGGGCTGTAGGCCATCTCTATTACCGTCACAAATGCTTTGAAGCGAGATGATACCTCTATAGTAGATAATTATGATTGCTAAGTTTACATTTTTACCGCTATCACGTGTTTGTCTTTGTAAAATTGTAAATTTTCCTCTTTACGAGACTCGGCTTAGCGGTAAATACTACGTAAATAAATACGTAGGTATAAATCGCTTGACTCACGCATAATAATATGTTCAAAGATAGCAATCTGGACAAATATATGTTACTGGCTCATTGCTTACAGACATAGTGACCCAATTTCGAAATATAAAATGTTAGCAACAGGTTAGTTCCGAACAGGGTTTAGATGGTTGAATGTACAGCATTTGAGCTACATCTAGAATTCTAGATCATTCCTTCATTTTAACATCCTTTTCAATATTCGTTACACTAGATTTAACAACACGTTGATTTTGGTCACGGCCGTCATTTGTAGATCTTCGATAGTCGTTACTCAGAAGCTCTAAAAGTCTGACAATCAGTCTTACCATGGAATATTGTATTACCCAGTTACTGGGTTGTGGAGGTCCAATAGGCAGTTGCTCCATGTAAAATAAAGTTGAGAAAAGGCTAGGCAGATGATGATGAAGATGCCGCAAAACATTTTTTGGCAAATTGTAGTTCCGCTAAGGGAACGAGATGACACTATACGATTTGATTTAGCTCTGTCTCTTTTCCGCAGCCTAAAGACTAACGCTTTAAGACATATGATAGGTCACCTGCTGTGATTGTATAGGCTGAGTTGACGGTGTTACTGACCTAATAGGTACTTAATTATCTACTTTACATGGTTTTGCATAGACTTTATAGTTGAATATCGAATAACAGAATACTTGTAACATCTGTATCAGTAAAACCTTCTTCTCACGCATGTACATTTAAAAATACAGTCTGCAGTAAGTAGGTACCTACTGTAGTACCCTGAGCCTCCATCAAACTGTAAAGGTTACGCTGAACTAAATCTAAACATATCGAACACACATTTGCATTCGTATCTAAATTCACTCTAGTCTAATCAAATCACCATAATTTTTCCACCAGCCGGCACGACGTCAGGTTACTCTAAGATCTATAACCAGATACATCTGGATGGATGGCCCCAAGGCTATATTCTAATTATTTCTAAGAAAAATGATTAATAAATCGTAAAATAATGCATACCAATGTCGGAATGACATGCAGATGACGCATAATTATGAGAGATCCATTCAAATGAGTAAGTTCCGAGTAATCTTATGAAACAGACTCATAAACAGAAACCTGTCTAAGTCTATTATTAATAGTACAGATAACTCGTTAATCGTTGAATAAGATTTAAATTCTCATCACGCCATGTTACAACTGATGAGGAAGATTTGTTCGTTCACTAATTAGAAATGGAAATAGGGATGTTAACTGATTGCTCTGAAGACAGCTCTATCTGTCTCAGTAAATACTATCAATCTTTCTACAGTTCTTTTGAAATAAATTGCGTACACACGGCAACGAATTGCAGATAAAAACAGTAAACTTAATGGCACCTTCAGTCTCTATACTACCTAATAGCAGTTCCTCGAGATTCGCACCACAGCAGCTATACTCGTCTTGGTTGTAGCGTGATGTTATATAGCCTATTTTCCTCGATAAATGGACTATCCAACAAAAAAAAATTTTTTTCAATTCGAACCAGTCGTTTCTGAGATAAGCGCATTTAACGAAACAAACTTTTCATCTTTACAGTAATAGCATAGATAATTTTATTGAAAAATATTAATTATACCTACAGCCTATAATACAACATAACAACATTCAATATTAAATTCTAGTTTATAAATAACTCTGCACATCGCACCCGCGACTCCGTAAGTGCATACGCATAAAAAGCTTGGATCGTCGCGTCGTTAAAGTTGGCGTAGCGGTGCGCCCGCGCAGGCCGCAGCTAACGGCGCGACACGTAAGGTGTTATGTCACGCGGCCTTGGCCTAGCGTTGCGTTACACCACGACCAACGGACCGCCTTCATTCAGAATAGATATGCCGTTTTGTTTCCTATACTCAGCTCAAGGTCAACTTTGTATCAAGGGCATGTTGTGCAACGAATGGTAATAAATATGTGCTAAATAAGAAAAATAAGTCTAGATTTATTTTTTCAGTTTTGTTTGATATTTTTCTGAATTATATTTAAAATTCAAATGCGAGTAAAGTAGGTACTTAGATAAGTTGAAACGACGCTCATTTTGTAAGATACACGTTTTAGAGAGGCAAAGGACGAAAAACTGTATCTTCAGTCCAATTTGCTTCATAAAAATATTGTTCACAGTTAGACTTTAACAAGCTCAAAAGCATTTTTAACCATCAACGAAGTTAACGTATGTTTTAGGTACTAGCACAGATAATATAATACAGTACTAGACTCATAGAGGAAACAAGAAACAGTGAAGTTTACTTTTTCTAGAATATTTTTTTGTATCAACAACTGTATGTTTTCTCAGAAATTCTTGATAATAATGCTTCATTTCGTTTCACAAATATCAAGGCCAGTATATTTTAGTGTATTATTAGACTGACAGGCAGAGTTCAACCCGTGTTATTAGCTTAATCGTAGTCCTGTAAAAAAGTAAAAATAAAATTTAATAATACCTAGTATTTCTAGAACACAGTCATGTTAAATAAGAAAACTTAATTAATCATGCGTTCTAGAAAACATTTGTGTGTATGATGAATTTTATTATGAAGTTTAAGTATGTTGTATTTGGAATGTCTTAGCAGGGTAGCGCGGCCCCGGAACGCAAAGAGCATGAGAAGGAACAGGATATGTTTTAGTCAGTAAGTCTGACAATCCTTTCTGCTCTACTATGTAGAAGTAGAAATCTTCAAAATAAGTTTTTCATTGACTGTACCTTGTTTACCAACACATGGTATTATACAATTGTAGGTATAAGAATAATTTGTACAAGCTACATACCTATATATGTATACCTACATATTTTGTTTCATGTTCGTATGTAGCAGCTGATGTATTACAGCATGTAAAGTAATAAGTCTGAAATATAAAATATAAAATGTACTTACAAAATAATTTAACTTGCACATTACATGCATTATTATGTTGTATATACTTTTGCTACATAGGCAAGAGATGCATGAAGATAACATGCAAACTACCTGACCCTTAGTTAATGCCGCAAGGATATAATTCAAAGATAATTACGCAGTAATTACTGACATTTTAATTAAAATTAAGGATCAACGTTACTTCGATTGCCTCGTTTATAACTGCGAGAAAACTCTTTCTTTAAAGCCTCCTGCAGACACACGCGATTAATCGCGCGGGGCAACATGTCGCGGTCCATTCACAGTATTTTTAGAGTGGAAATTAGCTTGGCTCGTTGTCGCAGCGCGATTAATCGCGTGTGTCAGCAGGAGGCTTAAAGCTAAAATAAATGTTACATAGAAACTATCTTTAATCTTGCTATAATTCTCATCACAACATTCATTAAACAAACTTAACTAAATACATTATTTTTACTAGTTTTCACTTCATACAGTGGTATGGTTAAACTTTGAAATACTCACCGTACCACCAGAGGCACGGCCTGAGATATGGTATCTACCAGGATAGTTTAGTAAATATTTTTGTAATGCAGATAAAATCAGAGCAGTGTGGTGGCCCAGTGGTATCGGCCCCGACTTACAAGTAGTAGGTCGTGGGTTCGAACAAAGTCAGGCGCATTACTTTGTGTAATTTATTTCATCACCACTGCTCTCAAAACGGTGAAGAATAACATCGTGAGGAAACCGGCATGTCCTAAGAACCAAAAATTCGAAGACATGTAACATCTACCAACAGAACCCTCTTATACCCTCTTATAGAAGGCCTGTGTCCCAGCAGTGGAAATATTATGGACTGATGAACTTCAACTTCCAATACTACATGTGCTTATAATTAAGCAATAGCTATCTAAGCCATAAACGATATCCCTACTTTCAGAATCAACAATTATCTCAAACCAGACCACGCCATATCCAGTTCTGAACCAATTAAGATCACATGTGTAAATGAATACGACTGGTCGTACGTCAGTCGTGTGCCTACGCATTATGCACGAAAGCCTCGAGCGGTCTACTGCAGCTGTGCAAATTACGAGCATTTATCTGACTGTAATAAATCGAAGAACGGCGCTGTGTTACGTAAAGAGGCTTAAATTAGTCGGAGTTTAATCCTTCAAACGTAACTGCCGTAGGCAGGTTGTTGAAGTAGCCAGCACTATCCATGAATGTCCCATTAGGGAACTTGGAGGTGCTTAGCAAGACTCGGTGATAGCAGGTGGAGTAAAACTGAATTAATCCAAGGTATGGACGACGCGACCCTCAATTATTCAGTTGGTATCGCTAGATATCTGGATGAGGCTTACACAGAAGACTGATTTCTGGAAAAAAAGTAATATACCATTGTATGATATGCGGTAGGTATTAATTCTGTCGCAAAACAGAAAAAAAGCCTACAAAGAGCAATGGGTGAAGTTGGATTATAATAATACACAACGCCATCTAGTCCCAATCTAAGCAGAGCTTGTGTTATGGGTACTAGAGAACTGATAAACATACTTATATATTTCTAAATACATAAATATTATGGATAAATTACACCCAGACACAGAACAAATGATCGTGCTCATCACACAAACATTTGTCCTGGGTGGGAATCGAACCCACGACCTCCAGGAGTCAGTCCTGGATTGTGAGTGATGATAATGAAGGAGGTACTAATAAATAATAATTCTTAAACGTGTCGTAGTATTAGTAAGATGTAGGTAATGTGGACGGGTTGACTGCCCGGAACGAAGGTGAAGCAAAAACAGCTGAAATAACATAAGTACTTACTTAGTTTCAATTTCGTTTGTGACTTTGTTTCAATTTCGTTGTAATAAACTGCAAGATTCCAACCACAATTCGAGCCTTCTTTTACGTGATAAAATCATCAAATAAGTCCTTCCGCCCTGAGCGGACTGTCAGACTCGTACTGACTAAAATCCACGGTGTTCCATCAATAGCCTTTTACGTTGCAGGTTCACAGAAACATGTTTAGACATTCCCGCGACAAACCACAATTCGAGCCTCTATTTATGAATCTAACAGTAGATTTGAACCTTACGTACCACTCATGTAGTATACAGTAGCATTTCAGCGTCTCACCTAAATAAAACTTCAGTTATCACCTGTTATCATCACTTAGCTCTTACCTCTTACGCGTAATCTGTGTCGTAATGAACCCAATGTACCGTGTCCCTTCACCGGGATTTATCGTGACACGCGTAATATAAAGTATGTAATATAATATAACTGCATTTTACTTGTGTATTTACTATGTCGCTGAAAATTCCAAAAATACATACGTGTGTCTGTGTATGTAAGAAAAAAACAGAATGAAAAGTAAACTCGTTCACACTTATGTATTCACTGTTATTGTCGATTGCCAAAATTTGCTTTAATTCGAATTACATTACGATGCAAAAAAACAGCTTTGCATGACGGCACTGTTGCTTAGCAATTGAAATTTCATTGATTTATTCCAAATCCACACCGCTCCTTCGAAATTTCTCAACTATCTGTAGGTACACATTTCTATTTTAATACTTTGTTTTTCTGGATGTTTCTAGAAGATTTTCAAGGTCTTACTTACATTATTTGGTGTTTCATGAATTCAATAAACAGTTATAGTTTTTTTATACATATAATGGGTTGCTCTTTCTTGGTCTAAAACCGCGTTTTCACTAGAGGACACGTCACAGAGTAATATTGCCGGACTTTTTAATAATTATGTTCCAGCGACTTTGTAGAGCAGTGTCGGCCCAGTGGTACCGGTTCCGACTTACGAGTTGTAGGTAGTGGGTTGAACCCAGCCAGGTGAATTACTCACTACTCTCAAAACGGTGAATGAAAACATCGTGAAGAAACCGGCATGTCCTAGAACCAAAAATTCGAAGACAAGTGACATCTACGAACCCGCACTGGGCTTGCGTAGTGGATTAGGTATGCCCCACTCCCTCTCACAGAGAGGAGGCCTGCGTCCCAACAGTGGGAACATACATAGGCTGAGAATGATGACTTTGTGGACAATGTCGCTCAACATTTGCCTTGTTTTAAGTACCCAGTTTTTGCTAGTGTGGAATTGCGAGAAGTGATGTTATCTGTGGAGGCGTTCCTAAGAGATTCTCCTGGGCCTGTATTCTTACTGCTGCATTTATAGTACAAGCAAACGTTACAAGATGTACGAGTATATCTTAGATCACTCGCATTGCTATTCAAAATATTGACCGATTAGAACTACTGACTGATTCGACATTTCTAAAATGCTCTCATTTGCAAAGAAATGCTGGCTTAGGTATAGGTACATGGGGTCGCGGAACTGTTTCATCAGGTCACCGTGACCCTGGAACGTAAAGGGCTATTGAAGGATCATCGTGAATTTTATATAGTCAGTACAAGTCTGACAGCTAGTTCCTCCCATCCCGCCCTGGGTGGGAGGACTCAATTGATTATTTTGCCATGATAAAAAAGATACATAAAAAAGTGAAATTATTGATTTATATCAAGTAAAAAATATACGTGTCGAATTGAGAACCTCCTCCTTTTTCTTCATTTGTTAAAAATAAAAAATATACCTCTGAATTCATATATACTCGTCAAAACAAAATAAGGGCCACTTTTTAAAGTGCACTTTAAACAAGTATTGCTCGTATTCTGGGTACATAATAAATACTAAATATCTTGTTATGGTTTCTTTCAAGTATTAATATTGTTTCTACTGCATAATTGGAAATTCATAACTTTTTTTTAATTAGATATTTGAGATTACTTAGAATTTACGGTATGTGTTTTTTAATTTTCAAACTTCTTACGGAGTTTTCTTCGACTAATACAGCAAGCAGGCTATAATGATCTTTCAATCTCATAATGTCATGTATTCGGAGGCATATGGATGCAAAAACAGCCACTTGGGGTGTCACCTTAATCCAGGGGGCCCGTAGCCAGAAGAGATAGGTTTAATGGTGGAATAATCCCAACGAGTGGTTCAAAATGCTTGAAACTGGTTTTAAAAGACGGGTAATATCACCAGACGCCGTGATCAAGGAAGAAAATAAGTAAGTAAAGCCCAAAAAGACCATTAAGTTTGTTTAACCGCGCAAACAGAGCGAAAATCTACTGCGCGGACCGTATAAACTCCATTGCGTTGAGCTACAGGCACCCCTATAATTGACTACACTATTCCGAATAGACTCCATAAAGACTAACAATACTCAAGAAGATGCCTGGTTCGCATCCAGTTAACTGCAGCGTATGGTGCAAATCGTGAAACATTTGCGAAGGAGAAAATTTATTGAACTGTTTTGACTGGGCTTCATTGTTTTTATTGAAGACTGGTGGGTTATTTTTTTTTCAATAAAAACTGATTCATAAGAGTGTAGAGAAGATCTAAACAACAGGTTTCAGATCCTTGCACTCTTAAAACAGACTGTTCTGGCGAGTTCTGAGTTATGCTCTGGGGCGGTTATCTCTATCACGCAAAATTGAGCTCGCACTTCTAAAAGAGGGTGCTGTAACTCCTCAAAATTGCGTAGAGAATGTGGTGCAACTCCACATTATCCCATTCGCACAGCAAGGAATACCTGAGTTTTTCTTGAAGCAGGATAATGCTCGAGCGAACACTACGCGACTAACAGTGCACACATTCCCTTACGCTTGAATTACGATGTTACAGTGGACACTCAGGATTTTTACCCGAGTTCTAATGAGCATTTAAGAGATGAGTTAAAGAAGAGTGAAAAAGAAAGTAAAATTCCCATCAACACGCAACTGGATCTCATAAATTTTCTTAAAACTTGCTGGTAGAGTATCCCAAAAGAAAATGTTCGGTATTTAATCCAGACCATTTCACCTCCCATAAAATAAGCAGAACAGAGAGAACAGAGTTAAAAGAGAAGCTTAAAAAAACACTTTGGAACATAAAAGACGTATTTTTTTCGGTTTTTTTTAAGTTTTATGTAACTTGATACATTCTTGCAATTCCTCACTTTTCATTCAATTTGTTTTATTTTAACGATTTATTGGAATACATATTTAATTTTTGTGTATTTCTATCTAAAACCATTAATATTAATCAGATTCAATCATTGTAACTGGTAATATTTAAACATTATTTAATAAATCGATAAAAACCAGGTGGCCCTTATTTTGTTTTGAGTAGTATATCTTACTCTTGTGGACTAAAGTAGCAATTTTATGATGATTTCTGAAAACCTGTTACTTAACTTTTTAATCTAAATCAGCATTATAACAGCCCGTCGAATTCACCACTGGCGGCGTCTCGTGTCGTCTTTCAAACATTTCTATACATTTGATCTTACCGACGCCGCCGCGCCGCCCCACAAGTCACCGCTCACCGCGGCAAGGTCGTAAATGCGAAGCTTGCTTTTTCACATCTTAATTAATAGTTTTTAATGAGAGGCAAAGACACAAGCCGTGTATTGGCAGTAATACATATTATTAGTATTCAGTAATATAGGACTTCATCTTCAACTTCTGCAGAAAAGCTATGAGCTACATAATATACAAACACGTAAACATTTAACTTGTCTTTTACGATACCTGTTACCACCTGTAAAGTAATGACCACTACGTTAAACTACTTATATTTTATGTAATACTGTAAACTTAGTTATGCGATTAGTTTCATAGTAAGAAAATGTGTTTAATGTAGTAGTAACTAATAGGGGAATGGTTTAGTAAATCTAGTAAAATTTGTTACGCTGCATAATACAGTTTTTATCTTCTTTCAAACATTGGAAGGTATAAGTATGGTTTAAAATTGAAGGAAATACGTAGATTTAATAATAAAGTAAATTATTTAATATTTAAAAATAATAACACAATGCCTATTAAAACTTGTGCGGGCATGCGGGCGGCGAGTTATGGGCGACTCGCTTTCCGACCATGGACCATGCCCGGGTCGACGGCGCGTTGTGTACCACGCGCGCCTCAAAGAGCGACAGTGTTATGACGGGACCCCCCTTTAGAGGGCCAAAGCCTGCCGGGGTTGCGGGACTCACGAATTACCGTGACCCCGGAACGTAAAGGGCTATTGAAGGACACCGTGGGTTTTAATCAGTACGAGTCTGACAGTCCCTCCCGTCCTGCCCTGGGTGGGAGGACTCATTTGATGATTTTACCACGGTAAAAAAAAAATGCCTAGGTATTAAAATTTGGTCCGTCATCTTTGCACCGATATACTCAAAAGCAAAAATTTTAATAATGTCCTTAGTAAATATTTGTACGATCTGCAAGTAGTTGACTGGGTGTTTGTGTGTTAAGTTTCAATGTTTGTAAACGCACCCACGACTCAGGAGAAAATCTTAGTGTGGGGGACAACGTTTTTAAAAACAAAAATAAAACATGCTACACTTGCTATTCAATTTGATCCATACTTCCAGGGACACCTTGTGTAATGATGCTAATCTTAGTATCATTTTTACCGACTTCTAAAAAAGGAGGTTATCAATTCGACCCGTATGTATGTAATATTTCCAGAACTGCCCAGTTTGCATCATATATGTTAGTCTATATCAGCGTCTGAACAAATGTGCCAAATTTCAAAATTGTATGTTTAAATGTTTTTATGTTTGTGTTCGCTTAACTCCGGAACTACAAGTCCGATTTAAGTCATTCTTTTTTGTTGCACTAGGTATTGTCCAACTTAGGGTTCCCTGCAAGTTTCATCAAAATCGGTTCAGGAGTTTTTGAGATAGGCAGTTTTTTACCTACTGGGTTGTAGATTTTCAAAGTAGATTGTATGTTTGGTCGCGATTATTTCGCGTTTGGCTGGACTGATTTTAATACGGTTTTCACAAAAGTATTTTTTAAATTCTAGGGAAGGTTTTAGTATAAAACAATCATGGATATCGCTTGACGTTGACCGCATAGATCCGTTTTTGTTGCTGACTTGGATTAAAGATTTCTAAAGAACCGACTTCAAATCAAACACAAAAAAGTTTAAAATAACTTTTCTTTCGGAAGTCGGTGGCAATAGTCAATGAAATAAAAAACAAAGCCACCGACTTCCGAAAGAAAAGTTATTTTAAACTTTTTTGTGTTGGATTTGAAGTCGGTTCTTTTTATAGTAAAAGTTTTTTTACAGTTTATCTTGTTCTTTAGAGTTTCCATGATTTAACCAATTTAACAATTTGGCTGCAACATTATATTAACATGGATGTTAATTATTATTTTATTATGAAGGACAGATTAAGTTAGCGGCTAGCATTATGAACGTTAACTCGATACTTTATGATGAATCAATAGATCTGCCGTAAACCACCTAACTGTAAGGGCTATTAATTTCACCTAAGTTTATGTTCCTGGTCTTAGTCGATATTCAATTTTATTACCTTGTTACTTTATATGTTTAATGGCCAAAACTATTCAACCAAATGTTGCTTTTTCAGGTTTCCTGTTTTGTAAGAAATATCAATCATCAGCCCACAAAAGTTGGTAGCTTGACAGAGTTCGTTCTCCATCTGATCTAACCTGGAGGTACCGTTTTATGTTTGCTGAAAGAAAGTAAAAACATTTATTTTACACAAAACCACGACAAACACACAACGAAATAAAATAAACACAGGAAACAGAATAATGGAAAACTAAAACAAAAAGATTTGTTGTGTGTCCCACGGCTGCCCCAAATAGGCCCAGTTCAGCAAAATGTCGAGCAACTTGTTGCTTGAACCTGGTTTTCAATATGCGGTCTCCACTTCAGCACGTGAAAAGAAGATAGGTATGCCTGTGGTGTGGTAACCCTAAGGGTTACCACAGAGGTTTATGTATATCAAACTGACTAGCTTTTTCAATTTTCCATAATTTTCCATAATTATAATAAACGCTAAATAAAATACAGATCTTGTGAGACCTCTAAACTGTTTTCTTACTAAAAATTGTTCATGCGTTAAATCTTCTGCTGCTCTATATAGGCAAATCAATTTTCTGATTACAGTACGAACAAAACACACAAAGAAACCGCAAACAATAGCTGTTGAACACTAAATAACCATGTTATTCGTGTACTTGATAAAAAAGTCCGTTCAAATTTGGATCAAGTGCTCGACTGCCATTAATGAACTTCAAGCCCAAGGTTAGCCATTGTGTAAAGCCGTTTGTACCAACGCCTCCACACGTGTACTGAATGGCAACAAAAAGAACTGATGGATTGCTGACAGATCTTGTGTTTGTGCCCCACGACTGGGCCAGCCTTTATCTCGGATTCTGCGTCACGAACAGGGTCACAGCACTCGCATAATTACCAAGTGTTTATTAACTGAAACCAGCCATTTGTAAATAAAAACAACATTTTAAATTAAAACGTGAAGAGCCCGAAATCGGACAACGTTATGTGTGCACACTGTGAACAACCTAAATTATGGCCTCTGTGAAAAATCGCAAGAACTTTGAACTTTGGGCTGCTTGGTCACTTTAATTAAGGTGGTATACTAATACTCTACTCAGTATTTTCGATTAACTCAGTTTTTCTAATTATATACGGAGTTCTCTAGCCCTGTGAAATAACCATCAGTTCAATTTATTTCGCCAAAAAAATATCATCATTTGTGTTTTTAAAATACACTGAAACAAATTGATGATTTTCGAATGAGTAATATTGAGTATTGGTTTAAGGATATTGGAAAAACATTCTCGGATCCGCCTTTTGTATTTTTAATTTTACCTTTTTTCAACTAAATAAAAATAAAGTTTGTACTGCATGATTGAACGATGCTTCAAGAGGATTCATCAGTCAACGCCTACCACTGGGCCTAAAGAATCACTCCTACCAACTTTGTTCAGACAAATTCATTATAATGAGACCTTGTATGAGTTAAATGTCTTGTGCAAAGTCCAATTTATAATTAAAAGTACTAATAACAATATATTTAAAAATACTTGCAAATATTGTCAATAAGGTTGTTGAAACAGATGTGGACCGTTTTAAAAATACATATTTTTGGATAGAATTTTCCTCAACAGTAGCAAGTAAGCCATAAAATAAATCAATTGTATTTCGGAAATTATGAAAGACCGCAAAGTGACGAAGCACCTCGACATTGGAAAAGCCCCGTTTAGTTCCATTCTCTTTCAGTAAAATGTCATCGGCTTGATTTAAGGCTGTTAATTTCCGGTGGTAGACTTTCAATCACAGTCAGCAATTTGCGGTTGATTCGTGAGAAAATACTGGTTCAATTTTCAACTATTACTGTTGTTTTAAAAATAATAGTGTTATGTGCACATTAAAACCCGAAATTCCGACTTCTGAATACAAGTTAGCAATTATCTAAAAGATAAAGGCGCGCAGGTGCTTCTATCAAAATGAATATACCAAAAAAAAAACACAAAGAACGACTACTAACTTAATGTGAATCAACACCATAAAAACTCTAGTGAACAGTTAACGCGATGTGTATGAATAAAAACAATTCATTCTTATGAGTTTCCCATAGTAATACGACTACATATCGAATTAAACATTTCCATTGTTAGCTGACCTGTTGTAAAGGCCAGAAGTGCACAATGCGGGGTCATCTAATGCTGGAGCTGAATGGTTACAGGTGTCGTCATCTGTATGTAATAATTACCATCAAATGTTAATTCTATCAGTCACAGTGTTGCAGCCGGTTCTTCACACACTTGCCGGATACTGCGGGTACTTGACGCAGTAAAAAGTTGGTATTTTATGGAGCTGATGGGTTTACCGTTTCAGGATGAGTCTTAAAACCTGGCTTAAGGTGAAGCTAGTGCAATTGGGTCAGATTGTTAGCTGTTAGCAGACTAGTATGTTTCTAAAAATACCGTTAGCGGCTGTTTTCTTAGATTTTGTCTCAAACTTTATAATGGCAATTTATCCTTTTTAGGTTAATTTAATGGGTGGGTGATTAATGTTTCTAGTAATATTGTTTTCAATGTTTTCTAATAGTATTATTATGAAGTGTTATGTCCGGCAGTGTTAAAAAATAAACGTGTAGAATTTTAATTAGTTTTATTATGAATTTTGTTGTTTTATTTTCACGGTTATTAATTTTTTAAAGGTGTTTTTCAATAAATACTTTTATGCTTTGCTTATCAATTTTATTAACAATATTGATGCTCTAGATCATACAAATATTTATTGTGCAATGTGCATGAATCGAATCCGCGACACGCAGTGCAACAGTCAATCCATCAGCCACTGTGCCAACCGTGCCTTTGAAGTGACTTTGAAATTATCGTGTTTAAAAAAGATGAGCTTAAACTCCATAGATTAAGCGGTACTTTAATCACTGGATATTATTGTAAATCATATAAAAAAACTATAAAAACGTAATGGTGTACCTACACAGTTGTTGGATTACTGTAATTGCTTCATAGCTTAATGGGGCTTTAATGAGCTCTTACGTCACTTCCTTTAAGATACACGATTCGCCACTACCTCCACTTAGAACAGAGATTCTCAACCATTGAGGCGCGCCCTATTTGGTGGGCCTAGTAAGATTTAAAAGGGGGATGCACTGACTATCCCAGATTTAAAATGTAGGTACACAGGAGAAAGAAAAACCTGTGTGTAGTGTGTAATGTTTATCACAAACACAGCCACGAAACAGGAGAATTTCCTAGCAGGAGGCTATTTATGTTTTGTTTTATTGAACCAGATAATATGGTGAGGTATAGCAGAAAATTAGATGTAGCGCATGGGGTAAAAGGTTGAGAACCACTGAGTTTACAGTGTTTAGTGTTAAAATGGCTGAGCAAAAACGTTCAAGTCTTTAAATAGGTACTTAAAATCATTATAATCTTTGCCTTTTTCGGGTGACGATCTCCTACAGTTTTTGACGCAAAGATATTGAAATGCGGATATTGAAATGTGACGTCCAATATTTTTTATAGGTAATCTAATAAGAAAAACAATATGTAAGGGTCAACTGTGATCGGTTTACCTCCTTATTTTCTTAGAAAATATGATGTCGTAATAAACAGGAAAACCGCAACATGATACCGCTACCTGAATAAAAAACATAGAATTGTAAACTCTCCTATAAATACACAAGAAGGGAACATATACTAAAATTCGTCAAACTTTTTGCACGCGCTTTATTATTTCAGACCACGTTATGTTGTTGTTTCTCTCATGATATTTTCCTACTGTTTATTATCTTACTTTACCAAAATCCTAAATAATTATCTTAAAGATTGCAAATATGACTCTTGCACTTACAACGTGATACAATGCATAAAACATTTAAATAAAGCATGCGAACAAGACGTATTACATGGCACATTGTACATAAAACACGGATCAAGTAAGTAATAAATAAAGTGCGTAACATGTGCACATAACAGTAGTATGAAACTGTACGACAAGTGTAATCATAATAGTGTCCGTAGCAGCTAATACTGTCCTTGACCGTGACAGCGCAGCGGTGCGCTCCACTCCGGCGCAACTTCCACCTCCCACCACCGCAGCGCGCGCAACCGCCCGCCGCGCCTCCGCGGCCAAAGAATAAAACTGAAAATGTACATGTAGATATACAAGTAGGCATTCTACTGAACAGTTTTCATATTAGGTATGAAACAAAAATATTTAGTTTATAACACATTACAGAGTGGTTAGGCTACGTTAAGTTTCTCGCAAGAAGGAACTAACCAAGTGCCATGAGCGAGGCTTAAATTTGAACTTCATTCGCTACTAAGAAATTACCAAGGGAACACCTAACTGACCTGTTTGATCCTGGGACCGAATGCTTAGCAAAAATCACGCTTCTGACCTTGGGTCCAACCAGGCAGTATTTCATGCGAAGAACATTTTATGTTCATTCAGCAATGCATGCTGGTGGTAAGTGGCCCATGGAAATTTGAATCGTTAAGGATGTCATAAAACTGAAAAATATGCTATTTCCGCAATTTGCAGTGCATTGGTAGATAGGGATACATTGCCAAGGTATCTATTTTACAGAATTATGTTGAATGAGCTTTTTCAGACAATATCGATTCTTAGTGAAGCTCACTGATGATTTTAATAACAAATTAGGAGCTGTTAACGGATGCGTCAGTGAGTCGGAGCTAAAGATCAACTGATAACGACAAACTCAGTAAGACTGCAAACTGCAATTATAACCAACTATGCCTAAGTCGTGGCTTCTGAAAACCTGGTCAAGGTTTGGATCAACCAATCTGCTGTCAAATCTATTTGTTATGATTGCTTGAATAAAATGAGAGCAACGACAACAATAGTCAATCAAGTCACTTGATATGATTTTTGACATTAGATAAGAATATCTATACATATAATAAATCTGTAGAAGGGTCAATTCTGTACATTGAAAATATTGAAAAAATAAATAGCGGGGCGTGTTGCTGGATCGATACCAAACCCAAATATGTGATTAAAAAAATTTTTGTCTGTCTGTCTGTCTGTCTGTATGTGCAGGCATCACGTGAAAACTACCGGGGCGATTTCGATGAAACTTGGTATAATTATACCTTATTATCCTGGGCATAAAATAGGATACTTTTTATCCTGGAAAAATACGTAGAAAAAAAATCTTATTTTTCAGTTTTATTCATAGACGTTGTTCTGTAGAACCGCGAACACACGTTGCATTACCCGCAGTGGATTCAGCGCCGTAACCTGTAGCGCCGAAAGTCGGATTTGGCTTGAACCGTTTGCGGCACACGCGGGCCACGCCTCCCCGACTCCTATATAAGGAGCCGCGTTCCGCGCCGCGCGATGCATATAAATTCTGAATTTTGATGCGAGCGGACGTGTCCAGTGTGGCGAGCGGTCGTCCGTGGAATTAATATTGTATGCGTGTCATTTTAAACCGTGCTTTTCAGCGCGACCTTTTTGATTACTGTTCCGATCAGTTATTTGTAAATACAAGGTCGGAATTACTATGAAAAAAATACTTACTACAGAACGCGAGCTCAACAGCAGTAGCTCAATAGAGGGATCTCCTTAATTATTATAGGCTTAGCCGTATTTGGGTCCAATAGATACTTATAAGATGTCATTGTCAGAGTTACTCAAAATGGAGAAATAAACCATCCACGCGAAGACCGACATCCGCGCGGACGGAGTCGCGGGCGGAAGCTAGTATTTAAATAAGCTTTCAAAAACCAAGGGCAAGAGGAACTTGTTGACAAGGTTGGGAAGAAATGCCACAGTGGATTATAAATCTTTTGCGGGTCAAAGAGGCATCTACCCGCAGTAAAAATAATGGAAATGTTAGAAATATATCATCATCATCGTTATCATTTGCTTAGCCTATTAAATCGATCGTCATTCGGCTTTCAGTCTAACTAAATGCAGCAGACCTGAATACAAATATTTTACCAGGGGTGGTACGGCCTATCTGGCTTCCACAACCCAGTATTTACTGGGAAATAAGGTACCCCTTGGTGAGACTGCTTGTTAGACGTTAATAAAGGGTTAGATGTGGGACTCACTTAAGGTACTGAAAGTATAATTTAATTTTGTTGCAATCCATATAATAATACTTTGGTGAAAACTTGCCTATGCCCTCAGAACAGAGTTAGAACACGATCTTGGCAATTGCACAATGAGGAATTTTCACCAATGCAACATTAGCGAACATGTGCAAGACCATTTCGCACGTAGACTATACTTACCTGAGCGTAATTACACCAGTAATAGAAGTAGGTACCTACTACAAGTTTCCTTACTCTATGCTTGGAAGGCACGCCTGGCCGCGATCTACGTCGCGAAATTACCGTCGCTTGTGTAATGCAGCGCAATGTTATATTACTTAGTGATTTGATGTCGTTGCCGCTGTTATTACCCACGCCGCCATTTATCATTTCTATTGCATTCATCAATTGTTTTAGGTAGCTAAGTAGTGTAGGCACTTGTTTTTCACGTTGTACAGTTTATGTAATATGTAGTGTTCGTATGGTTAGTGTTACCGTCACGCCTGTGGTCACCGGAAGGTTGAGCGGCTGTCTTGAGCTTATTACTGTTTGCCGGAGACAGTTTTAGGTTATATGTGCATATAGGTGAAGTTTATCGCCGTGCAATGGATAAAATAGTCAGGAACTACTGTAATGAAAATAACGCTAAAGCTTTAGCTTGATAGTAACTGCTTTTTGAATAACCAATCAAATTACTGACCAACAAATCTGGCTGTCATAAATAACGACAGCACACTCTTTTACTGCTATATCAAAAATCAATCACAAATATCGAAGCTCGACAGCATAGGCATTACCATTATCGATATCAGACGAATGCTATAAATAAACTTTCGATAACCGGTGGAAATTTAAAACAACCCACATAACACATTTCCCGACTAAAGATCTAGTCACTACTAACAAGGATATTGATTATATTTAGACCAGGAAAATAAAACGGGTGTCCACATAAATATTCCCGTGCATGTAACAACATCCTGTGAAGGAAATAGGCGTTCTATCCTTCGTTAGCTAGGAGATAGTGTACTGTCATTATTTATATGTTCTGCAATCAACATAGCCGGGTAATATGAAGGCGGTTGCAGCATCACTTTGCCAAACGATGATAAAGCGATCTGATGCCTTAATTGAGGAAGTAGAGGAGCTGTAAAATGGAGCGTGTTGACCACGAAGTAGACGTAAAATGCAGATACTTTTACAGGAATTTTGAAAACATTATTGCACAGTAGTGGAAATATTATAACATAGATAAATTAGGAAGGCACATAAAGTCAGCGAGTACCTTATACAAAGGAGTTTGTTGTTACTCATTTTCTGTTAAGTTTTTCAGTCAAGTTTTTTATTTCCATTTTTCTACTTTCAAAGTATTTATTTATGTATTTTATTTAAATGTAGATTTATATTAAAGAACTTTAAATTTTAAGACATAATATTTACACATTTAAAAGTTAGTTTATTTGTTGTATTTTTTAAGGCACAGCTATCTGAAAATACAAATAAGTATATGTAATTGGTTATGTATCCATTACAATATATTAAACCCGCATCTGCATTTTACTTAATCTTCATCTAATCCTTGACAGCTTACAAGTTTTTTCAAGTTACTACAGGCCACGGATATCAAGTTAATAAGTTAAGTTACGGATATCTTGTCAGGAACCCGTATGAACATGTTGCAATACTTAAGTTAGAAATGTCGACTTGAGTATTAAGTAAGTAAAGTCGATAAGTCAAGCTGTATTAAGTGTTGAACTATTTCCGGACGAACATAAAAATGTTTGTTTAAAAATTGTCAAGCGAGAAAGGTGTTAAGAGTTGAGTAAAATATGGTAAAATATTGTTGATGTGATTTCGGTGTAAATGAATTATTATACATTTCTATGTTGCAATAGTTACCTAGTTTGTGTAAAGGTTTCCATAATCTGCTCTAGGACCGTTTTGTCACTTTTTGGGATAAGTCAGAAAAAAAACTGTATCATATTATAGTTGTGTATTTATTAGCGGTGTTTCAATAGACAGATTCAATAATATTTAAACAATTCTTGTGGTGTTTGGTTTAATCGAAATTGGTACACAACTCCTAGTAAACAACAGTTTACATTAAAGCATTTCTCATCAGAAATATTTGTAGAAAAAAAAAGATGAACACCACATACGCAATTTCCCAGAAAATTAACAAAAACAGTTCTTTGCGCTATAAAACAGCGAGTTATCGCACAGTGCCTTAAGGAGTTGCTAGCCATAAGTACTGGTAGGATGTTAGTTTTTACCGGGAGGCCTGCGCCTGCGCCGGACCGGTTCGTATCCTGCTCGTCCCGCAAATACTAGCCCCACGACATTGTTGATTCTTAACAAGTACCTTTGTAAATGCCAACACTGGCCATGTATTGCCGGTAACGAGTTCGCCATAATAACACATGTTATGTACATTAAAACTTCATCGTTATGAAGGAGAACACGACGGGACGTCAACACGACACGTCTTCTTTCATGTTCATTTTAATTTTTTACATTAGGTTTATGAAGTATGTACGTAAAATGGTTTTATTATAAGACCTAAGTAGGTATTCCCCTTAATCACATTGTACACAATACTCAGGATAAAAGGAGAGGAACAAAGAAAATTTACGTCCTTGTCTGACGTTCAAAGACACGGCAGGCCTACAGAATGTTTAGTATTGAAGAAATGACGCCATAATATGACATGTCTGATATCAGAATAATACAACTGGAAAATTTCACAATTTCAAGTGCTCTGTCACATACTTAATATTATAAGTACGAGTAAGCGTGTCAACTTGTTAAATAGAGCAAACAATATAATATTAGCTCTTAAACCTAGAGATTGCTCACTAACTCTTAACTTATACGAGTATAGTGCCAAAAGTAAATACATTCTTTAAAAAAGTTTTCTATGGAAAAACAATACTTGAGAACTGTCGACCAATACAGGCATTATGACACTTACAGAAATGTAATGCTCTAATGAGAAAGCAAAGCGGCAGATGTCTTCGACCTCTACGTCACGACGACACAGATACGTGCTAAATTCAGAGAACCAATACAAACTTGACGTGACGGACCACTAACTCGTTGTTTGAACTTCGTACATGACACATCTAGCCACCTACTAGCAATACTTACCACCACAAATATGTAATGTCATCAAAAAAACTGGGACGACCAAATAAGATGAGGCTATACTTAGCACAGCGGTGCCTAAGTTCGTTATGCCTATTTGGGACTAAAGGAATTCAATTTTTTTATCACTTCAAAGATCTGTGGAAGTTCCCACAAGTAAATTAAGTGGTCGTGTTGGGCTTGAGAATAATTAACGAAGTTGAGAAATGTGTTTAAATAACATCTTATAAAGATATATTATGAAAATGAATGAACATGTCAAAATAAATCTCAGTAATGTTTATAATCCGTCATTCCGTAATGTTGTATCGTTAAACTCTTAAATATTTTTTAATTCAATTTTGTATTTTTCGAGTAAAGAATGCAATATGCACGAGAAGAATTTTACATTACCATTAAAATAATTGATTTATTATAGAACTCTAACAAAACAATTAACACATCAGTAATTAATGGCCGGTGTCCATGATTTATTGACATAAATTAGTGAGGTTTGAATCAACTAAAATCAATTTATTTTAATTGCTGTCTCAGAAGTTTCGGGCTGCCGAAGATCGAAGCGAAATAATCATGTAATTAAAGGATTTGCATAATTGAATACAGTAAATCAGTAAAGGATTGATCCCATTAGCAGTTTAATTTAAGACCATTATCTTTAGAATCTCCAATGGCAGCAAAAAACTTGCTACAACTTGTACTCTCATTCAACATTTTAACAGTTTTGGAGGTAAAACTCCAGTCTTGAAAAAGAACTCGCAAGTAATAATTTTATGCAAAGTTATAAAGTAAAATACATTTCTTAATTACAGATACAGCCTTCAAAAGTGCTTCACAAATCTGGTTAATACATCGCCAGGGGTCAATACTCTGGCTCCAATGTGGGTCAGCTGATGGGGCCCTGCCGTGGGCACCGTGGTCACTCGATTACCAGCGAGAGGGAAAAATGCGAAGATTACATACAGTGATTACAAACTATCATTACGTACATTCAATGGAAAATACATGGATTCACGCAATCACTGCGATGAATGGATCAAACTTACAGGTACTGAAGACTATGGAAGTGTTTAGACTTCCTGTCAATAATGCCAAATGATACTATGTTGTTTGAAAAAATAATGTTTTTTAGACTCACAGTCAACAACCTTTATGTTTTAAAATTTTCAACTGATTTCAGCTTTACTATCAGTGTCAAGTACGATGAAAGGTGTTATTAAAAAGCTAAAATTAAAATATTCATACAGAACATGTCATTCGACCGCAGCCTCATCAAATAAGTCCTCCCGCCCAGGGAGGGATAGGAGGGACTGTCAGACTCGTACTGACTAAAACCCACAGTGATCCTTCAATAGCTCTTTACATTTCAGTGTTCATAGTTACTTGATGAGACAGTCCCGCGACCCCGTTCGATCGCAGCTTGAGCTATGTTTGGAAGCGTGACAGACAAGCTAAACGCCTAACAGTGACTCACAAACAAAAACTTATTTCCCGACCCTTGCCCTCTTGTATGTAAACAAAGACGTATTCAAAACGAACATTCTTCGAAATTGATCACAAGGAAAAGAATTGAGGGCACTCTAAGATGTGAAATTTTAGTTCACGAGGTTTTTCTTGCATGAATAATGGCTAAGTTAGCTGTAATTGTGATTCACGTGCAGAAAATATCACATTATGTGTCAAATTAGATTAAGTTTATTTTTATTTAAATTGAATAAAATGGATCATCTCTGGTTATTATAAGTTAACATAAAAACCAATTTAATGAGAGTCAAACTTGCGCAAGAAGGGTTTCGTCCATTATCTATAAAAAGCGACATTAAAAATAATTATTTTTGTTTTATCATTAATAAATATTTATTTTACTCTATTTTTTAGTATTTGTTGTTAAAGCGACAACAGAATTATCATCTGTGAAAATTTCAACTGTCACGATTGATGAAATTCAGCCTGGTGATAAACGGACGAACAAAGGAGTTTTATTAAAAGGGTCTCGTTTTACCCTTTTGGTATGGAACCCTAAAAACGGACGTATGCAAGACCTTCACATAAATCATTCCGAAAAAGGTTCGAAGATTACAATGCCTGACCTGCACTGAAGTCACCACACGTGCTAGTGACCGAAATGTAATGATATAACTGATACGAGGTCGTAATATTATGATGTAGTGCCAGATAACTGCCATAATATCGAGTGGACTCAATTTGTAAGTGAAACGGTGAAAGAAAATGTAGGTACAGAAATAGAAAAGCGAAAACTTATATGTCCCACTTTTGAAACTTATACGTGAAAAATATTAGTTTAGCATCAATTGAAGAGTGAGTGTTGCTACAGCAATAAAATGGTAAGTATGGCATGCTGTCATGCCGAATGTGTTCTTCATTTCAGGATGAAAAATCTCGGAGATAATGCATTCTGTGAAAAAAAAAGAATATTTTAACAATAAGCATTAAATTCCAAACTCATTTACTTTCATATAGCTAAAACAGGTATATTGTTTTTGTATACTACAGCATCATCACTGCCAAAGCCTTCGGGAAAAAAACCGAGGAATGAGGACAAGTAAATAAAAATTTGGTTAAAAAAAAAAACTATGTAAGAATGAATGGCAAATAAAATAGTGTGAGTGAGCGTCGTGGGGGTCAATACTCTGTCAGTAGGTCAGCAATGAGTCGCAAGGGGCCACAGACCAGTCCCTGGGCGCGCCAGAGCCTTAACTCATTTTCCGGCGTCCATCATTATGCTAGCCCGATTGAGGCTCCGGATATGATGATCGGGTTGACGTCACCATAATTTCAGGAAGCGGTCTGAATTTTCGAATACCTAATACTTGTGCAATTTAAAGTAATGTTGTCTCATGGTTGGTAATATAATCATTATAAACGGCAATAGGTGTAATAAATGTTTATTTTATTTGGAAACTTAGACGGACGTTAGATATAAAAGGTTGCATAGATGACATGAACGGTTCCTTATACATCCGGTGCAATATATGTTGTGTAGTCCGCTGATCGAACCATCTTTAACAAAGGTATCAACCTTTTTGCACATTTTACCTCAAAAACAGAATATTTTTCTTCGTAAACATCTAAAAATAGTTTCGATAATAATAGGAACATCAGGTCGTTGGAAACATGTCTTAAATAAAGCTGGATATCAGTTCACTTTCAAGTATTATCCTCCCAATGTAAAAATGAGCTGATGACCTTGATACTCAACTCGTCATCTACCTAGCCTTTTCCCAACTATATTGGGGTCGGCTTTCAGTCAAACCTGTGCAGCTGAATATCAGTATTTTACATGGAGCGACTGCCTATCGGATCTCCACAACCCAGAAACTGGGTAATACCCCATGGTAAGACTGGTTGTTAGACTTTTTTGGGGCTTCTGACTAACAGTAACGACTGTCAAAGATCTACAAAATGACAGCCGGCACCAACGGCTTTACGTGCTTTCCGAGGCGCGGAGGAAACTCGCTATGACAAATGGTCACCCATCCGCAGACCAACCTTGGTAAGCGCGGCTTAACCCGGAAGATCGGCCTGTGCGGCAGTAATTATTTAGCCACGAGCTCCTCTACCTGATTTAGTTAAAATACGTCTAAGAACCAACGCTAGAAAACCAGCTTTAAAATAAAATAAAGCGCAGTCAAATCTGTTCGCCAATTTAAGCGCTACGATGCCACAGACAGATAAACATAGGTATATAGCGGTCAAACATAAAACACGCTGATTTTTGCGTCGAGGTTAAGAATAAGGTGAATAGAGTCCTGAATCTCTATCTTTACTTTATATCAATAATAATCCCATACCTTTTTAGTTATAAATGATAGCATTCGACTTTGAAATTACGAACCCTCAAAAGTGGTAAATGAAAAACCATATAAACTAATAAAAATTGTGGTCACCCAGTAATCAAAATTCAACCGCAGATTTTCAAATTAAATTATTTCTGTCTATCTGTATTCTTCTTTAGTATCAATTCTCGCACTACTCTGTGCACGCAAAATGTGCTTATTAAGGGGTACAAAAAAATTACTTCTAGTAATTATTTACTCGTATAGATTAAATCACGTTCTAAGCTGATAAAAAAAAACAAGCAAGACTTGCTTAGGTACAATGTTTAACCAGTACTTACACTATGACAAATGACTAGCATTATACCTAGCCAGTATTTTTTACCTCCTCCAAATTACAACTCGCGTCAAATGACTTCAATTTATCTTCCAATTGGATACCACTGATGTCTTGTCATATTTGCCCATTTCAGAAATAGTTGCACATTAACACCGTACTTATAGTTTTCTTAAACTGCTCATAATATGTCAAAGTTTGTTCACGTAACTCGTATGTATGTACTCGATGTCATATTGAAACAGAGTATTTATATATAGTAAAAACTATCTACCTTATTAGTATTTCGAGGCAAACAACAAATATCAGCACAAGTTTTAAATAAATTAGTAACGGTTCTTTAGTAACAGATAAAAAATGCCAAATATAATCGATTAAGAATCTTGTTTAACGAGTTTAGATTCGCATAGATGTATGCTAATAAGTGTTATGATATTTTTAGTTCTCAATTTTGCATCTTAAATGCGATCTACAACTTCTAATATTATATGGATGCACCAAATTTATCTCCTACATGTTTTTATGCGGTTTTTGACTCCAAAATTTACAGTCGTAATGAATTCGAGACGTCAAAAGATTTGTGAAGCTAGCTTTAAGTGGTCTAGACTGTTTTCATTCAATTTTATGTTACTTTTTGTATTGAGATGCATCATGCTTGAATAAATATTTTTAAAGCCTTTTTATGCCTTCCTAAGTGGTATTAAATGGGCAGTTTGACGTCTGAAACTATCGTTTTGGTTCAAAGTGTGGCTGTAAAGTAACAAAGTAAACTGTGGTCGTTGCGAGAGGCCTCTAAGAATTACAGCTCTCGTAGAGGACAAGGGAGGACGTTCACCCCGCTTTAATAGACGACGAAATAGCGTGGATATGACTACACAATTTTTACGGAAATATTCTCGCGTTAATTGAAGGTTGCTAACGCACACGGGTATATGCTAAAAAATATGAGTGAATAATTCCTGATCTTATTTTTTTAGGTGTGTAGTCATCTTACAAGTTTGAGAGAAGGATTTCGTTGTAAAGTACTGAAAATTAATATACATCCAGATCGAATAGGTCTGCACACGATATCGTCCGTGTCACAGAAGCATATTCACATGACAACCGATAACAGTTTACCTTTCCATCATTTCACCATTTCAGATTAGTACTTTCGAAATCAAAACTTAAAAACTTTTCCTTTTAAACATTATTGTAAATGTTAATAAGCATCAAATCTTATTCTAAACACACAATGATCTCAAAACAAAACAGTTTCAAACCAATTCATATGGTTAAACATTTCAGTCGTCTTATCCACATTAGTCGCAACGCTAGTTAGAGGCACCTGTTCGCCGCAAAGGACAAAGTCAACTCGCGGAAACTGTGAGTGCCTACAGTAAAAAACACTATTGAAACAATTCCTAGACAGTTCTCAATTGATGTCGATCTCAAAGTATTTTATTTATTATCTCCAGTTTCATTAAACAATATTATGCAAGTTGCAAATTGCATGCCAATTGAACAAACCTGCATACAAGTTACAAGTGGGTACTTTGAACTGTAGATTGTGTTTTTTTTTTTCAATTCAAGCATATTGTATATTAATGTGACGTCATACTTGCATGCAAGACTTAAACACATCGCTTTGTACACCACGTCATGATATTGTTAACGACTTCCAAAAACAAAATGGTGATAATATCTGTTTGTAACCGACTTCCGAAACCGATTTTCCTGGAAGTAATTTATATTTTTTCAAGTGATGGTAGTCATTAGCGTCGATGCCGAGGGAGGCCTAGAAAACGCTGCCGTGACTATTTAGACGCGTTTCGGCGAGATTGGTCGCAGAACACTACAAATGGGAAGGAATAGAAGGTTATGGGGAAGACATTCATTCTGGTTTAAAAAAAATACACATAATTATCATGATAAAATTTTGATGCAAGTCGGAATTATAACGTTGACTGTCCGTGCATTACTTACATGTAGTGCATTCGCCAAAGGCCATTAAACTGCGTTTTCTGGACTGGACATGTGATAAAGAGCTATGATTTTCTAGAGACGTATTAACAAAGCTGTTTCTAAAAAACTCTATTGTACGTACCACGAGATTATCCAAAATAGACGGGACTGTCAACGTGTTATCAGAATATACTTTACAGAGAGCAACTGAAGAAGCTTTAAGAATGTATAGGATGCTGAGTGCCTAGTTCCTAGGTGCGGCTGCGGACGCACATTCCTTTGCAACCTATCCTGACGGAGATTGTTATTACATACCCGAACAAGGTATCCCATAGAATTCTATGGCTAGACACAACTAAAAATTACAGGAAAGAAGGTGGAAAACTTTGTGAGGTAACCTCTAACTAACAGTAAATAAGTAAACATCGATGTTTCAGTCTAAAAGTACTATTCCAGTAATAATACCTGCTCAGTGTACTTTGTTTGATGAATCTACAGAGATGCCCAGAAAATAAAATTCTAACATCTTGAAATATTTATAACCCGCAGCTAAAGGACTAAAGTCTGAAACATTCTTTCTTACATTTACAGCCATTAATTTACATACTATTGTGGTTGTGGATTGCGGCAAATGTTACAAAACTTAAGCTTACCTGATCTGCAGGTACCACATAGCTCAGTGCCTAATTAGTCTCTATTTTCCAAGTAAAGCTTAAACAACGTCCGCCATTGTTCCCTTAACATCAGGCTACTAAATACCAGACATATGTTTGCCTACAAGAGACCACAGACGATGTACCACAAACATATCGCAATACACATGCCGATGGAGTATTTGTTCGGTAATTAAGGCTAAATAAACAGCTTAATCGGTCTTTCAACTTGACGTAAGCCCAGCACCAGTACCTTAGCTATTTGTCTGTGATTGGTCAGTAATTGATTTTAGATAGTATTTAATATGGAGGAATGTATGCGCGAATCTTTTAAGCCTACGTGGGAATTACTATTGAAATTTATCAGAAAGCATTAACTCATGTGAAATAGCAATGTAAATTAATATCTAAACAATAAGCTTGTTAGTAATAGTCTGCATGTTAAAAGCTTTAGTACCACTAAACGTTTTTGTGAAAGGTTTTATTATCAACGTCATAAAGTTTTGTATTCCAATGTCTAATTTACATATTACCTATTTCTTCACAATACCCTTACTAGAGGTAATGATTTTATAACTTTGTTTTTTTTTTAATCCTGTCAAGCTTTGACTGACATAGTACGACTTAAAATGTTACATCTAAATAAGTATTTCTAAATGCTTTGTTTCACACTTTGATTTACATAAACCAATGAAACCGATTAGGCTTTAGTTTTATTAACTGAGACTTATTAAAAAAAGTTTTATGCCTATAACAAGTTCTGTTTTTGTAGTTTTTAATGTGTTTATTAAAATATCCGGTGTGTAAATGTCACGGAGTCGCACCCAGAACGATTGACTTGTAGTTTGTATCGAAATGGGCGGAAGCAGGCAGCAACCGGTTGACTTCTATTGTGGCAAGACAGTTGGATCATAAAGCCGGGAATCCACTAGGCAACAATTGACGCGCAACATGTTGCACAACAAGTTGCCAAACATGTTGAAAATCAGCGCGGAACTTTTGTTGAACAACATTGTCTGTCTACGCATCTACTACTTCAGTCGTCGACAACATGTCGGCAGAGGAACTTGTGTTGATTTCAGCGGCAGTGGTTATAATTTTATCGAAAAATGCATCAAAAATAAAAAAAAAACACGTTGGTGGGTAAGAAAATACCCACAATTCGATTAATTTGAGCACTCGTTCGTTACACCACACTACGGACATTGTTGCGCGTCATGTCACCAGTCGACAACAAATGCTCAACTAACGATGCTCTCTAAACAAACAACAAGACGCGCGTTGTGCGCCTGCTGGAAACGTTGCGCGCTGGTATGCAGCGTTGGCGTACATGTTGAGCGTCACATCAAATCAAATCAAAGCGTTTATTTCAATTAGGCCATTACAGGCACTTTTGAATTGTCAAAAGACATAGTACAAAAATAGTTATGGTGCTACAGTCCCAGTCACAAGACATAAAAACTGTGAAAGTACCGTAGGTGCTCATTCCAAAGCGTAGATCTCTATGGAGAAGAATGAGCAAGAAACTCCATGGACACTCTTTTTCAATCGCCAAAATTATTACAAAACTTTTGTTACATCATTCATCATCAGATGGTACATTATGTGAGAACGATGTGGCAAGTTATTAGTGTCCATAGTAAATATAAAAAAGACAATTCAAAAATAAAGTTATTAATAATTAAAATAGACCGTGGCAGCTAAGAGATGACCAGTCTCAACTGACAGCGCCCGTTCACGAACATGACACATATATCAGCACCATTCAGCTCAACCATTTTGAAGGGAGCTTAATGATCCGACACACGCGCCACCATCAGCGAGACATTCGAGTGAGCATGACATAACTTTCAACCGCCAGGGTTATTCAAGTCAATAAAGTGAAGCACGTAGGTATCTAATCAATAATGGCTCTAAAGTACATGGCACTCACACAATGCTGGTTATGCAGCTATATAATACTAGGAAAATTGAATCTATACATTGCAAAGGTGGTTTTACAATCTTCATCAGCTCCGACAATAGTTTTAAAATGCTATGTATGTCCGCTTACATGAGGGTTTAATACACATATCATAGTAACATAATGATATCCTACGATCTATACTAAAATAAATAGATAAATAATAATAATAATAAAAAAAAATGTATACTAATATTAATACAGAATTATATGAAAACATATAACCTGTCAGCAAGCTAATCTTGGTAAAAAGAACATGAACATCATTGTCTTGAGATCAACATAGCGGCCAACTATCCTTATCGTCTAAATAATCGCTAACAGAATAGTATGCCTTAGAACAGAGGTTGGCTTTTACTCTTGCTTTAAATGCATTAAAAGGTAAGTCTAGAAAAGAAGACGGTAACTTGTTATAAAAAGTTATACCGATCCCTACGAATGAATTATGCACCTTATGAAGCCGGTGAAATGGTGCACGTAGTTTGTGCTTATTTCTAGTGTTAAAGTTGTGAATATCACTGTTTTTACTATACATGTGAATATTTTGCCTAACATATAAAATGTTGGCGAATATGTATTGTGAAGCCACTGTGAGAATACCAATCTCTTTAAAAAAATCTTTTAGTGAAACTCGCGCACCTAGTTGGTAAATTGCACGAACCGCTCGCTTCTGGAGCACAAATATATTTTGGATATCAGCAGCTTTGCCCCACAGTAGAATACCGTAGGACATTACGCTGTGAAAATAACTGAAATAGACTAATCTTGCTGTATCAACGTCAGTATATTGTCTAACTTTTCTGACAGCGTAGGCAGCCGAGCTAAGCTTTCCTGATAGGTTTGATATGTGTTGGCCCCATTGTATTTTCGAATCTATTGTTATACCAAGAAACACAGCTGAATCAACAGTTTCAAGTTCTTCATTGCAAAGGACAATGTTGGGACCGAGATTTCTAACATTAGGCAAAGCGAACTTTATGCATTTAGTCTTCTTGGCATTAAGGACAAGGTTATTTGTAGTGAACCAATCTGTGACCATAGAAAGTGCGCTGTTCACATCATCAAAAACTTGTCTATTCCTATCTACTTTAAAGATCAGAGAAGTGTCATCCGCAAACAGTACAACGTCACAAACACTCTTTAAATAATATGGTAGATCATTAATATAAACCAGGAATAAAAACGGACCCAGTATTGAGCCTTGAGGTACACCCATCTGAACAGGTAACCTAGAAGATTTCACGCCGTTAACATCTACACATTGGAATCTATTTTGCAAATATGACTCGATTACATTAAGGGCTTCCTTTTGAACACCATAATGAAAAAGTTTGCGCAAAAGTATATCGTGGTGTACGCAATCAAAGGCTTTAGAGAGATCGCAGAAAACACCAATTGCATTTCGCGAGTTTTCCCATGCGTCAAATATGTGCTTCAACAAAGCAACACCCGCATCAGTAGTCGAGCGACCTTTCGTAAACCCATATTGATCATTGTGAAGCAGGTTGTTTAAATTAAAGTGTCTAAGCAACTGTTTGAGAATTAACTTTTCAAAGATTTTGCTGAATGCAGGCAAAATAGAGATTGGTCTGAAGTTACCTATGTCGTTTTTACTGCCGGATTTAAATAGAGGGATGACTTTACTGCTCTTCATGAGATCAGGAAAAGTGCCCAAATCAATACATTTATTAAAAGTAATAGCAAGATAAGGGGCTACAATGTCAATTATATTGCTCAATAGTTTAGTCGAAATGCCCCAGTAATCACCAGTGTTTTTGGAGTTCAGTGAATTAAAAACACTAACCACATCATGAGGCGTTACATGTTCGAATTTCAATACATGACTACATTTAGGGACGCTACTATGCAAAAGGTTTTCAGCCTTAGAGGGTGATGAACTTAAGGAACGAGTCGTTGTTGTAGGTATACTGGCAAAAAACTCATTAAATGCCTCAGCTATGTCAGCTGGTCTATTAACTAATTTGTTATCAACAATGATTTCCAGTTGTTTTTCTTGTTTAACAGATTTACCCGTTTCTTTGTTTATGATTTTCCAAGTGGTTTTTACTTTATTATTAGAGTTTTTAATAGTATCACTTAAAAATTTAGATTTTGCAATACCACAAATCTTTTTAAATAATTTAGAATAATTTTTAACATAGTCTAGGAAAGCGCTATCAAACCTGTACTGTTTCAGACCATACAACTCATATAATCTCTCTCGACTTTTGTAAATGCCTGGTGTAGCCCATTGGTTGAAACCAGCGGAAGTCCCGTTAACGTTTATCACGTTTTGCGAACAAAATGTTGCCTAGTGGAAACGCGGCTTAAGAAGCTAAGTCGTTTTGGGCGTGGTGATCTATATCTTCTATATCTATACATTTAATAAAATGGTAGGAAAGTTAAAACTGTACATTGAATTATTTTTTTAAAAGAATACTTGGGGTGTGATGTACAATCGATACCGAAGCCAAAAATATAGTTTTTAGAATTTTTGTCTGTTTGTCTGTATGTATGTCCGGGATAAACTCAAAAAGTACTGGACGGATTTGAATGATTCTTTTTTTGTTGTATCGGTATTAAGTCTGGCCAACATATAGGCTATAATTTATCTTGAAAACTTGAACACCTGGTGCAGAACTGCAACAGACCAGTTAAACTATAAGAGATACAAAAATGGTGCCAAAGCAAAAATTATTACACGTGATTAGCATTTTCTGTTGAGAGAATAAATTTGAAGATCTGGAACACCTGATGTGGAACTCCAAGAGCCCAGCTACACTATAACACATACAGTAATGACGTCTTAGCAAGAGTTGTTCAGCCTGATAAGCACTCTCTGTTGCCGTATAAAAATTGAAGATCTGGAACACCTGATGTGGAACTCCAAGAACCCAGCTAAACTATAACATTTATAGGAATGACGTCTTAGCAAGAGTTATTCAGCCTGATGAGCACTCTTTGTCGACGTATAAAAATTGAAGATCTGGAACACCTGATGTGGAACTACAAGAGCCCGGCTAAACTATAACATATAAAGGTATGACGTCTTAGCAAAAGTTGTTCAGCCTGATGAGCACTCTCTGCTGACGTATAATAATTGAAGATCTGGAACACCTGATGTGGAACTCCAATAGCCCAGCTAAACCATAACATTTATAGGAATGACGTCTTAGCAACAGTTATTCAGCCTGATAAGCACTCTCTGTCGACGTATAAAAATTGAAGATCTGGAACACCTGATGTGGAACTCCAAGAGCCCAGCTACACTATCACATATACAGGAATGACAATCATCTTAGCAAGAGTTGTTCAGCCTGATAAGCACTCTCTGTTGACGTATAAAATTGAAGATCTGGAAAACCTGATGTGGAAATCAAAGCTATCACTAATTTCACTGTATAATTTTAAAATAACATTAGCTGGGAGTATCTCCACGCAGTAAAGGCGGTAACAGATTAGAACTAATTTTCGATGACGATGAATGTAATGAATAAAAATTTGACTCTACAGGCCAAAACTCCTATTTATTTTTTTACCCGGGCTCTTGAAATTGGACATCAGACTTATCAGATCTTCGATTTTGACGACCCCGTGTCGCTGGCATAAGCAACAGAATCCGCGTACGAAGTCGCGGGCAGCAGCTAGTGCTAAATAAACTTAGACGAAGCTTAGAGCGTTCGTCATCTGCCTAGCCTTTGTTTGAATTCCAGTCTAATTCGAACCGAAGCATCTGGTTACTAAACATAAATAAAGCCTTTTACGTTCTTTCATCTACGACCCTTTGGTCGCATAGATGAAAGAACGTACGTAAGTGACAACTTAAGTTCTAATGAAGAAAAGTTCAGTAATTTTACAACTTATAGTAAAAAGATATGGTTGTTATTTTACAACTTTTATTAAAAATAAATGGTTGTTTAATTTTACATGCTCACGAAAGAAAAACAAAGTTTATTTTTATCTTCATATTCAAAACGTACCTACGTCGTTTAAGTTGCACCCCAAATAAAAATCAACGATCAATCCACGGAACCTGGCGATCAGTTTAAACATCGGTTTTTAGTCTTTTTACTCCGTCATTCTTCCAAAGTAAATTCGAGCCTCCACGCGAATCCACAGATGTCTTCAGCACACATTTGAATATTCTGTGAAGATGAAAGCAAATAATGATTGATCACTTAAAAGTGACAATTCACATATGCACCTTGTGAACATTTGCGGTTCACTCAGACATCTCAAAACACACGCAATGTGCTCCTGTCAATTGCGAAGCTATTGAAAAATTTGACATAATAATGTTATAGGCAAATGTGGATGACAGGATGGACAAGAGGGTTCAGTATATATTTTATTACCATTTCTTATGTTGTCCACTTGGTTATTTTAATTTAGAAAATCTTATATTTTTTTCAAAAAGTGAGAGATGTTTCGTAAAACAGTAAAATCGAAGCTTGTGTTTTTTGCAATCATTCAACACTAACAATGAAAATTTAAGTGATAACATGTTAAAGACAAGTGTTAAACATTGAACTAAAATGTAGATACTTCATCATCATCATCATCATCTCAGCCATAGGACGTCCACTGCTGAACATAGGCCTCCCCTTTAGATCTCCACATATTGGTTGGAAGCGACCTGCATCCAGCGTCTTCCGGCGACCTTTACAAGGTCGTCTGTCTATCTCATTGGTGGACGTCCTACGCTGCGCTTGCTAGTCTGCGGTCGTCACTCTAGCACTTTTCGATACTAGATACTTACTTGCGTAGTTATAATAGCTCAATGGTGTTAATAGGGAAATACTTACGACAAATTATCAGGCATAAGTTCAATTTCTTGCTATGGAAAACTTATCATAGGACTGTTGGCAATCTACTAATCCCAACGACTATGATCGTTCACTAATCCAGATTGGTAGTGCGAGTAAGTTCTTAATTGTAGTTTTTGATATTAATATCATGATGTTTTAGGGCCAACATTTTGTTGCTTGGAAACTGAATCAACCTAAACCTCACTGACCCCTAAACATATAATGACGTAAGTAGCACGCATTAACACAGGAACAGAAATCATCTGCCAGCCACAATGGAGTACTTTT
Organism: Agrotis exclamationis; assembly: GCA_950005045.1. Lineage (NCBI taxonomy): Eukaryota > Metazoa > Arthropoda > Insecta > Lepidoptera > Noctuidae > Agrotis > Agrotis exclamationis. Next base: position 9,381,607 of record OX465425.1, on the reverse strand, counting down.
ATAATACGCAACTAAAAAAAATTCGTTTGTGACCAATCTGTGCAATCTGCGCTTGCGGTTCAAAGATAATGCGAGACTTGCAAGTCATGTGGCGTGCTTGCACAAACCACTAAAGGGTTAGCCATTGTGCCAGACTGCCAGACAATCGACCGCGGGATTGGCACAAATGTAAATGTATCCTACCACATGCAAAGATTACGAGTAATGGAAACTTTCAATAAATAGACATTTTGACAGAACTATCTGGATCTATATATGGATGACAAGAAATACGACGTTTACAGATTGTAGCGGAACAATGTACAGGGAACAGTGTGTTCTGTACAAATACAAACTTGAATTGTTGAGCGGACCAATTGGTCTCCTCAACAATTAAAGAACAATTACAAAATGGACGTCCACAGTAGATGATATACCATAATATTTGTCTGTCGTAATATTACTGTGGTTTCCCAATGTGTGCAAAATTAATAATAAAAAAGTAATATCTGCTAAGTTTCTAGGTCAGATATTATTTCTGTCTTATGTACGGTTTTTGTGAAAAATTCAATTAAACATCCAACATAACTCTTAAACCGAAGACAGCTTTGTGATACAAAAGTAATTTGTTTGCAGACTAATAAATTAACATCTTAAAGATATACCTTTGTTTAACTACAAAATTAACGAGACAGAAACTATGTTTATTATTTATTTGATTTATGGCCAATTTTAACTATGTGTTTTTTGGATACATCTTCTAAGCTTTTTTTAATAGTTTTAAAATCATCCAATGAGTGAGCCCTCCCAGGGCGGGATAGGAGGGACTGTCAGATTTGTACTGACTAAAATCCACGGTTATCCTTTAATAGCCCTTTACGTTCGAGGATCACGGTTACCAGATGAGACAGTCCCGCGACCCCGGCAGGCTTTGGCACATCTTCTAAACTTAAAGTAGCGATGACGCATTTTTAGCTAATATTAGTAAGATTACAATGTAGTGTTTTACGTACCGCAGTCATTTCCTAAAATGTTGGTTACGAAGACAGTGGTTAAGTATAATAAAAAGCAATTTTAATGTTCTCGTTCGTGCCATCCGGTATTTAAAAAGCAGATGCAAATAATTTTGGGAGAACTGGTTCGCGAGTTTATTTTTTTTTGTGTGTCTTTTTTTCACATTGACAGTGACTTGGCCATTAGATTGTCGCTGGTTTTATTTAAAAATGTGTTAAAAATAACTTCAATGTGTAACATACGCATGCAAAATATGAAAGTAATCAATTTTACATAGAACCCATTTTTTTTTTGTTTTGATGTCCTCTACTCATGTTTGTACTAAAGTCATAAATAAAACAAAATAACATATTAAAGCCATGCGTCTGATAAAATCATTACAATAAATTGTCCCTATTATGCGTTGATGTCTTTTCTTCAGACGGTATTTATTCATTACTGCATTTTTCTGATTTATCATCGGCAGCTCTTGCTTTTCTTTTTTTCGCATTAGAGTTTCTTCATATTCATCTAGAACACACGACATAGACGTCTATTACGCCATCTTAGAATAAAATGAGGTAAAAAATGTTTTTTATACTTTTTATCAAAATAAATGGGTCATGCATGTCATGAAATGCTACAGGTAAGAAAAACTGAGAGTATCACATTTGGGCCATCAAGGCTTGGCAGGGGTGCAATCCTTTCCTACAGCCCGTGGGAACCTTGACAGATGCGCTCCTAGCAACAACAAACCTTTTTCGGAAACCTTATTTGTAGGGTGGCCATATAATGTTGTTTTGTTGCTATAAAATCATAATTGCAAAATATCCAAATGTTTTCAGGGAATATTAGGAATATCTTTATTTTATATTTTTATATAATATAAGTTTTTGTTATAATATTTATTTTCTATAATTTTGATAAGGTTTATATTGTTTTGATTTTTAGATTGTAATTTCAATGCAAAAGGTCAGATATAATCTAAACGTGACATAATCGTAAAGTATTAACCAATCTCACATTATACGAGTATATTTATCCAAGTCATTGTTTAAAATCTAATTTCATTAAATACCTGAATTAACATGAATATTTTTATTTGACAGGCCTGTTGGTCTAGTGGTTAGTGACCCTGACTGCTATGCCGGAGGTCGGGGGTTCGATTGCCCACCCAGGACAAATGTTTGTGTGATGAGCATGATCATTTGTTCTGTGTCTGGGTGTAATTTATCTATAATATTTATGTATTTAGAAATATATAAGTATGTTTATCAGTTGTCTAGTACCCATAACACAAGCTCTGCTTAGCTTGGGACTAGATGGCGTTGTGTGATAGTTTTGGAATGTTATTATTACCTATCTCTTTACTCATCTTAATACTTACAAATTACATTTTAAATATTTTTACAAAAAAGAAATAAAAAACATTTAAAAATATAAAACCAACCACCAACACCGGGAACAGGGTCTTATTATTATTATTTTTTATTTTCTATACACCTACACCATTTCCAAGCAAATTGACAAATAACGAGAAATAAGCAAGAATACCAAACACAAATATTTCAACAACAAGTTTCTTTCAAATGCGTCTGTATAAAAATCATTTACTCGTACTCCTATAAATTTAATTAAAAGCACGGTTGATCGAAATCGAGTCCCATTTCTACGCAAATCTTGGTCACCACACGCACATCATTTTGATCAATAGGGCAGGAAACAACTCTCTATTTGTTACTCATTTTTTCGGAAACTGTGAGTTTATCGTAAACGTAATTTCTCAGTTTTTGTGTGCAAGGGTTATATTGCATCCGGTGAATGTGATATTGGTGTGATTCTTCAAATTCCAGAATTCGCATCAATAAGGTTAACATGAATGAAGACAAAGTTTGTGAAAAAAAAAATTGCAAATGATTCAAGTGGCGGGAAGTTGAAAAAGGTTTTTTAGAAAAGGGAATTTATTCTCATATATTATTTGATTATATCCTTTATTTGGGAAGTTTTATTACGTTCTCCTTTTATTACATATTTTGTTTTGTTGCATGCACTTGTTGTATTACACCTATAATATTTTGTATGACTTCATTTTTCAATAGATATTTTATAAGTTGCAGCTTGTATAATATTCATAAATGGCGCCTTACAGTCTGAAGCTGATGAATATTAACACACGTGGAACTTACATACACACTACGGTATTTAATTTTGTGTTGTATTTTTCTTCACCTAAGTCTATTTACGCCTTGTAAAATATAAAAATTAATCAATAAAACTTACAAGTTATAAATGGGTTTAATATTATGTAATGTGTGTGCGTTTATAAAGCATGAAAATGCTCTACAAGTCAGTTGTATACAGAGATAAAAAATAAGCTTGAAATTCTCGAAATTTACTTAAGAATGCGAACAATTAAAGTAATTCAAATAACTGCAAACGAACAAGCATTTGAATCAAAAAAATGTTATCTCTCACATTGTTATCACATCAGGCAATTTGTTCGAAAGAAAGTCCAGAGCGGTCTCTTTGATGATAAACATTCTTTGTGAGGCAATAAAAATATTTACCTGTTTACGCAAAGAAACTAACATTTAACATTTATCTTTGGTCGTAAAACTTTCTTTGAAACTGTTTCAATGAAGGGTGAAGAAGGGTCCATTATTGGACTAGGACGAGAACATAGAGGCGTTAGAACGCTTTGGAGCACAAATGGAATCGGTTTCTGTTCAGTTTTAATCTTTATTGAAACAACAATAGTATATGGAGCTATGTTAGCGGCACAATAGAGTACCTACGTATAGAAATTTTTGTTTTAAATTGTAGTTCAACGGTTGCCGATTGAAGACCGCTATAATATATATTTTTTTTTTTATTTTAATAATTCAATTCTTTATTGTAAAACTTCACATTTTTTTATTTACGCCATAAAAATAGGTTAAACTTATAGCTCTAAACTAAAAATGCACTCAACAAGTACTCTTGTCATGTCAATTAAAATATAGGTACAATAAATTACCCGATAAAATTAAAGACATACAAAAGAATAAAATATATTCTTAAATAAATTAATACAATTTCTAATAATTAAATGCTATTATAATATCAATGAATACTTTAATCATAAATTTTAAATTAGATAAATACATACATATTTTAATAGATAAGTAAATTGCATCATAAATAATACATTTACCCCCTTACTTATAAACATTGATTAGACGTTACTTATCTTAAATAGCTCTTAAGTCACTTGCCATCTCTATTCATTGAAATAGAAATGACAAGGACAGGTGATATTTAATCGGTAGCTAAGCAACACAAGTTTTTATAAGTAAGGCCCTTAGGAATATTCATATATTTAGTCAAATAAAAGCCCTCTTCCTCTCTCCTACTTTTGCAGTGCCCGACAGGGTCCACAATGATCATAACTTTGTGAAACCTATCATCTAATTACACTTGTGGAAGCAATAAATGTATTGGGTATTTTTAAACAATATTACAAAAAAAAAACGACTTTTAAAATAGTAAAAAAAGTAGTTAACCAGCACCAGTGGGCTACCACCGCGGTGGTCAGGGCTCCTGAGAGAGGACCCTCCTAACAAGACGCGCCGTTGGCAGAAGTATTGCCTTCTGAATCATGCGCTTGATCCAGCTGCCAAGCGAGAGTCTCCTCAGATGATTTCTAAAATCATATTACTATTATGTTAGAAATTATAACTAGTGTAACTCTTAGTACACATTATAAAATTAAAGAACAATTAGCGACCATGTCAACATAATTTTATTTCAGTGAAACAATGGTGTGAAACTGAAATTAGTTCCAAAAGAACCTCACGTGTCATGGCAGCGTATAATACATATATAATTATGGTACGGTCATAAACCGGTGATTAAAACTAATCCTAATACAAGCATGTTATGCATAATCGAACACATTGTTTTATTTTAATGGACCAACTAATTTGAAAACGTTAAGCTGACAGTTGATAAAGGAATAGATTAAATACTAGAGTACTGGAGTTTAATCTATGGTAGGAAAAATATTTTTAATAACAATAATTTTAATTTAATATTTTTTGTCAGTATTAATTTTAATTACTTATGTTAATTATAATAAAAATTACTATTAATAAAAAGTGTTACTACAAGAAAAATATGTTTACAGTGCATATTTTATAAACAACGCCGAAACCCCGAATATACGAGTATCTGATTGGATTTGTAATTTAAAGTTATAGAAGCCATCAATAAAAAGGAACATAATCATAAAGTCACAAACAAAAGAGGAATATACTCCCACCTACACCATAATTTTGTTTTATAGGTTTTGCATCACACAATATCTTAAGAGGCCGGTGTAACAAGCTCGCAATTGCAATTCGAGGCGAGCACAAAAATTAAACGAAACATTGCTATCTCTGTCTATCGCAAACAAACAACCCATGCTTGACGCGACAGCGCTACTGTCATTACAGATTTGTGATAAATTTGTTTGTGTTCCGTAATTCCAAAAATTATGAATGAAAACTTGATAATTTTCAATTATTTTTTGGATAATCTGCAACTAGACAATATAAGCTATGTTCCTATTACAATAATATTAAGAATATTAATGTTTATAATACAGAATAATTAAGTTGAAAACATGCTGTTAGCGGTGTTAAAATGTACGAAATGCAATTCGCTCGCATTTCGTAAATAGTGAATGTTTTAAACAAAAAGTTTAATAGGAACCTAGATAAATACCGTCTGTATCCGAATAACATAACTTTAAGTCGGTAATATGTTCGTATTGCGAATGATTTTGGTATTACATTTGTATGGAGAAATTTTCGTTCACCGTACCCTTAAGTTAAGCGATCCAATCATCCCATTCACAGTGATTATGAAATACTTTAACCATAGCCCACTATAATGTACAAAATTAAATGTTAAACCACATTCATTGAGGGGCAACTTCCGGTGAAATCCGGACTGAGGAAAAAAAGTAATCTAAACAAACACATGACAAGAATAAGCAGATGGCGCCTGAGCGGAAATCGAAAGGGATTTTTTTTACCAATTTTTTGTTCTTTATTGAAAGCAAAAAACTAGGAGGATATGATTTCAAAAAAATAGAGAAAGCGTTTGGTGGTTTGACCGTGAGAAATATTGAGATTTAAGGTGCATTGAGGTTTTGTTCAATAATGATTAACAAAAAAAAGATGACAGTCAGCCACATGTTGAAAATGATACTGGCCGAATATAGTGATGCCCGTCGCATAAATTCGATTCGAAATTCAAATTGAATATTATTCAATTTATTTTCTTTTTCAATACAAGTGCAGTTAACGTTTCGACTTTTTGAGTACACTTTTAAATGAAACAATTAATAAATTATCTTTCATGTGTTATCGCTACAGGGTGGTCTCGTAAATTCGTAAAGTATAAAATTATATGGAAGCACGGCTATCCACTCTGAGATATTAATCTTTGATCAGGGTGATCGTCATTAAATTAATTTATAATTTGATCCCAAAAAAGTAATCGGATTGTCACGAAAATTTAACGAACACGAAATTGATTCCAATTTCGGTGGTACTTCAGATACATTTTTGTTGGTTACCTATCTATCAGATAGTAAGTTTTAACAAGTGTTTACTTTTTACTCTTTTTGGCGGTCCACTACGGTATATTAATTACAAAAATACCTAGTTCTTAACATATTTAGGTACTGCACTCCTAATTGAACTTTGGGCTAGTTTCCTGTTGATCTTTAAATAAATAAGAGCCATAAACATATGAGTAAAACTGAGGCGAATAACTAAATGTCAGCCTATTTATAAACGCACCTTGCGCGATACCATTGTGTCTATTTAGACGCACAGGCTATCAATTGGGTTTTATTTATATCAAGCTAGGAAGCATGCGATTAATAATTTGTACTGACATTGGCATTTAAACATCACCCTTAATACGTACCAATTAGATGTTGTGTAATATCTTACAATGTAAAGACTGCATCTTTAGTTTGGATAATGGATTACCATACAAATAATAACAGTAGCAATTGATGGCAGGAAAAAAACACTTTTACACGTCATAACCAATATTTTTAAAGCTAGATGAGGCCGGTGTTTCGTACCTGACTACTCTGAGAAGAAACAGCCGAAAAAAACTCAGAGGTCACAGTCTCTTTTAAAGTCCAGACATTGTTTTGCTCAGGTCATACGAGGACCATGCGGGTGTCTGAGATGGTCTTTTGAGGAAAGAACCACACAGATTTGAGTGGACCTGTCCAGTCAGTGCAAGCATTTGTCGGTTATCGTGTAGCTCGACTCAGAACACAAGGAGCTCAACAAGGTGGTGCTGAGTCCTAACTGAATGCTTGTTCATATACAGCAGAAGAAGTTTTCGTAGACCTGTCCTTGTCTTTCCTCTTTTTGTTCTTAATTTCCCTGATCTCATTTCAGAATGCAGGTTTTACCCGACATACATACTGAGTGTCACGTAAAACCTGTATTCGTTTATTATTAAAATCGTAAAAGGCTTTTATCCTCATTGGCAAGTCAACCTCATTATAAAAGACATAAATGAGAATGAAACAGACCAAGAACTGTAATGAGCAGACAAAACTATCAAAGATGATGAGTATAAAAATTCTTTTACATTTTTCATCTCCGCATGCAATGTTATTCCTGTTATACAAAATGATGGTACATTTGGAACGACACTTAGTTTGTAAAATCGGCTTAAGTTTAACTGTGAGTGTCAGGTCCAGTATGCTCACGCACATTGCAACCATAAGTGGAACGCTTACGTTAAGTTGTGAAGACTATTTGTCAGAGTTAAAGCGTAGGCTGATGTTGTTAAGAATTTAAGAAGTTTGTAATCTTTATGCCAAGTTAAAAATAAGATATGCAGCACTACCTGAAGTAAACTAAATGAAATCTCTTTTGAGGTTACTGGAATATTTTTATTTTATTTTTTAAACATGTATGAGACAATTCTGTTGGATAGATCTTGCTCATAACCTTATATTCTCTTTCTTTCATGCAGTTATTTCCAGCTAATTTTACATAAACGCGTCTAAGTAGAAAAAAAATGAATAGTTTTATTACTTGCCAAATACCTATGTAGTTGTAGTTTATACTTTATAGGCTTTCAGATATAATTATTTTATTACTTTGTCAATTTTTTTTTTTGCGTGGAATGGGATCGTATGAGTGGAGCGAAAGGGACTGTCAGACTTGACTAACAAAAGACTGCCTTGCTCATTCAGTTGCCCTTTGCGATTCAGGGCCGCGGTAACCTCTCCAAACAATCCCACGACCTTCTGACATGCCAGCGAAAACTAGATACATTAAGGCGCTCCCTCGCCGCGAGCATTCACCTGTAATGTAACGTTACAGATTCGAGCATTTCATCGGTGAAATAAGAATAATAATGTAATGCTCAAAGGCGAATCTACAATGTTACATTACACGCGAATTCTCCCGGTGAGGGAGCGCCTTTAGGAACCTATTTAATCACGCTATCCCTAGTTCTAAGTCCCGTGCGATCTTCCCTAGTCTAGACAAAACAAGGTAAGAAGTCAAGCAGTACAGTCAAAGTAACAATATACATAGTTCATGTACAGTCGGGTACGTAACAGGTAACAATGTAAGTACAGTCGTGTACAGTAATAGGTAGCGCACGATCGTGGGAGCATGCCGCAGGTGCAATATCGTAGCGATGCGTTTCCTACGATGCACCGTGCAGATGCAGCGATGAAGATCTATGGCGTGGTAGATGAGGCTACTGTATTTCAAACATCGAATTTTCGTTGATTCCACATGTTTAGTTATAGTTGCTTGAAGACAGCCAAGGAGATTCTTTTTTAATTATAATTTTAAAAAAGGAACCTGTAGGAAATTATACAACTTACAACAATTATTTACTCCACAAACCCTGTCTTATTTTTTACCGTCCAGCTAAAATAAATTGCAACGTACCTAATAGGAAATTCAATTAATAAAAACGTCGATAAGAGCATTAATAAATGTTCTGACATTTTAACCTCATCGATATTACAGTACCTCTTACCGTCACCTGAGTAATTTGTCATGTCTAATTCTTCGTAAGTCTATGTATAAAACGGATAAGTTTTTGTGCGTTTGGACGTTAGACTCGAGTTCGTTAAATATAATAGGTATTGCCTTATAAATAACGATATTATTGTCGTGTTAGTCTATTTACAACTAATGTCTGATGTACTGCAAAAAAAATGCAATTCTGGAAAGCCTGATGGTCTTAATCCCACCAACAGGATACAATAAATAACAATGTAGGTAATCAAAACAAGATAAGTATAAATAAGCAAATAATTTGTACAACAGAACAAATCACCCTCACACGTATTGAGCTGTAAAACACCACCTTGCGAACGCAGTAACTGAAATACCACCTCTTTTACATACCGTCGTAAATCAATATATCGGTCAGGAAAATATAAACTAAAATCAGCAAAACCCTTTCCCACACCTGTTGAACCAGTTTTTTTCAATAAACTTTTTAGATGCCCAAGATTTGATAACACAAGGTGCAAAAGTTTGAGAAACTGAACACCTTATTAACATCGTACGCCTGCAGCAATCCCTGCAGTCCTAAAAATAAAGCAAACCGATATTTGATAATGGCAGCCGAAATTATTGCCTTAGTAACCCATTCCTGACCTACCATCAGCTGCCTCTTGTCGACCCATATGTTACAAATATAGGTCATTAGAACCAACACTGTTACGGAATAACAGATTTTCTGTTCGTATCATTTAGAGTTCATTTTGCGGCAACAAAAGGGGAACTAAAATGTTGGACAAAAATTGGGCAGTGGTAATGAATCTTCTAAAACAAGGCACCTGATTTGTATTATTTTATGGTCGAAAATTGGTGACAGGTGCAGATGGTCGCAACATGGTCATTTGTTTAAAAGAATCGGATTGGATCTCTGCATTAAGTTATTATTTTACAATGAAAAGAAAGTGATTGTTTTTTGTATCAAGCTTTTTGCCTGATCTTCTTTTAATGATTCTATCGCATATCATCACTCAAAGTAAATAGATATCCCTTATCGGATGTCAATCATAGCAGGTTGTATTGGCACTTTATTTATGTGCTTGCATTGTTAATTAAAGTTTATTTTTGTAAGTGACGTTATCTAGACCTATTCTTAGGTCGTTACACTGTTTCTATTTTAGAACAGATGACTCTTTTAAATTTTGAGAAGCTATCAAGCGATAGACATTGACATACAATATATAAAAATGAGTTTAAAACATGTAACGGAAATGAAACCTGTAGAATAATAAATTATTATTTATTAATGTAAGTAGGAACAATAAATCATTCATAACTACATCAAGTTCAGTATATAATTATATTATTGAAGTGTAATACTTAATTTCATTGACTTGTTAACACATTATAATATGTTCGTAACACACCATAAATAGTATCACTATTTTTGGAACAATAACTAATTGTTAAACACGTGTTACATAATTTTATAACCATTGTTTACTTTGCCCTAGACATACTTATAGATCGGGAATTTGGAACTCATTGAAATAAAATCATAACATCCTGTTGTCATTGTTATCATTATTGTTTTCATAAAACTTCGTAGAACATATCCTTTTCTTATTCAGAATGCTTGAGCAGCCTATTATCTCAACAATGTAGCAAAACTAGATCAACGCGGAAAGATACAGTTCTGACGCGATACTCTGGCAATATGCCACTGCTTGTGGAAATGAAATGTATTAAGTCTACTGTACCGATCTAAATTCAAGATCACTCCACTTCTACCTGACTTAAATCGAAGAAACGTGGGAAGGAGAAAATGACTAGATGGAAAAGTTCAACCACGGTAAAAGATATTGATGAAAAAGTCGATTACACTTTTATTTTATCGAGCTAGAAAGTACATAATATAAGTAATATATTGGTAAACAGATACAACCAACCAACCGTCAATAAAATTGAAACTATGATGGATGAATCTCACTGTCCAGTAGATCGAACAGTATCGAAGACTGTGCCTTCAAGCAAAGGTTATTAGATTTTGTGGTAAGTTCTTTACATGAAAAAATACTACCGTGGTTTAATTTGAATTCAGCCAATTGCGTCACAGACAGTGATGTGATTGGTTGAACATCAAGAGAATCTAAGTGCAAGTCGAACAATTCTCGAAGATTATGCCCCAAGCAATTCCGCAATGGAACTTGTAGAAGGCACCATAAAACGCATACTTACTTAGTCGCGCCATTAGCATTGAAGAGTAAGCAGATTTACCCACACTCGCGGCACACGGCGGCAGGCGGAACAATCGAGGTTCTCACGTCATAACAGTGGTAATAGAAGATGTAAGATAATATTGTGCGTCAAGAACGACTCTTTGCGGGTATGTGGTTCCTTATATTGACAGGTAATACCCAGCTCTTAGATGTTTTGAAAACGGATCTTTGATGGTCTTGGTAAATACACAAACCAATCTTTCTTGGCTGCTTTGTTTCCCCCGGGCCGGGGGGAACAAAGCAGTCAAAGCCAATCGCCTCTCCTTAGATGTCCTGCATCCCTTAAGACTGCTAACCCATATCAATAACGGGCTTAGTGTTCATGTCCAGGCAACATTGGCCAATTATCACCAGAATCCCGACTCAAACCATCCTCCGACTTTAATCTTGACTACAATCTTGCTTAATTTTTTAATACAATGGATGGTGCTACTCATCATTATCATCATCGTCTTGCATGTAGGTCAATTTTAAAAAAGGGATATTTGCAGATTCCAAAAATACTTGAATAAAGTGTTATTAATTAGTACAGTAGTTAATTTATTGTTCAAAATGTGTAATAGGAATGATACATTAATTTTGCAAGTTCTTAGGAATAAAGTTTTTGTACTTCAAACGTTAAACAACGCATTGAATTGGTTTTTTGTAAATCCTTTATGGCGATGTTCTTTATTTAATTTGAGTCTATTGTGAGAGATCTGACATCATGTTGCTTAATTAATACTGAGATGTACTCATGTACACACCATGGCATCCGTTAGTAGTTTCGCATCCGTCGGCACCTAGTGTATATTTCAATTAAGTATATCAGTTATGATGAGTTTGAATCGCATGATTAAGGAAACACCCTTTTAAAAAAATAAATATGTATAAAAGAAGAATATGCAAACCTTTTCATTTTTAACCGACTTCCAAAAGGTTCTCAATTCGGATGTTTGTATTTTTTTTTTATGTTTGTTCGGGCATAACTCCGTCGTTTACCAACCGATTTGAAAAAAACTTTTTTTGTTGGAAAGGGTATACTTCCCAAATGGTCCCATTAAAATTTCATCGAAATCGGACTAGCACTTTTTGAAAAATCAACAAAAAACAACGAAAACCTAAAAACTTTTCAACATTGTCTACACCGATTACTCCGAGGCTTCTGGTCTAATTTCGATGATTCTTTTTTTGTTCGATACAGTATATCTGCCATTTGGTCCCATAAAAATTTCATTTAGTTTGGTGCAGCAGTTTTAATTTTTAGCTCATTGTGTAAGAGTACATACATGGACGATGTTATCACCGGTGCTACGGATTACAATATTTTAGTGTACATGTAAGAAGGTTGAATATTGAAACTAAAAAGGATAAAATAAAAAACTTTTTCAAAAAAAAATGTAACCGACTTCCCACAAAAAAATCTAAATAACCTACAAAAAAACTTTTCTTTCGAAAGTCGGTGACAAAAAGTCAATGAATTAAAAAAGAAAGTCACCGACTTTCGAAAGAAAAGTTTTTATGTAGGTTATTTAGAACTTATTTGTGGGAAGTCGGTTACATTTTTTTTTTAAGTTTTTGATGTCTATTCTTTCGTATGTTGATATAATTCTAAAATCAAGTATGATTTACAAGCCATTTTGGATGAAAAGGAAAAAGTATTGAGCTTCATCACGGAACTCCAATTTTTTCGAAATAATTTCCATGAATTATATGCTTGCCTACCGGATGCTTCTGGTAACTAACAGTCGGTCGTTACGAGAGCGAATCTAATGTCAATGTGAACCGTATAATACTCATTGTGATTACTCCACAATTAGCATTTTTATCTACCAGCTCTGTTTTACCTGATAACGGTTCACAACAAAAAGGTTCATAGCTACCAATTAAACGTAGATCAGATTTTTATCGGCATTCTTCTTGTTTGTTAATCGAGTTACAGCATTTTTTCCACAAGAATTCTATGTTTAAGACGCGGACTGACTACGATTTTAATCGCTTATGACCGCGTAAACTATTGTCACCACTATGGAGCGTCAATAAGATTGAAAATTGAAAAAATGACATTTGTGTTGAAATGTGACGTAAGCTGCGAATGGGCATTTATTTTACTGCTTTTCTTTAGATTATTTAAAATATAGACATAAAATTAAATAATGGTTCGGTTAAAGTTTTAAAAAAATGGAAAACCTACTAAATTCTTAAAAAAAAAACTGTTGTTATCGCTGGAAATACAGAGATCTTCGACGTCAAAGTTTATTTTTGTGCTACAACTTCCCAATTTTTATTGGGAATATCAAACTCTTATTTATTATTCTGTTCGGTTTAAATTCTTCTTTATACCCTTCTCTGTTCACTGTATTTTTCGCGTTGCTTATTTTTATTACATTACGTCATACTCGACGTTCTAAGAAACCAATTTTTGGGAATATGAGATAAGACCTCGTATATGGTGATAAAATCAGATCTCGATCTGATTTTATCACCATATACCAGGCTTACTGACTAGCTATCCTATTTATTGACCACGTCATGAAATATACTCGTAACTTTTTACAATTATAAAATCAGAAAGGTTGTCTATTATGTACGATCCACTATAATCAAGCTTTTATTTTATAACCGTTTATTATTTTTATGACATTACTGCTAAATGGAATACCTTTTTTTATATTGGACTATCAACCAATGTCCCGCGAAAACGAAAAGGACGGTCAGACTTGGTTGATAAAAAAAAACAACATGTCCCTAAGTTGCCGTATGTGTTCCAGGGTCGCCATAATCTATTAAGACAATCTCGAAAAACTCTCAATAAACAAGCTTTAATAGGAATAACTTAAAGTTGGTTATTATTTCCTTGTGGAATTGCAGCATTCCCAATGTATATTCTAGAAAAGCTAGGTGGCGTTGTGAGGTTTACCGCCGCTCTATAAAAAATAAAATCCCCCGTAGTTTTGAGTTGACAACACCAACTACTCTAAACAACGACAAATAGCATGCAGAAACACTAATTACTATTCTAGATTCAAAGTAAAATGCGTGTTGAAGTATATAGCACGCGTTATGCAATGAATGCATAGTTACATAGTGGCATAATACCTGGTAGCCGCCGCGACAACGTAACCGAGCGGTAATGGCGTCGTCGTCGGCGCGCAATCTTCCGTGATAGTGAACTTGAGTTTTTTCGCGGCGCACACGCACCGTTAGTTTGAGCTACATTCCGCGGTTGCGCCGGCCTGCCGCACCGCGGAGCCACCACCGCAACGATCAATGTTCATGGAATCATGCCTTGCTTAATATACAATCTATTCTGCTATTTCTTACTTTTGTAGACTTTGATATGAGGTTTTGTTACTAAGTATTTTGTTGGTTTATGTTATTTTAGCACCGTGCACCGTTAGGAAATTGAGATTTGTTATTGGTGCCAATCTGTACCAATAACTTATCTGAATATGTATAGAAGTATCGCTTAAGTTTAACAAACCAATTAATTTTAAATGAATGCATTTCTATGGTTTTTCGATAGTAGCGTTCTAGCACTACGATAGTAAAATTATTTCATGTCATTGTGCTATAAATAACCCTAAATCAATAGTATTTATTTACTTGAACTCATTTTATGATTGCAGTAAATTATGGTTATCAAGAATTTTCAGACGAAATCGTGCGTGAATTGAAACGATAACATATTTTTAAATAATGTCAATTTACTACGCTGATAAATTAATATTATTATAATAGCCTTTACAAGCCCGTATACTGAAACGTTTCATGAAATGATAATTAGCTTAAATAATTTTGACTCACTCCAAATCAATAAGCAATTACATAAGAAAATTAAAATCATTGTTCAAAATCTAAGCTGAACAAAAAACATTCGGCGCACAAAACAGTCCGATAATAAAATAAAAACACGACAGAAAATAACAACCACTCTAATGCTAGATCTAAGCTTTGAAGGCTGCGCGAGCGCTGGGTCAACGACCTGCCATTGCCAATGTCAGCCATCTTGAGTTCCGCAGTCGCTTACGTTCTTCACGTAAGAGGCTGTAACGATTCGTGTTTGTGTGAGTACGTAATGTTCGTTTTTCTATGTCTTTACGTCTGTGTGCGTGATTAGAATTGAATGTAGACGCAAACATCCGCACGATCATTTTGTTGTGTGCTGTAAGCTTGCGTGTCGGGTTTTGTTTAACTTTTTAGTCTCTAGGTGGCGTTACTAAATAGTTTTCAACCATTTGTGGTTTGTTAATTTGATTTTTGCTTACAAAATGTGTTTTATGATTATTTAAACACAATTCTTGTTTAAATAAATAGGTAAAAAATACTTCTATTTACAACTTCAAGGTGAATAGTCAAAGTAAAGGTTTTGTGTCTGCAACGTGAATTTTCACATGACATGGCACCTCAATTTTCCATATCAATAGCATCGGATACGGTGAAGTGGAACAACACGGTTGTTTTCCTATTTTCTCTCCTCTGTAATATATATATTTATGTGGTCACATCACAATAATGTAACGGCTGTATTTATTAGGTTTAGATGGCCGTGAGGAACAATATGATCCAATGCCTTTATTAGCTTAGATATTAGGTATTCTGATTTAATTTATGAGAGAGTAAAAGAATATTTATGGTCATAAAGAAACTGCCCGTCAGCCCAACATAAGTAAATTAATAATTTATTAATAAAATGTAGATCCGAGACTCGCAAATCGTTATTACATAGATAGCCATTCAATTATAATGTGTTTATATTTTAGATACAGTAAGTACCTATGTATTTTTAAATATATGTAATTCTATTTTTTTGTTTCCTATTTTCCACTTTTCAGGAAAAATGGGGCACCTGTCAATGGTCAACATTTACATTATACATGCTTAGGTATCACATTAAAGTTTCTGCAAATTGGGTATCAAAACGGTAATAAATTTTTGATACTTCAAATCTAAATGATCTAATCGCCATTAGCTTGCATTTAAATTGCATTTTTCAGTGTTGAATAAAAACAAGATGATTTGATAAATATCTCTACGTTATAATATTCTTAAATATCAATCTGTAGGGTGAATGCTCGACATTTATATAAACATTAAGACATTCCAAATGTTATGTTTTTTTTATTATTCTTGAATGATGTAGCACTCCAAAAACGTATGAGATGCATTTGTACTTAAGCGATTTAGCTACGTTCTATCTGTAAGAAAATAACTCTTATTAGCACTTTCTAGATTAAACCATTAAACTGATTGTTTGGTACTATAACCATAAAATCTTTTACCATTTTAATTTTGAAAATTAAACTGCACTTAAATATAATTATAATTTTATTTATGTACAGTTCAATTCAAAGAATTATTTATATATTTTAATAAAATAAATAGGATAGATTGGCAAATCCCCAGAAATGTTGATACGATAAAGAAATTATTCAAGACAACACTGAAGACGTAGCTTCCACTCTTAGTCCAGGTGAATTGCGAAACAACTTATTAAACACTAAGTTATAAGTAATTATTCAGATGGAGACAGCAGCGACCGAGATAAACCAAGCTTCATCAATTACAAATAATAAAAAATAATGCACTCAATATTATTAATGGTGTTTTTAAAGTGAAGGTATGCAAATGAAAGCATTTAACCAGATGCTTCCTTTATTTGTATAGATAGTGCTAAATAATTGAAGACTGCAGGTGTGCTGGCCTGTAGAACGTATTTATTTTCACCCCAAGGGTTTTGTTTAGCTTGGTGTGGGGACTGAATTTAAGATCATATAACGTTCTTCTTGTCATTCGTGGAATTTAGAAGTAATTTTATTGTGTTTGATTAATTAGTAAATTATTATATTTATCTAAAATTATAGAATTACAACAAAAAATATCGGTTTTACACTTTTTCTTTATTCAGCATGCAAGTGTTACGAAAAGAATAAAATTCTCACAGAAAATAAAGTCTTTAACGATGAAAAATGTACCCACTTATTTATGTATACATTCAAGAGTGGCAGTGTATGCGTGAGCACAATTTTCCCGTGCCTCTTCTGAAGTCAGTGTACGTATTATGGAGCTTGAATTACAAGCAATAATAATAAAACTACACATTTAATACGGTTAATATGACCACGGACGCAGTGGAAACGAGTGCAGTGCTTAAAACCGTCAGAATTCGCGTTTTGAGATAAATTGAGTAAATAAAACAATGCCGTACCTAATACTCTTTGTTTGATATTTTACAATATACTTAAAGAAAAGGTCATACCAAACATACATAAATATTAATGGTAATAACTATAACATCAGTAACGCGATTATGATTAAAGCACTTTAGAAAAAAAGTTGTACTCAAAAGCAACAACAGGAGTGACACACTATGGATTAGTTCCAGTTTAGATACATAACAATTATACATTAATAACACATTGCCATTGAAAAAATCATGTCAAAATCAAATCCGATGTATTGTTTAAATTATTGAGGCCATTTCAAAATGTCACTTTGAAACAATAGCACGTAACATTCAATTTATAGTAATTATACGCCCACGGTTGACCGCAGACCTTGGCGCTTCCAGTCGCATGTGACCTAATCCAGATTAACTGACGTATTCTAAAGGACGTTCCTTTCAGGTCGTATTAGGATCTGGCTTGTGATTAGCCTCTTTTATTTATTGGTAAGCTTGGTTGTAAACAAAGCTTTGTGTCAATGTCAAACGCATCTTTTTTGTTGGGACTTATTTTTTAATTACCTGGAAAAAGGTCTTTTGAATGGATCTTAATTTGAGAACTTAAAACTTATTATTTTAGGTGACACTTTATTTAAAACAAAAACAATCTGATGCTTTCATTAGCAAAATCACAAAAATTGACTCTAGTCCAAATGTATGAATTTTAACATTATAAACATGTTTTGCCACACTATATAGGTGATACAATTCTGACAAAATACTTGCCCATTTTAAATGGCTGAAATGACTAAAATATTTCTTGTAATCCAAAATTCTTAAACAATGGAAAAATGACGTAATATTTAAAAATAAAAACAAACGCCTTTGTTAAGTGGGAGTGCACGTTTGACAGGCAAGCTCTAAATAGGTAGTTGGGTACAGACGACTACATACATATTAACTGCGCCCCACATATTTAAAAGTTCACCTTTTGGAGGTTAATGCTGTCATGTAATATAATTACGTTTTTATCTTTAGGTAAGCAAGGCAACTGTCTATAACATGCTTATTACTATTAGTCTAGGAAGGTTTTCATACCGATTGATGGCGATATTTTTAGCCTTTTAATTATTGTTATCATGTTGCAAGATATTCCTTTAGTGGTAGAGAGAAATTATAGTTTCAAAAGAGGCGTTACGTCCAGTGTTACAGTTTAAGTTTTACAAATTATGTCTGTGCTTCAAACCTTTATAAGCGAATTTTATACTTAAATTAAATATTAATTTATTAAAACTTTATGCACAAGTTACTAAAAACGTGTACAGCGGCGGACTTAAAGCCTTGGGGATTATCTTCCAGTCTACCTTATACAAATATATACATATATTTAAATTGAAATTATAGGTTAACAAACAAAGCTAATAAACCGCCAGTTAACCTACCTCATTTTAATAATGGAAGAAAAGAAACAATACAAACCGTGATCATACGCGTTCCTACGGCAATAAATTTCGATTTCCATGAAACGCAAGATGGTTTATAAGGAACCGAACCTGTTCACCTTTGATCTATAGGCAAACCATTTATATACAACTATCTAAATAAATTGGCATTCATTATTTATCGGCATTCCGGTCCAAATTAAAGAATATCATGTGTCATTAATGTGTCAATAATCTTTTAATCTTAATAAGTGTATTGACTAAAAAATATAAAATGTTAACTGTTGGCATTGGGAATTTCTATTTTAAGCGATTGAACAATCTGATTTACCAGCCTATTATTTTCCAAGTGCAAGGAAACTCCTGCTTACCTACTTATGCAGAAAAGAAAGAAGGAACGTATCTCGTAAACTGTGTTGGGAATTTCAAAAGAAAAACTGTTAAATAGGTTCTGTTTTAAAGTGTTATTTCGCTATTAGGTACTAAATTAAAATTTCAAATGAACCGATTCTTTAGTGATGGAGACATCCGATTAAACACTAAATTAAATAGGAATATAAAGTAAAACAAAATATTTGTAGCAAATCCCGCAAGTGTAAGGTCTGCTTAAAAACAAATTTATCCATGTTAAAACAATTTTGCGTATTTTTTTAATGAATACTAGTGGGAACGCATTTCATTATTTGCTTAGTTAATGAATGACAGTACATATTTGAAAATAAAACAATTTCCGAGGCGAATTAGAACGAAATCACGCGGCAAAACAGCATCTAGCAATGACCTCGCGGACTAGGGACCTTCACCAAAATGTTATTGCAGTTCGATAACCCGAACCATTGTTCCACGCGAATCATTCCCATTTTATATAGCTAGGTATCACGACCGGCTTCATGATTTCCGCGTCATGACGTTCATAATTATTAAATTAAAGTTTACGATACAGACGGATTTATGGCGTTTCGGCCGCATAACAACATGGATACTGGAAGATTTATAGTGCGTACTTAAACAATAATTGTTGGATCATATTTACGGGACGTCGCGCGTCCACTTAAGTCGCGACTTAATTCTCAACAGTTTATTTTAGTGATTTTAAAGGCTATATTTATTGGGCCCAGCTTGAAAGGAAACGGGGGATTTGTTTATTTTAATGAAATCTACAGGTTTTCCTAGACTTTATCATATTATAAATATAATATTAAATATCTAACTGATGACACAACTTAGGAATAACATTAGAGCTTATCTCTGACATTTTTAAATAATTTGGAAATACAATGAGATCAACTAGGTATACAATTTGTAACCCGTTAATTGCATATACTATAGAAACAAAAAATTATTAAATACATAACTAGATACTAGACAGACAGCGTAGTCAAATTATTCCTATAGAATATAGCAAAAGTGATAGTTTGTCCACGGCCTACGTGCACCATGACAGTCAAATGAAACGTTCGAGGTCAATTTATTTACGTATAAAATATAAGGTGCGTACATTTTCTAAAATGGCTGTGTAATGGCCGCCGCCGTTAACTTCGATATACTTCCGTTTCGACAAGCCATTGTTACCAACTTCCTTGTGCTTTATAAAACCTTTTCACGCAGCACACAACTCAGTGTTCTGGAATGTTATCGTCCGCAGAACTTCTAAATATATACAATTATAAATAATTATTTATTTATAATTATTTATTTATAATTAAATTACATGAATATTTATCACAAACTGCATTAATGATATTATAATTCAAACATTTACCGGTTTTCGCACTAAAGCACGTGGCTCGATGTTTATGACATAGATTTTATATAATGTAATTTACTTTGCAATTTTATAAAAGTGGTAAATCGTAAAAACACGTTTATGCTTCTTAATGACCAGCAGAACCTATAATTATCTTATAAACTTAAAGATCCTTTATCTTTGTAATTAAAACCTGGTATAAAAATATTGCTAAGGCCTGCAATTTCTCAGGACGCCATCAAAAAAATATTTGCAAGGAAAAAAGGTCAAACGTTTAATAACCGTTGGCTACTGTCCATCCTTAAAATGTACAACAAAGCCTTCGAACGTACTCCATTACACATTTTATTATCCGCATAAACTACCGTATTGTGCCTATAACGTATCGTCAACGCCAACGGTCATAACGTATTTCTTACAACACCTTGTACGGACTACCTGTATGAGATTCACCCCCAACCTTTTGAATGGGATGTATGAATTGCGGGGGTGAACAATGGATGAATATAACTCGGTCGTGGGAACGAACGAGATGAATGGAATCGCAGCACCTGTGCCTCCGTGTGAACTTGTAAAGCCTTAATAGGCTGTTTGATGGCTCTAACGTCGGTTTTCGTTGTTGAATTAATTCTTTATAGCATCTTATACCAAGGGGTAAATTAAAAGAGCCACGTGTCCAGCGTATCCTGGACATCAAGTAAAAGCAATTAAATGGACTTTTTTTTTTCATAACTAGTGACAATAAAATTCAAAACAGTTATAAGCTTTAAGCAAAGAATTTTTGAAGCATATAGTCGTGAGACAGGTCAAGAATATCAATCTAAACTGAACAATAATACATAGGTACCTAGTTAATAACTACCTACGTACCAATTAAAGTAGGAGAATCATTCTGCCAAAGAATTCGATATCAAAAAACTAATGCTAGAACGATATTCTAAACATCAACTAGAAACGTATCATTGTTCTATTACACAGCATTTATAACAGCTTTTTTGTATGTTTTTCAGTTGCGCTTAGAGCAATTTGTAAGTCAATCATAGATTCAAAGTAATTTTATTGGTCGGACTTTCCAACAACGGTAACAACATTTTTCAATACTGAAGGACACACGTGTTTTAACAGACACTGGGGTGAATTCAAAATTAGAACGTGAATCGTAAACTGCCAGTTACATAACATTTTTTTATTACGTAACGGTATTGAATGTATGTATTTGAAAACCGCTTTTGTTTTTGTAGGTACTTTACATAATCACTATCAAAGAAGATTATATACTTACACTTCTAGATATTTCTGACAATGGTTCATCGCTCTACAATTTTTATTATTTATACTAACATAGTAAAGCTGAAGAGTTTGGATAAACGCGCTCACCTCAAGAACTGTTGGTTCTGAAGGAATATACTGCGTGATTGTGGTAAATAATTAAAGTTATTTAATTATAATATCAGACTTTTATTGCACTATTTGACAATACATGAAAAACGGAACAAGGACGAAGTACTTAAGAAAAAAGGTGCCACATGCGCCTAAAAAAAAAATAATTTGGTTGCGTTCCATTGTACACTAACATCCTCCCTTGGGACGCAACCCCATTTTTGTAATACAATACAAATGTTTCTCGGCTGTAGTGCCCTTAGTTAAATTATCTGCAATCATTTCCTCACCCTTAACATAACGAAACTTTATAGCTAAATTGTTAACATGGTCCTTAAGAAAATGATAACGAATGTCAATATGTCGTGACCTGGGCAAGTAACAATCATTGTTAGACAATTTAATTGCACTCTGGTTATCACTGAAAATGACGAGCGGATTGCTCTGCTCTTGCCCGAGTTCAGCATGCAGTTGTTGGAGCCACAGCGCCTCCTGCGCCGCCGAAGACATCGCCATGTATTCCGCCTTGGCAGTGGACAGGGCCACAGTCTGCTGCTTTTGAGAACGCCAAGAAATAGCACCACCCTGTAACAAAAATATGTAACCCGTGCACGACTTTCTGTCGCGCACATCGCTCGTCCAATCGGCATCTCAATAACCAGTGATTTCCTCATTACCATCATTGGTGTATATCAATTTCATATCTTTGGTACCCTGCAGATATCTGAAGATTCGTTTGACTGCAGTCCAGTGTGCAGCTGTAGCTGGACCAATATCTTTCATTTCAAGGTGTTGTTTTAATTTCTCCTTGAAAACATTTTTTGTGCTTTCTTCAGAAGTAAACAGAATTAAATCATCTACCCAGATGGCTATGAAAGTATTCTTCTTTGCATTATAATAGACACACGGATCTGTTTTCGATTGTGTCATTCCTAAGTCATGCAGAACTGAACTTAATTTCAAGTTCCAGAGTCTGCTGGCTTGCTTGAGTCCATAAATAGATTTGTGTAGCATGCATACCTGAGATCCTTGCTTATACTCTTCTGGCTGCTGCATGTAAATGTCTCTATCAATCTCTCCTTGTAAATCAGTAAATAAACACAATAAGCCTATCTTGTCTTCTCCTGCCTTATTTGGCTTATTCTTTAATCGTGTTGACCTTAATGTCACATTACTATTGACATCTTGTCTAATAGCATGTGGAGGATAGTAAGTTTCATCAAGTTCCCCGGTGTCAGTGTCATACTCACTTGAGTCATCACTATTACCTCGTGTATCGGAGTCTTTACTGGACATCACAGGTGCAGAAGTGGACAACTCCTCCATGTTCATCTTATCTTTCTGACTGCCTGAGTTTGTATTTTCTTGTAAACCGGAACTGGCAGTAGCTGTTTCACTGACTTTTACTGGAACATAAGTTTCACAATTAACTGGTACACTGACATCCTGAACATAGTTTTCAATGAAGGTGACATCTCTACTCTTGACAACTTTGTGTGACTTGGGGTCCATAAAACGATATCCTTTTGTATTATCACAATAGCCCACAAATATCATTTTTACTGATTTTCTATCCCATTTTTGGCGTTTCTCTTTTGGTACATAAACCATAGCTTCAGAGCCAAATATTTTCATATGAGATAATACAGGTTTCTTACCTTTCCATATTTCATATGGGGTTTTACCTTGTAGGGACTTTGTCGGGGAACGATTTATGATGTATGCAGCCGTTGCCAGAGCTTCAGCCCAGTATCTCTTCTCTAGGTTAGCATAGAACAGCATGCACCGTGCTCGTTCTACTAAAGTCCTGTTCATCCTTTCTGCCACGCCGTTTTGCTGGGGAGTATACGGAGTAGAGGTCTGATGAATTATACCATGATTAGATAAGTACTTTTCAAAGTTAATGTTGCAGTATTCTCTGCCATTATCAGTACGAAGCTTGGTTATCTTATGATTAAATTCATTCTCTACTTTCAACTTAAAATCTTTAAATGTCTCTAAAATATTCAACTTATCTTTCAGAAAATATACATAGACCATTTGTGTAACGTCATCAATGTAAGTAATAAAATATTTCATACCGCCAAATGAAGTATTCTCCATGGGGCCACACAAGTCGGAATGTATCAATTCTAGTGGCCTTGTTGCTCTAGAACCTACATTTTTGAATGGTGTCCGTGCTTGCCTGCCTTCCATACAGTGAGTGCATGTGACATTACTTTGTTCCTGAGTCAGAGTCACACCGTCAGCACAACTAGGTAGCTTCTTTACATCTGGGATGTTCAAATGGCCCATACGCAGGTGCCACAGGTAAGTATTGTTACTATTCTGAGAACTGGAGGCTAAATATGCATCTTCTTTAGTATTTATAGTATACAACTTGTTGCTCAATGTTGCAGTGCATACCACCTCACCTTTTCCATTTTGAACTTCACAACCCTTGTTATTGAAAGTGACATTATATCCCTTACTTACAATAGTGCTCACTGAAAGCAGATTGGCAGCTAGCCCTGGAACGTATAAAACATTGTTAACTTGTATCACATTATCTTGACTTACTCTCTAATCCCATTATCATAGGTTTGTATTCGTCCGGTAAGCCCGCCAACATTAAAGTGCCAAGCCACTCATCGTTGACATCAAACCCAATATTGCGCAGTTTGTGTGCAGTATTCATAATCTTACTAACATAATCTTCAACGCTATTGCTTGACTCCAGTGTAGTATTTATTAAATCTTTAAGTAGACCTACCCTTCTTGTTAAGCCATTGTCATCAAAAGCCTTTTGTAAATTCACCCATACTTGTTTTGCAGTCTTGCATTCCTGAACATGTACGTAATTCTGTGGGTCCAACAACAATATCAGCTTCGACTTCGCCTTTATATCTTTAGCTGCATCAACAGGTTTGTCATCGGCGTGTTCGACGCAGCACCAGAGATCCTCGTGTTCCAAATATGTTTTCATACTGAACTTCCACGTCGCGAAGTTTTCTCTTCCGATCAGTTTCTCTAAATTGAACATATTTGAACCCATCTTGCTGGTTCTTCAACAGAATATGCAATTACAACTGTGATCGAAAATTTTCTTAACCTCAAATTTAAATTGCACCAACAATTTTTACGGATTGAAGTTGATTCACTTTTCTGATACTTCCAACTGTACCACTTCTGAACCACGCTCTGCTACCATGAAGGAATATACTGCGTGATTGTGGTAAATAATTAAAGTTATTTAATTATAATATCAGACTTTTATTGCACTATTTGACAATACATGAAAAACGGAACAAGGACGAAGTACTTAAGAAAAAAGGTGCCACATGCGCCTAAAAAAAAAATAATTTGGTTGCGTTCCATTGTACACTAACAGGTTCGAATAGAAAAAATATTTTTGTGTTTATTAGCCCATTTATTGAGGTAAGCTATAGGCTATATAACATCACGCTATAGGAGCCGAACAGCGGGTGAATCCGGAGAGAACAGCTAGTTATAAAATATTGAAGTTTTCTATTTCAATGAAAAAGAAAAGTTAAAATTACAGCGTTTAACTTTGGTTTATATTCGGAAAGAATTTTTTTAAATAACTTTGTTGAGATACTATCTTAAATACCTGTCCATTAAATCACTAAACAAAAACCTAACTGCTATGATATTAACCTACAATGATCGTATCTACAACACTCACTATCGATTGTGCAAAATATGAACAATGCCTGTGTGTTTATAAAGTTATTTTGCTCATTCACTAAGCAAGCTAGTTAATACGGTAAACTGTTTAAAAAGTTATTGCAGGTGTTGATTTTCATGATAATTAAACGTTGATTATGTGATTGAGAAACAGGTTTTTTATTGCATAATTATTTAAATAGGCTCGTAAATACTAGTCTTGGGTTGTCCATTGATCCCTTGTTGTAATTAATGAAGGATTCTATTGACGCCTAATTTTGGTTTCTCTTGCCTCAAATGTTAAAGTTATAATAATTTGTAGAACACAATCTTCATCTGAACACAATCATTTAAAAAAGTTTAGAGAAAATGGAATGGATAATGAATGCGATAACGCATTACCAAACATAATATAATATAGTAATTCCTGCATAATGTCCCACTGCAGAGTGCAGGGCTAAGAACTTCATATACCATCAATAATTTATTTCGTTTTATTTATGACATCATTTATACAGGCTCTTAAAAAACTCGAATTTAACCGGAACCCAATGTTTTTTGAAAAAGCAGAAAATTCTACGTAAAAGTGGAAAAAACATTGAATCTTCAACTTGACATCCACCGATATTCATTCGTACGTGTCAGTTTGTCGTTGGCCATTGGTCAATATAGGTCACCCCATAAACAATACGTGACAGGTCGACAGTGACCAAAGTATGACGCATGACATACTTGCAGGTGGATTCTGCTCTCCTGGTAAAATTTTACGCTTTTGACATATTTCTAATTTGGTGCGACCACGAGACCAAGCGCGATCGACGCGAGTGCTGAACGTGAGGTCCTGGGTTCGATTCCAGGGACGGGCTAAAATTCCTGGGTTTTCTCAGTAGCTGCCCGCAGTTTGGAAGTTGGCGGTATAATACCCACGTGCCTCAAAAAGCACGTTAGGCCGTTGGTCCTGCGCCTGATCTCTCTCCGGTCGTGTCGGATTGCCGTCCCATCGGACTATGGGAGTAAAGGAACAGAGAGTGCACCTGTGCCTGCGCACACACTTGTGCACTATAATCCCCCGCGCAGTTGGCTAATCTCCGTTGAGATTGGCCGCCGCGCCGTGGCCGAAATCGGTCAGGAGGACTACTACAAATTTTTGGACATGACAGGATAAAAGTGATAGAATTAGGAATGACATTAAAATGTGAAAGGGTATAAAATTAGCTGGTTCAATAGATGTACGAAAAGAAAATCTAGAGTAAATGAGAGAGGGTTTAGCCCAGCAATAGGGCATGGGGTGCTAAGACAGGAAACCTCCACGTGCGCCCGTGGACTGGAGTTCCCTCTCGGATACGTCCGTGGGGAAGACCAGTTTTTCGGGCCGGTGCACTCTGGGATGCGGGCAAAGACTTCCTTAGGCACTGTGTGCCTAAGGGGTCTCTTTGCCCTTATGCGAATAGCCTGTCGGGTGGACGCTCCAACGCGTGTCCCTCTGATTAGCAGAGGGCACAGCGGCGGAGCGGGCTTGCGGACGGTGAGTAATGGGTAGCTCGCCGTCCGACCAAGGACCAAGCCCGGGTCGGTGGCGCGTCGTGTCGTGTTTCGCGCGTGCCTTCGAGGAGTTGTCAGCAAACTGACGGGGCCCCTTATGGGGCCAAATGCCTGCTGGGGTCGCGGGTTTTTCTTAACACAGGATACCGTGGCCCCGGAACGTAAAGGGAAGGAACACGGGTGGATTTTAGTCAGTAAGAGTCTGACAGTCCCTTCCGCCCCACCCAGGGCGGGAGGACTCATTTGATGATTTTACCACCTAAAAAAAAAAAAAAAAAAAAGCAATAGGGCATTAAAAATAAAAAGTGAAACATTATTTTATGAAGAATAACAAGAAAGCAAACAGTATTCAAGAAAATAACTTTAATTTGTAAAATAACTGCCAAAAGAGTCGTGCAACAATTCTTTGGCTGATTTTCAAAATAAAGATGAAATGTGTAATTACCATACATGTGTTACATAATCTGTTAGTCTGTGATGTAATAACACCACTTTGTCACATGTCACTTAAAACACGTGCAGTACATTTAAAATTAAAGCACCGCATATTTAAATCGATGAAATCGAATCGATTTAACTAGTAAGTGGAGAAGTATTTTAAGGCCAGTGACGCGAGCTAGATAATTTAAAAACTAAATGAGAATTGAGTGCTAATAAATATAAATGTAGGCTCCATCGCTTTTACACGAAAAAGCGGTACAAAAGGCAAAGACAGACAAGGCAACTCTTTAGCTGATGAATACAACCCTGCTTGGTCAAATAACTCCCATCTACTCTAGCAAAGTACACACATCAAAAAAAGTTTATGGTCACTAGCGTAAACTGATTTTTTTTTCTAATTTAAAATAAAGAAAAAAAATATTTTAAATAAAGAATCTAAAAAGAAGAAGAAATCGTATTTAGTATAATCTACCGTAACGAAAAAGATTTCGATATTTCAAAATGATCGCAATCTTTTTTTGATGTGTGGTGTATGCCTAATAGGCATTTTCGTTTCATTTTACACGGGCTACGGAGAAAGCCCGTAGGGCTCACATGATCGCTTCCTCATAATCCAGGTATTTGCACCCTTGTGGATGCCCACCGCAGAAATTATATAAGTCTTACATATATGCCTGAAACGACCAGCAATAATAGACTTTCGTACTACCATAAGGATACTGTGTCGTGACCCTTAATTCTGTTGGTGGTCGGTATTTACAGACGTTCGATACAGACGAATCACGTCAGCGGAATTACCAAATTGTCTACTGCTACCTAGCTATATGTAATGTAATCAAATACTTCTATTAGTTATTCGTATAAATAAACATGGATTATAATATGGAGAAAAAAGCAGTTAGTAAATTGCCAATTTCATAAAAAATAAAAATTGCAAAATGACAGGCTATTCATGTATAAAATTTAAGAATATACATAAATAGAATTTATGACTTTTATAACATGCAGAGAAAGATGAAAATACTGACAACGATAAATAATAATCTATTCGTATTTTAGGTCTTATTTTTTTACGTCAATAAGCCATTTTCAGCAAAAACAGGCCATTTGATATTATCTCACAATTTTCAATGAGTTTTGTCATATTTTTCAATCTGTTAAGCGTTCGTAGTTTAAAAAAAAACATGTTTTATGAAAATATTAAAGGTACAAAATAGATCTACGAATTCGTACAACGTACCCTTGGAAAGTGGACTATATTAGCGGGCTAAGACACAATTTTCCATTCTCTCATTCGTCCTGGTAGTCCATTTTACGGTTGACAGAATCCATTACATAAGAAATTCATAGTCGAAATAAATACAAATGGGGTCGGTAATAGGCACGTGACTGGCCTCTTTCAGAATTATGTTACTGAATTTCCATACCTCTTTTAAGATACATCATTATGCAATCTGACATAAGTTTGTTCGAAGGACACTGTCGAACATAACAAGTCAATACGATTACGGTAAAAGAAACGTGAGTTTAAATGGAAAATTTTGGAGTTTTAAAAGATAATCTTTGTTTTAGTCACGTGTGACTTTGACTTGAATTTAGTTTATCATTCTACTTCTTGTATCATTTAAAAACAGTTTTAATAATGAGAAAATCAAAAATGAAAACTGAACAATAGAACTGAATAGAAATGCATTGGCTGTACATTTTCAAACTAGCTAAACAGGTAGTCAAAACATTGAAGAAAAGTATGGAAAATGCATCAAAATGTGTAGACATTCTGTTGTTAACGGCATTACAATGAAAAATATCATGTGGTGGTATGGAAATGCATAGAAAAACTTCATTGAACACTTATTTATAACAATTAGAAACTAAAGATCGGTTTAAATCATCAACTATGTGAATTATTTAATTTACTTTCAAGAAGACCTAACTTTTTTAAAGTAGAGTTCACCTACGCCGAAGTAAACGGTGAAAATTTTCAGCTTAGTATAGCAATAAGACATTATTGAAATGAAAATGAAAAAGCTTCTATACTCTTGTATTTATGTTAATTATGAATTGTATTGTGCTTGTGAGCTTTACCATTGAAAATGCAGAGCTATTTCACACCGACACCACGTTAAAAAGATGTAAAGGCGATAATTTTGACCACATTTTGACACTCAAACACAATTTTGACAATCTTGACGCCAAATTGATAACCTACTAAGTTTTAGGCTATGAGCGAGTATTCTGAAAGTTGGCAACGTCGCAAATAGTTGTCAAATATTAACAAGTTTTAATTTATTTAACAATGTTGCTGTACGGAAATAAAAAATACCTGGTCTATGGCTCTGTAGTGGACTAAAAAATTGATAAGGGAATGTAATAATTAATACCGTAACACCGAATATATAGTTTTAGATGTAAAAAAAAGTATTTGGAAACTTGCCAAATGCCTTTTTACACCTGAAACGATTACAACATCAAATTCAGTGAAAAAATTAATAAAATTCAGTTTTTTAGTGCACTACAGCAGAGCTATATTTCTTATTTTCACACGGTAAAGCCAAATTAATTAAAACTTGTAAATATTTGACAACTATTTGAGACGTTGCCAACTTTCAGAATACGCGCTCTTAAATCTCGTAGTAAAATTCTGTATCAAAATCTTTCTATGCAACAGTCATTCGTTTTCAGTAACCTGCCACAGATTGTTTTGTTTACGAGATTTTGTAACCGTATGATTGTAGGTTATGATGAGTAGTATCTGGAACTTCAGGTCGTAAGTATAGTTGTATCTTAACCATCTGTTTCAGGCATATGATTTAACAGAAGAAGTGAAGATTCAAAATAAAGGCTAAAGCAGTCGACGCGTGACGTGACGTCGTGGTAGGGCCAAGGGAAGGTGGCAAGATGAGTTAGAGCGCTTTATGAAGCACTGGGCTAAGGTGGCAAATAGCTGCGAGAAGTGGAAGGAGACCTTTGCCCAGCAGTGGGACACTAGGGGCTAAAATAATTATGTTTGCGTACAGGAATACGCATTCTAAATAATTAAATTGTTATGACCACTGGGCGACCACTAATGTTTCTAATTTTCTATGTGAAAAATCTGCTTGAGCATACATCGTCATCAGCCGGAAAACGTCCACTGCTGAACATAGACCACCACGCCGAACGACAATTCGCCCCTTGCATCCTTGGTCCAGCTTTTTATTTTTGGCGTGGTGAAATTATCAAATGAGTCCTCCCACCCAGGGCGGGGGGGGGAGGGACTGTCAGACTTGTACTGACTAAAATCCGCGGTGTCCTTCAATAGCTTTTACGTTCCGGGGTCACGGTAATTTGATAAGTCCCGCGACCCCGGCAGGCTGTGGCCCTCTAAAGGGAGGGCCCTGTCATCATGCTGACGCTCATTGAGGCGCGCGTGGAACACAACGCGCCGTCGACCATTGTCCATGGTCAGGCGGCGAGTTGCCCATTACTCGCCGCCCGCATGCCAGCGCTTACGGTGGCCGGAGATCGTCTTGCGACGTCCGTCGCCGTGGGCGTCTACCACTGCGGCTGGGGCGGCGGGAGGACGCTGTCCTCTCCCTCTCGCGGCCTGCCTCCTCCTTCGCGAGCATGACTGCTTCGCAGAAGGAGGCGTCCGCTTCCCAATCCTTGGTCTACCAAGTACGAGGCCTGCTTACGCTGCGTCTTCCGCTCCGTGGTCGCCACTCGAGAACTTACATGTCTTTCAGCTCATGAATAAATGCATTCAGTTCATGCTAATAAATGCCAACTTCCTTCTAACGGTTGATGTATTACCTAAAGTCTGGACTTATAATTCGGGCTGTGAAAATGTCCTTGGTAAGAACATAGTTGTTATTCTGAAAACAAAGTGACTTTCAGGAAATTTAAATAGACATATCAAAACGTGACTGTTATCCTTGAATAGGGCTATCACAGTGTGAAATTTTACTTTCTCATTTATTTCATATAGTTTAGTAAATAATATATAAACTCTCATAGTAAGTATCAACGTTTGTAAGTGTGTGAAAAAGTAAGTAAATCCCATAAACCATACCATGCCATGAACTAATAAATAAAATTAACAAATAAACCAAATAATGTTTAATGTAGATGTCCACACACAATTCTTTAAGAGTAAACGTATCATATCAAAGCGGCTATTTAAAAGAATTCGTTTTAAACCAGGGCCTGTGTTACAGGTTT
Organism: Agrotis exclamationis; assembly: GCA_950005045.1. Taxonomy (NCBI): domain Eukaryota; kingdom Metazoa; phylum Arthropoda; class Insecta; order Lepidoptera; family Noctuidae; genus Agrotis; species Agrotis exclamationis. The sequence goes on along the minus strand of OX465425.1, from coordinate 9,349,763 downwards.
AATTAATCTTGTGAAGGCATTGAATTTTGTAATACTATCGTTATTTCAAAACTTTACACTGTTTTTAGGGTTCCGTAGTCAACAAGGAACCCTTATAGTTTCGCCATGTCCGTCCGTCCGTCCGTCTGTCCGCAGCTTAACTCAGAGACGCCCAGTACTAGAAATCTGTATTTTTTTTAGGGTACCTCCTGTACACGTAAAGTGGGGATGTTTTTTTTTCTCGCTTACCCCCTAGTGTGGGGTATCATTAAATAGGCCTTTAAAAATATTGATAAATTCCATTAACAATTTTTTGATAAAAAGATTCGTTTGTGGAATAATTATTAAGCTTTAAAGTGCTAATTTTTGCTCGACTCGAGTGTCCCCCCCCCCTCTACCAGCTAAACGGTTATGTTTGTGGGTGTGAAAAAATTCACAATAGTAGTTTATATAACGAAGTTTAAAAGAATATTATCATGACTAAGTAGGCTTTACAAATTTACGAGTAATAGTCAACCAACTTATAAAACGTACTTCGATAACATATTTTCCTAAACAAAATGTATCGGAGAAAGTGTTCTTCAACTGCAAATGTAAGTTTGTCAAGTCTATTTTAGGTAGGTTTTTATTGTCAACTATATTTAACTAACTTCAAAAAAGGAGGAGGTTCTCAATTCGTCGTATTTTTTTTATGTATTTTTAAAAATTCTTCTTTTGATTGAAAGAGTACACCTTCCAATTGGTCCCATGATCATTAAGTCAGGATATGATGATGGAATCCTGGAGAAATGGTGGGAACTCTTTAAATTTTAAATCATTCTTGAAGCGATGTATTCGAATTATTACGTAACGCTGGTTTTAAATCTTTGTTACAGCCGCTTCCCTCTACACGTGGTGGTACTCAAATAGACAGCATCTTTTCCAACTTTACCTGTGAAGTTGGTTTTTATAACTCCTTCTACAGTTACCATCGTCCTATGTGGGCCCATTTTTCGTCGTTATGAGTTGGCTACTGAATCACTTAGATACCTAATAAAAATTAAATTAAAATTAAATTTAGCGAATCAGTTTAGTTTGTTCGCATAAGTATTTCTATGGGCAACTACGGAACCCTACACTGTGCGTGGCCCGACACGCACTTGGCCGGTTTTTAATTAATTTGAATATTTGATTTGATTTTATGTTAAATCTTTCCATCTGGATATTTTATGGATCTACAATTAGGATCTACCTTCACTGACTCTATTCTAAGGAATATACTGTAAAACTAAAAGTAGCGAACCCTAAGGAACACTACCTACCGCACGTGAAACACGTGAGTGGAAAGTATTGTCTATGTGCTTCGCAGATCAGAAATTCTAAATAAAAACTATTTTAATTTTTAATTTAGCTTTTTCCCCAAATATTTATGGTTTTACCAATGAGGTGAGATTTAATTTTGCTTCAAGTCCGTCAATGTCTGATTTATTCATACCTATTTGGCAAAAGAAGTGAAAACAACAATATTTAGAATTTTTGTCTGACTGACTGTATGTTTGTGTACACGCATCCCACAAAAAACATGTATGAAATTAAATACAGTTTTCACCGATGTAATGCTAAGAGTATTCCATGATTACGAAGTCACGGGTCAAAGCAAGTTTGAAATATAATTTTAGGGAATGGTCTACATCGACGGAGAAATCATTTTCTTCTTTGTACGACTTCAGAGCGGAGTTATATTCAGGCAAAAAATAGGCCAACCAAGGACACTATAATGTACTATACCTACATTAGCATTATCGTAAGTAATGCACGCTCATAAATCGTTATTTATCCCTGCCATATTTCCTGAATCAGCTGTTACCTTTCACCTGTAGCGCTGGCCATCGAAGAGCCTTAGTGAGAACGTCCCACAAATTAAAAATAATAGGGTCACGTTCCATCAGTGAGGACGCGGGTTAACATTCACTAGTCTATGGTCTGTTACCAAGCCATTTTGTTTTCTATCCAACGCAGTTCCTTCACGTGACTCTATGATAATGTGCCAGCTTTTAATAAATGTTAAATTAACCGTTCTGGACTCGACGTCTTGCAAATGTTTTTCTCAAGTCACGTTTCTTCGTACGTTGTTTTTCACATGTTTTATTGAAGTTTTTTTCTCATTTTAATAAATTAAAAGTTAACGCTTTTAAATCAACAAACTCGTTTCTATAATATCCACGTACAGAAACTCATAGGTAAATTAACGAATGATCTGTTTCAACATTGTTCGAATTGTTTTACTTTCTATTAAAAAAAAATACAAAAAGTAAGCTAATTTTAAAAAATAATACCAAGTTCTATATTTACAGATATCGTTGTGGAAATGCGGGTAGTAAAATAACGTCTAATGCATTCCGTTTATCTTTAAAAGGTCAACTGTATATGAAAAGGAAAAACGCAGCTGGATTAACGTCAGTTTTCCTGTGTGATGAATAACTCGTTCATATACGAAGAAGGAAACCCTCATTGCAGTTATTGATATTGAATCGATTTACTTATCAACGGATAAGTAAATCGATTCAATACAACAGCTGTTTTCATTAGGCTAAGAGATGAATGAGACGACCAAATCGATTTACGTGATTTGGTCGATTTATCGATTTGGCCTATAACAATAAGCCTTATATAGGTACTGATGACGTACAGGAACCAATTACATTAAACAATGGTATTTTTAGCGATTTAGTTTAATAATGTAAAGTCAGGACTGCAAATCCATTTTTCTGGACATAAGATGCGTTAAATAAAGGATGTTTTGGGATGGGGTCATATTAGGAAAGGGAAATTTTGGGAAAAGGACGTTTCGGGAAAGGGACAATCTGGGACTATTTGAAACCGAGGGACTTTTCCAAAAAGGGACATTCTGAACCTGATCAATTAATTCCATGCATTCATAAAAGCGCTTGTTACTTTTATCTTACCCTTAAAGATTCCATTTTTCTGCGTTTAAGCAATGTTTTTGAACAAACCTTCATTTTTACGAGACTTTTAACTCTTCCATCCATACTTGATACCATAAAGTTGACGACGACATCATCTGTGAAAATTTCAACTGCTTAACTATCACGGTTCATGAGATAGAGCCTGGTGATAGACGGGCAGACAGACAGAAAGACGGACGGACGGCAGAGTCTTAGCAATAGGGTTCCGTTTAACCCTTTGGGTACGGACCTTTAAAAACTACGTTCACTTGTCCCTCACAGAGACAAGCCTTAGAACGTTTCCGTCTTTGTAACCTATGCCTAAACATTTTAGGCCCGGCCTTTTAAAAAGTAGTCATCAATCCAATAGTTAGTTTCTTGTCACTATGACACCACGTAACAAAATCGTATTCGGTATAAGTTTTCATACGTACTAACTTTTTTTTGACCTGGTAAAATCATCAAATGAGTTCACCCAGGGCAGAGCGGGAGGGACTGTCAGACTTGTACTGACTAAAATCCACGGTGTCCTTCATTAGCAATTTACGTTCCGGGGTTACGGCAATTCGTGTCCCGCGATCCCGGCAGGCTTTGGCCCTCTAAAGGGGGGCCCCGTCATGATGCTGACACTCTTTGAGGCGCGCCTGGACCATAATGCGCCGTCGACCCGGGCATGGTCCATGGTCGGATAGCGAGTCGCCCATTACTCGCCGCCCGCATGGCATACTTACTCGTACCAACTTAATAAAAGATACCTCTAATGGAAGGAAAGGAAAGGGACTTCCGGAGGAGAAGATAGTTATAATTTAATGATACAAACGCCAGCACATCCACCTACCCCAATCTATACTTTCTGCGATTGCAATAAAGTTGAAAATCGATTAAACAGATTGGGGTAGGTTTATGTGCTAGCGTCTTTAAACAAATCGATTCCTGAATTTTAATTTCTTATCACAAACAGTTAAAAAGTAGTATGTAAATAAGATTTTTTGAATATTCTATTAATAAAAGTGCCAGTGGCACCCAGTGGCGTGAGCTAAGAATTAAGATGGTAATTTTCTGAGTTTAATTCGACTTGATATATTTTTTATATTATTTATAAAAAATCATAAATACATGTTACGTAGATATTATCCGTATTTTTCATCCATTCGGCAAAGAACACACTTATAGATAGTCATTTATGTTTGCTTATATGCCTTTATATCTCATAACAATAATATATTGCCTAAGTCTAGAGTTTTCTCTTGCGTCATAATAAATAATAGGTACTGTGGAAATACCTTCATATTGTTTTCATTTGATTGTAATATGGTATAAATAATACATGAAGTACATAAATGTATGAATAACTAGATTAACTGATCCTTACTCTTGAGACTTTGACAAAATTCAAAGAAATTTAGACTGTATGATGCGAGCAATACGGTTTATAGTCAATTATATAAGGATTTATGTTAGAGCGATCAATTGAAGCGACTTGTATTTTGAATGGTATTGATGTCTTATTTAGCAGTGCAGGTTTGAGCGAAAATGATCTTTGATTTGTTAGTGTAAGGTTTAGTTTTGTTTGGTTGGGTGGTGTGTTGTAGGTCTTTTTGTGTGGTGTGAGGGTGTATTGCGCGGAGGCCGCTGAGGGTCGATGGCTTCGCGGAGACACGTGAGCGATACCGTTAGCTTGCACACGCCAGGGCCTCAAACACATGGAAAGGAAAATCTGTGAAATAGTAGCGTTAGCATAACAGATCCTTCAGGGGTATGATGGTATTAATGTAATAGTTCATAGGGTCGATTCGTCGTTCGATATTATTTATGTATTTTAATTCTGGGAAATTGGGCATTTTATAAAAGTTTTAAATAAAAATAAATAATATTTTATATTTTTTGTTTTGACTTTATCTCATGTTTTCTTGTTAGATTTTATTAATTTAATATAAATAGTGCTTATTCAGGGAAATGTTACAAACAAAAAGAAGATTTTTTTTTCAATATTGAACTTGCATTACGTAAAGCTCGTTACATTCCATTGAGTAAAGCAAGCAGTAAAGTCAATAAATAATCAACGTTGTTTCATATAAATTACCCTTTACAACATATGGAAAATTATTCTTTCTAGAATTTTCCAGAAAAAATGTCCATTATTACTTTGCCAACCCTACATTTCCCGCGGTTATTCAATTCAATTACTAATTTTCAACGTTATGTCTATACAGCCAAAGCTTAAATTCACAGTATGTTGATATCAGTGGTGTATTTGTATGTGTGAGTTGTATCGCATAAAGTTTTTATTCGCTAACGTATAAACTATGTTGTTTATGTCCTGACGCGACCGAGATTTTGAAACACCAAAAATATTTCTTTGAAACAATAAGTAGTGCAATACGTGTAGTCTGAGCCGAATAAATTATACGTATTAATAAAGTTTTTATATTGAGCTGTATTTATTAAATGTTGTTAAAATACAGGTTTAATTAATTTTTATTCTGGCGGCAGGATTAAGTATATGATCTGATTTTACAATTACGATCCATAAGCTCATGTCAGTTTAATTAAAACAGATATTAATATCTTCACTTATTTTAATTGTTATGAGCAAGTTAATATTTAATTTCATTGACTTTATAGTATTAGTAATTAAGAAACCTAAAGATGTCAAAGAAATGTAATAATAAGTAAATATCAATGCATCTTATATAAAAAACAAACAACAAAAACAAAAAACTAAGTCGTTTACTGTTACAAAAACAAGGAAAAACAGAAAACATATTAAATAAAAAAACACAAATTCCTCACAATCAATATAATATAAAAAACAGGTAAAATAAAAATGTGTTAGTAGGACATTCTTGGGTTTAAACCCACAGGCGATTAATGCTGTATCTATGTATCTCCCGTCCCACAATAATGAAGTGAGCTGAGATTTAAATGACGCGCTCTTAGGCCGCGCAGAACAACTTAGATTCTATTTTGGTATTCAAAGTGCATTTCAGGCCGCGACAGGTAGCTTATCGCCTGAACTAGACTGACCCAATTTTCCTAGTGGAACTAAAGATAAAACAGCCATAATAACAAATAACAACAACGATAAAAATGAGAATAATATTGAAAAGTTTTTCATGAATGACGACCATTCTTAGAGGTCAGTTCACCTCTGACTAGGCGCATAGACCATTTTAAATTATTTTGGGAGTGGGACCTGAAGTGACGGCTGACCAATCCCACTGAACGGTTGTAGGGCTAAGCCCCTTCGTACACGACGCGACGCAAGTCTCCTATACCTAACGACCTTGGTATCCATTGACGCGTGCCTGTGTACGAACCTCTAAGGGTTCGTATTGCGATAGTCTCCTGGATACCTAAGTCGTAAGTTATCGGAGTCTTGTGTCGCGTTCTGTACGAAGGGGCTTAGCCCTACCACCGTTCAGTGGGATTGGTCAGCCGTCACTTCAAGCGCCGCCTGGCCTTCGATTATCATCATCCTGTCGAAGACAGGCGCCAAACAATGTTACTGTGTTCCGTCGCTGCGCTGGAGTTCCAGTTCCTTCTGGGTGAGCTCGTTTCTGGACAACAATTGAGGCAAAGAGCAATTCCTGTTTAAACAATAAAAAAAGAAACTACCAGTTATACCAAATAACCTCATCTGCCTGTCTGGGGATGATTATTCGGTTATGCATACAGGTGGCCTATCATGACGTCTTAAAGCATGAGTAGTTAGGCTGTGGGAAAGAGACAGAGCTATACAAGTCGTCTAGTGTCATCTCGTTCCCTGAGAGGAACTACTCACGCTTTAAGACATCATGGTAGGCCACCAGTACTTCCTTGGTTGACGTGCGAGATGGCACTAACAAAAGATGTCCTCCTTACAAATCACTTTTCACTACCTTCTTCAACCAATTAAGAGTAGTGTTTATACAGACGGCAGCACGGGGTGATAACCCCCTAGAAAACACCTACTCTTTCAATGCAGTATGTGGTTACTCCTGCCCTCCGTGACGCTGTCTGTACCATTTCTTATTTATTTGGAAAGCGTAGAAAATTCAGGGATTACTCAAGTAAATATTCGCATCAATCTGTCAAAAAAAAACCGAAACCGGAAAAAACACTCGTTTTAAAATAAATAAAAAAGATCAAGGGCGAGGGGTCCACGTTTTAAATTCGTAAATAACCACACAATTTAAAGAAATATCCGTTTGACTGTTCTTGACCCACATTTCCTCAAACAAAACACAAACGTTGGTTATTTTCAAGTTAATTATCATCACTTTTACCTGGAAACTAAAACAATTTTGAATATTCGGTAGACCCCGACCTACGTAAACTGACGAGGAAAATATTGCAAGTTTACACAATTACGTAAATGCTAACCGAATGTCCCTGAGGGGAAACTGTATTTTTTGCTACAGTTTCTTAAACACGTCAGGTGATGAGATGACTCTTTTTTATTACCGAATTGACTTTAAATGAAATTATTACTTAATGGTAGGTATGTAAGATACGTTATGGACCATAGCTGCCTGAAATAAAGATATAAATAAATAAAATAAAAATAATGTAACATACAATTGCAAATTTCTTTGCCTTTTATTTAGTCACAATTATTTTATCAAAAAAATCGTATGCAGCGTCTTTGTAAATAGGTAAAATCTTCGGAAAAAAATACGCCACGCATCTGTCTTTTCAATTTACAAAAGTTCGTACCTTATTAACTAAAAATAATATTCTTATCGCATGTCATTACTAAAGCAATTATTGCTTGTTTTATACGTTATTCAATTATTTCACATGACCGTGTGGAAAACCGATTATCGAAGACATATTTTTTTCTAAAAATAATGATCGATAATTTGCTCGTTATGAGTGTATCGTTAGCATAATTTCAAGCGGGACCAACATGGGGCTTATTAGTAATGCTGAAACAAATCAGTGCCTAATAAAGTTTCGTTTGTGTATGAAATTTCTAATGAGATTTCTTGAACATGAGTTTTATTACCGCCAGAGTACCTAACTGTGACTCGTTAGGTATTTTTCTTTCGATTCTCTATCAATTTAGTCATATTTTTTTTGACTTTAGCGTCACAACCTTAAAAATATCTGTAAGACGTCACACGGAGGCATCCGTGTGACGTCTGTAGAGCCTGCGTCTTGAATACATCATTAATATTGAGGTTTTCCTCATGTTCCGTAGGTGCACGTTTACGTCTGTGCTCTCGTTGATGTCTTCCATTAGTCACGTAAGCAATTCTGATCGAAGATGACTTAAAGATGATTCTGAGGCTGATATATGAAAATGTAGAACTAGGAATATCGATAAGAGAGGTTTGCGGAAAAAGTTCTATTAAAAGCATTATTCCCATTGCAGCGACTTCGTCACAAAGATGTCAATTCTATTATTATTTCTTACTTAAAAATAAAGAACAAAAGAGCCTATGCACTGATGAAATGTTTCACTACGGTAGAGTATACGTAAGAGTTTGGTATATTCTATACCTACGTACCTACTATTTTTTCAGGAACACAGATAATAGTCGGCAGCTTTTTGCAGTCCTGCACAGCGTTGCGTTGAGGTTGTTGTTGCCTTCTTTACAGAATAGATATATAACAACGAAATTCCTGATGATTAAACGTATTCCTGGATCTGTAACGGATGATAATAATTAATTAACACATTCAAATATACGACAGCTTAAAATTAATAAACGGTAGGTTCAACAAGATGTTATGGAAGATTGATGAAAATTGTGTAGTGAACGAGTGTTTACAAAGAGTGGGTGTGTTCGGTCAATAAATTACATATGTTAATACTTAAATCTTAGGCCACATCACGACTGCGAGACGTAAGCGTACCTAAACTAAATATGCCTTTAGATACATATTCTTTGCGTAATAAGCACAATCAGTAGTATATCTTTTTTTAGTCTGTACTGCCCCACGGCTGGGCAAATACCTCCCCCAATATTCCTTCCAGGAACTCTTTTTTTGGGCCGCTTCGAAAAAGCCCTCGTGTCGCGTCTAGGTTGTCTCACCACCTTTTCTTTGGCTGTCCTCGGTGGCGCCTTCCATCTCCATCACCATCTTGCATGCGGCTGATATGACCTGCCCAATAGGGTGGAGCGAAATCATAGCGAAATTTTTTTTTCGTAATCTTTTTGGAATACCTACCTGTTTAAAGTTGCTCTTCTAACTCCCAAATACACACAAAATAAATTATTTGACACTGAAGATATTTCGAGGTGCCCCCAACCTCATTAGGTAAGCGAAATTCACGAACATTGGTCAAAAAACACATTCATTTTATTTTCGCTAAATTATATTATGAACGTTGCCCTGTTAGTTTATGACAAAAATGTAATCTTGAGATCTGTTCGGTGAAGCGAACAGATCTCAAGAAAATGATGGACGCGGGGGAGGTTATTTCACTAGAACACGAGTAGTGAAATAAAAATAATTCAAATATTTTTTTTGTGTGTATTTGGGAGTTAGAAAAGCAACTTTTTACAGGTATTCCAAAAAGATAACGAAAAAAAATTTTTTTTTAGCGTGGAAAAATCATCAAATGAGCCCTCCCACCCAGGGCAGGGCGGGAGGGACTGTCAGACTTGTACTGACTAAAATCCACGGTGTCCTTCATTAGCCCTTTACGTTCCAGGGTCACGGTAATGGTATAAGTCCCGCGACCCCAGCAGGTTTTGGCCCTCTAGAAGGGGGCCCCGTCATCATGCTGACGCGCGTGGAACACAACGCGCCGTCGACCCGGGCATGGTCCATGGTCGGGCGAAGAGTTGCTCATTACTCGCCGCTCGCACGCCCACGCCTACGGTGGCCGGAGATCGTCTTGCGACGTCCGTCGCCGTGGGCGCCTACCACTGCGGCTGGGGCGGAGGGAGGACGCTTTCCTCTCCCTCTCGCGGCAGGCGTCCTCCTTCGCGAGCATGACTGCTTCGCAGAAGGAGGCGACCGCTTCCCACTCCGTCTCGCCCCGCAGGCATGGCCTCGATCAATGCCGGGCGCGAGAGGTCTCCGCCTATATGGAACTACTGCTGCATAATAAACATTTACTCGTATGTTCCGTTTCACCTTACATTTCGAAATTACCTTTCCACAGCATTTAACGAAAAAGACTCAAGTTATAACTGAAACCTCTACTTACTTAACTAAATAGATATTTGAGTTTTATACTCACTACGTTTAATACCCAATAAACAATTTCATTCTTCAGTATTAATATTAGTTTATTACTTCACACTATAGTTAAAGTTTACTGCTAAATAAAATATTATGGGAATCGTTGTAATCGACAACACTTAATACATATATCATTTAAAGCTAAACAATGTTACAAGTAATTTGGTGTCTTTTGCAGTAACTGCTAAATTTTGTTAATGGCAAAAACGTCTAACATCAAAATTCTCAGACATAGGTTGAACTTCATAAACGCTTCTTAAAGTTAAAGCATTTATTACCCCAGGGTAAAATGCTTTAACTTTAAGAAGCGTAGCGTAGCGTAGTTTTGCGTAGCCCTCTGCTATGCAAAAACCTCCCTCTATTCCTTCTAACGATCACGGCTGTGCCTGATCGAACTTGAACTGTGGGCTTGCAAAGCTCAGAATTAGTGCCCTGAAACTGAGCGGACGACCACGAAGGAGCTGGTGGGACAATCTGGATATCTTCCATGAAAATTACGTACATTTTACAGTCTTTTATCCATTTTATTTAAACCAGCATTAAATAAATATTATAAGAGATATTGCTGTATAATATTATATAACTAGCACTCCGCCCGCGACTTCGTCTGCGCGTATTTCTAACTTCGAACTCAGTGAATTTAATGCCCGGTCACCCTCCTTATAGGATATTTTAAAAATGGTCTAGTAGTTTCGGAGCCTATTCAATACAAACAATCAAATCTTTCCTCTTTTTGAAATATAGTGTGGATAAACTGATTTTCCGATGTTCACCCCGCTAGAGGTTGATTTTTGAAATGAAAATAAATACGCATCCTTTATTCGATTGCGAGATAATTTATTCCCAGTTTTGAGTTTATCGAAGCAAGCAGTAAAATCATTCCCTTAAAACTTAATCACCCCTTTTCAGCATAAGATTTTACATCCAAAAGTGTTCACCCCCTTTTAGGTGGTTTTTCGCAAAATCCCTTCTTAGTGCTCACCTACATAATAAATTGCAACTACCGACCAAAATTCATGTTATACATTTAGCGGTTATTGATCCTCCCCTTTAAACTTGAATACCCCTTTTCACTAACCTGGGGGGTGATTTTCGAAAAATCCAGAAACACGTGTTTAATTATTTCTGATCTATTATATAAATACTGATTTTTACATTGACCAACTCACGCGTTATGATTTTCCCATACAAACTTTAACAATGCGTAGATTAGCAACGGAGGGTAGTTTTAAAAAAATAATAGAGCCAATCTTTTTTATTTACATGTATTCTTATTCGTGGCAAGTTTCAAATTTTTAAACCCAAGGAATAAGATTTTTCATACAAACGTTTTCACCCCTTTTCACCCCCTTAGAGGAGGATTTTCGCAAAATCCCATTTTACTGCTTCCCTACACGGTAGACTGCACCTGCTGTCCAAAATTAAAGTTACTGCGTTTAGCGGTTTCGGCTGTAGTCGAGTCTTAATAAAAACCCTGTTCTTTTATGTGCATTATAGATAAATATTGCGCAATAAACCAATGGAAGAAGGAAAAACAAGCCCAAGTAGTAGCGAGTCACTCGCCCCTGACTTCCCAAAATCAAAATCAAGGTTTTTAGCACGTTCTTGTTTACAACAATCTCGGGACATTCGGCTTGCATGTTGAATTCAATTTTAAGGTCGTTGTCGTACTCTTCAACGAAGTCTCGTTTTAATAGGTCGCAGTAAGAATTTCTAATGGGGTGTGAACACGGCTTTATACTCAGATAGAAGTGCTGCGGTCAAGGCACGGTGCCAACCGTTTCATCTGAACAGAGTTTGGTGTGAAAAATCAATTGTTACTCTTTCGGAGGAATGTTTTTTTGCTGAGAGACAATGTTTTTGTAAAGAGACTATTTGAATTGCTGGTTATTTTTACCTCAGCAATTTCATAGAAAAATTTTCACGTTTAGAAACGCTCAGTCTAAACCTTGATAGTTCTACATTTGCATGAAAAAGAGTAAACACTGTACCCATAAAAATTAGAATGCATTAAAAAATTTGAATCCCAGCACGATTTGGGGCAAATTTTAAAATTCCAAATGATTTTGAAATTCCGTTTTGGTTTGCATGAACAAGTCCCTGAAGTCCTTTGTTGACTTACTGCGGAGTTATTGAAATTTTAATAAATTCACGCCCTTTTCTTCTGGTGGATGTCCTAAGCAACAATAAATAATGTAAGTACAAGAGCTTTTAGGGGCTCCCTCACCGGGAGCATTCGCGTGTAATGTAACATCAAAGTGCGCATCATTGTGATGCTTGATTGTCTTTCGTCACCGATGAAATGTTCGAATCTGTAACGTTACATTACAGGTGAATGCTCGCGGTGAGGGAGCGCCTTATCACGACTGCCTAAAAAACGAGTGTCATATTTTCTAATAATCATTTTTTTTTATATATATAAAATGCGTGTTTTTTACTTTAAATAAGGCAGATATAAGAAAAGGACAGCTATTTTCAACGGCCCCCCAATATAGTTGGAAAAAACACTTGATGATGATAGGTATCATAATATACAAGTTAATTTTAAACAAATTATCAAATGACTGAAAATGCCTGAAGCCAATATTTTAAATAAGACTTTCTTCCACTTGCATAAGATTTGGCAATGGAAATAACACAAACAAATTATTTATTTAGTATTCATTCTCACGCTGATTCATAACTTAAACAAAATAAGTGAGCCGGTCTCTGTGTCCCCATTTTTTGCCACAAACAACTTCAGAGGGCATTACCCTCTCTTACTCTCGGATGGAAACATCTAGCCTTGAGGCGAATGGCCAAACTATCACCGTCTTATAAAAAGCTCGCGAGCTTTCATACTTTGATTCGTAATTTTGAGAAAAAAGTTGCAAACTCAATTGCTTAATAGAAATAAAACGATTCGATAGCGTCGTGCACGCAACAACGTAGTTAAAATGTTTCAGTTTTTTTTTTCTTATGTTTTTAATATTGTTATAAAATATATGAATACAAAAAATAATGAAAGAAATAAAAAAATATTTATTAATCAACATTAAAATAAGTATCTGAAAGCAAGTACCTATCTGAAACATTAAAATAAGTATCTGAAACTAAAGTAAAAAATATCAACCTGAAATTTTATGAACATAATTGAAAACTCATTAGCAAATGAATACTAATTAGCAAAAGTAAACTAAACACAATTCTCAACACTTGAAAAATATGTTTGTGTCAAATATTTGGCAAAGTAAACGAGCTCGCGGCGTTTATGGTCTGAAATTATGCAACCTCTTTTCGCAAATGTTGAAAAAACCGAACCGTGTCGAGCCGCCCACGGAAACGTACCAATGAAAACAGCACTCCACTTTGGGTCCGAGGACCTTACCCTAGACATTGGCTCATGGCTCAACGCAATAAGGTTGTCGTCGGTCAACGGCCGTCACCCCCCCGCGCCTCCGCGACCTCTTTTCGCCACAATCCAACGACTTTATAACGCGCGCCGCCACCAACAATGACCATACTACCAAACTACCATCTCACAATGGCAGCTTTATCTAACATGAGTGCGAGAGAATGTATGGCGTTCTATTCCAAATTTAGTTGAGCGAAGCAAATCAAAGCAAGTAATGGCCACTAAATTACATAGCATTATTGACATCTAAGCACATAACTATTTCGTAAACCATGTGATTCCATCCATTTGTTTGTGGGCGAAAATTGCTGTTAACTGAATAAATTGTTTAAAGGAGTTTGTAGTGTTTAAATGGTCTTAGTAGACTCTAAATTAAATATGTATCTTAATTGCAGGCGTAACTTAGGATGTCAACCTACATTAGGAGGGTCTTACTTGGAGAGAGAACTTACTCAGTAAACATATTTTAATAACAGCAATATGCCTATTACGACTTTCAAGTCTCAACTTGGTATCTTGAAAGATTAATAAGAAGCAAAGGAAATAAAATATTCAAAAAAATCCCCAATTTATCGTGAATCTTTGCTATTTTCAAGTTATTTTCAGACTCAAACATAAAACATTCAAAAGAAGCCGGTTGCCTGCTTTTAACTAGGACACGAACATGCTTACGACATATCATTTCGGGTTTTTCCCTGAGTGATCACTTTTTACCTCAAAAATATTTTAGGAAAACAAATTAAGTTTTAGTGGACGTCAATGGCCGGAGAAAGGCGCTGCTCATTCACCTGATGGAGTCTCTGAATCATGACTGATGACTACATCTACTGAATACTCATAATATTATTCTGAAGCATTTTTGCTTATTTGTGGGGGTCTAAAAAGGCTATTCGATTCATACTATTAATTGTTTTTGTTGAATTGTTGCTGAATTGAAATAGACAGTAAGTAAAGATTTATCATAATACGTATTATGATTGTGTTAAGGTGCCCGTTTCAGACCCTAACTTTTACCATTTTTTAATGATAGAAAAAGTAAAGAAAGATGAAAGTGGAACTTGTTAAATTAATTTATTTAATTTAATTTATTTAACAACCTAAAACGTAAAATAACGTGGATATCCAAGTTCTTTGTTAACTCCCTATTTAACAAAAACATATTTCACAATGATCACTTGTGTGTATGTCGAAGTGAGCACTCAGTTCGTGTTATTTCGTGGTCATTAGACTGTTCCGAAATGCGTGGGCACATCTCTATTCACAGCAATTATTGTTCCGGTGAATAACATCTGTCATGAGAGATGTAAGGTAAGTGACTTCATCACGTATCGTGACTCTATAGCCTATCGAATATTGCACAATATCGTTTTTAATTGGCGTTCCACAATTAGTGCGCTCACCTGATTCGCTCCAGTTGTTACCGATTAAGTTTTTTACAATCTTCTGGCTAAGTCAAGTTTACAGTTAACTTCGCGGCCTGTTGCCAACTTATGGTGAATTATAACTCCGGAATTGTAACTCAGATAATAAGATAGGTACAATCAAGGATCTAATTACAACTGGTAGACAATTAACACTATTGCATATGCAAGTAAATTATAAAAGGGAATAATTACAATGATTGCCTTTGTAATTGGCATGATAAATTATCCAACATAAAGAATATGTTCATGACTGAATGTTCACAATCGTATGTCTAAGTACCGTTAAGGCACCTCAACTTTAACCCTTAAATTATTGCCAATATCTTAGGATTGTGTTTTGAATGTCTTAAAATGTAATCCCATTACCAGACAAATAAACTTTTTATCCACCATCTTCCTTATAAAAATGTTTTTAAAAATCTCGTGATATTCTATAAGAGCGGTGTTAAGATTGTATCGTATTGTATACTTTACACTTAAGCTGACTACATTGTTGATAATTTCAAAGGCTCAAAATACATAATATTGGAGAGCTTTTTGTTCAATTGCCATTTACTTTAAAAGTAGGTACTAAGACCACGCGGATATTGAAAATGATGTTGGTTTATTTTTTACTTTTTCTTCAGCAATATTATAAGACTTCTTGAATTTGAAATAAAATTGATCTCTTAATACCACCGCCTACCAAAAATCCTCTGCTTTTCAAATTTACCCTGGGTTATGCTCCCCTTTTTAACAATTTCTACGTAACTTTACTAATTTATTTTTGCATTACATAATCAGGATAAGATTACGATTCACTGAATGCTACCTTCTAGCAATGCTGCTTCAATGAGCACAAGAAATATTTGTACCTATGTGATTTGCAAATAACGTAGTACAAGTACAAGGATTCGTAGCTCTGTTGAATTTGGGAACAAACGAAAGGCTACGCCGCGCTACGAATACTGTTGCCTTTTATTATCAACAGATAAGTCGTAGACAAACCACTCGTTTTAATACCTATGGGAAGAAATGAAGGAGACAGAAAGCTCAATATTTCTTCTAAATATTTATAGATTCAATGACGGGGCCCCCCTTTAGAGGGCCAGAGTCTGCCGGGGTCGCGGGACTAACGAATTACCATGACCTCGGAACGTATAGGGCTATTGAAGGACACCGTGGATTTTAGTCAGTTCAAGTCTGACAGTCCCTCCCGCCCTGGCCTGGTTGGTAAATAATTATAGATTCAAAATTCTCAAAATACATTGTTGAAACAAAACAAAGCATTTACAAAGACAAAGCGGTTAATTATAATGCGTGCCACGAACTTATTTAGTTCAATGTAGGTAGTTTAATATCTGCATATACATTACTTCCGCCGAGTCGTGTGGGTGCCCGCATCCAACATTTTCACTCTTGATACTATTTTTACGATGGTAAACTTATGTCCTTATATGTTTTACGAGTAAATGAAAATACAATAATAAGTACAGAAAAAATTCTATGTTGGATTCCTATGGTGCCGCATATGGATATTAAACTCAACGGACTACTTTAAAAGCAGGATAATTTGACCTGTCGACAACATAATTATATAAAAAATAAGGATGAAAATGATTATTGTTTTATAGTAAAGATATTATTTGCTCTAAATCTCTTAAGATCCAAACAGCCAAGATGTGCAACAACGAGATTGCATATCACAGCACCTATCTTGTAACAAAAGAGTCCTTAGTAGGCAACCTATTTTATTTTTTGCATATGCTACTGACTTTTTGTACCGACAACAAACCTAAATATTAAACTAAAACATAATAAGCAAGAGATCACTATCTCACAGCCACTTAGGCAACACATATGTCCACATGTCCAGCAATTGACTAAGAGAGGCTTAATTGATTGATCTTGATTGATTGATTACCAGATATGTACTGATTTGGATGTATCTCAAGAAGTGATCTTTAGACGATGGGCTAAGAAGCAAAGGGCCTAGATAAAGTGACATCTTTTCAGCGATAACGATGACGGATAACTCAAAAATGAATAAGCTGCCGAAAAGATAATGTTAATACTGTTAAAAGACGTCGTAGTAATAGCAAATGCTTGAAAAGCGATTGCTACTCGTCTAGGCCCGAAGCTATAAATTATAACTTGACATCTGCTTCATCAGATATAAGGATTCTAATAAGCTTGATAATAAGGGACATACAACTGGAGTCAAGTATCTATGTAACATACGTCGGAGCTTTTAGTTTGTATTTCACAGAATTACTATTATACACTAAAAGCCTGAAAGTCGTTTACACAAGTAATTTCTGATAGCACATCGAATCTATATTTTTAAAGCAATTGCTTTTTAAGAAATAAATGAACTTCCTGGTTCTAAAATATTAATACTCACACGTAATCCGAACTTGCTGTAATTCGTATGATTAGAATCTAAGCGAGCTTTTAAACGATATTTTTTTCATGGGAAACCTTGGACTTAATTGCTGCTGGCCATCATATGGACTTGAGAACTATGACTCATTACAAGAATCGTGAGACTGAGAAGAAAAACACCACTATTCTGTTTCATTACCCCTTGAGTGGCTCTATTTTTCTCAATCATTTATTTTAGTAACAGTAACCGAAGTCGTATTTACAAAAGATTTTCTTAATTTAAAATGGCCTGATTTTCTTCAATTATTGCTATAAAACAGTAACAGGCTAGTATTTACAAAGAATTTTCTTGTTTTTCTGAGTCCTAAAATCTGTGCAATGTTTATAAAAGTATCGAGTTGAATGTTGTCTACATTTATAAAAAGATGGACCACAGTTTATTCCACCAATTATTGGCTAAAGCCGATGCTAATCCAATTTATGATAAAGTGAAAATGAAATTGAATATTATTCTGAAGCTCACGGTAAACAAAATAGGATTACCCGCAGTTTATTTAGTAAGAAGATTATTATATTTACTGGAAATTTTAAAATTCTATGAATACATCCAACTATGTTATAAAAACAGTATCCATATTTATTATGAAAATGTAATTGAAAGTCAAAATATTCGATCCGGACTAAATTTAAATATGTGTCGCTAAGAGGAAAGGGATGACCGCTTTTGGAAATCGCAGTTCAGTGCGTCAGTATAAAAAATATTTTTTAAATTTTAATCCCGTCATTTTGAACTAATTCACATAAGTATACTGAAATACTGAGTCAACAGAAACATATGATACGAAACTGAAAACCTAGCTCAAAATATATCCTATTTTACATTTCTAAGCCTGACACTGCATGCTAATATTTTCTGCAAACAAAACTAGAAAAAATGAAAGCAGCACATGTCTTGTCCTAACACACATTAATGAGATTCTGGTCGTCGTTCCATTTACGTCAAGAGATTATAATATATTCTTTGGAGACAGACAAACAATTAATTAGAAATAATTCAGGTTGCGTAGGGAAGTGCTCTGGCGCAGGTGACACCGGACGCTCGGCTTCCGTCGGTCATTGTCGTGCGAACGTGCAGTGCCTGCATCCATTACTGTTTTTTTATCATCAACGACGTGGCCAGTTAGATTTTTAACTCACTCTTTACAAAGCTGACAATGGCTCATCGGTTCCAAATTTATTTCGTTGCAAAAACTTAATTGATATGAGGTAACATTAACTACAGTGCATTGCTACGACTATTTCAGTTTTTTTTCATTCATGATCTAGCGCTTGAATTTTAACAATGAAGAATTTTATTTCCTTATAATGCTCACCAGCTAACATGCATTCAACGTGATGAATACTATTTTGTTTTTTTTTTTTTTTAAATCACTCTAATCTAAATAATAATAAATTCAAATACACGCGACCTGAAACTAATCTAACTCCGTGAAACGCAACGTTTTACATAATTAAGTCAAAATTCATACTAAACGATTGTATACTGAATTAATCAAGTTCATCGATTCATTGATTTAGTTAATGATTTAATTAGCTACAAACTGATGTAGAGTAATGTAAAAAATCTTAATTGATTTTCAAATATATAAAAGAGAAAATGAAAGTTTAAAAATTGTGTCGTTGACTATCATTTGTATTTTTTATTATTTTATTTAGCCATAAATGTACATAATGGCTAATGGTCCGAGTATGTGGGCAGGCGTATGTGCCCGAAATATCACTGTAATCGTAGTTTTGCATCATCAATTATCGTGTGTCTAATTTTTTGCATGGAACGGTGACTATGCGACCAAATGTATTTATACCCTGTGCTCACGTGTTCTGTATATTTGTATTTTAACTTTAAATTTGAGCACGTGATTGATTTGATTTTATGAATACAGAAAATAACAATATGATAAAAACTTCTTATACAATCAGTTGCTAATTCAGTAAGAGAATCAGCCGTATATCAATATTTCCGCCGGTCAGCTCCGATGAAAATTTGTGTAGGAAAAGTAACTTTAGTTAAAGTATTTGATTAGAATCTTTTAGGTAAGTAGGTACAGTTACAAATTGAATACTTATTTAAAGTTCTACTTTATCATACAACAGACAAGACGTTTGCGAAGTAACCGTTAAATCAATTCTAAAACTTGGCACTGACTAAGAAAGAAAGGACCTCCTCTTTACTGTCACCAAGTAAAACTTTTGATCTTAATTACTTCGTCATCGTCATCTATGTACTTGCCCTAATTCTATTTTACATGGGGTGGAGTTAACACGATTTCTTCTTCCATTCTCTTCTGTTTTTTTTTTCTTTCATAATCACCCCTTACACAATTTGTCCATCTTTTCTTTGGTCATCAATCCTCATCACATCTCCATGCCAAGATATTATTACTTTATCAAAACACTAACTAACGAAAATTAAAATAAGTCTGAACGTTAAGTACAATAAGTTTGTTAGACAGGATTTGCCGTCTTGAGTCATAAACAGGATTGTTTAAATGTTTTATAAATAAATACTGAAAAACAAGTTGTTCTATCTTCATGCTCTATTTCACAGCAGGAGTGACATAACTTATCGCATCCCTCATTTGCATGTCCTATTTACAAAGTATTACGAATACAACACTACACTTGAAGCCGACAACTAATTTGCAGCACAAGAATGTATTAAAGTTTTAAGTATTTGCTACGCGGCACGCAATAAAAATTCTCAAGATATTGTTACGGTTACTGCTCTCAACATTATTATTGCAAAGCTTGAGTAATTTGTTTATATTAATGTTCCGTTATTACCTACCAGATTCACTGAAAATAAAGGTGTATTAGAGGGCAAACACATCATCACATCGATGAGTAAACGTATAGGGCGCCACACTGATTTTCTCGTAGACCCGCGCTACGAAGATCACGTGGGACATCGCCATAATAAGTTTATGTATTATAAAAATATCAGTGATCTGATTAAGTTTAACATATCGACACGCCCTATCAACAACGCAGGGACTTTAATTTTGGCGAATTTTTTATATAAAAACACTTGAAAATGTGTAGGTAGGTAATAATATATTTCACACTAAAAATTCAAATATGTACTTTTCATGAACTTAATTAGAAAAACAACGTCGGTAGTGACGCTTCTGTCCTTAAAAAAAAACGTATGTACCAAGGGCTTTTATGTAATAATCGGTAAAACTCAGATATTGCGTGGTTGATAATACATAATATTTTAGAGGAAGGAAAGCTGTGAAAGTGTGAACGTTTGCTTTATTAGCTTCCTTTCAAGAAATTCAAAAGAAGATTCCACAATGTAATGTAATAAACTTAAAACAACTAGCGTTGCCTTCCCAGAGCTATATGGAAACCACATACCTACCTAAATACGTTTCAGGTGAAAAGTCTGACTTACTGGTCAAGATTCACTAACCACACTGAAGAGGATGGTCAAAAAAGGCCCATATTAAGGTGTGACTCGATCAATTATCACCACACCGCAATAGTTTTTATTTCATCACCACTTCAACGTCACCGCGGTCAACCATCGCGCTTGATCCCTACAGGTCGTTGCCACAGCTAGGCTAATGACCAATGCATTTCACAAAATACTTAATATACCTATTTGTAATGTATGTAAAAACGGTAGAGTTTTTATTAGAGGAAGCGCTTTGTGAGAATCCAGAGAACTTTGTTCAGTTTTTTATGTTTTGCTTTTCTTGTAGGTTATAAGTCTTTACGGAAACCAGAATTTGATTTGGAAATATTATTTATTTTAAGAATTTTGTCGCACATTCGTTAATGAGCCATAGGGTCAATTCACATTGCGCACATTTTAATAGAGCGTCTCAAAATCTAACTTTATTTACTACACGAAAAATTATACACATTTCCAGTATAGTCGCGTCACAACATGTCGCGTCGCATCTCGGTTTGAACTGACCCTTAATTTCTAAGGTTTAAAAACCATTTTTCAACATTCAAAACGGTTACATTACTGAAGTTATTGATGAACTTAGATAGTATGTATACAAACACCTAAATATTGAGAAAAATAACATGGGTGTTAGTGCTAGTCGGAGCCAAAACATGAAGATAAATATTTTTAACTAAGTATTCAACACTTTTTTTTGCGTGGTAAAATCATCAAATGAGTCCTCCCACCCCAGGCAGGGCGGGAGGGACTGTCAGACTTGTACTGACTAAAATCCACGGTGTCCTTCAGTAGCCCTTTATGTTCCGGGGTCACGGTAATGAGATAAGTCCCGCGACCCCGGCAGGCTTTGGCCCTCTAGAGAGGGGGCCCCGTCATTATGCTGACGCTCTTTGAGGCGCGCGTGGAACACAATGCGCCGCGCCGTCGACCCGGGCATGGTCCATGGTCGGGCAGCGAGTTGCCCTTTACTCGCCGCCCGCATGCCCGCGCCTACGGTGGCCGGAGATCGTCTTGCGACGTCCGTCGAGAGGGAGGACATTGTCCTCTCCCTCGCGCGGCCAGCCTCCTCCTTCGCGAGCATGACTGCTTCGCAGAAGGAGGCGACCGCCTCCCACTCCGTCTCGCCCCGCAGCATGGCCTCGACCAATGCCGGGCGCGAGAGGTCTCCGCCTATCGCCAACGTGAGGACACGTCGGTGCTCTGCCCAAGCGGGGCAGTCTTGCACCGTATGCTCTACTGTGTCCTCCGGGCGATCTTCGCAGTGGTGACACCCAGGCGTTTCCTCCTTTCTCCTTAGACACAGGTACCTCCCGAAACTTCCGTGTCCGGTGAGGACCTGCGTCATGCGGTAGGTCATGACTCCTATCCAGCCACTCTTCAAAGAGGGGTCTTACCGCCGCGATTGCGGCGTGCCCGGCCGTCGTTTGCGACAGTCATCCCCTCCATACTGCCCTGAGATCGCGCCGGACCTCTTTCCACCGCGCCTCGACTTCTCGAGGCAGCGGGGAAGCACCCCGGCGCTGCGCCTCCACGCGCCACTCATAGACGTACTGGAGGGCAGTCGCCTCCAGATCCCAGGGCAGTAATCCGGCAAGCAGGTTGGCCGATTCAAGTATTCAACACTTTGGCAGTAACTATTTTTATTTGATATTCATGAGTCGCGTATACTGAATCGTGATAAAGGCAACGTCCTAATTAGAAACAGACAAGTGTACACTCGCACACATTGTTGTCTGGTAATATGTAATTAGTAAATAAAATATGAATGTTTAACAGGATCATTAACGAAAATTACTTTTTCTTTGAGTTTGTGAGTACAAGTTCGAACATAATTCAAACAATGATACACCAATACTCAAAACAATGTTTTTTTTGACATGTAAATACTCGAAGCGGAAATTGCACCTGAAAAATATCAAACGGCTCCTTCCGCTTTGAGTTAAGCAGAGGCGACCGTCAAACTTGACTGACTAAAAACCACCCTGTTCCTTGAGTACGCTCCAGGACCGCGGTAGCCTCGCGGGTCTGTCGAAGCAGGATACCGTGGCCCTAGAACGCAGACGGCAACTGAAGGAACAGAGTGGACTTTTAGAAAATAAACCCTGTTGTTGTCAGTAATCACACTCTTATTATAATTATGGGAATGTAATGTGAACGAGTAGGTAATATATGGGTAGACTGTCTTTAATTAATTTATTAATGATACAATTACATTAATCTTGTCATAAAATCTTTGTCCCACAAAACCATTTTTCACGGTTTTTCTGTGGCTTCGGAACAAAATACAAGTTCCTAAATCCGTAATTACAAAATTTTTGAAGCTCATGGTTTTATTTTCTGGATTACTTGACTGTACCGATCATCGGTTTGAGCATGGACCATAACTCCTCACGAGTGGTCCCCGTGCTCCACCCAGGTCGAGAAGGTGGAGCTCGGGTCCCAGGCTTAACACAGTTAAAAATAATACGGTTATATTCTGATACACAAATAGACTGTCTGTACTTTGGCATCAATTAAAAATAAGTTCAAATTGTCCACTGTAAAAAAGTCAAGGCGGTAGGTCACATTGTATAAAACTAAGTATATGCTTAATTGCTTACAATGGATTTCAAAATACAAGTCTATTTAGTTCGTTAGTTGAAAAATAATGGATACGTATTTTTTTGTATAATGAATATTGAGAAAGACAAAAAGCATCAAACCCTGAAAGTACCCTCCACGTGACGTAGGTATTGTGATTTTTAAAAGCGTCGCGCGTCGTCTACTTCGTTCATTTTGGCTTACGAAAGAAAAAATAAGAATCTCTGTCAATTTTTTTTTCCCGCTGGCCATGTCGGGAACGATTTGTAGTTTGTATTGGGGTGGAAGCTGAGCGATCGATCCCACTGGCGGAGGTAAGTCACATCAGGGCCAGCTGGATTGCGACTACCATCCTGCCGGAATCCGTCTTTGCACAAGAGTTCCAGCTCGTATAGCGTGAGCTTGCTCTTTCTTAGGTCTCATATTTGATTCTACATTAAGGTCAAGGGCAAATCCATTCTTTATAATAAAAACAAATTAATAAGCTTAAAAAATGGAGTTGCAAGCTTTGCTGCTATTTATATGAAACTTTGAAAATAAGTTTACGAGTAGTTAAGTGAAACGTTCCATAAAGATATTAATTAAAGTCTTACGAATAAGTGTTCAATTTTACTGCTCTCCAATAAGTTGTAGCGTTTGAAGCCCTAATTTTGTTGTTTTTACAGATAAAATTGCTCCGAACTACTCGTCGTTTTATATAAATGAACCTGTAAATGCCTCCACAACAAACTTCGATCTACGTATTAACGAACAGTTTATTGCTGTATCACCCGTTGTAATGAATAGATCATGAGTAGGCTTGCGCTTGAGCAATATAACTGCCTCTTTTGAACCAAAGTATGTAATCGTAATCCGTCTATGACTGGCAGCTTCTCATTTAATTTGTATCCAGTACCACTTGTCATAGCATTACGAAATTTAATAGTTTGTTTGAATCAGTATGAAAAGGATAGATTATACTTAGCCGAGATATTTTGGAAAAGATAGATCAGTTTCATCATCAATTCATCACTCATCTCCCGTCCCTACATCTTATTCATCTTTCCTTAAAACCTTTCCACCAATGGAAGAAAATTATGTTAGTTTAGATTTATTATAATTATAACATAACTGTACGAAATTAAATTCATCACACTTTAAATGAATTTAATTGATTCCCTGCCCTGAAATCATTAAACAACAAACCATCGACATTGCTCCACATATCAAACTGCAACTAATCGTCTCACCTGACCTAAATAGTAAACAAATACTTGATTTACCTGAAGTTACAATCGACCTCTGAAAACAAACTTAGAACCTTCAAAATAAACGAAGAAAGAATGACGTCAAACTTAAACAAGCGATAAAGACAGCTTACTCAATTGACAAGCTAATATGACAAAGTCCAAAAGTGATCAACGTCTTCGTCGAAACATCTTGAATGTAAAGAATCGGTGTCACAGCGGCGCGGGCGCAATTCAGCCGGGACGCTTGTAAAGGGGGCGCGAATCATGAATATGCATGCCACCTCTTTGTTAGAGCCAACTGTTTTGAACTCTGCGTGTACCTATACAATTAACGTTGACTTCAAGTGACTCAGTTCCATCTTCGCGACAGGTTTGTTAATGTTGTTGCTTATTTAGTTTTTTTGTTTTTGGTTGAGATAATGAGCGTAAACATTTAAGCTGGAACTTGTCTTCTTGACGTTTTTCTGTGAATAATTCATGACTCTATTCATCAAAAATTCGAAAACTTTGACGAAGTTGTAAAAAGATGTATTTTGTTATAAAACAGACTTTTATTGTAAATAGACATTTCAATAGACTCTGAAGACTGAAGTCGCTTCAAATTTTCTGTTTTTTTTTTTCTACCAATCTCCTAATAAAAGAACTATCCTTTTTCATCACAAAAACCTAAGTTATCCAATTTACAATATAAACCCTAAATCGAAAAAGTTGATTCGTAAATTCTTACTATTGTCACTGAAAAATTACCCGCATATTTCATTACGTAGAAGATAAGATAGGTTGAAACTGTGAAATTAATTTAACCCTCAGCCTCAGCACGCAGCGAGTAGTTACAAACATTGTGGTGATAATAACAGGAACCCGTCAGCACTCGACGGTGGTCCTTAATGATAGACACGAGGTAATTGAAGACTATCAAATTCACATTACACATTGCAATCACTAGAGGCACTTGTACTGCAGATAATACCTGTTCTATCCTGTCTCCCATAGAAGAAAAGTGTGATTTGATAACGCCTTATTAGTAAAGTTATTACTTTAATAGTAATAACTTCAATTAAATAGCAAGGAGTAAAGTTCTTTTTAGCACCTACCATGTTCCCAGATATTTTATATAGGAATACCTACTAAAAAAACTGACATAACCAATTTACGGTCCTAACATTAAAGTTTATTACCAAAAGCAGGTGCAATAATTTTATATGAAGCCATAATAATTAATGCAAGCAATCTGCACGAGGGCGTTGTCGAAAAACTTGACAAAATCATATTCTACATCGACAGAGCACCTGCACAAGATTTGTGATTACCATCACACAGGCAGCAGCCACAGGTTAGTCTGGTTTGAGCGTTTGACACAGCGATTTAGGGTTCCTTAACAACGCATGGTTTTCATGTTACTAAGGATATAAAGGAAATACTAAAGCTGTATCACCTGCGTGTTATTTCGCAATTTGTTTAGCTACTCCGATATAATCTCAACATGTAACACACTGTTGTATTTTTGGACTGGAGGGCCAAGGACAGCTCGTGTTTGGATGTTTTAATTATATTAAAATTGCATTCGATTTTATTTATGTTTTTGCCAACAAACAAGCCAGATCAATCTATGGAAAAAAATACAGAGTGGTGGAATAGCTTACTTTAACACACAATATATTTATTAGGTTAGTAAGTTTAAGAATCTTTGTAAGAAATAAATCTTCTCTGATATATAATTTTTACGTAATTCAATGTATTAGTACAAAACAACACAGACAAGAATTATCAGTTTGTTCTACTTTGACGAGTGGTCAGACCGTATATTTTCCTTGCCTTACCGCAGTGAAAGAAAAACATACTATACGTCAGTTGTCCACCCACGTTGATTTTAAATGTCAAGTAAAGGAAACGAGTTATTTCATACACAGTGATCGTAGGTGATGGGTTAACAACCTATCATCTAAGGCGTGTTATTATTGTATACTTATTGCGGTATTTTCTTAAGACTTCTTCATAGTTTACCTAAACAGTCCCGGAATTAGAAATGGTCAATGGCCCTACGGAAGTTTTATACGGATAAATGGTACTTACCGCTTATTTGTTAGGCTATATCCTAAAACGACATGATTTTAGACGGTCAGGTTACGTTTAAAGAAATGAACAAAATTTTAGCAATTCGCCCACAGGTGTGACCACTTGGTATGGTGGATTAAAAAATCGAATGTTTATGTTGCCAAATATACATAACAAAAGTGTTCTCCAGTCGTTTATACCAATTCATCACTGCATTTAATTAATATATTCTTCTATCGTATCTGCTTGCATCGCTATTGTGGACACCTTAATTAAAACAATTATAAAGCCACAGTCACTGGAGAGGACAAAAGTGTTGGCATTTAATTTTTAATCACTCTGTGCCTATCAGATGACACAAAAGGCTGCAAAAAAATAAATCAGCAGGTGGAGTGTTCGATGACAATCCCGATTAAATTCACAAGTCCCTTGTTATGTGACACGAAAGCTAATTGTACCGACTGACAAATAGCCTTGTTAGGAAGGCATTTGTAATTGCTGAGTATCCACAGTATCTTGGCACTGGTCAAATAGGGAATTAAACAGAAATGTTCTTAATTTGGCATGCCGTCGATAGGATTTCTTCGCAAGCAGTGATACCATGAAATGTCAACCGTCACTGGACACCCTGTATTTCTAATTGCTTCCCAATAAAAACTAACTTAGTTCATTTAGTGTTTGTCCGTCGTATGTGTGCTAAAAACGTCGATAAAATTAAAGCTAATTCTTATATGTCACGGAATATTGTAAAAATTTAATTCAAAGTGAGTTTAGCAAAGGTATAATATGCAAGAAAAAGCACTGGTTGCCTGATTTTTAAAATAAAATCAAGTATTCAGCAAATAAATTTAACTGCAGGAATTTTACGATATTGTAATACACAACATTGCTTAACACCTTTTCGTATTTTATTAGTCCGGGAATTTTAAATACTGTATTTTTCTACAGAACATCTTACTAAAGCTATAATTTTCTAAGAGACGTGTGTACGAACATGATGGCATAGGTACATAAATAATAAACATAGACCGAGCTCATTCAAGTTACTGCATTCGCGTAATGAGTATAGAAGATAAATTGCACACCTGTAATGATGGTCTTACGGGAAGATTACGGGGCGAGATATACCATAATAAAACTGCTAGTACAATTAGTAAATCATAACTTACAACAGCTCATGGTTTACAAACTTCAAGAGAGGTATATGTGTGCATTCTTGAAATTACAATTTATGTTGTACCCTTGACCGTCGTAAATCAAAATACAATTAGCTCGATCTTTATTGAGATCTTCTTTCTCGTCATAAAAGCGTCGTTCTAAAAATGGAAACACGATGCACCTGGCATATGCAAGTAAACTAGACTACCGTTCCCAATTCCCATTGAACACTTACGACATCGTCTTGTAGCCCTGCACTACAGACGCAAACTCGTTTGGTCGATACTCAATTTCGTAACATTTCGCCTCTGTGGGGTCTGTGTCTTGGTCAGGGCCGCGGGCCAGCAAGAAATGGAGGGAGATGCGGGGAGGGGGACGTGCGCCCGCGCAGAGCGGAACGCCAGATCGTGCTGCACCGCCGAGCGCGACCGCTAAAGCAGCCTCGGCTCTTGAATTGCAACATCGCTTGCTTTGTAATAGTTAGGTGTTGTCGGCTTATGTCGCGTCTATGTTAAATTGCAGCTCTTATGGGAAATGAATAATGAGAACTGTTTTTCAAAATTACCAAATTACCTACTATCTACTCAATTTTCATTGTTATTTCACCTGAAAATACATAATTAAATTATTGTATTTCAGTTTTTATGGCAATATTGATTATATTATCTTTGTGACATCACGTAACTTAAATATTTGTAGAGATGGTACGAGTATATTCAGTTCAAGCCTTTAAAATAAACTTTAATCATATGAAACACGTAGAATTTGCTACGCTAGAATGGAATTTCTTATAAAAGAAACAAGAAGAAAGAAACGTGCTAAACTTAGCACTAACTATGAAACTACACCTGCTTGTCTTATACATCGATATGTCCCTATAAATGTACAGAACAATCATAGACATAGTCTCATGCAAACAGAATCAATCATAAATAATTAAAAAACAAAAAAAAACGAGGCATAGACTATGAAATTGAATATTTATTATTCTAATAAAAGTCTACTTTCTGAACAACGATGGGATGGACTAGTTGCGAAGCTTGTTCGTTTAATAAATAAAAGTAATATAATGTATGTTAGGGAATATAACAGAAATGGAAGTGCGGTGTCTGCCGGCTCGTAACCGGTCGCGTAAGTCTCATAACGTTATCGTCACTGATGTAAGCGCGCGCACTCGCGGGGGCCGAAGAAAGGAGTCGCATGCGAAATAACCACTAGAAGCTTCCACGGAAAAACTTGGACATTTTAGGGTTGATGGAGGATGAAAGTTTTACATAGACATAACTGGCGGCTTTGGCGGAAATCCATTAAAATTATAGACAGAAAATTACAAGCTACGAGAATAAGTTTTTGAACTAACATGATCACTCACAGCATCATTAATACTCCTTAATGACATTTTAAAAAATTTGCAAAGAGAATACTAAAAGAGATTGTCTTATTGAGACTACATACCAACTATACATGATTAAACACCAACAGTACATAAAAAAAGTAAGAGAATTAATAAATAGGTCGCGTCCAAAATCTCAAAGAAGTTCCCACAATTATCAAAATTAAAAAATATTAATAAAACTATCAAAGTCTATCAAGTCAGATGAGGCAAGAAAAGTTATTTCCATAAGTCAAAGAGCGACCTGGGGTCGTCGATCTTACGGACCAGTGAGACCGGATCTCGGAGGAAACTTTTTATGTGACCAGCGACTCAGCGGTAACATATTTACCCAAGAAACGGCCGACATTACCACCGCAACGAATATATTCAGTTTAATTTTAATTGTACGCATATTTTTGTATTATCGTCGTACTTAATTAAGTCGTAATTTTAATCTGTTGTAAAAATATGCAAGCTGTAGATTCCATCTCGTAGTACTTTGCTAGGCAGAGATAGTGTGTGTGCATGCAAACCAAGGTGTGTGTGTCTTGTTTCATGCTACGTTCTCAACTGCGAATTAATCGATAATTAACTATGATCGATTACAATAAGAAATCATTATCATGAACATCTTTGTTTTTATTGTTATTTAAATTCTAATTTGTGTTTTGTGTGTCGTATTATTTTTAACCTCATTGTATAGTTCCTATTTTTATGTTTTATATTGTTTATGTTCTTTTGTAAAGTAATTAATTTAATAATTAGTAGATAAACCACACTATCGCATTAGGTACCTAAAGAACCTGTAGAGAGTCGCAAGAAAGATTTTAAATAAATAAATAAATCTATCAAACAAATTAAAATTTTAATTTATTAATTTCTCAAAAAATCAGTGAAAATTCGTATCCATATTAAAAAAAAAACGCATACCTTAATTTTTTCTCAAGGGAGAAGCATTCATTCGTTATTTTGTTCTCCTTAGCATTCGTAGCAATACGAATGCCTACGCGGTGCTACAAACCTCAAATTAATAATCTATTTTTTATTAGTAGATATAATTATGTAGGTAATTATAAAAAGAACCTTATAATAAAAATTACAGTTTTACCCGCAAATTAAATGTAACTTAATGAAGCAATTTATTTACATGGCAATTATTTTTAATTTAAATATTCACATCGACATAAAATAAATTCTTATGAAAATCTCTATATTACGAGTTTCTTTCAATTTTTTGTTTTGTAACTTATAAAATGTATAATAGCAAAGAGGAGGCCGGCTGGACCTAGGGAATCCCTCATGGCATACTCATACACACCCAACCCGCACTGCGCCCGCGTGGTGGATTATGGCCCCCTCCCTCTGTCAGAGAGGAGGCCTGTGTCCCAGCAGTGGGAAAATTTATAGGCTGATGATGATGATACTCAGATACCGACTTAAAAAACGGGTCTTCGTCTCTGAACTTTAATGGTGATGTCATTAATGCCTAAACATCATAATGTAAAAAAAAAACCAGAAGCACCTCTTTGTACCTCCTCAAAGGATTCACGACTCGAGAGAAACTTACACTAGCTGATTTAAAATATAATCTGAAAATATAAAAGCACATACATAATTATAATACTTGAAATATCGTGTAAAAAAACGAGCACTTAAGAAATGGGTTTGATTATTTCTTATATCTATCACTGCACAACCTCATCTTTTGACCCTCAAATTACATCATATTAAAATATATTGCATTTATAACACAACCGGTTAATTCAATTAACAGCTTCTTCACTTTTTTTCTGACAAACTATATTTTTACCTAATATTGACTTAAATAGCGTTTGACTTCCAAACGACTTTTGCCACATCGCTTTGTAAATTGATTCAACAGGATTCTCCTCAATTATCGCCTCGAAATGAAGTTTTTTTAACAATGTTTACATACACTCAGGTACCGGTTTTACTGTTTATTTAATATTCTAGACGCAACGTCGCGTTATTTATTTAACGTATAAATAAGAAGTCACGTTTTAAGAAGTTTTTTTGCGAATATTTCGAGGATTGTCAGATGACAGTTTATAAATATGCTTTTAAATTGTTCGTGCTGGGCCATTGTAGATAAGGACATGATATTTTTGATTCTGCTCCACGATAGAGATCCCAGGGAGAATTATTTGTTTATTTATTGATGAATATCGAAATATACGTGTGTATAGAACAGGCATAGGGTTAAAAGTTTTGAATATTCACTCTTAAATGTGGTTCCTAGGAATACACATTAAGAAATAATCAATTATGTTATATTCTTTTAGAATAAAGATTTCTGCGCATACTAGCACGCAATTGACGGGGTTGGTACAGGTAGGCCGGTTACCTATCATAAGATCGAAAATTGTTTGACCGAATTTCATTTGACCTAAAACTTTTCAACTATTATCGTTTGGTTTTTTTTTATTTCATCGAAGTCACGTTTGCCACTGTTTCAGTTAACCTATTATCTATTCGTTTTTTTTCGTTACTCCAACACTTCATTTGGCCGAAAAACTTCTTACCGATGTTACACTTACTCGAAATGACGGTTGTTCGAAGTTTCCAAACATTCATTATACCACTGATTTAATTGCCATATTTTCATTTCACCAAACACCTAGGAATTTGTGCATACTAATTATTGCTGTTACATTTTTAGCAGGCGCCACTACACTACTGACATTTGCTGTTAATTACATAGTTGGACTATAAAGGTGAAACCGCACTAGGCGGAACTGCACTGCAGCGGAACTGCGCGACACGACGCTTTTCTTTGCCACGCAGTTCGGTTGCAGTGTAGTTCCGTTGCCGCTTAGTGCGTGATGTCTCGTATAATTTCATATAAAGAATATTTTGAAGCGTCTTGTCGCGCAGTTCCGCTGCAGTGCAGTTCCGCCTAGTGCGGTTTCACCTTTAGGAGTGTTCTGGCTAGCACGTGTGTCCGAATCTTTTTGCGGATTCTGTGTGATTCTTGATACTCTTTTGTTCTTGTGTTTGTAAAAAGGTTTGTATCGTGATACACTTGCATACAGCATAAAAACAGATATGCAACATGCAAACAAGCACCACAAAAACAAGCAAGCAAGCATGCAGCATGCAAGTAAGCATGCAGCATGCAAGCAAGCATGCAGCATGCAAGCAAGCATGCAGCATGCAAGCAAGCATGCAACATGCAGCAAGCACGCAGCATGCAACATTCAGCAAACACGCAGCATTCAAGCAAGCATGCAACATGCAACAAGCATTGTTTCTGTCATGGCTCCGGCGCTGCGGGGTTTTGGGTGGCCCCACGCGAGCTTATCGTCGCAGATGATTTGAACGCTCACCACCGCAGCTTCGGTTTACTGGCCGGCGAACGCGGCGGCGGCCGTTCCAACCACCTGCTCCTCAGCTCGCGGGCCACCCCACCCCTCCGCGCCTACGCGATTTTAAATTACACTCTAGGGGTAGGGCAGACAAGACTACGTAAAGTCGGTTTTGCAGCATTTCGTTTCCGCCACAAAGTTTTGTAGCAGAATATATTGAATTTTTATGACAGTAATTTAATTTTTGGTAAAATTTTATTTCGGTATGGTGAAAATATGGCAAATAAATCATTTGGCAATTGAAAAAAGTTTAAAAAGAGGCTTCGGTCAATAGTAAAAAGTTATTTTGTTAATCGGCGGAACATACTTCGGTAAAATAATACTTATGGCTAATGATACTTCGATGAACTGAAAATATGTCAAATAATGCATATAGCAAAAGAGATGTCGGTCAATAGTTTTCGGTGTAATGAAATTCGAACAAACAAAATTCGGTAAATTGATCGGTTCCCAGGTAGGCCTTATGCTGCCAATACATAGCAGCTTCCCGTACTTATAATTTAACTAAGAAATTGCTAGTATTATTACCAGTTAGTTTATATTTTTAAATGAAAGCAAAAATAATATAATCGGCATATTAAATCCCAGTATCCAAAAAAATATACCTCACTCGAACAATGTTAACAAAACTGAAAGCTTCTAAAATAGAACAAATAAAGTCAAAAAAGGCGATAATGTTCGAAAATCATCAGACTCCCTTTCAATATAAATTTCACTGGCTAAACTCTGTAAATCCCGCTACATGACCCGTACGCATTAGGGCAGTGTGTGCTGGTTATGCTCGGCTATACACAGCTATAACTACATGCTACACAGTGGTCGCACGAACCGTCTGTATTATGCGCAAGCACAAATCGTCCGGCATTCCTGCGCCGGCGCGCCGAGCGAGACAGACATGAAGATGATGTCATGTGTTCTCGCTCTGCACTCGCAATCCTTTCCTTTCTACCTGTTGCGCTGTTACAAAAACCCGGTCCTTAGGGCCGCTACCTTACGTGTACTGAATGAGGATTGCGGGAGGCTACGGCTCGGCCCATATAAAGATAGGGCAAGGGCTATTATACATACAAGGCGACGACGCGAACCAAAGCTCGTCAGGAGTCTTGGGACAGTATTTACCGTGGGGATGGCGGGCAAAAAACGTGCGTGCCTATGTGAGACGGTTGCATAATAGCCGCTCGATTGGGGAACGGGAACCGAGCGTGATTGGTGCTTGATTGAAATCATAATGTTGTGAGTAACATGGTAAGGGAATGTAGACAGATTATTTTTAGGTTTAACCCGCAAATATTCCTGATTTTGTTACCGTATTGGAAACAAAGTAACTTTATTTGAATATTACGACTGCAAGAGATAACTTCTATGTTGAAACTAGCTCATGATGAAATACCAGCATGCTTTTTCTGCGTTTATCATTCTACTAGTGAAGGAAATGACATCTAGTTATTTTTCAAGTACCGCCAACAAGAAATTTCGATAGTTAAATCGTGATCAGTTCTAAATCCGAACGATCCAATCGCGATAGCACGAAGCTCGATCGTGACGTGGCTGACATTCGCCGCGCATGCGCGGTCCGTGATCTTGGCAATGGTGGCTGCGGCGCGGCAACCATCGCTATTGCGGTCGCTGTACCCGGCGCCCTTCCCGCGCGCCCCTCTCCCCGCCCCGGCCGCGCCCGCGCACCACGCAGCCTTTTGACAACCGGTATACATAGGTAGGTAGTTAGCTACACGTGAACATGCCTTGAGAATTTTCTGACGTTTAATTCACGTAACGAAGACTTCCCACAATTGAACTTTTAATGAAACTTATGGAACGTCGTAGAACTCTGCACCAGCTCAGAAGATTACAACATTTTATAAGTTTTTATATGGAAACAACAATATAATTTTCATTTCGATACAGGTATTAGCCATCAATAGAAGTCGTAGTCATAATAGTTATTTCTATATAAATGGATAGACTTAAAGCGGTAGGTGGTAATAAATTGATGCTTTTAATAATCCTACGGCAAAATATCTAAGCACACAATGGTGTGTTCACTCTTAAGAGGTACTCGTAACTAATGAATAAATAAAGCTATTTATCGGCGAAGTACCGTTGCAATAGATTTAGTGTTTTAGGACGTGAACATGCATTATCGATATATCCTACTTCCGCAATTGCGCAAACTAACACAAACATGGTCACATGGTTTCTAAACTTCTTCAATTAGTCATACGACTTATTTCATGTAATGTATTATTCAATCTTTGTCGGGATACAATTGACAGTTTCATGTCACCAGATCTAACAACACAAGTGAAACCAGAGACTTTAATATTTATCAAGAACCTACTATGTTCCTTCATAATGTTGTTTCTCTAATAGAATACTTTAAAGGATCTTGATGAGATATAGAGAGCATACGTATACACTCCGTAAGTCCTTACACATTTTTTTTTAAAACAACATACTTATCTATTGCAATGGCCAATTTAAGCTTGAAATTATTAATCAATCTACCTCAGTTGCAATCTTGCTCTCGTTCTTTGTCTGTAATCAACCAACGACCGAATCCGCTTATCCGAGTCTTAAAGATGTTCAATTAGAAACAGCCATTAAAGAAAATCAGGATTTGGATTGCTCGGCATGGTGATTACGAGAATACATTTTACATCTGTTAGTCTTTAGGAAAACCAATATTCAGCTATAAATAAACGAACCTAAAGCGCCTTTTTTACACAAAAATGGAATACAATACCAACTCTATCCTAACTTCCAATCCACTTGGTACCATTTTTATTACCATAGCTACATGTTGCCCTTTCCATTACTATAAAAGTCTATTGTACTTTTATTTTCAAGTTTACTTTTCTTTCGGAATAGTATTTGCAAATGTGCCCAACCTTTTACCATTTTTAAAAGGTCTGTCAATGTTTATTGATTATTCATTCTATAAATTATGTAAATACGCAATTAACTCGGTATTTTTAGATCGTGGCCTTCTCGAGAAAGACATTGCTTCTTATGCGACTTAATTTTTTGTAGACATAACATTCTCTACAAATAAATAAAGTACTGCTTTTACCTAATAAACTTGCCTTCTAAATGTACCTTTTTAGTTGTAAATAACAGGAAATATAGCATCCTCAAGATGCACGCATAAATAACCTGCCAGTATATCCGGTATCATTAGATTCAAAACAGTTAACAGATCATTCCGTCTACCTAGTGAATTCGGCACGATTTTACTTTAAGACTTCCAAAATCGAAAATGAATAATCGTATTTTTGTCACAACTGACAACTAAGGAAAGACAAAAACATTTTTTTTTAATGTAAAATGGGTTTGCTCTTGACCTTAGTCTAGGTCAGGAATGACTAAGACAAGGTCGACGATGGAGCGAGCTTACCCAGAAAAAGCCTGTTCACTCTAACTTTGAAGAGATTAGGGTTGTATGCATTCGGAAACACAGACGCAGGCAGAGAGTTCCACTCCTTCGCTGTCCGCATTATAAAAGACGTTTGGAAACGCTTAGTGCGAATTGGTGGTATAGCAATAAGGTAAGGATGGTAGTTTGCCGTGCGTCTAGATGTGCGATGATAGAAGGGGGCTGGTGGAATGAGGTCGTGGAGTTCTTGGGCACACTCTCCGAAGTACAATCTGTAGAAGACCGACAGGCAAGCAACTTTGCGTCGATGAGTCAAGCTATGGAGCTTGGCATTCACGAATTTTACGTCGCCAACGAGCCTCCTAGCTCTGCGTTCCACTGAGTCAAGAGCGGCAAGTTGATATTTAGCTGAGCCATCCCAAAGGTGGCTACACTACTCCATGCAGGATCGGACTTGTGCTTTGTAAAGAGTTAAAAGCTGTCCAGGCGTGAAGTACCGCTTCACTCTATTTAGGATGCCCAGCTTTTTGGCCGCAAGTTGGGCTTTGAACTCAATGGTGGCGCCAAAGTTGAGACTAGAAGTCAACTCCATGCCCAGGAGCTCGAATTGGTCATTCACAGGTACAGATGCACCCCGAAAAGTAGGAGTTTGGTCCAAACGACTCCTTTTAACGGTAAAAAGACAAGCCTGTGTTTTTGGAGACTTTACGTAAAGTTATTGACTCGTCTACACTAACATATAAAGATAAAATGTAGTACGTATCCAGTAGAATGAATCCAGCCTCCAACATACTACAGAGAAATTCCTAATGGAACGCAATAACACATTTTACTGACTTTTTATTTTTGAAAATATTATTTTATAAGTCCTTGCGCAATATGGGGGCGGAAAGGACTTTTAAGACTTGACTGACTAAAAACTAACCAGTGTCTTCAGATGCCCGCCCTATGCAGTCCAGAACCGCGATAAAATGGTAGGTGCCCGAACTCGAATCCCAACCCAACCTAACGTAGTTTTTACACTATAGGTATTAGAGGTCAGAAATATACTACATCCATATAAATGCAGTCTAGACACATGTATTTAGTTAAAGGTATGCTGAATAGTCTACCAGATTTACGTATATAGTATAACTGCATCAGTGTCATAGGAAATGCCATAGACGCAATGCACGATCAGGTTCCAGACCAGTTTAAAATGATGACGTTCAAGACTACTTTTAAAAATAGTCACCATTCAGAAGCCCTACTTTGCTATTTTTATAAATGAATCATTTCAACACGATCCCATTGTCATTTTGATAAAAGTTCGTAATCTGCTAAATACATTGGTCGATCATTGGTCGGTCAAGGGTCTCGTGATAGAAATGTGATTTGAATATTTATTCATGCCAGATAATATATCACTTATAAATAATATATACTTTACATATTATTTATTAGTGTTAAAAGCAATTTGAAGAATTAAGAAGTTCGTAAATAGCAAAAACATTTGTACGACCTGACCATTCTATGCCATTTCTTTCAATGGAGTGTCAGTGGCTAACCACTGAAGTCATAATGACGCCATTATTTAGTGGATTACCAAACTTCAAAATCAACAATTATGAAATAAATGATAGACCATTCTGACATTATAGTACTTAATAGCAGACTTAAGTTCCCAAGTGTATGTGATAACGTTCAACAAATCACGTAGACGACGCTATGACCTACGTCCATGTTCTATCACGTGGCACTTGTATAATTAACGTGCAAACTATTAGCACATTACGTGAGACGTTTTAAAGTAATGTGTTTGCATATCACGGTTATTACTAAAAGGTCAATCAACTTAGTTGGGCAGACCACTACTGGACATAGGCCTCTTCCAATTAAAATGCACCATAACACCATGTCCGCAATTAATCAGAATGATCCAGCCACCTTTGAATGGACATTAGTCCAACTAGCTGAGAGCGTCTCATGCTACATTTACCGAAAAGCGGTCTCCAATCTAGGGCTAAAACAAGACATGGCGAATCGAATTTTCCTCGCAGAACTGTTTTTTTTTACCCACATAAATCTGCCCTCGGCGCAGAACGGGATTAACCCGGCTGTAAAGGACAATTATTCGGTTGTTCGGGCGCTACGCGACAACTTTACAAATACCTACCCATTTTTCAATTCTCTCGACCTTTAGATTTCCTCTTAAAAGCAAATTATGAGGAGTAGGAATAAATACCCAGCTGTTCAAATTAATATCTCATATTTTTATCACCTAAATACATGCTTAATTTTAACTAAATATTAAATTGATCACATGTGTGACCTGAAAGACAATAACAGCGTAAGCGTAGCTTCTGTAGATATTGGTTCTGCCATTGGCATTTCTTTAAAGATAAACTCATCAAGTTATATGCCATAATTATATTAATATCGTGTACACGCTAATCTTCAAAACCTACGGGTTTTAATAACATTTTGGCAATTGATATGGGTATCGTTACTTAGGTACAGCTTAAAAGATTTATGATTGTTATGGACCTCATATTTGGTGCCTTGGATATGAGAAGGTACTGCTGTTAGTACTTAATTCCTCTCCCACAGCAAACAGAAAGGGATTTCGAAATATCAAAGCCGATACGAGTGAATTTATATTTCAACACGTAAACGTAAGCGCCACTTGTTCAACATCGCTAGGAATTCCATTTAAAAATAACAAAAAAAAGTAACGATTTCATTAAAACATCAGTCATACAAGTCATAGTATAAACGAAGGCGACGCTTCATAACAAAATGGCAGGCTCGTGCGACCAATTGAATAATACGAGTGTTCACTTGAGTTGTAATCAGTGGACCGGTTCAAAACATTAATACTATTGCAATTTATTCCCCTGTGATGCCACGCGCGTGCTTCAGGGCAATCATCGAGAATACATGGTGTGGTACCGTTGTACCGCGATCTATTTACACGGAACACTTGATGGAAGACGAAGCTTTGCCTCTACGGGATGTTATTTACTTGCTTACCGTCTGGTTTGGAATATAGCGGTGTTGGCAGGAAGCCTAGAAACCAGCTGCAGCTGCTTACTGTTCTAAAAAGGTAGCTAGACTATTCTCTAGTCCTTATCTTGTGCCAACAGTTTTTGCAGTGTCTGCCGCAACTTCTTTTGGACGTTTTGCTACTGTAGCATTAGGTTCGACTGAAGAACTCATCACCGTTGAATATTTGACTAGGAATCTGGTGAACCTGTTTTTTTTTTTCAAATCATAGCTGAAGGTTTTCTCTTGCTTTTACAATAAAAGTAAAACAACTTTACCGGCCTGTATAAGTATCAATTCAAAACTTATGTAGGCAACTGCATTAAGAGTAACAGTACCAAGAGCAGTTTCGGAAACACTTGTGCAAACTATAGCATCGTCTGTCTATACCTCGTAATCAACAAGTAAACTGGTCATACACGTAGCTGATAATAAATTAATAAACCATGTTCATTGTGTTCTAATTCGAACGTTGAAGATCAAGTTCGCCTTCAGTGGCTATGCGTGAGCGCCTGTCAAGTGCAAAAAGAGTATCCGTCGAGATACGTCGAAGAATATCATCGTGATCGCCGCGGAATGAAGCCAAACCGACGTTCTATCTGATATCATTGAACATTAAAGCTGAGGTAAATCTTGTGGAATGTACAAGATATTTCTATAGCCCTCTATACTTTAAATAAAGTTTTTTTCTATGTGACGAAAATCCTACTTAACGGCTTCGACCTTCGACTCTTTAAGTGCCTACAACAAAAATATATGAAATTAATATATTATCTAGAATAACGGGTTTAAATTTCAACCGTTATTATTGTTTGAAAAGCGATAAAGGAACTAATTCATTCATTCCGAAAAGTTGAAGAATTCCACGTGATGTTTTCATAAATAATTCATACGTATAACTCGCAAATATCTTAAGACTCTTGCAAACATCGCAGTTCAGATCGCAAACTAATATAGATTTCAGTTTTAAACCGTCTTATAAACGGTTGAATCTTGTATGTAATTGATTTTTCACCAAATATAATTTGCCAATAGAAAATTTTAGCCTGAAACAAAAAAATGTTGTTTTAAAAGGCTTCTTTAAAAAACGTATTATTCATTTTACTGCAGATGTAAAAGATTTGAAACAAATATGGACCGTATATTCTTAAACTTTGGCGCCAACACTGGCTACCACTTCTTTGGTCATGAAAGAGGTTATCGTTGCCGAGAACTTGAGGCGGGTCACCGGCGTGGAACCAGCGCGCGCCGTGCAACCGTTCGTTGCGCAATCAACGCACACGCACAGTCCGGGTGCCCGTCGCGTCGTCGCTCAGATGTGCTGAGATCTATGAAAAAAAAATATGACGGAAACGATTCATTATTTTTTCGCATTAAAAAAACACACAAATATTAGTTAACCGTGATGCAAGTGAATAAATATTTCTTGCGTACCTACGAGTATACACTTTTAAGGGAAAATTGCAGCTCACCAAAGCATCATAAACAATCAACATCCTCCTGATTTCGACCCAATATTTATCAATCTCGGCCCTTGACACTCTCATTATTCAGTTAACCCATTAAATATCGTGTTATAATATCTCTGACATATTCATCGATCCTTTGGTACACTCATCGAGTCTCAAAAACTGTCATGACTCATGAACCAAGTGTCCAAAAGCAAGATCTGAAACGTTTAAAATCTAAACCAACATGACTGATATTTTGACGGACTGCGTTTTTGTATACCTTTAAATTATCACATCCATATTAAGATAATTTAGTTAGTATGTCTTAGGCGTGATCTGGTCGATGGCAGAGAACTCGCACGACGAGGCTGCGCCGGCGCACGACTCCCAAACACGTGCAATGGTTGCTGAGCCCAACACGATTATTGAACAACCCGCGGTGCCCTACATTATAGCTAACCAGTAACCACTTAACAGTCGATCTTGAGATTTTGTTCATGCAACCTTAAATAAGTTCAAGTCAAATCAAAATGTTTTTTTTTTTTAATGTTAGCTTTACGGTGATAAGACTTGAAATATATTTGCAAAACATAATAAGTATTTTATAGTCAGCCTATTTTTAAATCAGATGAAAAATGGTTAAATTTAAATACCGCTACTACTAAAACAATTACAGTCATGATAAGTACCTAAAAATAATTCAGCAACTAAAACCATCTAACGAACTAGTTACAAGGACTTTTTTTTTTTTTTTTTTTTCGTGGTAAAATCATCAAATGAGTCCTCCCACCCCGAGCAGGGCGGGAGGGACTGTCAGACTTGTACTGACTAAAATCCACGGTGTCCTTCAATAGCCCTTTATGTTCCGGGGTCACGGTAATGAGATAAGTCCCGCGACCCCGGCAGGCTTTGGCCCTCTACAGAGGGGGCCCCGTCATTATGCTGACGCTCTTTGAGGCGCGCGTGGAACACAACGCGCCGTCGACCCGGGCATGGTCCATGGTCGGACAGCGAGTTGCCCTTTACTCGCCGCCCGCATGCCCGCGCCTACGGTGGCCGGAGATCGTCTTGCGACGTCCGTCGCCGTGGGCGTCCACCACTGCGGGTGGGGCGGAGGGAGGACACTGTCCTCTCTCTCACGCGGCCCGCCTCCTCCTTCGCGAGCATGACTGCTTCGCAGAAGGAGGCGACCGCTTCCCACTCCGTCTCGCCCCGCAGCATGGCCGCGACCAATGCCGGGCGCGAGAGGTCTCCGCCTATCGCCGCCGTGAGGACACGTCGGTGCTCTGCCCAAGCGGGGCAGTCTTGCACCGTATGCTCTACTGTGTCCTCCGGGCGATCTTCGCAGTGGTGACACCCAGGCGTTTCCTCCTTTCTCCTTAGACACAGGTACCTCCCGAAACTTCCGTGTCCGGTGAGGACCTGCGTCATGCGGTAGATTAGGACGCCGTGACTCCTATCCAGCCACTCCTCAAAGAGGGGTCTTACCGCCGCGATTGCGGCGTGCCCGGCCGTCGGTTGCGACAGTCGTCCCCTCCATACTGCCCTGAGATCGCGCCGGACCTCCTCTCGCCGCGCCTCGACTTCTCGAGGCAGCGGGGAAGCACCCCGGCTCTGCGCCTCCACGCGCCACTCATAGACGCGCTGGAGGGCAGTCGCCTCCAGATCCCAGGGCAGTAATCCGGCAAGCAGGTTGGCCGATTCGCCGGCGATCGTGCGGTATCCCCGGATCATCCGGATCCCCGGATCATCCGGATAGTTACAAGGACTTACAAAAAAAAACT
This sequence comes from Agrotis exclamationis, assembly GCA_950005045.1. Lineage (NCBI taxonomy): Eukaryota > Metazoa > Arthropoda > Insecta > Lepidoptera > Noctuidae > Agrotis > Agrotis exclamationis. The sequence goes on along the minus strand of OX465425.1, from coordinate 9,307,582 downwards.
CACGCAGTCGACGCAAACGCAAAATCGCTACCATTTTTTACTAAAAAACCAGACGCCTGACGGGACCAATTCGGTAGCGTATTACAGTTTTATTTTATTTGTGTAAACAACGCCTTGCCACTTTATGGAGTCGTTAAGTCCATTTTTTAATAAAAATAATGATTTATGATGTATAAAACGAATGCGTTTTTTAACATGAAAATAGCAATGATCGGATTAGGTAATAATGATCTTTACATTTGGACATTTTTGTAGTAGGATTTTTTTATGCAATCCCAGGAAAGCACAACACAAACCACAAAATAATTGAAATTCAGTAACAAAATTTACACCCATATGAAGCACTGCACGACGCATTTGAACTCACTTGAACCATTTGAAAAATTGGTGGTTGGTCAGTATTAATCTGGTCATCAAAGCTCAGTATAACTTTTACTATTTATGGAAAAACATTTTTGAATTATTTACTTCGCTGCTAGATAACAGCTGTTCACATTTTTACTCTAACATTACTTTTAGAATTAAATCCAGAAAAAAATACTTAAAAAAACCAAGTACAGTTTTGAAAAAGAACAAAAAAAAATACATGAGAAAATTAGATTAGCCGTTATTGAAATTACGAGGAGCGCGAAAATAAAGAAAAAGCTTAACATTACTTCGAGGGATGTACTTTACCTGTCTCCGCATTAGAGTAAGTTCATCAAGCTGTGAAATCACACTATTCTTCTAAAGTTTTAAATGAATAATCACTTTCTTTGTACTGTGCTTAAAATTTGGTTAACAAAAAACACAAAACCCGTTTTCTCGGGATTAGTACAAGGGTATCGGGGAATATAATCCTCGTTGGCACCGATAAACCCCTAGATCCTAATCTAAGAATTTGGGTATTTCTATGAAATACTTGTTCAAGTTTATTTGTTACAAACATCTTCATTATTAGCAAAACACGTCAAATGCACACCAGCTCAATAAGCGGTATATCCGCTGTATGAAAAGTGCCGGAAACATAGATGAAAAGGAAGGAAGTACATGAATTGTACCGAGGTGTTCAGAAAAATAAAATCGGCATGAGTAATATGGAAGCGGCATCCGTCAAACTAGAATATTGTGCTCATCCATAACTGTTAAAGGCGATGCAATAAAATATCCGGATGGCGTCAAGAACATGTGATATGAATCCCAAAGGCGCCGACACTTCCACTGCGATGAGCATAACAAATAACAATACAACTTTTCCCAAAGTCCGTTCAAACAACTGAAGCAGTAAAGTTTATTGACTTTGTTTCATAACTATTTTGTAAATCCCCGTTCCTTTATATTGATTGCTGTCTGCCCGTTTAGGTTCTATTGTTTTGCAAATCTGACTGTTAATTGAAAGGCTGCCGACAGCAGACGCTGTGAGGTCCTTACCTGAATATAACAATATTTTAACAAAGAATTAATTAACAGTTTCCTGTAATATGTATTTAAATTTTAGTTAGGTAAGTGTCAATTCAATGTTATTTTTTAAAATTAAAAATAAGCACTTGTAAATCTAAAGGATCCAAACCAAAGGAGGATATTGGAGGAAGATTAAATTTTGGTGATTCAACTGACACAAATTTTAATGCAAATATCTGAATTCGCAAGACTGCCGAAGAATGAGTTATGAATGTGTTCGCATTCTGTACAATGAGTTTAATTCTTAAATGTGTAAAACCTGTTTTTAACCTTAAAAGAAGAAAATGAAGTAAATGCTTTTCCTACATCGTACACCGGTGACTGAACATGAAAGAAGAAGCTTCGAATTTTAAAAAATACCACGGAGCTAGAACAAAGTCAGATAGAACAAGTAACAACTGACATACACGAAATAGCACTTTTACTGGTGCGTGTGGCTGTGTGCAAGAGCGGTGGTTGTGCGGAGGTGCCGCTGTGGTTCGGTGCGCGGACGCATGGGGCCAGGCGGGCGGCGCCGGCGCGGGCGGGGGCGGACCTGTTCGGGCAACGGTGTCGCGGGCACCGCACACTAGCTCTCAGTCCTTTCGCAGCGGCCAACGGTACCACATGTGCCGCTAACTTGTACGCACAAAATAAACATCAACAACGCGAGGAAACTTAACGTGCAGTGTGATATTACGATGCTGATTTGTGAATTGTAAAAGACCAAGTGACATAGACGAACAGAAGGATAGAGTGTATGTAGTGACAATTAGCGCCCGAAGATGCCGAAAATCTTCCTGATCAAGAAGCGGCTGCATGAGCAGCAGCTAGGGTTGCAGGAAGGGCTGGAATTGCTCGCTAGCAAGACCGACCCGCTGTGCCCTGGTTCTCCGCTTGATGATGGCCCCATTGCTCTCCTCTCCAAGAAGGATAAGGATTGTATCGGTAAGTCCCCAGAATGTAAAAGATGTTCCTTTAATATCTCTTCCTCTTTATATTTTCCACTTCAATCCCATCTAAAATAGAACATTTAATTAAGTCATCCCATGATCATTAATGTCATTATTTCAACTATTTTGCACACCTTTGAATTCTTCTCTAGTTGCTTCGTCTAGTAGTTTACTTTCTTCAAATTCATCTCTGGCATTATTTTCATTCCTCTAATATTTATCCAAGTAGTCATCATTGTCGCTCTGATCAAAGCTTTTATTTTTATTTATCATTTCCTTCTTAACGGCCACTTGCTCACCCAAAAAAAAGATACACACACTTAAACAGAATCCAGTTCTCGGCTCCGCTTCGCCAACAAATGTCTACCTGCGATCATTTGTGTGTCTTGCGTGATCCTAATCTATCGTTGGTTTTGTCAAATTGAGAGACATACTTTTCTTCTGGTTAATGTTATTCTGGGAATATATCTGTTAGAATTTTTTCTCCAGTATTCGTTTAGGGTGCAATGGGAAGCATCTTTATGTCCTATTCTTCTAAATGTCACTAATATGACGTATTCTTATGTTTATTCCTTTTTCTAAATCGCTTTATTGTTATTTCGCTTAATAATTAACATAAACAAAACGTAATCGACAGTCTGCCATCGTCACTGCACATTTTAACGGTCTCAGGTAGTTACCAAGCGTGAATCACTGATATAACTGTCATGTTTTTGCGTTTTTCCACGAATTGTTTACTCTCACAGTTGTGCTAAGAGTTTGAATTTATTATTCCGTCTCAAAATTCTATTTTGTCTATCAATTGTATCCTGAATGATTTTATAACGATACTTGATAACTCCTTTTGCCCACAACCGATCTTATCGTCTTGTATGTGACTTGAATTCAAATGTACACCACAGGCTACCTGAATAGGTTATTCAAATTACTGTACTGTGTTTGGAACAGTTCCAGGGAAGAGAGAATTCATGCTAGTTAGGACTTGATACTCTGAGCCTTTTTTGGTTTCATAATTATTATGCTCGTAGACTTCATTTATGGCACAAGTTTTTTTTAATCATTAATGCCATCGCAGACAGCTTTAATGTCATCGTTTTTCACAGTCGGTCACTTCTTGTCTTACTCTTTAATTCCCATTATTACAGATGGAATTTATCTGGTCAAATATTCAGTAGTTTGGAGCAAATGCAATAGTATTATAATAAAGATCATAAATGTTTTTTCTAGACTTTGAGCTTTAAGAGTCGAGGGTCAAATTTTGAGTTGGTAACACTTGAAAATTCAAATAACTTTTTTTGTGTATCTAATGGCTCCACACGCTACGGGAATTGACCGGATGATAGGTACCGAGGTGTCAATGGTTGCGGGACAATGGCGCGACTTCCGGCCGCCAGCCATCGCCGCTCGCTTTGTATTTAGGTTAGTCACCGCAATCTCGACTGTCATTTCAATATAATTAACTTGTGTGACGTATGTGTCCGTATTTGCATTAATTTCGCTTCTGGCTTCAATTTCCAAACAGTTATAATTGTTTTCTTTAACTTCTGTTTCCATTTCGTTTGTGTAACCATTTGTAGAATATGCAAGTATGGTCATTTAATTTCGCTTGTAACTTTTACTTGTATTGTTTTCCATACAACTGTAAAGTTGTCATCAAATGGTGTAATTGATGCGACTACTACGAAGAACTATAAATGTTTAGCGTCGTAGGTTATGGAACATGTTAGGCATATAAACAATTTTACTATCTAAATACAAAACAGTGAGTCAACGTTTACCGTTAAGCCCGCATGTGCTGCCTACATTTGATGCGAAATTTTTAGTTGCATTTAAAAATAGAGTGTACGAATAAAGTAATTACAGGTGTGTTGGCACCTGTGGGCTGTGGGTAAAAGGGCACGGATGAGTCGGCCCGAAGGTCGCCCGACCCCAACCTGCAGCAATGCGCACTATAAATAAGATGGGGTGCTAAGGGGACCGGTAGCGATTAGGTACTATTGACATTTGTTCAGTGCCGCCTTTATATTGGCAAATGACTAAGTGAATAGGGAATTATTGCTTAATTTAAATACTTTGAATAAAGCGATTTTATTTTTAATGATTTGCATTTTGTAGTAGAATGAATGTAAATGTGGTACATTTTAATATAGACGTAAATGAAATGTTTTTCCTGTACTTAAAAAATACCATTTAATTAGGAGTAATAAATATGACCCAACAATCCTATAAACATTATATTATGCAATTATATTTAATACAATAATCAATAAAATTATAACTTACCCTTTCATAATAATTAATTTATTCGAAGGCATGACTTCGTAGCACTACAGCCGTTCAGTACAAAAGACTTCAACGAGTTGTCCGCTTGATATCCCGAATCTACTATTATTATTATATCGGGGTCAATAACTAAAGAGGGTTTCTAAACATTAATTACTTTTTTCTTGATATTAGTTAATAACCCCCTCTACCCGCGCCCCGCAACGCTTGCCGTGAGAACCGTACGATTTACTTGCTGACCTTCCGCGGTCATTAACAAAGCCCGTTACCAAAAACTTAATGAATTATGCAATTCCCACATTCTTAAGACATTATAGAACAACAGAAGTACATATTTAATTAACTTGATATTAGCAATTTGTTCCAACTTGTTAATGTTTCATTGCAATTTTTACGCAATTGTAATTTTTTTAAGTAATATCGATGTTAGACGATAATAAGGTGTGACGTTACATATGGCAGTCACGTGAATAATTAAGAACGACCCTGCGGTTGTTGGGACCGCGCGATCGTGTGCCAATACGATCTGAGTAGAAAGACGTCAATGCACTATGCGCCTACGCATACTACTTACGCGTACTGTAAACTCAATTATAAGAAACAATCAAACGATTATGTACTTAGTATGCTAGGCGTCTACGGAGAGTAGTTGAAATCCTATCAGAGTTGTACTAGCTATCAAGAAATCATGCGGTAATTATACTGACAAACTGTTAATGCAGTAAGAAATGCGTTAAATAAATACAATAATCAGTTATCCTACTATAATAATAACTAGGTATTTTACAGCTACAAAAAGAAAAAAAAACTAAATAAGTAATCGTAAGTAACGACCCAATAGCAAATAAAATCTGCACAAAAAATCCTTTACAGTATTTTGAAAACCAACTTCACGATATAATGTAAGGCTAACGCGGTCACTGTAATGCTATAGTAGGTACTTACCTAAATAGTACACAATAATATAATAAGCAAGTACACAGAACATAATATGTTTAATTAAACAACTTCAGAATCGTGCGCATCAATTAACATATGCTGTTGACGTTCACATTAAGGCCAAGGGTTCGCTCAGATGCATCCAACTACTCTTAAAATACGTATATTGTTCTTAATAAAACTATTGTGATTGAGATCACGAATTATATTTCAATGAATGCCAATATGGATTGATTGTATTGAGCCTTTATTGAAAAACGCACTTGCGTAGAGTTCTGTATCTAGAGAAGTTTCAGTTAATTGGAACAACCCGCAACGCCCCGGCTTCTAAAGAAAAGCTAGCCAAAACTTGGCTCTTTTCCGGAGCGCTTATAGTTCAACTAAACGTACCCCTTTTTCGTTTTATTATCAGTAAAAAAAACACAATCTATAAGAATAGAACGTTTCACAGTCACGGCCAAAACTTATGTGCAAATAGGAGCGACGGTAAAAACAAAAGCGCATGCGTTATCGCGTGTTGCCATAATATATGTGAACAGTAAATCTGCATCTTTACGAGTTACCAAAAAAGAAGAAACGTATTTCGCCATGTGGCCGTGGCTATTGTATCCTTACCCATTGTACTCCAGCTACCTTTTTAAGGTTTTGCCTTTTTAAAGATTGGCGATCATAAAAAAGCGATTACATTCAGAATAGGCGCACAAAATCTGTTCTCGGAACAACTTTGGTTCTTATAATTGTTATTAATGGTGTTTCACTCGCCAGCAATGCCGTTTACTTGTAAATGTTTATATTTAACTGAAGTTTTTGTGACAACTCGATTGCTTTTTGCCAATTTTCGCGTGGCGCCCTCCTGTGTAGCTGTGGGTCAACAGTCGTAGTGGACATTTCGGTTAATGTTAAATGTATTCTGAGAACCGGTTAATTTAAATTGCATAACCCTGCTGAACTCAGTGGTCAGGAAACGTACGCCAACGAATATTTAACCTATAATAAGTTCACACGAGGGTATTCTATGAATCATTCTGAACCCAAAGCTACAATAAAAGAGAACTGAACACATAACCCAGACTAATAACATAACCTAGACCTCATCAGTTAGTCGGTCAAGGCAGAGCCATAAAAGGCATCCTTTAAGCTTAAGCCTCCTTTAAATATACTCCAACGCATTTCTTATTTCGAAACATAAACCACGAGAACTGCCAAGAACATACTACAAGGAAATTGACATAAAGAGTCAACATCCGACGGCGCACTTAAGTGACGGTTACTCAAGGGCTCGCCATATTTTTTTCTTCCTTTTTTTACCAAAGATGTGCAGTTGTGCACGTGAGGACTGAGGAGCCAGTTGTTCTAGGAATTGTCCCACACATGTCCCACAAATACTCCAGGGTGATGCATGATGGATACGGGCGATTTTAATTGCCAACTAACCAGTTTCTTACTTCTACATCTGTCTGCTATTCTTATGTCCTAACTTGTTGCAGTTTTTATACTTGTTCATAAAAACATGCGGCATGAAAGAAAATGCGGTCTCATTGCTAAATATATATGGAAAATCAATATTTATATGCGAATACAAGAAGCCAATGTTTGCAAAACTTTGTTTGCAATTTTGATAAAAAGGTCGCCATGAGCAAGTCACCGCTTTTCTTGAGTAATTGACACATGAATCATGAATAAATCTTAGAATTAAGTGGGATGAAGTGTATTAGTCATTTTAGGAATACTGTGATAAATTACTACTAATCGATATCAAGTCAATTTGAACTTAAGATTTCGCAAGAATTTGCTAATAGTATGCCAAAATTTTGCAAATGCAGAAATAAGTATGGATGGGAAATTTCTAGTTCAGTCTGACCACAAAACCATTTTTCAAATGCTGTCATTAGCTGGTTGCGGGTGGCGGGGTGCGGGCGACCACAGTCTGTGTCCAATCGCCTATATTGCGGAAACAATAAAACTCTGCGTCGATGCTCGCGTGATTGATATTATAAAATTCTACGCGAACGCCGTCAAAGATAAACCGCAGTGCAGTTCTACGATTATATGCGCTCTATAGACGATAACGGGAATCTAATTATGATTGAGCAACACTCAGAAAAATAACAATTACTATACATTATTTTTAACCACCTAGCTTTTAACAGCAACTCGGCTAGACTAAAATATTTAACAAAGCCGCGATCAATTGGAAAAGCTTTAATAAAGTGATTAATTGCTCTGATTAATTGATTTTTTATTCCAAATGTTGTTAACTAGCCAAATTAACATTATTAAAGTTTAAAGCTTTGGAAATTAAATTTATAAAACACATATTTTTAAAACACAGAATCCTGGCGTGTAATCATGAAGACCGAACCAGATGAAATCGTACTCAAGAATTAAGCAAAGCTTCAGTCTACATTGCGAAAATACATACTAATGTTAATAAACAATTGGCATGTTAAACGGTAATTTCAACAAATACAGACGAGTGACGTAGCCTAGTCCGTCTTGTCCGCGAATCTGCGCACGAGCAAACACCGTGCGAATGTGTTCACAACCACTTGCAGTGTTGCACAGCTTGGGTAAACTTTAGAACACGTGGAAAGTAAATCTTACTTGGAATGATCGACGATCCCTAACAACGGTTGATCATGTTCTTAATATGTAGGTATTTCGAACAAATGGTGGTACAAGTCTACATTTTTTTTAAATTAAAAAGAACTTTCGTACCTTATTCTGGCTCTTTTGTAGGTATACTTGTGTTGTTCAATTGAACCTAACACAAAGATGCTTAGTAGATTATGATTTCTACTACACTGAATATCTTGGTTTACACGCGAGCTGCACACTAGAACACCTGTTAACGCAAGGAAAATAGCGCAACAAATCAAAAAGATGATATCACTTTTTTCCATTTGCATTTATATAACGCTGTACAGACTACATAACACGAAATCTATACCTGTCAAAAGACACGATACGCATAATGGAGGCAGGGTCAAGTTTATGGTAGATACGTAGAGCCCATATGGTATTTTCGATAAAACAATTTTCGTCATCTAAGCCACCGTCCATTTATCTCAAACATTTACGACCACCTAGAACACTGTCAACTTTATCACAACTTTAAAATATCGTGTTACTTTAAACAATCTTTTGAAACGTCACTCAGATTCTTCCGAGTAACAGAAAATTATTTTTGTATGTATATGGGACGCAGGAAAAAATGTCGTTAAAAATATAAGTAAAATAAATAGCGAGCGGTTTACCGCGGCTTAAATCTCGATCGTAAGGTCATCTCCTCCATTGTTGTGTCATGCGCAATAAAAGATAATCATTTCGTGTGTTTTGGAGCAATTTGCTGCGGACCGCCCACGATCTAGTACCCACTACACAACATACTCGTATACTCACGAATAGGTATGTAATATGTGCTACAGCCAAAGTGACATTTAAACATGTTCAAAGACTAAATAAACATTAGAGGACACTTAGCTGAGATCGCAGTACGATTGGCCATCCAAAATAACACGCCTCCAAAATTCTTATTGGCTTATTATGTCTGCATGATGTCAAACATTTTAATTCAAGGATATCTTGACCTATTTGACGTCCCAAAGTTAACGCTTCTCCTGAAACATCGCCTTTTCAGCCAGCTGATTGAAATGTGCCTATTTCACCAAACGTATTACTTGAGATAATGTTTTATTTCAACTGCCCACCCTTTGAAAATTTGAATAACGGTAAGTGTTTTAACGGATAAACCAGTAATAAAGTGGAAGTTGCCTCTGGTACAGAACATACCTACACGAAAACAAACCAACCGATCGCCTTCTAAGATACCGGATTTTTTCTATTAGCTAGTCGAATTAGTTGACTCTAGCCTTGAACACTTCGCTAAACATATTTGGGTCATTAACCCTCGCCAAATCTGGTTGTGATTCACGCCGTGATCAAAATAATAATAAAGTGTTGAACAGTTTTTGCGACCGTTTGGTCTGAGAGACGTATTAGAGTCGGTTTTTTTGTGTATCAAAAGTGGTATTGAAAAATATACGGAAGGTTAATAATTAAACTTAGTAGGCGTACCAGGCGTGGGTAGGTAGGTATTCGTATTAGACTGTACCAATTCACGGCTAGATAACGCATGTGCGAACGGAACAAAGGCTGAGCGGAAAACAATCGCGTTACTTTAACAGCTTTTTCTTCGTTTCCTTCAATGTCAGATAGGTATAACACGTGAATGTTTATGCTACATTATTTTAAGACAGACGACCATTAAGTATACTCGCAGTTTTAAAGGCTCTTAAATCATCAACGCTACGAGCTTTAGAGACGTCGGATTGTTTGCAGATTTGTGAGTGTGTAACACGCTTACATATGGTCCGAACGGTCCACATGCGGTCGCGCCCACGATAAATAATTCAAAACAAAAAAATGTCCTTCGGCTCGACCTTTTAACCGATTCTTTACCGCATCAGGCGCGAGCGCTGCTATGTACCGTGTGCTATCGGTACTTATGCTTATGGAAAAAAGGCTTCAACGGAATTTTATGTGCTCTCCGTCCGGAGCGGTTCTTCATAGCTGTCTTACGTTTTATAATGCGTTAAATGCTAACAGCGTCCGATAACCCCGGCCGCAAGGTCATACTAGTCCGCCCCGCTGCCTCGCTAGTTTTTATTAATGCCTCAGGCATGTTTTACTGCCGCCTCTACATGTGTGCCTTTGTGGGTTCGTGCCTGTGTGCCTACTAATAATTAATCATGTTATATTTTAAATATAACGTGTATGGCACAAAGGCCATGATCACGTGAAAATCATCTGCACGTTGTAATTTATTAATCAGATATCATTTTTCAACCTAAGTTTTTTTGGGTAGCCATAAATGTAATATTGCGTTGCTCAATCATGGAATACAAAGTAAATTCGCATTTTTATGTAGATTTTATCTACCCGAGTGCAAGAAAGAACGCCTGTAAGCTAAGTAATTCAAGGTATTTCCGAAAAACTTGTAAAATTTCTCAAATTAAACTGTATTATACATTTTATATTACATATATAAAAAAAAAATGTAACCGACTTCCCACAAAAAGTTCAAAATAACCTACAAAAAACTTTTCTTTCGAAAGTCGGTGACTTTCTTTTTTATTTCATTGACTTTTTGTCACCGACTTTCGAAAGAAAAGTTTTTTATTTTATCCTTTTTAGTCTCAATATTGAACCCAAATTATTTTCAAATACGTAATTTTCTTACATGTACACTAAAATATTGTAATCCGTAGCACCGATATTAACATCGTCCATGTATGTACTCTTACACTATGAGCTAAAAATAAAAACTATTGCACCAAACTACGGCAGATATACCTACTGTATCGAACAAAAAAGAATCATCGAAATCGGACCAGAAACCCCGGAGTAATCGGTGTAGACAATGTTGAAAACTTTTTAGGTTTTTGTTGATTTTTCAAAAAGTGCAAGTCCGATTTCGATAAAATTTTAATGGGACCATTCGGGAAGTATACCCTTTTTTTCAAATCGGTTGGTAAACGATGGAGTAATGCCCGAACAAACATAAAAAAAATATATAAACATCCGAATTGAGAACCTCCTCCTTTTGGAAGTCGTTTAAAAATCAAAATAGACATAAGAGGTTCAAGTACCACCAAAGGTTTAGTTATTGTTGTAACGCACGTGTATTGTAATTGTAACAGTGTAACGTAACAGTGGAACAACCCATAATTAATCATTTTAGAATAATATTTTGTCGATGATTAATGTGTCGATAATTACTAGGAACACGAGTCGTAATGGTACAAGCCGCAAAATGTGTTAAGGTTATTAATGCTTTACATAGTTACGCCGTGATTGCTTGATATTACCTATTACAATTGTAATTTAATGAGCAGGTATGCGTTACCCAAAACATGCTTCAATAATTGTGTCCAAATACATAAAAACGACCGTGAAATCGCAATAAGGCACTCATTACTTTTAATCATTTCTTTGTTTCCGACTTGATAACTTAATAATGGAAGCGATAGCAAACGTTCTGTTTTATAACAAAAAGAAAAAGTTATGTGTGCAGGAAAAATAACAGGAAACAGTCTAACGAATAAGGTTTCATGCTTCATCATGATGCATCACGATATTGCATTAGATTCTGCCGATGTACAAGGAAAAGAACGTGACGTTGTACCTACATAAGATCATAGAAACACAAACAGCTCACGCGTATTTAGCTCCAAATTGTCTTAGTACAAGTCGGCCGCTCGAGAATCGCTAATTATTGCCAAAATGTGATGCGGAGAAGGCTGCCGTTAATGGCCAAATAATGAGTGTTCGCATTCAAGGTGAAGCACAGAGCTCCTCGACAGGAAACACTGAGTAACTGAATAGATATGGACGCGGATTACGAGGCCTTGACTTACCGTTTTAGAATAAAAACTGCGCTATTTAAATGTGTAACTCATATTATTCCTATTTACGTGACTTTGTTTGTTTTAATCGTTGCGAAACCAAGGGTTTTGTTTATGGAGTTTCTTGCCCGTTCTTCTCCATAGAGGTTCTTCTCCATATGAGATCTCCGCTTTGGAATGGGCATCTACTCGGTATATAGTATAGTAATCGGTACTTTCACAGTTTTTATGTCTTATGACTGGGACAAAAGCACCGTAACTATTTTTAAGCTACTTATTTTATTTTACTTTTGTCTTTTGACAATTAAAAAGTGCCTGTAACTGGCCTACTTGAAATAAACGATTTGATTATGATTTTGATTTTATAATATCTGACAAACGGCACAATAGGTATAATAACACTTGAAATGATGGCAGACGTTATTTCATCATAGAGTTGAAACTTGGTAAAAAATATAATGTTTTTGCGCAACTCAATAGGTTTTCATCGCCTGACTAAATGTCTGAGAAAAAAATTGCGCATGACGCATTAAGCTAAAAACTGAGAACATAATATATCAATCAGCGTATATGACGTCAGCATAAATGCTAACGGTGATCATATAAGTGCTGATATAACCGTGACCGTGAGTGGAAGCGATGTACGGTAACACGGACAAACACGCCAGTAGCATTCTGATGGAAATCTCATATTAATGCGAAGAACATTGAAATCATTTGCAAATTATTCAGCTATTTAAATCAAATTTGCAAATCTTGACCTCTTGAAATAAAAATTTAAAAAACAGTGCCTAGATAGGTTAGTAAATAGTTCAATTTTTCGTTTAACTCAGCGCTAGATAGGTTTTTTGTTCCTTTGTATATGTGAGGTACCTACATAATTTGAAAGCAGTCAAAGAATAATTTATTTCAAAATAACCATAATACTGTTTGGAATGCGCCCAAAACACGTCTATTATGAATTCATTATTAATAATGCTTAAAGCCATTTCTCATTATATTCTTACGTGCTAATATCGGGTCGTAGGAACACTTGGAATATTAATCACGGAGTTAGTCTGGTTTCGAAATGCCAAATGCATAGCGCGAAAATGTGATACCTATTGCATTTTTGGTACCCTATAAAGTCAAACTAATTAGGAACGCGAACTAAATTCTATTCAAATTTTAAAGTTCAATAGATTGCCTTTTAATGAATATACAATTAACAAACAGTTGCGTTTCGTCAAATCAGGGTTCTATTGTTACGAAAAAACACATTAAGTGTTTTTTTTTTATTTTAGCAATAATCCAGATTTTTTCAAATCTAAATAAGTAATTAATAAGCCTGTCTTACTAAATACTTTGGCTGTAGCATAATGAACTCTAAAAAAGTAACACCAATTAGCATAGTCCTATGTATGCAATACTGATATTCCGTACTAATTTAAACTCTAATACAACCTTGTCTTGAGGGCATGACATCGTTTCTTTTTGACTCATTTAGGTTTATCAAATTGTATAAATAATGACACTAACATAAAATACCTATGTCCGCTGCGTCGCGTCGCTCGCTTTTCGTTCGGTAATTATCCCACTGGAATGTCATACCGTTGTAACATTTTCCGAATGCTTGATGTGTGTGATAAAAGTCCACAAGATCGAAGAAAAAAGTCGCCTTTGATCACCTGGGTGATTGATCCAGGTTATAAATTATCTGAGTAGAACATTCATCCAAATTCGATACGTAGTAACAAACTAACGAACTCAAACTAATAATATGTAGCCGAAGTGCCGGTAAGATTGCTGAAGGCAAAACCACAGACTACTTAGAGATACTACGTATGGCAAAACTATTAGGTAGGTTGTAAGTATATTACAGCAAACATGGAGTAACTTTTTTTTTGTCTATAACATTACATTTAGTTCAAAAAGTAGGTAGTAAAATTCTTGATTCTCGTATTTTATTTAACGCAATGCATGGGTGCAAGAGTTCCGAAAAAATGCAATTAATTAAATAAATATATCTTTTTACTATTTTTATTGATGTTAAGATGCTAATTTACATTGAGATATACCTCAAACCGCTATAATATATCTCTGTCACACATTTAAAACGTTATCATTTCCATCTTCGCCATATAAAGTGTGCCGGCTTCGACATTCCACTCCATCTGCAGCCAATTTTATTCCAAATTCGTGAGCTATTTCAAAGTCGCGACGTTATTTTTTACAGTGCAATATATTTGATGTGTATTTACATTCTTGGTGAATTATATTAAACGTACGTAGTTTTATATTGTACTTGTACTTATAAGTTGTTACGAACCTTTGCCTTTTATGAACGATAATGTTAGGTTTGGTTGCATTCATCAATATTTACTAGACATAGCCATCACAGCTGTAGACGTTTTTAAATGTATAGCTTCATCGCATTTTGTTTTTACATTAGTGCAGTTAACAATCGGGGTAACCTTTAAAACAAATAAAGGGCAACAAGGGCTTATCTTTTGAATAAACTTTTGCTTTAATTTATTAAACTGTCATTTTAAATTACCATTCTGTTGCTAAATGAGCAATTCAGAATTAATAAAAATGTCTGTCCCATTTCGTTGTATACAAAAAAACGCGTACACATGCAGTAATTGCTATAAGGACTGCATTATAATAAATTATTCAATGTCCCTTGTAGGTCAGAGCTTGCCCCATAGCGGCAAAAGACAGCTTATAGACAGTTCTAAGAAACCGAGCGTAGCGTACAAAAAGCAAACATAAAATATTTACGAGGTTTAAGTGCCGCTATAAAAATTGTCAACGCACGCCATACAAAATATCCTTTTTAAAACTGAAAGGAATACAAAATCGTGGCCTATGGACGATGAGATTTAAAATGAGAGTCCGCGTTTCACGCCTGGCCGCGCAGACGCATACAATTACAAGCTCTTACAAAAAAGAGCCCCAACAATGCACAGGCATCGTCCTTGGGTCCCTAACAAAAGCCGAGAAAGGGCAAAGAAACTCGTTTGGCCCAACCTTGGGACTTTCACTGACTACCTACGCTTATTTTGCTATAAGGGCTTTTTTTAATAGACTTCCTTTACTTTAGGAATTCACTCTTATTTAGCAGTGTTGCGTAACAAATTACTTTCCATACCTAATTTAGTGTGATATATAATTTTGAGTTTCTATTTATATTTTATTTTTAAACTATTGGTAGGCTAAAAATATATATTTTAAATTAAGAAATTTACTTTTCGTACATGAGACTCGATCATGTAGTTGGAGAGTCAAATATAATGACAGGCAGGAAACAGCACAAACTAAATGATTAAAACAGCGGTCAATGGTTGGCAGATTTGGGTCGAGATTGATTTTGTCACAGTGCTGTGTGCTTGCGCGCCAATTATAATCATGCAACAAACACTCACAAAACACACACACATATACAACAGTGTGAGCGTATATGTGGAGGCGAGTATTACCGTTATGGAGGCACATACCAGTGACGTCAACGAGGCCTCATGCCTGCGACGCTACATGAATACGTTAGTAAAAAGCCGAGGACAAATAGTTACTATTTTATAACTCGTTTTGTGTTGTTTTCTTCAATATAATGTCATCTTCACATTCGTATCATTATACTTATCTATCTTATACACAAATAATTCAAAGTATGACTAAGTTTTCATCCAATATTTACACTTCTTTTTTCTTAATTTCAGAACGAGATGTGTTCGGCGAAAGCAATGGCACAAAGAATGCAAGAGACAAACGTTCAAAAGAACCTCGATTTGTATCATCAATACTCGGAGGTGATGTCCCGTACGGCAGTCACAGAGGACACGTTCTCACACAAGCAGAACGTAAACAATACTTGCCTGTTGCAAAAGATAAGAAAAAGGAAGACAAACCTCTAATAAAAGAAGAAAAAGATACGCTAGACAGTGATCCAGTAGTACTACCTTCCAGAAATTCGCCATCACCGGAATCGGTTCCTTCCCCTGGCATTGATAACAGTGTTACATGTCAAAAAGTATCAGTCATACAAAGAACTCCTTCACAGTCACAATTTCGGGATGGGAAAAAAGAATTATCTGACGTAAGTTTACCGCCAACATTGCCCACACCTGAACCAGAACAAGACCAGCCCATTGATTATGTCATTGCAAAAAAACGTGGCGAATCAGAAGACGAAGAAACGGAAAAGAAAATAAGGGAACAGAGAAGAACAAGCAGTTCCAAAATCGCGAATGGAATTTTGGCTAGGCCATCTTTTGTCCTTCGTAATTGCCCAGCGAATAAACTCCCTGGTATCACCAGCGCTGCAGCTGGTCACGGTCGATCAACTGGTAACACCGGTTCAAGTGGAAGCTCTCAAAGTAGTGGAGGCTCAGGTAGTTTTAGTTCTGGTGGTGGCGGCACAGCGCCCTCATCCGGAGGTGGTGGAGCTATTGGAGGTGGTTCAGGAAGCGGTGGCAATGGACGCGATGGCCGATCTAACTACGGACCTAACAGCCCACCTACTGGTAGCCTTCCTCCCTTCTACGAAACTTTGGGACCATCCACCAAAGGCGGCCAAAACTCATTCAATGCCAATAGCAACTTCTCTAATGAATTCAATATTATTAATGGATTCAACATGGACTGTGAAAATAACGATAATGCTACAAACTTCCCAGAACAAAGTAAACAATATTCATTAATGCAAAATGCTCATTATGGCCTAGCGCTAAAAGATGAAGAAATAGATTATGAAAGCAAATTAGAAAATATAGGCGCTATTGGCAATTACGGAAATAATTTCGACGAGTCAATGGTAGTAGACATGGGTGAAGATGTAATAGATAACTATCAATTTGCCAATACGTTGACATTCCCTGGACCAAATGAAGGAATATTAGGGAACCTTTCAGACTCAGCTGAAGACTTTGCTAGTTTACTAAACAACCACGTAGAATCAATAACAGACTCTGATATCAGAGAATCATCATCAATCACCCCCGATTCAGTACACAATCCAGTTGATATTGAATCATTAGCAGAACAAGTTAATTTAAGTAGACAATACTATGAAAAGGCCAACTATTTGGCATTCGCCAGCCAAGAAAACCAGGGTTCCTCATACAATTTCGCAAAAGACCGGCCAGATTTATTGATGCAACTGAATCCTGCGCTTCTACAACACGGTGAAGGACAAATGCAACAACTACAAATTCACGTGCAACTTCAACAAAGACAACAAATCCTGTCTCCCGGTTTCCCCTTCACTAGTCACCCTTCTCTGGATCTGGACTCGCCGACTGGCACGTCGCTGCCGTCACCTGGCGGGAACAACTCGCTGGACGGAAGCAGTCACATCGAAAACGCGTCCCTCAGTCCTGCTGCTGCTGTAAGTCTCAAGAAAGCCTCTGCCGGCGATGGCAAAATTCATATCTTGCAACAAAGGGTAAGCATTATTTGATTTTAAGGCGAAGCTTTAAGGCATTTCCTTTCTTCTATGTCGTCTATTGAAAACACGTAATATGACATAGAAGTTGTAATAAAATACATTTTTATTACGCCGAGCCTAAATCAACTTATGCTTTCACTTACTGCATTTGAAATTATATTAGTGTCACAATTGAAGTAATAATTCAAAATTAATTCTCGACCTTTTCTTCTGGCACAATATCCTTCTCAAAGCACATTTTCACTATCTTCACAATTAAGTTAGTAGGTAATAAGAACATATGTCTTATAATTTCTTTGTTTAATTACAGTTGGGTCTACCAGCAGAACTTCCGTTGGAATTCATAAATGGTGGACATGGAGTAAAAAATCCATTGGCGACAGAAGCCAACGCGAGACAACGAGAAGAGGAGAAGAACAAACAAGTATTAGTTAGTGAAGACGATCCCACGAAGTTCGTTTGCAGGGTCTGCTCCAAGAACTTCAGTTTACAGAGGCTTCTCAACCGACATATGAAATGCCACTCGGATGTGAAGCGATATTTATGCACCTTCTGTGGCAAAGGGTTCAACGACACTTTCGACCTGAAAAGGCATACGAGGACGCATACTGGTGTCCGACCCTACAAATGCAACCTCTGCGAAAAATCGTTTACCCAAAGATGCTCTCTGGAATCCCACTGCCTGAAAGTACACGGAGTTCAACACACTTACGCGTATAAGGAAAGGAGGACTAAGGTAATTGTCATGTGTCTTTATATCCTAATTAAAAACTTTTTTTCATTCATTAGTAATTGCTTTGCCGTATCAGAAGTATAATTTACATCTGTATTTATCTAAGACTATGAGCGAATCAATGATAGATTACTAGATCCTTAAAAAGCCTTGAACCAGAAAATCGTAACTAACGAAGACTATTTTATTAATTACAGATGTACGTATGTGAAGAATGTGGACACACAACATCAGAACCAGAAGAACACTACATGCATCTAAAGAAGCAGCACCCTTATTCCCCAGCGTTGCTCAAATTCTACGACAAACGACACTTCAAGTTCACCAACGCCACGTTCGCGAACCAGCTACTAGGACAGCTGCCAATGCCAGTACACAACTAAACATACATTAATGGTCATTTCATAACTGTTATAACTGTACTTGTAATCATTAAAGACATTTTTTTGTACTATAGATCTAAGTATACATGGACAAACTATGGGCATTATTTTTTTTGTAATGCAATACTACTCTACGTCCAATACGTAAGAACAGTTTGTCTCTAATGAATACAAGTTTCAAACAACAGGTACCAATTAAGGTATCGGATTTTTTCAACAACATGGTCTATCAAATCAAATGAAAAATGAATATGGCATAATTAAATGTACTTAACACTACGAATTTATTCCGTCCGTCTAAAACTTTTACAATGTTATACAAAAAGCCCAGTTCTTAATTTAGTTCAATTTGAGCCTGCACACTCGAAATTCCTCTTAGTTATGTAATTGATTTGTCTTCCAACTACTATTGTAGACATTCCGTGTTTTAAGAAAATACAGATGTATTAAACTACGGAACAGTATCCATGTTTTGTTCCATTGAAAAAATACCTTAATTTTTTAACAGTCAATGTGAAATAATCCACTGGCCTAACAGTTAGGCATGACTGCAATTAAAAAATCAAAGTATCGGGTATTATGTGCAATCTTTGGTGATGGTACGGGATTATGTTTAAGTTTAATATTAAGTTAGTCTTAAATAGCTTTAGTCCGATTGTCTCATGGAAATCGATTGTAAGTTTCATTTCAAACCAGCCAGGGCAGGCAGGCGATTGTTGAGACGACAGTGATGAGGTATAGTGGCTGGTGCTAGATACGAAGTACAACGTGTACTGCTGCCGCTGACTTGAAATGAAGCGATTTATGGATCGGATGACACTTCTTGTCCGACCCATAAGCAATATATCAAAGCTTTTATGTTTTGGTATAAATTAAATCCACGGTAAGGAATCTCTTTCCTCGTTTAGTGATACTAGCTCCTAATTATTTCTCAAATTAATAACACAAATTATGTCACAATTTTAATTTGTATTGTAACTATAGAAAAATGTTATGTTTGTTTTTGTTTTGTACTTTAATAAAGTCCAAATTTATAAATTCGATATGTCGCCCCGTAGCGGCGGCACGATATGTCGTACCAAGTTGAACTGCATTTCTAGAAGTATTTATATTATTATTATTTAAATTATAATATTGATCGGTTACAGTTTGTGCTGTGAGTGTGTGTGAGAATGATGTATTGTATAAATGTGTTATTTAATGCGTCAATTGTTATAATTTTAATTAGACATCAAGGTCGCCTTGATGAAGCGCTTCCGAGTTTTGAAAAAGGGTATAAAAGACTATGATGCTCAATTGATGATACATTTGCGCTTTCACAGCGAAGCTTGTGGATAAATTAGGTACTTAAAGATGTAAATATGTCTAAATTTAGAAGATAGTAGTAAAATTTTGAGAAAGTAATATTACCTAGTTAGTGGTACCTACGTAGCATTTATGAGATTTTTAAAAAGATATTGTTAAAGTATTTTGTACAATTGGTAAGATTGGATAGATCTGAACTTTTATATTGGCTTATCATTGGTCGATGCGTCGACGCGGTCCGTAACATTTGTGATAGCGCAATGCCTTCGTTATACATACTTGTCTGTTGCATTTATTAGCATTTCGATACAATTTCAAACTGTATTTTAAGAAACAAACAATTTGTTACTCTGTATTGATAAGCAATATATCATGAATAAAATTTCAGTTGTTTTATTACCCACATTCCAACATGACAATTAAGGAAAATCAATGATTCATATCACATTTTAAGCCATTTTCAATAATTTGGGTAAGCCACTATCATACAAAGATCAATCTAATTTCACTCTGGGTGTACATGGATCGAAGGTAATTTCCCTGGAGGTTACGACATGAATCATAACGATATGTCGATACAATATTTTGATTTCAATTTCTCAGTCATCTTTATTTCACTAAAGCTTCAAGACGTGCTTATTGTAACAAAATGGACGTGTCCATTAAAAATTACCTAATGGAAGATTATGTGAAAAGATTAATAAACATTTTCCGCATATTAGAAATGACTGGTTTTTGTCGCTTTGTGATAAGAAAAGGCAAGATTGTCGGAAGAAATCGAGGCACAAAGTTGTACAATATTTTCGTTTTATTCTACGCTAATGCCAGTGCATCCTACCTATTGTGGTTCTCTAACCCTTCAGAAAAGTACCTCAGCATAGTAGAGTATATAGCAATTTTGCATTTTACGATATTTGCAAATTTACTTATCTCTAACATCACTTTTGGTGATGAATACGCAGGTGTGGACCTAATACAAAACAATATAGAGATTGACACATTGCTCGGAGCTGAGGAAACTGCTTTTATGCGTGAAGTATCATTTAAGTTGTACAGAAGTATCATGATCGCGATAGCTGTCACTCAAGTGGTTGTCGTCGCTTACATGTACTATATTTTCAATGTTTCCATCGCCATACATGTTGTGGGAAGTTTTTACTTCCTCTGGTTGTTTTTCGCCTACGATGAATTTTGTTTCTTCGTATATTTATACTCCTTTTTATTTACAAGAGTTCGATTCTTGAACGTTGCTCTAGTAAAAATAACGAAGATTAAAATGGAATACGTTCCGAAACAATGGCTATTCCACAAATTATTTTGGAAGGATGAATATGATGAGCGAGTGACGTTTCACACTCGATCGGATACTAAAGACTTTTGTGTCGTTCTAAA
The DNA here is from genome assembly GCA_950005045.1 of Agrotis exclamationis. Classification (NCBI taxonomy): domain Eukaryota; kingdom Metazoa; phylum Arthropoda; class Insecta; order Lepidoptera; family Noctuidae; genus Agrotis; species Agrotis exclamationis. The sequence continues at coordinate 9,286,340 of OX465425.1, read as the reverse complement.
AATGTGTTTTGATCAATTACGACTAATAGAGAATACCTACAGTTTCACTGTAAGTTTTCTTCTACCAAATAAATAATCTTAGTTGTATCGATATAAGCTCCATTATGATTATTTAAACGGTATCATGTCTTACATTTTCAGCTCGTTTTAGGTATGGTAACTATCGCTGTCGGCTCTTTGGTAGCTGTCCAAACATTCATCATGTATATTAAAACTTCAGAGGTATGTGAATCTTTCCTTTTCTTTATGTGTAAATCACACTCGAATTTTATCTCTTTTTTTTAATACCTTGGTACCTATTTAAAGTTCATGGAATATAGCAATTTACTTTTGCATTATTTTCTAGACGCAGATAATTCGAGCGACTGCTATGCTCGGCTGGTCCGTGGCGGGTTGGTTTCACTTGCTCACTATAAGCTTACAGTCGGATTTGTTCTTCAGACAAATCGAGCTAATGAAGCTCATCTGCGCATACATACAATTAAAGCCGAACACTTCTGGTTAGTTGAATATAAAGTTCGTTAGTAGACACTAAACAGTAGAGTCTGTCTGTACTAAACAGTAGAGAGAGCACCGCTTAGTAGATAAGATTGGTTTTTGTAATTGTCTCTTGCTAAATATTTACTTCTTATTTTTCTAATGAATCTTTAATTTCTCTGATAGTATTTATTTCAAGTTAGTGATTCCCTTGAGAGAAAACTATAGTGAGGTAATTTTAAGAGCGTGTATACCGAACGGATTTCATACAAATATTCAAGTTTAAAATCTGTCTAATTTAGCTGCCTCTCTTTTTAAGGGGGGAAAAACTCGAAAAAAAGTTTGATTTTGTAGTTTCATTCAAATCGGTTGTCATTCGGAAAAATAAGGAGGGACTTGAAAGTTTATACTTATAAAATTCCGTTCGGCGTACATACTACTAAAGGTGCTTTACCGCACAAGATGTCCTATGCAGCTGTGCTGCGAAAATGAAAAAGCTAAGCTACGAAACTATGTGACCGTTTCCACTGATGCTACGCTATGTAGCGGAGCGAAGCATTTTTTTTTCAGCTTGGTAAAATCATCAAATGAGTCCAGAGCGACGTCTTTAAAGTCCTTCCCTTAAACTTGAATACCCCTTTTCACCAACTTGAGGGGCGATTTTCGAAAAATCCAAAAACACGTGTTTGATTATTTTTTATCTAGTATATAAATACTGATTTTCGAATTGATCTGCCCTTGCGTTATGATTTTCCCATACAAATTTCAGCTTTTCTAAAATGACGTAGGTCTGGGGCACTGGGATCTCGCTCTATAAATATGTGTTCATTTGTTTTTCAGCGGAAATTTTGAAACTTACGAAAGACATATTAAACACTTTGGAAGTTAGAGATGCATACGTTTCTGTATACGGAATGTTTTCCTTTAACACCGGCTTGACGCTGAATATTGCAGCCTCCACCTTCGTTTACATAACAGTACAGCTTCAGTTGGCATTTCCTAACTTAAAAGAAGTGCACAAGGTTCAAAATGTCTCTTTAATCCCAGAGTTTGACTTTGACCCAGCCAAGGTGAAAGAGTTTTGGTTCTTTTAAATTTTAATTAACTTTATGTACAACTTGTATAATAGAATTGTTTGTAAAATTAGGTTTCTTTAAAAAGTGTGCTATTAAAGTATACGAAAATAAACATACTTGAAGTTTAATTTTTTTATTTCATGTATATTTGATCAAAGTATTTAGTTCCTATCCTCATCGGAATCGTAATTTAATAAGTTTGTTTGTTACCTTTTCAGTCCCAAACCTTTCAGTTACTAAACTGATCATCCTGAAATTCTGAAAATTCCGAAACCTTTCAACCCGAAACAGATTTCGCCCGATCAAAATTGATTGCCAAATTCTAAATTAACACGAGTGATGCGGCGAGCAACCTGCTGGCAGTTTTGAATAGTACATATTTAAATCAAGCTACTTTCAAGTACTGCCACAAGTATACTATCTGTGGAAGAACTGTAGCTGCTTTAGAAAATTTATGTTTTGGTAATATTTTCGTGCATACAATTTGTATGAAAAAATATTTAGCTTTTGACCAACTTCCACCATCCCGATTTTATTTCGAAAGGCATCGCCAAAATTTTCAAGTTCCGAATTGATAATGAGACGATTGACAAGTGATGCATTTCACTAGGTCAGTTTTATACTTATTATGTCGATTTTCCTTCATACTTTATATAGGCTGAAGAACTGTCAACCTAGCAATATAATTTTGTATGTTTTATTTTTATCAAGATACCTAATGGAAAAAATATTTTTATGCAATTATTATGCGCTTTATCTGTGCCGCAAAAAGCTGTGATCTGATTTTTACGGAAATTATATTTATTTTTCTAAATATTATTACGGAAATAATCATTAAAATGATTTTAAATAATGTACGGTAATCAAACGGAATGTATTGACATTCCATTTAGGAATAAGAGAAGAGGGCGAAAACAAATGGACCAAAAAATTGATCGGAAAGTTCTACATTGCTATTCTTTGACCTTTTCTTCACTTAAATCGATTGGCGAAATTCGATACTCACATTATGCATACTTAGTCCCCTTTAGCTTTCGGTCTACACCACGCATCGTTGGGCGGCGTCAAGCGGCGCCGAGCTGCGCCGCGTTTAGTCTCGCTGCGCCGCGCTGCGTCGTCTGCCTGGAGACACGCAGCGCCGCACCGCTGCGTTGAGATGTGCGAGGCGTCGCGCCGCGCAGAGATGCGAGGTGCAACGATTTCTAGATTCTCACAACGAAATGTGTATCTTTAGGTGTAGAAAATAAAGTCGTATTATGAATGGCTCTTAAAAGTGTGCGCGCATCATCGCGTCGCTTCGCGTCTCGGTCTGGACTGACCCTTATGGATGAGGATTTCTCCCTTTTGGCCAATTTAAAAGAAGACCCTATTTATTATAATATTTAAATAAATTCAAAAATGTTATTAGTGACTTTGTATTTCATGCACTTTTATACTTTCTTTGTATAGGGATTTTACCAGTAAAATACCGACAAATCCGGAGAAAAATAAAATCAAGAGCTATGTTTTAACGAGAAGTTGAGTTCTTTACCTCATATCAGATTATCGAACTTTATAAAACTATTTTTCAATGCGTTTTACGTGTTTATATTTTGGCCATAGACAAAACATCTAGTTGTTGATTCTTTGACTTTAGCCATTTTAAATTCATACCACATCAGTTTTAGGAACGGGACAAAGAAACACGTTAAGGAATTTAAATGCATTCCTTTCATTTGAAATAAGTAGCTATCTAATATTCTACACCTGAATTTATGGTTCTCGCATCAAGTCATAGAAACATTTTTAAACTTAATTAGTTACCTATTTACACATAGATATTTAGATAGCATTGATCGCTGGAAAATTCGACTATAAACCATATTTTTATTTTTTCGGGTTTGATTTAAACCGTCATGATAAAAGACAATACTTTTCAATATCCTTATTTTATATGAAACTAATTTGATGTTGATAGATAATCGTATAGTTAAATGCGGGATTTGTGAGCTCATATATCAGTGCTAACGGTTTTTCAGGAAACCTCATATTGACTGCACAATTACGATTTAAAATTTTGGTAATAATATCTATATGAATTTTTTGCCTCCACCTCACCGATACTGCCAAAGGTGTAGCAAAACAGTTCCATAAATGGTGGTTACGAATAGTTCCTTATTTATTGTCAGCGTCGCCACTAGCCACCACTCCTGCACCATTAGCAGGTGGTATGTCTTAATATAATCATTTAATTAATTATTAAAATTTTAACCATACTATTAGCGTTTTTTTTAGCAATTTCGCACCGGCTCGACTTCTGACGAAATTAGTAGTTTAAGCATCTCCCTAAAGTCAGTTCATACCGAAACACGACGCGACGCCGACGCGTTGTTACTGGAAATGTGTACATTTACTAGCCATACCCTGTATTTTTTATACAAATTAATATTATTTATAATAATTATGAAAAATATTAGACATTCCAACATCTACTAAAAATAATTATTTAGAAGATTTTTTTATTTCAATCTCTCGTACTTATAAAGTAAAAAAACAAATATTAAGATATTCCATTATTTCCTGAAGTTTTAGTAGACTTTCCCCGACGTAACACAGTTCTCTGGTTGTGACGTAGTTGTAAAAGGAGATATGTCATCTTACCGCAATGCGTTCGTGCAGATCTGACTCGCTTTGTGATTCCGCTTAGCTTCGGTGGAAAGAGACATACCAATACACAGCTCTTTCTCTCTCCCTCGCACACAACCGGAGGTAAGTCAGCCATAGCCTTAAGAAATTAAAGAACAAATAATTTAACAGCAATTTATTTAAGCAATATTAAATATGATTTGTACGTAAATTCGTCAGAAAATAATACCTATAAACTAATTGTGTGGCTATCTACACTCATTTTGAGTCGCTTCGTTTTTCTTACAAAAATAATTATTTTAATAAGCTCATGAATATAATCAAAATAATCTTAAAAAAAATGAACAAAAAGTATTTTGATCTAAAATTGATGATGTCATAATTATGAAATATAATATGAATTTTATCTTAGTTTTATACAATACATAGATAAATACTAATTAAATTCACTTAGAAAATGTTATATCGAAATATACAATCAAATAATTATTTATTTCAAATCATTTGTAGTATTCGTTATTTCCACATTGTCAAATTATTGTCCTGTTTGTAATAATAACAATCACTTAATTATGATATAGGCACAGAATTATAGGATGCTTACTCTAACTACATGATAAATACAGTAAAAAGCAGTAATCAACATGTACTACTGGGGTCTATACACCACCTTAGCAGAATTGATTTAAAATGCTATATTGTTTATCTATTCTATTGTTGGAGCAATAGAATATAGTTTTTTTTTCTTAATTAATATTATGATTCTGCAAAGGTAGCCTTTTTAGATCCTCTGCGAGTCTAATAAATGGCCTCAAGGAATATTTCTAATGATTCACTTCGTGGATTTCCAGCAACGTCATTAGCTATTCTTCCATTAATCATTCAGTGAATCATTACGAATATTGCTAATCGTTTTTCAAGCAAAAACAGCTGATGAAGACCACAGGATCACGCTGGATGCAAGCCGCTTCCAACCGGTCCTATTGGAAATCTGTTGGGTCTATGTTCAGACATGGGCTTTCTACGGCTGATATCATGATAAAGCATTACAGCAATAAGTTGTTCATTTTAAAGATTGCATGCAAACAGTAGCGGAATCTTATAACGTAGTAGATTCAAGCGTTAGGCGCCCATTACACGGTAGGTTTTGCCATGGCAAAACCATGGCAGAGATTTTGACTGACGGAAAACCTATCGTCTAATGCGTTGATTGACGTTTGAATGACGAAAATTGTAGGCGATAAAAATTCCATCATTCATGATTGATGGTTTTGCCATGGCAAAACCTACCATGTAATGGACGCCTTAGGTATATAAGCAACTAATTTATCGCACTAAGCCACTGGATACATCGAAGTTTCAGCAGTATTTAAAGCAAATAAAGCATCTACTTTGCAGGAATCTTAACTAGATTAAATCACTACTGTGAAGTCAGCATACATAATAATATTATAGCAACAGGCAGGAAAAAAACATCGAGATATTTTGTGTGAGTTTAAATTTTTGTAAACGCATCCTACGATACATGAGATCTTAGTGTTAGGTGCGCTCACAAAAAAAGTAAAAGCTTTAAATTTCAGCCTTTTTATTCCGACTTCCAGAAGCCTTTGATGCAAAACGCGCTTCGCGAAATGTTCACTTCTCGAAAAAAGCACTTCTCGAAATGAGCACTTCTAATGGGTTACTAAATATTTTTCTTTAGCCCGATGTTTCTTCTTCCAAATAATGTTTATTATCTATCATTTGTAACTACATGGCGATTCAATTAATTAAAATATTTATATGAGGACACCCTTTCTATCGCCCCTCATAAAGTGTGAGTTTACGTTGGAAGTAGAGGCGCTGCTGCTCAACTTGACGTCTTGGGGCCGATCGCTTGATCCACGCTTGTCTTTTGACATCTGTGCTACCTGTTGAAGACAGACCAAAGTAATGAATTAAGAGGGGTGCCTTTTATTTGGTAATGTCACATATAGTAAGCTTTGCTGTGTTGAGGAAGTTGTGTCCCAGCAGTGGGCAAGATAGTGGGAATCCGACAGGTGTTAAGGCCCAAAATTCGCAACGAAAATTAACCGTTGTTGGTCGTTGCGAACACCTAATTCCCCGTACTGACTGCATTAATTACGCTCGCTGTGTAACGTGTTCCGGCGGCGTTACGAACTTACAAGGCGTAATGCCTTGTAAGTTCGTAACGCCGCCGGACAGTACCTAGCTTTATATGCTGATTATTTATATTTGTGTTATGATAAAATTCATAAATACATTATTAGATTCTTTAATATATTATCTAAGATAACGAATGGATTTTATAATTTTAATTTAGAATACATTTTTTTTTAATTTCATGATATTTTTTTTAACTCTGACCTATCCAAAAGTAAAATACATAGGTACTGTCGTTTGTAAAGTATGTCCTTATGAGATAACAAACCACCATTTTAAACTTGTTGCTTTCCGGAAAGTGTAGTAATTACACGAGTTAGTTCATTACCAACTAATTAGCGTATGAATAAAGGATACTGTTGTAACAATAGACTTAGCATATGAATGAAACAACAAGTAACAAAGAGGCGGCAATCAATACGGTTGATTGGCCTTATAATTAATTCATACTTCAGGTAAATAACTTAGAGATAGTGATATAAAGATTAACATTCTCTATTTATTTCTTAAAAATTGCATATTACTACGGGTAGTGTAAAAAGGCGCAGCAATTGAATTCATTCCAAAAATCTTTCGTCTCTTTCATGCATTACATATACATGGACTATCGGCACTATTCGCACACTACACTGAGCTACAGCGACAACGCATTGGTGAGCAGCGCTTGCGATCGATATTATGTGTTGGGATGTAATCCTCGTTTAGAGAGCGATTGTTTGTACAAAGTAATAAAGAAATGGATGATACGCGGGAGCTTCCCCATGACGCGATTCGATCGATTCCAACTACAAGTGAAAATCATTCTTAGCACTACGACTTATGACATAAAACGTACGGTTGTCTATGGGTTTCACAAGTAGTTGGAATCGCTCCCTTAAAAGGGAACTACGGCTCTGGAACCCAAATGTCAACTTAAGGAAGAAAGTAGTTTTTAGTCAGTCAAGTCTGACAGTCCACTCCACAAAGGGCAGGAGGACTCATTAATTTGATGATTTTACACCCCAAAATAAAAGTTACAAACTGGTGAGCCACGTTCGCGGTCTCTGTTATATTGCGATACAATCCGCGTTTAGTGTGTGATTGTTCATAGAAAATATCAAAGAATGTAGAATAATTTTTGACACAGTATTGAAAGACAGCGACAAAAGTGTAGAGACCTTTCATTATTCTTTTACGATTCATACTCACAGCATCGTCAATAGCTTTGAACTGCCAGTTCCAATGTACTCGGTACAGGAACGGTCTGTGGTCGAAGCGATTGTCATCGGGACTGTACGTCTCTGCGTGGTACGACGGAGTGAGGACAGTCATCTTGTGACGATTGATTGCGTAGCAACGGAAGAAGTGCTTCACTTTCTCTGCCACCTGAAAAGTAAACTTTATTTTGTACATTTTTAAACAAGGAATAAAAAATTTAGGATCAATCGATTTTGAGAAGTAAAGAAGTCTTCCCTCGCAGGGGCTTGCTTGAGTCTACAGGACATATATTTGATATTCAGCTGACATCAACTTCAACAGAGTGGTAAATATTACGTAATGAAGTCGGTTAAAAAGTAAAGCCTTTTACGCACGAACTCGGAACACTTGGTTAGTACGTGTGGACGTTAATTAGCAAAGAGACAGCGCACAACAAAGAGGCCGAAGAAAACGTATGGACAATCACTAGATTTGTTAATGGAGTCGCACGTATTGACGATACAGATCTGCTTGATATCGAATTGCATGTACATACGTGCTAATGACAATGCACATGATTCTCCGTTCGAAATTTGATTGCACAGCTAGTCATCACTGGCGACAACTGTTGTATTTTGTTTGCAGCACCTTTATGTCATCGTAGTAAGGTAGATTTTTGTAGTTCACAATCAAATTGCATTGTGTCGCTCCATTAGAATATACGAGCGATTTGAATCGGCAATCGATTCGATATCGCTCGCTTCGCGTCGCGCCATAGGCAAGGTCGACAAGTGCGAACTAGGCATCGTGCTGTAAATTCACCGTTGGAAGTGGTCCACAGGGACTTATACTTTTTAAATAGATATTACCTCTTGCGGCGTACACTTATCGCTCCACGTATGCACCAGCTTTTGGAACATGCTGAACGGTCCGCAGTGCTGAGTCTTCCGAAGTCGTCCGAACTCGGACAGTTCTGCGTACGTCATGCCCATGTCCTGCTCATCAGTCTGAGTGATCTGACCATCTGAAAGAGGCTCCAGTTCCGCTGTCGGAGGCGCTTGTAAGATCTCCGAGAGTGATGGCAAGAAGAATCTGTGGGAAACAAAAAGAAAGTTATGGAATAAGTAGCAATAGAGGGGCATGGAAGAAGTTTTGCTGCGGCGAACCCAAATCAAACCAGATTAATAGTTAAAGCTATGACACGTCTAATGTATGTCGGAAAGGCAATCGGATGGCGAGTGGTAATTTGAGCTTTGGAGTGAGACAGATCTCCCCTTGTATAGACCGCAATGACACAAATAATATTAATTGTAAGAATCATCATTTCAAATAATGATTTTTATATTATTTACATAAGGTTTTAATTGCAATGCTTGATACGCTCTCGTGAAACAGAAAAATATACTTATAAAACAAATTTAAAAAAAATTATACAGTGTGACATTTCAAACTAATTAATAATAATCAGGAAGAACAGTTTTATTTTTATTTTGTCTTGCAAACCCACCAATTGAACCACCCAACACCCAGACCCACAAATTTAAAAAAAATGCTGCAATTTTCCACTCACCTATTCTTTGCATACTGCAAGAAGGACTTGAGATCAGTCTTCGATATACCACCAATAGGGTTCACATCAGCACTGGAGCAGTCGTACTTAGTCATGTAACCACGCAGCGCTTCGTCCACGTTGGACGAACCTAAGACCAGCAGCCCGCCAGGTCGACCACGCACCCACAGCATTAGTTGGGCGAAGAGGTAGGAGAGAACCATGCGCAGACGAGCCTGAAATGAGGACGCAAATGTAAGGGAGCGCTGATGACGCGATACGACTCAATTCGACCAATTCCAACTACAAGTGAAAATCATCCTTACTACTACTACATACGACATAGAACGTTTTATGAAAAACAAAAAACGCTCGCCACGTCGACATAAGTCAGTCGAACTGCATCATTATATCGTAGTAGCAAGGATTATTTTCATTTTTAGTTAGTAGAAATTGCAAATCGTAAAATTAAAACACAATTAAATTAGATAAAGAAAACGATTAAAATACAAAATCAATATAAAATTAAAAATAAATTATTACATTAACATAAAAAAAGTTAATTAAAAAATAAATAATAATAACTGCCCTAATCAAATAAACCACCCCGGAACATTCCTGGCACAAAAGACCCTAAAATACTTGCAGCATTACCACGCTGAATGGCAATTGCCAGTCTCTGCACCAGAAACAATCCGGCGCGATCGTCCAAACCATTGGTCCTAAGACGCTGACCAATTTCCCCCACGAAAACTTTAGCCTCTCGCCCGCAAGCACCACACGTCTCAAGCGCCACGGGAATAAACAAGTACCGTGACTGAAGGACAGCATACTTGATATGTTTGGACGTAGCGGTGGTCTTTTTCAATTTCTTTTTTTTAATTGCAAATCGCAAGAATCGCGTCCTGGGTTATTTTCATTTTTAGTTAGTAGAAATTGCAAATCGCAAGAATCGTCCCTAAGCTTCAGTTAAATTTTGAAAAACATTATACTAAGAGAGAGCATTTAAAATACAATGGAAGACAGAATCACTCACTCATTATTATTTCAACGAAATCACAAAACTCAGGTTTCAGTTTATTTTCAAGTCTAGACATAAAATCGGTCAAGTTATAGGTAATGCGGTATTTTGAGGAAAGAAACACAGATCTCTGTATATTAAACTATATAAAAACATACAAAACTGACTTTTTTTTGTTTTGTTTGCTCTTGACTCTTGGTCTTGATATTAAAGATGACAGAGACAAAATCAAAGAGCTTACCCAGACGAATCCTCATGACTCTGACTTTAAAGAAGCTAAGAAGCTTAAGGCTTTGAAGACCCGTGAGCCTGATATAAACACACAAATAATCCTATATACTCCTAAAATAGTCGTTATATACTCCTTTGTCTCATTAGGTTGGGAGCCAAAATCTTCTTACCTGAATATTCTGTAACGCCAAGTTCTGTCGTGGACAGCCCCCTTTAGTCCTAAACTTTGGTACAAAGTTTGTCGCCGTTGTGAATATACCGATCACTGCACTCACGGCCGCATCAATGACTATCGGGAAGTGATAACTACCGATCTCACTGGCCAGCTGAAAGAGACGTTACTTGTATAACTTGTGACAAATTGCTACTCAAAATATTAACAGCTGCAATGAATGTTAAAACATTTATTTATTACAGTACTTTTTTTATTCTATAATGTTTCCACTGCTGGGAGCTGGGACACAGGTCTCCTCTCTGTGAGAGGTGTGTGTCATAATCCACCACGCGGCACAGTGCGGTCTGGTTATGCCACATGTCTTCGAATTTTTGGTTCTAGAACCAATCCTCACGATGTTTTCCTTCATCGTTTCTTACAATACTTTATTAGACAGTAAAGCTAGCTTCTCACGGTACGTGATATCACGAATCACGCCAAAGGTGCCATTTACGGATTGGACGCGCCAGCCCGAGTCGAGCCGAGCCATTGCCTTCACACAGTACATTACGCGAGCGGGCGTAGCATGACTCGTGATATTACGTGCCGTGTGATGCCAGCTTTACATGGTTACTTGGTTAAAAGAAGACAGATACAATTTCTTTCAATGCGCAATATTCATCATCATCCGCCTAGCCTTCAATTAGGAGTCGCCTTAGTCTAATTGGCAGCTGAATACGTGCAATATAAATGTAACACCAATATCTCAAAAAGAAATCATAGTGGATTAGAGTACCTGAGATGCACGCTGCTTAGTCTCCTGACTGGAATTCTCCGATGCCATGTAACAAGTTACTAGTAGCCTGTTGCATAGTTCCATCGGGTCGGAAGGCGTGTAGTCAGACTGACACAGGATTTTACGGACGTCATAGAGAACTTGACTTTCTGCAAACATTTTATTTTTCATTCTATAAAATATGGTTTTAAAATAGATTATGGACACAAATACAAAATACGGCTATTTACAAATAAATCTTATAAAAAGGGTGACACAATGGGCCGTCTTATCGCTAAAAGCATTTTTTTTTCAAGACAACCTTTATTATTATTCAATAAGGTTAATTTTAATGTCTAAAAAATTGTGTATATTAGGGTCAAATTAAGTAACTTAGCGAAACTCGACACTTGTGATCTATGTGCACCACGTCTGTAAAGTTTACACTAATAAACTACTACAAAAGTTTAATTTATTGTAAACGAAGATCGGTAACCCCAAACAAAAACATCAAATTATTAAACCTTATGAAGCTACCACGTCCACGTCGAGTTTCGATAGCTAATTTAATTTTTCTATCTATAAGATACAAACCTCCTTTCTGGATAGCGTCGCATATCTGCGTGCACATAGAGAACACGATGCAAGCTGTGCTCGTGGAGTCTACACCGCCACTCAAAGGTAGGAAGAATCCTCCTTGGCCAGACCTTCGCAGGTAATCCCATAGCCAACAAGCAGGACCTGTGAAAAATACATTTTGTATTCTTTTGCATTTTTTTAGAACACTCTGTCCCATGTCCAGCGTCACTTCGAGCCTTATCCAGAATACCCGTTTTGGAACGCAGCGTGATGTTTAGAACTCTGTCCTGTCTTTTGATGCCAAGAATGTTACGTTCCATTGTCCTTTTGCAGATTCCAAGGCGGAACCTCTGCGACTCGTTAAGCGACCAGGTGGCCTACCATGACGTCTTTAAGCCAAAGTAGTTTCAGTGAGTGAACGAGGTGGCGCTAGAAGAATAGTATAGCTCTGTCTCTTTCACACACTGGATCAAGTCTGGTTTTAAGACGTCATAATACGGCCGCAAGTCTGATTAATTTGCAGACACATAGTATAATATTTTTCATTTCAGACATTGAACAAACTATGTAGTTTAAAAATAAAATAAAGACAAATAAAGCGACCTTTCATTACTAACATTATTTATTTTAAATTGAAGAAGAACAATGCAGAGGTCGTTTTAAAAAAAAAAGAAACTCCAATACTACCTATTTTGTCAACGATAAATTCAAAACCAGTCAGCGGTATTTTCTTACAACAACAAAAGACTTGTTGATGAACGCCAGTGATAGCGCGAAAATTGTGGCCGACTCATTTACGTGAGTAGATTGCAAAGAAGAAGAATGAATTCTCGTTTAGAAATAAAGGTGATTATCACAACTGTTAATTTAAACTAAACAGAGGTGGGGTGCGTCACGCGTCACCACGAGTACACGACGTAAACGTAAACTTCAATTTAAAAGTTAAAAAATATACTAAGAAAATAAAATTTTAAAATACTTACAATTTCAAAAATACTAAGAAAAAATAAGCGAGATGCTTTGGATTTTAAACTTTCAGCTAAATGATGACAATCAAAAATCCAACGAAATGCATTTATAGGTATTCTTTTAGGTGTAATTTAAAGAGGATGGGAAAGTTAACAAAGGCGCTAGCGCGAGTGCGCGACGTAAATATAATGTAAATATTTCGTTTTATAAATGAAAACTCGTTTTACAACATACAATATTTGGTTCATCATCATCATCAGCCTATAATGTTCCCACAGCTGGGACACAGGCCTCCTCTCTGTGAGAGGGAGTTAGCCATAATCCACGACGCGGGCCCAGTGCGGATTGGTAGATGTCACATGTCTTCGAATTTTTGGTTCTAGGACATGCCGGTTTCCTCTCGATGTTTTCCTCTACCGTTTTGAGAGCAGTGGTGATTAAATAAATTACACAAAGTAATGCGCCTGGCTACTCGTAAGTCGGGACCGATACCACTGGGCCACCACTGCTCCAGTATTTGGTTATATTATTAATTATTTATGTTTCTGAGAAATATGTACTTATTGTGGTTTTCAATTAAATTAGGACCAACATGCTAAAAATATTCGTTCGTGTTTTCGGTTAATGGAATACATTTATGGCGCGTTTCCATTATGCAAGTGTTGCATATAAGTATGACGTCACATTCGTATACAAGTTGCTTGAATTGAAAAAAACCGGCCAAGTGCGAGGTGGACTCGCCCATGAAGGGTTCCGTAGTAGTAAGCATAGATTAGGGATATAATTATATTGAGATTAGTAAGTAATATACACAAACAATGAAAATAACTTTGTTTTTCATAGTGTTTGTATGAATGGCAAAGTTATATTTGCGATTTTTAAAAATGTACTATATCGTACCCTTATTGCAAAAACCGATTATCTGCATTTTTTACCAATTTTAGTTAAATATAGATATCGAATCCTCAAGTCAAGACGAAGCTACAGGTAAAACCCATTATCACTCGAATTTTTATGCAGATAATCGGTTTTTGCAATAAGGGTACGATATCTCAAAAACTGCTAACTGTATCTCATCCAAACCAATTTTCGTTGGAAGTTTTTGTTGAGGTCTACATTATATTTTTTAGTTTTATCATTCTCTTATTTTAGAAGTTACAGGGGGGGGGGGACACACACATTTTACCACTTTGGAAGTATCTGTCGTGCAAACTGTTCAGTTTAGAACAAAATTATATAAGTAACCTCAATATCATTTTTAAAGACCTATCCATAGATACCCCACACGTATGGGTTTGGTGAAAAAAAAAATTTTGAGTTTCAGTTCTAAGTATGGGGGGCACCCCCAAAATTTGTTTTGTTTTTATTTTTGTGTGAAAATCCTAATGCGGTTCACATAACACATCTACCTACTACCTACCAACAACAGCTTGTTTCAACAGGATAGCTCTTATACTTTCGACAAAAAGTGGCTGTGACATACGGACGGACGGACAGACAGACAGACATGACGAATCTATAAGGGTTCCGTTTTTGCCATTTGGCTACGGAACCCTAAAAAAACACTATCTAGCTTCAGTTCAAACTACCTACTTGTAACTTGTATGCAGGTTTGTTGAAGTTGCATGCAATTTGCAACATTTTATACAAGTAACTTGCATTATTGAAATGCGGTCTTAAAAGCACTTTGTTCGATTTTTGACTTTCCTTATTTAGCTGAAAGTTAGCCGAAGTATCCCGAATATTTTTCTTAAATGTAGGTACGAGCTAAAACTTACCAAGTTCAATTTCTTCTTCAGGCGTCAAATACTGCCACTGTATAGGCGGACTATTGGTCAGATACACGTCGTCATCGTCTGACAGTGCGAAGTCAACTGTGATGCGAGGGAACGGCGGGTTTGAAGCCGCCAAGTGAGATCGAGAGCGGATTGAAGTACGATAGGAACGAATGTCTTCGAGATCAATCGTTGCTGTTACTACTTCCTGAAATTGTATGGTTTTGTAGTTTTGTGTGTGTTACGGCAAATACCCGAAGTACGGTTACACCTAGCTTTAACCGGTTAAAACTAGGTGTAACCGACCACATGCAGTTAAACCTAGATGTATCCTTTCTTCACAGAAGCAAGTCGACGGAGCCCCGCTTTGCGGGGCTTCTACTTCTGGGTGGTTTAAAAAAATAATAACCACGAAGAGGATGGCGGGGTCTAAAACACCCAACAGCGGCCACACTCGCGTGCGATTTCAAAGAGTAAGTTTAAGTGCTAGAATGACGGGGCGTTTTGTCAAGTCGGGCGTATTATCTAGTTTTAATCTATCAGTATCTCTTTTAACATCTTTCAATGTAACCATTACCTTATTGGAAGTATTCATCGATTCAACTCCAGATGGGGAGTTAAGTTTAAAAAAAAAACCGGCCAAGTGCGAGTTGGACTCGCGTGAAGAGGGTTCCGTACGATGTTACCTATCACGTTTTTTTTTTAAATCTGACCCAAATTGGTACGCACAATATTGAGTGATTTACCATGTTATTTTAATATCATGGACTTCTTATAGGTTTTCCTATAATCTATAAGAAGAAAACTAATTTCTGTATTTTTTTTTTAAATTAGGTTCAATAGTTTCGGAGATAAGGGGGAGGGGGGGGAATGGTCAAATTTCGTCTATTTTCTTGAATAACTTGGAAACTATTTATTTTAAAATTACAAAAAAAAAATATTTAAGATTTTCTTAACAAGACCTTTCATTTGATATGTCACACGATGCAGTTTTCAATTTTTTTTTAATTTTCCCCTTCCCCCCCCCAAAATTACCTCCCATATACAGATATGGACTTCTTATAGGTTATCCTATAATCTCTAAGTAGAAAACTAATTTCTGTATTTTTTTCAAAATTTTAGGTTCAGTAGTTTCGGAGATAAGGGGGGGGAATGGTCAAATTTCGTCTATTTTCTTGAATAACTTGGAAACTATTTATTTTAAATATACAATAAAAATATATTTAAGATTGTCTCAACAAGACCTTTCATTTGGTATGTCACACGTTGCAGATTTCAAATATTTTTTTTTTAATTTTCCCCTTCCCCCCCAAAAATTACCTCCCATATACAGATATGGACTTCTTATAGGTTTTCCTATAGTCTATAAGTAGAAAACTAATTACTGTATTTTTTTCAAAATTTTAGGTTCAGTAGTTTCGGAGATAAGAAGGGAGGGGGAATGGTCAAATTTCGTCTATTTTCTTGAATAACTTGATAACTATTTATTTTAAAATTACAAAAAAAATATATTTAAGATTGTCTCAACAAGACATTTCATTTGATATGTCACACGATGCAGTTTTCAAAACTTTTTTTTTCATTTTCCCCTTCCCCCCCAAAAATTACCTCCCACATACAGATTTCATCTATTCACGTCACACCTCTGTGCTTGGGTCACAGGAATTGATATGTGTACCAAATTACAACCCAATCGGTCTAGTAAATTCGGAGATAATTGACTGTAAGCGACAGACAGACGGACACACGAGTGATCCTATAAGGGTTCCGTTTTTGTATTCGGACGTACGGAACCCTAAAAATACTAACCACATCATGCAGAGCAAATTGCAGCCCTCTACTAACGATCTCCCCATTAACAGCCACGCAGGAGCAACCATTGAAGTAGATCCTCTGACCGTCACACCCTCTCAGGTTGCTAAATAGATACGCGCCACCACTCTTGAAGGTAGCACTCTTCACCAGGTCGACTGTGACGTAGGCTTTACGCAGTTCCATGTAGCTTCCCGAACCATTCGATATGATCTCTACGCCGTCTAAGCTTAGCGGGATATGTCGGCTGAAAAGTGAAGAGAAAGAGTGGTACGATTATAAAAGGAATCCTTCTAGTTCTGCTTATAAAAATAGTTAATAATTTATCTTTATTTCAGACATACATTTTACATAGATAGTGTTGTTAGCTTATGACCATGTACGACGAGCAACATTTCATACAAACTTCCAAGTCCTTATTTTTCGAAATCACCGATACACCGATTTCAATGTTTCATACTTATAAGCAGGATACAAAGGTCTAAAAAGATAGTACAAAACATTTTCAGCGAAAAATAAGGGATTCCAAATTTGTATGAAATGTTGTACCTACGGTGTACTCGCTCTTAATGTTTGCTATATATTTTAGTTCAGTATTTTATTATTTATTTATTAAAACTTTATGCACAAAGTACATGGGCGGACTTAAAGCCTTAGGCATTTTCTACCAGTCTACCTTAGGGTTATGCAGATAAAAAAACACAGTAGGTACAGTATAAAAGCTAAAAAAAGGAAGGTTAGTAAAACTACAATTTTCAAAATTATTTTGTTAACTGGACTCTCTAAATAACTGCAAATCTTTGCTTTCGACCAACTGACCAAACTGGCTTAAAGTTGTACAAGTCTGAATTACCCAATTAAGTAAATAAAATAACACAGTTCTTACCTCTGTGGATTCCACAATTCTTCGCAAATTTCAAAACCTATGCACGTATCTTTAGTAGCAATGACCGCGTCTCCAATGGGCACCGTCGTTTGGTTAGTAATCGCTGTTATCATCCTAGGTAAATAGTATTCTTCAGTCTGTCGATCCTTAATAAATAATTATAAACACAATTTAAATACACTTCAGAGAAGCTACAACAGAATCCAAGGCGGAAATTGTACAGACGACGCCAGCAGGTCAACCCACCCGAATTTGTCAGATTATACCAATCGAACATCAACCTTACACTATTGTGATAAGATTGAAAATCTATAAAAGAAATTTGACAGATTTAGGTAGGTTGATGTGCTGACATCTGTACATTAACGGGCCGTTCGTTCACGACCTTGCAGCTATGAGCGGTGACTTAGCGAGGGGCGGCGAGCGATGTTTTTTTTTTACGTGGTAAAATCATCAATTCGCGTACTTTAATAACTAATGTCTTATTCGCGCCGCCCGTCGCTCCGCTCACTGCTTAGACCAAAGTCCTGAACGAGCTGTAAAACTTTTTTTTTTTCTACAAACGGCAACACGTTCTGGAACCTAATTTTTAACGTCTGATATTTGTGACATTTTTCTGAAATCATAGTTCATCAAGGGAAGTCTAAATTGGAAGTCTAATAATACGTAACCAGCTACAACCTAGCACTAGGTGATCAAAGATTAAGGAGAACCACGATGGCACTTACTTTGGTCCAAGGCGAAAACCACCTAGTTTCCCTATAATTTCCATCTTCACATAACAGCATCTTTGGTCTGATGAGCAGTATCTTTTTATTCAGGAACGCTACCCGACAGTTATACAATACGTTTCTGTGTTGAACAGGCATGCCGACATCGATCAACATGTCTTTGCATGTCGGTGACTTGAGGAGTTCTGCGAGAACTTGCCAACTGTGGAGGTATGTGTCTGGCTCGTAGAAGTGGTCCTCACAACTGTAGCCACTGTAACAATATTTTTTTTAAGAACAGCAAATGGTTACCTGGTTAAATACACAAGTTACAAAGTACATTGGAAAGCAACGACCATATAGAGCCTTTTGTTTTAACGTTGTAAGTCTGTTGGAAATTCATCAAAATTAAATGACTCCGCCCATCTTTAGTGGAGCGGAAGGGACTATTAGGTTTGACCGAGTAAAAATAAACCTGTCCCTTTGGTTATAACTAAGTAAGAGAAATAATGTTGTTTGGTCTATTTAACAGACTTCAGTTATTACAAACACAAGGATATTTTTACTCCGGCTTTAGGCGTAGCATAATTACGACAAATCAGAGAATTACCTTGACCATCAAATCAAAAGTAATTTACTCAAAGTAAGCTCATATAGTCTGGAGTTGGTTGAGATATTACGTTTATCTGGGACATGTTCTATCTTTTGAATAAGAGCATTCAAATAAAGAGCTTTCTAGGAGAATACAGCTCGGGTGGGCGGCATTTGGTAAGCTCGAACATGTTTTTCGATCCAGGAAGATACCCCAATGTCTGAAAACTCGCCTTTTTAACCAATGTGTCCTGCCAACGATGACTTACGGTGCCGAGACATGGACGCTTTTTTTTTTTTTTTTTGCGTGGTAAAATCATCAAATGAGTCCTCCCGCCCAGGGTGGGGCGGGAGGGACTGTCAGACTTGTACTGACTAAAATCCACGGTGTTCCTTCAATAGCCCTTTATGTACCAGGGTCACGGTTACCGAGTGAGACAATCCCGCGACCCCGGCAGGCTCCGGCCCTCTTAGGGGGCCCCGTCAGTTTGCTGACAGCTCTTTGAGGCGCGCGTGGAACACAACGCGCCGTCGACCCGGGCATGGTCCATGATCGGACGGCGAGTCACCCATTACTCGCCGCCCGCATACCCGCGCCTACGGTGGCCGGAGATCGTCTTGCGACGTCCGTTGCCGTGGGCGTCTCCCGCGGGAGACATGGACGCTTACAACGGAGACTGTGCACCGTATACGAGTTGCACAAAGGGCCATGGAGCGCGCAATGCTCGGCATAACTATTTTAGACAGAGTGCGTAACACCGAAATCCGTCGTCGGACGAAAAAAGACGACGTCGGGGATAGGGCGATACGCCTCAAGTGGAGTTGGGCAGGGCATCTGGCTAGACGCAGAGATGGCAGACGGAGCAAGGTTTTGACCGAATGGTGGCCAAAGTTCGGCCAAAGAAACCAAGGCCGCCCAAAAGCCCGTTGGGTTGACGATATCGTCAAGATCGCGGGGAATAAATGGATGAGAGACGCACAGAACCGAGAGATATGGCAACAAAAGGGGGAGGCCTATACCCAGTAGTGGGTGATCCCGGGCTGATATGATGATGATGATGAAGCTCATATAATCAGCAGTTCTTGAACGTCACTTTACAAAAGACAGTCCCTCAAAACGCCCGGCCTTCGCCTCCATCGAGTCTTAATTATCTACATGCTAAAACAGCATCTAAATTCGATGGCTGACTCACCATATCTCTAGTTCTGGTCCAGTGCGATAGAGTGCGCCCATTTCTTTAGCCTCCTGTATGGACTGCAGGATCCTGTTCATGTTGCCTTCGAAGTCGAGAGCCCATTGGTTCAGCGTGGTCACCGCCACTGTCACTTTTCGACCCATTGTTGCAGATTATTTTCTCTGGAAACAGTAATGTTGAACTTAGGTCAGAATCAATTGCAATAAATAAAGAAATAAAAAAAAAAAAATTTCAGTAAGTTTCAGTAAGTTTTTGTTGACGTGAGACGTGATGCCCATGGGGGGCACGTCTGGGGCCAGAAGAAGCACAAAAAAATCCTAAGGACGGATTTTTTTCTGCTTCTTCTGGTGGCCCCCAGACGTAATGCCCTAAGCAATTGCTTAATTTGTTTAAGAGTTAACCCGTCACTGACTTTTTTTTTTAATTTTTTATCGTGGTAAACTCATCAAATGAGTCCTCCCACCCCGGGCAGGGCGGGAGGGACTGTCAGACTTGTACTGACTAAAATCCACGGTGTCTTTCGATAGCCCTTTATGTTCCGGGGTCACGGTAATTAGATAAGTCCCGCGACCCCGGCAGACTTTGGCCCTCTAGAGGGGGCCCCGTCATTATGCTGACGCTCTTTGAGGCGCGCGTGGAACACAACGCGCCGTCGACCCGGGCATGGTCCATGGTCGGGCAGCGAGTTGCCCTTTACTCGCCGCCCGCATGCCCGCGCCTACGGTGGCCGGAGATCGTCTTGCGACGTCCGTCGCCGTGGGCGTCCACCACTGCGGTTGGGGCGGAGGGAGGACACTGTCCTCTCTCTCACGCGGCCCGCCTCCTCCTTCGCGAGCATTACTGCTTCGCAGAAGGAGGCGACCGCTTCCCACTCCGTCTCGCCCCGCAGCATGGCCGCAACCAATGCCGGGCGCAAGAGGTCTCCGCCTATCGCCGCCGTGAGGACACGTCGGTGCTCTGCCCAAGCGGGGCAGTCTTGCACCGTATGCTCTACTGTGTCCTCCGGGCGATCTTCGCAGTGGTGACACCCAGGCGTTTCCTCCTTTCTCCTTAGACACATGTACCTCCCGAAACTTCCGTGTCCGGTGAGGACCTGCATCATGCGGTAGGTCAGGACGCCGTGACTCCTATCCAGCAACTCCTCAAAGAGGGGTCTTACCGCCGCGATTGCGGCGTGCCCGGCCGTCGGACCCGTCACTGACTTAGCTGCCATAACATTATCTGAACACAATGGTGTTAAAACTTTCCTAGTATGTACACTAAATCCGTTAGTATTCTAGTTTTCATTGTTGTTTAACTTTCATTAATCTCGGAAATGTATACGAGCACGGAACGGTTAAAGCTTTTGTGACTACATTGAAAAGCTTGAATTCACCTCAACGTAAAATGGAAAACGAATCGTTCTAGTTTCTATGGCCATAGCATTATGGTAACTTTTTATACTTCTATGTTGTAGAATAACGGAGCAAAACACATCCGTATCAAAGTTTAAAATTTTACGAACAATAAACCTATTCCAGAATTTGTATTATGTAGCTACATTTCACTTGCTAATGGGCAATCACTAAACATTTCAGCGCAAGTCGATAGCCCTTTACGTTCCAGGGTCACGGTAATGAGATAAGTCCCGCGCTCCGGTGGGCTTGGCCCTCTAGACCCCCGTCATTTTGCTGACTCTTTGAGGCGCGCGTGGAACACTACGCGCCGTCGCGCATCGACGCGGGCATGGTCCATGGTCGAGCGGCGAGTCGCCCGTTACTCGCCGCCCGCATACCCACGCCTACGGTGGCCGGAAATCGTCTTGCGAGGTCCGTCGCCGTGGGCGATAGAAATGGCGGTTGGGCAATTTTTGGAACAGGAACCCAGGATTATACAAGTGATTACTTTCAGCAATAACTTAACAACAAACTCCAAGCCTAAAAGCTCAGATTTGTGAAACAGTATCTCATGCCACGTTTGATTAATCTGTGATAAAATTAATCCCAAGCCTAAGATATCCCCACACCCATAAATTGAATTCGCTTGCATTGCCAATGCTGATATATAACAGCTTCATACCGGTTACCAACCTTTTAAATTTTTTGCGTAAATAGTACCTACCTATCCCTCGGTAATGTACCTACTAGCAATTTACCTTTAACTAGTTACAAATCCGATGAATATTCACGAAACATAAAGAACAATGCCGTCGGGCGATTGATGAATGACAAAAGGCTATAAGATCGCTCATCTAGCAGCCAATCGATCCGCACCAGGCAGTGCCATGGCCCGGCCAATCACCCCGCAACCCTTAGATACATAGTTCACACGTCCCATCAAGTGAACATGGTGTAATTGAAAAACGTTATTAATGACTTAATCACTTAATTAGAAAGACAGGGCGATAACTGGGACTTAGGACGGAACTTATGAATTCTAGAGGTGGCAGATTTGGTTTAAAACTGCGTTAATTCCTGATCCCGTTAACCAAGCAATGAAATATAATTAAGCGTTTTTCTGGTTTAACTTTTCAAAGGCTTAAACTTTTCTTTTATTTGAAAAATCGTGTACCTACCTACAATCTACATAGTATTGGATTTTTACCCTACTCTATTGAAAGAAGCTATATTCAATCGGCACAGTAACTTGCCAAAATAGCAAAGCAACAAAAAATAATAAAAAGCTTTATGGCGTCCCACTGTACCATGACATAGTTCGTATTTAACTGATCCTACATAGATAAATCAAATAAATTTTATTTCGTTGTAACAATTTGTTACCTAATTGTTACTGTTTTTTTGTTTGGTATTATTCTGCATAGAAATAGTTTTAGACATTTTGGAATGCACAATTGCTTTATTCAGGGAATACCCTGACCAATATTTTGAAATTGAGGTTTGATGGATTTGGCGCCCAAATGGGACATTTACAGTTGGTAAAATTGTTTTTTTTTTTTAATAATAAAACTAAATTAAATAATTTTCGTCAATTATGAAAAATTATAGTTGAACTTATTTGAATTTATAGGCATAAACGACTGTATATAAAATTTCAGCAAACGCCGAGCTGTTCAGAGAGATATCTAAGAAACCCAATAAGACTTGCTTTGTACTACAACTACGACAATTTCACCATTTAAAAATTGTTACTTAACATTCATTCATGTACCTACCGTTAGTAGAATTCAAGCAATATGATACAAAAGCAGTAAATAAAGCAAATGAGAGATATTCTAATGAGATAACATAGTACGCAATACAAGAAAAGAAATGTACACAGAAATAAACATGGCAATCTTACCAGAAAAAAAATCTGTTAATAAATAAGTACTCGGGTAGTATGAAATCGATTTCACAGCAAGTTTCCTTGGCAACATACAGCGTACAACTTTACAGCGTACTTACTTGTGCGTAGGTACCTTCTTGTGAAAATATTTCTTCCTTGGCAATATACAGCGTACAACTTTACCGTGTAGGGGAACAGTGTATAAGACGGGGACACGAGGTATGATGGGAAATCACACACCTAACGCTAACTTAACACAAAACTAACGTAGCACAAGCGCCAACAGGACGCCATTTGCATCTGGGCGCTTGCAAATGACGTCCTGATGGCGCTTGCTCTACGTTAGTGTTGTGTTAAGTTTGCCTAAATAGTGTATGTCCCCATTATACCTCGCGATTATTAACGTCCCCGTCTTATACACTGTTCCCCTACTTACTTGTGCGTAGGTACCTTCTTGTGAAAATATTTCTTCAAGTGTTATAAATGGATAGAGATAGAGATTCTTTTCGCGCTACGGGAGTTAAGAGCCGTGCAGCGGGAGTAAAACCATGGGGAATAACTAGTATAAAATAAATGTAAAGACTAGTATGGACAATACTTATGATATATTATAACACTACAATCTGGGCATTGTCGATGAACAAAGATTCAGATGGGCGCTTCTGCTGCCTATTCAAGTTGCTGTAACTGCGTGAAGTCTCTCGTGAGGTTTACCACAATTAGTTCCCAGCAGTCAACTTTTTTTTTGTTTTAGGCTTTTAGTATAGCTATTTATTGCTGGAACTCCATTTTAAAGTCTTTATTGGATACTTATTGGTTTTCCGGATTCTGCCTTCCTATTCTTTTCTCAACTATGTTAGGGTTGGCTTCACACCGAACCGGATGCAACTTAACATCAGTATTTTACAAGGAGCGACTGCCTATCTGACCTCCACATTCCACAACCCAGTGGCTGCGTAATACGATACAACGGTTATTAGATTTTCGAGCTTCTGACTGTCAGAGATCTACAAATGACAGCTGGGCCAATAGATTTAGGTACGTACGATTAGATATTTTCCGAGTCACGGAGGAAACTCGTTAAGACAAATGGTTACCCGTCTAGACACCAATCTATGCAAGGGCGGCTTCACCTGACGGATCGGCCTGGGCGGCCGTTATTATTTAGCCACGAGCTCTTTAGTTTTCCAGATTCATTATCATATAACAAAAAGCGCCATAAAAACCATTTTTCCTCAGTGATTGATGTAACTGTACAACTTTATTAGTTTTCAACGTCTCAAAAGCCATATTGGACGCCATGACAGAAATATAAACACGCAGCAAAAAATTTTTTTTTTATTAGTCGGGCCGTTGACTTCTTGGAATATTACTTTCTTCGTAAATGGAAAAAATTATATGAAACCCAGACGATAGAGGAGCTATAAATATTTTTGCCTAATATTGATAACCACGCAAGGCTCCCCTTGGGCCAATGCAATTATTTAAACTGACGATGGCGGTATTAAAAGAAACCCTTTTGATACTTTTACATCGATTACAATAATGCGAAGCTTAGATACCATTAAATACAGCTTCAAAAATATATTTTAATGTATAGCTAACATAATAATTTTATCTAAGTAAACCAGTTTTCTATTTATCCTAGAAACTCCAAATTAAGTTTTGATTACCTTTGATGTTTATTACATAGGTCATTATATACATACGGCCGTAGCGTATCGTATCCCTGCATGTTACGTTAACGATTGTATAACCATATTGCTGCAAATGTATAGCTATATGTAATTGACTGTAGCCTGATAGACGTGCCAAAGGAGCAAAGAAAAATAGAATATCCTAATTTAAGACATTAGTGTGGTACTAATGTCTTAAATTAGGATATTCTATTTTTCTTTGCTCCTTTGGCACGTCTATCAGGTAAAGCTAAGTTTTCTCTGTACCTGTCGGGGTTGCAGAACTGTCTAAACAGGTAACCGTGACCCTGGTACGTAAAGGGCTATTGAAGGAACACTATGGATTTTAGTCAGTAGGAGTCTGACAGTCCCTTCCGCTTGATGATTTTACCACGCAAAGAAGTGTCATCTTATGAGAGCCTTAACCAAGCTAATGCATAACTTGTACTTGTAGTTAATAAAAGAGTAGCAGGCCGACTGCATAATATGTCGAGCATATTAGTAATGTATATTAGAGGCCTAATGAAAGATCTAATTTACATTTCTGTTGGATCACATTTCAATAAAGCTAGTGGTCTTATATTTACGTCAAAAAGTTCAATGGCCGTACAAACTTTGAAGGAAAATCTATGTATTCCGAAGTCTATGAGAACGTTAAAGTTTACGGCCATGATTGAGGCAAGTTACGAAGTTTTCCACACGACCGCCACAAGTTACCACCTGCTTCGTAGAAGTGCAGTCACCTTTTAAGCCTTAAGCAGAAACGTCAACGTGCATTCATGATAAATAAAATCTAACAAGTATACCAGCTCAGTTTACCGAAATACAAATCCATCAGCAGATACAGATCATAAACACGTCATTGATGTGTGTCAGAACATTTCCCATAAGCATAAATTTGAAACAGCTACTTTCGCCGCAGTTCATAATAGAAGTAGGTACATACACGGATTAACCAGCTGACCTATGTATACCTAGCCACACACAGACTAGTCTAGACAGAGGTGTCGACTGGGAGTTATAACAGCAATGCACCCCAGACAGTCACGCGCCTACGTAATACGATAACAATGTGTTTTTTATAGTAACTAGAGCCTTCGTATTCCGCAAAGTGACTTGATTTGCATCACCATGGAAGATAATTGTGAAGAATTGGATGCTAACAAAGAAAAAGTTCATGATGAGAGTGATCAAGGTACGTGAATTGAAATTAAATTCTTATATTTAAGGAATTTTTTATTATGAGCAGCATAGAATGGTGCTCATAATAAAAATTTCCTAAAAAAAAACTATTAAACATTCCTAACATTTCAGTACTAAATGTATTTCCTGGCTAAACCAAGCTATAAAACCTCTACCTATATCGTCGTGACTCATGATTTTCAGGAACTTCCACTTGAATACCCTTGTAAGTTGTTAAGCATCTATAAATCAAATCAAAATTTGACCTCTATCAGAGGTTTCCGACATCGAAATTACCATAATACCGAATTTCGCATGAATAACCATTTGACGTCACCAATCACCTGATAAGCTTTATACGGTCGAAGCATGGCATTACAGGGGCAATAGTCTTCCAATAACCGAAAGCGAGTTCCCCGTTTTTGATTTCGTCAGTTCAGATCGGATCGCCGCGCAACCCGCCGGTTACATGCCAAAAAACTTTAACTTGACGACTAACATTCAAACAATCGTGTAGCCATGGTGACGAAACGCTCGACATCGTCGATTATAGAAATACACATGACAAAGATTAATTTGTGCTAGCGAAGAGCGAATGTAGCTTTTCGCGAACTTTTTTTAACATGTTATGGTGGAAACAACTCGAAAGCGCTCAAGAAAACATAATGATGATTGAACGAGAAGAGCAAAGGAAGGAGTTCATTGAGAACACGACGGTAACACTCACACTTCCTTCGATAAATCCTGTAATGCAAGATGATTTGTTCATGGCCAACATAGAACAAGTTAAGTCGCTACAGGCTACATTATTTCCAATATGCAGTAAAGGTAAATCCTGAGCTTTTCTGTTAGGTTTATGTAGCGCAGTATAAAAATTATAAAATGTGCCTTTCTAATTATTGACTAGTTTATAGAACTTCACTAACTTGAACACGAACTATTTTATAAAATAAGCCGACTTCTCGTATACCTTCAGAATTATAGAGAAGTCAAAATAAAGCATACTTATTCAAATAAGTATATTTTCAAGAAATAACTATACATCCATTATTTACCAGTGGTTTATGTTTCGACATTTGATATTTTAATATTAACGGACATAACAAAAATACCACCTATTTAGTATTTGTCGCGTGCATTTAATGTGCTGTTTATTTTGGATACCTTACATCATTTCCGGTAACTAATTCGTCGTTGGAACTCGCGTGCTTATTGATGTTATTTATGAACCATGAAATGCCTTTAAATACACAAGCTGTCATGAATGCTATGGGCGACCGTTTTATTTCAACCGCAACTAGGTCATACACATTATTATGACTAACGATAGGTTTCATTATATCGTTCACTTTTAAGTTCTTATTGGTCATAGTTTCACCAATATGTTTTGTTTTCAAGATTCCCTCATAACGTCCAAATTAAATTTGAATTAACTATCAACAACTTTATGTAAGTAACTCATAATGGCCAAAACAGTAACAGTAATCCAAAAACATGATACATAGACTGTATGAAAACTGACATAGCCAGTTAGGGATTGAATGATGAAAACTTGAAAAGATAGACGATCGAAATAAAAAATGAAAGGAGAGATGCTGTATCAACTCCAAGAATGAATAACAATAGGAAAATGATGATGTCATCACCTAACTCGTTGTTTCTTTGGTGCAGGAACGTTCATATCAAACTTTCTTCAAAACAATATCAAAACAAATCAGTTAGAAATAAACACAGATATACGAACATTTCGAACGACAGCCAAATTAAGAGAACCAAGAGATTTGTTCGCACTTCCAAAGGAGCTTGATTGCCCGCAGCAAGCACCTCGGTGGCCAACTGAATGTCAAGTAAGTGTATTGTTTGTTTCACCTGACCTGGCGGAGGTTGTAACCTAGAAAGCATAATTGGATCAAGTAGATGAAACTTGTGGGAACCAATTTAACTTACTGAACACAACTCCGAATCAAATCTATAAGGACTTTCTTCAAATTCAAATGTATTTGTGGGAAGCTATAACAGGGGACTAGTAAATAGACTAGTATTGTTACAATCCATATTGTTATGCTAACTAAAACGGTATATTGTTTGATTCAGCATACTTAATTAAGTGCATATTTCCCAACGTTCATTATTCTCTTTAATGAACTAAGACACTAATCGCCTTACCACAAAAAGATTAACCTCTGTTGTACACTTGTCTAACAAAGTGCAACTGCAAAACGACTCTTATATCAACGTGAAATGTCGTTTTGACATTGTCAATTTTTTTAGACAAGTGTTCAACAGATGTTTAACTTTTTTTATGATAAGACGATAATAGTTTAAAAAATGCAATAGGTGGTTGAAGAAAAAATACACCACTTAGTATGGAGTCCGGCATCTCCAGAACCATACTATATATCGTCCGGAAAAGAACTACAACCCCAACCGGTCGGTGAAGATGCGGGGACAGTTATATTCCAATATTATCCTATGAGTGCCGTGAACTATGTAAGTAATAAGTTAACACATTCATTTGTTTTTAATAATTAAAATGTGGCTGATTATTTGATTGTGTTGCAGTTTAGTCGTTCTACAGTAGGAGGATCTCGTTTATTTCTATCAGCGTGTACGAGTGTCGACGTTGAGGGAAATGAAGATGAACTACGATTTGAATCTCGTTTCGAAAGTGGAAATTTAGCCAAAGCAATACGCATAACTTCAGCTTATTATGAACTGCATCTGCGCACTGACCTCTATACAAATAGGCATATGCAATGGTTCTATTTTAGAGTCACGAATACAAAAAAGCATATGACGTACAGGTAATATCGATTGCATGACAACTCAACGTTACGTTCTGATTCCTATAAAAATTATACACACGTAAAATGTTCCAGATTCTCTATAGTAAACCTATCAAAAGCCGAAAGCTTATACAACGAGGGCATGCGACCTCTATTATATTCAACCAAGGACGCGCAGTTGCATTCGATCGGCTGGAGGCGATGCGGCGATAACATCGCATACTATAAAAATGATTCTACGTGAGTCACTTACAACTGGCTGGATTCAAATTAATGACACATCACATCATCACAAATCACAGTGTTATCTATTTACAGGACTGAAGAAGAAGAGCAGTTTCCAAGTTACACATTAACATTTAACATTGAGTTCCCGCACTCAGACGACGCGGTCTACATTGCACATTGTTATCCGTACACATATTCTGATCTGCAAGAATATCTATCTAAACTACAATCACATCCAGTCAAATCAACTTATGCAAAACTGAGGCTTCTTTGCAGAACATTAGCTGGAAATAATGTTTATTATCTAACTGTAACTGCCCCACCAAGTTCGTGCGAAGCAGAGCAAAAGGTAATAATTTGATATTTTATGTATTTATTAAAATAAAAATTAAACTAACCTAAGAATAATTTTAGTCATTCGCTTCGCAGAAAAAGAAAGCGGTTGTTATAACAGCCCGTGTTCATCCTGGAGAAACTCCTTCGTCTTGGATGATGAAAGGTTTCATGGACTATTTAACTGGAGACTCGAATCAAGCTCGCGAATTGAGGGAAAAATTTATATTCAAATTAGTACCAATGTTGAATCCAGATGGTGTGAGTGACAAATAATGATGTTCCAAACAATACACATAAAAATATGTCGGACATTGTCGTAACATGCGTAAATTTTCTATTATAACAGGTAATCGTTGGAAACAATCGATGTTCACTGACCGGAAAGGACTTGAACAGACAATATCGAACGGTTATAAGGGAAACATATCCACCAGTTTGGCATACAAAAGTGATGATACGAAGGTTAGTAACGTGCGTAAAGCCTATCCTACTACTAGGAAGAACTTCCTAACCAATGATTCTGTGTTAGACTACAGGAGGAATGTGGCGTTGCAATGTATGTTGATCTGCATGCACATTCTCGAAAACACAATATATTCATTTATGGATGTGAAAGCCGAAAAACTTCTGACAAACGTTTACAAGAGCAAGTATTCCCTTTGATGCTTCACAAAAATGCTGCCGATAAGGTAAACAAAATTTAAATACAATTTAGTTATTCTTATTGCACTAATGGAGATATAACCGTTTCTGTTTTACAGTTCTCATTTGAAAATTGCAAGTTTAGAATACAACGTAGTAAAGAAGGCACTGGTCGAGTTGTGGTATGGATGCTGGGAGTATCTAACAGCTACACAATGGAAGCTTCCTTTGGGGGATCCGAGTTGGGCAGCAGGATGTCTACACATTTTTCTGTCCAAGATTATGAAAGTCTTGGAAGAACGTTTTGCGAGACACTGCTAGATTTCTGCGACGAAGATCCAAGCAAAGAACGTTTAAGAACAAAAATTGTTACCAGACTGCTAAAAGAAGGTTCAAATGCGGATGAGCCTACGAATATTGATTTATCAGATTACTCCAGGTACCTTTTTTTTTATCGTGGTAAAATCATCAATTAAGTCCTCCCACCCAGGGCAGGGCGGGAGGAACTGTCAGACTCGTATTGACTAAAATCCACGGTGATCTTCAATAGCCCTTTACGTTCCGGGGTCACGGTAATTCTACTCCAGGTACCTACCAACTTCTTTCGATTTCTGAGTGTTTTCAAACATAACATTTTCCATTTTCTAGTGATGAAGGGGATACTTCAAGTAGCAGTTCAGAAGGTGGACACAGAAGAGAATCGACAAAACAGCCTGCACCACCACCTTCGCCAATCTTCCCCGATATCAATAAAAATGTAAATGAAGTAAGACTAATGCTGTATGCTATGATTACTACGTTTAGCAAAGGCTTGTATATTTCTAATGTATTCATTGGTAATTTTGGTTTTACAGAAGCCTAGAAAGACACGTCCAAGATTAGAAAAGATGAAACGAATCGAAAGAAAGAAAACAAAACGGGAAACTTTACAGGTCGCTTTACTAAACATATTCGGGATAATATTGAGAGTGAATATGTGACTGCTAATAATAAAGTATCCTTAAAATTATAGGTATCAAGAGCGACAATAGATTTGACATCAGATGCAATGACTGATATGTCATCGGATGCTGAATCTTACGACGGAAACCAAAGTCCTATGAGGAGAGTCCAAAAATTGATACATTCATCGATAAAAGTAAAACCAAGGCGGAAGAAAAAAATGCCACCCGAACTGAAAATCGTAAAAGCACCGGTAACCTTCAATTTTATTGCAGTTCACGTGATTTGAGGGAAGACATTTCGTGCCTTAACTTAGATCACGCTATTTTTCTGGGCGTTGTTTTCAGTACATGCAAAGAGGAACTTCGTGATCTTCGGTGCAATGTACCGATGCCTGTTACAGGCGCTTGGAATCACAAGAAAAAGTAACTTTCTTAAGTAGCTACATCTTGGAGTGGGAAGCGGTCGCCTCCTTCTGCAAAGCAGTACAGGGCCACTCGCAGCCCGACCATGGACCATGCCCGGGTCGACGGCGCGTTGTGTTCCACGCGCGCTTCAAAAGCGTCAGCATGATGACAGGGCCCCCTCTCTAGAGGGCCAAAGCCTGCCGGGGTCGCGGGACTTATACCATTACCGTGACCCCGGAACATAAAGGGCTATTGAAGGACACCGTGGATTTTAGTCAGTACAAGTCTGACAGTCCCTCCCGCCCTGCCCGGGGTGGGAGGACTCATTTGATGATTTTACCACGATAATAAAAAAAAAGTTTTTTTTTTTTTTATATTTATTTGCAAACATGCGATCGGTTCTTGAACCATAAGCAGTTGTTTTAAAAGAGTATTTGGCATGTTAGGCTTGCCCTCCCATTGTTAGGCTGCCTTTGAATATTGCTTTACTCAGAGTATATTATCCCAAGTGTGCAGTCTTTTAAGACGTCTTGTTGGCAGCGATTTACTTAGTGTCTGAGCAAGTCGGTTTTCGTGATCTGTTATCCTCTCTCTGTAAGTTTTTGTCATAATTCTGATTTCCTCTTTGATGGTGTGAACTTTCAGATAATCGTGGAAAAAAAAAGTAGCTACATCTTGAAAACCAACGTTACTTAAAAAAAAAATTAATGTTTCAGACAAGTGATTCTCCATACCACTCAGACCCCGAAAAGACCTTGAAATGTAGAAGACCGAGAAGTGTATCAATGTTTAACGAAACAACAGAGAAATCGAGACTGAATCCCGCATCATGGCATCAGTTCAGGTGTTTACCACCTGCGAAGTATGACCACTCAAAAACATTTTAATTTTAATATCCTAAAAGTTTGATTAATTAATATTTGAGTATTTTCAAGATACTTTCGAGAAGCGACTTTTAGTCGCTTCTATATTTTTTCCAATAATAATTATAACATAGCGCAACTGCTCATCATTCACATTTGAATTTAAGATGAAAGGTTGAAATTCAACTTATAAATTTTGCACTTTGCTGTTTTAACTTGGTTCTTTCATTCATTTCTGTAAATTACTTTTCATTTTCAGGTGTTTATCTGATGTTAAAACAAGAACTACTCAACCTGCTGAACTACAGGTTAAGTTGAGTACACTCAAGAGAAATGTATGGACAGGCGTTCAAAGTGAAGAGAAAGGTCCACTGTCATGGGGAATTTCAAGTTTCAACATGAACTCATATTTCACCGACAGCGAAGCCTTACTGAGGTAATTTTATAAGATAGGTATAGGAATAGGTAGAGTATATTTGCCAAAACTCTTAAGGCAGTGAATAACTTACTCTAAAATCTCATAACGTTTTTCTGCAAATTCACCATGTTAGTACTGTTTATATCCTTGAAGTAAACAGTAAAGATTTCTAATTTGTAATTCCATGTAAGTAATTATTTGGACTATATTAAGAAAAAATAAGATCATGATTATTAATTACTTAAATCTATTTTTACAGATCCTGCTCCAAAAAGCTAGAAGAACTTGAAGGGGAGCAGCAGAAAATTAAAGATGACAAAAAGAAGAAGAAATCTAAAACCAAAAAGCTTACACTTAAAGTGCCAAATTCTTTGAATGATATCTTAGAACCAATGAATAAATTACCTAAGCCTTGGAAGAAAAAGGGAAAGTAAGTATCAGTGTTTTATGTAAAAAAAATTATAGTAAGCAACTTTATTACATGCTTTATATTATGTACTTTTATTAATAGCTTACTATTCTTGACTGACTTCAAAAGCTCAGATAATTTTATAATTTGTCTTTTGTTGTAACTACAGACATGAATAATCAACAGTTTCATACATTTTCCAGATTAAAAAAGTCTGACAGTTCTCCTTACCAGAATAATACTAGTTTTACGGACATACCAAGGAATACACAAGCACCAAAAGCGGCTCAACCAGAGAATAAACAAGCCAAGTCACGTTTCAAAAAAGGTGCTATCGTCACAACTGCTGTGCAGTCAAAAAAACAAATTGCCAAAGCCAATATTATATCAGACAACTCTGACACCGATACTTCTATACAGTTGACGAAGAAAAGTAAAAAGAAAACTAAAATAGTAAAAGCCAAATTTGGTAAAACTATTTCTGAAAATAAATCTAAGAATTACTTTGAAGTTTTACTTTACCATATGGAAACTGAAATTTACAAATTATTGTAATAAATTGAACTTCAAGCATGATCACTATGAAAATGATTCATTGAGAATTATTGAATGTTACATTTTCCTCATCATAACATCTTAACAGAGAGAAAAGCATTACAAATTATTCTTAGAAGAAACAAAAAAAAGTATTGAACCTTTGATAAATTATATTAGAAATTCATTGAAATGAGAGGAAAAGATTGTCATACATATTTTATAACTAGATTCCATTATCTTATCTATTGACCTTCTATATTTTGCTAAAGCTGAGTTAACACCATCATTCATATAGATGAAGTTAAAATACACAGATTATAGATGTAATTTGTGTCTAATTTCATTTATTTTAAGTTGTTTGCTCAAAAATATTATTTTGTTTTTAGTCCAGTCTTTAACAGTACCCAGTTACGACATGCTTATTTATCTTAATCGAAAAGAAACATTCGTGAAATAAAAACGCAAAAAAAGTAAATACATATTTTAATAAAAAACTACTTTTATAGAAACATGAATTCATAATTATTAATCCATGAATTAATAATTAAAGATAACAAAATTGTGGATTTGAGTTCAATCCAAAGTACAACAGAAACTTTTGAAAATCAGAGGAAATAACGAAAAAGAAAAATGGCAACTTACAGATTTTCTTATACTTTTCCAGTCAATTAAATTGGAACCACAGTTTAAGTAACTATCGACGTAAGAAGTGTTAAAATTTGCATAATTTTTGTAATTTTTTATTTTCAAAATTTCGCAAAACACCAGTAAAATTACGTTGACATTGACATTGTCAAATCTTGAAATGACAGTGACATTTGCATTATTTAGTACCTCATGCTAACATTTATATTTATGGCAACACTTGACATGATTTAGTAAAAAAGTTTTATTCTATTATTCTTCTTTCAAGAATTTTAAGAGTATTTTGGAACAGCCTTAACGTAGACTTCCGTGCATCGCGATCGATCGCGGCCGCGCGCGGCTTACGACTGTCGTCGGTCGCTCGCGACAATAATCACATTATGAAAATGTTAATTAAATTAAGATGTTGTTCGTCAGTTTCCTCTAGACGTGTGTCTACCGAAGTCAAAATCATGGTCGAAGTGCTAATTGACATCCTTGAAGAAGAAGGAGAGGATGACGAGCTGCTGTTGCTATATTATGAAAATAGAGCACCAATCGACCCTATCTTTAAAAGCAGAAATGAAGAAGGATACTACCAAATATTGATTCGAAAGCATTTGTGTTGTAATGAACAAAAATTTCGAAAGTTTTAAACATTAACATCTACTAAATTTCAAGACACGGCCGCTCGCGGCTCACGACATTCGTCGGCCGCGCGCGTCTATCGCGGGCCTCGGCAGCGGTGCCATACATTTTCTTAATGTGACTATTGTCGCGAGCGACCGACGACAGTCGTAAGTCGCGAGCGGCCGCGATCGATCGCGATGCACGGAAGTCTACCTTTATACATACAATAAAAATAGAAGTAATGTCCCCTGACATTATGCTATTTTTAGCAAACATTCGTAAGCCAATTTGACTGGGTCAAGTTTGGAGATATCGTACAGAAAGAATTGCTGACTGGAGTAGTGGCAGAAAAAGCTAGAACTCTAAGCTCTCCTGAATCTGAAATCTGAAGAGCGTTACTGACTCTAGCTCCTGAAGAAGTATATCCAGGAAGCTGGGGTTCCCCAGTTATCGGATTAAATGTGCCACATCTGGATTTAGCCAATAAACAAGAAGTAACGTTTCTATAAAATCTAACATTATCTGCATCTATTGTTATATTAACCCCAGTCCTAGCTTCTCGTGTACATTGTGTTATCTGAAAACAATGAATAGCAACTTTAATCTGGATTTGATAAATCAAATCACAGCGATTACTTCTAAGATTACGTACCAAATTAACAGAATTAGCTCTTCTAAGACAACGAACAAAATCGCAATATCCCATAAAACATCCAGATGGCTGAACATTTAATGCTGACGTGGAAAGCGCCTGTAAACCAAATTTAACTTTTTAACCAACCATCAAACAGGAGGAGGTTCTACGATGTTTTTTCTCCGTTAGAACATTGACAGGTTTTCGTTGAGGTAAAAACCCAACTTTATCTCAATGTAAAAACCTCAACGAAAACCTGTCAGTCACACGAGTATGTTTTTTAATTGCTTTTATGTGGGAATGTGTAAGTAGAAACGATAAAAGATGATTTAAATTTTAATTGCAATGAGTCTTACCATAAGAGCTGTAGCACATGCTGTGTATTCGCCAGTAAAATACTGCACAGCGCAAACACTTAGCGCATTCAACTCTTGTGGTCCCTGTAAAAAATGTTTATTTTATTCACGAAAAAAACAAATCTTTATTCATTTTAATTGGACAAACCTCAGCCATCGATGTGACTCGTGAAAAGCACGTAATGCAAGCATCCCTCAGAGTAACGTTTGTAGGTTGTGCCGTGCTGCATACGATATTTAATAAATTTTGCAGCTGCTGCCTGTAATTAGATTATATGCTCATAATGATTGGAATCCTTAGACTAACCCATTTTCTACCTGAAGTACTAGAAATTTTAAACTTACCCATTTGAAGGACATAAAGCAGCCAACTTTTGTGTTTTCCATTGCAAAATTTTGTTTTTTACATCACTAAAGTCAAAACCACCGTTTGTTGTAACTCCAATCTGTTAAATACAGTAAACTTCTAAATATTTGTAAAAATGCTAACAGCCATAAATTTTCTAGAAACATGGACTCTAACCTCACTAAGATTGAGAAAATTCTGGTTCTTCCACTGTAAAATACTTTTATGAACTTCATTCAAATCAATTAAAGTGCTATTAGACCCGATCTGTGGGACGAATGCAAATCATAAAACCGATATCATTGCATTAGATTGATGACTGAAAACGAAAACGTACTCACAAAACACATTAAAAGAATACTAGATTGTATTCTGAACATTGTTTATAAAGGAATTCGTGTTCGTAGACTGAAAGAAAACCACTTTTCAAGCGTGTCCAAAACAATAATGATACAATAACAGATGCATCAATATTTATATACCATAACGGACTTATTAAAATGATTATGTCCCCGCTATAATTTTTCATCATCCTTTCATGTGCAAATACCGTGAAGCAGCGAAAGTGTTAAACATCACACAGATAACATTCATGTGTTAAATTGTGAACACTTTTGAATGTGAAAAAAGCATTTTATTTTACAAGTTGACTTTAGGGTAAAAAATCAAATGACGATGTTAGATATTGGCAGTGGATGTTGGCTTAGAGCATGAACATCGGCGACTCAAAGATGCGTTTCATGGAGATGTTGCTGAGGGGGAACCCGTCACCTGTGTACGAACTGTACGAAGGGGCCGATTCTGGACGACCGCGACAGTCAGTTCGGGTTCATCATTCTAGTGTGGGTCATCATTAGGGTAAGAATCCTAGCGGAGGAAGTGGTGTTATGGTGTACCAGCTGCATTAGGGAGTCTCTGCGTTGACATCGAGTGCGAATCTCTATCTCCACAACATTGTGGGGGCTTACTTGGCGAGACGATGTGTCACTTACAAGGGACGCGACGACACAAGCTGACGTAAGCGTGACACGTCGTGCGGTGTTCCACAGGGTTCGGTTCTTGGCCCTCTCCTGTGGATCCCAACCATTTAAGGATACCAATAAATTTTGTATCACTCGGTATTGACGTGTTTAGATAACAAAAAAAAAATTATGTCTATTAAAACTAACTATTTTAGTAGCTTTTATTCACGGAACAGAAAAAACAGTGGAAGTGCAATGCACCAAAATTACTACGGGAACCGCTGTCGCCAAACTCACACAAATAAACAATTCGTTTGATTTGTAGTTTTAACTTTAGTCAAAATTAGCCTTCATCACAGATTTGAAAATAAACCCTGACTTTATACAAATATGATTTATTTTGCTTTAGCGGCAAGACGTATTTACGGTCTATAGTCACCTTAAGATTCGATTAACGAGTCAATTCCGCTACTCGGCCATAGATGGCGCTATTCTAAGGGGTCGCAATTGTCAGCTTAATTGCGTTAACCATACGGTTGAAATTTGCGTGATCGTTCGAATTCCGTTGCTACTCGGTCAAGGCCGTACCACGTAGCACATTGAAATTCTTTATCGATATCGATAGATACCCGATACTTTGTTCAATTTAGTATAAATAAGACTTGTTGCGAGTACATTTATTTATTTGGTACTGCTTGCGACTTTGGGAAACCTAAAAATATTTTAAATGAAGGTTAGATAACCTACTGATGTCTAATTAGTGATCAATGCAACGCGCAACGTCGCAATCAAAAAATTTAAAACATTGATTATATTTTTGCTTTATTGGCACCGTGCACGACTTTAGCGCCACCTAGCGTTTGCACTGTTGACGGCTCTGACCGTTCTAATTGAAATCAGATTTCTTTACAAAACACATGGTTTTGGATTCCATGGCGATCCATCAGCTCTGAATAAAATTAAATAAACATAGGCAAAATGTATTCTATAAGAAAAATGTCAAATACAGGATTAAAATGAGGAAAGTAAATAAATCATAATCTTATGATTTATTTACTTTTTTCTCTTCCCGGCAGCTAACCATCTCCTGCATTGCTCATCTTTCCAAGAACCGCTTGGGAATCAATAAAATTTAAATTTACTATTTCTGCTAGTATTCTTGCAGTTTACAACACAACAACTGCTGTGACCTATGTTTTTCTGGCGGAATAACGCGATTATAAAAATTACGTACAGATATGTCTGACAAATTGATTCGAAATTGACAGATGACAGAGTTCAATGAACTCTGAGACAGAGCCGTCGTACTCCGACTGCTCCCCATCACCTGCCGTTGAAGAAACTACGATATCTCGTCAGAATTCATTGAAATCAAACGATGTCAAGGGAAATTTTGTTCAAAATTAAATGTTTGTAATGATTAACGTATTTATTTGGGTAAGGATTAATATTACGTTCATAAAAATACCGTCGCAAGTAATGTATTATTTTAAAACCAATTTGATTTCCATAAAAAAGGTTATAGTGAGTTAACCTTAAAAGATAGATATATGCTGTCGCGGACTTTATTTTAGAACGTTTCATGAGGAAAAATTCCGTCATACATAATTTTTGCGTAATGTAAACCGTTTACGCAGCGCACGCAACGGAAGCTCTCAATAAGAATTTCCCGATTTGACAACATGTTTCATTGCTGCTCTGCTCCTATTGGTCATAGCGTGATGTTATATAGCCTATAGCCTTCCTCGATAAATGGACTATCGAACACAAAAAGAATTATTCAAATCGAACCAGAATTTCCTGAGATTAGCGCGTTTTTAATAGTTGGCATAGGTGAATGTGCTCTTAGACAATCCCACATTAGTTTTACTTTTCGCCACCATGGGCGCTGCAATCGAATAGTACTACCCCCACCTAGTACTTCGCACCCAGCGATATGCGACTATAAAAAGTGGCACGATTTTTTTTTAAACAAATTTCTTGCATGAATGAAGGCGACCTTATACTTGTATTGTAATGTAAAACTAAATAAATAATGAATTTAAATAAATAAAATTGTTTAGTTATTCCTTGTATCGATATCAATCGACAAATTCAATATTCGACTTGACCACATACTTGAGTAGCGAAGTGCTTTCGAGAATGCTGTATTGAAATAAATCAATCTAAAATAAACTTTTTCATAATGGTTTAAGGTTGATTTTGACTAACTGTTCTATTAAATCTTAGTAAATTGATACAAAATTAGATTTTTATTAGAAAACAGTGAAAAAAATCGTACTCTCCGATGATAAAAAGTACCTCCATTTTAAAGATTTTTTCTCCTACCATCATTTTTGCATTCTAAAACGAAATAATACGGCATAAATAGGGAAATATGAATTTGTCGCGAGACTAGCAACTCGACGCGATTTGAGAACGATGGGATCGGTTAAGCGCAAGTTCAACGTAACAACGCTTAATTGTGGCACGCGTGGCACGCCTATTTTTCTGTTCCGTGCTTTTATTAATGTTTGTTTAGTACATAGAGACCATAAGAGACAATAGCTTATTCCAATGTTGTTTCTCAGTGAGATCAGACGCCAGCAGGTCAACCTACCCACACACACACAATTTTGGAAGGTTCAATTTTACATTTTTTTTTTGCGTGTTAAAATCTTCAAATGAGTCCTTCCACCCCGGGGAGGGCGGGAGGGACTGTCAGACTTGTACTGACTAAAATCCACGGTGTCCTTCAATAGCCCTTTATGTTCCGGGGTCACGGTAATGAGATAAGTCCCGCGACCCCGGCAGGCTTTGGCCCTCTAGAGAGGGGGCCCCGTCATTATGCTGACGCTCTTTGAAGCGCGCGTGGAACACAACGCGCCGTCGACCCGGGCATGTTCCATGGTCGGGCAGCGAGTTGCCCTTTGCTCGCCGCCCGCATGCCCGCGCCTACGGTGGCCGGAGATCGTCTTGCGACGTCCGTCACCGTGGGCGTCCACCACCGCGGGTGGGGCGGAGGGAGGTCATTGTCCTCTCTCTCACGCGGCCCGCCTATTCCTTCGCGAGCATGACTGCTTCGCAGAAGGAGGCGACCGCTTCCCACTCCGTCTCGCCCCGCAGCATGGCCTCGACCAATGCCAGGCGCGAGGGGTCTCCGCCTATCGCCGCCGTGAGGACACGTCGGTGCTCTGCCCAAGCGGGGCAGTCTTGCACCGTATGCTCTACTGTGTTCAATTTTACAGATTGTGTAAAATTGAACCTTCCTAAATTGTGATAACGTAGAACGTCTATTAAAGTAATTTCACAGACTAAGGTAGGTTGATGAGCTGGCGTCTGTACAATTTACTATGTCCATGACTTTAGTGTTCTGTCCATAGATATATTATATTAATCTAGATTGAGTTCTTCAAGTTTTTTGCCACACAAAAATGAATCTAATTTCTGACGATTTAGATTTCCTTTTTAACCGACTTCAAAAAGGAGGAGGTTATCAATTCGACTGTATTTTTTTTTTGTTTGTTACCTCATAACTTGCGACTGGGTGAACCGATTTTCATGATTCTTCTTTTATTTGAAAGCTGGTGCTTCCCGTGTGGTCCCATTGTCACCATTTCAATATCTGATGATTGGATTCTGGAGTTATCGAGGGCAACCCTCAAATTTTATAGGCCCACACATCGTTTTTCGCAAATATTATGAAGTAATTTAAGGACTTGCGTATGGTAACCATCATCTCATGTAGATGAGCTGATGATGGAAGGTACAACTCCTTAACAGTAAGGAGTAGGCGTCGACTGATTTAGTAATTTTTATTTTTTCATTAAGTATTTCAAAGCACTATAATTTAATAAAGGTCTGGAGTATATCTGATGATGGAGACGAGAGACAGTCGAGGGAACTCCTCAACGATTCACAGTAGCTACCTTGTGTTTGAGTTTGATTAATTTGTATTGATAAGGACTTTACACCTATGAAATGAAATGAATTGATGATTAATGATGTAATGATGTTTATTTTTGCAAGTAGGTTATATCAACACTTTTACGCGTCTTTTCATAAAACTAGAAGGGGCCGGTGTTTCGTACCTGACTACTCTGAAAAGAAACATCCGAAACAAACTCAGAGGTCACAGTCTCTTTTAAAGTCCAGACATCATAAAATTAGATCAGGTTATACGAGGACCATGCAGGTTAATGTCTGAAATGGTCTTTAGAAGAAAGAACCACACAAATTCGAGTGGACCTGTCCAGTCAGTGCAAGCATTTGTCAGTTATCGTGGAGCTCGACTTATAACTCAAGGAGCTCAACGAGACGACAAACAATACCAAAGAAAGGACTTGTGTAGGCCGCGTAACTTACTCAAACTGTCAGACAATCACCATAATTAATAATAATAAAAAACAACAACTTGACCCACACGGGTCCTCGTATTCACAAAAAAATAAATAAAAACTTTATGTAAACAATAAATCTAGATGAGTTGTAACTGTGATGAAGACGAAGAACAGTTCAGGGAACTCCTAAACGGTTTACAGCAGCTATATTGTATTTGGACTTAATTCATTTATACTAATGACCCATATGGGTTATTGTTCGATGCAGTATACCTGCCATTTGGTCCAATAAAAAAAGTCATTTATTTTGGTGTTCTTGCTTATTGTGTACATGGGCTATGTTATAACCCGTGTCAAGGATAATAAAATTCTAGTGCATAAGCAAGAAAATTATGTTTTTGACAAGAATTTCGGTTGAATATTTAAACTAAAAAGGGTAAAATAATAAAGTTTTTTTTTTTTAAATGTAACCGACTTCTAAAAAAAACAACCACTAAAAAGGGTAAAATAACCTACCAAAAAACTTTTTTTTCGGAAGTCGGTGGCAAAAAAAATAATGAAATAAAAAAGCAAAGCCACCGACTTCCCAAAAAAAAGTTTGTTGGTAGGTTATTTTACCCTTTTTAGTGCTTGTTTTTTTAGAAGTCGGTTACATTAAAAAACAAAACTTTTTTTTAGTCTGGCAAAACTAACGAGGGAAATGAGAGATTAACTTTGAAGGTCGCTACCTCTTTTCCACAATTGCCAGGAGATAAGCATTGGTAGAAATGGTAGAAAATTTTATAGTTTGGGGCTTACTTATTTTATTTGTAATTTATGTTATTTTTAAGCTACAAGTAAAATAAGTTTGTGAGATTGCTTAAAAATGTATTTTACCATATTTTTATAATACATAGAAAAAATAATCATTATTTTTTTGTAAAGTTATATTTATTGCATGACTATGTGGTAGTAATTACGTAATTATTCTGACAACACTGAATTTGACGTATGAATTGTAAATGGCGGCTTTTTTGTAAACCATAAATAAAAATACGTTTTAAGTACAGGTATATTCTATTTTTATTGTGAAAATAGTAAAATATGATGTATTAAGACACAAAAGTGATTCATAATATTGGTTGAGGCATATCATTTCACAGGTAAGGAATATTTAAGATTTTGTTACCTAACGTTGGTTAGTGTGACAATACTTCAGAAGTTTTGAAGACAAATCTACTTATTCTTTCATGACTTTGCAATGAAAACTAAGGAAAATATGGAAAATATAATTTGAACCTACGAGTAATTATCACATTATTGCAATAGTTTATAGATTAGTTTAATTTTTTTGTTGGACGTGACAAAAAATGTTGTGTGGACACTCCATTTCAAGCCAAGCAAAACTCTATTACTTAGAGTTCGCTGTCCGTCTGTCTGTCTGTCACCAAGCTGTATTTATGAACTGTGATAGTTAGACAGTTGAAATTTTCACAGATGATTCATTTTTGTTGTCGCTACAAACTATAAAAATAGAAAAAAAAAACATATTTAAGGGGGCTCTAATACCCGCGCGCGTCCGCATGGATCATGCCTGGGTCGACAACGCGGCGTGGTCCATACGCGCCTCAAACAGCTGTCAGCAATCTGACGGGGCCCCTCTTACAGGGCATTTGCCTGCCGGGGTTGCGGGACTGTCTTATCAGTTGACCCGGAACGTAAAGGTGTATTGAAGGAACACCGTGGATTTTAGTCAGTACAAGTTTGAGAGCCTCTTCACGTCCCGTCTGGGATGGGAGGACCCATTTGATGAATTTACGACGATAAATAAGAGGGCCCAGAGTTTTTTGCTCTTGTTTATTCGATAACGGCAACAAGTAGACGTTTCAAATACTTACTCACAAAGTATTGAGTTATATATTCTCTATAAAAATAAATAATTAAATTAAGACAAATATTTAAGGGAGGCTCAAATACAAAAAATCGTGTTTTTGCGGTCTGTGGGCAACTAAACTGGGTACAATGAAAATACTTTAATTAATTCTCCACTTTTATCAATAATCGCCTAATCAAACCTTCGGGATCCTGTGGGATGTTTTGATATGTGGGATGTTCGAATAGTAGGGTGGTGAAACAGCATGGGGTCATTGATCTTGAGGTAAAAGTCAAATTCGAAAGTCATGAACTCATGATCCGCGATTCTCGTGGAGTTAGTAACGTTAAGGTCAAGGTCAAATGTCCTTAGAGTTAAGGTTTGACTTTGAAATTAATATCAAATGATTCCGAGGGCATTATTTACATACCTCGAAGGTCAAGGTCGAGTGGAAATTATGGTCAAGGTTAAGTGACTTAAGATTTCAGGTTCATGATCTTCAGACTCACAGTCAAGGAACTGGAACTCCTGTTGACTTGACTTCAATTGCAATAGTATATTTTTCTCTTCTTTTGTTTAAATCTCCAAAACAGTGTGTCCTGTCGCAAAAATAACTAAAAAATTCAGCCAAGTTATAGCGGGAAAAATCTTGTTCCAGAATCTTATGGTCACCCTACTAGAAAGAGACGGTTAACTCCAAATTAGCACTCTCAGCTGGCACGTTTTTCGGCATGAGTACTCAATCCAGATTGTTGTAATACATCCATGGTTCTGTCACTGTGTACTGTAATCCTGTTTTTCGTATCCGTATCTGTAGACCGATCTCGCTAGATTATATATCGCACCCTTAAAACATAAATGGCACTAAACGAAAATGTTTATTTTACAGTATGGCCGTTTTAAGATTTTTTAAGATTTGATTGGGTGATA
Organism: Agrotis exclamationis; assembly: GCA_950005045.1. Lineage (NCBI taxonomy): Eukaryota > Metazoa > Arthropoda > Insecta > Lepidoptera > Noctuidae > Agrotis > Agrotis exclamationis. The sequence goes on along the minus strand of OX465425.1, from coordinate 9,242,232 downwards.
TGGAACTAAAAAAATATGTATAAAGCTTTGTGATCGGCTTAAAATAACAGTTTAACTAACGCTGTTTCAGTATTCAGTGGCATACAATAAAATTATTGATTATTTATCAATGGAGAAGCATTTTAAAAAAAAGTTTAGCATTATGTCGGTTATAGTTTTCCAGTTATTCAAAACTTTTTGCTTAATGACCTCTAAATTGTTATTTTACCTACATTGTAATGATAAAAAAGAGAGAAATAAAACAATATAACTACTAAAACAATAAAGAATTATATTTATTTGGCACATGCTCACAGTTTTCGGTCAAAATTACCACACATATTCATAATTAACAAATCTGTTTAAATCTTAAAGATTCAGTTGCAAGTGGGAGTCGAACCCGCGTCTTCTGGATAAGTACTCCAGACGCCTTACCAACTAGGCCATTGCAATGGCCTAGTTAGAAACTTCAACAATCAAAGGAGAGATGGCGCTCGTATTTCCACGAGCTGCAGAACAAGCAGCATAAAGAGGTGCTGTCACCGGATCTCTTTCCAAATCAGGGACTGGTGCCCCCGGTAACTCACGAGGAAGTACATGTGGCTCTTCGTTGCATGAAGAACCGGAAAGCTGTCGGAGCCGATGGAGTTCCTATTGAAGCCTGGAAGGCGATGGGTCCTCGTGGTGTGGGCATCTTAACCCACCTTTTTAACGGCATGCTCCTTACCGGAAAGATCCCTAGTCAATGGAGACTGAATATTATCACTCCAGTCTTCAAAGGCAAGGGAACGGTGCAGGAGTGTGGTGGTTATCGTGGTATTAAGGTTATGTCCCACACCATGAAGCTCTTCGAGCGGGTAATTGACTCTCGGATCCGACAGGAGTGTACGGTCTCGGGGTGTCAATATGGGTTTCGTCCGGGGCATGGCGCCATGGATCCCATTTTTGCCCTAAGGGTTGTCATGGAGAAGTACAGATCGAAGAACACGCCTCTGCATCTTCGACTTCATTCGACTGTGTCCCTCGTCAGGTGACCTGATCTGGTGGGCGTTAAGATCCAAAGGGGTACCCGAGACCTATGTTGACATCATTCGGGATATGTACCGAGACTCCGGTTCTATAGTTCGGACCGCTGTTGGCGATACGAAACCCTTCCCCGTCACCGTCGGAGTTCACCAGGGCTCTGTCCTCAGTCCGTTTTTGTTCAGCGTGGTGTTAAATGTGCTGTCCACTTACATCAGGGACTTACATGAGCAGCCGCCATGGCTGCTCATGTATGCCGATGACATCGCGCTGGCGGACTCGGACGGGGGGCGCCTGGTACAACGTGTGACAGCTTGGAAGGAGTCGCTGGAAAACGGTGGTATGAAAATTAATGCGGTGAAGACCGAGTACCTGGCCTGCAATACCACAAATACTGCTCCTGTTCGAATTGGCGAAGACACAGTCGAGCGCACGGAACAGGTCAGATACTTGGGATCGGTGCTCCACGAGTCCGGGGACGTCGATAGCGACGTCAAGTCACGTATCTCGGCGGCCTCGGCAAAATGGCGCGAGGTGGCGGGGGTTATCTGTTACCCAAAAATGCCGGTTAAGCTCAAAGGACATGTCTCTAAGACCATCATTAGGCCTGTCCTTTTGTATGGCAGTGAAGCGTGGCCTATACTTGAGCGACATAAGCAGAACCTGCGTGTCACGGAAATGAATATGCTGCGCTGGATGTGCGGAGTCTCGCGGAAGGACCGCATTAAAAACTCCCGCATCCGCGGCAGCCTTCATGTCCGTGACATTGCAGATAAATTGCAAGAAAGTCGCCTACGCTGGAATGGCCACGTGGGAAACAAATGCCTTGCCATGCCGCCCCCGCCGGGGCCAGGGAAACGAGGAAGGCCTAAGAAACGTTGGCTTGAGGTCGTAACGGACGGCAGGAGATGCACAAGACCGTGCGAAATGGAGGCGTTTAGGTAGGAAGGCGGTCGTATAAGAACAAAATCCTTATTAAAATTAAAAATAACTGACACTAAACTCAAACTGCCACTTATGCAATTACGCACAGCTAATATTTGAAAGCATATTTATTGATTAAATGGCTCTTTACAGAAAATGCCCGTTATTTAATTCACATAAAAACAAAATCCATACCAAAGTTATTAAATAAGTGGCATTATATTAAAACTGCCACTTATGCATTTACTCACTGTAAATATTCGAAAGCAAATTTATTAAATAAGTGTCACTTTACACAAAGTGCCAGTTTTTAACTCACCTCGACAAGGATTCCCTCCGGAGACTTGACGCGAACTGGCGTAGTGCCGGTTTATCAATTACCGAACGGACAAATTGTGACAAATTCATAAGTGACACTAGCGACATCTAGCAAAAATTTGGCGCATTAGAGCCAGTGTTGCCAACTTAGCACTTTGAGTGCTAGATTTAGCACTATTTTCATGTGCCTTGCACTGAAATTTAAGAAACAGCACCCAGCACTAAATCTAGCACTAATTTTGATGTTGTCTGTTCGCTCACAAAATGCAGCTGTGGCTGAAGTAACAAAACGCTAACTAGTGTAGTCTGTAATCTGCGGCATTTCGGTAGGGGATTCCCGTGAACGTGAAAATAAAGGCGTGTATGGCAGACGAGGCGAACAGTGCTATGTTTGTCTTTTTCTCTAAGATAACTCCTTCTTTGTCTAACCTTGCTTGTTTTTTGTTCATTTTTGTTTTTCATTCATCGTGTCTTTGTGCGCAATAATTATCTGATTAATAGTATTAATCATTTTATTAACTTAAATTTGTTTTGTGTTCGGTGACAGTGAGACGAAAATGGATGTTTCTTTACTTAAAAAGGTACTTATATTCAAAATTATAGAAAAGAATGGGAGGAAGACCCAAAACACAAAAAGTGGCTTAGACCTGTGCTAGGACATAGTTCAAAATCAATGTGTTCCTTCTGTGAAATAGAATTTAACGCAAAAATATTTGAAATTAAACGGCATTCGGAATCAAAAAAACATATAGATAAAATTGAAAAAAAAAAAAACGAAAATAAAACATATTCTGTTGTGTTCTTTTTTATTAAATTCATATATTTGGCACTATTTTTGAAACTTTCTAGCAATTCAGCACTATTTGAGATGTTACTTAGCACCCAACCGTGGCATTGAGTTGGCAACCCTGATTAGAGCTACCGGGGTCTTTGCATTAGGAGCGTTTCGTTTTATGCGTTTTGACTGTATACTTAACTAAAAAATGTCATTTTTTGTATAGTGCCACTAATGTTTTAAGAGTGCGATATGTTCAGTATCTCTAAGTAGTCTGTGTATATGTTCTGTGAGACCGATGCAACTTGTGACTGAAGGCATTGATTTTTCTCAATTATTTATTTCATTTAATAATTTCTTTTAGTTTATGATGATTGAAGGACGTGCAAATGTAAGTTTAAAATATAAATAATAATGATCATGTCAATGATCCCTCTTTATTTTGTTATGTAGGTATTCGGTGATTTTTACAAAATGACATCTTGGTTTCAGGATTTACCCGATTTCCAAGTGTTTCAGACGGTGATAAAATATTGTCTGATCATTATTGTGGTGCCTGTGTTTTCATTTTTTACTTCTAAGATTGTCTTATTCGATGGAATTTTACGACTTGAGCCCATTACGAGCAGTGTGTATTCTGCGGTAGTTGCGGTAGTCGTACTGCATCTAACTCTGGGACTTTACATCTTCAAAGCCTATACTGATTCAGAAACAACTGAAAAACCAGTAAAAAAGGACTAAAAACCGATTAGTTTCTGCCAACTGTTTTCAACATACCTCATCTCAAAATGGATAACTTATATATGAAAGGTGAACTATTACAAGTGCATACCAAAAATAGTGAAATATACGAAGGCCGGTTTTATGGAATGACTAATGATAAGTCTAAAATTTCTCTTTACAATGTTAAAGACTCACCCAAAGGAGACCTAAGTGATGGTATTCTTCATTATTATGATTCCGATATAAGAGATATTGTAAAACTGGAAGAGCCTAATGAACAAAAGCATTTAAAAATATCTGAACAAGAATGTGAAGAAATCATAAAGACATCTAAAAAGTATATTTACATTAACCAAGTTGACCAGACTTTCCACAATGCATTGGAAGACTTGAGCCAGTTCAGTTTCATTGGCTTGAGTACTGATGGTGCAAGCATGGGGAGGAAATGTAAAATGCCATTCCTGGTCCTGTCTACACCCTTACAGATTTATATTTTTGACATAAAAGTAATGGAATATCATGCATTTGATGCAGGCTTGAAGAAGCTCCTGCAAAGTGAGACACCTAAGAAAATAATCCACGATTCAAGGAATATATCAGATTGTTTGTATCATAAGCACAATGTGAAGTTGCATTCAGTATTTGACACTCAGGTAAGGTATTTTCCATCCACTTTGTCAGAAAATGGTACAGAAGATTATAGTGATCCTATTTCATGTTTTTTTTTAATTTCTAGGTTGGTGATCTACTAATCACCAGGAACAAAACAGGCCGTCTACCTGATAAAGTAAAGAGTTTGTCAGAGTGTTTAAACCTTTATCTTGGTTTGCAACAATCTGTAGTTGATGACAAAGTAAGAAATTATTTTTTTTACTATAACCTATCATATAGACTTTATATAACCTATGTTCTATAGAGATTTATAAGGATTTTCTATCTACATTATTTTACTGGTAGACAAGGTTGTTCAATACTTACAGCCTAATTTACACAGTCCTCTTGATTGTTTCAGTTTGGGGTACTGGAGTGCACTGAACGTCCATTAGCTACCAAGATTAAGGACAGCCTTGCTAAGAATATAGCATTTCTGCATCGTCTTTCAGAAACAATAAATGAAGAAATGTTACTGCCATTTGTGAGGGGTGTTGAATGCTTTGTAGAAAATGTTCGTTCACTGGACGACTTCAAGGCTTGGGAACGTTGTGGTATGCAAAATCAAATACCAAAGGATTTCAAGAGTGCAATCGAGTATTAAATACTGTCATATGACACATTCCGAAGGTATCAAATAAATTGTAGTGATAGATTTTTTTTTCTTTTCTGGCACATTTGGTTTCATGCTAAAGTTTGGCTTTACTAGTCTCTAAAAATACAGTATTAAAGTTTGTGTTGTAGAGATGTAAAATTTTATGTATTAAGAGCATAAGTCTTTTGCTTCATTTATATACTTACTACTTAATACATATGGGCAGTAGTGGTTATGCAACTTATGCAATAAATTATGAAAAACATGTAACTTTGACTGCTTCAGTGTTTAATGTATCTGTGATCACTCAACGCAAGTGTGCTTTTAATAAACTCATAGATTAGGTTTATTTTTTATAATTATGAGAAATAAATTGATATAAGGTTTGCACCTTTGTATAATCCCTACAAATTGTGGTTTTATAATACTTTCTATTTTTATGTAAGGTCTAATAAGTATTTATAAAATTAATGTTTTCAACTTTTCATCATGTGCTAGAAAGTACAATAGAATATGGATCCATGTATTTATGTCTGAAGTAAGATTAAAAAAAATATTTTAAGAGAAGGTTTACAGATGGTTTATGTATGGACTTAAGTAGATTGTTACTTTGATTATGAAGCTAGCTTTTGTGAATTTAAAGCCATGCTTTTAAATTTTAATAAAACCGGTATGTGCTTGAAACATCTTTTTATTTGTCCTATGAAATTAAACACCATAATTATTGCTTAATAATTGTAATAAACTCTTAACATATTTCAACAGAAGTATTTATTGGTAGCGTTATGCTTCTCTTAAAAAGAGGTTTGGATAAAAGGCCAAACCCTCAATGGATTCGTCGCGGCATGCCATGCCAAGGCGTTCAGTCGTGAAAAGGCGCTCGCGTGCTAGCAGGACGGATACATTTGCAATTTGTGACAGCTTCACAGGGGTCAGATAACCATTTTCTTCCAGCTGCAATGATAAACAAAATTTACAATTGGATGGTTCTATGAAATCACCAAAGTAACCAAGTCTCTGAAAGAACAACTAATTAAAATATGATAGATCACTACAACAACCAAGTGTGGGGTATTTATTTCTGTATTCAGGTTGATGATTTATAGTCTATAGCCTTCCTCAATAAATGGACTAATCAACACAAAAAAAGCAATTAAATTTAGACCAGCAGTCCCTGAGATTAGTGCATTCAACCAAGAAACTCTTCAGGTTTATAAGTATAGATTATGAGAGTTACCAATTCACAAGTAGTCTTAGCTACTTCTTCATCTTGGTGACTATTTAGTTGCAGAACACATGCACCACTTGGAAACTTTCTAAGAGACATGGGAGCACCAATTGTTTGCAGCAACCTGAAAATAAATGAATAATTTGACTGTTTCCAATTCAACATAAAATTAGTAAATAAGTCACTAAGACTGAGGGATATATATGGGATATAGGGGCACAAATGATGGATTAGGTATGCTTCTGGATATGCCATCTTCATTGATAGATAGATTCAATGAAGTAGGTTGATATCTGATACCAGTCAGAAGAACAGACAGTAGGTGCATTAAAAACTGTAATCCTGACCATGTCTTTAAGGTGCTTTTATATAAAAGGTAACTGACATAAACTGCTTATATTCAAAGTATTCTCTTCATCTCTTAGAAAGGACAGGGTTATGCTTACTTGCAAGCATTCAGGAGATCTTCAGGGGAAATAAGTTCTAAACCTCTGGCTCTATTTACTCTGCACCATACATCAGCTAATGACATTATTCCTCCACAGTCCTAAAAACAAAAACATAATATGTATGTATGTACAAAAATGTATACCTACCACAGGACAGAACATTACATTCTTTTACACTTGATGAATGGTGATCAGAGGCGTCTTTACCTATAGTGCAGGGTGTGCGGCGCACGCGGGCGCCGGGTCTAAGGGGGCGCCGAGCGCCCTCTAATGGCTCAGGCGCAAAATGTCGCTTTCGGAAAATGTCTCCTGGTAGTAAAATGTCTCTTTCGCAAAATATCGCTTTCTCTTAATGTCGTTTTCCCAGAATGACTCCTTCTTAAAAGGGCTCAGGCGTTAAATGTCGCTTTTGCAAAATGTCTCCTGGTAGTAAAATGTCTCTTTCTCATAATGTCGCTTTCCCAGAATGACTCCTTCTTTAAAGTTCGCTTTCTCACAAAGCCTCTTTCGCAGAATATCTCTTTCGCAAAATGTCGCGTTAGTAACTTTTTTTTTGCGTGGTAAAATCATCAAATGAGTCCTCCCACCCCGGGCAGGGCGGAAGGGACTGTCAGACTTGTACAGACTAAAATCCACGATGTCCTTCAGTAGCCCTTTATGTTCCGGGGTCACGGTAATGAGATAAGTCCCGCGATCCTGGTAGGCTTTGGCCCTCTAGAGAGGGGGCCCCGTCATTATGCTGACGCTCTTTGAGGCGTGCGTGGAACACAACGCGTTGTCGACCCGGGCATGGTCCATGGTCGGGCAGCGAGATGCCCTTTACTCGCCGCCCGCATGCCCGCTTACGGTGGCCGGAGATCGTCTTGCGACGTCCGTCGCCGTGGGCGTCCACCACCGCGGGTGGGGCGGAGGGAAGACATTGTCCTCTCCCTCACGCGGCCCGCCTCCTCCTTCGCGAGCATGACTGCTTCGCAGGAGGCGACCGCTTCCCACTCCGTCTCGCCCCGCAGCATGGCCGCGACCAATGCTGGGCGCGAGAGGTCTCTGCCTATCGCCGCCGTGAGGACACGTCGGTGCTCTGCCCAAGCGGGGCAGTCTTGCACCGTATGCTCTACTGTGTCCTCCGGGCGATCTTCGCAGTGGTGTCACCCAGGCGTTTCCTCTTTTCTCCTCAGACACAGGTACCTCCCGAAGCTTCCGTGTCCGGTGAGGACCTGCGTCATGCGGTAGGTCAGGACGCCGTGACGCCTATCCAGCCACTCCTCAAAGAGGGGTCTTACCGCCGCGATTGCGGCGTGCCCGCGCGTTAGTAACTTAGAAAAAAGTTAGCCAGGTTTAAAAGAAAGGTTTTTTTTTTCAATTTCATAGTTTTTTTGGTTGATTCTGTTCTGGTTCTTGTTAATATTGTATGGCAACGTTGTAAATTCGATTTTTCGGGTGAAATTAATATTAAAAAAAAATACTTTATTATGAGTCCTTTACAAGATCTGATAAAGTGGTATAGTATTTGAAACATCTATACATATAATAAAACAGTAAAAAAAACTGTGTCTGTATGAATATAAAAAAAATAATACCACTCGATCTTGTAAAGGACTTTTATTTATTTCAGTTTCACACACATTTTGCGAAAGAGATACCTATTCTGCGAAAGAGGCATTGTGAGAAAGCGACCTTTTAAGAAGGAGTCATTCTGTGAAAGCGACATTATGAAAAAGAGACATTTTACTACCAGGAGACATTTTGCGAAAGCGACGTTTTGCGCCTGAGCCATTTAATAAAATTGCACCATTTCCATCCGAATTTCCGTTTGAAAATGTTAGTAGTCCATTTTGACCCCGCTCCTAATAGACTAGAGGGCGCCAGGGTACTGGTTGCACACGGGCGCCACAAGGGCTAGAGACGCCTCTGATGGTGATATGCTATCATACTAGAGTTATAGGAACAGGCTTACCATAAGTACTGCAATCATCATATCAGAAATCTGTTGTGCAAGCCCCAAATAATAATCTGAGTCAGATCTAAATGCATCCCTGGTAACTGGATCATCAATACCTAAACTCATAAGGTAGGCTTTGAATCTTACTGTATCATCTTCAGAGATATCACCTTGTTTATCCTGTAATATGGTGTTACAAAAATGTAAGTGACATTAAAAAAAATATTGCAGTATAGCAAAGATTTTATACACTTACATACCCTTATCTTATTGGAAATATTTTTCGAAATGGCAACCATATCTTTAGCTTTTTCCATTAGTTTTCTTAAATCTTGAAATGCTACAGAAATGCTTTGATCAGTTGCTCTATGCTGTTCTTCTATGCTTCTTTCTATACCTACTATTCCAGAACGGATTTTAGAATTGACAGGAGCGACTGAAGGTTTGGGGGAGGCATTTGGGCTAGCTGCAATTATTCCTGTAGTAGGTTTTTCCCATGCTTGAGCTTGAAGAGCATCACTTAGAGCCCTCCAGAAATCTTGGTCAACTCCATTCTTGAAAGAAAATTTGACAAAATGGTAAGGACTGGCTACTGCAGGTCCTGGCCTTTTGCCTGGAATTATAAAATTAGGTGTGAGATAACTAACAGATTTCAGAAGATATGTAGATAAGCAGCAGAATCTGAGCTCAGATAGTTAACCGTTTGATAATAGCATATTAGCCAAAGTTAAGAATGGATATTCAGACTTGTAGCATATTGTCTTGAATTTATCCACAATTTTTTATTTATTTAAATCTTTGCTACCACTGGTTACTTTCATAAAAACTGTTATAATTGGTGACAGAATTATTTTTTCACTTTGAAGGATTACAAATATCATCAAAACTAATTTAAATCAAATACCTGGCATTGCTGGATTTAGATGTAATACAATTCTTTTAATCCCACCAAAACTAAATACTCCTCCACTCTCTTCTTCAATACAGAAAACATAATGTAAAGGTAAAGAGAGGCACACAAGTCCCTTAGGTATATCTCCTGGCTTCCCCCATAAGATTCTTTGAGTAGTTAACACCACTTCGCCATCAGTAAACTGGGTCTGAAATATTAATCATGTTCAAATCATGTAAATATGAAACATCATCACCTAGGGAAAATATATAAATTGGTTTAGTCTACATTAACTTTGACTTTATGTACCTATAAATTAAATTCAATTTGTGAAAAAGAATTAGCTGCTTAATCAGTTGGTATTTATGCTACGGAATAATATTCATAATATTAATACAGATTCATTGTTGGCGACAGATTAGTGATAGAAATACATTGTAACATTAAAAACAACCAACTTCTTACTAGAAATTTAAAGAAAATGCGCGGAATAAGTCCCAAACTACAAAGTAAACAACCTTATCATCACCATCGTATATCTTCACATTTGTATCACGTTTTAGGTAATTTTCACCCTCGGATAAACGAGCTTCAATATATTCAAATCTATCCATCGTCCAATTTCATTAAAATGATTTGTAATTATTTAAAATACAATTTGTTTTATTTTCGACGATGAATAATATTTTGACTTTGACAGTTTGTTGATTTGTCAATGTCATTGTCAATTTCATTTTTTAATCTCTGGCATGGATTCTGGCCCATTTGACAATTTTGTGAAAATTCTCTCTTTCGCAAGAGCACTCTTCATGAATGACATGCATATTTTGCTCGTTTTGCTCTGTCTATTCTACGATTCTACATTACACATCTGTGAAATTGAATAATTACTTATTTGTTAAAATCGCCTAATTTTGTTAAAAGCAGTCGATTTAACTTGGGTCAACTCTATTTAAGTCAAAGTGACTTTCACAGACTGCATGTCTGTCACTTTGAGTGACGGAATGACGTATTTTTTGCAGTTGTGTTCCAGATCATAATAAACTCCAATGGGACATCATTGATGTTGGAAAAAAAAGTGATAGAACTACGAAATAATAAAAGAGCAACAGAGAAAAAAATAATTGCATGCTTTTAGTGATAAGTTATTTATTGTCAAGTCTGTCATGTCGTATAACCTCCAATTGGCAGTGTGTAAAATTACTCGCCTGCATGCTATTTGCTGATTGTAAAATGAAAGGCATGCAACCAAGAGTCGAGAGCCTATAATTACATCTTAGCAAGAAACACTTTTACTTGAAAGCCTTGAGTGGATATACCTTTTGAATAAATTTAAGTTCAAGTTTAAACAATGGCAGAAACTCAGGAAACGATCCTTTTAAAAATTAAAGAACAAGGTGATCTTGTAAGAAAATTAAAAGCTGCAAAGGAATCAAGTGAAAAGGTGAGTTATATTCTATGCTTAAATTGGTTTAGGTGCACACTAACCATATTGATGAATTATTTTAACATTACATCATTTCAACAATTAACTGCGATTTTATTTGTATTGTAGGCCAAGAAGAATAACTTACAATACGATTTACCAGAAATTGATAAGCATTTATGTCACTATAGTTATATTTGTGGGTATAACCCCAGTTATTGTGATATAGAATTGAAGAATGGATTAGGAAAGAATATAGATTTTCAAAAATACAAACACATCAAGAGGTGGTGGTACCATATGCGGAGTTTCAGCGACTCTGAAATATCATTGTTACCTAAATTGAATCCTCCCATTGTGTTGCAAAAAGTGGCGGATGGCATCACACCACTTGATCAGCAGGTGTGTTGATGAGTTCTCTTGTAGACTTGATGCTTTGTTTGTATATAAGCTGGGCATGATGAGTTTATTTGGTTTACTGGTATACCCCTCCTTGAGTAGAATGTTGATGAATCTCCACATATGGTTGTTTCGTCACCACAACCTCTTTTCAAAGTTGCATCCATTGTTTCATTAATCAAATCTATACAAAGTCTTCAAAATTGTCCATAATGTATGACACAAAATTGTTTTCTTTTTCCGGTCATAACAAAGTAATGCTGTGGTGACGAGATATCATATTGTTTGAAATTGTCAAGAGATAAAACTAGTGAAGCATGTCTTACAAACTCTTGAGGTTCTTAAACAACCGTGCAATTGTGATGCGGTTACACAACTCAGTACTGAGCATGAATTTCACAAAATACATTGCAACATCATCACTGTGCAAGGTATTGGTGGCCTACTTAGTGACGCTAACTTATTTTATTTGAGCAATTAGATTGTATTGTTTTATTTATTTTTGGTGCTGCAACCAATTATTGTACCAAGTATTGAATTCATATCAGTAATCAGGATTGCATTCCTGAAATAAAATGTATGCTTTTAAAACTATGTTTTTATTTTAAATCAAAATGTATAGCTTGTATTATTTATCCTACATAATAATATTATTTCTTAGCTACCCTAGTAATCTATTATTTCACCTTTATCTTTTTTAGATACAAGAAGAAGTAGCAAAGTTATTGTCATTGAAAGCAAAGCTTGTCCCTGAAGAAGTGGCTCCTCAGAAATTTACCCTCAAAACTCCGAAGGGTACGAGGGACTACAGCCCTCAACAGATGAGCATAAGGAATGGTGTTCTAGATAAGATCATTACTGTGTTCAAGAGACACGGAGCTGAGTGTATTGACACACCTGTCTTTGAATTGAAGGTTAGATATATTTTGTCTTTTTAATTTATTTATTAGACCATGAAAGACTTACAGCTAAAAGAAACTGAATCAATTAGATAATCAGCAGAAAGACAAACAGGTCTAGAAACAGATTAATTTCTGTAATCTTAACGAAGGGGAACTACCAGCACTGTCATTGCACTGTCAAATTTTAGTTTAAATGGCTAATGATACATATTCTCGCTCAAGCTACAATAATAAATAAATTACCTCTTAGCTTATCATATTTGTGGTACTGTTGACCATTATAATTATTGCCATAAAGTAGTGTTTTCTTATCACTGTTATGTTAAATGTGATTAATATTGCAATTTATGCGTGACATTGAGAGGAGTTTTGAATCATACACTAATGTATCTTTGGAGATGACAGGCTTGATAAGTTAAATTTCATTCTAAATTAACTTTTTTTCCTAGGATGTATTAACAGGCAAGTATGGAGAAGATTCCAAACTGATCTATGACTTAAAAGACCAAGGAGGCGAGATCTTGTCTCTGAGGTATGATCTAACGGTCCCACTGGCGCGGTACTTAGCAATGAACAAGATCAACACCCTGAAGAGATACCACATTGCTAAGGTGTACCGACGCGACAACCCAGCCATGACAAGAGGCAGATACAGGGAGTTCTATCAATGTGTAAGTTTTAATTATCATAATATCATATTAAATAAATTGTATATTTTAGCACAAGTTTTTTAACACCCATACTTGTAATGTTTCCTGTATTATGAGTGTGTTTACAAACATTTAAACTCGCACACACAAACAGCCAACCCCTACTTGTAGATAAAGTCAGAGGAGAGGGGTTGCGGGAAATAAAAAGTTCGTGCGTTTCCTGCAACGTCATTAGGTGCGTCCACACAGCGCGCAGCCTCGCGAGGCATTTGCTGCGCGAAGAAACTGACAAGCGAGGCCGCTCACTCTGTGTTGACGCGTCTATTGCTTTTCGACCGAGGCACGAAACAATATACGCGAGCAAAACAAAAGCCGACACTGGATGGCTCGGGCGCTCGGTCGCTCGACCGCGGCAGCGCTGTCACTTGCCTCGCCCGAGACACGTCCACACCAACCGAGCTGCTTGGCGCGGAAAATGCCTCGCGAGGCTGCGCGCTCTGTGGGGACGCACCTATTGGCTATTCCTTCATGGAGCTGAATCATTTGGGATATTGCTTAATGGCCGTTTTAGATCCTCAGTCCTTCAAAACTATATACCTAATTATGATAATATTCAAAATGCAATTTCAGGATTTCGACATAGCAGGTCAGTACGACCCCATGGTACCTGACGCAGAATGCCTAAAGGTAGTCACTGAGATACTGGACGCCCTTGACATCGGCACATACGTGTTGAAGGTCAACCACCGGCGACTTCTCGACGGCATGTTCGAAGCTTGCGGTGTGCCCGCTGACAAGTTTAGAAGCACTTGTTCTACTGTTGACAAATTAGACAAGGTAATTAATCAACTATTAAAAAAAAAACTCGCCAAGCACCTCTGCTTTTTGTGGTTTTTATGATTTGGCAAAATAACGAGATAGATGATGGAGAAAATCACATCTAAATTCCTTATGTGGTTAAGAAGAACAATTTGATCACAGATCATTCAATTATGTATATTTTTTGATGTTTAAAACGTATAAAATGTACTTTGTATTCAGCTTGCAGCGCCATTGCGAGAGAGTAATCACAAAAGGTCTTCATGTAATTTGTACTTGAATTATTTCACTTTCACATTTCGAAAGTGGTCTACATCTCAGCGGGACACAGATGAAAGCAAATTATCATTGTTTTCGTAAATTATAGATAGAATATACTTTATTGTACAGACGTCAGCGCACCAATCTACCCCAAACTGTAAAATTTTCCCAATGGAAAATGAACCTTCTGGTATTGTGATAAAGTTGAGAATTTATTAAATTCCAGACAACCTTTGGTTAGGTGGATTGTACGAAATAAAATCAATAAAATATTTAACTAATCTATTTTTCTTACAGTCGCCATGGGAGGAAGTTCGAACAGAAATGATAAATGAGAAGGGTGTATCTCCTGAGGCCGCCGACAGGATCGGCGAGTACGTCAGACTGAATGGAGGCGTAGAACTGGCCGACAAACTCCTCAAAGACGAGAAACTGTCCAAGACTAAAGCTGCCATTGAAGGCTTGCAAGGAATCAAGCTGTTGTTAGAGTATTGTGAACTCTTTGGTATTCAGGATAAGATCCTTTTTGATGTTAGTCTTGCGAGAGGATTGGATTATTATACAGGAGTTATTTATGAAGCTGTGTTGACGCGTAAGTGGTAATTTTTGTTTTACATTGCGTTTAAAGATGTAGTAAGTTCCTTTGTATCAAGCAAAGATGTGGTCAACGGTAAAGGATAAGCTCCTATTGAAATGTTCATGAAAAAAAAATTACCTAATTTATAAATTAGAAAATGACAACTTGGACGATTAGACTTAGCATGTATACAAGGTAAATAGTAAAAACAGTTTGGATTGAAAACCAACTCTGTTTTCGACATTAGCTCTTATTTATGTCTCATTATTTTTAGCTGAACAATCATTTTAATTACTAATTGCTTGTACAAAATTGATTTAATTTCAACACACCTTGGTTAGTCAATTACGATGATTGTTGACTTATTATTGAGAACATGTGCGTTTCCTTCCAGAACCAATTAAAATCGGCAATGAAGACCAAACTGTTGGATCCATTGCAGGCGGTGGGAGATACGATAATCTTGTTGGCATGTTCGACTCGAAGAATAAACAGGTAATGCTCATACTACAACAGACATAAACTCACGCCTTCTTGTCATGGGGGTAGGCAGAACAGAGCCACCTGTGACGATCTTTACATACTCCTTTCGCCTCATCCACATTTATACATCTGGTCATACAAGTACGCCGATTGCGAGTACTACGCACCGTAGATACTACAACTATAGAGATTAGAGTATTTTTTTTTTGGAAATTACAAATCATAACTCTCTCTCAACAAACATTGCCGGATTGGCCTGTAGATTGCAGGGCTGAATTAACTCCAAATTTTAATCTTTGGTTGTTGAATACAAAGGATGGATATGTTGCACCAGGGATGTAGTATAGTATAACACATTTATGCCTACCATATTCTACAAATAAATATCTTTGAAAGGGCATAGCGAAGGAAAAGAGTGGACTTTTAGTCAGAAATTGTCTGTCAGTCCCTTTCGCTCCTCCTAGGACGGGAAAACTCAAATAATGAATTTATTAACGCAAAAAAAAAAACTTTATCGTTTTCTCGGAACACTTGTCTAGAGGAGATACAATGCCACCGTATTGCTGCTTACTAACTGTAATACGGCAAGTTAAATACACTAACTCATGGCAACCAAATTCAACAAAAAGCAACGCCATTACTAATTGATTGCAAATCGTATTGCAAAGTTATTGAGGCGTGACATCGTTTAGCGCCAAGTAAATGCGGGCGCAGTTCGTTTGTTTGCTAACTAGCTGTTAACGCTAAAAGTATTCCGCGGGAAGATAAAATCGGAATGAAAATTATGCCACGTGTTAATCCACATTATGAGCATGTACCAAATCCGTTCAGTAGTTTTTGAAACAGTAACAAAAATTTATACATACATCCTCACAAACTTTCGTATTCATAATATGAGTAACATTTTGACATAGAAGCAAAGTGCTCTTGCGCTGACTAGGAATACAGGTGTGAACTAAAGTATTGTTAAAATGTTGATTTATCGGCTATCGTCAAGTAAATTTTAATTAATCGTAAAATCCGTAATGAATGCGTAATCCATCATTGTAATTAATAAACCAAATCTAGTATTTATGAATAATGTAACAGATAAATTCATTCACACGTTCATAATTTTAAACATGAGAATTCATTTCTGTAATACATTATGTGGGTCAATGCGTAATATGTTTTGATGTAATAGTGACGCGAATTGTATACATGTGTTCTTTTATCAAGGCCAATGTATTTTCCGGGTTTTAATCTCTATAACACAGAATAGAGATAATATTATTTGGATCTTTATGTGACGAACGCTGACTGCGATAGCCGATAAATTGTGTTATCTACACTAATAATAATATTATAAAGAGGAAAGATTTGTTTGTTTGTATTGAATAGGAACGACACGAAACTACTCCACCGATTTCAAAAATTCTTTCACCAGTTGAAAGCTGCTTTGGTCCTGAGTGACAGACAATAAGGGGGGGGGGGGGATGAGCAGGCGAAGCCGCGGGCAGAAGCTAGTCGCAAAATAAACCACGAGTTTATCACTATTGGAAATATACACGGTTACTTGTTATTCGTTAGGAGCTGTTAGGGGGCCAAAATGCAACAAATTGAACCTGCTGCAAAATGTATTGTCGAAATCAATAATTTTCGAGATCTTAGAATTTGAGGGCTTTTCCGATATTTTACTCAAAGTTAGACATTTATTGTAATATGGGCTAGGCTATTAATAGACGGCGAACCTTTGTGCACAGTTACAGTCAGCGGCCTCAAAACCCAATGAGTCATGTTTGGCCTTGTTTGTTGTTCAAAGTGTTGAGAGTCCAAAAAATATTAAAGAATAATAATTATGATAAACACTATTCCAGGTACCGTGCGTAGGCGTTAGTATCGGCGTGGAACGTATATTCTCCGTGCTCGAAGCGAAGTTGGCCGCGGGTGACATTAGCGTACGGACCAGTGACGTCGACGTTTACGTTGCGTCTGCGCAGAAGAACTTCCTCGAAGAGCGCATGAAGATCTGCACTGAACTTTGGAATGCTGGCATTAAGGTAATTCAATTAATAAAGTTGATGTTCAAAATTTTGCCTGGTTTGCTGATGCCAACCACTTTAGGCTAACCTAAAGTGGTTGGCATCAGCAAAATAAGCATTTATGTTTGCTGCTTGTACGTCAGAATGTATTTAAAGAAAAAAAGAACATATTTTATGCATTTTATAATAATGATATCTGGCGAGGTGTAAATCCCGACTAAATAATTTTGCCACTATAAAATATCCGATTTTTAAGGATTTATATTTAGGTTTTTGGGACCAAAAAATCGCATCTTTAATAATGTCTGGCTTGGTTCATTCCCGCTATTTCTCAGCCAGGTCTGCATTTTTGCAAAATTAAATGTAGCGCTCCAGCTATAAAGGATCAATATTCCATTCTGCATTTCACATCAACGTCGAATTGTTTGATGTACTGCTGTAAGTTTTTGCTCTGAAGCTTTTTCCACTGGATCGTAACTAAAGGTTTAGGTTTTACAAATCCTTAGATTCTAAAAGTGTTCTTTCCTTTTTACAGACCGAGCAATCATACAAGAAGAACCCTAAAATGCTGACGCAACTCCAACACTGCGAAGAGAACGGTATTCCTCTCGCTGTTGTACTAGGAGAGTCGGAACTCAAGCGTGGAGTCGTGAAAGTGAGGAACATTATTACAAGACAAGAAGATGAAGTGGCCAGAGACAATCTGGTTGAAGAGCTTAAGACTAGGATTGCAGCGTTGAGTGTTGCGCGGGTTAATGGCTCAGCGTAGTGTATGACGTCATTTTTACAGTTCAATATTATCTAAATTATTCTGAAACTCGCTTCACACGGCGGGAATCTGAGTTTTGTATGCAATAGCGTGGTGTGGTGCGTGATCCCACGCCCCGTGTGAAGCAAGTATTAAAGGCTAACACACTATGCGAAGCACCAGTAGCTAATACTTCTCTTACTAAACTGTAGTGCTATTTTGTAACATTGATGACTGACGAGTTCCCTTCATTGGGTGAAGAGAACTCGTCAGTCGTCACACAGTCATATTTTTTTAAATTAAGTCATCGCCAATAACTTTATACACCGTTTGAATTACGAACGTGATGTTGAGAGAATTTCTTTTATTGACTTATTCAGAATCTGCGATGGTTAACCTAAAAAAAAAGTGAGATCGATTGTGCGCCTACTTGGGTGAAGTGTGGTCTTGAACGTTACAGAATAATACTACAGTACTGAGAAATAGATGATGGTTCGTGATGTCAGTATAGTGTGTAGACGCCTCAATATGTTTCCCAGTTTTGTATTTTAATATTATAGTAGACAAGTGACCTGCCTCGTAATAAGCAAAAAAGCTCCTATTATAGTAATGCTGGTTTTAACTTGAAAATGTAGGCTGAATATCAGTTGCAGTTATTTCAGCCAAATAAGCATAAAGCAAGGTTTTTTTTTCCTGGTGTAAATGCATTTTACCTTTTTTCGTTCCATAATATCGCATTGAATTTTATGCGTTTGGTTTTGTTTAGGAGTACTTTTTACATTTTATAATTTTGGTTTCAAAACCGATGGCCGATGTACTTCCGTTATTAAAAGTATTTCGTTTTCCTTCATGTTTTAAGCATTTAAGGTTGTGCAGGTTCGTCACAATTTGAATAAGTTAACAGTTTCACTGTTCGCGCAGCAGACACAATACCTAAACAATAGTGATAATCCTACCAATAGTGGTAATCCTGAACCACATGTGATTCATGGGACAGGGAATGGGTTAAAAAAATATACTGAAATAATTAAAATAATCAAACTTTTAAGAAAAGCAATATAAATCTCATAATTTCATATTTCTACACTCAAAACGAGCATTTCTATTTGATCTTTCAGAGAAAGATGTTTCAGAGAAAGGAGTAACAGATAAATGATTTTACTCTAAATAGCTGTAAAACTAAGTATTTCCTATTTTTCTAAATTCTCATGGTAAGTATTAATTATTTATAATTATAAAGATGTTTATTTATAATTAGCATTTAGCTATGATTTAAATACGACTTCATTCTTTAGTAATTTATTGTAGACTAGCTGTGCCCGCGACTTCGATCGCGTGGATGTCGGAACTTAACAATGTAATTTTTTAGTGCTTCTTTATTAACAACATTAGCTGTAAACCATCATTCTGGAGCATACGTAAATATGCGTACGTAAATCATCAAATGAGTCCCCACCCAGGGCAGGGAAAGAGGGATTGTCAGACTTGTACTGATTAAAATCCTCGATGTCCTATAAATCCTATAATAGGCCTACTACTACGGCTCTACGTTCCGGGGTCAAGGTAATTCGATAGTTCCGCGACCCCGGCAGGCTTTGGCCTTCTAAGGGGGGGACCGTCATTGTGATGACACATTGAGGCGCGTGTTGAACACAACGCGCCGTCGACCCAGGCATACTCGCCGCCCGCATGCTCGTGCAAGTGAAAAATCTACGTTTAAATGCCTCTGGAACCTGAGTAGTATGGGCGTACTCCGGAGCCTGCCCGTTCCTGCCTTTACCGGCGCTGGCAGCCCCAGAAACAGGTCGTACCTATGCGTGACCCATCGTATCCCATCGTATCTCATCGTATCCCATTATATCCCATCGTATCACATCGTATCCCATCGTATCTCATCCTATCCCATCGTATCTCATCCTATCCCATCCTATCCAATCATATCCCACCGTATGCCATCGTATCCCATCGTATCCAATCATATCCCATCGTATCCCATCGTATCCCATCGTATCCCATCGTATCCCATCGTATCCCATCGTATCCCATCGTATCCCATCGTATCCCATCGTATCCCATCGTATCCCATCGTATCCCATCGTATCCCATCGTATCCCATCGTATCCCATCGTATCCCATCGTATCCCATCGTATCCCATCGTATCCCATCGTATCCCATCGTATCCCATCGTATCCCATCGTATCCCATCGTATCCCATCGTATCCCATCGTATCCCATCGTATCCCATCGTATCCCATCGTATCCCATCGTATCCCATCGTATCCCATCGTATCCCATCGTATCCCATCCTATCCCATCCTATCCCATCGTATCCCATCCTATCCCATCCTATCCCATCCTATCCCATCCTATCCCATCCTATCCCATCCTATCCCATCCTATCCCATCCTATCCCATCCTATCCCATCCTATCCCATCCTATCCCATCCTATCCCATCCTATCCCATCCTATCCCATCCTATCCCATCCTATCCCATCCTATCCCATCCTATCCCATCCTATCCCATCCTATCCCATCCTATCCCATCCTATCCCATCCTATCCCATCCTATCCCATCCTATCCCATCCTATCCCATCCTATCCCATCCTATCCCATCCTATCCCATCCTATCCCATCCTATCCCATCCTATCCCATCCTATCCCATCCTATCCCATCCTATCCCATCCTATCCCATCCTATCCCATCCTATCCCATCCTATCCCATCCTATCCCATCCTATCCCATCCTATCCCATCCTATCCCATCCTATCCCATTGTATCCCATCGTATCTCATCGTATCCCATCGTATCCCATGCTATCCCATCCTATCCTATCCCATCCTATCCCATCGTATCCCATCCTATCCCATGCTATCCCATGCTATCCCATCCTATCTCATCCTATCCCATCCTATCCCATCCTATCCCATCCTATCCCATCCTATCCCATCCTATCCCATCCTATCCCATCCTATCCCATCCTATCCCATCCTATCCCATCCTGTCCCATCCTGTCCCATCCTATCCCATCCTATCCTATTCTATTCTACGATTCCTTTAAATCGCTTTAATTAATTTACATTTTTTGTTTGTAAGGTGTAAACTGATTACGATGAAATTAAAAACATAATGTTACTTCAATTCAACACCTCTATTCCAGATTTTTTTTAACGCCATCTACCGTGTTATCGTTGATTTAGATGAATTATTTGAATCTGTAGTTTTTCTATTCGAAGCTAGATCGAGATCGAGATCGAGATCGAGAGCGCAGTTCAGTAGCGCGACTGAACTGCGCGTCTCGGTGTGAACTGACCGTAATATTTTACTTCTGGATCACTTTAAATTCAAATATCTTTTGATAGACTGAACCGATTGCAATGAAACAAAAACTAAATGTTACTTCAAGTTACGCTAAATCGTTGTGTATAAAAATTATCTACATTGATTTCGTACATTTTACGTGATGCCCGAATAACCAAACATACAAACAGACAAACAGACAAACAGATAAACAGACAAACAGACAAAAAATCTAAAAATGCTGGAAATGGGTTCTATTGGTTGTCCTTTAACATCCTGGCTATATTTTTTTTATTTTTTTTAATGTACAAAAATTTCTTTTCTACAATTTTATTATATGTATAGATTAAAAAAGATAACAAAAATAATGAATACGCATTGGATATTACATATTTCGTTTGTATAATAATATGTGTGTGTTAAAATATTGGTATAAATAAATTTGATAAGCAATATGTTGTTTCATTAAAAATATATCTGATATTGTCATCAAACACTGTTGCATCAAAGCTTACACGGTGTCATTAAACTTGCAACATTAAAAAAATCATCTAACGATATACATAAAATGATATAATAAATACACACTTCTCCAACACAGGCGATACTTTTGACTAAAGTCCACGGTGTTCCTGCGAAATCCCTTTTTGTCTCAGGGTCACGGTTATCTGCCCCCTAGCCAAGTCACAACAAGTCGCAAACGATAATCGTAAACGTTCGGTATTCCCCAATAGATTTTCAACTTTATAGCCTAGAGCCTAAAGTTAAAAATCTATTTAAGATTTCTGAGCGTTAGCGACAGGAAAGATCGAATGCGTTAAGCTAACTTCACTAGATCTTCAACGTTATACTCAAGCACATAAAGTTGAAAATCTATTAAAGCCTACTCAGCGTTTGCGTTTATCGTTTGTTACATGGCTACAGGGCCTGTTTAGACAGACGTTAGGCCTTGTATCGCGGCCCCGTCACATTGCGGCGCGTTGTGTTCCACGCGCTCCTCAAAGAGCTGTCAGATTGCTGACAGCTCTTTGAGGAGCGCGTGGAACACAACGCGCCGCAATGTGACGGGACGAATGTCGGCGTCTGTCGACCCGGGCATGGTCCGTGATCGGAGACGAATCCCTAATACGCGCCGTCCGCATACCTACGCAGTTCAGGCGAGTGGCTCAAGTGGCATTAGACTGCGGGAAGCTGTGCATTTTATTTAGCGTGGCAAAATCATCAAATGAGTCCTTCCACCCTGGGCAGGGCGGGATCCCTGTCAGACTCGTACTGACTAAAATCCACGGTGTCCTTCATTAGGCCTTTACGTTCCAGGGTCACGGTAATGAGATAAGTCCCGCGACCCCGGCAGTCTTTGGCCCTCTAGAGGGGGGCCCCCGTCATCTTGCTGACGCTCTTTGAGGCGCGCGTGGAACACAACGCGCCGTCGACCCGGGCATGGTCCATGGTCGGGCAGCGAGTTGCCCTTTACTCGCCGCCCGCATGCCCACGCCTACGGTGGCCGGAGATCGTTTTGCGACGTCCGTCGCCGTGGGCGTCCACCACCGCGGGTGGGGCGGAGGGAGGACATTGTCCTCTCTCTCACGCGGCCCGCCTCCTCCTTCGCGAGCATGACTGCTTCGCAGAAGGAGGCGACCGCTTCCCACTCCGTCTCGCCCCGCAGCATGGCCTCGACCAATGCCGGGGCGAGAGGTCTCCGCCTATCGCCGCCGTGAGGACACGCCCTTTATGTTCAGGGGTCACGGTAATGAAGTCGTCCCGCGACCCCGGCAGGCTTCGGCCCTCTAGAGAGGGGGCCCCGTCATTATGCTGACGCTCTTTGAGGCGCGCGTGAAACAACGCGCCGTCGACCCGGGCATGGTCCATGGTCGGGTAGCGAGTTGCCCTTTAACCGTATAGTTCGGTACCGGGTCCGAAACGGCCGCGACAAGTAAACCTACGCTGGCTCAGTAGTGGGTCCGAAATAGAGATGGGTAACTAGCCGAAATTTCAATAGCTTAGCTAACCGGCTATTTGTGGTGTAATAGCCAGCTAGCTAGCCAGCTATTTGGCTACTTGGCTATTGAACAATAGCGTTTAGTAACTAGCGGCGCCGGTGTAGCTAGGTAGGACTTAAATAAAGCAACATCAACTGCCCGATCTGAATTCGATCCTAAATCAAAAAGAAATAATTTCCTCTCTGAGGTCACAATAACCAAAATACTAACTATCAAATTTTTATTTATTTTAAACCTGACGGTAACTAACCAGCTTTCTAATCATCGTATTTCATAAGTTCGTTCATTAAACGAACGAAATTACTAAGTATAATGCTCTTTCTTTGTCTAATCTATTTTGTGAATATTGTGAGAAAAAGATCGACGATACCAATGAAGATCGTACACGCGTAGCGCAGTGAGCGCGCACACAGCTATCGGCTATTTTAGCTACTCTAGCTACCCGGCTACCGAATACCGGGACGGCTATAAAACGTAGCAGTTAGCAATACTCCGTAGCGGCTACGCGGCTACGAGCGGCTACGCGGCTACGAGCGGCTACGCGGTTACGAGCGGCTACGAGGCTATATCATAACCTGTCAGTTATCTAGCCAACCAGTAGCCGATAGCTAGCTATCGTGTTGACGGATATCATAGCCGTGGCTATTTTGCTCATAGCCGGTATTTGGCTAGTTATGGCTATAGCTACCCATCGCTAGTCCGAAATGGGCAGACGTTGTAGTCATACGACATCCTCATTAAAAAATAAAAAAAATATAATATTCTCTGCGTTAAATCCTATGAGTGCGCATTAATTAAGAATGTTAAATAAAAATCTGATTTGTTCACGCCATTAAAACTTCTACATTTACAACGCATTTTCTTAATTTACCATTACAAAATCCAAAAGTGTAAATACGATTTACGCCATTTTATAGGCAGTGCTGGGTTGGGCTAAAAATCATAAAAAATGTGGTTTCCGGATATCCAAGGTATCACTATAGAAGGGATGAATAACTCGTAATTTAGTATTGTAACGAATTCATACGTAATTCAACATAAATTAGCAGTGGTAATGAAGAATTTGATATCTGAACTCGAAGTTTCGCGCCACTTGTGTTTGTTTACATTTTTATTTTTCACTTGGATCACACACACACGCTTATACTCAATAACAA
Organism: Agrotis exclamationis; assembly: GCA_950005045.1. Classification (NCBI taxonomy): domain Eukaryota; kingdom Metazoa; phylum Arthropoda; class Insecta; order Lepidoptera; family Noctuidae; genus Agrotis; species Agrotis exclamationis. Next base: position 9,217,992 of record OX465425.1, on the reverse strand, counting down.
TTACGATAAATATCATGCCAAATTTTATAAATTACGTAAAAAAGCCCAGATCTTAGCTTAATTCTCTAATACAGGGCCAAAAACACGAATTTTTCATTACCACTACTCAATTTGTATTCGAAATCGACAACCATGTTATTTTTTTTAATCGTAATGATGTGTGAAAGCGAGTATTCTAATCGATTCCATAATTGAATTTTTTGTCAACTCGAGTGAAATAAATAAGGAATTTAAGAAATCGATTCATAAAAATTAAAATAAATTCGTTATAAGCTTAGAATACAATTATTATCCATTGTATTCTTTTTTAAAGCTATAAAATAATTTTACGTGCATTGTAATTACCAAAAAACAAAAATAGACAAAGGAACAATGTCAGTAATAAATGTTTGAATGCGCGCCAATTTATTAATTCCAAAATTTGAATTAGGAATGCGCTCGCTGATGTACTCGCTATTCAAAATAATAACATTTTAATTTATTAGCTATTTTTTAATGTACAGACGCCAGGCAGATCAACCTACCCCAATCTGTCAAATTTTACCAATCGAACATTGACCTTCCAATATTGTGATAAGTTTGAAAATCTATTAAAGTTTGTCAGATTGAGGTAGGTTGATGCCAGCACATCAACCTACCTCAATCTGTCAAATTTCTTCAATAGATTTTCAACCTTATCACAATAGTGGAAGGTTAATGTTCGATTGGTAAAATTTGACAGATTTGGGTAAGTTGACCTGTGCTGGCATGCATACAGATCAATACTGACGATTCGTCAGTATCGACACTAGTATAATAATATTTTTATTTAGGTATTTGTTATGGATACTTTAGATGTGATGCTGTCGCGACTTAACTTCAGTAAAACACACTGTTATAGTTTAAAATCTTTTGATGATTCTCTTCCTGGGTGGAGCCGAAGGAGAAGTCAGAGACTATTACTAACTAAAAATACCCTGCTCCTTTACATGCCTTTTGCGTTCCAGGCAGGACCGCAGTACCCTTTCAATGGTTTCAATACAATTCCGTGAGCCCGGCACGCGTTTGGCACTATTATGGCCTCGTCAGTTCGCTGATAGTTCCTTGAAGGTCGCTTGGAACACGACGCGCATTCGTCTCAGGCCTAGTCCTTGATCAGACGGTGAGTTACCCAATACTCGTCGTTCGCAAGCCCGCAACTACAATCGCAAAAATTAAGTCTGCGTCTTTAGATTTTTGTAAAATCAATTTGCTTGTCAGGAATCGAGGTTGTAAATTAAAATAAGAACACACTATACACTATTCGATAGGGTCGTTGTTAAGGATCGAATTCGGTGAAGTATTAATCAATAATTTAGTCATCGTACGCAGATCAAAATTCGCGCCAATTTACTTAAAGTTCGAATTTCAAAAATTTCGTTATGTATTTGTACCGCGAGGTGATTATAAAAATTTGAAATGAGAACACGATGTAGTGAGCTATGGCCATTAACTAAAGTTTGAATTTTAAAAAACCTTTTGCCATACGTTTGTCGCAAGTAATTACTTCACATAACATTGATGGTTTGATTGCTGGAAATTAATATGTCAATTTAATTTTTATGCTGTAATTTTATTTTTTATCAAAATCAGCCACGAGACTTCTTTCAGTATTTTTCGCTATTCCTCATAGATTCTAATTTAGCCATTCACGCCCAGTTGGAAATTCAATTTGTTTATTACTGCAAGGAATCATTTGGAAGTACTCCCATCTCTTACACCAGCATTTGATCCGTACCCGGTGTTTGTCTTTCCACGTTTTTTAGATTCGTTTTTTATAGTGAAATAATCAGATAAATTGAAATTAATTACTGAAGACACAGTATAGGTAAAATTATATGGTTGAATTTAAATTTAGAACACACACACACGTTTGGCCTCCATTGAAATACCGATATTTATTTCCATCGAAATCATGAATTAAAAATTAAATAATTTATTGTGTAATAAAAAAATCATCAAACGAAATAATACTCAAAATATTATAAAAAATAATCTTCAGGTTCAGTTTCATAGATGTATTGCATGGACTAAGCTAACTATAGTCAAATAAGCGGATAAATCGGTCCATGCTCTATGTCTTGTTTTACTTTTTTTTCCGTGTTCGATTATATTGCGAGTATCGATTAGGCTGAATGAACCTTTTTAATCGTTACAATGAACATTGGGATTACGGCAGCACTAAGAAGTGTCATGTTGCAACATAGTTTTTGGTAATTTTTATCAAGACTTTGTTTCGTTATTGTTATGAAATTATGTATGAACACTGGCAAATGTAATAATGCATGTAGTAAGTTACTTTATTTATTTCACTGTATAACCGTTTTTTATCACGTGGGAAGCTTGTTTATGTACATATTTTCAGCACATCTAAATTATCTAGTTTTTGGAATGATGTAGCATTTTGAATAAGGACGTAGTGCGTATATGCAAAAATGACAAGTTGAGAATTGAACTACTACATAGACACAAGTCACACACACAAGCGTTAGCGTGTTAGCTGCGGGAATAAATAGTCAAGTGAACTAATTTTGATACGATGAAAATTGTATTTTTTTTTAAAGTAATATGTACTTGTTGGCTAAGATGAAACCTCACCTGCAAACTTGATGGAGTGACCTGAAGATCTACTTCCTACTGGAACTCCACGACGGATCGAACTACATGTGTCGAGTTTGGGCTCGTTTTGTTAGTTATGAGGTGACCTTACCTCCTGCCTTGATGACGTGACCTGAAGGGCTACTTCTGTGACTCCTACTGGAACTCCTCGATGGATCGAACTAGATGTGTCGTGTTTGGGCTCGTTTTGTTAGTTATGATGAGATCTTACCTCCGGACTTGAGGGACTGACCTGAAGGTCTACTTCTGTGACTCCTACTGGAACTCCTCGACGGATCGAACTAGATGTGTCGTGTTTGGGCTCGTTTTCTTAGTTATGATGAGATCTTACCTCCAGACTTGATGGAATGACCTGAACGTCTACTTCGGTGATTGTAACTGGAACTCGGCGACGGATCGAACTAGATGTGTCGTGTTTGGGCTCGTTTTGTTAGTTATGATGAGATCATACCTCCGGACTTGAGGGACTGACCTGAAGGTCTACTTTGTGACTCCTACTGGAACTCCTCGACGGATCGAACTAGATGTGTCGTGTTTGGGCTCGTTTTGTTAGTTATGATGAGATCTTACCTCCAGACTTGATGGAGTGACCTGAACGTCTACTTCGGTGATTGTAACTGGAACTCGGCGACGGATCGAACTGGATTGTCGTGTTTGGGCTCGTTTTGTTAGTTATGATGAGATCTTACCTCCTGCCTTGATGGAGTGACCTGAAGGTCTACTTCTGTGACTCCTACTGGAACTGCTCGACGGATCAAACTAGATGTGTCGTGTTTGGGCTCGTTTTGTTAGTTATGATGAGATCTTACCTCCGGACTTGAGGGACTGACCTGAAGGTCTACTTCTGTAACTCCTACTGGAACTCCTCGACGGATCGAACTAGATGTGTCGTGTTTGGGCTCGTTTTCTTAGTTATGATGAGATCTTACCTCCAGACTTGATGGAGTGATATGAACGTCTACTTCGGTGATTGTAACTGGAACTCGGCGACGGATCGAACTAGATGTGTCGTGTTTGGGCTCGTTTTGTTAGTTACGATGAGATCTTACCTCCGGACTTGAGGGACTGACCTGAAGGTCTACTTCTGTGACTCCTACTGGAACTGCTCGACGGATCAAACTAGATGTGTCGTGTTTGGGCTCGTTTTGTTAGTTATGATGAGATCTTACCTCCTGCCTTGATGGAGTGACCTGAAGGTCTACTTCTGTGACTCCTACTGGAACTGCTCGACGGATCAAACTAGATGTGTCGTGTTTGGGCTCGTTTTGTTAGTTATGATGAGATCTTACCTCCGGACTTGAGGGACTGACCTGAAGGTCTACTTCTGGGACTCCTGGAACTCCTCGACGGATCGAACTAGATGTGTCGTGTTTGGGCTCGTTTTGTTAGTTATGATGAGATCTTACCTCCGGACTTGAGGGACTGACCTGAAGGTCTACTCCTGTGACTCCTACTGGAACTCCTCGATGGATCGAAATAGATGTGTCGTGTTTGGGCTCGTTTTGTTAGTTATGATGAGATCTTACCTCCGGACTTGAGGGACTGACCTGAAGGTCTACTTCTGTGACTCCTACTGGAACTCCTCGACGGATCGAACTAGATGTGTCGTGTTTGGGCTCGTTTTGTTAGTTATGATGAGATCTTACCTCCTGCCTTGATGAAGTGACCTGAAGGGCTACTTCTGTGACTCCTACTGGAACTCGGCGACGGATCGAACTAGATGTGTCGTGTTTGGGCTCGTTTTGTTAGTTACGATGATATCTTACCTCCGGACTTGAGGGACTGACCTGAAGGTCTACTTCTGTGACTCCTACTGGAACTCCTCGACGGATCGAACTAGATGTGTCGTGTTTGGGCTCGTTTTGCTAGTTATGATGAGATCTTACCTCCAGACTTGATGGAGTGATATGAACGTCTACTTCGGTGATTGTAACTGGAACTCGGCGACGGATCGAACTAGATGTGTCGTGTTTGGGCTCGTTTTGTTAGTTACGATGAGATCTTACCTCCGGACTTGAGGGACTGACCTGAAGGTCTACTTCTGTGACTCCTACTGGAACTCCTCGACGGATCGAACTAGATGTGTCGTGTTTGGGCTCGTTTTGCTAGTTATGATGAGATCTTACCTCCGGACTTAAGGGACTGACCTGAAGGTCTACTTCTGTGACTCCTACTGGAACTGCTCGACGGATCAAACTAGATGTGTCGTGTTTGGGCTCGTTTTGTTAGTTATGATGAGATCTTACCTCCTGCCTTGATGGAGTGACCTGAAGGTCTACTTCTGTGACTCCTACTGGAACTGCTCGACGGATCAAACTAGATGTGTCGTGTTTGGGCTCGTTATGTTAGTTATGATGAGATCTTACCTCCGGACTTGAGGGACTGTCCTGAAGGTCTACTTCTGGGACTCCGACTGGAACTCCTCGACGGATCGAACTAGATGTGTCGTGTTTGGGCTCGTTTTGTTAGTTATGATGAGATCTTACCTCCGGACTTGAGGGACTGACCTGAAGGTCTACTCCTGTGACTCCTACTGGAACTCCTCGATGGATCGAAATAGATGTGTCGTGTTTGGGCTCGTTTTGTTAGTTATGATGAGATCTTACCTCCGGACTTGAGGGACTGACCTGAAGGTCTACTTCTGTGACTCCTACTGGAACTCCTCGACGGATCGAACTAGATGTGTCGTGTTTGGGCTCGTTTTGTTAGTTATGATGAGATCTTACCTCCTGCCTTGATGAAGTGACCTGAAGGGCTACTTCTGTGACTCCTACTGGAACTCGGCGACGGATCGAACTAGATGTGTCGTGTTTGGGCTCGTTTTGTTAGTTACGATGATATCTTACCTCCGGACTTGAGGGACTGACCTGAAGGTCTACTTCTGTGACTCCTACTGGAACTCCTCGACGGATCGAACTAGATGTGTCGTGTTTGGGCTCGTTTTGCTAGTTATGATGAGATCTTACCTCCAGACTTGATGGAGTGATATGAACGTCTACTTCGGTGATTGTAACTGGAACTCGGCGACGGATCGAACTAGATGTGTCGTGTTTGGGCTCGTTTTGTTAGTTACGATGAGATCTTACCTCCGGACTTGAGGGACTGACCTGAAGGTCTACTTCTGTGACTCCTACTGGAACTCCTCGACGGATCGAACTAGATGTGTCGTGTTTGGGCTCGTTTTGCTAGTTATGATGAGATCTTACCTCCGGACTTGAGGGACTGACCTGAAGGTCTACTTCTGTGACTCCTACTGGAACTCCTCGACGGATCGAACTAGATGTGTCGTGTTTGGGCTCGTTTTGTTAGTTATGATGAGATCTTACCTCCAGACTTGATGGAGTGACCTGAAGGTCTACTTCTGTGACTCCTACTGGAACTCTTCGATGGATCGAAATAGATGTGTTTGTTGTTTGTGTTGTTTGGGCTCGTTTTGGTAGTTATGAGGTGACCTTACCTCCTGCCTTGATGGGGTGACCTGAACGTCTACTTCGGTGATTGTAACTGGAACTCGGCGACGGATCGAACTAGATGTGTAGAGTTTGAGCTCGTTAGCTCTGAAAGTTATGCCACTGGCACTATGCACAAATAATATTGACGAAGGGAATTCATACTAATTATCAAAAGTACACACATCAAAAGTGTCTAGGGATCAACATATATTTTTGCAATAACTTTTCTCCTGATTGATATTAATTAAAATTTTCTTTAAGGATTCATCAAATAAAGTGTTTTCGTTTGTCACAGTAACGATAAACCAAGTCACCTTTGCATTAATAAAGAAATTTGCCATTTTCCTAATAAAGGGATTTTTGACATTTGAACCACTAACACAAAAGTTCGAAAAAAAGACTGAAATAACAGTTTTCTTTAAAATTTTATTGGGTAACTTAAACAATTAATAATCCGTGTTTCTACCGCGAACACTAACAACACAAGAACATCGATTTGGCATACTCAAAATGAGTTCATCCAAATCACGCTGTGGAATGGCCGCCCATGTTCGTTGCAACAACAAAAAAAGGTCTTTTTTCGACTGGATACCCTCCATATTCGGCAGAGCTCTTCTCTGTGGCATATCCCATGCATGCTCAATCGGATTCAAGTCTGGCGACTGAGCAGGCCAGGGCAGGACATTGATGTTAGCTGCGGCGAGAGTCTGTCTTACAACTCTTGCGGTGTGCGGTCGCGCATTATCATGCATTAACTGAAATAAGGGACCGATTTGCACTTGTAGAGGAACGATGACGTCTGATACAATCGTCTCAGCATAAATTTGAGCGTTGAGGTTGCCTCTGATCCAAATCAACTCAGTTCTTCTGCCGATCCAAATACCCGCCCATACCATGATGGTTCCACCACTATAAGGATGGACTTCCTGGCAGGATTTTAATCGCTGTTGGCGTCCAGGGGTTCTCCAGTGTCGTATACGTCTTGTATCCGGTCTCATACCGAAACGAGACTCATCAGAAAAGCACACGAAACGCCATTGTTCTTCTGCCCAATTTCTGTGTTCAAGAGCCCATTGATATCGAATCCTACGATTGTGCATTGCTATAGGTGGTACCCGTAGCGGTCTTCGGGAATGAAGGTTCACTTCATGCAAGCGGTTTCTGACTGTTTGGTCGCTAATTAAGTTCCCTGAAGAGTGATGAAGCCTCACGGCTAACATCATGGCGGTTATTGTTGGAGCTCTTACCGTCCTCCATGGCTCTCAGCCACGAAACCAGTGCTTCGGTAACGTGTCCAAAGTCGACTGATAACACTCTGACTTGTATTCAGAGCTAAAGCCACAGTACGTTGCCGGGAACCAGCTTCTATCATTCCCACGGCTCTGAGCATTTCTACCCTGCTTAAATGACGTCGCCGCTCCATGATAACGTTGGTTTTAATCAGTAGTAGGGAAACAGTAGCACTAATAATGCCTTCAATGCGTTGTATGTTTTTATAGGGAAAATATTGACAGCTGATTTTCATCTTTTACTCGAATTTGATTCACAGTTCCTGATTCAAATTATGAAATGCACCAAAAAGGATCCATATAAATTTATAAAATCATAAATTTATTACAAAGCCACATCTCAATCTCAAGAAATCCGCATAAAAATGCTTGATCCCTAGACACTTTTGATGTGTGTATATAAAACAGTATACGTTCAGATCAGCTCATCAATTCCGGCGTTAAGATCTCACCGAGTTCCAGTAACAATCACCGAAGTACACCTTCAGGTCACTCCATCAAGTCCGGAGGTAAGATCTCATCATAACTAACAAAACGAGCCCAAACTCGACACACCTAGCTCTACTCGTCTATTAGTTCCAGTAGCAGTCTTCGAAGTACACCAGCAGGTCTCTCCATCAAGTCCGGAGGTAAGGTCTCATCATAACTAACAAAACGAGCCCAAACACGACACATCTAGTTCGATCAAAAATCAAAATCAAAATCAAATCATTTATTTTAAATAAGCCAGTTACAGGCACTTTTGAATTGTCAAAAGTAAAATAAAATAGTTTAAAAAATAGTTACGGTGCTACAGTCCCGTCGCCGAGTTCCAGTTACAATCACCGAAGTAGACGATCAGGTCACTCCATCAAGTCCGGAGGTAAGATCTCATCATAACCAACAAAACGAGCCCAAACACGACACATTTAGTTCGATCCGTCGAGGAGTTCCAGTAGGAGTCACAGAAGTAGACCTTCAGGTCACTCCATCAAGGCAGGAGGTAAGATCTCATCATAACAAACAAAACGAGCCCAAACACGACACATCTATTTCGATCCATCGAGGAGTTCCAGTAGGAGTCACAGAAGTAGACCTTCAGGTCACTCCATCAAGTCTGGAGGTAAGATCTCATCATAACTAACAAAACGAGCCCAAACACGACACATCTAGTTCGATCCGTCGAGGAGTTCCAGTAGGAGTCACAGAAGTAGACCTTCAGGTCAGTCCCTCAAGTCCGGAGGTAAGATCTCATCATAACTAACAAAACGAGCCCAAACACGACACATCTATTTCGATCCATCGAGGAGTTCCAGTAGGAGTCACAGAAGTAGACCTTCAGGTCACGTGATCAAGTCCGGAGGTAAGGTCTCAACATAACTAACAAAACGAGCCCAAACTCGACACACCTAGCTCTACTCGTCTATTAGTTCCAGTAGCAGTCTTCGAAGTACACCAGCAGGTCACTTCATCAAGTCTGGAGGTAAGATCTCATCATAACTAACAAAACGAGCCCAAACACGACACATCTAGTTCGATCCGTCGAGGAGTTCCAGTAGGAGTCACAGAAGTAGACCTTCAGGTCAGTCCCTCAAGTCCGGAGGTAAGATCTCATCATAACTAACAAAACAAGCCCAAACACGACACATCTAGTTCGATCCGTCGAGGAGTTCCAGTAGGAGTCACAGAAGTAGACCTTCAGGTCACTCCATCAAGACAGGAGGTAAGGTCTCATCATAACTAACAAAACGAGCCCAAACACGACACATCTAGTTCGATCCGTCGAGGAGTTCCAGTCGGAGTCACAGAAGTAGACCTTCAGGTCAGTCCCTCAAGTCCGGAGGTAAGATCTCATCATAACTAACAAAACGAGCCCAAACACGACACATCTATTTCGATCCATCGAGGAGTTCCAGTAGGAGTCACAGAAGTAGACCTTCAGGTCACGTGATCAAGTCCGGAGGTAAGGTCTCAACATAACTAACAAAACGAGCCCAAACTCGACACACCTAGCTCTACTCGTCTATTAGTTCCAGTAGCAGTCTTCGAAGTACACCAGGAGGTCACTCCATCAAGTCTGGAGGTAAGATCTCATCATAACTAACAAAACGAGCCCAAACACGACACATCTAGTTCGATCCGTCGAGGAGTTCCAGTAGGAGTCACAGAAGTAGACCTTCAGGTCAGTCCCTCAAGTCCGGAGGTAAGATCTCATCATAACTAACAAAACGAGCCCAAACACGACACATCTATTTCGATCCATCGAGGAGTTCCAGTAGGAGTCACAGGAGTAGACCTTCAGGTCAGTCCCTCAAGTCCGGAGGTAAGATCTCATCATAACTAACAAAACGAGCCCAAACACGACACATCTAGTTCGATCCGTCGAGGAGTTCCAGTAGGAGTCACAGAAGTAGACCTTCAGGTCACTCCATCAAGACAGGAGGTAAGGTCTCATCATAACTAACAAAACGAGCCCAAACACGACACATCTAGTTCGATCCGTCGAGGAGTTCCAGTCGGAGTCCCAGAAGTAGACCTTCAGGTCAGTCCCTCAAGTCCGGAGGTAAGATCTCATCATAACTAACAAAACGAGCCCAAACACGACACATCTAGTTCGATCCGTCGAGCAGTTCCAGTAGGAGTCACAGAAGTAGACCTTCAGGTCACTCCATCAAGGCAGGAGGTAAGATCTCATCATAACTAACAAAACGAGCCCAAACACGACACATCTAGTTCGATCCGTCGCCGAGTTCCAGTTACAATCACCGAAGTAGACGTTCAGGTCACTCCATCAAGTCTGGAGGTAAGATCTCGTCATAACTAACAAAACGAGCCCAAACACGACACATCTAGTTCGATCCGTCGAGGAGTTCCAGTAGGAGTCACAGAAGTAGACCTTCAGGTCAGTCCCTCAAGTCCGGAGGTATGATCTCATCATAACTAACAAAACGAGCCCAAACACGACACATCTAGCTCTACTCGTCTATTAGTTCTAGTAGCAGTCTTCGAAGTACACCTGCAGGTATGTCCATCAAGTCTGGAGGTAAGGTCTCAACATAACTAACAAAACGAGCCCAAACTCGACACACCTTGCTCTACTCGTCTATTAGTTCCAGTAGCAGTCTTCGAAGTACACCAGCAGGTTTCTCCATCAAGTCCGGAGGTAAGGTCTCAACATAACTAACAAAACGAGCCCAAACTCGACACACCTAGCTCTACTCGTCTATTAGTTCCAGTAGCAGTCTTCGAAGTACATTTCAGGTCACTCCATCAAGTCCGAAACTAAATATGAAATTTATAAGTACATATAAGAAACTGTGAATAAAATCTTACCTTGGTTGTCCGTAGTCCGTGCAGAATGCGTGAAGGATCAAGTTTGTTAGGTCAAATATTTTGTATTCGTACAGCGATCTTTTCCTATACGAGGAGCTGCTTACAAGCGTCACAGTGTCCACTCACGACGGCGGCCGAGCGCAGACTAATATTTCATTACAAATTTTTGTGCAATAAATCAAGACAGTGACCAGTAAAATAACCCTTATTTCAATCCAATAAGAATCACGTGTTACCGCTAAATATGTGAAAAAATAAGACTCAATTTTTTTGTTTTCTGAGCGTATTGTAACATTTTGTTAGTTTTTTTTTTGCTACCTTTTTGAGTTGAACATGTCTGCTTACATAAAATATTTTTAAATACATAAATTTATGTTATTAAATAAAAGAAAAATGTCCCTAAAGTCAGTACGATTTCGTCAAATTTGTGTGAAGAGGTAACGGAAATTACTTTTTACAATATTATAAACCAAAATTTTCGAATAAAAAATTGCTACCATTTGAAGATTAAGGAGTAATCTATCTGTGGTAATTATTAGTTACATTTGGTTTTGTATCATTTTGCCGCAAAATGCACCGAAAAACTGCTTATTTTTGTCAGATTCGTAAACGCGTCCTTAAACACATTTTACAGTAGAATCACGCAGTTTTAGTGACCTCAACACGTTCTTAGAGATATTTTTCACAAACTTATCTTATGAAATAGCTGTAGCAATATAATTTTGATTGAAAATCGGATGCTGAAAATGTACAAAAAATCTTGAGTGTCGTCTTAAATTTCGAATCACCCGGTCGATTCAGCTGATGTGTCATGTGTCAAAATGTTGTCGTGCAGAGTGGTTAAGCTATGCTAGCTTAGGAGATTTTATTGAAACTCGTTTGTCTGGCCGGCAGTACTAGGTATATGTATACGTGACCCAGTGTACGAGGTCCTGAAAAAAAAGTTGCCTCTCACTAGGAATTTCTCCTACCTACATATTATATCGTGGGTGCATTTACAAACCTTGCGTTTAAATACACACATGAACGCCCAGAGCCTGAAGAACTACTTGTACATCATTAATAGTGTGTGCTCCGTGCGGGAATTGAACACGCGACACGCAGCACAGCTGTCCAATCGCTCACCCACTGCGCCAACCGTGTCAACGTAATTTGAAAACGATTGAGCGAACGAGAACTTCAAGATCCGTAATACTTATGAGTAGAAATTCTCGAAGAATTACTTTTAAAGTCTTGTCTGACAGAGAAAAGCCGAGTTTTTGAAATTGTTTTTGAAGAGCCAGTAAGATAAATTTAACGACTGCTAATCAATAATATTATTTCAATCTTCATTATTTTAATTGTAAGTATTCTCTTGGTCCAAACTTAAAAAGACGGACACTGAGGTGTTCTAGTGTTAATTATGTGATAAAATACCTACCTACTCTTTTTGCTTCCATGAACCGATCAGACGGAAAAAAATAATAAAAGTGTGAAGATTCAATGACCTTCTATTCAATGTCCCGTTTGGATTCCATTGACCTCGATCGGTTTGTCCTACAGCACGTCCGCGTGCTTCTAGTTCCATAATGTCATGTCATGGACGCGGTAGCCAGTGGCTCGACTCATTGTTCCCACAACAACTTCTGTGGTTCCTGTCATTGTGCCCTGATCCGCCGTGAAGTCCAACACGATTTGTATCGATATAAAACTCTTTAAACCATTTAAATCCCGCCTATTATAAGGTATACCGTTTTACTGAGAACACCTAACGTTAGCCGAGAGATGAAATGGTGCCCCGGTACAAATATTGGTTAAGTTTGTCAGTTTGTGTGCTACTACTAGTTTCTACTATCAGTGGATCGGCAATTAAAGACGCTTTAGAAGAACATTTAAAGGACATCGCACACGATGAAGGATCGGAGTCGATCAAGCATAATAAGCAAAAGGGCGAAAAAATTCATCAAGATGAAAGCCACCTCAATGATAATCACAAAAACCAATATTCAAAAGCTAATGATGAAGCAAAATATTTGAAGAAAGAACACGATAGCAAATCTGTGACAGATAGCGATGCTTATAAAGGTTACAACAGTAAGCACGACAAAGCTGAGGACAGTGAAGCGACCGGTTTCAAGAGAGGCCACAAGAAAGGACACCATAAGCAAGGATTTCAAAATTCGTATCATAAAGATGAGTCGTCCAATAAAAGCACGTTCTTCGATGATTTCAATGACGAAGGTGACCGCGCTGGGTATAACAGCAGACTGAACTCGCACGACAATCAGGGAGGCAGGAGCTACCACGGATCTCACAATAACGGCCAAGAATATGTAAAAGATAACTATAACGGCGGAGGTTATAACAGGTATGGTGATACCGGAGTAAAGCAACGCGATCATCAAGATTATGGCAAGAAATATTACTTAGATGACAATTTGAATCATAACAAGTATCGCAATACCCTTAACAACCACGCCAGAGATCACATACACGATCATCACGAGTATCGAGCTCCTGAAGTCCATCATCATCGTGATCCCGGGTGGGATTGGCAAAGATGGGAGGATAAAAGAGGAGGTTGGGATCGCCCCGGATGGCAAAGAGACCCAGGATGGGAGAGAGACCAAGGCTGGCAGAGAGACCCGGGCTGGGAGAGAGATCCAGGCTGGCAAAGAGAACAAGGCTGGGGACGAGAACCTAACTGGCAGAGGGATCCTGGATGGGAAAAGGACTACGGAGGACCTGGGTATTATGACGATAGGGGTTTCCGACATGAAGGTGGTTATGGGTACGGTCCCAATCATGGTTACGGTTACGGCTACGATGAATCTCGAGCAGCTCCTGTAGCCGAAATCCCTAAAAATGCACCTGTGGTAGCACATAGAAAGCAGACTATAACTATTTATGAAGATCCAAGATACGCTGGGAAGGATACGGGTCAATTGAGGAAAGAGGAGGGGGATTACCTTCAACTGGATTTCAAGCCGAGCAGTCATCGATACGCTAGTTATGACGATACCTACTATAATGTTCCTGTAAGCAGAGAGGGCGCTATGGAAGCTAGTAAAATTAACAGATTGGTTTATAATTACCGAAGGCAATGATCGAGACCAAATTATGTCTAATGTGCTTTCTACAGATACTCATTAAATAACTAACGTTAAGTTATTTAATAAGGCATGAATTTTGAAATCCTATCTTATAAGTTCACTATCTAAAGTTCAATTAAATTGACGCTGTTTAGTTAGTGTGCCTGTTTTTTGAGGCACAAAGAAATTAATTTATTTTAAAATAAAGACAGAGGGTACGTAAGGTAAGCTTGTCGGGTCATTGTTTTCTTATGTTTGAGAGAACTTTGGGAAAGGGAAAGGTGATGGGTAAATTAACAAAGGTATATTATTTATTTTATAGTTTAAGCGTTAGGTATTAGTAGCAATATTTCAGAACATCTGTCATGTTCCGGAAAATTTACTACAGAAAAAATATACGTCTCGTAGAACCTTTGGTATTTCATTTCTAAATTCTACCTTTAGGTACAAGATATCGGATATTCGGGGTATGTGGATATTAAATATGAGTATTGACAGATTTTCAGTGAAGCGTGGAAGTCAAATAGGTATCACTTTGAAGGGATTCCTCGGGGCAGTTGCTACGTGACGGACGGACGGTCAGTCGGGCGGCGTATTTCAATATGCTACATGCGGCACGGCTGAGCGGGCTGGGCTTTCGACCGTGACGGCACCGGGAGCGTGCTAAATCGGTGTCACTGGTCCGGGGCTAAACTGTGTGCCATAACTTTATGATAATCGGTTTTACATCGGCTTGTGGAAAATCTGTTCATGAATGGGTCGATTTAATACGGTTAATTACATAAATAACAGACAAAGTTAATATTTAAGAAAGAAGTTTTTAGACTCCAGTTGTTTGTTCCTTTTTTTAATGTGAAATGGGGAAAAGTTAACTGAACTTTAACACTAAGGACTCGGTTAATGTTTGTGAAATATAATTGTCAAATAAATTTTAATAGCTTACTTAGATGTCTTGGCACCTTGGCTGCGGTGCAGGCGGTAGGTTCACAATTTGTATAGCGAAATCCACAAAACTCTTGGGTGTCTTTCACGATAATTTCAACCATAATTCTGAATTAAGTCGTTTTATTACCCCTTCCGCTTTAATTAAAAGACATCGTTATTGAGCCACTACCCACTCGTAGATATTTTTCAGTGCTTTTATTTGTAATTTAAATTTTGCAACCCTTAGCTGTGGTTCTGCTTTAGGGGGATAAACTAATTTAAACGTTAAGCTCCGGACAAAGTCTCGTTTTATAATATGTATGGTCTGGGCAACATTTTAAAATTGGATTAGACCAACGTGCACCCGAAATAAAGAGTGGCTTGTTTTTATATTTTTTCTCTGGATAATTCAGTTGTTTTCAGAATGAGGGTAATTTATTTTGAATAGCTAAGCGGGGTTTTACCATACGAGTCGTTATTTAAGCAATGGGTATAATTATGTGTATTAAAGTACTTAAGTATGTATTTTATAAGTAGTGTATTATAAAACAATTTTGACTTTTAGTGCATACCTATGTCATAAGTATTATTTTATGCATTATTCTTCAGGAATGTAGTGCTTAGTGTTGTTATTGTGCATTCAAACTCCTACAAGGTTTGTTTACAAACTCTAGTTTTGCATAACTGCATCTACAATATAAGAAATCCATATTCATTTATAGATTTCAATGAAAATTATCATAGGGTTCGGTCTGCCAAAATATCGTGAAGTATCTAAGTGAGAAGTGCATCTAAAGGAGATATGCATATTAGCAGCCAATCTGCAATTTAAAAAAAATATCAAACCTCTCTGGTTGCTTTGTGGCGAGGACAACAAAAATAGTCTCTGTATTTAGTTTATCTCGCCTTGTTGAATTAATTGAGAGAGCTCGGTTTAAATAATCCTTTGTTTTTGGTAACTGTGAGGTTTGCTAGTTTCAATTGCAGGGTAATAATTTTGTTTTGTAATTCAAGGACCTGAATACGAGATGCACAGGATTGGAATAGAGGTGCCATGATGGCCTGTAAACATTTTTTATACGTTATACCTCATAATTATTATATCTAGAAACAGCTGACTCTCCTATACCCACGGAGAAAGTAAATTGATATGGTTTTCAGGATAGCTAAGTCAGAGTAGGTATCTAAGGACTCATTATTTTCTCTTTTCAACTTCGACATTGAATTCTGTGTCTTCCCGAGAAGAAAAACTGCTCCCAAAGCAACAAGGGTAAATAATCACCTCTCAAACTAATCACCGTGCCCTCACTTTTTATTGTACTTGCTAACGACTTGTCTTAGCACTGAAGCAATTCAAAATGGCAGCCGAATAACACGCCAATAATCGTTAGCAGCGATTGGAAAACAAAACTGTGATTATAGGGTATTATCTAGGCTTTCCCTTCTCTCTCCGTCTCGTTTATAAAAGTAATGTTGTCTCATTTGTCTCGTGAGGGGACGAGATAGAGTGACATTACTTTAACGAACTTTCGATGGTCCACAATGGGATGGGGTTCGGAATTTTCTTGTTAGTTTTCATCTGATAGAGCTTAGCTTTGTATAATTGCATACAAATTGTGTTTGGACAGAGAATGACGTTGAGTTTCTTTTGTAAAGTTTTTTCTAGGTTACAAATGATGCTGGCTTGTTTGTGTTGATGGAAAATAAAGCTCTTAACTCTTGCAAACGTAACTTGTAACCTACGTCTCATGCGTACTGTTAGTAGATACTTAATAAGTAACACATGAGTGACCATAATTATAATTAGACGCTTGCATTGACTAAAATTAAGAAAGTTACAAAACTTCCCCGTCTAAATACCCATTTCCACCATATAATTCTGCGACAGCCCAGCAAACAGCACCTCACTCCACAAATCGCGCTATCAGGAGCTTATTTTCTAAACAGTCAACTCGTCGCCTACAAAGTTGCTCAACAATGAGCGCAAACGCAACTCTCTCTGTTATCTGCGACTGTTTATTGTCTGAACTTGGCTGGATGGCCGTTTTGTTGCCGATTCCCCGACAACTCGGTTTAGATGAGCAAGTTAGAGTAGCGCGGGACTGTTTATACGATGCGATTTGGCTCCGATTCGATGTTTAGCGCTGGTGGTTAAAAATAAGGTCTAATGATGAAAAATTACTCAAAACTAGCTCGAAACATGTTCTCAGGTATGTAACGGTGATCTAGTCTAGTGATAAGGGTAGGTCGTTAGTTAAAACACAGACAGTGACAGGGATTTCAATTTTTGTGATTGTTTTCATTATCTACCTCTGCCGACCAACCGTATTGAAAACGCGTATTGGATCACGGTCCCCTTGCTGTCATATAGAGGAGATCTGACTCCCAGTTTTGGTACCTAACGTTATAGGCTGACAATAATATTTATTTTTTGTTGATTAATTCTCGATTTCCAGAAAATTTTATCTCAATGTAGTGGAACAGTCTGTTATTCTCAAACAAAAACTCCATCTCCATTATGTTGAAAAACTATTTAAGATTTTTTTTTATCGCCGAATGTGATTCAGAAGTCGTGAAGTATAAAACGGCAACAATTCAAAGGGGTATTCATTCACTCGTGACGAATCCACTGCCTGTAGCTAACTAATTGGTATAAAATGAACCGCTCCCGTGAGACTAGCCACCCCGATTTTGTTTTAATCGAAATTTTCTGCGCAAAGTGTCGTATCTGGGATGAATTGTCACAATTCTCAACATCCAATTTAACATAACGCTTTGTTGAACATGATTTACGATGTTAGGAACACCGATTTTTAATTTCCCTATTCAGGAAATATTAAAGAAGGAAGTGACAAAAGGATTTTAAAAGACGTTTAGGGCTTCGATTCGTTGTTAAGGTTTCTTATTGTATTCTGATTTTAATTTTCAGTTACCGATAATTAGCCTTTTGTGTGGCGACTGTAATAATGTAGAAGAAAAGAAGAGAAAGAAGCTAGAAAATTATGCAGCAGTTTACGAAGGCAGTAAGCAATTGAATAGCTCAATAAATAATGTCAGCATACAGTCGGCAGTTCTGTACAGTAAACGTCAGTTGCGTTCACGCTTGATAAGTTACAGGTCGGCTAGTGTTTGCAATGTTCCACAAACAGCCTTCAGGTGAGTTATGGCGGCCCCTGTGTGCAGTTTTGCTTATTAACGAGACCAACATGGCGGTCGTTTGATAAGATTTCGGTTTGTCTTGGCATTCGTGCCTCGAGGCGGTCTCCGGGCATTTGAGGCCACTGTGTAGGTGAAGTGTGAGCTTAGCTTGTATGCTCTACTTTACGGTTATTGATTCGAAATCATGTTGCCATCGCTAGATGCTAGGACTACCTGATATTCTAGATTTATACAAAATACTTTTATTGGGATTATCTCTGCACAGTATTTAGAAGTCTGACGTTATTTTATAAGAATTACACAAATAAAAATGGAAAATTGTTGGCGTATAAAAACCATGGTCTCCTGAAGTGCCTTCTGACACTGCTACCTACATCATCCCACTGCTGGGCAAATGCCTCTCCCCATGATTTCCAGTTTCCTCGATCCAGGACCAAAGTAGACTACTGGTCGTTGGGTTATGTCCAGATAACAAAAATAACCACTTTGTGGAGCCCTGACACTGCCAGAAGGCGTTGCGGTAAACCTCATAGAAGATTGTCAGACGAGCTGGACAAAACCCAACCATCTGAAGTTTTGACAAAATAAATACAAATATTGTAGTAGAGTATCTGTCCAGTGGTGTTACTATGAAATTCGGTAGCTACGTGTAAGGCGCGCGCGACGCATAACTGGCGGCAGGCGCAAATCGCTCGCCCGCCTCGGATGACTGGCGTGACACGAGTACACACTATAAACAACCACATACTGTAGTACATGCTTCAAATTTTTAGTTGTAGGTATACGTACTTCAAACTGTTAAAATAATCGATGACAGAGATGTCAAATTCTGCCGTTATTGGCGCAACATATTAAAATTAACAGTTTTTTTATGAAAATACCCCAATAAAGGTGTGTAAATTATGACTTTTCATTTAAATGTCATTACTATAGTAATTGTCTAGTTAGAAAGTACTTAAAATTAAAGGCACAATTCCTGGAAACAAACGAGTTGCGACTAGAACAGCAACAGGCCGTCAGTAAACAAAGAATTTGCTTAGAAAGCATAAACACGGGTAATATAATAAATATTGAAGGCTGTTAAACAACAACACGCCCAAAAGTAAACACTGAAGGCTGGAAGGAGGAGCTTATTACGGTAGGCTTAGCCGAGGCGTGTTATCTCGGCAAAGTTCAGAATTTGCAAGCGCCCCGAGCTTTGCGCGAAATATGAGAACGCTTTCAAACTTTGTATCGTCGCTTGACAATGAAATACTGATGTCATTATCATACTACACATGGAATTTATAGCTTGTAGGATCATATAGCATGCGCTTCTTTCTTTAAGGAATTGTTTCTTTTAAACACTGCATACAGCTAATCACCGTCACATTTTTGCTAAAAGGTCCAGAGCAATTAAGAGCATTTGCTTTTATATTTGCTTTTATATACCGTAATACAGCATTTTTAGTTACACTAAGATTTCTTCTGTCTCATGGTTTAGTGGTTTATATTGCGACTATTGGGACCGTGACACCTACCGAGTCATCCCCATAGACAAAAATTTGGTACTCATTTATGTATCTACCGCAAACAAAACTAAAGCCTCCTGCAGACACACGCGATTAATCGCGCTGCGACAACGAGCCAAGCTAATTTCCACTCTAAAAATACTGCGAATGGACTGCGGCATGTCGCCCCGCGCGATTAATCGCGTGTGTGATCTGCAGGAGGCTTTAGTTAACTAATTTAGTACCTTACAAAAGATGTCAATTCCTTATCTATAAATAACGTAACGACTGTCAATGAAAAGGACCATTCCGATGGACTCTCAAACAAAGTTGTTGACTAAACTAAGTCTTTACAAGTGAATTAGGGGACGACCGGTAAAAGAAACTGATAGATTGCCACCGGCCGGGATTAGGGACGGACAATTAGACGCGTCTCTCGTCCGATCTAATCTGTACTAAGTTCGCCATTTGTTTCCAATGACTCGATTACCTATTTAGACGATTTATTTATGTAGATCGGATAAGATTTGTTTAGTTCATTATTTGTTTCTTTGAGGCTAAGGTGTCAGTGGAGCTGCTACTTGTCGAAAGTGCTCAATATATTTCGTTTTGATACATGACATTCAAGAACGTTGCAGTTTAAATTTCGAACGCGACTTTACAACTTCCATAGGCGCCGAATATTTTTTTTGGATTTTTTGGAAATCATTGGCCATACAGAAAGCACTGTTAGTAATGATGTTATGCAGTCTAGGATAGTGTCCCTGTAAATTATTTTGTATATGTTTTCGTAGAAGATTCTCATATCGCTGCGATTCGTTTGCTTTGTCGCGGGCGGTGGTTTTGACTGTTGCGATTCTCATTCTATCTTAGCAATAATCTCATCGCAAATCATAAAAAGATAACGTCTCAATTCATCGCACAATTTTAATACCACGACGGCGCACCACAATTAAAATAATTACGTCATAATATCATCATCTAAAATTAAATTCTCAGCCCTTCGCAACTCAAAGGTATCAAGTTGAACATGGAATAAATGTGGCCATTTCTCATTCTAACCGGAGCAAAACTTAATAACCCTACTGGAAACGCAATAATTACCAGCGTTCAGTACGAGATTCGGGAGAGAAATAAATGAAAGTCATTAAGAGACTCGCGTTTAGATATTTCATCCCCCTTGAAGAAGATGTTAGCGGGGCCGCCACGCTAACAGTGTGCAGTGTTCCCACGCAACCGGCCAAAGAGAAGCTATAAATGGTATTTTTTTCATTTCTTGCCTATGTGTAACTATTGATTTTGTCGGTATTTGTTTTGTCTCTGATTAAAACAACAACCCATTTCTAATTTATTACAACAATCATTGTATCTGTCTTATTCTATTGTCAAATTGTAAAGTACAAGGCGTCGTAGAACCGCGTAGCGCGTAGCCCGTAGGCTAAAGCTCGTAGCAGTAGTAAAGAAATGACGTGTCAACAGAAATTGGCAACTTTTATGATTAGCTATCTAAAGTTCTAAACACACTTACATTCTTAAGTAAACAACTAACTAGCGTAACGCTTAGAAATATAAATTATGTCAAGATTCGATTTGTTTCTTCGTGGTGTCGCATCTTTACAATAACAATTCTTTGAGCGCGTACCTAGCACCTGACAAATTATCGCCTCTCAGAGGCAATCCTCACGTTTGTTTTTGTTGAACTGTTCGTGTGTTTTGCGGGCTAAGACTAATGTGCAATGTAATTGCCCACACCATACAATAGGTGCATATAAATGATGTTTATTTTTCTGGTTAAACACCCTTTGTTGTTTAATATCACAGATACTTACAACACAAAATATATTCAGTCTATGATTCATCACTTGCCTAGCTAGTTAATGACAATAATTAGGTAAGAATTCTAGAAAATCTACAAGACTCTTAGGAAATTGATAAAGGACAGGTAGAGTAAATTTATCTTAGCAGCCTTCAAAATTTAAATTTTAAGGTTTGTGTCCGATTGATTAAATGTAACCCGCATATCGAAATCAAAGGATTTAAAAAAAAAGAGCTGAAAAATATTAAACACAATGGGCGCGTGTTGACAGCGGGCCGCGATTGCGGACGCGTCTGCTCAGGCAGAAGCAACCCTGTTCCAGCGCAAATACCAATCCGCGCAATTCACGGGTTCTATTCGATTTTATTCGCGCTAGTGATGTTTTGTTCTGCAATTGTATCGATGTTTCATGATAGTGTTGACCTGGATACTTGTGCTGTATTGCATGGAATTCGAATTATTCGTATATTAATTTTGGATCATAATTTATGCATTCGCTTTGAAATTTTCTAGTGAATGTATGTTGTAAATAGAGTATGCATGAATTGTATTGGGATTTCGTAACCGATTTTATATAAATTAAATTGCAGTTTTTATATTAATTGTAATATTAAAATGCGTCGATGTATTGTCGAAATATAAATCTTCACTATCGCAAGCGCGAGTCGGGCACGCGCCATATCAGATTGCGGTGCGTTCCGCATATAGAGCGGAGATTTTTTCACAAAGCCCTATCAAATCGACACCTATACGCTTGAGTTTCTGCCTATTTCTAACGCAGCATGAATTTAAAAAAGAATATTTTATATTGTATGATTTGATATCACATAGTGGCATTAACGGTACGTATATGAAAAACTAGATACCAACCAACTAGAAGTTTACCAACTATGTAGATACTGAAAATAATTGGTATCCTAAAATATTCTTATCTAGATAAATAATAGTTAGTTGCTTTTAGATAAAGTATAGGTTTTCCCTATCTATACGAAGTTGAAATACATTGGATGACGATTTAAAGTTTGTAAAATACTTTTTTTAAATTAAAAAACTAAAAAAATATAAAACTGTCAAACACTACAGAACTTACACATAGGTAAGCCTGATTAGGCCCGCGTAGACCAAAGGTACCAGTTAATAAAGCAGGATAGTTATCATTTGTTAAACAAGATGTTAAGATAAAAAATAGCAGCTCTTGCAAATTCATTTTCTCAGCAAAACATCATGAACAGTAGGATTATAACTCCATGAAACGTCGTACTTAACACAGATATCTTTATATTATTAGGTAAAAGCGTCGTGAAAATCCGTCGGCGTTATCTTCCCCCTTTAATTGTTGGCTGGAGTACTATCTAGAGTTTAGTGGCGCCGATTGTACGCAATAAAACGTAACAGCCCTTTTGTTTTGAGTTGTTCATATCGTGGTTCTGTCGCCTGTGAACTAATTCGGGGTGTGAAGTTTGTGTGCAGTTGTTTTCTCTGCTCTTTGGAGCGGTATTTCTATGGCATCTTGCCATGTACTCTTTCGGTCAATATCTAAATGTAGACTAGTTGGTGCCCGTACATTTATCTGCAAACTTCGATTAAAGCCTTGTTCAACCAACTCAAGGGTAAAAAATTATTCGGGAAAGCGGACGGCGAGTAATGGTGTCTGATCCCGGGTCGACGGCGCGTCTTGTATCACGCTCGCCTCAGCTGTCAGCAATCTGACCTAACGTCTGCCGGGGTCGCGATACTCTTTGAACAAGTAACCGTGACCCTGGAACGTAAAGGGCTATTGAAGGAACATCCTAGTTTTTAGTCAGTACGAGTCTGACAGTCCTTTCGGCTCCGCCCATGGCAGGAAGGATCTTTTGATGATTTTACCAAGCCCAAGTACCAAGTTTTCTTTGCAAACCAAAATATTTCTTTTCATATTTCGCCATCATAAACACGTATGTGTATTTTGAATAATTTAGCTTGTTTGGTGAAATGTTCACGCACTTCCTCCTCTGAATCTCGCCTGGATAAACTAAGTTTGATATGTGATTGAAACGTGACTCCACTAACAGAAGAGGTCGGATTAGATTCGTAACACGAATCATAAAACACGAATAAATGTAAAAATAGACAATTTTATGAAGGAAAACCTGTATAAATGTAAAGCTTTGAATGTTCAATAGAGATAAATAAATCGTAACATGTAATTTTTTTTCATAAATTGATGATATTTCTAACAAAAATTCAAACGCTCATCGAGAGTTTACATTAAAATTGCACAATAATAGTCAGGTTTCGCCTTAGTCTTAGTGAAACAGTTATAATCGAGAATCGTGAATCATTTGTTTTTTCATTGATCTCATTATGAAAGCTTCAAATTAAAATTTAGCAGATTTTAGTAAATAAACATGTCCATAATTAACAAGACTTTTTTTCATTTGTGCAGATGGCCTTATGTCAATGGTTACATTAATTTTAACCTTGGGCTGGCCTGACGAAGAAATGTCAATTGGTTAACGGGCCAACTTATGCTGGTTTTGTTACCACTACTGACGTGCGGTCACCATACGCGGTATTTAAACACGCTTAAAAGCGGAACACACGAAAGCTGTTGATTGGTAGTGTGCTGTTTAACTGTTAGTTTTAAAGTTTTCGTGTCACGTCATCCGCAAGACTGTGTTACCTGCCGTTGTTATCGTACCCACCATAATTATAAGTCTTGCAACACTGAAATAATTAGGTTTACTTTTAAATCTTACAGGAAATTGTATTTTTGATTGCAAATCAAATAGAGGCAGTTATTTCACTTGCTGAGACTTTTTATGATAATCTTATTCAAAGGAGTTAGGTATTTAACTTTACGAGATTCCAATTGAAACTTAGTAATCATCGCTTGTTTCAGATTCAACTCTCATAAATAAATATAAAGTTAAAAAATGACTGCAATTTCAAATAAATAAATGAGATAAAAAAGACAAGAAATTTTCTAAATCGCCCTCCATAACTCACTCAACAATAAAACAAGCCAATTCTAAATTTAGGTAACGCAAATTTATTCGATAGAAGGCTCGCTGTTTGAATCAAAACGCGTCCGTCCATTACTCGTGAACAAAGAAGACTATTAAATCAATTACCTACAGTAAATTTCTATAGGGGGGGAAGAGGGGGGCAATTTGCATGAGCGTTGCCCAAATGACGCTAATTTCGGTGGTCATCGGGTGTAATAAAATTTTATCAGACATTCGAACATCGATTTACATTTGACCGTAATGTGAATGGAATTGGTCAATTGCAAAGGGTTGTGTGAAAGGATGAGAGTTGCGATTTGAATAGATTTATTACCTAAAGATAAAATAATACTTTTTACTGAAAATTTTGTAAGTATGTACTTTTTCTTTTAACTAATATTATATTACTATAACTATTAACTTTTTCAAATTCGTTCGAGTAAATGTTAGAGCTGTTGGCCCTTAAACACTAACAGCCTTACTACAAAAACTTAAACATCTGTTGAACATTTGTCCAAAAAAAGTGTGACTGCAAAACGGACCTTATTTCAACGCCATAATCTGACTTTTTTTAGACACGTGTTCAACAGACGTTTAAAAGTTTTTGTGGTACGACGGTACGATGTTTAAGAATTTGAATGCAGTACTGGTCCATTGGAACCTAAATCTAAAAGAGTATTTCGAAAAGCAGGGCCGGACAATATTTTGCAAACCATGTCAGAGGACTGTGGGGTTTTCAGAGGCGGCTTAATTAACACTGACAGCAGAGGGTGGTAATGGCCACATCTTCACAAAAAAAGGAAAGTCTGAATGAATCACTTAAAACTGAAGGATTGTTAAATATTATCCTCTAATTCTAGTATTCTAAACATGATAACGGTCTACTAACGTTAACTTAATAAGCAAACATAGCGATTCGATTCTTTCATGTTTAATGAAGTGATTGTATTGGAAGTTCGTGTCAGTTTGTGGCGGTGGTCCCGGCTTTGTCGTGTTGTCACCGTGAAAATCACTCATTAGGAAAACCCGCAGGAAAACGTCGGTTTAAAGGGCTCCCCTCCACATCTCTTGTTAATTGTAACACATTTTTCGATTGAGTTAACTTTGTTTTTGGGTGAAGATTCAAATCATTTTGACGGCAAGTCGTTAAAATATTTGAGTGTTATTGATAAAGGATAATTGTTTGAGGGTGAAATGATTTCAAATGAAAAGCTTTTCTTGTGACTGATCATAAGATTTCACTTACGTGTTTTGCGTACAAGAAAAACTCATTAGTCTACTAGAATAAATTAATTTTATGTTTCCTAATATCAATGTCTGAATGGAATTCACAAAGTCAATAACAGTACCCTTTAATCTGCATTGAGCAACGCTTGATTTTCATTAAAACAAAGGGTACAATGTAGACGTATTTATTTGACAAAAGGGTGACCAAAGTGCACCCTAAAAGAGTGGAACGCTTTATGCTTCATGTAAAAAACTTTATCAAAATTTAATAGCATTCCCCACTAGTAGGCAGAACGGCCAATGACTTTGATATTTTCGACGGTATTAATTAAAAAATTATAAAGCTTCCCGTGGTTGAGCCCCGCAGCCATTGTTGGCCCCCACAAAGCATTTATATCGCGGAAAAAGATAAATATGCGAGACGCAGGTAATTGCGTACGCTTTTATTGAGTTGTTGTTTGATTTCAGAGGTTTTTTATTGTGAGCAACGTTTATTGTGTGTGTGTGTATTGACTTAATGATCGAACTCTTTAATGAACAGGTTTATTGGAATTGTGTCGTTTTCATGGGAGGTACTGGTTGACAACATGTGTAGCGCAACTGCAATACTCCATGATTTTGTAATGTACGTCTATGTATATAGAAAACATAAGAGTGTAGGACTGACGATTTGATACGTGTTTTAGCGATATCTGCTTTACTCTGTGTTGATTTAAAATAACGAAATTGATGCGAGCCTCATTCTAAGGAAATCTCAAAGGTAAATATTTTTTCTCATCATAATAAAACGGCTGGAAGGTTCTGCGATGATTTTCCGTAACAACGTTTCCCTTAGGAAGGCGCAGGTAATTATGATTGAGCACAAAATGGGTAAAAATAAGGTGGAGTATTGTTTCAGACATAATTAGGGTTTGTGGTCCCAGCGGGTATCGCGCGCCCGCCAAAATGCAAGTCATAGAAACAGCGGTTTATACTTTTTACAGATAAGTATTTATTTTCTTATTCGTAATGCAATTTTACAAGGGTTTGTGAATCTAATGAGAAAAATGTGCCGACCCAAGTGACAGGACAAAAAATTAGGATTAAACGAGATGGAAGAGTGATTTCTAGCTTGTAGCTAAATAATATTTAGGGTAAACAGGAGATAATTCATAATTCCATAACAACACACGTATAACTGAATATTCACATCAATTTCAGTCAAGAAAGTCGTATTATATTAACGTGTCTCCACGTTTGAACGTAAAGGCAAGAGGCGTCGATTATGAATATTAATATGGCGGCGACACTCCCGGTTAGCGGTTCAACGCTAATTCGGATAGACAAACCTCTCTCGACAGTTAACGTTCACGTGTGTCGAGAACTTGTAGACTCGTCTTTGGATATAAGTCGTTTTCAATAAGATTTTGTAGGAGCTTGGTTAATTTCATATGGAAAGACAGTACTAGCCTACATAGTATGATTATTATAGATATTTTTAAAAAATTCAAATGTAATCTGACCTTGTTCGCAGGGCAGACATGGCCATAAATTGCCCAAAATATAGAGGTTTGTAAAGAGAAAGGGAAGGCCTTTGCCCAGCAGTGGGACACAGAATAGGCTATTTAAAAAAATGTAATTCTATTTTATTTCTTGTGTTTATTGCTTCTGTATGCTATGGGTTTAATGAGTTTTAATGTTGTGGATAGGTAGATGTTAAGGTTCGGTCAAGCTTGCATTGCGGACCAGCTGTCGACATCGGAAAATAAACTAAATTTGTTCAGCGGCTTACCACCACAGTACTTTCACAGTTATTATGTTTTGTGACTGGGACTGTAGTTTTTGTTTTCAAAGTGCCTGTAGCTGGCCTAGTCGAAATAAATGATTTGAATTTGAACTAACGACATATCTAGCTACAATTTACATGTGTACTCTCTGTGTAGTCAGCCAATTCAAGTCAATTCTCATCCGCCCGCTTCGATCTTCATTGCCGCTAAGATAAAGCCATAATTAAGGGCCTTCTCGATCGATTAACTTAAGCCGAGTTTAAATAGACGTTAACTCCGAGAGAAAGGTTTACTCCGGCGTGAAATGGCATTAGGTTTTCGCAAGTTTTATGCGCCTCCAGACGAGAGACGAGTCGCTAAGAAAAGGGGATTTAATGGGAGATTGACTTAATTAGGTACCGTCGTAAATTAGCGGAAGTATTTTTGATTGATACGACTTAAATGGATTTGTAAGTTTACAGTAGATTAGGCCTCTTACCTTCCAAGTTGCTTTTTAAGTCGGTGGAAACTTTTTGGTCATTGTTTACATGAAGTTCTGTTTTTATTTTAAAATGCTATGGAATTGTTTGAACGGCTGCAATAAAATAAAATGTTTTACTTCATATTATTTCTTTTAATGGGTTTGAACACGTAACTAATTTTAAGTCAATTTCTTAAAAAAATTAGGCCTAGTGTAACTTAACAAAGTAACAATATTATAAAAGCCTAATACACCTATTAACAATGAATTATAACTGGAACATAAATCTGACGTCGACGTAATAATATAAATTAATTTAAAAAATATATAGTGTTGACCTCACCAAACGCAATAGTTAGCACGTTCCCCAACACGGTTCGTGTTAAACAGTACTTAGAAATTACTTTTGTAATTAAATCAAGCATTCTTTCCAAAGTTACGTATTAATAATTTAGTAAAGGCTTTGACAGGGCAATTTCGTCTCAAGTACTTGCTACCCTTCTGTTTATGCTAACTAAAAGGTGGGCGAATAGGGTTGTGAAGTAAAGACGGTGATCGATAATTTTGAAATGCTATGACATTGTCTTAATTTTGTGTCTTTAGAGTCGAGTGATAAAATATTTGTAACATAAGTGGTGCGTACATGAGTGGCGGGCACAATTTAAAAGAAGTTTGAATGCCATTTGAAATACCAATCGTAAATACTGTCTCAATGTCAATCAATAGTTTAATCTCATTTCCAGTAACAATCGCTTTAGTGTGACCTTTAAATTATCTTGACACAATAATTATGTAGATAACATTAAGCTTATGAGAAGTCTAAATAAATAATGAAACATCAAATTGCCCATCACTACAACTCGTGTTGCGTGACGTACGTTTCCTTTACGATGTTATGAATCGGCAGCGACGTAAATGTTGCTCCAAATGTCAGTTTGACCTTATGCTAAGTGGTGGGCCGCCCCTGAATTATTTGACAAGTGCCTGTTTGATCTTTATGGGCTGCCCTTTCATATGATTGCTGTCAATTTACCGTGAATTTGTGATACCTGAAGGCTGAATATAATATTAATAATGTGGCCTGTTTCTGTCGCGTTTGAGGTTGATGTGGACGATAGCTGTCTACCAATAGGTGCGTCCACACAGAGCGAGCAGCCTCGCGAGGCATTTGCCGCGCAAAGAAGCTCGGTTAGTGTGGACGTGTATCGGTCGAGCGCACTGCATGCCGCCGCGGCCGAGTGACCGAGCGCCCAAGCCATCCAGTGTCGGCTTTTGTTTTGCTCGCGTATATTGTTTCGTGTCTCGGTCGAGAAACAATAGACGCGTCCACACAGGGCGAACAGCCCTGCCATGCAGTTTCCTCGCGCGGCAAATGCCT
Organism: Agrotis exclamationis; assembly: GCA_950005045.1. NCBI lineage: Eukaryota > Metazoa > Arthropoda > Insecta > Lepidoptera > Noctuidae > Agrotis > Agrotis exclamationis. Next base: position 9,189,024 of record OX465425.1, on the reverse strand, counting down.
CGCGAGGCTGCTCGCTCTGTGTGGATGCACCTATTTAGGTTTATTTCAGTCAGTCAGGTTTTAAAATCATCATGTGAGACCTTCGCCTTGGGTGCAATGGAAGGGACTATCAGATTCTTACTGACTAAAATCAGAACTGTTTCTCTGGTTGGCCTTTGAGTTCCAGTCCAAAGGTTTGGTGCTTTTTCAAGGCTGTCCCAATGTTACATACTCGTAGTTCTTGAAATCAGCATAGTGTGTATCTTATGACTACTTCTAAACGCTCTAAGATGGCCACGAGGGTAATAACTTATGCCCAAAACTTTATTAATTTTGTTTTGACTCTGCGTACTTGCGAGTCTAGTATATACATTTTCATTTTTATACAGATAAGTTATTCCAACGAAGAGAGAATCATTAGCTCGCAGGTGCTCTTAATGTTACCTGTTACTTCAAAATTTCTTTGTATAAAATTGCGTTTTTAAAAGAAAATTACAGTCCCATAAAATTATACCCTGAAGAAAATTAATATTTCATTTAAGTATTAGTAATATACTCGTAGCTTTTGTTTCAATTAGAACCAAATTAGAGTAAGGTTAGGTTTCGACATTTATTTGTTAGTTGAAACTACTTGAAACTGGTCTGCAGATGGGTAATGTCTAGCATACTGTATTCAAACATGAATAAGTAAGCGGTATTGTAGGTACAGTAAGCTAAGCAATCAAATTCAAACCTTAACGAAATACAGAACATAATGAAATAAAATGATAACGATTGTTACAACTCGGGTTCTTAGTACGAAACAGTCATTTACGTGTTCAAGTGATGTAACTCACAAGGCGAATTCTTGTGAAACTCGTTAGGGGTCGTTTCGTACGTCTGATACGGGACGGGTCGGAAACGGCGCGACTATCGCCGGCCGCGCGACAGTTTCTATTCAAATTAGCTGCGATTCGACCTCGCTTTGCGGTGAATTAACTTCTTTACTTACCATTTGTTCTACGTTCATTGCTGTGTATGTATTACTACAACTTCTGTTGCAAGGTTGAAATACTTCAATGGATAGTGTGTCTATCTATTTAGTCTTAAAAATGAAGAGTAGTGATGTCTGAGCTCTAGACGACAACGTCACTGCTTCCGGGCGTCGTCGTGTCGTTCAAAATGCGTGCAAACCAAAGTTTTGTTCACTATTCAGTAGGTAGATCATTGTACATTGTTACACTTTAACGAACGTTGTTTCAGGCACACATAAATTAGACTGATTGTAGGGTTCTCATTATATTAGGGAGCTAACAAAGTCTATTTAATTTAATGGAAGGATTTCATGATCTGGTATTTTGTTTTTTTGGTCCTGTGTTGATACAAAGTACCTACATTTCGATTTCAAATTATAGGTGAGTAGACACTTTTACACTTTTAAAAAAAGTGATTACTACTTGAAATCGAAATCTAGGTACTTTTGAGCGCATATTGTGTCAAGTGGTGCAATGCAGTTATCACAAATAAATAATTATTTTGTCAATTGATGTAAGTACATATTTTTAATATAAGTAAGTAGGTAGGTCACATAATTTGTGATTAAATTGTGTAGGTATAAAGTGGGATAAAGATAGGTCACCTTCAGTTATTTTTGATAATATTATCTCTGCCTTATCAATATAAACTATGTTTTGTTTTGATTTACCTGACTTATTTTAGTTTGCATTCCGAGCAACAATATTTACGTTACTTAGTCTTATAAACTATTTTTTATTTTGACTGGCTCATAGATCCAGTGGTCGCGCCACTGTTGAGCACAAGGTCCCGGGTTCAATTTCCAGGTCGTGCAGTGTTATTAAGTGTACCTAATCATTATAAACAAACATAGCCTGTTTTATTAAGTTTAATCTACGTTTTTAAATTAAACGATCTTCATTTAACACGTCTTTATCTGTCTTGGCAGTGTGACGTAAGCACTAGTAATTAAATTAACTATAAGCGACGTGAAATTTCGCCAACTTTCATGTGCCTTCGATAGCTCAGTTGGTAGAGCGGTGGACTGTAGATGTATAAAGTAACTGATATCCATAGGTCGCTGGTTCAAATCCGGCTCGAAGGAAACTTTTTAAACTTTTAATTTACTTGTAGGATCTTTGAAGGTATTGTATGAGTGTCAGGTTAATTTTTAGTGTATGACAAGTGTTCAAGATCATGCAATTAGACTTTATATTGAATGATTGTCGTTTCCAGATTGATAGTTTGAATTTGACTTGAAAAAATGAAAGGAATCCTTCCAATCTTGACCTATAGATAACTATTATGTATTTTAACATCTACATTGTTTTGTTCTGCCTGCTGAACTCTCGAAACTATGAAAAAGAAACTTATAAACAAATAAAAACAATTAAAAAAGGGTTTGCAAAAAACATTCCTTCGAGCCGGATTTGAACCAGCGACCTATGGATATCAGTTACTTTACACATCTACAGTCCACCGCTCTACCAACTGAGCTATCGAAGGCTTGAAAGTGTGGTTGAAATAAGTAAGTATAATATAACGCATTATGCAATCTGTCGACGTAAACCGCGGTCTGTATCGGGGTGAATGTTTACCACGGACTTTGTAGAACATGGAGTGCTCACACGATCATTTCGCCATCAAATCTCTTGAGTAAAGGCATTTCTTGGACGACTGTTAAACATTTTTTATGGAAGCGGGTGTCGCCTGTGGTGTCTGCGTGGTTTATAATAAATAAATAAATGTTTAAACTTTTGTCCGTCTATGCTGAAGACCGCGGGTTCAAACCCCAGCTTTGGACAGCTGTAATTTTAATTTGACGGGGCCTTTATAGGGCCGAAGCCTGCCGGGATCGCAGGACTGTCGCACCAGGTAACCGTGAACCTGGAATGTAAAGGGCTACTTAAGGACATCGTGGATTTAAGTCAGTACGAATCTGACAGTCCCTCGCTTCCCGTCCTGGTACCTATTCTATTTAGTCACAGTAGTATTAGGCGGTAGGTATCACTTTATATTTTTCTAACCTGCTCATAAGATTGAACTTACCTACACATTTACCAAGAGTTCAATATTTATAATTGTTCCAAACGTAAACAAGAGGATGTTGCCGGTGAAAGTGAAACATATTGAAAAATAGTACTCAGTTTTGGTTTCCATAATTATACGAATGCAAAAGAGTAATCGCTGATCGAACATTACTGTATCCCTGCTCATTTCCATCACCTGCTGCCATTTTCCCACAATGTAACACTCCGTTCACTCGGCACTCTGTTATCTGCTAAAGAAGTTACCCAATATGTACAACTAATCCTGCGCTTTCATGCTATGAATATCTAATCTACATAGTTTAACATATTTTTTGTTTGAATAATAATAAAAATTTGACTTATGATTTATGATCCTGACAATAACAAAAACAACAAAATAAAAATTATCCAATTTGGTGTAGTCGTTCGGAAGGTACGCGTATACAGTACAGACAGGCTTAAATATTATGTAAAGAATGTAAGTATAATTTTTTCCATAAGACAAATACATAAATTTTAATTAAACTATAGAAATCTAAAAAAATACTAAATTAAAATAAAACTAAACTAGAATCTAAGTAGTTTCATTAAACATGTTCTTCCCATTAAATAATTAAACCATCGAAGACTTAATTCTGATTAACAGTGGAACTATTAATAGTTACTTAATTCACAAAAACCCAAAAAAAGGGTTGTAAAAAATATTCCTTCGAGCCGGATTTGAACCAGCGACCTATGGATATCGGTTACTTTATACATCTACAGTCCACCGCTCTACCAACTGAGCTATCGAAGGCTTGGAAGTGCGTTTGAAATAAGTGAGTATAATAAAACGCATTATGCAATCTGTCGACGTAAAACGTGCTCTACATCGGTGAATGTTAGTTGTGGAGTATTAAAGCAATGGAGTGCTTATACGGCATCTTTGCATCCCTGGTCGTGAACCGTGCATTTCATGGATCAGTGTCAATAGGTGCGTCAACACAGAGCGCGCAGCCTCGCGAGGCATTTGCTGCGCGAGGAAACTGACAGGCGAGGCTGCTCACTCTGTGTGGACGCGTCTATTGTTTTTCGATCGAGGCACGAAACAATATACGCGAGCAAAACAAAAGCCGACACTGGATGGCTCCGGCGCTAGGTCGCTCGATCGCGGCAGCGCTGTCACTTGCCTCGCCCTAGGCTGCTTCGCGCGGAAAATGCCTCGCGAGGCTGCGCGCTCTGTGGGGACGCACCTAATGAACCTTTTACTAATGTATTCTGTAACGGTTGGTGTCGGCAACTCCAAGTCCAAAGTTCATATTTTGCATACGGATAGAAAAATAAATTTGTTCCAGCTCCACAATAAAGCCTACCATCGTTACTGACGATCTTGCAAAGAGTATCTGGGTTACTAAAGTAAATTGCACGACATTTTCGTAAATGATTTCATTGAGCATTGCTATTGGAATCTATTCTTTTCTGTTATGAGATAGACATATGTAATTATATTAACTAAATTATTTCTGCAAGGCTATGTGATAGATACGAGGAACTTGACAAAGTAACTCCCGCAGTGTCACAAATCGTTCCCTCATAATATAGCACTCCATCTACTTGGCACTCTGTGGTCCCTATACCTTATAGTATTATATTATCTATAATAAAGAACTTAATGCTCATCAAATCCTTGGTTTTCTTGTACTACATACATATTTTTATTAATTAATTAAAAACATTTATTTTGCAACCAAATAGGCTAAAAAGGCTTTTATTTTAACCTAATTTGAGCCAGTGTTAAATATCTTCAAGTCGCTTTTATCTATGGGTATCATACAGTTAAACGCAACATAATGAACGTTATGGAAGGCTTAATTATACTGGGTGAAGAAGAGCACAAATTACAAAAATAAATAATATCTAAGGATGGTAAAAAATATTCCTTCGAGCCGGATTTGAACCAGCGACCTATGGATATCAGTTACTTTATACATCTACAGTCCACCGCTCTACCAACTGAGCTATCGAAGGCTTGGAAGTCAGGTTGAAATAAGTGAGTACATTATTAATTTATCACATTCCTATTATGTAACGTTACTATGTGAAAGGAGAGCAGTGGTTTCGGTCCCGACTTACGAGTTGTAGGTCGTGGGTTCGAACCCTGCCAGGCGCATTACTTTGTGTAATTTATTTCATCACCACTGCTCTCAAAACGGTGAAGGAAAACATCGTGAGGAAACCGGCATGTCCTAGAACCAAAAATTCGAAGACATGTGACAATATCTACCAATCCGCACTGGGCCCGCGTGGTGGATTATGGCCCACTCCCTGTCGCAGAGAGGAGGCCTGTGTCCCAGCAGTGGGATCATTATAGGCTGATGATGATGAACTATGTGAAAGGTGCTCCACTTCGGTGAGGCTTAAAATAACGCCTTAGTGACAAAATGGAGACATTCTTTGTATGAACTTCAAACTTCATCCAGTTAAACAATCGATTAGTATTACAATAATAAATATAGATTAATAAGACAATGAACATGGACAAGACAAAAATTATGTCAAATGCTAATGTTGTGCCCAGTTGCCCACCCCAGTCTCTGTTGGAAACTCGGTACTCGAAATTGTTGACTCATACTCGTATATCTACAGTAGTCCAATTAGATAGGTCCAACTTCGAGAAAGAGGTCAACCGCCGAATCCAACTCGGTTGGGCAGCGTTCGGGAAACTACGCAATGTCGAATCTTTTCGTCCGACATACCTCAGTGCCTCAAGACGAAAGTCTTCAACCAATGTGTTTGATGTGATGTGTGTGATGTTTGTTTGTGATGACGTACGGCACCGAAACGTGGTCTTTCACTATCGGCATCATGTCTAAGCTCAAAGTCGCTCAACGAGCTATCGAGAGGGCTATGCTCGGTGTTTCTCTACGTGATCGAATCCGAAATGAGGAGATCCGTAGACGAACTAAAGTCACCGATATAGCCCACCGGATTAGCAAGCTGAAGTGGCAATGGCCGATGGGGTTGAAAAGTACTAGAGTGGAGACCACGGACTAGCAAGTGCAGCGTAGGACGTCCACCAACAAGACGGACAGACGACCTTATATAAAGGTCGCCGGAAGACGCTGGATGCAGGTCGCTTCCAACCGGTATATGTGGAGATCTAAAGGGGAGGCCTATGTTCAGCAGTGGACGTCCTATGGCTGAGATGATGATGATGATGAATTATAGATTTAAAACGTGCATTCAACATTCGCTTCAATGAAATGTTACAATAAAACATCACGTTAGGTGATGTTAGGATTAGTTTACGTCTAGTTCGGCACGATTTGAATACGGTTGGCAATTTTATTTCAAGTATCAAAAGCAGGCAATCAACCAGAACTTATAATTTAAAAGATTGTCTCATGCAACTATCACGCGTGGTCCGTCCGCACATTAACCTAGGGAGGTTACCAAGTACTCTGCGATCTGTATCATGTTGACGTAAGGGTGAATATAAAAATACGGTTTCTTTAAACCTCAATATTGTCATTAAAGTAAAATTAATATCCATATCTGGACATTTTTTTTATAATTAGTTGTTGCTTAACTACACTCATTTATTTGCGATTAACTTAAAAAAAAAAACTATAGAATGTATTCCTTCGAGCCGGATTTGAACCAGCAACCTATGGATATCAGTTACTTCCCATCTACAGTCCACCGCTCTACCAACTGAGCTATTCAAAATAAAACCATTACATTAAAAATAAAAGAAAAAAAAATACAAGTCCAAAAAAGATTCCTTCGAGCCGGATTTGAACCAGCGACCTATGGATATCAGTTACTTCCCACATCTACAGTCCACCGCTCTACCAACTGAGCTATCGAAGGCTTAGTAACATGCGTGAAATAACGCACTATATAGTAGCGTGTTAAGTAATCGGTGGAGGTGAAAGGTGCTCTACTTCGGCGTGCGGACGGAATCCGCGCGAAAGTGGTTGCGAACGCATTAACTGCAACCTTGACAAAGCACGTATCTTGTACGTATTTTAATAATTTGTGATAACTAGGCATATGAGCGTGTGACTGCATTGTTGTTTATTATTCTGGAAACATCAGAACCAATTTACACTTTTTTTTTATCTTGGTAAAATCATCAAATGACTCCTCCCACCCCGGGCAGGGCGGGAGGGACTGTCAGACTTGTACTGACTAAAATCCACGGTGTCCTTCAATAGCTTTTTATGTTCCGGGGTCACTGTAATGAGATAAGTCCCGCGACCCCGGCAGGCTTTGGCCCTCTAGAGAGGGGGCCCCGTCATTATGCTGACGCTCTTTGAGGCGCGCGTGGAACACAACGCGCCGTCGACCCGGGCATGGTCCATGGTCGGGCTGCGAGTTGCCCTTTACTCGCCGCCCGCATGTCCGCGCCTACGGTGGCCGGAGATCGTCTTGCGACGTCCGTCGCCGTGGGCGTCCACCACCACGGGTGGGGCGGAGGGAGGACATTGTCCTCTCCCTCACGCGGCCCGCCTCCTCCTTCGCGAGCATGACTGCTTCGCAGAAGGAGGCGACCGCTTCCCACTCCGTCTCGCCCCGCAGCATGGCCGCAACCAATGCCGGGCGCGAGAGGTCTCCGCCAACCAATTTACACTTACATGTTGACTTCTCTTTTTTGTGATGAGAGCGATTCTTATCCATAATTTGAATTGCACTCTTCTTTTTGTTTGTCACATGTCTTCGAATTTTTGGTTCTGGGACATGCAGATTTCCTCACCATGTTTTCCTTCACCGATTTGAGTGCAGTGGTGTGGTGATGAAATAAATTACACAAAGTAATTAATGCCCACGACCTACAACTCGTCAGTCAGGCCCATTTATGTATCCTTGTACCTACGATGATTCCATGTAGTTTGCATGTTGGTTTAGAAAATAAAATAAAAATAAAATAATAATAAAATAAATGAAACAAATTCCGAAGAAATATGGTAACTTAATCTCTGAATTAATATAGCAAAGATAACACAGCCGCAGAAATTAGCAAGTTCACAGATAAGACAGTGCTATTTCAACACGAGTTCAGTTTTACTGCACCTTGCACCACTCCCTTGTCAAATCCTCCATATTATTAGCATATTAATTGAGTATTCTGGTTTTAGGAACGTCCCAGGGATCCTAACGTTGGGGTAAATCCGCTTTACAACATATATATATTCGGATATCATTCTCTAACTTCTAATGAATGCTTTGACGTAGCTGATTATCGTGTGTGCTTTGCGTATTTCGAAGGTATCTTTGAGCCGTGGTTTAGCTGATATTTCAGCTGTATTTAGTATGATATCTATCTAGGTAATACTGTCAATGGACAGTACACCTGCGTAGAGATCCTAATTTTAAACATAACATTTCTGAAATAAACACTTTGATGAGATTATTGTTTTTCAGATTTATGTTTATCTTTGTATTCGTGTCACGTATGTAAGTACGTAACATTTTAATTTCAGTATTTACAAAAACATTAATTATGTTTTATACAACGTGTAATGTTAAATGCGCAAAACCTCTCGTGGGATAACTCAGCCCATGTTACTGAACAAAGTTTGTTCTAAGAAAATGAAAAAATAAATAAAAAAAATATGATTTTTCCCGGCCCGATCAATTTCTCATTTCATGAAAAACCAAAATTTTTATTTTGCGAATTTCCAAAAGTCTTATAACAAAACTTGTTCAGTAACATGAGCTGAGTTACCCCACGAGAGGTTTTGCGCATTTAACATTACACGTTGTATAGGACGCACTAAGATGCTGTCCGTGATTAAAATAATAAATGAAAAAAATATAAGTGACTTTGAATAAGGGAATGAAGAAAAGAAAAATATATTTTAATTGAGCCCTTACTAAGTTAATCATTTTCATTTATGTTTTTTTTTGCAGTATACTGAAAAATATACCCAAGAAAAAGGTATCCGCTGGACTTCTAACATGGTGTGGAGCAATCAAAATACATCAACAAAGCAGCAAAGATTTCACTCCAGGGACAATTTAACCAACAAGGAAACTATTGTGTCAGCAGACATACTCAACATCCAACTTATGCGACAGTTTCTCAACAATAATAGCAGCGGGAACGAAACTATTTAGGGAGTTTACTCCGTCAATAGAGGGCGCCACCTCGGCGGGAAGGAATAATTCATTTAGCGAGAGTTAACTCGCGAAGTTCGCGCCGCGAATCTCCTGAGTCGACGCGTCGCATCTTTAAATATGTTGATTGTTCATATAGTGGAGAGAAATATTGCGACAGATTTTGCTGAGGGGGCTAAAAGTTAAGGATCAGTTATATTTTGACTGGATCTATTTATGCAGCCTTGTTGGTCTAGTGGTCGTAAGCGCTGACTTTTATGCAGGAAGGTTCGATTCCTAGATCAGAACCCATTAGGAATTTCTCCGTATCAGGCATTGAATCCAGATTTGTAGCTAGAACATGAGACCTAAAAAAATTGGTGAAATTATACTACACTGGTGTACTATCAGGTCTGACTTCCGGCTAACCCTTCGGGTATTACAGGCAAAATGTTATCTTGATAATGGTGCTTCTTTGTTTCTGTTAGGATTTGTGTACCTATCATTAAAAAGTGTTGTTTCTTTATTATCTATCTAATGATAATTTTGTACTGCTCAATGACGTTTTCAGTTGTAGACATGATTTTGAAGAGCAGAAGGCTTCCAAATTTCTAACAAATATTGTCACATAAAAATAACATTTTATTTGTAATAGTAACGAAATATTGTCACATCCCTATCATTACCATGACATTCGTTCCAAAAACAACGAAACTGATTGTTTCCATCACATTTTTATGATTAGTTATTTTGACAACAGGCATGTTTATTTATTATGATGTCAGTAAAGCGTGTGTAAATGTGTAATCCATTTCACATTAAAATTTTATCATGGTTGTGTTTCGTTTGGAAAACAGTTTTATTGCGTTGTAATAATAATGTCGGCCATTATGTCTCACGCACTTGTTCTGTGTTCGTATCATAATCGTGTTTCATGGCGAGGCGCGAGGCGTAGACGAGACGCTCTCTGCTTGTCTTTCCTGTAAAGTTAGGGTTGTCAGAGATTGTACTCTCAGGGGATACTAATTTTTAATTAAGTTTTTTTGTTTTTTTTTGCTGATAGAAGTCATTTTAAAACTTTTGCGGTGTTGTCTATAATTCCTACTTTCTTTTAACACACACTGCACATAATATATTAGTCCAAAACTTCGAAACAAACATGCGTGATGTTAAGTATTTTTAAAAGCTGGAGCTGGCCTTACAGAACGTAAGGACAACGCGCAACAAAGGACCAAAAATATTTTACTCCCAAAATAATTTTCCACGCGTGACAACCCTGTTGTAAACCCACCCTGACATTCACTTAATTACGTAGATTACAAGTTGACATTTTCGTTTGCCGCGATTTAAACTTGACTGATATGGATTATCCATATCCATTGCGATGGGTTAATCTAGTGTGTTTATTGTTTAGCTGTTATTTTTATCGCAGTAAAACACTTTGGCCAATTTGATAGGTTAAAATGTTTCTAGTTTTGTTTTCATTTGACTAAAAAGCAATGCTGTTGTATTCAGATGTTAGGTTTGCTGTGATTAAATATATGTTTTTATTGTTATTTTTACTTACTCAAATTACCTGGTTGGTATAATTAATATTACCTAATAATTAAATCATATTTAACTACTTACCCCACAAAGTTAATTATCTTGTCTATTTTGATAATCTGTCGAAATAAATTAATTCCATGATTAAATTTAGATGTAAAGTCACATTTCAGTTTGTGCATTTCATGTTTAATTATTCTAAAAGTAACAAAGCATTAATAAATGGATGATCATTTCGTTATACCTTGAAAGCTCCCAGCCTGTCAAGTCTAATATTAATCAAAGTCGAAACAGACTAGTACGCGTATGAATATGTGGGAGCTTTTTAATTATAAACGAGCGTAATGATCATTTTTCATTCTTAATTGCCGTTTTCGTGGATTTTACCTAATCACCATTATCCGAGTAAACATTAATGCTGGGGTTTTCATGACTTCAAATTAATTCATATAACATTGTTTACATATAAAAAGGTTTGAATACATTACGTAGATAGCTGCGGTTGAATGTTGATAGTTTGCAAACAGTAATAAAAGCCGTTTGTTTGGGGGTTGCCAGCGTTGATTTTTGGTACATGAATATTCCTGGCTGTTTGGCATTCACGCCGCAGAGGCGATATCTAAACACCGGGAGTGCAATAAAACTAAGCACACGACAATCCGACGAATAATAAAACTCGACAGTCGTATAAAGTTACATGGATGTTGGGACGTTGCCGTTGGCTGAAGAGCTGGTGACGTCACTTGGCTTTCATACCACGAGCCTAAACCCCGCTTAGCGTGCGATGCTTCGACGACGATGCGCCGAGACTCGAGACAAAACCGCTTTTGAATAAGTGCTGTTTCTTGTTGTCGATGTTTTATTTTATTTTACCAATATTTTGATATTCCAAAATTTATATAATTTATTAAGCATCAAAGGTACGCCATAGATTGTAATATTATTGAATGAGCTCAATTATAACAATATCAGCACATTCGAAACGAACGAGAAACGATCAAGATTTAGTGATGAAAAAAAACAAGATTTAATGTAGATCACTTGTCAGTGACAAATCAATACTAAAATTAAGTTGTGTAATTAATTCAGCGTAACAACGTTTTTCTTTTCTAAATTCTGAACTTAACAATGCACAATAATAGGTAATTAAAATGGTAAAGAAAAAATATCGATACGAAGTCCATCCCTATCCACCTACCGTGTTTGTAAAGGCCCTATAGAACAACGCCACCTGACACCATTATGCTATTATAATATTTTGCTACACCGCCTCAGTGCCTCCTGATGTCTTCTTGACGACGCAGTGAATACCAAATTCATGTACAGAACCCCCCGGAGACAACGTTTCTTTGATTTTGTTTCCTGATTCAAATTTATTGGTGATTGTATTTGTATTCGATATCGGTGTTTTTTGAATTACATCGTAAAGTTTATTTTATTGTGACAGGTCCTTATATCCGCATTTGTGCGGAGAAGTGGGATTTTTGAAATAGGAACAGTTGAAAAAGATTTAGTTTTGTTGTTGGGGTTCAAAAGTAATTCTTGCCTAATCTGCAATTTATTTTAAAATATATTGGGTAGTGGGATTTATAAAAACTCTATTGTAAATTTTTTGACTTGTTGCGATTCTACAGTAAGCTTTTATTAACTTTTTACCTATTGAATGTGTTTCAAAAGAAAAGAATCTTTAAAAAATGTTGTGGTAAAATTTCTTAATTTATTGTGCGTAAATAAATGAAGCTTTTAAAGAAAATAATTTCTTTCACATACATAGAGACAAAAAATATTTATAAACCTAACTCTGCGATATAAACTACTGTCTTCTCCATATTTTTCTCTTAAATCTTCAAAACACACATTTCTTCACACTATAGGTATTATGATAAAAGCTGAAAAAATATCTGGCAGCAAAAGTTTGGCGCATGTTTCTACGTTTGCACGCATTTATTTTTTATTGTGAGGGTTCGAATCCAGCGGCTGGATTTTTGTTTAAAATTGCATTTTTATATTTGGAACGCGACCCGCGACCGTCATGGCGGGTGACAAATACCCGCTTCGCCGCCATGAATGACAATTGAAGAGATATTTTTATAAAGACGCGCCGATTTTTATTTTTATGCGAAAGAAATTGTGCTCATAAAAATGGTGTTGAAATGATGAGTGTCATTTTTCACTGTCGACGGAATGTCTCTTTATGGGGCTATTGTGTCTACATGATAAAAAACCTTGTTTTTAAACGTACCTGCCATCAATAAGGGGAAACTGTTTGATGGCGAATATTTCATTCGGTTTGTTTTGGTCTTTTGGAGCAATATAAATTCGATAAGAATTTTTGTCATTTAGCATTGTTTCAACAATTTATTTACTTGAAACAATAAAAAGAATATTGATTGGGTCTCACCTAGCAAGAAAGTTGGCTTAATCGGGAAATGCCCAATTCTTAAAATGCCCAACTGCTTAAAAATTTACTTATCCCCTTCTTTTGATTCCTAGGTAAAACAAGTGAACATTTCCAAGGAAAACATAAAAAGTGGCTTCACGAAAAATGTTTCATTAATGTTTTGATGACGGAATCTGGATATTTTATTACCACTAAAGATGATTAACTACTTTAATGAAAAAAAACTGTTTGCCTTTGAAGCTTCTTAAAATTACTGTATTTACACAACATTTATCTCTGTGTAAATCTTGTAAACCGTAATAATATATTCACAACCATTTACGTCCGTAATACTCCATGAAGGTAAGCCACAGTGGTGGATGGCAAATTAAGCTTGTTCCACTGAGCTTCTGCCACATGTAGCGCGCAGTTATGTCAGGAATGTGCGCACATTAGATTGGACAGGTGCTCACAACAATGTTAAACAGAGTATTTTCTTAGAAAATGTTGGTGGCCTAAAACAACCGATTTTTTTAACGAAGTTTTGCAGTGTGATAGTTACCTACGAGTCGTACTTCATTCTTTTAGTCTATTTATTTATTTCTATTGGTACTGGTTCTGTGGCATTCCTTGCATATTTTAATGAAGACAGGTTAACAAAGTTGTCTCGCCAACTTTAGGTTTGCAGCGGCTCCGTCTCACGGTATCAGGGCACTACGAATTTACAGGTCCATCACTCGTTAGGCAGGTGGCACGCGTGTCTAAATGCCCGGCCTAGTAGAGGTAAGTAGGCGAAGTAGGTTCTTTAAAAACATATTTTTTTATTTTTAAGCCCGTTTAAAAATAGCACTTGTTTTAAGTAAATATGTTACAATACATAAGTAGGTGTAATTATATTATTTCTTCAGTTACAATACATAAAGTTAAGCCACACTATCGGAGGACATATCAAGCTAGTTCCAGTGAAGCTACTACGCCGTAGCGTACAGATATGCCAGGAATTTGCGCACATGGTGTTGGGTTATACAGGACAGGTCTGCACACAAATGTTTGAGAGTAATTTCTATTTCATTAAAATCTAGTAAGATGATAGGAAAATAAGTTGGGCACAAGACTTGTTTCTTTAAAAGAGCGAGCGAGTGTCTTTAAATGTTATTTTTATACTTTAACCTTTCTGTAAAAGTGCATATTGACACTTTTCTTAGTTTTAAAATAATATATAACGTAGCATATTTAGTTGGAGTTATTTTTTAAACTTTTCCACGCACTTGGAATTTCTTCTGCTAGATCATATTAATTAAGAAATCTGCTCTAAACAATAAAAGAAAAAACATCTACCGCTAATTTTACAAATGATACTCCAGGCATTAGTTCTATAACTTGCGTTTCAACGATTTCTCTCTAAGTCTTTTGTCTGCGACAGTACCCCTGCATATCCTAAGCTCCAGCGGATACATTTGATTAACCTCACTAGACTGGCTTCATTGATTTACAGTTTGGCATCTACTTTAATCCTAAGCCAATATCCAGTTGCTAACTAGGTAAGGTATGAGCACCTAATTTGTTTGGTATTTGTTAACGTTTTGTAGATCTTGCTGGAAATACCTTGGAAACATTCTTATGGTGCACCATTCGGATGCATCGCTACTATGCATAGTAGCGATGCATCCGATACCGATACCGATATATCGGCGATACTTCGGGTTAGCCGATATATCGGTATCGACGATATTTTTATAACCGATTCAACGATATTTTTAATTTAAAAATGTAGCGTAAACGAGCTTGTTTTCTCGTCTATTTCGATGCAAACGAGCCACGAACTATGCCCGGGGAAACCTTTGCCAAACAGACTTGCTAAATTATTACCTTTCTACGAAAAATTCAAGATTACTTTGTTTTGTAAACAAAAATCTTATTAATGTTAATTTTAATTACTAAAATGTATAATTATCTTATCACTACTTTTTATATAAAAAAAAATCCGACTTGTGATTTATTTATTTTATCTTAATATTTTAATTCACAATAAGCGTATCGGTATCGGTATCGCCGATATTTTTATGAGAGTATCGGTATCGGTATCGTATCGGCGAAAAGGCGTATCGATGCATCCCTAGTGCATATATTAGGATCAAGGCGCCATAACCAGAACATTACCTATAATTTTTAACTGGAATATTGAATTTTTCATAAATAACTGAACACTTTTTTAAGAATATTTTAAACAATGTATAGGATTCGGCAAAAAAGTTTAACTATTGACCAAACAACGCGGCGTAAGAAAAAACAGATAGGTACACGCACGGAATAGATAAGGTACACGTGTATCTGGAAACTAGCGGGTCCTATTTCTTTGTAATTTTATTTCTAGCATTATTTACGTTTTATGTTTGTAATTATATGCTTAATGTCCATAAAAAAAATACTACCACAGTAAAATCTTGCAATTATTCTCTTTAAAAGCACTGCTTTAGGCAAGTATGAGGTGTGACACACAATCAAGTTATTTATGTTATTTCCGTCAGTGCCGACATTGAATCGGGATATGATTCGTTTAATCGAACGTAAGCTCGGTAAAAACGGCCGATCGCCCGATGCTGGACATTAATCGCCCGTTAGCGACGCATTATTCACGGGCATGCATTGCATCCAACCCACCACCCTGTATCACCCCTTCGATACACGCACTTGTGACACACGTATCGACATTTACCAACACACAAAAACCCACCTTATACTCTTAGTAACATAGCTCAACTTACATCGCACTCAAGATGAAGTTACGCGTACAGTCGCGCACAAGATCGTTTAACTAATCCAAGCCAATATATTCTCTATTTCCCGATGAATAAAATGAATTCATTTTTAAACTGCGTATGTACGACCGTTCGAAACTGTTCGTTTACGCGTTACAGGTACCATTGTATCGTTAAAACTATTTGGACATTTTGTGCTTTATTTTGATGGCGTTAGAGTATGAATTGGTGCATTGTTGTGAGATGTATTTATTAATGCGGATAGAATATGGCATAGCATTTATTACGCCAATATCAACAGCCACAGTTGCATTCGACAATTAATTATTTGTAAACAATATCGGAGGTCGTGTTCGCTCATAAATGGCTTGCTTTTGACGTAGACGCTTGATTCAATATTGATATTAGTCAATGATACAGTATTACTGAGGCACATAATCGCATTAATGACGTATACACGTAATATATTAATTGCCCTTAATTATGTCAATTAATATAATAGCAGTAACAGTTTGGATCATTGACCAGCGTAGGTATTGGGAAACAATGCGTGTTTATATCTATTGTAACTATTAGAATTGTTGATACAATTACAGTAATCGGTGAAAAGTTACAGTGATAAATACTTAGAAGCAACTTTAAAATACTTAACTATGTTCAAAACAGTCAATAAGCTCGGACAAAAACTGGTTATTGAGTAAAATAAAAATATTTTGAAACTTGAACTTTTTTAAATTCGCAACTAGGTACTTTATAGAATTTAACAGTTATTTCTTCAGCAAACATTTTTCTTTTCAACAAGTCGACGAAATACATTCAATTTACATCCGTTTTTCTATTTCTACCCTCAAAACTTCCAAAATATAGTTATCCCGTGATAGCTTGAAGTGCGTAAACCGATCGACGCGTGTGATGGAGCAGAAGGCTTCCACTCGGCCGAGCGTAAAGATACCGCGATAGTTCGCTCCACTAGTTCAGTGTGGACACCTCACACGAGCTAATGTGCTTATACTAGGGTGGGTTGGCTTTATATTGACGGTTTATTAGATCTCTGGTTAAGTTTCAATGTATGGTGGAGTTGGTTTTGGAGAAAAGTTAAGAAATTAGAGTAGAAGACTAGAAGTCATATATTTTGAAAGTAAGTTAGTATTATGTTTTGAAGACACAATTGGTGCAGTGGCTGAGCGTTCGACTGCAGCACAGCGTGTCACGGGTTCGTTTTCCGCACACAAAAAGAATATAATTATGTTCGATTTAAGAACGAATATTGACAATTACGAATATAACCTGCCTGTGTTTCCGAACGTATATAACCCTAATCTCTTTAAGGTTAGAGTGAAAAGGCTTCTTCTGGGTAATCTCGCTCCATCGTCGACCTTGTATTTTTCACCCCTGACATAGAATAAGGTCAAGAGCAAATCCATCTTACATAAAAAAATGACCTTTAATTATTAGAGAACTTGGGCATTTTTGAATAAAAGAGATAAAAATTTTATAGTTTCACGTTTTATTCACAAACACTTTTGAAGAGGACTGTACTTTGATCACACCACACCACTGTTACTTTTGTGTAGAAATGGCAGCAGTTTTATGTATTGTGACATTAAAAAATAGGTACGTCAATTTTGAAGTCATTACAATTTTCAATTTTCATCATCACTTGCCTAGCCTATATCTAAAAGGAGGGTGCAAAATACCAGTGTTTTATATGAAGCGACTTCCTCATTTTCATTTTTCAGTCGACGAATATTCTCGCGAACATTACCATCCCGAAGTTTTCGAGAACACATCTGTCGCACAAACAAAACGCAACTCCAAACGGCTCTCGAATTTAATATTCTGCTCTGAAAATGAATATTTATAAAGGCGTCAACTGTTAATCCTGTATTGTTACATTTTCACTCCTCTTGACTGATGACGTCAAGACAATACGGGGCTCTTATGGTGAGAGTACACTCAATACGAGTTTGATTAAGGGATTTTTGTTTGAAATCTATGACGAAAACGATAGAAAGAATAGAAAAAATGTTGACAGTAATTTTGTTTATTTTTAACTAATTTAAGTTTTGTAACAAATAAGTAAATAAAAAGAATAAAGAAGAAATTACATTAGAAAATTACCTCACTTTTATGCTAAATGTTCACACAGAAGCACATCCCGAATAAAACGATACACCATTTTCATTAGGTACCTCTATGACTAAAAAATAACGTAACTAAAGAATAAGAATTTTGAAGAGGTATAAGGGTTAATTTAAAGATTTAAACCTTTCGAATATTCTATAACTGCGTCGGCACAAGTGTACCCGTCCAAAGAAAGCGCAGTGTTCATCTCAGGAATTAAGGAACAAAAGGCTTAAGTTAGCTCCGACACCCCGCTTTGTTTGAGCGGTTCGTATGAAAGATCTCGGCTCAACAGCTGACGGCCCGTCGCTTACAGATCAAATCTCCTCTTAAAGGCTTGAGAAATTATTGAGATGAAGTATGTTTAGGCTGATAATTTACATAAAGAAGATACAATTTTGTAATCGCATATTAATTCATGCTTTTCTTTAGAAGTAAAGGGGCTTTTTCGACTATATTTTCTATGTATGGAAAACGTGGAAACCCATTTTCTTCTTTCCAATTTTATAGCCATGACCAACGGTTTTTTTTACGTGGTAAAATCATCTAATGAGTCCTCCCATCCAGGGCAGAGCGGGAGGTACTGTCAGACTCGTACTGACTAAAATCCACGGTGTCCTTCAGTAGCCGTTTATGTACCGGGGTCTCGGTATACGTGTGTCCCGCGACCCCGGCAGACTGCGTCAAGCGGTAGGTGAGGACGTCGTGACGCCTATCCAGCCATTCCTCAAAGAGGGGTCTTACCGCCGCGATTGCAGTGTGCCCGAACTTCGGTTGCGACAGTCGTTCCCTCCATACTGCCCTGAGATCGCACCGGAGTTCTTCCCGCCGCGCCTCGACTTCTCGAGGCAGCGGGGATACACCCCGGCGCTGCGCCTCCACGCGCCACTCATAGACGCGCTGGAGGGCAGTCGCCCACGGTTTAAGAAGACATAAAACACGAAAACAAGAAAAACATTTGACATTTAACAGGCAACGAAAGCTCTCAGCATACACAATGTTCATATGGCAAAATAAAATTGTAAGTAAATGTCATGAAAGAGGTTCACAATCTGCCTAGCTCTGCCCTCTGCTTTTCTCGGTTAGACTGGAAGCCTCTCCAACACAGTTGGTTGGAGAGGCTTCCAGTCTAACTGGGTGCAGTTGATTACCAGTATTTAACACGAAACGACTCCTATCTCATCATCAGCCTATAACGTTTCGACTGCTGAGACAGACCTCCTCTCTGTGAGAGGGAGTGATCCTATTATACAACCACGCGGGCCCAGTCCGGGTTAGCAGATGTCACATATTTTCTAATTTTTGCTTCTAGGACAAACCGGTTTCCTCACGATGTTTTCCTTCACAGTTTTGAGAGCAGTGGAGATGAAATAAATTACACAAAGAAATGCGCCTGGCTGGGTTCGAACCCACAACCTACAACTCGTAAGTCGGGGTTGATACCACTGGGCCACCACTGCTCTCTACTATTGTCTATCTGACCTCCACAAATCATCGTCATCTTCCTGCCTATATTCCATTTTACTTGGGGTCGGCGCAATACGTTTTCTTTTTCCATTCTCCCCTATCAGACGTCACAGCATCATTCACTACATTTTCAATCATATCATTCCAGACAATCCATCCATCTTTTCTTTAGCTTTCCTCTTCCTTTCCATCCATCAACATTCATACTCATCACTCTCTTATTAGTCACATGAGTCTCATCCCTGTTCATCACATGTCCATACCAAGACAGACAATTCCCTTTTTTCTGTAAAAGGCGCTACTTTCAAACTTCTGACCTCCACAAATCAGGGATTCAAAAACATGTTTTTCAAAATCAGTTTTTCAGTATTTTCACTACTTTGAAAACTAACTTATGTCATTACGTAAAACAGTTAACGCATAACAGCCCTTTAATGACCCCAAAGCACAGAGCAGTAGGCACAATGGGTGCAACAAAACGGATTACAAATGGCGTACGTAAATCACGGTAACACTTGCAGTTAAGGAGATATCGCCCATTCAGCTCACTGCGTCTTAATTAACCTACGTCGTAAATATTATGCAACTGCTATGTGCCATACATACGAAGATAACTAACCAAAGTAACCAAGATGTTTTCATAATTTAAAATTAGTTTTCAGATCATGATTTTTCCAGATATTTTATAAATTACTCACCAAATCTTAGTTTTTGGTGAGGTTTCTGCCCAAGAATTCTCGAGGTTCGAAATACTCGAGATAGACGAGAATTCTTGAGTTTAGAGAAATACAAAAGGTGAAGAAACCCTATTTTTGGCTTCCAGAATAAAGAAATTCAATTTTTGAAACATTTTATCTCATTACCATTGGAAGGATCGTCGTTCGGCGTGGCGGTCTAAGGGGGAGGCCTATGTTCAGCAGTGGACGTTTTCCGGCTGATGATGATGATGATTGGAAGGATTGAAATAGATGATTTCTTGGATACGAATTTTGAACCCTGGTAGGTAAGGGCTACAGCTACTTTTTTCATCATGCATTTATGTTCGCAATATAATGAGCAATGTTGCCAGTAATAAAAGTCAGTGTAAATATTTACCGGTAGTCGATAGCTCAACTTTATTAAATCGGAAGGGGACGCCAGATAAATAATTGTGTTCATTTATTTTCATATTTGTTGACTTACATGTAGTTATACAAATATTCCAAATTAATTAAATTGCGATTATTTGTTTATCTTGGGGTGGTGCAAATGAAATAAATGGATTTACAATGTTTATTTGACTGTTTTCGATTACGAAAGTCGTTGTTTTTTTTAAGAATCATCTTGATCATCATCAAACATTGTGATAAAAGTTAGAAATAAGTGTTTTTTTTTTGTGGTGGAATACCATTCAATGACTCCTTCAGGCATGGGCGAAAAGGACTGTCAGACTCCCACCGAAACTATCATACCACAAGACAGAAACCATCTTGTTGCTTCAATTTTCTTTGCGTTTCTAGGCCGCGGCAACCTCTGAACATTTTCGCGACTCTGGCTGGCATTTAGCCCTATCTATACCTAAATAAAACATTATTTATCCTCTTTAATTACCTCAATTTCAGTTTTATTTATCAACCAATATTGTCGGAATAGTTTCTTATATAGGTTTCCCTTAAAGGTCAGCTTCAACATAGGTGTTGGCCTCTTCAAAAAAAAATCCTAGAAATACTATTAAGTATTAAGGCCTATAATAAGATACAATTTACCAGAAACAAGATGTAGAACACAAAAATCAATAAAACCGATTATTTGAAGACTTGGAACATTCACGACACCCACATCGGCTTTATTTCTGAAACATTTCCTTATTAAACGTCCATCAAATAAAACTGACAATTAACTGTATCAACATCTATCTTATATTCTAAGTAAATAAACAAATAATGTCCCACATATTTCCCGGGAGCATCTGTGCTCTGTCTTAGGACTCTTGACTCAAGTCCGCGACTCCGAAACTGTGGTTGACGTAGATCGATGTGCGACCACGGACCTCCTTCCCGGGACCGCGTCGACCGGGACAACACTAAGTGACTGATTGCACGACCCTAGCTCACATGTACTCACTGTTATATTTTGTTTATTTACTTGTTTGGATGCTGTTGAGACATTGTACTCGTGTAGACGATAGGGAAAGAGTTTTAGATTATTTTATTATTTTATTTGTTCAGCTCATAACGTAACGTAATACCAAACTTGGTACAGACAAACTGATAGAACCCTCTTGAAGGAATCGCTTGTCAAGATTGTGCATTGTCACACCCTCGTTACATTCGTTGTTATTGCAGACATCATTCAATTCACTGATTCTTCACTGGAGCAGTGGTGGGCCAGTGGTATATGGTAACCCAGCCAGGCGCATTTCTTTGTATAATTCATTTCATTACCTCTGCTCTCAAAACGGTGAAGGAAAACGTCGTGAGGAAACCGGCATGTCCTAGAGCCAAACTTTCGATGACAAGTGACATATAGGTACCAGCTACCAGCTCGCACTTGGCTCGCGTGGGGGATTATGACTACCACTTCCTCACTTTCTTCCACAGAGCCTGTGTCCCTGCAGTGGGAACATTGTAACATTAACATTATAACGTAGAATTAAAAAAGAGAAATGGACAACATTACAAAGCTTGAGAATTCAAAGTTGCTTGTTAACCTCATCAGGTTAGATAGAAAACTTTGACTACTGCTTTGCCATGTAGAACTACGCATAATTAAAGCAATAATTAATCATCTTAACTACAGAAAATCCTGAGATGTTTATTTTCAATATCAGCGCCAGCAGTGTCAATCAACAGATCGGTGGCTTCGTGTAGGTGGCGGCAGACGGCACAGGGCGGCAGAGCCCAAGTGGCGTAAATAATTGATAAATTGCCGCCGCAGTCCCCGGAGTGACCCGGGACCAAACTTGGAATTTACGACCATTTAATTGTAGCTTAATTCCCAAACTAGTCTCAGCTCATGATATATAGTTTCGGAATAGAATCGTGATTTAGTTATGTTTGTGTTTGTGGATATTGTTGCGAAACTTAATACGAATGAAATAATACGACGACGATACTCTCATTATGCTTTTACAAAAGAATGTGTTAATTAACCATTAAATTACGTATATTTATCTCAAAAGATAGTTTCAGGAAAGCGGACATCAAAATGAAGCAATCCTTTATTAATTACATTCCATCGGAAGAGTATTTTGTTAAATTGCATACGATGCAAGAACGTAATATTATACATTGATTTTGTGTTCGCAGAATTCACTGAATTTGATACAATGGTATTGTATTCGATTTGGAATGTGGCTAATATTACTGAACAAATATATTAAAGTAGAATTTATTTCATCACTCACCTTCGTTTTGCCGATGATATAGTCATCATGGCAGAATCGTTGGAGCACCTCAATGCTATGCTCAGCGACCTCAGTATCGTTTCCCAACGGGTCGGCCTTAAAATGAACATGGACAAGACGAAAGTTATGTCGAATGTCCATGTGGCACCCGTACCGGTTGTTGTTGGGAATGATACTCTCGAAGTTGTAGACCATTACACTTACCTTGGACAGATTGTTCAGTTAGGTAGGTCCAACTTCGAGAAAGAGGTCGCCCGAAGAATCAAACTCGGATGGGCAGCGTTTGGGAAGCTACGTGATATCTTCTCATCGAGAATCCCACAGTGTCTCAAGACAAGGGTGTTTAACCAGTGTGTGTTGCCAGTGATGACATATGGCTCTGAAACGTGGTCTTTAACTGCTGGCCTTTTAGAGAGACTTAGAGTCACTCAACGAGCGATGGAAAGAGCTATGCTCGGAGTTTCTTTGCGGGATAAAATCCGGAACATGGATATTCGGCGAAGAACCAAAGTCACCGACATAGCTCATAAAGTTTGCAAGTTGAAGTGGCAATGGGCAGGCCACATCGCTTGTAGAACTGACAACCGATGGGGATGAAAAGTTCTCGAGTGGCGACCACGGACCGGAAGCAAAGCGTAGGTAGGCCTCCCACTAGGTGGACCGACGACATCGTGAGGGTCGCGGGCAACCGATGGATGCAAGTGGCGAATTGTCGTTCGGCGTGGCGGTCTAAGGGGGAGGCCTATGTTCAGCAGTGGACGTTTTCCGGCTGATGATGATGATGATGATGAGAATTTATTTAATTGGCTGAACGACATCTCAATCCACGTAGTTGTTTGCCCCACAGGTATTGGTAAAATGACAATTAAAATACAATTTCCTTTCATAAAACTAATCACTATGATAAAACCGTTTGCAACCAATCTTCTGATTTTCTATTTAGTGGTTGTCCTTCTTACATCTCCATTTGGAGACTGGTAGCAGCTGGAACAGACTTACAGAGAAATGAGTTGAGTCACGTGCAATTAAAAAGTAGTGGACTGCTTTAAATGCTATTGATGATACATGAAAGAAAGAAAGGGTGGATAAAACAAACAACATCTGTAAGCCTTCATAACTGTGCTGGTTAAATAATACGTTATTACAATTGTAAAGCATCGTCAAGTAAAATTAATAACCAGTGTAAAATCCGATGTAAATAATATTTGTTATACTGAGTACTTATAATTGACTAAAAAACAGATATAAGTCATGTGTCCGACGATTATGCCCAGGGCGGGAGTAATATGCACGCAATAATTGCCCGCCACCGGCCGCCCCGGACTACGGGCGACATTCGTTTCGTAATAAAAATGTAATACTTCACTTTATACATACTATGTAGTCAGAAACTTTTTTATTTATTTATGCAGAAATGAACTTTATTACGAAGCAATAATGTTGCTTTTAAACTAATTGAAAAGACTTGAAAAATGATTAAAACATGTTTTTTCAAATAAGAACATTTTAACAAGCATTTGTAAAGCTGATTGCACATTTGTCAGCACAGTACGCGCTGCATTTTAGAATTCGTAGTACTGTTTGGAAACATATGAAATCGGAAAATGCTGTCAGTATCCGAATAATGCCGATGACATAATTATGTCATATATCAAATCAAATCAAATAATTTATTTCAAATAAGCCAGTTACAGGCACTTTTGAATTGTCAAAAGTAAAATAAAAATAGTTTAAAAATAGTTACGGTACTACAGTCCCAGTCACAAGACATAAAAACTGTGAAAGTACTGTAGATGCCCATTCCAAAGCGTAGATATCATGGAGAAGAAAGGGCAAGAAACTCAATGGACACTCTTTTTCAATCGCCAAAATGATTACAGAACCTTAGTTACATCATTCAACTTGAGATGGCACATTATGTGAGAATGATGTGTCAAGTAAAAAGTGTCCATAGGAAATATAAAAAAGACAATTCAGAAACAAAATTATTGATAATTAAAATAAAATAAACCATGGCAGCTAAGAGATGACCAATCTCGACCAACTGACAGCGCCCGTTCACGAACATGACGCATGATATCAGCACTATTCAGCTCAATCATTTTGAAGGGAACTACTTAAATGATCCGACACACCCGACACCATCAGCGAGCCATTTGAGTGAGCACAGACAACTGCCAGAGCAAATTCATGTCAAAAAATAAATAATAATAATTAAGACGTAGGTATCTGGTGAATAACTTTGTGCACATAGAACTCACACAATATATGCAGCTATATAATTCAAAGAAATATGAATTTATACAATGCAATTATAGTTTTACAATCTTCTGCAGCTCCGAAACTAGCTAGAATATAAGTGCGGCGGCTGGTACTGATATGTGTACGACCACCTTTACCAACACCGATATAAAGCCTCCTGCAGACACACGCGATTAATCGCGCTGCGACAACGAGCCAAGCTAATTTCCACTCTAAAAATACTGCGAATGGACCGCGACATGTCGCCCCGCGCGATTAATCGCGTGTGTCTGCAGGAGGCTTAAGTGTTTCACTAAGAATTTATGGATTACAGTGCGAAAAACAAATTGTTTTTTTTTTGTGATATGTTTGAAAGAAAGAAAATAAGTTGATTTGGCAAGCCTTAGGCACAATTTTTATGACGAGAATACAATATAATATACAAAGCACACAATCCATCGCGGGTTTAACAGCAGTATGGCGGGTTTAAAAGCTCAACAAAACTCTTAGCTCAGACACAAGTTGCCAGAGAACAACTACTAATCATATTAGCTATATTAATTACAACCCCGGGCGGAGTACTGCCGAATGAAAATGTATGGTAAAACTAGACGCAGTGAAATTCCCGGTAGAAACTAATAAAGTGGAAATCCGTGCTGTACATATTCAAGTATCCATATTTCAGATGAATTCCAGGCAACAGCTTTGTTTGTTTCTCTTTCATTAGCCGTTCCTTTAACTCATTGAAATGTTGGCTGTGTTTGTTATATGATAATTAATTTATTAATACTTGGTAGAAGCAACCACCAAGTAATTTCATGTGTAGCATAATTAAATGGTTTTCAGAACACCGCTCACCACAGTGATACGCGATATTTCATACATTGTGTAAAATTCTGGTTCTGCTGGCTTAAACTTTATAATAAATGTTAATTAGCTCAAGTACATTATAGTGGCAATTATGAATACTGTCACTAGATAAAAGTTACTAGGTTTGCTAACGCCTCTTTCTATATACATATAACCAACAGTAAAAATTCGTGTTTAATCTATTTTTCAGTATTAATATTGTGCAACTATCTTACTATCCGAAATTTATATGAACAATTTAAGTATAGAATTCAGGCGTTACTTTGCGGAAATCCATGACATTAAATGTTATGAAAAATATCTAGTTTTAATTCCGCTACAAAAATCCAGGCTTGATGCAGGATGCAATCCCACCCTCCGGCCCTCATGCATATGCACATGAAGCAAAGGACCCACCCTCCCGCCCACAGGAATATATGCATACGTGCAAGAAAAATGGAAAACCATGCCATGCAATCAAACCTATACTCGCGCTCGGCCTCGAATTCGAGGCCGAGCGCTTGTCGAGTCAACATCTCCTGAGGATGCCCCGTGGAGGGGCGAAACACGTGTCGAGTATAGGTTTGATTGCATGGCATGTTTTCCATTTTTATTGCACGTATGCATATGCATGTGTTCCTTTGCTTCATGTGCATATGCATGAGGGCGGGAGGGTGGGATTGCATCCTGCATCAAGCCTGGATTTATGTAGCGGAATTAAAACTAGATATTTTTCATAACATTTAAGTTGAGGTTATAATTTTAAAATATTTATTAAAGGATTTATACTACTTCATTGCAATGCATATGCAAATGCTTGTTCATTCATTGCAACATTCAAATTATCGATGACGAGATCTCTTAAATCTACTATCGCGATAACCTATACGGCTAATCAGTTTATTATTAACGTAACAACCGCAGAATTCGTGATGGCCGACAAATTTACAGGCACGTGTACTATATTTGTACAATCACAAAATTTTCCATGGGGTTACATTGTAAATTGAACATGGCAGTCTGCGGTTTAATAACTGCGACTATCATATGCACAGACGGACCACTGCTCCGCACGTTGATTAAATTATGACCTTTGACTGTAGAGCACCTGTTTGATTCCCAATACCGTACGTTTTTAATAGATAAAACGATGAAGTTGATAGGTGTGTGTGTAGTTCCGGGAATTAATAACGTCGGAAATGCTTGTGACGGGGATTTCTAGCGATTGATTGGAAGGTATTCGTCAAAGCTTTGCTGTGGATATTGGTTTTAGACTGATTGTGCCTGTACATTCTCTATGTCCACTTGCTGGGGAGTATTGAAAACGTATTTCCCAGTTTTCATATTGAAAAAATGCTCTAGTATTACTACGATTTACAATTCAAAGTATATCTCAGTAGCTACACAAAACATACGTCACGTAAGTTTGAGTCGCATATAATTAGGAGTCTCATCAACTGGGCATCTGTGGAAACTTGTAAATGGCCTTCAAATTCGATTTCGTTTCTCTTAATGTATAAAATAAAATATTATATCCAGACTACAGTGAAATAAACAATGTTGAAAGAAACCTTGGAAAAACGCAATCATGCTAATTGAAAAGAAACGTGAATTTCACCAGTCTTCAACTACAAATAGTTGTAAATGCATGACCACTGAATTTGTGTTTACTGGCGTGTTTGAAAATGATACTTTTCTGTGTCACACGCATGAAATAACATGTTTTAAAATGTTCTGTGTTGACTGTCAGAGAAGCGAGCAACGACAGCTGTGCCAGTATAGTGGAGCGCGAAATCGGACGAGTCGGGAGTTTGGGACGCACTGGGCGCGTGACACGCAATGTATGATAATAATATGGATGTGGCAATTTTGTACCTACATAGAGGGTACACGTATATGTAGGTTCAAAATTTTATCATTCATGATTCATCGTGCCATTTATTAGTGATTTTCCTAACTTACCCATGTTTGTCAAAAGGCCCGTAAAAAGTTTCTAGTACATGTATTGTTTAATTTTCATTAATGTGTCACCTTAAATACTGGCTAAAGTTTCAACTTTTAGTTTAGTTTTCCATTCCTGTAATATATTCATAGTTCGGTGTGTGTAGTGAACAAACTAGCTTATCATTAGTTTCCACCTCAATACTGAAATTAAGTCGGTCCCTTTATTCGGTCCTTTGTGTTTGTCTAGTTAAATTAAGTTGAAAATTTATTCCGTATCAGTTTAGTCGGAACCCTCTGTGTCAGCGAGGAATTTATAATTTCGGACGCAAAATTATTATAGTTGAGGCTTTAATTAGTTTTTGATGATAATTGCTTGCCCGCAGCTATTACTGCAGTTCAAATAATCGCTAAACATGTATAAAATTGTAAATATTTCTGTTGCGGTTACAAATGATTAATAATTCCATTTGGTATTAATTTCATTAGTTATGAGTATTTCAATGTGTAAATTTATTTTTTATGCACGGATGCCGCGTTTTAGATGTGACAATTTCGGGGTTTCCGTGCAATTAGCGGTGGGTGGGCGCAGTGCGTGCGACTGATGTTGCTAGACGCGGCAGTGAATTAATATTCTCTTCGGTCGCGTGGACGATGACGTCAGCAGCAGCGGCCGCGCGTTCACGCATGCCTAGCTCCCAGACCGACCATTCACCAACACTCATTAGGGTATACCCGGCGATTTGCCTCCAAATGTTTGGAAGTTTAAATGGAATTTGCGCGGATTTGTAGCCACCGTGGTATGGAAATTAAAAGTGGAAATTCGTTGGCAGTAAAAAGTCGGCTGATATTTCACGGATTTCAGAATAAGGGTAGGCACTAGGACATGATATCATAGTGCAGGAAAAGTTCTGGCTGAAGCTCATTTAATATAAATGACATGACTAAGAAGAAGTTGATAGAAACCGAAGAGGTTTGGTAAATTTTATTCTTTTCTGACTTTTAATAAAAAAATAAATAAAAAAAGTTGCTCCACACTAAGGATTTATCCTGAGTGTATCGTTGAGTGCTTTTACAAACGTTGAAACTCACATGTAACAAACACCCAGACTCGGATAAACTGCTTGTTGGATATACAAATATTTGTTCCAGACACAAACAACATGTAAATCTAAGAAATGCCAAAAATATGTAAATCTAAGAAATGCCAACATGTAAATCTAAGAAATGTCTAGCAGTAGACATATGTATGTTTCAGTGAAGAGATTTAACGCACAGAGACTCGACAGGCAGTCGTTAAGAGCTGTCAATAAGAGTTACGCATACCCCCGTGTAAGACGTCGGTGTCTAATCGAATATCTACCCTGTCCGGCTTCATTTGGTTGTAGACAAGCCCTGGTTTCGCCTAGAACGTCTACAACGGACTACATAAAGTGCATTGCCAAGTCTTCAAAGAAGACTCGGCCCAGAACCTATGACAAAGATGAACAATCAATCAATCTGTAAAAAGGAAAACAATTATAGAATTTAATAGTGTAATTAGTTTTACATAAGAAGTACACCGAAAATAAAATGATTGTATAGAGTTGACCACTCCAATACTTCTAACTTTAACTTTAACATAAAATAAACTTTTAAATTATTACTTAAATTAATGACTTTTTGCATATTGTTCTCTAATTATTATATGTTTTATTGTTTTGTGTTATGAATTATCTTTTTCCCCTTTACTGCTTATTGAAAGCTTTGAATAGTTGAGTGTTCATATTCATTCATACTTCAAAAGCTTTTTAGTAAACTTCTACGACTAAAAGAAAATTAAATGTTTTAACTTTCAATGAAATGTTGTGGAACGGTTAGGTCAATGGCTGAGCGTTCGACTGATGCTTTATGTGGCATGGGTTTGATTATCGCATGGAATAAATATTTATATGATTTAGAGATAGTTGTTACGGGCTGATTGTGTATGTGAGTTTAAATGTTTACAAACGCACGATTGACACATGAGACACTTCTAGTCTGTTTATTTTTTTAGCGTGGTAAAATCATCAAATGAGTTCTTCCACCCAGGGCAGGGCGGGAGGGACTGTCAGACTCGTACTGACTAAAATCCCCGGTGTCCTTCAAAAGCCCTTTGTGTTCCGGGGTCACGGTAATGAGATAAGTCCCGCGACCCCGGCAGGCTTTGGCTCTCTAGAGGGGGGCCCCGTCATAAAGGGGAGCCCCGTCATAAATACTTCTAGTCTGGAATAACGTTTTATACATTTAAAGAAAAGAAAAACTTTTCCTAACAATATTGTATAGGTAGTGTTAATGTTTTCTGACATAATTTCTCACGCTTTTTAAACAGTCCGGTTCTAATATCATTTGTAAATTAGTCAACCTTAATCGTGGAGCGCTCCCCATCCGTAATCGCGGTTTAATTCCACTCCACCTGCGTCTGTTGTTTAAAATATCTACACGATGTCCTTCCTCATCAATTGTCAAAACGAGGGCATAAATTAAAGTCCCCTGCCACGGGGCAGCTGAGATTAATGCTGGTATTAATCGAGTGACCGCCGCACTCCGGCACTCCCGCACTCCCGCCCTCTTCCGGACAGAAGAACGTTTACTGTTCAACCCTATGCGACGCGACTTTTTACTGTCTTTTGTTTTATAAATAAATAAATGTTGGGACAGATTAGATATTGCAGTGTTCATTAAATGTGAAAGTGGAATATAGTACCTAATATGGGCTATTAACAATGGTGGTATAAGAGCCGCATGCTTTGTTTTTTTTAACCCACTCTAGTATTATTTCTTGTATCGTGGGTGCGTTTATAAATATTTAAACTCACATACACGAACAGCTAGACCCAACACAACTACCTGCAGGCAATAAGTACAAATATTTGTTCCGTGCAGAAATCGAACGAGCTGACACGCAGCAGCCAATGGCTCAACCGTGTCTTCAAAATATTAAAATAATAAAAATGTTTTTATTAACATTAAATTACACAACAAAAAATATATTTAGTGAAAAAAAATCATGTTCTATCGATTAAGAACTTATAGACGCTTAAAAACTACATCCAAGGGACCTTTCTTCAATAAAACTTGAAAATCAATTCAAAGACATATTCTTCCTCAAAATATCAACACACCTCTTGCAACTGACAATTTCTCGGAAACTCGAGTAACCTTACCGGTGTGGTCTTAATGATTTGTTGGAACCTCCTAGGAATGAGACGTACCGTGTAGGTGACCACCAATTAAACTAGCGTGAGGTTTATCGGCGCCGCATGCGAGTAACGAGCCGTCGGCGGCACTTTGCCTTACGTCCGGAATTAAGGACTGTGTGCAATTCTCTTTAAAGGGTTGTCTGAGACTTTTAATTTGTTTATTTTTTATATCATCTTCGAATAGCAATAGGCAAGGCATGTTGACAGCAGAGATAAATAAAAAAATATATACATATTTACAAAGATGTATCGCATCAAAATTCGAGAGGGGGGCCTCGTGACGTCAGAAGCAAGTTAACTGTACTTGCTATTGGCAGTTTTAAAAGCGTCCTATTTTCGTCAATTTTGGTTTACGTAACAAAAGAAAACATATGTGTATACATTTTTTGATGGACTAATTCAATTTTTTCAGTCAAATATCCTATTGCGTGACGCACTTTCAATGACAACCATAATATTTCCGGAGAAAAATTATTTATTAGTGTGAGGTTTGAATTTCTTGATTTTTGAATTTGCCCTATAATTTTGCCGTTTAAAAATAAAAATTACATACTTATACAGTTATTTTTACTTCCAACCATTTTCAATTTTAAGTATTAGGGTTGCGCGATATAGCGTAGTTAGCCACAGTTCAATACTAAACATGAGAAACGCACAATATCCGCTAATGGCGTTCTACAATCTAATATCGCTTTATAGATTTTCCAAGACACTTAATTTCCTTACGCACAGCTATCTAAACATACCAGGCCTTGCCCCACAAAAACCATTTCACAGCCAGAGCACCCGAACAATGACATTTAATGTAATTTAATTTCCTAAAACCCTATTTTATCACCGGATTATTTGATCAAAGGGCTAATCGAGTTCACATACCTACAGTTTAGCCAAAGATAAACTTGCGACATGCGGGCGGCTGTGCGTGTTTAACTAATGACCGAGTCATGGGGGCCTATCGGGAGCTCCGGGGGGAGGGGGCAGCGGTAGGGGGAGGCAGGGTGCAGGTCCAGCGATATCATTAGCCACAGATGCCGCTGCCCGGTGCCCGGTATAAATACATTAAGTGCGCCGTCAAACTGTTAAAGCTCGCTTCAAACATAGTTTTGCGCACAGATTACCTCAGCTTCAGCAGGGTTAACGTTTGACCGTTTTTTGTTTACGGTCTATTGGGTAGTATCGTATTATTTTATTACTGTCACACTTCATTATTCTCTATACTACCCTTAAACGCTGACAGTTTAAGCGCATCGTTCCACTATTCGCATCAAAATCAATAGACAATGAAAAACAGCGGCCACTGCATGGAATATGGTGCCATAAAATTCTATAAACCCAATAAAATTCGTGCTCGGCGTTGGAACGTCCACATAAAATCTCAAAGTACATAAACATATCATAAGAGGGGATGTAGAGCGAGTTATCCTCACAAAGAGAGTTTTTCTAAGGGATAAGCGGTGGTTTCCCCAGATGGTTATTTTATACAGTGAAGTCGAGTTAACGGCCTGGGTTTTAGTATTCGTAGCTCCGGCGTAGACGCGCTACGGCGTAGGCCGGCGCGGTAAGCTCACTGCCGCGTAGCATCATTCTGTGTAAATGAAGGTATTTGTTAAATATAACTTTGGCTTCTCATAAAAACATTATGTCCCTTAAATATTTTTGTGAGTTTCTAAAAAAGGGGTATACGAAATATATGTTAAACAGTCTATAAATATAAAACATCATAAAGAGTTGGTGGTACTTTTTATTTACTGCCGCAATCCCTCCTCGTTTATTGCGATATAAATCGGCGACTAGATATGATTTATCAGCTCATCACTCCTGGTTAGATGTGAGTAATGTTCCCACCGTTATTACAACATTATATAAACGTTATGACGTATCTCTGAAGGCGGAGGTACGTTTGAAGACAACAAATCCGAATAAACCGGACCATGGCTGACTTAAAACACATTACCATACTCTGGGGATACTCACCCTTTATGCAGACATCGGGACGTTTAAATTGAAATGGATCGGATTCAAGAGTCCATCCATCACGGTCTTTGCCCCACATCTAATGGTTTTTTAATAATTCCTCTTCGGACTTGAATGTGTCGTCCCTCATTAGAAAGAGGAGTGTGATCGAGTGTCGATTGTGCGCAATATGACAGCCAATTGACAGTTCTCGATGATAATCGAATAATGAAAGCGAGACGGTGCAGACAAAAGGTGTCATTGAGGTGTGAAATGTGAAATGAAGAATACAGACAGAATATTGAACATTGTGAGAATTATTTGTTTTCGTTCTTGCGATTTTACCTTTATGAGACTCACATTTATAAATTTGCGTTTTTAAAATACTTTAGAATCTTTTTGAAACACTTATATAAAAAGAGTTTTACTCACGTAGTTTCTCTGGACATAAAATAGAAATAATACTTTTAAAAGCACCATTCATTTCGCAACAAACAATCATAAACTTCCCTTTACATTAAATTCCTAAACAAAAAACCTCCTTCCAAGCATTTGAGCGCACAGACACAGTCGCATTGCTCGACAATTTAATTTACAATTTCACTGTCCTCCCTTTGTTTATCTATTTCATAAATATATTATTCCGATGTCATGAGCGGAAAGTAAGACAATAAAGGTACGAAGACAGGAATGCAAAAGGGGCGAGGAACAAAACGACCACGTTCGCTGACCGCTATAAACAACGGGAAACTATGTGTGCGGTCACCTTTATATTTCATGCAAATCGACCCGCTGCCGGCGACTCTTTGTACAATAATCGTATTGCGTGATAAACGATATTTGTTGCTTACTTTGCGGTCCTCGAGGAAAATAGTTTTTGTTAAACTATTATTTCACTTGAAGACATTTAATAGGCGTGTTGTTTTTTTTTTTATTATTAGCCTGAACTGTCCCACTGCTGGGCAAAGGCCTCCCTCCATTCTTTCCAACTTTCACGTGTTGTTGCTGTTTACTAATTCATAAGCTGGTATTTTATTACTGCTCACTATAAAGCAGTTCAATAAAATGTTGTTAGTACATGAGTAAGGGTAGTAACGCGTACCATAAAAGTTCGAGTCAGAACGATCATGCTTCATATAATGAATTTTCACTTACGCATAATATAATGTTCGACATAAAGAGTGCTATCTAAAAATGCATCTCCGAACACGATCTATTCCCTCCATAAAAGTTACAAATAACCGCGAAATGACGCGTCATTAAATAATATCGTCGAGATAAGTGTAGATTAATGTGGTTTTTTATATCGCTCGATCGACATGGCGTTTGAAACGACCCCTTCACCCATTAAAACCGCGAGAGCAGCCGATGTATGCGATTCCAAATTATGATATCGCGGCCTTATCGCGCATTCAAGAAACATGAGTGAACAAATTCCAAATACATTAGATTATATTAAATCAGAATATCATACAAAAGTTGCTATCAACCGTGAAGAGTCGATATGAGAAGTTATATTAAAATTGACTAGCATTAGTTTGCACGTATCTAAAATTATTTCCCCATATTTTATGGGACACTCATATATCAAAGCTATGAAAAAGTTTGCCCCACCTACATAATATTGGTAGGGCAAGCATCTGTGCAGAAATCACCCGGTCACTAGAATATTGTTTTCACTATATTAGAAACGTGATCGCAATTTTTAAGAGCGAAAAAATTCTATTTCAACTCTACTCTCTGACGTTGGGCGTATTTGATTATACGTCGAGTGTGTATTCCCTTTTACAGTGTTATAAAGTGAACGATATTGGGGAATTTTACGATTCCATCTACATGCAATATTGAAATATTAACTTTTGGATTAAAAACTACGCGAGCTATCAACGCGGGACGTAACTGATTTTGTTAAAATGTCACTTTTATGGTGAGGAAAATTCGGACTTCATTTCATATTTTTATTATGTTGAGCTGTTTTATTATACGCTATGTGCGAAGTTAGTGGTGGGGATTATCAAATAAGTATTGCAATTGATTTGACAGAGATGTGAACTAACTCGGGACTCTTGGGAGTGACGGTCAAGTTCAATCTCCACCGCAACCGTTTTAAATACTTTTTAAGGTTTTTTTTTTTGTAAAACTAGCCGGAAATGTTGGCAAGAATTGGCATATCTTAAGTACCGAAATAATGCGGTCACTAGGGGGCGCTGTAATCGCGCACATAGAGAAGAAAAGCTTTGAATATTAACACTATTTCCGATTTCCTTACGTTTTCCATCTACCCTTGCCATAAATATTTACATAGATACGGGTAGGTATAATTAATCACTGGCTGTCCTGGTATCTAAATGTATGCATGTCCTGACCGTCTCCAGTTTGATTTTCATTAGGGCAAATCACGTTCCTCGCTCACATCAATTTATAGGTGTATGTATCATGTGGCGCAATGTATTCGTAATATCATAGCCATGATTGAGTGCAGCATACAATGGAGGATCTATGAAGACGGTGGCAATATGGCCGTCAATATAGATCATACTTTGTATGCTTAGTACATAGATTCGAAATCAGACTGCATCTTAATGCAGTCTGATATCGAATTTTTGGGTGATCGGGGCTGGGTTTACTAAGAGTTTTGTGTTCAGTCGTGGGCGTGGAATTTATTGGAGCTGGTGAAAAATGTGTGTACAAGACTAACTATTAGGTAAACCGGGTACAGTGGTACACATATAATTCGTCAGTTTCGAAAGGCTTGAACAATGTCGGGAAAAATAAAACTTTTTTTTACATCTTACCTAAATAGTAACGAACGCGAAGATTAGATTTTTTTGTATGTTTGTAATGGTTAAATTCAAAAACAATTTAACTGATTCTTTTATCTTATTTTTTCTTTCTTTCTGTTTTTAATTTTCCAGCTATTATCCTTGCGAAGCCGGGGCCAGGTGCTGGTTTATTAAGTTTAAAACAGAATTCATTAAAGCAGTGACCATAATGATATATGAAGTATTATTCTAATAGTATTTATAATACAAAAGACACCACAACATGTTTTACAGGGTTCTTTTTTTTTATATTTCTCTTTTTTTAGACTTTCAGGATTGGTTTCATAGTAATACGTATTTAAGAAGTACTTTCAGCCCATGAAAGGTTGTTAATGTTTTAAAATTAACCCTGTATATTCTATTCTATGACTGACATATGTACTTAACATACGTAATGTTCTGCTAACCTACATTCAAGATGCATTGTCCTGTATCCCACTAATTATGATACATAGCTAGACCCTGCGCCAGCAATGTGAGCTGTAAGTCAATCAATAACAGTCTACCGAGTCTAAATCCGCATCAGTTCGAAACTTGATCCTCACACTAGACTGAAGTCGATTTGATGAACGTCGATCTAAAGCCTCGATCTTGTTGAATGGATTCGACGGTGTCTTGGTAGGTATCGTCTGCGTGATGTTTGGTAGACTTGGCATTCATTTATAGCGCGTTCTAATGGGGCGCTTTCAATCTCGATCTTTGCTAACGCGCGTATTGAGAGCCAGGTGACACTTGCAAGCGCGCTGTGTGTTCGATACTGGAGCATTCTTAAAAGATAAAATACTGATAGAGGTAAGAATGTTCAGCCTTTTTTTTAATGACAGATTTGGAATTTACGATAACAAAATGGTAACTTCATACAGAGGCGAAATCATACGTTTTCGTGATAAAGAAAGTTGAGACTTGCTTGTCCGTCTTATCTGTTTCCCTAAGTGTGTTCTTTGTTATTTCCTAACGTATAGTTCAATTTTAACTTTTATTTTTGTCTTAAGCGCGTATGAATTCGCATATTAGAGAAACAAATACACAAGTAAATTTGCGTCTAAACCGGCAATAATTTTAATGCAATATTTGGCTACAACAATTCCGGTAAGCTCAAAAACATGGAATATTTCCGGCCACCAAAAACATTTTAATGTAGGATTTCTCGGCTATGGTCGGACTAAAAATGAGTGGCAACGTGTCTGGGCAACACTCAAAATATTGTCAATTATTGCATAATCTGGCTGCAATTGCAGGCAATATCGTCGACAATTGTATTGTAGCGTATGGCTACAACATTGTAGGAAAAAAAGTCCGTTTAGATGCACATCAACAAAAGCGGAGACTATAAATTCAACAATTATAATGCCTTATTTACACAATTACAATTTATTTACATGAAAATAACATACGTCTAAATAATATGATTAAACACAACATATTGAACGGACAAACATAAACATAGTTTGGTAGGCCTCGCTTCCGTTTCCCTTCAACCAGTAGTGACAACATTTGCTCATTGAAATTCATTTGCAGGAAATTAATATTGAGATAACAAGTCAGAGTCAGCCATTGTCTTACCGTGTCACATTGTTGAGATGACTACTCGAAGTAACTGAAATAATACTATCTATTTATGTACCTATAGAGATTTAAATGTTGCATATCATGTTATATATCTGTGAATCAATTTTGACAATTATTGTTTCTGTTATAATTTCAGCAAAAATCGCGTATGAAATATTGATAGACTTTATCTGGACCATTTTATTGAATTTCCATACTGGTTACTCATGAGCTTTATTTTATGGGAAGTGGTCTGAAACTTCGCAGCAAACATTTATTATATCAACTTTCTTGTTCCACCTGGTGATCAACAAAATATATTGCGGCTGTTTTTAATAAATTATGCTCATAAATAGTAAAGTTTACTATAGATATTATCATCATCATCATTCATTCCATTCGACCCACTGCTGATTATAGCCCTCTTCTTCTTTGTGGCATGCTTACCTGGACTGCACAAGTCTCAACTAAGTTTAAACCGGGATATTTTGAATATCGTCCAACCACTGGGCGGTTGGTTTGCCACTTCTTCTACCGCATCTCGATAACCAGTTATTGAGGGCTACACAGCACTTGCCCTCATCACAATAGATATAATTCAAGATAAATAACTAAGTGGTAATCAATTCAGCTCTCGTTGTGAGAAATTGAGAAGTTTAGTCAAATTGGGGTTGATTATATTGTTGGCTAAACTGAAATCAATATTGAGCCGGGATTGTTTATGTAATGTTCCCTTGTTACTAGTTGTTGTGTTTTAGTTCCACTGTTTAACTAACAGACAAACTAATAACATGGCTTTATTCGTGTGATGTTTTAAATGTTACTGAGATTTTTTGGTCAGATTTTCATAAATCTTACATATAAGTACAAAATTTTTCAGCGAAGTTTTCATGTTTTATTGATGTAGTTCATATTAATTAAGCATTCCTTTTTTTCTTAAATTATTGAGCGTTACTAAAAGTGCGAGCTAAAATTGAACGAACCACAGACACCGTATGGGATTGGGGTCTACTTTCTATGTCCGTGTCTAGGTCCGAACGTAACTAACGTCAAAATATAATTTGTGGACGGATAACACCGCCACGTCTTAAGTACTTTTGACGCGGCGCTAGTGTCTATTGTCATTACATGAAATTGTATTAAAAAATGTAGTACCTACCACGAATTTTCCGCAGGTCATGAGTGGTTGCGCCAACTCTAAGGAGCTATCTGTCAAATGTAATATCATACATTTTTAGTGCCCTTAGTAACGAGCCTGTTGTTGTCAAAACGCCCGAAACTAAGGTCGAAACAGCGGGTTTCGTGTTTAGAGATTAGACCCCCAGTTTTTTGTCAATGTAGAGAAATATCTGGCATTGTCCGTAGCTAGGCCGCTCGGTATACCTTTACGACCACAATCCTATAAGGAAAACCTCTGATTTTCCTATGTGACTCTATTTGCTACGTTATATCCATGCAGCTATCTAACGTTTTTATCCACAGTACTTAAATAGTGTAATTACCCGACCAAATGCCACCCACATCCCAATACAAAAGAGTGTATGACAAACCCGTTTGTCTGACTGCAGTTACACGTAGTAAAGGAAGTCGTTGGCAGTTTCGAACCCCTTCCCCTCTCCCCGCAAGAAATTCCCGACTCCCAACTTTTCCTCCGATTCGCAACTTTGCGCCCGTTGAAAGAAATACTTTGTCGGAGTTGTTCGCGTTTCTTTATTAGCCTTATAAGACTGCTACAAATAAAGGGTTGCATTTGAAAAATACTTTGATAAAATTTTCTGTTTTCAGTCGACCGTGGCGAAGTCAAAAAGAGAAGAGGAAATGGTTTGTCTATGTCGTGTCTACGCATATGATTCAGGGACGAAGTCGTAGAAAATAGAAATGGAAAAATGTTTTTTGTTGTCCGATGAATAGTAGCTTGATTATTTGGTGTATTATTGAAATGAATATTGTTGGGTTAGAAAGACGGCATACTATTTAGGCTGCTATCTTTCCTAACGATCTAAGGGTGGTCGGCGTAGCCGAAAAAGAAGTGGCGAATTGATCTGAACGCGCACTGTGATGGCTGGTTCAAGGTGGCACTCGAAAAGAGTACTTGGATGATCTGGGGGAGACCTTTGCACAGAAGTGGAACTTATTAAAAACCTTCTCTAAAGAAAATAGTCAATAAATTGAAATTACATTTATTCAAACTTAAAATTCGAAATTATATCCCCCTATAAACATGTAACCAATATTACCATAATCAACAATATCACCAAACAATATTATCAACTATTACAAAATCAACAACTAAAACTGTAAACCTATACAATTCAAATGTAAATACCAGTTAAATGGAGAGCCCGTATCTACAACAGACAAAGCACGAATTTAGAAGGCTTAGTTCGAAACTAAAGCGTGATTTAATTTTAAAGCCAAGTTCTCCCCGCCGGCATTTAGAAATAGCCTCTTAATAAATCTGCTACTTACCCAACGTCCGGAGTTCGATTCCCGGCGGGGCACGCTGCGAATTAACTAGTTGGCCTTTCGAGTACTGACCAACGGAAGTTGCACTAACTTTGTAATTGGCGGGAATTTATTACTGATATCTTGAGAATACCCTCGGCTCTCATATTTTGACAGGAGTTGCGGCTTTATGATTTTGTAAAGGGATTTGAGTTTGTGGACGTACAGGGTGGGTGGAATAAATTAATTTATGGCTTAGTTCGTTAATTATAAATTAATGTCTTTTTAGAATTCTGGTAATTATAGAAATTACAGACTCTATCATAGGATTCTCATCATTCCATTGTCTTTATTCCATTTCATCTGGAGTAAAGTAAGTTATCTTTAAAGAGATAAGCTCACCTATGTAAACTAAATGTATAAATGCTTATATTGTAGATTTTTGTGCACAATAAAGAATAAATAAAGTATGTCTTTTAATAAGAAACTGTTTAATAAGAAAAGATTGTGGCTGTTTGACTGGCATGCCTTCGTAATTCTAAAAGACACAACATCATTGCTGCCTCCAATCAATCCGGCGAAAATACCGATCCAAAAGCGACACTTCACCCAAAATAACCGTAGAGAAACTTCCAATAATTATAATTAGTTATCGAAAGCCTGTTACAAGACAGTCACGTCTGGACTACAGGTCGTCAAAGGGGAACTAATCCCAACTATGATTAATTGAATTTAGGAGTGGCTCGTGGCTCCGACGAATCTGTTACTTCAGTCTGCGATACAGTTCGGTGGAACTTGCCAATCTGTTAGTCTTGCAGTTATGAACCTGACAGGTAAGAATTTAGTTTCGGGTTGGTAGATGTTGATTTTGAATTTGTAACACTATAATAATTGATTTAGATAAAGTTGGCTACAAATAAGTAAAGATAAGGTATAGAAAGATGATAAATATGCTGGTGAAGGGATGCCTCTTAAAAGACTACTAATAGATGCGTAATCGAATACCTATGCGGGAAGAAGATAACAATTATGTTGCGCCTATAAAATTAGTCAAAATCTGTAATAAATCGAGATAACGACAGAGGAATAATAAAGATAGGGATAGAAGTTCTTTCTATAGTACCTAAACTCTATCTACAATTTTACTTTCAATGAAGAGAACTCATACGTTGGGCTAATACGTATGGATTCCTGGCACTGAATGTGTTATTATTATAAAGTGCTCCAAATGCCCTTTCATTTCTAGATTTTTCTTACTGTTAATCTATAACAAAAATAGAAAAACTAGATACTTTTTCCTACGTCACGTTCCACTTTTATTTATCACATTTCCTAGCTCCCCGCAAGCGCGTATAATAAATAGCAACATTAATGTATAAGTTAACAAGTAAAGTACACTCAGTTAAGTTACCGGCGTCCGTTTTAAACAACATTTGGTCACAAGTGGGAATAGTGCTCAAGTTTTTGATAGTTCGTGCGGCTTCGGTATTTACTGTTTAAGTTTCGGGTCCAGTCCGGACAAGTTACACCATCTCGGGGGATTGTGGTCCAGCGTGTGTTTGACAGACTACTTTTTAGTTTTGTGTACTTTATAATTTAGTGGATTATTGGGGGTAGCACCTTAAGTAGGTTTGTAAACATGTTTTGGGAAAAAAAAGTAAATTGAGATAGCAGTTTTTACTGTAAGCAAGTTAAGCCTCCTGCAGACACACGCGATTAATCGCGCGGGGCGACATGTTGCGGTCCATTCGCAGTACATTTAGAGTGGAAATCGTTGTCGCAGTGCGATTAATCGCGTGTGTCTGCAGGGGGCTTTAGCCTAACAAAGGTGTACGAAGAAGAAAAGGGACCTATTCAATAATGCTAAATAATGCATAACCAAGTTACTCAGTACTCATGTTACGCTTTTTGATGTGTAACATGTTTAGATGATTAGTTTACACCTGAACTCGGTCATTATTGGTGAGGTCAGTCTTTGGATGGGTGACCAAAGTTAAGCAAAATGAAAATGTTAAATATCATATGCGGCTACAAGGCTCGATATTTATTAATCTTATAAATACTAGCCCACAGCTGGGCAAAATGTATTCCCGAAGTCTTTGCATGAGCATTTGTCCGCTCCACATCGAACCAGACCGCATGGTGTGCGCCCAGGTCGTATCGACATCTCTTTCAAGACAAAGTATAGATTAAAATATAACACTGAAATACAAATCCATTTCTAAACCACGTCTGTAAGTGCATACCCGTTCGCAAACACAACTGTTAACGACAGTACCGGAATATTTTCCAGTAGAACTGTAAACACTGGTGCATCTGAGCAGCACGTGCGGACAATCAGTCATTCGGTGCGCGTCGCGTGTCGTTGGTCCGGTGTGGACCGGTGCGACTGCGACCGGTCGCCGCCGTTGGCGCGGCCACCTCGCTGCATCCTAAATGAGTGTGCAACCACCTTATTGTTTTCTGATAAGACGTGTTATCGATATTACGGTGTTAAGTTGTCAGGTTGTGAAATAGAGATTATTGACTTAAATCTAATAATATTTGAGATATTTCGTAAATTTTTGTCTTCTAGGAAGACAAAAATTTAACGAAACCAAATTTCTTCAGCAAAACTAATAGAATTTTTTTTGAGGCACAATAATCATTTCAGAGAACTATGTAATCGAATTCAAGGAATTGATTGACCAGCTAATGAATAAACTCGATCATATAGATAACATTATTTGCTCAGTAAAGTTCTAATTTCACAGAGCCGCGTATAAATTACAAATCAAACAATCGAGCGAGAAATTCGTCATAAAACACGATTATTACAAATGACTGCTAATGTCCAAACAGTGATAGACCACGCATGACGTGATACGATCCCGTCCGATATAATTGTCGAGGGCTGCGATCACGTGCGTTCGGCGCCGAGAGTAATGGCTGTTTACTTAGGCTGTGTCCACGGGCGCACTTCTAACAAACAATATGTTGACATGACGCACATTAGGCTAAAATCGACGGACGCTATGAATTCCAAGTTTTGCGTGGTTAGCGTTTAAATGCGTGTTTGGTAACGTGCCTAAATACCCAAGTGTAGGTATGGGTTCGGGGACGCGCGTTTTGGGTAGCTAATTCCTGATAATGTGACGTGATAAATTGATGTAATCGGGATACTATAACTGACAGTTAGAGATTTATTTTTAAGGACGTTATATGTTAGTGATGGAATAGTATTTAATAAATAATTAATTCACTCACAGTTTATATTATGTAGAGGGCAAATAGGCCATTAATAAATATTTCACAAATCTTATCATTTATTTACCAACAGCATAGGCCGAACAGATGAATAAATTGCTGAATGGAAACCAAAAACCGCACACCAACAGGCAAACCGCTTCAATATAAATTATTTACATTAATTTATGTTTAATATTCAAAGATAAATATAATTAATAAAATGTATACGAAAATAAACATAGAACAACAGATTAACATCTCCTAAAATAATATCTTTATACGAATAAAATTATTATGTTGTTTTTAATTGTCAAATAAAATATTATTTTAAATAAAAAGTATTTCAGCTCCCCGTTTTGTTTAAGCTCAGTCACGTATGTGTACAGTCGGGGATAAAAGTGTTTAACTAGAATTAAAATATTGATAAATAAAAGTTGTATGCTTTTGAATATAACTGACTCATTAAAAAAAAATCTTTTTGATGACTAAACTTGCTTCCAAATCA
Source organism: Agrotis exclamationis (assembly GCA_950005045.1). Taxonomy (NCBI): domain Eukaryota; kingdom Metazoa; phylum Arthropoda; class Insecta; order Lepidoptera; family Noctuidae; genus Agrotis; species Agrotis exclamationis. The sequence continues at coordinate 9,145,528 of OX465425.1, read as the reverse complement.
AAATTCAGGACTATATGTATACTATGAATAGGCACGTAAATTAGTAAAAAGTATTTGAATTATATCATGGTATATTTAAAAAAGTGTCATTAGGTATTCAGTCTGATAGTTGGATTTGGAATTAACAGAATTTTCCGATAAAAAATACTATAGTACTAAAACTAAAGCGTACTTCAGGCTAACATTTATTGCAAGGTAAGGCCGTTCGAACCGCTTGTACAGTAGCGGTCACTGAGTCAGCGAATGACCGGCAGTAACAAATTTAGTCGGCGGTCGCAAACGCATGTTGTTTTAGGCCGTAGTCAAACAAGGTGCAGCGTGACCGGTGCTAATACCGTGTTTGCGTTGGATATTTATGGTAACACTCGTCGTGCTCACAGGCCGGAATAATTAGCTCGTTATAAAACGCACGACGCCAAGTTATCTCGTTTAGCACGCGCTTTTGAGCGCGACTGTAAGGAGCTGCCAAATGGCTGCTGTTTTACAAAAATGAATTTTTTTTTTTATGTGCGATTTCTTGTTATGTATGTTTGCTAATTGCTTATGAAAAGGCAGGGAAAAATATATGACTTGTTCATGAAAGAGCACAAGCTCTATTTCATACAAAATTCTATTTTAAACAAAAATTTTCGAATTGACTGCAATTGAATTCGACTTCCAATTTGGAGTCCGCATATCCAATTTTATTTTTAAAACATCATCACCAAACCGTTATTTTTAGACATTGCAGCTCCAACATATTTTTATCGAGCTAACAAAAAAATGTAGGTAATAGATATTCTATCCTCTATTTTCATGCTTCCCAATTTACCTAACCCGATGTTCGTTAGCGGCTGCAAATTAATAGGAGCACACTTTATCTCGTCATAGCGTTATTCGGTTACAGATATTCTATATAGCAGGTATCGGTTAAAGTGGTAGCCGTATCGACGTGGCGGCGAGCCGAGTCGATTAAACGTTATAAACGGATTAAGCTGACCGCCGGCTAAGTGCCACCCGACCTGCCACTAAACTGGACACTCGCTAATCTACTGCATGTATGCGCAAATATCATTCTAACTGGAGGTATACCACCAGTATACCAGTCTTTGAAAAGCTCTAAGAACTTTAGCTCCATGATTTGATGTTTTATAGAGCGATTTGTGCGAAAAAGATTCGCAATTCCTTTCAGCGAGGAACATATTATATTATTTATATTTAGGATACTTTAAAGTGGTTTTTGTAGAATAAAAAATAAATTTGACTACCCTTTTCAGAAAAAAACCTTGGTATGATAATATTCTGGTTAAAACTTGTATTTTCTACCAATCTGAGGATTTCCACGAAACGGACTTTCATGCACAGTTATATCCTTGCTAAACATATAGGTAGGTATTCATCTGTTACTGATACATTAATGTATGGTATTGGAAGCCTACAACATACAGAAACCACATAACACTTACCTTATCACAAACTCCTCAGATGTCCGTCTGAAGCCAAGGGCATTAAGTTTCATAGTCAATACCCACGTAATCTGTGCGCCACTGCCGCATACATTCGCAATTCGTCTCTGTAACTGGCAAATGTAATTAACTAAGGGTTTAATGACCCCTCCTAATTGGAGGCTAAGATTTGAAAGCCATTGTCTTACATATTCATAGAGGTACCTTGGGGCAGGTGGTTCTAATTTATTCAAAGGATAGGACATGCAAATTCGTAGCGGAATATCGGTCATGTTAATGTCAGATTTGAGTGAAAATTATTGCGGATTGGCTTCTAAGGTAGCCTGTTAGTGTGCTCGTGGTATGAATTATTATTATTGTTTGGAATAGTTGAATAATGTAAAATTTGGTACGAAATATTCGAAGCCAAGTTAATATTTGCCAAAAACGTCTGTTGAAAGAAACCCTTGGCGATCGATAATTGATCAGCCTTTACGCAGTTATTTTTCTTCTGACATAATAATATCTTCTTCTTCGTGTCACTGGCATGACGATTTTATATTATATCACATAACGAGAATAAAAATTAAATGAATGAATCTTGTCTTCATACTGAACAATTTGGCATTAAAATAACAATGATGAACAATACAGCTAATATTGATGATAATATGCGATTGTCAAGTGAAGATTCCATATCAACGAGGCTTGATGCATGTACCTATGGAATCTTCACTTTGTCAATTTTCTATTAGAATCTTTGATAAATTATTACACATTAAAATGTAAATTGTTTGTTGCTTGCTACGTAGCTTTCTATTCTATCATTAAATATTCTCATATGTAAATCTCACGTTGAATAGTTAATGTGACGTCATTAGCAACTTGTGTGAAGGAAGAAACTCCAAGAATTAGCGATTCTTACTCGTGTGTTAGCCGTCATCACGATGTACGTACCACGTAATTAGTAGTTAAATATTTATAGATCAAAACGTCTTGTTAGTAATGTTCAGTTTATGTTAAAACATAAAGAAGGAAGGGGAAGATTCAAAACAGTGTTTGATTAGTAAAATGAAAAGTGTTGGTACAGTGCAGCACAAAAAGTATTTTTAAAACCCTTAAAAGTAAAGTGTCATTTGTCGAATTTGAACCACTGCCTATTCTGCTATATCAACGTACGTCTTGACGTCGTACAACCAATGCGCAATGTCAAAGTTCTTTTTCTTATTAATAAATTGCGATTGTATTAAAAATGCAGGTCGATGATTCAACACAAGGAGTCCATTCCACTTCGTTTCCAATTCCACAAATCTTCAGACGATCGCAATCCTTCACTGCCAACCTGCCACAAATCTCTAATCCTGCCCTTAAGGCACTACACTAAACGCCAAACATGCTAATTGCCATCTGTTATCTTACGCCAAAGAAGATCTTAGCGAACAACAAACTACCCTTATCTGCGTCGAGGAGTTTTAGCGAAAGGGCAACAAGCCTTGGGCTGAGCTGGCGGGCAGATCCCACTTACGCAATTATGTGGGGCAGTACTTGTGATGCCTGTCGAAACGAATGGCTTGTGTTATCGGAATTGATGTCTTAGTTGCCTGTAAATATAGTTTAAGATTCTTTTTGCTTTCTTGTATGATAAGTACTTATGGATTGTGGTAGATGTTTTTTACAAGCGCTAATTTAGTTTTTCGTCTAACCCAATTGATACTAAGGTCTTATCACGAGTTTTTACATTTTATGTGACATAAACTGAGACTTTTACGATAAAATTAGGTCTTCATTCGTACAGTAGAGACTCTTTTTGAAGTTCCAATTAAATTACGTCATAAAACTTCAAGTAAGCTACGGCTCAAATACTCGTACCTTCACTTTTATATGATTTAGAATTCCGGTTGAATGAAGAGATTTACTTCGTTATCTATCCTTTTGAAGATGTAGAAAGGTCAAGAGGACATAACTAAAAAAGTTGATCTAATATGAACCTTAATCCCTAAAACACACAACATACCGATCTACGAAACAAGAACCTACATAACACAGGACCGAGACAAGAATACCCAATATGTTGCGGTCTGGTAGAAACAATGACACAAGTGCATCCCCGCTTCATCCGCCGAACAGACGCTATGGCACGCTTTGTGCTCAGGCCGGCAGTCGAGCAAACTCGAGCAAACTTCGAGCAGTCGGGACAGGTAGACAGGCCTTGTAAGAGCCACTCGAGCACAGGAATGCCGTTGCTCTGGCAACAGACTCCCGAGGAAACTGTCCGATCTGTTCGTCTGATAGTGTGGGGAGAAATATTTTGAGTGGTGAGATGTGTTTTGTGTCAATCAAGAAACACATACAAAATATACACAACATATTTTTTTTTAATTCATCACAAAATGATTGAAGAAAAATAATGACTCCCTTGAGGTCCGAATAGGTCCGGTTTAGTTACACTTAAATATAATATATTTATGCAGTTTGTCTATCAGCGTAGAAAAGGTTACAATTTCTACTAATTAAGAGGTAGAAATAACTTTCTTCAACTAAAATAAAATGCAGAGCAAAAAATATTTATTTTCAAAAGGAATTTCCATAATTCATCTCATAAAATCAAACAGTAAAATTAATGTTTCTACCCACAATTACCGCCAGCATTCATCAACACAAACGATTGTATTGCGAACCACTTGAAACTTTTCCTTTGACGTCGTCGCGTCTCGCTCACTCGCTTCGTAACTCTGAAATCTAAACAATCGAGCTTGTAAAGTTACAGCTTTCTAACTTCATACAACTTGTTCGGTTTCACTTACGCGATAAATATGTTCGAGGTTTGTGTTTCGAGCTAGCTTTTAAACTCTAATAAATGGGTAATTTTCCCGAGTTCTAGAAAACTCGACGAGTGCGTCATGTTAGGAACTAAATTAAACGTATATGGTCTTTGAAAGTTCTACGTCTGTATGAAACAAGTAAGTAAGCGTTTATTGTGTTTTTGAGAAAATATGATTTTCATTAAATTTATTTAATGTTACCTTTAGTTGTTCCATTTCTTTACATACGACACCGCTTGATCGCGGGCTCAAGCGATGAAGCAGATGTTAGGTCACCTTGCCTTACATGAAATTCTGCGTTAGACCTCACTAACAGCCGGTGTACACCGTCTCTCCGCGCGGCGCGGCGGCGTACCGCCATTGCCAGTACATTTGTCACAATGTCTCAGTCCATCCGCGCCGTCAAGCGGTGTCGTATGAGAATTGCCTAGACAGTCGATCGTCTTGCAATCATAACATCAACATAACCAATAAAGATTTAAACCCTATCGCAACTGAAAAGTAATACGATATGCAGTATTGAGTTTACAAGTAGGAATCAACTCCACTAGACTCGAAGGGGTCGCAATTAATTCCTGATTGATTCACAAAGCTAGTTGGAATTTCACTAGTTCCCTCCCCCCCGCTTGCTACCCCACTGTGCCTCCCCCTTGCCTACCTGCCTCGACGTGAGGATCAGACAAAGATACGAAGTTAACGTAAGCTAAGGTTTGTTGTACAAAATTTATATGAAACTTTGCTTCCGAACTGTGAAGCGTGCGGGCTTAGAATGTCGATTTTAAGGCTAAATAAGTCATCATCATCATCAGCCGGAAGACGTCCATTGCTGAACATAGGCCTAAGGCTGAATAAGTATAATATTTTATTCTTCGTGGGGTTTCAATTTGAGTTTTGAGTGAGATAACTTTTTGGTTTTTTTTATAGTATTAAAATCATCAAATGAATCCTTCTCACCAGGGCGGAATGGGAGGAACTGTCAGACTCGTACTGACTAAAATTCACGGTGTCCTTCAATAGCCCTTTTGCGTTCGAGGGCCCCGCAACCTTGACAGATTATAAAAGTATGGTGAGGGGTTTGTAATTTACTAGAAAATAATTTGATTGGCATTTAGTGAATTTCGATTATTGGCGCCCAACTTGGGCCCCACTTGATCTAATATTTTTTGCTGGCAAGTCAATTTAGCTTGATAAGATAAGATTTTTTATTTTTATTTGCATGGGTAACAATAGTATGTAAACTAGTATATCTTATTAAGACTTACGATACGGTCAATTCACACCGAGACGCGACGCAATGCGACGTGTCGCCTAGATACAGCAAATGTGTATCTTTTCGTGTAGTAAATAAAGTTAGATTTTGAGTCGCTATCAAAACGCAGCGCTGCATTGCAAATGGTGTATCTTTTCGTGTAGTAAATAGAGTTCAATTTTGAGTAGCTCTATTGAAATGTGCGCGTAGCGTCGCGTTTTAGTGTGACTTGACCCATACGAGCATTATTTAACCCTTCATTGTTGTCACGTTCATCTTAGTGAGTCCGCACTTCGTTAAACTGACGTGATAGCTGTACAACCACTAAGATATTCCGAGACGCAGTGAGTTCGCGGCCGCCGCTTCATAATGTACGACCTACCCCCTTTTTAGCTCCTTCGTCCTTTTCTCACACCCGACGTGTGTTCAACGAGTAATTATCTCGATTGTATTAATAAGTAATGAGATGAGTAAAGAAAGTGATAAGTTTAAGATGTTATCCCGATGTGATTATGAATGTTTAATGAGATGAATAGAGATGTGAAAGTGATAAGTAGGTAATTAGAAATACTTATAAATTACCTTCAAACAAAAATTAACCATAAGGATGACCGTTCACGTATGCGCACAGAATCAGTATCAACTCAAGTTGTGCTGAGCTGATGTTGGTGCAGTAGCTGAACAATAAATTGGTCACGGTTTCGATTCGCACATGGTGCAAATATTTGTGTAGCCTATACTAAAAATACAGGCAATATAAAAAAAAATCGGTCTCCTGAAATACAGTGGACGTGAAAACTACTAACAACGAAAATCCAGTATTAAAAAAAAACTCAAAACCAACATATTCCTAAGCACATCCCTCAGATTTCGCCTTCAAAATTTGTTAACCACTTCATAATCTAAGCTCGTAACATCATAGCGGTTTAACCCTTACACTGGTTTACGGGTTAACTTTCCGTGCGCCTTTTCGCCCGGTTCACGGATATTTTATTAACGTACCTAAACGCGTTAAATTAACTTCGTTACCTCGCAGGAGACGTGTCGTGCCAGCCTTTTTAACAACATTCAATTTTAATTAGGACGTGCAGACGTGCAGTGGGTATTTTGCAGATTTTTCGCACATTTTTTGAAGATATTATCAACTCATCAAATACTACACTTAATTTTTTATTGCATTAAATTTTTTAACAAAAACGAAAATGAAAACAATTTAGAAGTGGCAACACTGTTAACAAAATGTCGTTTTCAATCTTATTTCAAAGAACATGAAAAGCTTTCTTGTATGTGTACTTAAATTAATGTCTAAACTGTTTAAAAAAGGGACATTAAAATGAGAGCCAAAGCATTCACGCGACCGCTAAACAGCAAAAAGTCGACATCCGCTACGTCATTCGTGTAACACAGGTGCTTGAAAAACTCGAGTTTTGTGTAAATGAGCGTGAGGGTAGTCGGTACGGCCACGCATATGGCGGGAGGAAGCGACGGGCATAAATCTGTGCGACTGTGGCGCCGCGGCCGGAACAGGAAGCGCCGGCGTCGTTTGCCGCATTGTGATATCGGCCGCCGGGCCGCGCGGACGTCTCTTTGTGAATGCCACTTTATGGAGGCTATTCCAGAGATACGCCGCCACCCTGGCGTGTTCTCAAACGCTATTGTCATGCCACCTTTATGGTGATAGCCTGCTTCAATACAAGTGGCTGCTACATTTTTATGTTACTTGAGGAACTGAATAAGATACCTTGATCTTGATACGTTGTAGAGTTGTTTACTTTGCTATTTTTATTTATCGATTTAAGTTTTGGCGCCTTTAGAAGATTAGAGAGAACATTAATTTAAGAGGACCACAGACTGCTCAGTAAGAATGGAAAAATTTACTTCAGTCAGTTTGGGGAAAAAGATTTGTAAAGTTTATTAAAAACCACTTTTTATTTAGAATAATAGAAAACTACTGAAAAACATTTTTCTCGAATTCTCGTAATAAAACAATGAACAACATCGAACAAAAATACGGGCAAACTAAAAACACTAAAAAGCGTATTGGCTGCGAACTCACACAAATATTTCCCTGTATTATTTACCTATCAGTCAGAGTCCAGCATCCGGAACCGTATCCACAGTTAGACCGAACCTTTGAAATCGTCAAAGTCAACGTAGCTGCGGTCACGGCAATTTCCAATGATTTCCGAACAAACACACGGAAACTAAACGCAAGTTAAACGCAGATACAGCGTGCGGTCTAATCGCGGAACCATTTGGGAGGCCGCATCCGTCCGCCGCCCGCAGTTATTGTGCTCGGTTGAATTTTAAAAAGGAAACAAACGTTGTGTACCTACTCCCATTTGCATTTGTCTGGAAATACTCTCTGTGATTTCTTTGAAAAACTGTACTCTCTTCTCTGATTGTTATTTTAAATAGTTTCTAAAGTGTTTTAAAATGTATTGTTTTTAATGACATAGGAGTACGCACTCAGAAGAGTTGTTCAAGGGTGCACCTATTGTACCCTCAAGTTTTGCCAGTTAGGTACATTTATGTACTATATAATTATAATTGAGAGCAAACCTATTGCAATCAATTAGGCTGTTATTGGCTATCAGTCTTTACAAAAATATCGTCTCTATGTTTACCACTATTCACCGTATAAAGGATTGTTTAGGTAAACAGGGTTTCTTTACAAACATCGTTCAAAATCAGAAAGATCAATAAGTTATCTTCAATAAAATCAGGGCGATACCACGAGCAGTTAAACAACACGTTAACGACAAACGCTTAATGTAAATTGAATCGTCCGGAGCTCGGACATCGTCTGCGGCACTTTTCCTACCGATCGGCTCTGATAACGTGATATTTGTGGTCATTCAGCACGGTTCTTTATACGCTCGTGTTTTTTGAGTTCATACTGGTCAATAGATACAATACAAAAGATATTTTTTTGTATGTTTTGGTTAGCGTTCTACCTGCACTATCACGACTGATAGCTCTTTTTTTTGTTGAATCATTAAATGAGTCCTCCCACCCAGGGCAGGACGGGAGGGACTGTCAGACTTGTACTGACTAAAATCCACGGTGTCCTTCACGACTGATGGTAAGCAAAGATATTGTGGTTGACGGTGAAGCACGCTTGCATTGAAATAACCTATTCACTCTTGACTTGAAGACACCAAGCAGGGAATTCTACTCCTTAGCTAAAACACTTTATACGAACCGGAGGAATGTCCACGATGTAACGATGGCGTATGTCAAAGGAGTAGATTATCCTTTGATTTTCATAAATATTTACGCATAAATGTTGTAAATGTTCCCTCATTGAAACGAGGCTTCCGGCGACTGGGACCGCAATATACTGACACCGCGGTCCCAGTTGCCGGATGCATTTAATTTTAATATTTGTATTCCGTCGACTGGGACCGATCCATAAATTGAACCAGAACGGTACAGTCAGACGAAAAATGTCTATGGAAATTGTCTTGTTCAATACAAATCAGGAAAGTAATAGGCTAGCATAGGTTCAAAGTGGTCTGTATTAAAATTATTCTCGGCAGGAATAGGTTACCTGAAATTGTCTTGTATCGATTCAGAAATATTTAAATAAATACCACTTTGAACTTATGCTAGCCTAGTACTTTTGCTGGTAAGTCAAGTAATCAATAAGTCTGGCAAGTCTTAGTAATTTTACAAAAGAATACGGTATGAATAAATTTTAAAGGAAACAGTGCATTATATTTCCACAAAATCTTTCAAGAACTTGAAGATGGACTCTCCCACTAAGACTAATGCAACTTTAATGCCAAAATACACAAAGCATATCCAAATCCGACTCAACAATACTACTCGCCAAAGATTCCCGCAAAACTATTTCGCAGCGTGAATTCTCTCAATATTTATGAAGCTAACTTCTCAGCCGTCATCAATCACAAAGTTATAAATAAAACAATAAAAGGTAAAAACTTACCGCGAGGGTCGGCTATTCCACTCCCGGGCGCAATATTGGCTGCGGAAAACCCACTTATTGGAATAATATGTAGATTACAATGATATTAGAAATATTGCGAGGGACCTGTCGATACTTTATTACGTACCCGCTTCAATAACTCTTTCGGGTTTTATTAAGGGATGTTTGATGAAATTTTGTAAACAAACAGACTGTTACTTTGGGTGTAAGTGATAGTAAAAATTGTTGGGGTGGTAATATCATCAAATGAGTTCTTCCGCCCTAGGTGTAAGGCTTTTACTGACTATATAAAAATCCATTCTGATCCTTCTGTTACTCTATGCGTTCCAGGGCCATTTAGTGCTTAGATAGTCTTGAAACAGATAATGATCTGAGGGGGTGTGATGATCGCCACCCAGGGTGGGAGGGTTCATTTCATAACTACCACGCTCGCTAAAAAAAGGACACTCTCTTATATTATAGCGTGGAAATTGATTCTCATTATTTTCTACGGATCTTACGCGGATCTTAAGATCAATTTAATTAAATTGTAAATATATGTTTTGTTTGTCTTTCTTGAACATAATTCAGTCTACGCTTTCACCCAATGTGTGTGTCTAAGAAATACTTTTCTTCGTTTCTTTGATGGCTATAAATTCTTAAAAGATAAACAACTAAGCAACCGTAACGCAGTATTTAGATACGATCAACGACATAAGTAAGAAATCTAATATCCTTTGTACACTAAACAGGGTAGCATCAACAATAGTTTTCCAAATGGAGTCGGAATAACTTATTTATGATAAATCGTATAAATCATTTTCTCTAACGCGCCTCAGTTGCGATAAAAGTGAGCGAATAAACTTGTGTGTGATTCGTAAACGTGATACTACTCAGGCGAACTTTGCTGCCAAACTTTATGGTGAAAGAATAATGTGGCCCTGGCTTTATTTATCAACGTGTTTCTATTTTTATGGACGATATAAGGTACATTATAGGCGACGTGTTTACAATCGTAAGTTTTGTTATAACGATGTGAGTAATTTTTTTTATCGGGTCAGTATGTTGTTATACGAGTAGATAGACTTTATTATGTAAACCATTCTTTAAATTAGTTTTATAATCTATTATTATCAACAAAAATTGCCATAACATAAGCAGCCTTACTACAAAAACTTAAACATCTGTTGAACACTTGTCTAAAAAAAGTGGTACTGCAAAACGGACCTTATTTCAACGCCATAATCTGTCATTTTTTTAGACAAGTGTTTAACAGACGTATAAAAGTTTTTGTGGTACGACGGAAGATGTTTCATTATTGAGTTAGCCACGTTACAAGTAGGTATATCATTCAACGGTTAATACATTTATAAAACTGCCTATTAAACCTACGACCTCTATTTATTACAATTTGTTCTACAAAAGAAAGTTTTACGAATTTTCTTTCATAACTTTAACCGATTTCTCAACCGATAAAAGTACTTTACTCTAACAAATTGCCACAAAAATCCACATAATCCCAACACCACAATGAAATGAAAGTGAACGTTTTTTCTTACCTCATCTTCCTGCCTATATGCCACTTGTAATGCGTTTAATATTTCATGATATCGCCGCCAGCTCTATCTGTATCGCGGAACCCATAAATAACGAACAAAAAGCGGCCTAGAGGGGCGAAATCAAACCTATCAATATAATATTAGACGTATATTGTTGTCTCTGCTTCGAGTGCCGAAATGAAGTTCAATTGGCAGTGATGGGTGACAAAGATGGGAATTAATAATAGAGGATAGGTAGAACTTAACTTGAATGGTGTTACGAAAAGTTTTGATAAATTGTTAAATACTTTCTTTTAACCTTCGAAAGTTCCCCAAAATAACAATTAACGGTCTTCGGGTCAAATTAAACCCTGTAGTAATTTATGTTTATGTGGTTGAATTAATTTCATTAGCTTATAGAGTAGCTTTATTCTCATCCCGCTTGTAATCTATGTCACTCAAGACGAATGCAGCTCTATACTTGTGAAAGAAGTTTTTTTAATCCGTTCAGTAGTTTTTCACTTTACTCATTAGAAATCACACTCTTTATAATATTATACTGGCTACGAATATATATGTATAGATCAAAATTACAGCTACAAATAATTTTAGTGAGAGGAATATGAATTAACAATAAAAAAAAAATTGCTCTCTATTGCCACTTCAACTTGTGTGTAAAAAATAATATAGGTAGGTATTAAAATCACATTATTATTTATTTCAATTGTCACCATGAATTCTGAAAATACCTACCACAATACATTTCAGAGAAACCATTTTCCCCTGCAAATGTATTTACCGCCACATTCATTGAGCGTTACCCAAAGCGTTGGTTTCCAAGCCACAAAGTTGCTAGTTAAACTACAAACAGTACTTACAATTGGCGTTGGAAATTTGAATTCAAAAGGGCTAAACGGTGAATTTATCGCGTGTTTCCGATTTAAATCGGCGAATTAACGACATGGCGGTGCGACACGGTCGCGGGAGCCGTTCCCCGGATTTATTTCAACTGCACCGCGAAAATTATACCGTTTGCACTAATATTTACTAAGTTAGGCAAGCTTTACCTGACTGTAATTGTCTGATTTTCTAGATAGGGTTTTTCCGGAAATTATTTTTGTGATCATGCAAATATGCTAGGTCAGTATGTAAAATCAATGAGAGAGGTACTTAATAAGTGAGTATTATTATACATTTTAATGTGCATAATAGCTTGTAAATTAAATATATGTCTTACTATACAGTTGACTCTGTATTTTTTTTTTGCCCACACTAGGTTTATGACTTCAAGTACGTGAAACGATGTCATTCCTTGTTCTATACAACGTGTAATGTTAAATGCGCAAAACCTCTCGTGGAGTAACTCAGCCCATGTTACTGAACAAAGTTTGTTCTAAGAAAATGAAAAAATAAAATAAAAAAATATGATTTTTCATACTGATGGGCCCGATCAATTTCTCATTTTGTATGAAAAACCAATTTTTTTTTTGCGAATTTCCAAAAGTCTTATAACAAAAATTGTTCAGTAACATGAGCTGAGTTACCCCACGAGAGGTTTTGCGCATTTAACATTACACGTTGTATATTAAAACAAGTGACACACGACATTATTATAAAGCAACATCATTTCTGAAAGTTCTGTGTTATCGTACTTACACATTAGTAGTTTTGAATGGGCCCCTCCACCCCTTCTTAGAGCAAGTTTCATCATGTATTGTGCTGAATTAAGCTGCTAATTAACTTGTACTTGTGTCCTGTTCAATATTGAGAGTACTGTGATGTACTTAGATGTTTATTAACTATTATTGAAAATTGTAATTGACGCAAAACATTGATCATATCAATAGTTTTATTAAACTTCCAATCTCTATATTAATGTAATGTTATTTCTGTTTATAAAAACGACTTTAAAAACTTTATAAAACTAAAAACATTTTTTTTAACATTACCCCACACTAGCAATTTCGCCTGTACACCCACCCAAATTCACGAACACTCAGACCTGAAAGAACTCCAGCAGATCATACAAATATTTTTTCTGTGCGGGAATTGAACCCACGACACGATGCGCGGCAGTCGACCACTCAACCACTGTGCCAGCTGTGCCGTCACCGATTAGAGTGACTTTTAAAAACGTTTAATTTCCAGTTTGAAAAAAAAAAAGCAGGTAGGTATCTCACAATCGTATATTTTCAACCCTTGGCATACTTCCTATATCCCCCGAAAACAAAAAAAAAGTATCAGCTGTGCGTATGACAGCGCTCATCTCGATTTACGAGCACAAATCAAACATTTAGTCGGAGGCTGTAAATCAGAATAGAATGGATTTATGGCGAAGTTCCCAGCTTTGTGTTAAGTACGTGCCTGCGGAAAATATTGCGTCAACATGTGATAAGCTGCCTTAATGAACGATTGTTGCGTTTTTTGGGAGATGGAGGTGATTCTTTTCTTTGGGAACTATATTTAGGATACTGCTGGTCTTGACTTTGGGAACTATACTATGAATAACACTGGTATTTGTCAATTTATTTGTTTTTTTTTTGGTTTTCGGAATATTTCGAAGATAAAATTAAATTAGACAGTCTACAATTACAAGTAGAATCATTGTTGCCGCGTATTGTCAGTATAAAACCTCTTGTCAAAATATTTTGAAAAGTTATTTGAATATATTTTTCTTGTATTCATGAATTTACTCTTCGGCTACACTGCATTCTTTAACACAGTTTGTTGATCACTTACCGAATTCGTCTTCAAATGTCCACTCATTTATAGGTCAGTGCGGATGCGGAGCCACCCCTTGCATCCTGAATTAATTCTTTTTCTGCTACGTTCTATTACGTAATGGCCAACCGCTTGCCCCTAAATGGTAAGAGAAGTAATGAGAAAATAAATATGTTAAACATGTCAATCATCCTTTGTACACGTAGTTACATTATGCTAATACAATTAGCTATTCAAACAACAGAACATCTGAGCATATCGTTTGCTACTGTTGTACCGTTCTCTATACAAAAGCGTGCAGTTAATGGTTTTTTAAATATCGCCGAGCAATACGGCTTCCACACGTCGGTGAACAATGCCACGAAAAAGGGGGAAAATATAATTTATTTTGGAGTTAAATCTTTTGTGGAAATAATATGACATTTCTATTTGAAGTTGGCGTGTGATTTATCGGTTGCCTTGTTGCGGTCTCGCTTTTGAGCGGCGCGTTCAATGGAGGTGTGTCGGCCACAATCCGCGCGCGTTGTGCAAGGATCGATGGATTGGCTGCGGTCGGACGTTTTTATGCCAATTTAATTTATTTTACACAATATTTAATACGTGATACCGTTTCAGAGGTTCAATATCAGTTCAGACAGCTACGCAGAGACAAAACATATTGTTTAATAAGTTACATACATATTTCTGTAAGCAAACAATTTTTAATATTGGTTCTAGTGTAACAATGTTCCATTCTAACTCTGTAACAAGTTGCAATATGCAAACAAAACAAAAACACATTCAATGCGAGGAATGAATTTAAAATTCAACTTTAAACGAGTTATTTTCAATACAAAGGAGAGTGGGAAAAACTCGCATCGAATGTTACTGGTACGTTAATTTAAAAAGTTTTCATTAGGCGACTCTAGCGGGAGAGCGGTGAGCGTGCGCGAACATTCGCATAAAGCATGGCGAGTGAGGGAAAGAATTTAAAGTATAGTAAAGCAAATAAAACGGGAAGCGACAGTGGCGACAGTGGCGGATAAAGCCAGCGGCAACAATTGCTACATTCCAGCCTCGGAACGGTTCGAGGCTCTGCCCTGCACTTAGTGGAGCTGCTACAATCGACGCGTTACATGATGAGAAATGTAATAAGAAGTTTTTTTTTTTAATTTATTGGGCTGTGAACTTTTTTCTGTGGCACCTCAGAGAAATATTTTGAGTTACCGGCCATGTGAGCCAAATCTTACCTACTCTGTGAAAAATATAACTTGTTAAGCACTTACGATATTCGTATGACCTACTATGCTTTAATCAGGTACACACGGCTACGCATCAAGCTATACAAAACCAGTTTATCGTGGTCTCGCTTTGTATGGTATTTCCGTATATTCAACGATCAGCTTGTAATGGTTTTGTATAGCTTGATGTGTAGCCGTGTGTACATACGTACTTAATAAATTGGGTATTTTGGCCGCCCTACTAATTCTTGGTACATTGTAGAACAGCCAGCAGAGTTGGCAAAGCTTTGGACAACTAACTCCTAGTTTTTCCTTTTGTTGAACGAGTTCAGTCGCCTCCGGAGCAATCTCTACAAAAAATTAAGCTTTGTACGATTGTTATGACGCTAATATATTACACTATTGTCCACGGAGAGGATTTTAATTCTGAAAATGAAATGCCATTTCCCTTTATGCTTTAACTGAATGAACGGACCGAGCTGTTCCAAACAAATGTTCCGCAAACATTGTTTTGACAATAAAATAAAATATTAAAATCCGGTAAACATTTCAGAGTAGGCATAAGCATGGGATATGAAAACATTTTTTCTCAAAGCGACCCCACAGTGCAAGCGGACAGTGGCCGGACGGACCGTCACGCAGCCGTGCCGAAAATTAAAGGATTCCGTCCGTCCAAAACAAATACGAGAATATTTTTATATTTTATTTTTGTTTAAAATAAAAAGCGGCGGCAAATGGTGAGTAGGACCCGCAGGTGGGAATTTAAATAATCTGACAGGGATTAAAAGGAGAAATATCAGCTTTTGACCGTCGCCACGAGTTGCCTCCGTGGGATTATCCACATTATGTTATGTTGCATTTATATGTATTCCAGGTTTTATAATTTAAATGAGCGTGTTTAAATTCCTGGAATATTTTGATTGTTTAATATGTTTTGGAAAGGGATTTTATTTTAATGCTGGTGAGCTACATGCTATTTTATGAAAATGTAAAGCTGTGTTATAATATTATTTTGCTAAAAATAGTTTACGTCAACGAGCTTTTCTCTTGTAACTTGCATTATATTTCTGAAAGGAATTAATTGTTAGCGTGTAGTTATGAGGTAAAATCTAATTGTTATTTTTAGAGCACACTTAACACGTTATTCAACTTAAGTAAATGTTAATTGGTTTTATAAATAATCTTGCGTTTATTATTATTATAAAAGAAAAATGTGTCAGAAAAACAGTTCTTTCACAATGTGCATGTGTTTCGGCAGGATTGTAATATACTGATTAAAGTTTAGTTATTTTTGCCAATTGGAACATTTTAGATTAGAGATTGATTATTTCAGAAAGTTAATTAATAACTTACTACAAAAAGTTAATCATCCGTCAAATGCCGTTTTGTAGTTACAATTTTTATGAACAAGTGTTCAACAGATGTTTAATTTTTGAGTTTGAGTCCCAAAAGATTTTTATAGTAAATTAAACGTAAAACGATGAATTGCCTCACCACACAATCACAACCCTTTAAGCCAATTCAGTGTCCAATCAACATTTTAATGGAAACAGCATTAATCCCAAGATCTGTAGAATGTAGACCTTTCGCAAACCAATGCATAAATTGCGAATGCCACAGAGGTTAGTAACGCGGGATGTAGCTAAACGTCAACTTGATTAATCACCATTTCCCCTATGTTATTAACATGGTAATAGTCCACGGTATCGCTTTCTTAGCGATACTTAATGATACGGGATTTGCGGGATGATTGCGTGGTACAGACAGACACCGGTTAGCTTACCGCTTATCTTTTTCGTTCAGATGAGCTGGAATTACACTGAGTCATTCAGTTGTTTTACCTGAGTAAGCGGCTTTATAAGTCTGTGGTTACTTGGAATTGGTATCGTTATCAAGGTTTACGTTGATATCTAGGAGTCATAACTGAAATTTGCTGTATTTTTTTAGTTATATTGAAATAATAGTAGGAACCACTATAAATGACACAACCATTAAATATTGGTTTTAGGTTTGAAAATCTCATTTACCCAGACTTCAAATTATCTAATCAGAAATAGACGATAACTTTGTTTTTAGATCAATTGGTCAATTAAAGTTTGTTTATGACTACGACGTTATTGGTTTTATAAGTAAAGCCTGTAATGCTTTACTAATTTTGTGAACAACATCAATTTTTGGGAACTAAACTGTCTACACAAGACACTAATTGTAGCGCAACATCACCCACCCACGTCATCCACCGCTAAAAGGTCCTTCACAAGCTAAAATATTTGTTCACCTATCCACCGTCCCAGAGGACTGTTGTTTCTATGAATAAAATAACAATTATAAGTGATCCTCGTCCCTCGCGCGCGTGCTTAATTCCGTTTGAAACAATATTCATCTGGCGATTTACGCTGCTGACATACTGCTTGACTCTTTGTGACACCAAACATTCTTCAACCAGCCTTTCGCAGTACACCACACATACATCGTTCCCTGTTACGAGCATTTGCAAAAAACATTTGCAAATCACAATGTTGTCCCACAGTGATGGTAGTAGTGTTAAGAAAGCTTTCAATCTTAGTAGAAGAAGCTACTTAAATGCGGTAGCGGTAAAAACTGATTGTTAATTTGCCGAAACTGATTTAGCTGTTTGTACAATGTAAATACCGGCACGGATCTTGAGCGCTAGGTAACAGAACGGTAATGGCTTTCCCATCGTACACTCGTTTTGTTATAGACAATCAATAACTCACTACTACTCAGTTAAAGCCTGTTCAAGATTTTGTGTCGATTATTCAACTTCGCTTGATTTTTTATCCCGTCAATAGGAAGCGGATGCGCAGTTAGCTTAAAATAATTTATTTTAAAACTCACACACATTTTTCCAAGATCTAACGCGATTGGACCATAAAATTCGCAATCCGGTTGAGCGCCCGCATTGTGGTTGATATTCTAACGTCAACCGCCCACTCATCGAAAAAAAAAGGGCGGGAGCCGCGCGCCTAGTGGTCCGCTATCATAAACATTTATTGCCGGTCGCTCGGCGTACAAAGGAGCATTCAAGTGTTGTTTTTATGAATGCTTATGAATTGCCCATTCATTCTGTGTTGAGTGTTTTTTGATAATTAGTTTCTCTATTTTAAAATGTAGCTTTAAACATGGACTACGGTTGAAAAAAACATCATGTAAAGTGTAAACAGGATTATTTCAAAAAATAAAGCGATAACGTATCTGTTTTAAGGCTTTTATTGGTGGGGGGGTTATATCTACATACGATAAAATAAAAAACAACATACTTCCCAATACAAAAATATATATTTACAGGTGTACATCTTCCTCGTAAAATTTGCTGACGGTTAAAAAATTTTCGCGGAAATTAAATAATTTAGTACAACTATACCTTTTCACAAACATTCAAAATATTGTTATCATCTGAAAGCTAAGTTAATATTGTAACTCCTGTGTAAAAATTATGTTGATAAGTTTATCTAATACAGAAAAATATGATATTGATTGAAGTAATACCCACTCGTAAACTGCGTTTTTACATTTCTTGTTTGTTATTGTTCAGTAAAGTTAGAGTAGTTAAATCATACGTAACTATTTTCTACAATAAATATTTTTTCCAATGATGTATCAAACTTGTTAATCAATAATCATTGAAAAATAATAAAAATTATGAAATTTCACAATCCGGGAAAGTTTGTTTACAATGGCCGCCATTTTTGTTTGTTTACGTTCGCAAAAATTCTAATCGTATTCTAAATTTAGTATCTTTTGTTTATGTTTTGGCTGAAATCTATTGTCGAGTAAACATTCAATGCGATAGTAATTACTTTTTACTCCGAACTGGTCTCACAATTTAATAAATCAAGATAGCATTCTGGCAAAATTCAAGTCTTGTTACAAGCATTACGAAAACAACCCAGAAAAAGTATTAAACTCACCCTCAGGTTATAACTCACATGCACACACATTAAATATAAACTTATTTCACCATTAAATCACTAATTCACTCAATAACACTCATCAACAACGTAAAAAACAATTTTATTTCATATTATTCGGCAGCCATGTTAACGCGGAAGCACAGACTAACTTTGACATTTTTTTTTTTTAATAGAATGAACCGTTCAGAATCGCGTTTCGTATCTAGGGACGTATTATTTTATGACGGACCGTGTCGAAAAGAGTCAAATGGAAAAAGAAACCTTAATATAGAAGGAATAAAACATAATTTGGAGGTTCACCGCGACGGGTTGCCAAAGTGACTAGAGTCCCTTTGTGCAATCTACTGAAAAGTTCGCAAAGGGTGTGTAGTCACCGTTGGGCGTTCTACGGGATAGATCTTCCGCACCTAATGTAAGCGGACATGTTCGCCACACAAGAAACCCGTGTGTCCCACCGTCTGCGTCTATGGGGATGTGTGAAGTTTGTTCTGTTCGTCATTCCTCCCATTATTTGACGTGGGATTGCGACTCATTGCCCAAAATTTAGTTTTGATGACACCCACCACCGTAAGTGGCGTTGTCCTAACATTTTGTGGAGGCTCCAAATTAGTTTTCGTTTTAACTATATTTGTGTTACTGAAATAAAGGGCAGAAGCTTTAATAATTTGTTTAAGGCAAACACGAATTATAATATCTGAAGAGATGCAAAGGAAGTACAGGCTAAAAGGAAGATAATAAAATGTACTGTAATTTTACCAAGTTTGGTCAACCTAATTATGTAGAAACTATTTTAAAATATTTACTCTTGGAAAATCTTCGCGAAATGGAGTTGAACCTTAAATTGTTATTGTTATAATGACTCCACTTCCATGTTAGGTGCCTTCTGCTGAGATAGACCTCGAGCCCGTTTATCCATTTTATTATTAATAAACTAAAATACGTCCGATAAAACAATTACGTAACTCATGATGATCCATAATAGCGGTAGAAATAACCGCGCGACATAAAAAGATATCGTAAAACGATGGCTGTAAAGTTGTTTTTACTTAAAGTTCCCTTTATGGGGGAATAACCGTAAAGAGCGAAGTTTGCCGAACGATAGGCGATATCTGTCGAACGTTACCCATCTGCGTTTATCTGCGGGGGTTAACTGCCAATCAGGCGGTCGTGCCGCCGGGTACGCGCTAAAATGTTGGTCGACCGCGCGCTAAACCAGAATAGCAAACAAATGTTTATAAAATGGTCAGAATATTGTTTGTTATATGGTAGTTTGATGTGGTTATAAGATGGGATCTTTGTAATGGACGATGAAGCCGAAATGTAAGAAAACGTTGGTCATATAAAGCGATACTAAGCTTTTAAAACGTAATTCTATAAAACAGATTTCAAAGTGTTTATCATTACTACAAAATTAAACAACCACATTTTTGCTAAAGAATATGATTTCATTGATTGATATGAAATACTGAGTATTAAGCTATCTACCAATTTGTGGAGATATAATATTGAAAATTTAATAGAGTAGGTATGTCGAACAAAAAAAAAACAATGAAAACGCTCACCAACCACAACATACGATCGTAACCACCAAAAAATCCATGCAAACACGCAACCTTATTCAATTCGCACATTCCCATCTCGACCATCGCATCGATAAGAGTACCATCAAAGGCTCCAATTCTTTTTCCCCGTCAGTCTCCCCTCACAAATGATCGAGCCGCTTATTATTTGGCGTGTGCGCAAACATTTAGCACCCTTATCGCGACTATTAAAGATACGGCTTCATTACCGCTAAGGTTGCGGTATTTTCGGTACTTTTCGTACCGCGAACCTATTGTACCGATTGTTCTTTTTATGCACTTGTTTTTCCTTGTTTGTGTTTTGTTTATGTTTAGTGTTTAATTATGGTGTGGTGATTGTGTTTTTTGTGAGGTGTTTAATGCGGAAATGTTGGGGAAATTTAGCTTAGAATGTAGAATTTACATGAAATAGTTTTTTTGACGTTTTTAGGAAGTGAAAACGAATAAAAAACTTGGTATTTCACCACTTAATATATTCTCGAAAGTATGACTTTGTATTAACAATTTTTCATAATTCGCTTTATATTGATACTTAGTTGACTTTTACCAAACGAATCAACTTGAAGACCCATTAAATGTATTTATACGTCTCTGTACATGCAACATAACGTTTTATTTCATTATTTATTGTTAAAACGAGCGTTTTACGTCATTTTTACGTCCCCATGCTCCCATTTAGATAATACAGCTGACTCTCATTTCCTAAACGACAGCCGACGGCGCTCAAATGCTAATGTCCCTACTTATAAAGGTTACAACGCATTATTTTTTTACTTTACTTGTAAAAAAGTTTAATACCCACATGAGGAAATGTCATTTTTATATTTTTCTTTCGTTTTTCTATGAAGTTGTTTGCTTTTTTTTTTTCGTGGTAAAATCATCAAATGAGTCCTCCCAGCCCGGGCAGGACGGGAGGGACTGTCAGACTTGTACTGACTAAAATCCACGGTGTCCTTCAATAGCCCTTTATGTTCCGGGGTCACGGTAATGAGATAAGTCCCGCGACCCCAGCAGGCTTTGGCCCTCTAGAGGGGGGGCCCGTCATCATGCTGACACTCTTTGAGGCGCGCGTGGAACACAACGCGCCGTCGACCCGGGCATGGTCCATGGTCGGGTGGCGAGTTGCCCTTGCGAAAGTTTGTAAGCAATATATTTGTTTGTAACTCTTTCACACAAAAACTCCTTATTTTATTTGGAACATAGATAGTTCATTACCTAGATTATTTTAGGATACTATTTATCCTGGTATGATGTTCCCGTAGGATAATTACCGAATATCACGAAAAAAGAAGAAGATAAATAGCTCTTTTATAAAACTAAGAAGAGAAATTCTCCTTCGATACGGACGAACATTATGAAACTAAATTTTTGCCGTGCATTCTTCAAATGTCACCTCTTACCAACCTCCTACCAAAATGTACCTATATTCACAGACCTTATTTAATATACGGCATGTAAATAACATGTGACGTCATCCGCGGGTCGAGGGAAATGAAGTGGAATCTTTCAGATAACACACACAATTACACCCACAGTGACACATACACACTCACACACACCTACAGCTCATGTAGGGTTGAATACACACAATGTAATGTAGGTGACATCGATAATTTGGTATAATGGGGTGTAAGTGCTAAATTGAATACTCATAGATATGAGTTAATGAGTTTTGACGTGACCGAGAAGTTATTCATGTGTTCAATAATAGATGGGTATTTTTTCTCCAAACTAGTATGTAGTTGAAAGTTGACAACTTCTTTTTCTTTTGTTTTAAAAAAGAAGAGAATTCTGAAAATTAATTTGATACAGTGAGGCCGAGATGAATAGTCGTTGCTAAGCATCTGTTAAAAGTATTACTTCAGGAAGTAAAACTTTGGCTAAGCGAAGCAAGTATCTGATTCGGGATAAATCAACGTTTCTTTGGGCTTTGGTTGACATAGTAAAGTAATACCTACTATTGTGATGTTTCAGAAACGTTCACAATATACTGGATAATTTTCATTTCATAAGCAATCGAATTCGCTTTTTTATTATTGATTTGATGTTATACTGAACCGAATTTATTAATTGGTATAATTAAGATTAATCATTAAGCCTCCTGCAGACAGACGCGATTAATCGCGCGGGGCGACATGTCGCGGTCCATTCGCAGTATTTTTAGAGTGGAAATTAGCTTGGCTCGTTGTCGCAGCGCGATTAATCGCGTGTGTCTGCAGGAGGCTTTATGTTTAAACATTACAATATAGTAATAAGCATTTTAGTCTAGAAATAAATAAATATGAATACATTGAACGCGTTTTAAAATGCCACTGATGTATGATGTTACAATGGAAAATAAAATAAAATAAAAATAAATTACTGATATTTGACAATAACAAACACTAATGTCAAATCCATACTTAAGGCGTGCTAAGTTCTCGAAAATCTATGGCTGAGCGAAGTACTGGCTCAGTATTAGGTTGGTTTTCATCGAAAGTAAATACGAAAGAACTATCAATTATACGAAATAGCAGATGGCCGATGGGGTCGAAAAGTGCTAGAGTGGAGACCGCGGACTAGCAAGCGCAGCGTAGGACGTCCACCAACGAGGTGGACAGACGACCTTATAAAGGTCGCCGGAAGACGCTGGATACAGGTCGCTTCCAACCGGTATATGTGGAGATCTAAAGGGGAGGCCTATGTTCAGTAGTGGACGTCCTATGGCTGAGATGATGATGATGATGATGATTATACGAAATGGATACTTAGAACGTCGATAAGCACTGACTGTGGCTTGTTTCGTGCAGGTTCCAAGACAGGTAAATTCATTCTCCGGGACACGTCGAGCTTCATTGTCTTGGCGCTTTTCTGGTGGTTGCCACTGTTGATTCTGGCTCTCAGGAGTTGCAGTGGTTTGGGAATAGTGTGGTGGGTTTGTCCCAAAAAAAAAATGACTGTGGCTTGGCTGATGCTTATAAGGTACGACTATTTTTTTTTCGGTCTCAGAGTTTATATATTAGCATATTAGCTTTATTATAATATTAGCTTTATTCCTCGGTTCATTATGTAAATTATGGTATAGGGTACACGGTAAACACTCTCAGTTCGTTGGTCTTCTAAACTATGCAATGGATTTTAATATCATTACAAAAATCTATTGCACAAGATTTGTGTTTCGTCAAGTCGAAAAAATTATACGAAGCACTCAAGTTCGCTGGTTAACTATATAGAAATGAGGATGTCTATAATGCACCTCTTTTTATACTTACGAGCAAACACGCAGTATGTTATACATACTACATAGTTATTACCAGCTTCATCCGAAATGTCAATAATTGTCCTACGGTATCGTAATAATAGGATAAAATGTATCTTGTGTTATGCTATCTACCTATCTCTGTTATATTACATTGGCTAGGATCGATAATCTCGGAGTCACATAATGATAATAATTAATTAATAGATGACTAGAAAAGTAAAAGATAAGTAAAAATAGTGAAACCCATCGCATACAAAATACAAACAAACTAATGCGATCAAATACCTATATCATGCGGTCCGGATATCATCCAACACATTTAGAAACAGTTCACAAGTGATGTCTTCATTTACTGCGAGTAGGGTAGCTTCAAACATTTTCCTGTTCGCACAATTGAGCGCCAAAGGAAGTTGCGGGAGATAACGCCCACTGGCTCCCAATGGCCCCAATGGGTCCCACGTTGTTTTCCACTCGTGTACACATGTGGCCCACTTTACTGTACTTATGGGTGAGCTAAATTACTTTGTAGATAATTTTGTGTTATTATGTAGCGTTACGAATGGTAAAATGTCCATTGTTATTGAAATCGAGCGAGGTAAGAAAAATATACATACTAATTGTTAAAAGTTCAGAAATATTTTTTAATTCGCGGCGTAGCGCATTTGCATACTTGCTACGACAAAACCTAGCCGCGTAGCCGACTTGTTTACTTTGGCTACGTCGTAGCAAATGTAACCCTTCCATTATTTAGTAAGGACTATTTGGTATCTATGTTATCTTTCTGGTACTATCTAGTATTAGATCTAAAATCAAGTAGTTTAGATAGGAATTAGTCTATATGAAAAAAGTAGTACCTAAAACTTTTTTTTTAATTCTCATAAAAAGTCCTCATGATTCTCATTCCTCAAGATGATTCTCTCATTATTATTTCTGATATTATTGAGTTACATATTTATTCTTTTATAATATTATCTACCCACAAATCAGCAGTGAGATTCCATCCATCACTCATTACCGCTTTCCTTCATCGTAGCTATTATTTCTGCGGACCTTCCTAAGATAAGCTTCATGCCGCATAAATGTTCCACTATCAATCTTTTTGACGCCAGTTTTGTGAAAGAATATCGTTCATCATTTACTGGATGAGTGATGTGTTACTCGTATAACTGATTATGAGATTATTTTACATACCTAACTTTGGTTCAAACATATTTTCACCGGTTAACATTCGATTCTATTAAAATGTCCATTATTCAACATTAAACTTCTTATAGACTGTAACGTGACTATTTTAAAACATAATTATTGATTTCAATAAGGATTCAGGTCACTAAGCAGCACTCCATTGGCTCGTTAAATATTGGTAATAACATTTTGGGTATCGCGCAGGGTTTTTAAAATAAATAACAGTTTCTGTGCCAAAAATGACAGCTAATTTAATTTCTATTGAATATTTAAACATCTCCATAATCTTTATCATCAACAAACAAAAAGTACCAAGACAAAAGAAATAAAAATTTATCTCAAGCAAAACACCCCATAAAAGTGAATGTCTCGAGAACTTTATAAACGCGATAACGACTAAAGTTGTTCCGAGCTTTGTTCCTCCGCTTACATAAACACGACCAGACAACCAAGACCTGCCGTCGACCAAGCTATGTTCGAAAACTCTCGAAGAAAAACGAAATTAGATGAAGTGTCAGAGGTCTTGGTAACATGGTCGCCGCTCGCCTAGATACGGCGAAGCTTCGAAAAAAGAGGATTTCAAGGAGTGTCCGTCTTAAGCTCCGCCCACGCTGCGGCACGCCCACAAAGATCCTCTCTAGAAATGAGCAGAGTGAGACATTTCTTCAGTTCCAGTATAATATAAATGAAGCTGTGAGCGCGCTTCGTATACCGGCTGATATCCTTGTGTGCGGGCGCTTAACATAGGCACACATACACAAACTATTTGTAGATATACTGACTATCTACACTTACACACTAGAATTACATTTAGAAAGTTTTCAATGTGATAATGTTCATGTATTTGTTAGACACACACTCGTGAATCGCTCAGGCTCATTTACTGGCTATGTACACGAAGTAAATTAGAGATAGCGTTGGAGGGAGGTAAATGAGGCTCGCGATCAATAAATGTGACCTCCAGAGAGATATTTTAGTAAAACATACAATATGTAGATACGTTTAGGTAAATATAATCAGTTTACATAGTTTTATGTAGACCACACTAATTTGGGAAAGGTTCAAATTATTGGAATAGTTAAACTATTGATAAATGTCGAGCTTCGACTATAGGGATTTATAGGGAGAAAAAGACCCTTGATGAAGCTGAAAGGCGTTCTATGAGTCTCTATGTAATGCAGCACTATTATTTGCACTGCAGAACCACTGTCACCGTATCCCTGGCCATTACTCCGGTGGTATTGTGGGACTAAAGCAGATACCACTGTCTGAAGTGATCGTAGCACTGTGCTGATGACGTTCACTCCAAAATTAATACCTAAGCATGATGATGTGGTTGCTCAAAGTATTGGATTACCCATTTATTCATGCGTTGGAGTTGATTCCAGAAAAAGTAATAAGGAATATAAAATAAAGTAATTAAATGAAATTGTTGTTGTAACGAGTGGGTTTAACTAGTAAAACTACACTATTACCTGGTATCATTTAACTTTAAAAGACTCACCGTACCACTGGAGGTACCTGACGGGCCTCCCTTTGGAGGGGCAAAGCCTGCCGGGGTCGCGAATAGATATCTTAACAGATAACCGTGACCCTGGAACGAAAAGGGGTATTCTTCACTATGCTCCTCCGAGCATCGTGGATTTTAGTCAATACAAGTCTGACAGTCCCTCCCGGCCCACCCGGGGCGGGAGGACTCATTGATGATTTTACCACTATGCTGTGATTATTTGAATGCATTATAAAGTCAAAAATATTATTGAAGTGGGTCCGTGAGATTTTCTTTGGATTTTTAGTTCTCTGTAACCAGTTTTTACGGTGTAAATATTCAGCAATACGGTAAAACGTAATTTTTCACGTAATATCAAGTCACCGGTATTTTTTTCGCTGTGTGATTAAGGTATATGCTATAATAATTTATAAACTAAGGTGGAAGAAAAATATTTCTTTTTAAAAAAATAACAAAGTTACTAGGAATTTGTCGTGTTTCGTATTTCATGTATTAATATTTCAAGCCACGTGCACTTATACTAGGCAGAACGCATGAATATTCTCATTTACAAGCGGCATATAGGTACCTACTGTAACTTCGCCCTGGTGCAGTAAAAAGGTTTTCTTGACTTTCAGAGAAAATGCTCCATCAAATATGTGGGATGCGATTTGTTTTTGTTGAATTACTTATACAGGTTACATTGGGCAAGGATAACAAAAACACAATAATTATCTTTGCTACGAACAAGCCTTTTTTCAAATATCGAAATCTAAACAAACATCCGCTTGTCATAACCCTGAAAGAGTAAAAAATAAGCTGAACAAACGTCACGGTATCCGGAAACGGATCCTCGTTTAATTTTTAATTCGGTCGGCAGGCGACGCGGCGCTGTCGTCGCCGTCTTCCTGCCCGTCGCTTCCGGTTGTGAGCACTTCTTTTTTTAAAGGTTGTATTTCCGTTTTGGCACAGAAGCCGATGTCACGCGGAGTTGGACATGACTCGGACGGAACAGTTTTCATTTTACAATTGTTTTTAACAGAAAAAAAAAGATAAACTAATGCAGATATTTTTAAAGGAATTATGAATATTTCCATCATTGCTCAATAGGTGCTTCCCCACAGAGCGCGCAGCCTCGCGAGGCATTTTCCGCGCGAAGCAGCTCGGTTGGTGTGGACGTATCTCGGGCGAGGCAAATGACAGCGCTGCCGCGGTCGAGCGACCGAGCGCCCGTGCCATACAGTGTCGGCTTTTGTTTTGCTCGCGTATATTGTTTCGTGCCTCGGTCGAAAAACAATAGACGCGTCCACACAGAGTGAGCAGCCTCGCTTGTCAGTTTCCTCGCGCAGCAAATGCCTTTCGAGGCTGCGCGCTCTGTGTGGACGCACCTATTTACAAAGATTTTTCTCAAAACCTGTGCTTGGCTTAAATCTTTTGTTGGACCAACAAAAGCGCAGGCTGAAAAAAGATACATTTTGCCTTTTAAAACATCAAGTGGGTCAGATTAAAATATACATTTTCTGCGTTAAAATAATATTTCATACGCGTGTGTATTTTCACTCGTGGCGATAAACCGCTTCCACGTTACTGAGTTCAGAACATCCAGCGTTATAAATGACTAAGGCCTGTAGCGATTATTTTCCGCCGACCGGCATTTTTTTCTCAACGGAACGGAAAAATCCGCATCTGCCGGATATTATCATTAATTATGAATCAGGAGGTTTACAGTCAACGCTCTGACGTTTATAAATTGCACGAGACAACTTTTGGTCGCCAGGAGACAGGAAGCTATTTTTAATTTATTTATGAATAGATTTCGGTTCATTATGGGTCGTTTGTTTACCCGTTGTTGCCTATTATTTTGTTTCAGTTACAAATAAATGAAAATATCTAACACATCGCGGATATCAAACTTTCAAAAACTGAATTATTTATTACCTTTCACTTCAATAGACGAGTGTCATCATTGCACGGTATGGATTTAACACTGCAAATATTTTAATCCCGACTAAGAATCAGTAATAATGAAGCTCTTAACTTAATAGTTTAAAAAAACATCGCCTTTGTTTTCTTATTGTTATCTAGATAACTTAACTAGATTACTTTGTTTACTGAACCGACAACATGTTCTACTATGTATTAAGACGAATCATATGCACACCTCTCAAAACTGTCACCCTATAGATAAGAAGGCACTACAAATCAATACCCAAAACATATCTAAAGCTGGCCCTCAAGCGATTGATCTCTTTTCGGGCACGTAAATCAAAGCGGCAAAGACAAGGGCCGGCTAATGTCCGCCAGGGGCCACTGCTCGGCGAAGGATGGATGGCCCCGGCCTCTTGTGGCCACGGGATGGATGGGATAGCCCTGCGAGACCTACACACCTGGCTGAACGCAGTAAATCTTCAGGTAACCTGCCGTAATTAAAGGTGTGGGTAATTGTTGTGGTGAATGTTTGGGGAGTTATGTTTTCGTTTTGGAACGCTTGTTATTAGTATGTAGTGAATTATAGAATTTGTCTAAAATAACACAAAAAAGAACTAGCATTTATCGACACTAAGGCGCGTCGCTCACACGATTAAAAGTCGAGGTGCAGTTGAGGCGCGGGCGCATAAGAGGCACGCCGCAACAAGGTTTTCTTTACAAATGAATGGCAGTGCGCGCATGCTGCGACGCCGAACCGCCGCTGACGCGACGTCACCGTCGCCGCGTCGCTTCGACTTACCAGTGAGCGACGCGCCTAACAGTATCTTACGTACATTACTCGTCGATATTATTGCTTCGTGACAGATAATAAGTCTCAAAATGTAAGTCCCGTATTACCTACAGATCGTCACTCAAAACTCTCAAACATTACTTAAAACTAGATCTAGCGATTTGATCGTTGAAACTAGTTTTATGTAACGCCTGAGTCGTGAGAGACGTTATGTAATACGGGCCTAAGTACGTTAGCATAATATTTTGCGACTAAATTAATCATATTGTGAAGTTATGCAAGTGTTAGAAAAGTGTGCATAAGCACACTTTTCTAACACTTGCACGTAATCTCTTACAAAACAATAATCATTTGAAAGTAATATTAATCAGAATTAATTTGCATTAAGTATTTTCTTGCCAAACCTATTTTTCAAGTGACCGTTGACAGATGCAGGTCATTGACGTGTTCACACATAATTTTGCCGCTTCATAAACTTAGCCAGTATCACTTATAAACTTACTAATCCTAAAAGTTATAATAGCATTTAAGTATATCAATTTGATCATTGCACTAGGCTCGCGTAGCGCTCTTTGTAAATTGAGAATTACAGAAACCACACACACACACACAAAGGTTAACCCGCCTCTAAACAACATTTTAGAATCAAAGCATTCCTTCGTACTTAAGTTTCAGATTGTCATCCCAGAGTAACGTTTTGTCAAGTGGAATCCATGATGTATGTGCGCCGCGGTCCCCGGGGCAATGTGAGCTCGTCCTGGAAAGGATCCTCGCGATTTATACCCCGGATTGCGCTGTCCACTTCAAACAAACACGCCGTTAAATTATAACATGAGGTAAACAAGAATTTGTGGGACGCCGACACGAAATTTCCCGGTAAGCTTAAACTGAAATTATATGTTATAGAAGAAACGCCTTATCAACGGATTTTATCTCGTGATCCAAGGAGAGTAGTCGTTTAAATAAAACCTATAGTCCAATATATCTTTAAGCTGAATTTATCATTAAAATTCCAGTAGATTATTATCTATAGATATTCGAACAAAGTATGAGTAACAGTGAATTTTTTCTATAATGTTTGTGTTTGATGAGGGCTCTCTACCTTTGTCACATAGAAGACCTCTATACCAGTAAAGGGAACGTGTCTTCGGCTAATTAGGCCTATAATTTGTGCTCCAGTTTAGACCTATATCCCTAAATTAAAATCTGAATAATGTACAGACTTTTGTTTGGTGCCCTTTTCCCGTGTAGGTACTACTTTAATACCATACAGTTCAAAAACAACTTGAGATAGCAGAGAATCTTGACCAATAACTTACGAAAAACTGCAAACACATACTTTCATAGAGAATCATTCATATTGTTATGTCCGTCATCACTCGCACAGTGTACGCGGCACCAAAGTTGCGAACAAATAAATCGCGCGAACACGTGCGTCTTCCCATTGATGTGATTAATAGACACTGGAGCTTTTTCCTTCACCCTTATGAATTAAGATGTTATTGGTCTTCGTGAAGACGCTGGATGCAGGTCGCTTCCAACCGGTATATGTGGAGATCTAAAGGGGAGGCCTATGTTCAGCAGTGGACGTCCTATGGCTGAGATAATGATGATGATGATGATGGTCTTCGTGTATAGTGAAAATATCATAGGTACGAGAAGAAATGGGTAAAATGTTGGTATCAGATATGTTAAATGCCTGCATGGTTACCGAAAATTCAGGCTTTTGTTTTATCCGCACTGAAAATGGCCAGAACTGTTTCCTGAAAAGGATGGTACGGCCGTGCTGCTTTTTTGCTCAACTTCTCAACTTGGCGGAGGCACTGCCGTGTCCCTAAATTGGGGTTTTATGATCTAGGAGTGTTCTTTAGGTGTCGTTCATGCATTTATTTGTGTACTTACCTACAGTAGTCTCACTACACAAAATCTTGACTTATCATTCAAGAAAAACTCCAAACGCAAACATTCTTATATCATGTTACACACATTCCTTGCACAGTGTGTGCGGCACCAAACGGCCGAACAAATAAATTGCGCCAACACTTGTGTTTTTCCATTGATGTGATTAATAATCACTGGAATCTCCTTTACCCTTCTGAATTAAGATGTTATAGATCTTCGAGTGTAATAGATGAAAGAAGGTTTATTGTGCAAACAATAAACAAAATCAGGTTGCTTAACTATGGGACGATTGGCAATGCTTCTGATATTACCTAAAATTCATTACTATAAGTTTGTATTCTTATGAATGCATGCTGTACACTTAATTATCATGTACTATAAGCAATCACCAAGTAATATCAATAATTTGAATCGCCTACTTTAACGACAACCATATCATGGCTGATCAATAGCCCGTATCGTTCCGGCTACTGGCGCCCATCGTGGGACCAAATATAGTGTTGCCAGCATCGACATTATCGCCTACCAACACCTATAAATAAATATGGCGGCAAAAATGGCGCCCGTTTATCAGCCACCGGAAGTGGACACTGGGGACCGGAAGCCGAGTAATAAATGTTATTAGATAGCCCCTGGGCTTAGTTGAACTCGGATTATGTGCATTTTTTTCGTACTTCTTTCGTCCACCGGTTTTTGTTAATGTGTCTGGGTTTGAAAATAAATTGCTCCGGACGATTTTGGGCGGGTTCGTTGGGATTTTAATAAGGGGACTTAATTTTTAAGCGTGTTTAGACTGATTAACTTATAGACACATTTATCTTAGTTATAAATACTTACCGCCTACTACTACCATAATATGTAGGCTACTTTTAATAAAACAATTATAATTATCTTTTATTTATAACCCGACTATAATCACGTACAAAAAATTCCATGAAAAACGAATAAATCGAACATCAACATAATAACCCGAACGTATTCACGATAAAGCATTAATTATCAATAATAATCCCAATACATCACGCACAGTGAGCAAAAATGAAAAACGCCAGCGCAAAAAGTTCACATACAAATAGTGGATGTTTGCACAATACTTCTGGCAGTCAAAAGCATCGGCAAACGATGCGTCGGTTATTTACCTACGTCGTGCAGGCAGATACAAATTGGCAGATGCTTCTGTTGCAAGCCTATTTTTTTACTAACATTTCTTCTTTATGCCTAGTACATATGGTTGGAATTTGAATGGCTGTGTTTGGTTTGCATTGGATCAGGTCAAACGCTCGATTTGATTCCACCATGATCGAGTTATAACAGTTGTTTACACGGTGTTTTAGAGGATTTTGTGGATCTAAATACGAATTTTTGGTATACACCGTGTTCCGGACGATATACATAAACTTCGACCAGATGTTCAAACCACGGAAGTAAGCATTTTTCATTATGGACACATTAATAAATTCTTATTTTTTATTTTTTGTTAATTTTCATACAAACTAAATACCTAGACGTAAATAACCCGATATGCATGCCTCTTTATCCGAATTGGCAACGTCGTATTTTCATTCATAACATTTGGCGGGCTGAAACAAATGAAATGCAAATAGTATTTAATAGATTTATCATTTTAATTGCACTAAGCGGCAACATAGGCCAAATTAAGATACTTTCTCACTGCATAGCTCAATTAAATTTCATTAAATGAAATTACAAATATCTTTGTAACGAAGCCTTTTTAAGTACTACTTCCTTTGTTGGATTTGATTTGTAAAAGCCATAGAAGTATTTGCTAAAGTTTATGGATAACGTGAAGAACACGGTGTATATTTCGAACTCTTTCGAAAAATCTGGTTAATAAATGGTTATGCTGTTATTGAAAGATCAGTCGGGCATAAATGTGGTGTAGAGTCCACGTTTTGTATTTCTTGCTACCGACTTATGGTATTTTGAACAGTGGCGTTTTAGTCAGTAAGAGTCCTGCAAAATTCTCTATTATTTCTAGACGAAAGGAATTCATGCACGAAATATCATTAATATTAAGGTGAAATGTTCCCACTTCTAAAATATAGAAAAGTGAAGCTAGGATAATGGAAATATACGAATATTTTATTGCTAGATGGCGCTACAATGTGTGCCGTCTGATGCTGAATTTCATTCATAATCTTATTCATTTTCCTTATAAAAATACGTATATAAATGGATTTTAAGCGGGGTCAATATTAGTACATGAGTTCAACGTGATTTAACTAATACATATTATGTTAAATCTTAAACAATAAACCTAAGCTATTTGTATATTTCTACATGGAATGATAAAACTCAAATTGACCGACCCGTGGTACATCATTTCGCACTTTAATTCAAAAGCACGTTCAGCAAATATTAAAACATGAGCATTTTCCAATAAATTGATATTAATACACTATCAATAGTCTAAAGTGCTACATAAAATATCGTTTAACATCGGTTTTCGTACGGACGGGGTGCGGGCTTCACCGTTTGAGCCCGATAGCCGATAGTGTCAATACTGGCAAGCCTCCAGCTATGAACTGCTGGTTATAGGGCTATTTACATATGAACCCAAGCGATAGCGAGCCAACATGAATAAAATATTGAACTAGTATTAAAGGTGGTTGGAAGTAATAGAGCTTGGATGCTATAGGAATATTCTTCATATTTTTCCAGAGAAGTAAAAGTTTCATGTTGAATACTGGTATTCTGCATCCTGTTAGACTGGAAGCTGAAAGCATCATGGTTAGGAAAAAGGTAAGGTTAGATAACTAGATCTTAAATGGAGCGAAATAATATTTTATTTTGAGAAGCACTGCCATATCTATTGGGGTATTTTTTATAATTTTATTTTACGATATTTAATACTATTTGGAACTTTATGATAGGATATGACAAAGAAGAATATGACGATAGGGATTTCATTACTATCGATCTTAAAAATAATGACCTACCCAACTTCGTAGACGTTACACTATTTTCCCTCGGGCAAAAAAACGGGTTGACCAAAATCAAAAATTCACACTTCAGTTGGCAAGACCCTAAGCTCGTTACGTTGGCCACTAATTACACCCACATTTCTGAAGCTTAAAATTTCAAATTGCAACCCTCTCGTATGCCCTCTGTCCCTCTCCCACACGCTTAAAACAATACCAACTGTTGCGAACGAAGGCTTATGTGTGCAGGTGCGTGTGTGTGCGTGGGTAAACACCGGTTTAAGCCTAACTGGCCTTAATGAATCGTAATGGCCCCTATAATTCGCGGCGTAACTAACTGGCCATGTGGGGACGCCCCCGCCCCCCGCGACCCCCTTGTATCCCCGGTATTTGGAAGCGAGCCATATCGCGACTATGACAGCGGTGATTCTCTTTTTTAAAATTTTCAGGGCGGCCGCTTTTGGCGCTACAATTTGCGGTTCGTGCTTAGATTGCTACGTCAAAATATTGTCGCGCGGTAAATATGATGCGATTTTTAGTTGACACTCGTGTTCGACCATTATTTTGTTGAACGTTTCGTTGTTTTTTGAATGTTTAGAAAAATATAACTAAACAGAGCGCGGCTGTGTTGTTTAAATAGCAAATAACATTTCATTTTATAAAAAGTTCTGAATAAACAGTGTTTGAAAAATGTTAGAGTCTGATTTTATAAAAAAATAAATTCTCTTTTTTATTTGTAATTTATCAGTGTATACTTTTGTTAACCTATGTTATATTTTTGGCTATTGCCCCTCGCCATTCAAAACAATATGTAACATCTGACTAACTGATCATTTTAAAGAGTTACTCAACGTAAAGTGCAACATCCTGCTCCCCAACTTTAAACTAAAGCCCGAAGGAG
This sequence comes from Agrotis exclamationis, assembly GCA_950005045.1. Classification (NCBI taxonomy): domain Eukaryota; kingdom Metazoa; phylum Arthropoda; class Insecta; order Lepidoptera; family Noctuidae; genus Agrotis; species Agrotis exclamationis. The sequence goes on along the minus strand of OX465425.1, from coordinate 9,110,729 downwards.
CTCGTTATTCCTTCTGTAATTTATTTAATTGCTCTGTGGCGGTAATTATTCATGAAATTACGGCAATTACGTCTCTGGAAACAATTATTTATTGTGCAAACTTGAGTCTTAACTCACATTTTATTCCATAATGCATCATCAGATAACCGGGTGGACGGAAAAGTATCGTTACACTGAAATAGCTACAATTTGTTACTTTGTTTCTAATTTAGAACTGTCTTGGTGTTTTCTGTTTACTTATTTCTTCATAATTACAGTTGGTTTGTTTTGGAATAAGAAACAGAAATGAATGGAGATAGAAATGTGGAATTGTGTCAGCAGCTGTTTAACCATACTAGAGAAAATACTTACTTTTAATTGTCTGTTCCCTTATATGATGTTTGCAATTAAAGTTTTCCCTATCCAAAAAAAAATAAGTTACATAAAAACTTATTTTTTTCAGCCCACGTGCAAAAAAATTATTATAAGTAAATTGTCTTTACGTGCAGTACCTATAAACAAAAAAATAATTGTTTTGTATTATGAGGAATAAATTTCCGATAAATATTTATTCTTGAAAATTATTTCTTATTGCCCCATAAAACAGAAAATTCAAATTCGAATATCAGTTTCAATTCTCGTTTCAGAACGCCACAAACCCGCCGAGCAGAGTACAACTGTGATCATTTCCCTAATACCGTTTTCGTCCGGTGCGGCTGGACGGCTGGACAAATTGTTATCAAAACGAAGGAAAACAACCATGGAGTCAGATTCGGTGTGGTTCGACGGTGTCCATCCTGCATATTAATCATAGCATGGCGCCATCTGCTGACGGTCAGCGCTCTTACCGGACCTCGCTTAAATTAAAATATTTCTGCATTTCGCTACGACAAACATCAGGCGACATTTGGTGCTAATCGTCGTGGAGGTATCTTGGGTTACGTCTCATTTTCGGGTTTAATTTGGACATGGTAAAAATTATGTTGTATTTATTTATGTATGGTGTATGTGTAGGTAGGTTTTAAGGGCTAAATTAGTGGAAAAGATATGTACGAAAATGTATGAATGTAGACGTAGCCTTGATGCCATAGGTATTTTCTACCAGTCCTACTTATATTATCATGTAACGTTTTATTTCCAGACAAAAAAAAAGAAGTTAATTCCTTCGATTCTAGCTGCAATTCAAAACAAAGGTAAGTTCAATTACAAACACATAAACCTGCCATATAAATCGATGATGTATTGAAGCAAACAGAGGCGATCACAATAAAAGGCGACACAAGCACGCCTGCCCACATTGTTCAAACAATGCTACAAATGAATAGTTAGGTAGCCGGTCCTACGTGATAAATTCATTTTTGGGAAGGTTTAATTTGTTTGCAGCCGCCGCTATTTCGAATACGCCATTTCTCATTGAACAGATTACGGAGATTACGAATTCATTAGGGACGCTATATCTTTTGTTCGCGGCGTCGGGACGCGGCTAATTGATATTTTGGGCACACATGTAGTTCGTTACCGTAATAATTGGTTTGGCAATTAATTTTCGAAAGAGTCTCCGGTCCTTTGAGCGCAGTTTTGTATGGATTCGTGGAAATCCTGTGGTTTTACGTTTATGTTATTGAACGATCTTGTTCACTTTATATTTGTAGTGTCAATTACATTTTAATTTGTCGAAGTTTTGTGCGCATATATTGTTATGCCTCATTTAGATGAGGTAAGAAATTACATGTGAGTTCCATGCAAGTTACATTGCGGACTATTAATGGGCGTGGAATTGAGTTGATCAAAAATACCGCAATGTAGTCAAACTCAAAATTAACAATTTGCTGTGTTTAGTTAACCTACATAACAATATCGTATTACCTACAACACAGTCAATAATCTAACAGACACAAGTACGGTAGGGATGTGCCGTCGCGGGATCCAGTCGAATTCCGGCCGTGCTGGGGACAGCGCACACCGCAGCAGAAGAGCCGCAGCAGGAGTTGCGGACAGGGATTAATTGCGGCGTCTGAGGTGTCCCGTAATTATCGCGCCTGTGGACGTGCCGCCGATATCCGCGGGACTGCGGTTGCCGTGCGAATATTTTGTGTTTCTGGTATTTGATGTTTGTACAATTGTTTTTGGGTGGAAGTAAGTATTGACAGCCGCAATTCGTCATGGATACGAATAGTTTAGTTTTATTTTACAATAATGATGGATCCATTTTTCGCACTTCATCACTTTACTTCTTACTTGAACACAACGAGAGGTGAAGAATAATTGGAGTCTAATGATTTGCTAAAATGTTCGGAAAATAATGTTTTGTGGTTTCGATTCTTACATTTTGAGGAAAGCTAAATGTGTGTAAAACTTACGAAAGGCCTTGTAGTTTTAATAATAATATTCACAATCGTATAAATATTCTGTTCCCAGACCATAAATTATTATTTTTAGATTATGCTCCAAGTGGAATTGTAACTGTTTCTAATACTATAAACCATAATATCAAAGTTAGGACATAGATGAGCAACAAGATGCGCTGAGGCATATAGAAGCTCCACGCGGTAAAGACAGGGGTCGTATCGCTCGGCGCGGGCATCGAACCGCAACCGACCTGCGCTCGACGCCAACTGAATTAATTGCTCAACCCACGTCGCACTCCGCTCACCTCGAATTTCCTTCGAGAAAATTTTACTGTTGATATTATAATTAGGGTTGAATTAAGCTAGCTTATTTTGGCAGGGATTTTTAGCTATGGTATCATGTTTGATAAATTATGTACTTTTCAATTGGTGTATTTAAACAAATTACCTAAGCATAATTCGCTTTTGAAAAACTGCATCCGATTACACTATTGGCCGACCCTATAGCTGAAAAAGTCTGGGCAGATGATAATATTATTATTTATAATGTTGATGATTCGTTCTGTCAAAATCAAAATCAAAGCATTTATTTCAAATAAGCCAGTTACAGGCACTTTTGAATTGTCAAAGACAAATAAAATACACACATCAAAAGTGTCTAGGGATCAAGCATTTTTATGCGGATTTCTTGAGATTGAGATGTGGCTTTGTAATAAATTTATGATTTTATAAATTTATATGGATCCTTTTTGGTGCATTTCATAATTTGAATCAGGAACTGTGAATCAAATTCGAGTAAAAGATGTAAATCAGCTGTCAATATTTTCCCTATAAAAACATACAACGCATTGAAGACATTATTAGTGCTACTGTTTCCCTACTACTGATTAAAACCAACGTTATTATGGAGCGGCGACGTCATTTAAGCAGGGAAGAAATGCTCAGAGCCGTGGGAATGATAGAAGCTGGTTCCCGACAACGTACTGTGGCTTTAGCTCTGAATACAAGTCAGAGTGTTATCAGTCGACTTTGGACACGTTACCGAAGCACTGGTACCGTGGCTGAGCGCCATGGAGGACGGTATCGCTGCACCACACGGAGACAAGACCGATACATTCAAATCTTAACTCGAAGAGCTCCAACAATAACCGCCATGATGTTAGCCGTGAGGCTTCATCACTCTTCAGGGAACTTAATTAGCGACCAAACAGTCAGAAACCGCTTGCATGAAGTGAACCTTCATTCCCGAAGACCGCTACGGGTACCACCTATAGCAATGCACAATCGTAGGATTCGATATCAATGGGCTCTTGAACACAGAAATTGGGCAGAAGAACAATGGCGTTTCGTGTGCTTTTCTGATGAGTCTCGTTTCGGTATGAGACCGGATACAAGACGTATACGACACTGGAGAACCCCTGGACGCCAACAGCGATTAAAATCCTGCCAGGAAGTCCATCCTTATAGTGGTGGAACCATCATGGTATGGGCGGGTATTTGGATCGGCGGAAGAACTGAGTTGATTTGGATCAGAGGCAACCTCGACGCTCAAATTTATGCTGAGACGATTGTATCAGACGTCATCGTTCCTCTACAAGTGCAAATCGGTCCCTTATTTCAGTTAATGCATGATAATGCACGACCGCACACCGCAAGAGTTGTAAGACAGACTCTCGCCGCAGCTAACATCAATGTCCTGCCCTGGCCTGCTCAGTCGCCAGACTTGAATCCGATTGAGCATGCATGGGATATGCTACAGAGAAGAGCTCTGCCGAATATGGAGGGTATCCAGTCGCAAGAAGACCTTTTTTTGTTGTTGCAACGAACATGGGCGGCCATTCCACAGCGTGATTTGGATGAACTCATTTTGAGTATGCCAAACCGATGTTCTTGTGTTGTTAGTGTTCGCGGTAGAAACACGGATTATTAATTGTTTAAGTTACCCAATAAAATTTTAAAGAAAACTGTTATTTCAGTCTTTTTTTCGAACTTTTGTGTTAGTGGTTCAAATGTCAAAAATCCCTTTATTAGGAAAATGGCAAATTTCTTTATTAATGCAAAGGTGACTTGGTTTATCGTTACTGTGACAAACGAAAACACTTTATTTGATGAATCCTTAAAGAAAATTTTAATTAATATCAATCAGGAGAAAAGTTATTGCAAAAATATATGTTGATCCCTAGACACTTTTGATGTGTGTAACAGTACAAAATTATGGTGCTACAGTCCCAGTCAGAAGACATAAAATCTGTAGTATGAGGTCTATATTTATTATAGTTTATAGTTATACTTTGAGGTTTCTATAAGAAAAAGAAGAAAACCTACGAAAAGATACATCATAATAGAAAACATTTATCAAAATCTAAAATAATTTGGTTGGTCTAGTGGTTAGTGACCCTGACTGCTATGCCGGAGGTCGTGGGTTCGATTCCCACCCAGGACAAATGTTTGTGTGATGAGCACGATCATTTGTTCTGTGTCTGGGTGTAATCTATATATATAAAAGCGAAAGGTCACTCACTCATAGGACACGGAATCTCGGAAACTACCAGTGCTAGGGGTTTAAAATTTTGCATAGGGGTTCTTTTTAGGACGTAGGCGCTCGCTAAGAAGGGATTTTGCGATATTACACCCCTAAGGGGTTGTTTTTGGGGTTGACAGTTTTTATGAAACTTTGTTGCAATAAGTACTAGGAGTTTTAAATTTTGCGTGCGGGTTCTTTTTAGGAAGTAGGTGCTACTTACGAAAGGGGTTTTTCGAAATTCGACCCCTAAGGGGTTGTTTTTGGTGTTGATAGTTTGTTTGAAACTTCGTTATTATAAGTGCTAGGAGTCTCAAATTTTGCATGGAGAATACTTTTAGGAGGTAAATTCTCACTTGGACGGGAAGTTGCGAAATTCGACCCCTAAGGGGTTGTTTTTGGTGTTGATAGATAGAGCTCTCAAATTTTGCATGGAGATTCTTTTAAGGACAAAGATACTCACTAAGACGGGATGTTGTGAAATTCGACCCCTAAGGGGTTGTTTTTCGGCATGGATAGTTTGTATGAAACTTTGTTACTACAAGTACTAAGAGTTTCAAATGTTACCTGAGAGTTCTTTTTAGGACGTAGGTGATACTAAAGACGGAATGTTGGGAAATTCGACCCCTAAGGGGTTGTTTTTGGTGTTGATATACAGAGGTCTCAAATTTTGCATGGGGATTCTTTTAAGGACAAAGATGTTCACTAAGACGGGATGTTGTGAAATTCGACCCCTAAGGGGTTGTTTTTGGTGTTGATAGATAGAGGTCTCAAATTTTGTATGGGGTTCTTTTAAGGACAAAGATGCTCACTAAGACGGGATGTTGTGAAATTCGACCCCTGAGGGGTTGTTTTTCGGCATGGATAGTTTGTATGAAACTTTGTTACTACAAGTACTAAGAGTTTTAAATGTTACATGAAATATCTTTTTAGGACGTAGGTAATACTAAAGACGGAATGTTGGGAAATTCGACCCCTAAGGGGTTGTTTTTGGTGTTGATAGATAGAGGTCTCAAATTTTGCATGGGGATTCTTTTAAGGACAAAGATGTTCACTATATCGGGATGTTGTGAAATTCGACCCCTAAGGGGTTGTTTTTGTTGTTGATAGATAGAGGTCTCAAATTTTGCATGGGGATTCTTTTAAGGACAAAGATGTTCAGGATGTTGTGAAATTCGACCCCTAAGGGGTTGTTTTTTTAGATGGACAGTTTGTATGAAACTTTGTTACTATAAGTAGGTACTAAGAGTTTCAAATGTTACATGAGGGTTCTTTTTAGGGCGTAGGTGGTACTTAAGACGGGATGTTGGGAAATTCGACCCCTGAGGGGTTGTTTTTAGGGTTGATAGTTAGGAGTCTCAAATTTTGCAAGGGGGTACTATTTAAAAAGTAGGTGCTACCTAAGACGGGATATTGCGAAATTCAATCCCTAAGGGGTTGTTTTCGGTGTTGATAATTTGTATGAAACTTTTTTTATTTATAAGTACTAGGAATCTCAAATGTTGCAACCTTGTATGGTCGTTATTTTTAGGACGTAGATGTTCACTAAGACGGGATTTTGCGTTATTCGACCACTTAGGGGTTGTCTTGGGGTTGTCAGTTAAAGATCTCAAATTTTGCATGGGGGTTCTTTCTAGAACACAGGTTTTTAGAACTAAGAGAGGGTCTCACCCGGCATTTGTCGACGCCTTGCTGCTGAGCGGCCGCTTCCTTCTGCGAAGCAGTCATGCTAGCGAAGGAGGAGGCGGGTCGCGCGAGGGAGAGGATAGCGTCCACCTCACGACCCAATCGCCGTGGGTGACGCTTATGGCAACAGACGTCGCGAGGCGATTTCTGGCCACCATAGGCGCGGGCATGCAGATGGCGTGTAATGGTGACTCGCCGTCCGATCATGGATCTTGCCCGTGTCGACGGCGCATCGTATTCCATGCGCGCCTCAAAGAGCTGTCAGTAAAATGACGGGGCCCCCTCTTAGAGGGCCAAAGCTTGCCGAGGACGCGGGACTGTCTCATAAGGTAACCGTAACCCTGGAACGTAAAGGGATATTGAAGAATCACCGTGGATTTTAGTCAGTACATATCTGACAGTCCCTCCGTCCCGCTCTGGGTGGGATGAGTCATTTGGTGATTTTAGCACGATAAAAAAGGGGTTGTTTTGGGATAGTTAGGAGTCACAAGTTTTGCATAGGTTTGTTCTTTTTAGGACTTTTTGTTTTCGGGGTTGAAAAAATTTTAGTTGGACATTGATTTTGATTTTCCAAATAGTTTTCAAAAAAGGCGGCGGCCGGGAGTAGAAATTCACAGAGGCAAAGTTCGAAATACGCGCGGACGAAGTCGCGGGCGAAGTGCTAGTCTATATATAAAAGCGAAAGGTCACTCACTCATAGGACACGAAATCTCGGAAACAAACAGTGGTAGGGGTTCAAAATTTTGCATAGGGGTTCTTTTTAGGACGTAGGCGCTTGCTAAGACGGGATTTTGCGAAACTCCACCCCTACGGGGTTGTTTTTGGGGTTGATATTTTGTATGAAACTTTGTTACTACAAGTACTGGGAGTTTCAAATTTTGCATGCGAGTTCTTTTTAGGAAGTAGGTGCTACTTACAAAAGGGGTTTTTCGAAATTCGACCCCTAAGGGGTTGTTTTTGGTGTTGATAGTTTGTTTGAAACTTCGTTATTATAAGTGCTAGGAGTCTCAAATTTTGCATGGGGAATACTTTTAGGAGGTAAATGCTCACCTAGACGGGATGTTGCGAAATTCGACCCCTAAGGGGTTGTTTTTGGTGTTGATAGATAGAGGTCTCAAATTTTGCATGGGGATTCTTTTGAGAACAAGCATGCTCACTGAGACGGGATGTTGTGAAATTCGACCCCTAAGGGGTTGTTTTTCGGCATGGATAGTTTGTATGAAACTTTGTTACGACAAGTTCTAAGAGTTTCAAATGATACATGAGAGTTCTTTTTAGGACGTAGGTGCTACATAACATAAGACGGGATGTTGGGAAATTCGACCCCTAAGGGGTTGTTTTTGGAGTTGATAGATAGAGGTCTCAAATTTTACATGAGGATTCTTTTAAGGACGTAGGTGTTCACTAAAACGGGATTTTGCGAAATTTCACCTCACAAGGGTTGTTTTTGGGGTTGATAGTTTGTATGAAACTTTGTTACTACAAGTACTAGGAGTTTCAAATTTAGCATGGGGGTTATGTTTAGGACTTAATGCCTACTAAGATGGGATTTTACGAAATTCAACACCTAAAGGGTTGTTTTGGGGTTGATAGTTTGTATGAAACTTTGTTACTACAAGCACTAGGAGTTTCAAATTTTGCATGGGGGTTATGTTTAGGACTTTAATGCTCACTAAGATGGGATTTTACGAAGTTCAACCCCTAAAGGGTTGTTTTGGGGTTGAGAGGTAGAAGTTTCAAATTTTGCATAGGGATTCTTTTTAGGACGTAGATGCTGCCTATGACGGGATTATCTGAAATTATATACCTAAGAGGATGTTTTTGGGGTTGATAGTTTGCAATTTGCATGAAACTTCGTTATTACAAATGCTGGAAGTCTCAAAATATGCATAGAGATTTTTAGGAAGCGGACATCGCAAACTTTGGAGCACGCCGCAATTGCGGCAGGCATGCTAGCGAAGGAGGAGGCGGGACGCGTGAGGGAGAGGATAACGTCCACCTTACAGCCCAGCCACAGTGGTAGACGCTCACTGCGACGGACGTTGAAAGACGATCTCCGGCCACCGTAGGCGCGGACATTTGGACGGCGAGTAATGGGCTACTCACTGTCCGACCATGGACCATGCCCGGGTCGACGGCGCGTTATGTTCCACGCGCGCCTCACAGAGTGTCAGCACAATGACGCGGCCTCCCCTTAGAGGGCAAAGCCTGCCGGGGTCGCGGGACTAACGAATACCGTGACCCTGGAACGTAAAGGGCTATTGAAGGACACCGTGGCTTTTAGTCAGTACAAGTCTGACAGTCCCTCCTACCCTGCCCTGGGTGAGAGGACTCATTTGATGACTTTAACACGCTAAAAATAAAAGATGCTCACTAAGACGCGACTTTGTTCTTGATAGTCCCAAATTTTGCTTATGGGTTTGTTTTAGGACATACCTAGGTGCTACCTCAGGCGGGATTTTGCGAAATTTGAAACCCTGAGGGGTTGTATTTGGGTTGATGGAATTTTTGTTGGATATTGATTTAGATTTTCCAAAAGTATACCATAAGGAGGGTGGCCGGGAGTAGAAATTCACAGATAAAAGGTTCGAAATACGCGCAGACGAAGTCGCGGGCGAACTGCTAGTTTATCTATAATATGTATGTATTTAGAAATATATAAGTATGTTTATCAGTTGTCTAGTACCCATAACACAAGCTCTGCTTAGCTTGGGACTAGATGGCGTTGTGTGATAGTGGTGGAATATTATTATTATTATAATATATTATTTGCTTACATACGGCTCATAAGAAATCAGCACTTTTTGAACGTCGGTATTACATGGGGCTATTCGCCAAAGCTCTAGCACTTCGCCATTTCCTAGTCATTGTGAAGAAACGGTAGAACTAATTCGCGAGCATCGAAAAAAAGAATTTGAAGATGATTCACATTATATTCATATCACAGGAAAGAGATAAATGGTGTAATATTTGTACAGGTAGATGTTTCGCATTTGTACGCAAATGGTCTACAAGCACGCACACATTTTCTTAACGAGCTCCACTGTTATCTTTCCCCATAATCCCTTCGCATCGATATTAATACACAATCTGGATCATTCTACACCTTTACCTGAATACCTAATTGAGGTCTTAGACGATCAGTATTCATCGCTTGTGCGTTCTTACCGGGCAGATAAGCCCGGGATCCCGTCGCCTGAATCCCGCGATACTTGTGACTAATCGCCGGGATTCACCTCGCGCCGTCTCACGATAATCCCGGACAAATTATAGGGGTGCTTATTACTACGTGGGGTTTCGTGATCATTATTTAACAGTCAGTTGAGGTAAGTCCCAACGTTCGTGTAGATAAACGCTGTGTTTATAGAAATATAAATAAATGTCTGCGGGAATGTTTGCTGTGTGAACCTATTTTTCATCACGCTTTACTGAAATGTTGATTAATAAACTTTCCATGAATAATAATTAGGCATTGATACTATAATATGGGTAATTAATTATGTAGCTAATTAATTCAAACGATTAATTAATTTAACAGCAAAACCACAACCGGGCTTCATAGCCAGACGCACAAAAAACAGAAACTACGCTCATTTCGCTCACAGATATAGAATCCAAATAGCCAATGAAACCGGATCCATAAAATAAAAGACCGGCGACTCATAAATAAATACACTGAAAAATGCAAAGGGAAAAATAAAAAGAGGAATAATGGCGGGTAGCGGGTATAAAAGAGGACAGTTTGCGTCACAAAGCCGCATGCGGGCCTCAGATATTGACAGTAAATTTCATTCATACGGCATTAGTGCCGCACCATCAGATCCAGGGATATCTCCCGCAAACAATGCGACTACGAAGCGGTGGAGAAGGTTCTAATAAAAAGTATAGGTCAGAAGTATTACTATATTTTTTTTATGCAAGCATAATATGCGATATATAAAGCTACAGCAAGTATTTTGAGAAAATAATTATATGTGCATGATGTACTTTTTATTTTCGAAATTAATTTGCATGTTAGCAATATTACACCAAACAACAAACATAAAGTCCCATAATCTACATACAAGTTTAAAAAAACCATATACGAAAAGTTCGTAGCAAACAAAATAATTTTCGTAGCTCCGTGTAACCGCTGTGGATGGCGTAGCGGCATCTACGCCAAACCGCTACGCGGCCTATACGCGCCGACCAATTTAGCGTAGCACACCGCAGAGAAAAACGATGGACTGAAAAGAAAATAACAGCTTTGAACTGTTTGGACAAGAACGTATTGCTGACAGAGGTTTTATGTGTGAGGGGTTAGTAGTAGTTATAAAATAGAAATTATAGAAGGTAGGAAAATTATGGTAGATTAAAAATATTATCTTTATTTTGTAACTACGTAGCTGTGCCCCAGGGTGTCGTCCGTTGTTTTTTTTCGGTTCGTAGGAATATAGTGTGATGTTAATTTAGGTGTATAAAAAGACAATCCCGATTGGTTGATTTAGGGATATAAACCAACTACAACTATTAATTAAAACAAACTTTACAACTATATTACTTTGATGTTGATGATATTCTTCATAATTTTTTCTGAAGTTTTTTTAGTTCAGTAGGTCTTAAATTATTTCCCAAGTAATGACTACCATCCTGTCGTTTTAATATAATTTTTCGATTGAATAAGCTCCGAAAACAAAATACCAAAAAAAAAACAAACAGCCTATCTGTGTTTGACAATTACAAATAACACAAAATACAACATTATCCTTATCTCGTTTGTTTGAAGTCACAAATAAAACATAATTCGTATGAAATCCCGGGACAAGCTTTGGGCCCATTCTTCAAGTTAAGCCAATATTTGGCGAGGCCGGGACAACTTCCGCGAATGTGACCCGGTAATTTATCGGCGGACAAACTGAAGTTTATCGAAAGAACGAGAATAACTTTATTATATAGTGACCGGAAGTGGAGGGTGGACGTTCACCCGCCAGACGCAACTGTACGCTCCTACACACAAGTGCTTTCCATAGTTTGTCTACAGCACCATTTATTTTTGAGCTGTTAAACTTGTAATGTTACACTTGTTTCCTTTTGTATATTTGTTGGCAATCAATATTTAATCTGTAATTTAAGTGTATGCATATAATTGATTTGTTTATAAAAAATATTATTGTTCACATACTAGTTAATCTTTATATAATATAATATTGTTCACATACTAGTTAATCTTTATCCGGGTTTAATTAAGAAAGTAATTTAAATACATATTTACAATTAATAAAAGAGATAAATTTTCACATTATTACCACGCGATTTTTAGCTATATTGGTGAGAATAAAAAATACCACAGGCAAAAAAATCCAATTTTTTGCAGCTTGCAAAGTGCCCCAAAAACATTTGAATCCATTTAAAAATCTCCGTACACGATTGTACAGTTTTGCGTCGTTCCATTTTTATGGAGTTGGAGGCATTTCTTACCAATAATGAAATATGTCGTGTCCACGGGCCCACGGCCGGCCCTCATTGTAAACACATTTCGGAAATCGTCCTCCGCCGGGTACCTCCGTATGAGGAAATCGTCCACGTTTCAGTCATTTTATTTCGAGGAATCCTACATTTTCCTTTGTAGTAAATATTCCGAGAATTTATGTATGAACATGTTGTATGCATTCATGCAAGACTGGAGTTATGAGTCTGCATTTGTGACATTTTTGTTTTGCTGTAGGTATACCTAATGATTAACAGTGGACTATTAAGTATTCTCTGACTGAACTAGACTGCTTGATATATATTTTTGATGTTGTTGACACGTGGAGATTTTTATTATTGAATTGATAAGGTTGTCGTACTCATATCATATTATACATCCATTTATATTATACTAGCTCTTCCCAGCGGCTTCGCTCACCCCCCCCCCTTATTGTCTATGTCACTCAGGACCAAAGCAGCTTTCAACTGGTGAAAGAATTTTTGAAATCGGACCAGTAGTTTTTGAGTTTAGCACACAAACAAACAAACAAAAATACAAAGTTTTCCTCTTTATAATATTAGTGTATATATTTTATTTATATCTAAGTACATCTATGTAATTTATTTATCAAATATTTATTTATATGTAAAGGTATATTTAATATGGGTATATATTTTCATATGTATTCGTATATTATTTATAAAAAGCCATAATTAGATATAGTAGTTTTAATTGTTTCGTATTGTACTGTTGCACCTATTCAAGTTGCTTCTCCATTTAACCCAAAGGTCGACTGGTAGATAATGTCTTGCGGCATTAAGTCCGCCTTATGTACCACAATTGTACGTGAAAGTTCTTGATTTTTAGTTATTGAGCTCTTGAGATGTAAAAATCTCTACGTACTGGTATAGAACGTAGTATAAAAAGAGAAATGGAAAAACAAAGATACATATTTTAATAATTGGCATAATAATCTTGCTGCAGCTGCTTTTACAGAGATGCCTGGCGAAATTTATAGGTATCTTAATTGTTTTTTTCAACTGCAGTTATGAGATAATGGAATCAATCAAATAAATGTTTCCAAGGTTTACAAATACGGCAACTGCCCCAAAGACGGCGAGAAACGAAGCACTGACGATTTTCTTTGTCTCAAGAAAAATAGAAAAGATAGAAAGACTCATATCAGTAAAACAGATATTGCTGTCTCCCCACTCTGCGATAAAATTAATTTCTTTTGAGTCGCTAGGTCTACTCGCTAATCGCCAATAATGGGGCAAGTACCTTACCCAACCTACCATAGCTCCGAATATTCTTGGTAAATGAAAAGTGTCCAATAAAGTTTGATTGTGCGTCCACTCGGCGCCGCCCGGACTCGGACTGAACCTTTCGATGCGATACTGTCAAGTTGTTCACGGTCCACTACACTTATTCATGGAGACGCCGACGTGACGTCTTTACTGATACCAACTCGAAGTCTGTTTAGAAGTTGAACGTAAATTTTAACGCTTCAAATAATGTCTTGATTTTCTGAAAAATGTTTTAAATTATAGTCAAAAGGCAGAATTTTATGTGTAACAGTTTTTATCTGAAGTTCTAATGTGAAGCTTATTCTAGATTCTAGATTTTTATAAGCAATACCAGTTTAAACACGAGTGCATGATGTAAACGTTAACATTTTTCCAATTTGTGAATTTTCTCTTTCTAGTCAACTTATTAAGGGCGAGTTGTTTGACCAGGAGTTAAACTATCTATCTGTTAAATCCTATACAGCATTTAACAAATAGATTTTAATAATAGTTAGTGTAGCTACTAATCAAATAACTCGCCCTTA